>CM061239.1:136025463-137336913 GCA_030848705.1 Heracleum sosnowskyi | reverse complement strand
GAATTTCAATAGTATACCTTTCTTTTGAAACAATTAATTATCTTTAACAAAAATAAATTCATAAATAACTTGATTTAATTCAATAGACATAAGAAACAACTCGCATAATACTTGTTATACACAATTATCACTAACTAGACCCAATTGGTAGATAACAGTGAGAAATCAAAATAACCACTATAGATAACAGATCTATACACCGATTTAAAGATCGTATAGACAAAGATTGTAACAGATGAAGAATTGGGTTTTAAGAAAACCAAGTTTATAAAAATGAAACGTTGTTACACACACATATAGGCATTGAAGTTTTAATCGGATAAGTATTTCAAATTTTCCGATCAATAAATTCATCGCCTAGTTAATGAAAACTATCTCAATTAAAATCTTACAATTGATTAAAAACATTAAATCCATTTAAAGTGAAACAAAAACCTCAAGTTGTCATCTACGACTTTCATTCGATTAGAGATTGTGGACGACGTTCATAGGAGATTTTTATCATCCTCGTTGTCAGAATATCTAATCAATCGAGAAGAGAACGAGAGAGAAGAAAGACACAGCCGTAAAAGAAATAATACACACATATATGCATAGTGTTTATGTGTTAGTTATATATTTCGAAATGAACGACAGAGATTTTTAAGGTTTTAAAATTAAACGATTAGGATTAATTCGGGTTATAACATCCGTGGGTCGGTTAGAAATTTACATGGGTAGGGTGTATAAATATAGGGAGTGTGTATATACATATGTGTGAGTATGATTTTTCTTAGCTTTAAAAGTATAAAAGTTATTTTTTTTTAAATGTAATTAAATATTTAAAAAATATTTTTAAAATTAATAAAAATTAGCAGAAATTCAAAATTATTTAGAAAATTATTCTTGTCAAGCATTATTTAATTTCATGAACTTTGTGCACTAGTTTAATATCACTTTTACTAACGTCATCGTGTAAAAGGTGATATCTTGTATCGATCTGCTTTGATTTAATATGTAGTAATTTTTTACTTAGATTAGTCACACATATATGACAATAATTTGTCGATTTAACATCAAATTTGACCGTATGATCAACTAGTGTTTACTTCATCCAGATTATCAATCAACTCACTTGTTTCATTCCAATGTATCAATTCATTCCAATGTATCAAGTAGATCATCAACAGATTTTTGGTCTCATGTAAGTCACTCAATTCAAATTAAAGTACTTTCAGTTAAATTCAAAAAATTTAATAAATAAGAAACTTTGAGTAGGATAATTTTTTGACTAAGCATGTCAACTCAGTCTCGACCTTCTTCTATATATGTTCATTACATCGGATTTTCAAGCTTTACATACCCATTTTCATTTACATTCGAATTTAACCTTTAAATCTACAAATTTCTTGAATTAATTTCATCAACTATCGTGTAATCCTATCATCAGCTTGTCATATGGACAAGTCCATGTCAAGTCTCAGTCAAGTACACATCATAAAATTAACAGAAAAAGTTTATTTTAATGTCCGCGTTTCAAAAGGCTTGACTTGTTTGTTGTAAGAAAAATGTAAGAAATCTTATAAAATCAAAATTTGTCCTACATAAGCTGTTTAATATAATCTATTATATGGATCACTAAATTCTTTTTGAGTAATTTCAAATAAAATTTCAGTCACCGGTTTTCACATATAATATTAATTCTTTTTTTTTTCCAAATGTACATCCAAAATTTTGGTACTTGTCGACCAGGATCGTTAGATCTTAAAAAAAAAAGACGGTGCCCGCGCCCCCGTCTGACGGTGCCCGCGCCCCCCAAGGAGTCTGACGGTGCCCGAGGCCGTCCTCAGGCCCTCGACAGTGCCCGAGGACCTCTTGAGGCCCCCGAAGGTCCCCAACGGTGCTCGCGGCCCCCGAGACGCCCGACGGTGCCTGAGGCCCCCCGAGGCTCCTGACGGTGCCCGAGGCCCTCTAGGCCCCTGAGGCCCCCCGAGGCACCCACGAGGCCCCGACGATGCCCGAGTCCCCCGACGGTGCCCGAGGACCTCCTGAGGCCCCCGACGGTGCCCGAGGTACCCCCGACTCCCCGACGGTGCCACGCGGCTCCCCAAGGCACTCGACGGTGCCCGATGGTGCCTGAGGTGCCCGAAGGTCCTCGACGGTGCCCAAGGTGCCCACGGCCCCCCGAGATGCCCGACGGTGCCCGAGGCCCCCTTTTTCAACTAAAACATGTTATCTTTTTTGTTTTTTCTTATTAAAACCTCTCATTTTTCAAAAATATCACAAGTGACCCCTTACTTATTTATTTTAAAATCTACTTTAATACTTTTAATTATATAAAAAAGTTTACATATTTTAACATTCCTATTTTTCTCAACAAATTCAATTAATAAAATATTAAAACTTAAAAAATAAAATAACAAATATTAAAACAATCTGTGCATCGCACGGATTTTAAGCTAATATATATTAATAATTCAAACCAAATATAAATAGGTATACTAGCTTATATCCCGTGTAATGCACAGCTCTTTTTATGATTTTTATAATTATATTAATTTTATATTATTAGTTTTTAAATTTTATTTATTATGTTTTAATATATTATTTATGTTGTATCTTGAATTCTAAAAATAATGTTTTAAACCAAATTTACAGCTTACATAAAACTCATACATATAATCTTTAATTTTGTGATAGTTTAACAAATTATTTTCCAATTAAAACTACCCTAAAACTGAAAAAAGGAATAAAATAAAGAATTTTTACATTAGTTCTATTCAACTTAGGAATAAAATTAAAATAAAGAAAACCAAACTTAACTTAGAATTAAAATATAGACCAAAAATCATATAAACCTACTCAACTTAGAATTTGAAATTACGAATTTTTACATTGAGAATTGTAGTCAACTTAGAAAACTACTCATATTTGATTTAATATTAGATCTAACGGTTCTCATTAATCTATTTTAATATTGACGATCTTTATTGATTTGGCGGTACATGACCAAATTTTTGGATAAGATTCCGCTTATTATATATAAGAATTTAATTTAATTTAATGATATAAGATATTAATAATATTAATCAAATCTACTACAATTTTTATTATCTTTAGATTGTATAAGATATTAATAATTCAAAAAAGGGTATCTCTTTGAAAAAAATTGTATTTTGTATTTTTTGATGCATGTACCAACCTTATCTGATACATATGATATAAGATATTAATAATATTAATAAAATCTACTGCAATTTTTATTATCTTTAGATTGTATAAGATATTATTAATTCAAAAAAGGGTATCTTTTGAAAGAAAATGGCATTTCTTATTTTTGTGATGCATGTACCTACCTTATCTGATAGCATTTAATATAAAATATTAATGATAATAATAAAATCTACTACAATTTTTATTATCTTTAGATTATGTTAGATATTAATATTTTTTAAATTATTATTAAATTAAATTATTAATTTTCGTGTGCGCTGAAAAATCTTTCAAATCCGATTTTAAATCTTATATAATTAGAACCTTATTTTGATTAAATAAAATTACGTCCCTATTGAGTACTTTATGGCCAGCTATTTATATGTTAGATAATAATATTACATATATTATTTCACAGGCAAAATCTTAATTTGGTAACTGATTTTTTCTTATTGGTCATAAATTATTTTAAAAAAATACAGTCAAAGGATAAGAAGCGAAAACACAACTTGGTCCCCAAGATAAGAAAGACCTAAACAGAGAAAGTCCTATAAGTAGAAACCTGTCAAACAGCTAAGAAAACACAGTAGATAAATATGGAAAAAAGTGGTCAATTGTGACTACACTTCCAAACTTAAAAGTTTACCTTATCACCAAAATAACAAAAACAATTAAAATATAATATTGGTATCCAAAGATAATAGAATATCCGGTAGATTTTATTCACATTAATATTATTAATATCTGATAGTATAATCCGAAAGATAATAAAAATTCCGAAATTTTTTTCACATTAATATTATCGTATATTCACATATGCTATCGGATAATATAGATACATGCATCGTAGAAATCCGAAATACCATTTTTCCAAAAGATACTCTATTAATTCTATTATTGTTATCTTTTTTGTATTTGAAAAAGAGATAAATCATTAATAGCAAAAGGTACTATTATTATTTTTATTATTAATTATTAATAAAAGAAAGAAAAAATATATAAAAAGGGGTCCACGTGGCAGAGGAAGATTCCTAAAAGGTGTCAAAAAGGGAGAGGGTGTGTCATGCATAAAATCTAATGCCCCATGCAAAATTGCCGTTTTTAGCTCTTATTTCCTCTTTTTTGCCTTCTATTTTCAACGCCTCTTTATCTTCTCGCCTTTCCTTCAATTATACATACAAATATTGATATAGAGATATAGACAAAAGCAAGGCAGCCCAGCCCAGTTTTTTGTTTTCCTTTTTTAGAATAATTGATTCCGCAAAAAGAAAAAGAGGGTATCCGTTTTAGTCTATATAAATAGATAGGAGGGGCAGAGAGATTTATAGAGAGACATATACTTTTTTTGGGTGAATTGATAGTGAGAGAGATAGAGAGATAGAGAGAGAGAGAGACAGAGAAAGATGGGTAGGGGAAAGATTGAGATTGCCAAGATTGAGAATTCGAATAGTAGACAAGTGACTTTTTCGAAGAGAAGGGCTGGGTTGATGAAGAAGGCGTATGAGCTGTCTGTTCTTTGTGATGCTGAGATTGCTGTGATTGTGTTTTCTAGCACTGGGAAGCTTTTTGAGTTTGCTAGTTCAAGGTCTCCTCTCTCTCTCTCTCTCTCTCTCTCTCTCTCTCTCTCTCTCTCTCTCTCTCTCTCTCTCTCTCTCTCTCTCTCTCTCTCTCTCACTCTATCTCTCTGTTTTTCTTGATTTAATTATGTTACAAAATAATTCATGTTTGGGTACTGGTTATAGTTTGCTACTGAATCTGTTTCAATTTGCCATGTCATCTTTAATTTTATTGTCTTTGTTGTAACATATATTAGACTTGATTTACTGTGGTTGCTAATTTTTTTGTTTTTGCTAAATTATTTTTTTCTAATTTGATTCATAAGGGGGTTTTAATTCAGTGTATCTTTTTGTTATTTTTTATAATGATATCTGCAATTTTTGGCTGAATTGATGAAATCTTCTTGTTTTTGAATAATGGCATTCTATAATCGAGAGTTCAGACAAGAGAGTTGGATGTTTTGATATGAACAATGTGTTGCTTTGTTGCTCTGTATCAGTGAGAGTCAAACCCCATATATTTGAGCAATCTTTAAAGTTGAGGGACAATTTTTAAAACCCGAGAAGATATCTGAATGAATGTTTGATTGCATATAGGAGAGCAATTGAGTTTGATAACAAAGGCTATTTTGATTAAATTGTTGACTGATACGTCTATTTGAGGTTATAAATACCATACAGATCTGTGAACTAGTAACTAGGACTAGTGCTTGTTCAGATAATCTTTTGATTTAGATAATGATCATGATCACTAGAAGGATAACTTAGTTGAGTCAAATCGGGGTTACAGGATGTGTGATTGGTTTGGTTTTGGTTCGTATATTATGGTTTCCATTCGGTTTTTGAACAGAAATCGTATTAAAACCATGCCTTGTTCTTTAAAAATATGGATTACTTCATACAGGAAGGTTTGCACGCACATGTATGAGTGTAAACCAAACTCCATATCTTTAAAAATATTCTGACTATGCTTGTCATCTCTTCACATTTGCAGCATGGAGCAGACGCTTGCACGGTACAGCAAGTGTGTAGAATCATCTGAAAATTCTGCTATTGTTGAGCATGAGGTACCGGTATGGATCATCTTTCTTCCAAATGTTTTTGGCTTTTCTCTTCTCTGTCAATTAATGGCACAAATGCTAAGATGAATATGTTACCCCACGGCTTAAGATGTATTGGAATGGATACAAAGTTTGCTTTCTAAATCTTGATTTTTTAAGTGTCTGCTGACATGGTGCTTCAATGCTGATGTTAACGATGTTAAATATATATAGTCTTATTAGTGGCTTGTCCGAAAACCTTGAGGTTTGAGGAAGTGAGTCATAACATATCATTTGGTTTTCTCGTTCATTCCAATTTATTACACTCCTTACTGGTCATTGTTAACAATGATGGGCTCTTTACTGGTCATTTATAGTACTCTATATGATGAGTAATTTCCTTATAGGTCATTGTTATTACTCTAAAATCCAAATAGTCACTAGCATGTAAATCATATCTATGAAACAATGTATGAGATGCTCATTGTAGTTCAATATTTCTTCTAGTTTAATTTATTTATATAGTTTAATGTTTATTTGTCTTCATGTAATGTATTCAGAAGAAGGATGTTCGAGAGGTGGAATGTCTGAAACAGGAGATTGCAGATCTCCAGCTGAAAAATATGTAAGTTTCCTTTTTAGCTGTGAAATAGTCCAACACTTGTATTTGGAAGAAAATATTTATTGCTGTCATGTTTTTCACTTTGTAGGCAAATATTGGGGAAGGACCTTAGTGGTTTGGGCTTGAATGAATTACAGAAGTTGGAGCAGCTTCTTAATGAAGGGTTATTATCTATCAAGGAAAAGAAGGTTTGTTACGTGTCTCCCTGTTACTCAATATCTATAAAGTGAAGTGTTTTATGCAGAAAGACGGCTTTCTAAACAGAATGTTCATTTATTTCAGGAGCAACTACTGTTGGCGCAAGTGGACCTATTAAGGCAAAAGGTACAATATTACAGTGTTGATCAGATAATAGTAATACAGTTATGACTAGCTTCAAATTGTTTGATAGAAGAAATAACATTATTGTGTTCAACCTTAAAGAACTATTGGATATAAAATATGATTCTGATTATTCTAGTTATGTACAAAAGTGACGTCCCATTTAGATTTATTTTTTACTGGTATGCCAAATTCGTAGATTAATGAACCAATATAGTATCCTGGAATTTATTTAGCCAAAAAAAAAAATAGCATCCTGAAAGTCTTTTATCAATATGTAAAAGAAGCATGATGCTAGACTGCCAGAAAGAGAAAATATAGTATTGCATGAATGTTGTGGCATTTACTACTGATGAAAGACAACAGTAGGCATTGCTAACCTCTTTTTTTTTTTTCACGTCCCTCGATACCAGGAACAGAAGGTGACCATGGAAAATGCTACTCTCCACAGAAGGGTAAATCAGTTATCTTTCAGAAGAATTCATAATATGTTTCTGTCTCATATATGTAATTTTTAAATCAGATTGTAGCATTATGATTTGTTCTAATATAATGTTTCCACGTTTTTAATGTGATTGCAGATTATGAAGCTTGAAAGTTTTTTTCCACCAAATGCACTACCAGTAAGCTACCTTGAGCAAGGAGTGCCTAGGGAGTATTCTCCTGGAAAACATGTATCCTCAAGTCAGGATACAGAGTGCCATACTGAAGCTGAAAACGGAGAGTTGATGACAACCTTATTCCTCGGGTAATTCAACTTTGTAAAAAGTATTGTGCTTTAATTTCCCACCATATCCAGAGAGTATTTTATTAGCTCTCATACATTGTTTTCCCCTTTCCGAGTTCTCTAGTCTCATTTATGATAACATGTTATACTATTCAGTAGGTTTAATTTTGTCTTTTTATATGCACAGCCCCCCTCCTGAGAACGGCCAACGAAAGAGGAAGACTCCGGAGAATGATAGTGGAAATCCTTCTGGCACCTCTGGCAGTCAGATTGAATGATGAATTAGTTGACCGAGGACTACCTAGCTGCTTACATGCCCCCCCCCCCCCCCCCCCCCTTTTTTGATCAATGATTTTATGATGGTCTGGTAATTACATAGATGATGATCATTCTATGATAACATTTTTTGTGGGAAGTTTTGAGACAGTAGTTATGGTTTTTTTCTGGCCTTCCAGTATTTACTGGTGGCAACATATTGAAACTGAGATGTAAGCCAAGTATAGGCTACTCTTTATCATTGGTTTACATTAATATTTTGCTGGTTTTGTTTTTTGAGACTATGTAAGAGTTAGTAATGATGCATTCTTTCCTTCATTTAGCTAGTACTTTGAGATGCTTTACGACGCATGAACGCTATCTTGGCAATTTCTATCGGAGATGCTTTACAATGTGCTAATCTTTTGGCCATGAGGATCATCTCCTGATGTTCATGTTAATTCTAATTGCCGTTTAGTACAGAAAAGTGATTAGCATAACAAGAGTTATGCCTATGTAAGCCTCTCATGCTAGTTATTGAATAAATTCGGCCCGGTTATTGGGATGTGGAATCAGCCCAGTAGCACTGAGACCCAATATTTAACGGGCCCCAAAATTTTCAGCCCATTATAATATATGTTCGGAGTACAGTACTGGGCTAGTGGCAGTCATCAAACTTCTCACCTTTTAGCATTCGGAATTTTAATATAACTAATTGAAAAAATAGTACTCCGTGAAACATGTTTTCCTTTTTAATATTAAAATCTCAAATTTAATATATTGAATATATATTTGTCTTATATATTAATTTTTATGTTATCATACTCTTTTCTAATGAACCACTCTTTCGTTGAAAAAACACATATACAACTTTGCATATATTGTACTTCAAATAGAAATTTTATTTATGTATTACAAACGTTTATTCTACTTCTAATATAACTTTTAATTGCAAGTAATTCTTTTATATCCGAACTTTTCTCCTCTATAAATTGAAACACTTATTTTACTTCAAATAGAACTTTGCAAGTACTTCTTTTATATTTGAACTCTTCACCTCTGCAAAATTCAAACACATATTCTATTTCAAATAGAACTTCAAACTTCGTTATAAATTCGAACTATTCTCCTCAATAAATTCGAACACATATTTTACTTCTAATATGTTAAATGATATTTTTTGATTTATTAGTATCTAAATTTCAAATATTCTAGTATGTTCGAATCTTAGCCTTTAAGTGAATTAACTATAAAACATTATTTAGTATGTTCTTATTTTTCTCATCTATTTACTAAAAATTTAACTGTCATTCTACTTCTTATTACCAAACTACCAATAATATTCATATTTTATTATATTATGGTACATTAACTAAAAATATACAGAAATTCTTTTCCAAAACGAATCAAAATACATCTCAAAATTTTAGATACTAGACAAAGAAAATCGAATAATCTCGAAATGTTGAAAAGAACATACATTCGATAAATCGGACCAGCCTAGAATTTAAGTTTAAATGAAAAATATTATTTAATGTTGTATTAAAAAATTAATTAATCATTTTTTATATTAACCGGCACTAAATTTGAGTAATTTGCACATGGAATCGTTGACCTGACCTTTTAGCAGCATAAACATGTACTCCTCCATGTTATATGGTTTTACTTACTTAACATTTCCGCGTTTCAAATTATTCCATTCCTAAGTTTTATAATTTTATAATTGCAAATGGCATTTAAATCATGTATCTCCTAATTTTTTAATATGAATTTATTAATAATTATTACTTAACCACTAAGTAATATCCTCTCTCGAGAAAAGAATCAATATCAATCAATTAATAACAGAAAATATCTTCAAACGATTCTTTCAAATCAGGAAAGAATCACAACACTAATATAACTATAAAATCAACTTATCTCAATATATCCATTAAACAATCACCAATCACAAGGATTAAAAACATTATCCTATCACAGACTTGATCCCTATATATAAAAACAATAGGGTATGCAGGCATTTCTGACACATCTAACAAGTCGAGATAGTCCAGCCCCAAACTTTCAAAAATCTAAAATCCCCGTATTTTCATAATTCGTTATTCCAGCAATCCCCAAAATTTGTTATCACCAAATTCCTTCATTAACAATAATCGATTTGTAATTAAAAGAATTTTAATTTAACATATATATATATATATTAAAAATTTAAATTAGTAAAAAAACAATTCTAGGTAGATTTGAATCGAATAAAACCTGGATGATGGAAATCGTGTTTCGATTTTTATTTCTTAGCTTTAAATTTCTGGATTTCGGGGAATGTTATTGGATCCAATATTCGGTTTTATTTTTGTGTAATTAAAGTTCTATTACAGGATTTTGTTTGTAAATCTTTGGGTTCCTTTAGTTTAAAAAACTTTTACAATTTTCAGTTATATTTCTAATATTCCAAGTTAATAAAATACTTCTTTTATCAAAAGAGAAAAAGGAAAAAGAAAAAGAATAAAAAGAATTAATTGTTTATCAAATACATACATTTTAGAGAAACTAACCACAAACCATCCAATCAAAAATGCTACTATTCTGCCAATTTTGTTGTTGTGTGGGTGAAATGTCAAATGCCTCTCTAATTTCATATTAATATGAAAGATTTATTATGTCATCAAAATTAACATAAATATATCTCATTAAAATTTTTAATCATATAAATAACTAGCTATATCTAAAATAAATTATTTTATAATTAATATACAGGAAATTTTCAATAATACAATCGTGTTATTGACTTTCTTGATGGTACCATTTAAATTTTTTAACTTACTTACACGTAAATTTTTGATTTATTATTCTTATATATTCTTATCGTTTGCCAAAAACTCCTTTAACTATCATTAAATATTTCAAAATAAAGATCAAGATAAATTTAATTTTATATATTTTAACCATATGCTTTTTACAATATTTTTTATAATATTAATTTTGATTAAAATATTCTCAATAATACCACCAATACCATCTCGAAAAATTTATACTATAAAAAACTGATGACCAATAAAAAAAATTAAAACCACAAATATACTATTAAAAATATCCCTTAATATGCATAGGTCCCTTTCCATTTACCCATACGCCAACATGTCTTTGTATATAATTGCTAAAACTTGCACATAAAAGCAAAACACCTTTCTAAGCAATCATTCACATACATAAACTTCTCTGCTCTGCTCTGCTGTGTTCTCATCTCCTTCTTCCTCACTCAACAAAACATGAAAAAAGCCTTCCAGCTTATCTTCTTCATTGCCATACCATTCATTTTTTCATTTCTTATAGTTCCAAGTCATGCAAAAACTCAGATGGATGCTCTTAACCATTTAACACGAGTGAAGTTCAATAAAACGGTCGGAACTGGAATAAATTCCGACCGTTTTGACCCCGCAATTCTGCGGGGTATCAAAATTCTTTCGCAGAAAGGATTGAAAGAAAAGGATAGGATAGAGAGATTGCCTGGACAGCCAGCAGAAACACTCAAGTTTAATCAGTATGGTGGGTATGTTACTGTTAATCAATCTGCTGGAAGGGCATTGTATTATTACTTTGTTGAAGCTCAACACTCCAAAGATTCTCTTCCTCTTCTTCTTTGGCTTAACGGAGGTAATCATCATTTTTTAATCTCTTTCATGAATAATTTGGTTTCGTTTTCGATAATAAACATACTCAGGCACACATCTTATGGAGAGATAAAATTTCGAATTCATTATATTTTATTGAATAGAATAATATCAGCAGGTCAAGAGATTTTCAATATTAATTATGACTTATCATATACAGGATCTCAGTTTTCGTATAAATCATTAATCTTGTTATATTGGTTATAACAATGGAAGAATAAATGATAAAGAATATTGTGCATGTTACAATGTTTGCATGAGAATAAAAGGCAGCAAGTTGCAATGTTTCCCCGGGTATCCTGCCCCCTTCAATCAATAGCTCCCAGCTAGCATTGCACGTCGCTTACATTTTCATTTGCAACATGTTCTGCCTATAATTATAGTCCTTCTCATTTATTTACGTTTTTTTATATTTAGTACGTATTTTAAAGTTTTATAAAGTATAGTTCTATAACTTATTTTTTTAAATTTTTTTCTAAATAAAAATTTAAACATTATATTTTTATTCAGAAGAAGAAAAAATTTAAAATAATTTATCAAAGTATATATTAAAGCAGACGTGTTCAGTGCCTCCGTTCCCCAAGAATTAAGGGTGACGGATGGAGTATTAAATATTGAGAAAAATGAGTCTGAGGATGACTTCAGGTAACTCTCCTGAACCTCTTCTTATATAATTTTAATGGCATTTCTATAAATATTAAAAACTCATTCTGAATTTATAAATTTATCTTTATTTATTTATAAGAGAAATTATTATAACCTTATGTAGCTCAGGTACATGATTCTTTTAAATATTTATTTATTTATTTGAATATTTTTTTTGACAATTTATTACTTTCTTTGGTGTTGAATTTTTTTTTTATATATAAAAAGTATATATGGATAGATGGATTGGAGAATTGGATAGTGATGAGAGCCTATTCATGTGCTCATATATGGTATCGTGCAGTTTCTCTTTGTTTGTGACAGCATTACAGGACAAACCATAAATAATTAACCAATTTAATATTAAATTTTAAGATTTTTTTTTGTGTGCCCCAGCCTGTATATTTCTTAATATCACTGAATAAATTATGAATTTATATTGTTGCGTTATCTTGTAGTTGAATTTTGTGATTATTGATTTACCTATAAATTACTAGTTTATTAATGTAAAGAGTTTTTTTTTGAAACCAATGTAAAGAGTTTTTAATTTCACAAGTAAAATTTGATAGCTTAGAAGTCCATTTTATAATATACTATCTAGACAATATTTATTAATCAAAGAACATTTTTAAATGCTGCATTAAATAGACTTAGAATGGTCCAAATACGAGGTCCATTAATGAGGCCTGAAACCATGACCATGATATTAAATTCGTGGTCAATAATCGGGCCAAGGTCCAACCCTTGTTTTAAACGAGTAAGACGTGGGCTTGGTCCATAAACAACCCAGTGGTTGGAAACCACTAGAAAGCTTTTAAGGCAACGTCCAACATGGAAACCAACTACAACATGGAAACTAATTCTGATAAGAGTTATCCACTGTCAAGGCGGTTACTTGGCCACCAAGTAACCTAATTCTAGCACGATTCTAAGGCTCCAGACGCCTATATAAAGGGCCTAACCCCTCAACATTAGAACTACGTTTTCTTGGCTTGATTCTCAGTGATAATTGAGATACGTAGGCATCTTGTGAGTACCTGTTTAGTCACGAACCACGAGAGCAACCATTAAGACACGCTTGTCCACTACATTACATTAAATACCGCCGTCAATTTCTAAACCTACTTTTCGTTCCATAACATTTGACGCCGTCTGTGGGAAGACAACAACAACCATGGCTATTACACGGAGAACAGCAACCGCTACTGGATCAACTGTCACCACCACTGTTCCAATCACCACGGAACCAAGGTCGTTACCCCTCACGACAGTGGTTTCTCAACCACTAGGGACGTTGCCCATCACCACAGAGGTGGTTTCTCAACCACAAGGGACGAATCCCCAAGTCTCCATACCTCATAACGAGACGAACCCTCTTCAGATGGTTGTCTCACTACTCGATCACAACCTCCCCATGGAACACAGATCTCCACGACCGTGCTCCCTATAAGCACCAATCCTACTTACAGGCTGCCTAACTATCCCCCTGAAACAGGAGGAAGTGGCCATGCCCCCATAGTCCATGAGCCATATGAACCAATAATAAATTCAATATTAAATATATCTCACTAAAATTTTTAATCATATAAATAATTATATCTAAAATAAATTATTTTATAATTAATATACATGAAATTTTCAATAATATTATCGTGGTATTGACTTTTTTGGTGGTACTATTTAAATTTTAACTTACTTGTACGTGAATTTTTAATTTATTATTCTTATATTTTCTTATTGTTGGCCAAAAACTCCTTAACTATTATTAAATATTTCAAAATAAAAATCAATATAAATTTAATCTTATATATTTTAACCATATGCTTTTTACAATATTTTTTATAATGATAATTTTGATTAAAATATTCTCAATGGTACCACGAATACCATCACGAAAAATTTATACTATAAACTCATACCCCAACATGTCTTTGTATATAATTGCTAAAACGTGCACATAAAAGCAAAACACCTTTCTAAGCAATCATTCACATACATAAACTTCTCTGCTCTGCTCTGCTGTGTTCTCATCTCATCTATACAGATTCCATATAAACACAAAGCTACACATTATCTCCTTCTTCCTCACTCAACAAAACATGAAAAAAGCCTTCCAACTTATCTTCTTCATTGCCATACCATCCATTTTTTCATTTCTTATAGTTCCAAGTCATGCAAAAACTCAGATGGATGCTCTTAACCATTTAACAAGAGTGAAGTTCAATAAAACGGTCGGAACTGGAATAAATTCCGACCGTTTTGACCCCGCAATTCTGCGGGGTATCAAAATTCTTTCGCAGAAAGGATTGAAAGAAAAGGATAGGATAGAGAGATTGCCTGGACAGCCAGCAGAAACACTCAAGTTTAATCAGTATGGTGGGTATGTTACTGTTAATCAATCTGCTGGAAGGGCATTGTATTATTACTTTGTTGAAGCTCAACACTCCAAAGATTCTCTTCCTCTTCTTCTTTGGCTTAACGGAGGTAATCATCATTTTTTAATCTCTTTCATGAATAATTTGGTTTCGTTTTCGATAATAAACATACTCAGGCACACATCTTATGGAGAGATAAAATTTCGAATTCATTATATTTTATTGAATAGAATAATATCAGCAGGTCAAGAGATTTTCAATATTAATTATGACTTATCATATACAGGATCTCAGTTTTCGTATAAATCATTAATCTTGTTATATTGGTTATAACAATGGAAGAATAAATGATAAAGAATATTGTGCATGTTACAATGTTTGCATGAGAATAAAAGGCAGCAAGTTGCAATGTTTCCCCGGGTATCCTGCCCCCTTCAATCAATAGCTCCCAGCTATCATTGCACGTCGCTTACATTTTCATTTGCAACATGTTCTGCCTATAATTATAGTCTTTCTCATTTATTTACGGTTTTTTATATTTAGCACGTATTTTAAAGTTTTATAAAGTATAGCTTTATAACTTTTTTTTAAAATTTTTATTTTTTAAATAAAAATTTAAACATTATATTTTCATTCAGAAGAAAAAAAAATTAAAATAATTTATCAAAGTATAATTAAAGCAGATGTATGCCGAGCCTCCGTTCCCCAAGAATTAAGGGGGACAGAGTATTAAATATTGAGAAAAATGAGTCTGATGATGATCTCAAGTAACTCTCCTGAACCTCTTCTTATATAATTTTAATGACATTTCTGTAAATATTAAAAACTTATTCCGAATTTATAAATTTATCTTTATTTATTTATATGAGAAATTATTATAACCTTATGTAGCTCAGGTACATGATTCTTTTAAATATTTATTTATTTATTTGAATAATTTTTTTGGCAATTTATTACTTTCTTTGGTGTTGATTTTTTATATATAAAAAGTATATATGGATAGATGGATTGGAGAATTGGACAGTGACGAGAGCCTATTCATGTGCTCATATATGGTGTCGTGCCATGGTTTCTCTTTGTTTGTGACAGCATTACAGGACAAACCATAAATAATTAACCAATTTAATATTAAATTTTAAGAATTTTTTTGTTTGCCCCAGCCTGTATATTTCTTAATCATCACTGAATAAATTATGAATTTATATTGTTGCGTTATCTAGTAGTTGAATTTTATGATTATTGATTTACCTATAAATTATTGGTTTATTAATGTAAAGATTTTTTAATTTCACAAGTAAAATTTGATAGCATAGAAGTCCATTTTATAATATACTATCCGGACAATACTTCATCGCTTGTTTGACTTTTCTGGATCAAATTGACTAATTTTGTAATGTAAATTACATATATTATATATTGAATATAATTAATGTAAAAAATATTATTAAAAAATATAAAGAAATTATTATAACGTACATTTTTTAGATTTGAAGAAATGTAAATCAATAATTTTTAAAAGTTAGTATCAGTTTGACCAAGAAAAGTCAAACAAGCTGGGACGGATGGAGTATTTATTAAGTGTTGGCTAAAATGATATAAAATATTAATTATATAAAATTTGCTGAACCGTGCTCCAATGTGGTTGACTACAATAATTGGCTTATATTTTATAAATAGTATGTTATAATTATTTTAATTTGTTATAAATATAATATATTATTTTAATATGATAATAGATGATGTGTAATTTCAAGGTTGGATAGTTAATCTATTGGGATTGTCTAAATTTTTACCTAAGAGTTTTGTCAGGTTGTAGTGGACAAAATTTTACAAAATCTCTATAATTCTTATAAGATATTTTATCTTGATTTTTAGCTAATAACTTTACATGAAGATGCTCTTACCCCTTTGTTAAATTTGCTTGTCATTGTCACTATGGCTAAAAAGTAAGGCTAAGTATTTCAAAAAAAATTCAGAACATATATATATCAAACGACATGACAAATGACAATGACAAGTGGATTTTGATTTGTGAGCAAAACTATAACATTTGTCGTAAGCATTTGCTTAACGAAGTTATTAATTATACAAGCATTTGTTTGCGACATTTTTTTTGGACCTCTAACATTTTTTTTAACGAAAGTATGTTACACGGGCTTTTTGTCGTAATTTGATTCGATATTTGTGCAGTTTGTATTGGGTTCGTCCCACTGAGACCTTGTTTGAAAAAGAAAATTCCTGGTAATTTGAACATGTTTAAATCGATATATGTGGCAGGTCCCGGTTGTTCATCACTAGGCTACGGAGCAATGCAAGAGCTTGGACCTTTTCGTGTCCACAGCGATGGCAAAACCTTGTACCACAATCATTTTGCATGGAATCATGGTACCAACTCACACTACTTTCTCCCCAATTCTCCCTGAGAAATTTATTAATCGACAATTTTTTATGGCGACTGCAAATCATACGAGAACTGTTGAGTAACCAGTCACTCCTGAAGGTTGTGTTAGAGTAAGGCACTTTCTAGGATCATATATTGTATGCGTCCGTAAAAACCAAAAGTTCTTCACTTTTTCTAAGTAATTGTTCTGCGGAATTTGGTCTGCAGCAGAATCTTTGGTTCTTACGGCCTCTCGGGGTCTCACTTGTATAATTCTTATTAAAGTAGAGGCAAACAGTATTTAGTAGTGCACTTAAATAAGATTATGATTGTTATTTAATATCGGTTCTTTTCTGGGAATGCAGCTGCAAATGTTTTGTTCTTGGAGTCGCCAGCAGGAGTAGGATATTCATACTCGAATACTTCATCGGACTATAAAAGTAGTGGTGATAAAAGCACAGCATCCGATAACTACGTATTCTTGTTGAACTGGTTGGAGAGATTTCCAGAGTACAAAAACAGAGAATTTTACATATCAGGAGAGAGCTATGCTGGCCATTATGTCCCTCAACTTGCCCACACCATTCTCCATTATAACAAGAAGGCAAATGCCACCATTGTTAATCTCAAGGGCATCATGGTAAGTCTCTCTCTCTCTCTCTCTCTCTCTCTCTCTCTCTCTCTCTCTCTCTCTCTCTCTCTCTCTCTCTCTCTCTCTCTCTCTCTCTCTCTCTCTCTCTCTCTCTCTCTCTCTCTCTTTCCGTAATTTTTTTTTCCAAAGGCGATAATTAAGGCCGAAAGATTCCATAGCAATGATTAAATTAGCATTATTGCAATCTAGGAAGAAAAATTCCATGGCATGAAAATGACAGACACAATCAAGTCACCCTCTCTTTAATTATTGAACTACCTGCATGAGGCCCAGATTTCCAATCTAATCCTTTCTGCCTATGGCTCACATTGCACATGCAAATATGCACATTACATGTGCTTGTGATTTAAAAAGTAATTATTATTGTATTTGCCAGAGTTTTCCTTCCCTACAATTTCAAGGTTAATTGATTAATTGGCGGCCCTTGAATGGCGCCTATCAAAGCAATGATCTCCAAGAACAAAATGTATGTTATTGTCTTCGGTTTGATGTGTACCCAGCTAGGCCAGTGACTTCATCGCATGGATTCTCTGTAACAATAAAAAGTTTCCTAGTAATTCAGTTGCTATATGCTCTGTAGTTGCTTAGAGGTTTCTCTGTGTTTATCCAGTATGGAGAACAAATAGGTGGTCTATCGACGGTTTTGGTACTATTAAGACATTTTAACAACAGTACCATCAGGCTTCATGCATTACTATTCTAGGACTGAAACAACTGTAAAGAAAGTTAATGTAGAAAACTAAATATTTGACTAAAAATGCAGATCGGAAATGCAGTGATAAACGACGAAACGGATGTCAAGGGGATGTATGATTTTTTCGCAAGCCATGCTTTGATTTCAGATGAAACTGCAGCCCAAATTAGTAAATATTGTGACTTCTCACCAGATGCTACAACACAGACTGTAGAGTGCAATGATGCAGCTCAACAAGCTGATATGAATACTTTTGCTCTGGATATTTACAATATATACGCTCCTGTTTGCACTAGTTCTAAACTTACAGTCAAGCCCAAGAGAATTTCAGTAAGTTCTTTTTCTTAGTGTCTGAAATACTAATATATAATCTGAATTATTAGTACGATGTTTTAATTTAGTAGTAAATGTAGACTATCAAGTGACATAATTTGCTACATTCTGGTGCAGAGTGTGATAGATCCATGCAGTGATATATATGTGCATGCTTATATGAACCGACCTGATGTTCAAGAAGCTCTCCACGCCAATGTAACGAGGCTTGATCACGACTGGGAATCTTGCAGGTATTTAGATCGCTACAAATTTATTACTGTAGATCCATAGGAAACCATAATTAGATCACAGTTTTAGCTATATAAATATCAAGAGTTTGTGTGCACTCAACTACCTCCATTTGGACAATGATTCTTAGCCGAGACGACCATGTCAGACAGATTGCTATGGCTAAAGACAATAGTTGATCTTTTTGGTAAATGGCTTATAGTCATTATCCGGAACAGTAATCTTTATAACTCGAATTGAACCTCAAAATGATCAACAACTTAATATAGTTTACAAAGTTTTCCCAACACTGACTAAACTAAATTTTGCACTCTATGAACAGTGAGTTAATTAGAGGATGGAATGACAGTCCAACAACAGTGATTCCCCTCCTAAAGGAGTTCATCGCCAACGACATTCGTGTTTGGATATTCAGGTAACAATCTCTCCCCAACACCATTCCTCTTCGCACACACACATTAACAATATCAAATTGTAGAGTTGTAACATGTGAAAATAAGCATTCTGATATTGAATTAATTGCAGCGGAGACATAGATGGAAGGATACCGGTTACTTCCACCAAGTATTCTATCGAAGCCATGAAGCTTAAGCTTAAAACTCCTTGGCATCCTTGGGTTCTGAAGGACCAGGTAGTTATTTCCGAATTTTTATTCTCTTTACCCAAATTACGCAAGCCTCTCTTAAGCAATCGAAGCCATATTATATAGCATGTTAGCGTTTTCTTTCTTTTGCTAAATTTGGTCATAATTCATGAATAGGTTGGCGGGTATACACAAGTATATGAAGGAGACTTAACATTTGCAACAGTGAGAGGGGCAGGGCATCAGGTGCCAAGCTATGAGCCCAGAAGGGCTCTTTCACTAGTCATGCACTTCCTTTCCGGGAGACCTCTACCAGATATTTCATATTTATAAATTAACCACTCAATGTCGATTCTTTTCTGTTTCTATTTTTCGCCATTCATTTTTCTCTCATTTTTTATGTATAGTCAAATTCATAGCCTTATTTTGATGTTCCTCTCCGGGGTTGATTTATTCTTTTTTCTTCCTCCGGAAGTTTACTAATGTTCATAATACATTACACTAAATTGAGATGAATCTCAAATATTATACAGTTGAATTCAGATTGAATGTGATGATACCACATTTTTGGTTGCCATAGATTTGGAATTCTTAGGTCACAACTCACAATAATGTTAAGTTTCCAGATTTTGTCCTTTTAGTAAAAGAGAATATGCTTGGAGCAGAGCTGAAGTTATAAAATAATTATAAACTAACACACTCTTGATGCTCTGAGCTGCCATGCTGTTCTGAAGTCCCTTCGTCCCATAAATTGTCTGTAGATGCTCTGTTTGGAAGCAAGGAATTAAAGGTCAGAACTCCATCAACCGTCGTAAAAAGATCATGAAAAGCTTCCAGCTGAGGTTGTTTGTTCTTGGAATTACGGAAAATTTCTTTCAAAAGTGAGATTCTAATGCTCACAGGTTATGAACCCAGGTTTGACGATAATGAATGTGAATGCACTTGTCATGTTAAGAAGCATGACGGAAAGGACAACTAAATGCATCAGGGACGCTTCCTCCTCCTGGATTCCCCACTACTAATCAGAACCCTCTCCAACAAGCACTAGCAGCAGCAGTACCTAGAAATACAAATTATTGACGGTATTGGAAATTATAAAATCAAAGAGCTGCGTGGAGTCAATACACAAGAGAGATTTTTTGCATCATGGTGACGTGATTGTATTCAAGAGTGTTTAGTAAGAGAACCATTCCATTCTCGTACTAAATTTATAAAAGTAGGTGGTGGTTTTACCCTCTCTTGTGATTTACAAGTGAAATTGTTATAATGTTATGTTGTTTACTCTTTAAATTTATTGTGTTTTCTAAACATCAACTGCTTATCGATGCATTTTAATTTTTAACACAAGTAGACGCGTAAAAAAGGTGATCATTTCTCTGATCCATATTTGATAGAATTGCAACTTGTGAACTTTAGGGGTATTACTATAAACTTGAGAATGTGTGTAATCTGAAGTGGAACCAGGTGTTGAAAGATTAAGTTAAATCTAGAAAGATCGAGGTTAAGATGGAAGATGATTAGGATACCAATAAGGTTCCTTACATTGGGAAGGACCGGTTCTGCTTTTAGTGAAGTTCTTGAAAGGGGTTCCAGCTGATAGATAGTCCATTGACATTGCAGAGGTATAGATTTGATAGCAAAGAAAAAGGTTTATTACTTGTTTTAATGAGGCGGACAAGGGTTGACGAAGCATTCTTGCCCTGGAAGCTCGGTATTTGTATGATTTTGCAGTTAGTTGTGACGTGTTTTGATCAGAGGTTTATCTTCCCCCAGGGATTTGGTATGTTACAGTTATTTTGATTGAGATAGGAAAACCGGTGTTACCTTGAAATAAAAAAGTCGGTATTGAAGGCAAAATAATTCTTTAGGACTTGGCTCTGTTGTATGCTCATATTCTGTAGCATTAGAGCATTCCTACATTTTTTGGTTCAAACTCTTAGTTGAATCATTGTGACCTGCAATTTTCTGAGAACAAATTTTAGGCTGCTGGTGTAGCTCCATCATAAACTTCACTCGAACAAAACCCGAAAGGAATTGCATAACTGGTTTTCATGCTAGAATTTGGTTTTAAGCCGGTTCATATGTACGTGGTTGTTTTCAGAAATTTTGTACAAGTATGATATATCATATCTGCATATCGCTTTTAAGAGCTAAAGAACAGCAGGTGTGTAAAAAATAAGATTATCAGAGCCAGTAAAAGCTAGAGACTTCAGAATAGTAATGACCAAATACAAACCACAATAATATATATTAGACATTAATCTCTCTGGTGTTACCCTTCTACTGAAATCAAAACCAACATATATTAAAATCAAACATTTATTAGAGTATGCAAATGATTAGAAAATGAAAAAAAGGTGGTGACCTCATTATATTACAGCATACTATCACTTTGAGCTGGTAATCTCTTAAAGAAATTGCTAGGAACAGCAGGCAATTTGCTTCTGAACCTTGGATGTCGTAATAGGTATAATCCTGCAACTAAAGCCACCACTCGAAATGGAGTAACATAAAGCACCACAGCTGCACATAGACAAAACATTATAAAGAAACTTGTCGCTCTAGGATCCCTCCAGCTTAGTAGTGACTGAAATCTCTCCCCTTGTGTTGCAAGATCTCCAACCACAGTCTGAATCCTCCCTGCTACACTTCGAAGCCTATCATACCTCAATCGGACTGTATCTTGGGGCCTAGATGTTGGAAATGTGTCAAACTCTTCATCAAGCTCGTCAGGGTGTACTGCTTCTGCCCATGATAGTTTAGTATCCATATGAGGTGGGTGTCTAGGTCTGAACCTATAGTTCCACAATCCAATGAGAAACATGTATAGAAACAAAGTTGGAAGTATCAGCTCTGGATACCAGATTAGTATCAAAAACAGTATGTGGACTAGAACTGATGTGATCGGATTTTTCCAGTGACAAACATCCCCAAACCATCTGTTCACAGTAAACAACCCCGACAGAAGTGACATAATCCTAAAGAAATTAGCTTTGCTTCTCCTCATGCTCCACATGTGGGAATCTACATCTAACATGTACTCCACAACCTCCTTTCTTAGTGGTGGTTCTGCTCGTCCAAGCCTCACCGCGACAATATTCATTGCTTGGTACCTTAGGTTGTCTACTTGGTTCACGGTGAAAGGATTCAAGTAATGCATTTTGGGGAGTAAGGGATGCCCATACAAATATATCATGTTAGCTACAGACAAGTTAGTAAACCGGATGGCAAGCTGGAGATCACCCATATTTTTCAGCCCAGAGGGATGAAGAACAAGAAGAGGATACGAATGTTTGTATATTCGATGAGCTTCAAGGGTTGATAATCGAATTCGTACCTTTCCAATTTTCGAATCCCTTGCTGAAGTGGTGCCTTGTTTCTCATTTCCCAAGTGACAATTGTCGAAAACTCCCAATGTTATCACCGTGCACGGATCATAAACTTCCCAGGTGTACTGCTCATTCCATTTAGGACTAAAGGTGTCAAGAATGGTTCTTGTCCGAACCCATTTCTGTCCATATTTAGCAACACAGTAAGCATCTGTACTTCCATGACCATCCTTCATCTTCATTGGTAAAAGCCCTTTTGCACTCAATATTCCCACTTCTAGGATTCCAATAGGCTGTTTCCAGAGCTGTCTTGCAGTAGGCCTTTGATCACTTATGTACATAGTCGATTCATCCAGGACATGATATCCACCTTCAAGACAAACTCGCAGGTGAATCCTACTTGAAAACTTGAGCTCTTTTCTCCTGTCGACTTCCAAGGCACCAAAACCAAATTTCTCGAGGTTGAACCAGCGAGAGTGAACTGGCCTGTGGTCCAGCCTCTTCTCGAACATAGTCAGTGGTAGGCTAATCATCCCCAGAACATCATCTCTAGTAGGGTGAACACGGTCTTCAACTGTCAGGACCAACTGCTCCTCAAAAGGTTCAGCAGCAACAAAAACTAAATCTTCATTCCAGAGTGGATTTAGCGTCCGAGCTGGACTTATCTTGGTTTTAAGCACTTGACTTCCCACCTGAACTTTTACACAAACTTCAGGTAAGCGGGTTTTGTCATTTGGGATTACATCCTGAGCTTCAATGACATTAACCCGAAGATACCAAAGCTTTGGAGAGACGTAAACTTTGGAGCGGATGTTCAAGACACCCTCTCCATAAACAAAAGCAGCATCCGAATGCCACGCCTCTGAGAAGGCTTCATCTGCTTGAGTTCCCATCCAAACTGCCACCATGATATCACCTCTCACCTTTCCACCTCCTCTACGATCCTCCAGTCTGTACCATTGCGGAGCCAAAGGACTATCAGGTGGCACTCTTGTTGGAACCTCATTCATGTCAAAAACAACCCTTCCAAGATAGTCATCTCTTCCCACCATCTCTTTATCCTTCACAAAAATTTCTAGAATTGATGATTGAATCCGCTCCTTGGAAAATGCAAACACCTGATTCCACTCCGGGTTCACTTTCCTCTCAAAATGCTTTGTTCTTCCTTTGTAATTCCCCAGCTTCACTTCCACATAAGGATCACAGCTACCAGTGAGTGCACTTGGTGGAAGATCTTTGGCCTTGACAACTCGTACATAAAGATAATAAGTTTGCTCAACTAGGTCGTACGTGCTTGTGATTCTCTCAGCGTTCATCCATCCTCTTCCGCCAAATGCTGCTCCACCACTAATCCACCGGTCACCAATTTGTGGTGCTGTGTCTGCCAACTCAAAGTTTTCTTGGCTGCTTTGATGAGGCTGGTGACTAACATGGTGCTGCATCGTTATAAAATCCTGGCGACCAAAATTTTACTGCAGTTTTTTGGTGTTTAAATATTTTTGTCTACTCTCTTTGCACAAACGAAAAGGGTGGGAACTGGTTAAGGACTTGCAGAAGGTAGTGATGGTGAGGAAGGTTTTGGATCACACTTGTGGGTATATAGTCTTAACTTTGAGCCGATTTCACCTTTGACAGATGGGGAAGTAATCGTAGTGTTTCTAGCTCTCTGGCTTGGCTGATCTGTTTTGCGGATTTTTCTTAGTCAGCTGCAAGTTAGTGACAAGATTGGAACGTATAGCTGGTGTCTGATGCTGAAAGGAAAGGTTTTGAATGAGAGTTGAGTAAAATGTGCCTCTTACAATATAGGAAATCAAGAAGTATTCTTAGTAGGATTACTTGATAAGCTTCCTGATCAACTTTCTAGACAATGCTCGAGCAAAGAATTCACTCACTGTTAACAGATCCCACAGAATATTTTGATTAAAAAAAATCGAAGGAAAGTTTCTGATTCGAAATTGGATTTTGATTCTCAGGGATAGTTATAGTTTTGCTAAGTTGGTTTTGAATTTCATCAGGCACAAATGCACTGTTAAATATTTCACCATCTTTAGGCATAAGACTGTGAGCATCTATAACTTCAACCAACAGCTTCATGCCACTTTTTCCTCTTGTTTCCCTGCTGCTAGAAGCTACCGAGAATCGTCTCTCTCGAAAGATATCTCAAACTCAGTCCAGAAGCAAAGAGATTGTTTGTCGAAAAGCAACCAGACAAGGAAAAAGGGATTCTTTACTCTTTCAGGTGAATGATACATTTTAAGAACAAAGCAAAGAATCTTTTAGTTTAGGAGGTGCCAGTGAGTTCTATACCAACCAGTGTTCTAAAAATCGTTCGATTTTTCAAAAATTGCCGATAAATCGCTGATTTATCGTTTAAAAATATTTGACCGATTCGATTTTTGAAATCCGATATATCGCTATGAATTATATATAAGGCTAATATATTAAATATATTTAAAATATTACAATTTATCCGATTTTTGTTCCGATTTATCATTCCGATAAATTTCCGATTTGCCGATAAATCGCTATACGGTACCTCAACCGATTTGTTCTGATTTCCGAAATCTACGACCATGATACTAACCATAAAAAGCAGTTGATGTGAAAGAGCAAAATGGAGGGAAGGCATAAACTTTTCTGGAGAGCATTAAGATTCTGAACCATTAAACTTTTTCGTATTTAGTTTTTTGAAAATTTAAAGTGTTACTTTAACTTATTCATCCATTTCCAGATTTGCATAGAATGTCAGAAAACGAACCTGTACATCCATTTCTTCTCCATTTTCAGATTTGCACCGAAAAATTAAATCTAACGATGGAGGACCTCGTGCAAAATGGAATGCATATATCCCAATAGAAAAAATTGATCATCGCTTTCAAAGGCTAAATTTTGAGGGGCAGACATATTGTTTCGATGGCCCTGCTTAAAACCGCTCCTTAAAAAAAAGAACAAAAAAGAAAAAGACGAACACTTGGGACAAGATCCATTCAATCTAACACTAAACACAGATTTCTGAATGTAAACCCTAAAAACTGCAAAAAAAAAAAAAAAAAAAAGTTCTAGGAACCATACAAGCCCTCTAGACATAACACCTGCGATAAGTCCTCGCATTCAGACCTTCATTAACAGAAAGATAAAATGATACAAATTTTGAAACCAGGCATGTAGCACCGCATTTTAACAGACCCTGATGTTACCGAAAGAAACACAGCTAGTCCTCCTAGTCCTGATAACAGAACAATACACAAAAATTGCAAGCATAACCTTCTAAGACAAATCCCAAGCTAGAAATGTGCAAAAAGATCCCCAACATTGGGAAAAAAAATACAAGAGTACAATCCCCAGGTACCCTCTCCGCTTGCTAACATGGTACCAGCCATGAAAACTCAGCCAAGCACTCGGAGGTTAAAGTTTGACATACCAGAACCAATACATCAAATAGCATACAATATATTCTCCTCAAGCATTCAATCTGCTATGTAGCTCGAGAAGAGGGTGAAAACCAACCCCATTGAGTAACTAACTTGGTATACAGAAAACATTTAGCCAAAATACCAGAAGCAAGCAATGTTTAAAATTAATCAACCACACCTTATCACACTTCTCAAGAAAATTTACATATGAATGTTGCTGCCAAATTCATATGGTGCACAGGCAAATAGAACAAACTATGACTATCTAGAAACACTTTAGGCCACCTAAATCCAGCAAACAAATATACTTGCCAAAATCACAATTCATTTGGATTGAAGGCAGCTCCAAGGAACTTTCCACTTTGCAGAGCTAACAAGATGATAAAACAATAACTAAAGCTATAAAATAATGCTTTAGATTCCCATAGTTGAAGCAAAATATAGGCAAGAATGTAGATAAATCCCTTTTAGGATAAATTAGCACAAAATTACATCAGGACTACATTTCAACTTTGGTTTGCAGAATGTAGATTCTTGTTCGAGGTGAACAAAAAATAGCAAGAAGACCAAAGTAGAAACTAACTAAAGCACTTATACAGAACACCCAAACAGAGATTGGTCCGTCTTCCATTTCTTCCTTCAAGACCTTCTGTGGCACCACTGGTTGGCTTCTTGTCTCACAAGTATCACCAGAGGACTCCAGGCACAAGTTTGGATTCCCAGCCAAAGCTCCTGGAAATCTTGAATATCCTCTTTTCTTGGAAACAACGCCAGACAATGAGTTATATGATAGATTCAGGATAGACAAATTTCCAAGGGTTGATATATTATCTGGAATTTGACCCAACAAGGAATTATGCGACAGATCCAGAGCTTTCAAGCTCCTCATGTTAGCCAAAGTTTGTGGAATCTGACCTTCGAGACTATTATAAGATAAATTTAAGTACTCTAAACCATGCAACCCAAACAGACCAGAAGGAATTTCACCGCGAAGCTGATTATCAGATATGTCAATGCCAACCAAAGAAGAGAGACTGTACTTGACAGTCAATACATTTCTATCCACAACCAGTGATGAAATCTTAATGCCTAGATCTCGGGATGCAACCAATGGTGCACCTTGACTCCGTAAAAGGGCATCCCCATTGTTAAAATTCAAACTAAAGTTGAAATTGCCATTTGGTAGATGACCAGAAAATTCATTGCTGGACAGGTCAATTGTCTGGATTGCTTCAAACATGAAAAGCCAACTAGGAAGTGCTCCACTGAACTTATTCCGAGCAAGAGAAATAAATCTAAGGTTTGACCATTTAGTTATTGCATCACGTAGAGACCCTGAAAGATTGTTAGAGCTGAAGTCTACAACTTCTAGTGACTTGCAGCCTGCCAAGGTCAATGGGATTTCACCAGAAATCATGTTGTTGCTTATATCAAGTATCTTTAGACTATCCAAAGCATCGAGCTCCGGTTGAATTTCACCAGAAAGGTTGTTGTTGTTTAGTACTAATGCCAGCAGTTGAAAGCAACCAACTATGTTCAAAGGAATGGAACCAGTTAACAAGTTGTGTGAAAGATCAATTACTTGCAGATAGGTCAAATTCCCGATCCTTGCTGGGATCTCACCCGAAAGAAGGTTATGGGAAAGAGACAGAGCTTGCAAGCATTTTAATTCTGTGATTGCTAATGGAATATCTCCGGTGAATCGATTGTGTGACAGGTCAAGAAGCATAAGCCCAGACTTCTCAGTAGCTTTGACTATCTTACTAGGAAGTGAACCAGATAACTCGTTGAAGCTCAAGTCTAAAACAACTAGTTTGTCAGAGAACACAAATCCAGGAGAAATATCGTATTTCAACAAGTTGAATGACAAATTAAGCTGTGTTAATGCCCGAAGGAAAGAAATGCAAGTGGGTATTCCTCCGACAATAGAATTGTTTGCTACCTTGAGTACCGAAAGCGAATTTACAGACGATGAAAGGCATCGCAAAGTACCCGAAAACAAATTAGATTCAAGATTAAGATACTCCAACGACTGATAAAAATCAGGAAGATCAGCGGAAAAATAATTATTAGAAAGATCTAAATACTTGAGTGAGTCCAAGTACAGCAAGCTTTCGGGTATTTCTCCCACAAACATATTAAAACCCAAGTCCACCTTCTCAAGATTCATCGAAAAATTCCCAATCCAAAAATGAACCACCCCGTCAAAATAATTATGGCTAAAATCAAGCTCCCGCAGTCTACTAAGCTTAAACAGTGTATTCGGAACAACACCCGTAAAAAAATTAAAACTAACATCCAACACCCTCAAGTTCCTAAACCCCCCAAAACACGAAGGAATCGAGCCACTAAAATTATTCCTTGACAAAACCAAGATTTCAACAACTGACAACTGACACAAACCCGAACCCGAACGAAGCTGACCTAACAAGTTCATACCAGTTAAATTAACCGAAACAACCCGATCCGAGCCCGACCCATTTGAGCAGACTACACCACTAAAATTACTACACTTAAATCCAACACCCCAAGTAGACAATCTTTGAGTTGGGTCTTGGATTTGGGACTTAAACAACATAAGTGAGTTCATGTCTTTTAAGTCATTATCATTTTTAGTGTTGTTACTGCTAGTACTATGATTATTATACATACAAGCAACATATATACAATCCTGGTTCAAGAAACTCAAAAGAAATAACAGAATTATAATGATTTGTTCCATGTATGAATTAAAGATTTAACAAGAAAATTGAAAGTGGGTTTAAAGAATTAAGTGAAGTTAGTGAAGTGGTAATAATAATGGTGATTGTAATAAATAGAAGTACCTGAAATGAAGAAGAATGTTAGTGGAGTAGAGACATTCTGGGTTTCATGTCGGAAAATGAGAGTGTAGTAAGAACAACGCAATTAATAAAGTGTACAGTAGTAGACTAGTAGTAGTCGACTAGAAAGTGTATAAATTTAGGGCTCATGTGCTCATATTTTTTTGTTATTTCATATTAAGTATTTAAGTGAAATAAAAATTAGTTTTTTTTTAATTTAATGGCGCAAGTTGTTCATTTTTAGAAATAATTTTTATAACATATCTACATTGTTGTAGTCTTGTACTCCCTTCGTCTCCCACAATTCTTTACATCGGGGACTCGACACGTATTTTAAGGCTACTTTAATATATATTTTGATAAATTATTTTAAATTTTTTCTTCTTTTGAATAAAAATATAATGTTTAAATTTTTATTTAAAAAAAAGTTTTAAAAAAAAGTTATAGAACTATACTTTATAGGAGTTTTAAAATACGTGTTAAACAGTGTAAAAATACTATAAAAAAATGAGAGAGATAGAGTAGATAAATGAAATATAATATAGAGCTTAATCCTCGTAAGTACGTACTCATATGAATGCACGTGGGGTATTTTTGTAATTGCAGGATTTGACCATGTAATTACAATTATGCCATTAAAATATACTATGTACTCATGTAAGTCCCCTAAGTACGTACTTAGGGGCATTTTTCTCTATAATATATTAGTACAAAAATAGCTTATATCGTGATAAATAATGGTATTAACCTACGTTGTAGGTGATTGGAATATAATATGCTATAGCAATAGTTTAATTTGAACCTTGAATTATTTTAGTTAAATACTAAAAATTATAAATATATATATTTTTTAAAAATTTACAATGTTTTGGAATATTTTGGAAGTTGCTAGCACTTGGCCATATCCATATCAAGCACTAAAACATCATCACATCATCAAATCTGGATATTTTTTTCTCAGGCCAACTTGAGTGGGGTTGGTGAAGTGTTGCTTTAGAATCCACTTCCATTCTCATGATCACATTCACATCCATAACACAGCTCTCTTCATTTCTTAACACACCCTTAACCTACTTTATGCCATAATGAAAAATGTCACAACAAAATGTAAACATATTTTTTTCACTTAAACTTTCTCTTTAAATACCCAACCACAACATGTTCAACAACACTCACTTTCAAACCTCCAAAACTCTTACAAAATATTTGTCTAGACCAAAAAACCTTACAATGGCAATGAGAAGGGTGATTTTACTTTCATTCATGTTGGTTACTTTGTTCTTTTCATGCGCCACGACGAATGATCAGAAGGACAAGGAGGAATGTACAGAACAGTTAGTCGGATTAGCGACGTGTTTGCAGTATGTTGGAGGAAAAGCAAAATCTCCAACTCCAGATTGCTGTAATGGTCTTAAACAGTTGTTGAAAACTAATAGGAAGTGTCTGTGTGTGATTGTTAAAGATCGGAATGACCCGGATTTAGGGCTTGACATTAATGTCACACTTGCTTTAGGCCTCCCTTCTGTTTGCCATGCCCCTGCTAACGTTTCACAGTGCCCTGGTCAGTAGTGTTACGTCATATTTTCGGTTGCCTCAATTATCTATTATTCCAGCGATCCCCGAAATTTGTTATCACCAAATTCCTCCGTTAACAAGTAGTAATGTTACCTTTTTAGTTATGTTATTACTGGTCACACATGCTATTTCTGTTTTCGACTGACAATGCATGGATGATTTTGTTGCAGCGCTTCTTCATTTGGCTCCTAACTCAGCAGATGCCCAGGTTTTCTATCAGTTTGGTCGTGCTATGATTTCTGGGAATGCCACTAAGACGGCCACTAGCGGTAACACTCTTACTGTCCCTTCCGAAGTTCTAAACTTATTTTCAGAATGTCGGTTTTGTAAATGGTCGTCGTGTTGTTGGAGAAATTTCGTAACATGTCGTTATAACAAAAGCGGCCGGTGTGTAAAATCTTAGTACACTAATTAAATTTAACCATTTTGCAGGAGCAGCTAAAGCTAATGCAACAAGCAGCAGCAGTGGTGGAGCAAGTAGTCTTCCGCAAAAGAATTACGGGGGTGATAATAAACAGAGAAGACATGAATTAAAATTGCAACTAGTCATTCTTGTTGGAATATTAGTGTGGTTGAATATTTAAGAAGTGATTCTTGATGTTATATTTCAAATAATTTGAATGACGAGGGCGGTTTTCTGAACTTATTTTTAAAATGGAAGTACTTCTTTGTCACAAAAGAGCGTTTTTTTATAAACTTTTTGTGAGAGATAAGTACTTATTTTTCCGAAATCAGCCTTACCAAAACGGACACTCGTTTTCCCTATAGAGCCTTCGTGTCTATGTAACAACAGTGCTAGATTTTTGAGTGTTTGTATCCTTGTAATTGTGGTTATTTTCACTGTTTAATAGTCCTTTAAAATTTATGATGAATTTGTAATGCTAATATTGCTATTGGTTGTTCATTCTCTCCTGGAGACTTTTAGTGTTTCTTCCGTCGATATGGTTTCAATTTGTTAATGGGGAACGGTCTACAACAAACCATTGTTGCAGCAAACCGTACGTTTGCTACAACACGTACGTTTGCTACAACAATCGTTTGTTGTAGACCATCTGCCTTTGTTAATAACTATTGTCTATATTTCTGGCATATGGTAAAAATCCTCAAGCATTTCCTCTCCACGTCTTGGTGAATTATCAAATTTCAAAGATTCGAAACAAAATATTCAGGATAATGTAACTGCAGAAGTTTAATGTAACTGCAAGAAGCATAATCAGAGTCCTTGAAATCTTGAAAGCTTCAAGATTTAGAAGTACGTATATCAGTACATACAGGCAGCATACTGCAGAACTCTATGCATTTGAGACAACTTTTTGATTAAATATGTATAATATAGGATTAGTGAAGGAGGTGGTTTAGCCATTTGTCTACAACACTTGGAGAACCATACCACGGACGTGATTCATCATCCAAACCAACCGGTGAGTGGTAGACTCCATCCAAACTTATGTTTAATGCACCTTCAAGATGGGCAGATACTTCTGGCACGACACCATCACCCCAGACGTCTGCCTGCCCGCAAACCTGAGACATTATTAGAGCAATCAGAAATACGACTTACAAACCATTTTGTTTAGAAACTAGTTGTATCAAGATAGGCAAGGGCAATCAGGCAACAGACAAAAGATGTTAACTAAACTCGATCTGTCATACACCTAAACTTGATTTAGAAACCTTTTAATGGCTGAACTATTAGGTTTGAGCTTGATTATTCATTCACAATCCAGAAGATCAACTATATGGAAAACTGATCAGATATACACTAAATGGGAAAAAAATAAAAGGACGAATGTTTACCTGTTTGTACCCCTGACCAACAAAGCGAGCACGAAATGTGGCGCCACTTGAAGTTGCTGTAAGACTTGTTCATTTTCAATCATCACCTCTGAAGCTGGTTGCTGAACAGGAACAGGAATAGTGGATAGAGAATTTGTATCTTCAGTTCCAAAAGAAGCGGGCACCTTGGATATACCTGCAGGTTATGTAAAGCAACATTTTCTGGTTTAGACAGGCGTTTAAGGCATTAGTTCAACATTATTATTGATTAATATCGATTATCGACTCTATGTGGAAGGCCCTCCTAAATATGTAGATCGACTATGTTGTAGTGGACGACTGAATTACATATGCCACAATTGTTTCATGCTGATGTGATATGCTTTAACCATCCTCACTGTATCATTTTATTGATCAATATCGATTAGAAAACACATTTTATTTAATAATTAGTAATAAGTACAAAAGGGTCCTATATAGGATGACACATATGCCACAATCAATTGATGAAGTATTTGGTATGCATGTTAATCACGCAGATGAAGGCCAAAGTTCAACAAACTCAAACTTGTCATAAACTGGAGGAGGGGTTTAATCTGTCTACATCTCAAGTATATATGGATAGTTTCCCACCTACAATAAAAGTTGGTTACAGATAACTACTTTGATCCCATATTAAGCAAAAAGGAACCTACAGGCTAAAAGATTCAGTTTATTATCATTTCTCATGCAGAGAACTACTTTGGAAGATGGCTATAGAAGATTGACAGTGCTTTCTAGAGGCACTGTGAAGAAAGAAGACAATGGGATTCCTCTGGTTCTGATTTAGCAGCTGTCCTTGTCAAAGGGGTCCGCACAATTTATATTAAACCTGGTTCTAGGGTTTTGTATCTTGGAGCTGATCCTTGTACAACCTCTTATCTTTCTGATATTGTTGGCCTTGATGGGATGGTCTATGCTGTTAGATCTTACTCTTCTCCGACCCTCTCTAACTTGGCACACAAGCGTCATAATGTTGAATGTATTTTACAAAATCCCATGCTACCACAAACTTACTCTCAGCATGTTGGGGAGGCATCTGTTCTTTTGTCTGAGGTTCATGGGCCTCTTCAGCCAGATATGATGTATAAGAATGCATCCTACTTTATAAAACCAGGGGGACGTTTCTTTGTATCTGTCAAGGGGGACTATTAAGAAACTTTTCCTCCTGTTACCTCGCCCAGGACTGTGATTCACGAGGAGTTTAACAAACTACTGTATAGACAATTCAAGCATTCTTGGGAGGTCAATCTAGTGCATGATCATCTTTTTTTTCTAGGGAGTTGGTTGGGTGATTCTTCATCTGTTGCTCAGATGAGCAAACCAAATGTTGACCAGGTTTGTGCAGAGCCAGAACCAGATGTTGGCAAGAGGTTTCAACTTGACAAGACAAATGAACCCTAGACAGATATATGCCTAGTTTAAATGTTTATTTCTACATTTCAAATAACTCGGAACAACTGCCTGCCTAGTTTATATCTTAATTTCTGCATACACAACATATGCACACTAGTGTTATTAAACTCCAAAAGCACAGCACAGCGAAAGGGCCTCTTGGAACTTAACAGGGGCTTTTTCCAAGCGATACTCACTATAGTTTAATATATGAATATGAATAAGGGTATACACTTGACATGGTAATCAATAACTGTAAACTCAAAGGTGAAATAAATTGTATAACGAACGACCTAGTATCAAGTTTCGTGATATTTAAGATATTAAGAAGCTAATAAATTGAGACTGGAGAAACATAAAACATTGCTTCCCTGTAGTTACCAAAGTCTGTGCATGGTGCTCGACACATCTCATTTGGCAGGATAACATACATCTGTGAAATTGAAGGCGACACCAGCAACAATGTGATACAAAAAGAAGGCCGGATGTGGAAAAATTACAATGAAATTTTTTTGAACAAAATTAAAGGTGAAGGAAAAAAGGACATAAGAACAAAGTCGGAGAAACGAATACAAACTTTTAATGATGAAACTTGTGAAAAAAATGACTTTGCATGAAACAAATGTAGATAGAAATTGTGTTTCAAAGAAAAGAAAGTAGATAGAAATTTGCTATTAGTTTCAACAAAAAAGAAAAAAACACTCGGAGAGAATCCACCATAGTTACGTATATATTTTAACCACAAATCAAACTGACCTCAATTCCGAATAGTAAAAAACACAAGGAAACTAGGTCACTGCCGTGCCAGTTCTTTTGCCTGATCTCTTTCTCTTTCTCTTGTATTATGCAGAATGCAGATACCAGCGAAAAACAGAAAAGATCATAACAACAAACACCGACCAAAAGCAAAAGCAGTAAAAAATCACTCTGGGAAACAAAATCAAACATCACCGTACACTACAGTCCTCAATGCAGGAAAAATAGAGAATACGGATCAACAAGCAAACACCAAAAATACAGATAGAAGAGCGTCAACCAAATACCAGCAGAATGTTAACAGTGGGCATAATAATGAAGGTTGATATGTCAAATGAGTCATGAATTGGCTGTATCATCACCTTGGCATATTTAACATCTAGTCCCACCAAAGTACCTACCGACCAAATACTGGCAAAAAGTTAACAGTGGGAAGAATACTGAAGCCTGAAATCACCTTACTGACTCTATATCTAGACATCTAATTCATGCCAACGCACATACTTTCATCATATACAGTAATCTCACTAATAACATCATACAACATCCAATCGTATCAGATCCCCGATCAAAATATTATAGAGGAAAAAACAATAACTTGCTCAACTACAAAATAAACCAATAGAAGAGCATGAACAAAAACAATCAAATCTTTTATTGTGCAACATTCAAAGCTTAGGTTTTTCACAAATATACATCTCAACTTATAGTTGTACTTCTATACTTGATCAAAATCCGATTGTAAGAAACAAGGCTGATCAAGACTATGCTAGAAAAAAATGTTCATGAACCTAGAATATCATTAGAAAATAGATGTTGTAAGAATAGCAATAAGCTTTAAGTTCGTCGTATTTATTTTTACCAACTAAAGCAATTCAGTTTGGAGATAGGAATAGACAACATGCAACTCTGTAAGAAGATGTGGAGTAACAACTACAATTAGCTAAAAGTAAATCACAAAACCGGAGCTTACCATACTCGTCCTCCTTTCTCATCTCTCTCTCCCAAATTGCACTGACAAACTGATTGATACGACGCCAGTAATAAATCCCTATAAAAAAACCAAATCAAGGATTACCAGACAAGTAACCCTCACTACATATGATGAGTATTAGACATAATTGATGATCATTTTACCTGTCATGTATCATCATCCTTTTCTCTTGTTTCTCACATATAGAAAAAGGACAAACAAAAATAGATAGATACCAGAAGAGATAATAGCACATACAACACAGACAAAGATGTCAAGAAAGCTGTGAGTCGATTAAAAGTAAAAAAGAAAAACTGAAGCTTACCACTCCCCTGGTAGTTGATACAACTACAAGGATACATTAACGACCTCTTCAAGTTCTATCTGAAAGTCCCCAGGAAACTCTTGAGAATGAACGCGTCTGGAGAGAGAGAAATAATCTAAACAGAGCATTTAATTTAAGGAGGGAATCTAACACCACCATAAGCAAAACAATGAGTTTAGCCTAACCACTGGGGAAGAGATCAGGTGATTTATGAAATCATCAATAGCAAAAGCATATGTACCTTGTAAACTTGAACAAAATGTATAGAGATGGGACAGAAGATAGTGAATAGGGCCATCTATGCATAACACAGTTTTTTTCACTGCAAACAACATAATCACATACAAGCCATTATGCATATTATAAGGTAAAGACCACAAACTAATTTAATGTAAACTGGTAACTACGAACAATTAATGACAGTTATAAGACACCATATTTAACCAGACAAGAGTTGTCTGATGGAACAGCTATCTTGCTTTCAATCTTGTGCACTGTGTTCAAAAAGCTGGAATGATGTGGGAAACTTCTGTACAGAAAACATGGTATAACAGACAGGAAACAGAACTACAAAAAAAAGGGCATATCATGAGTTAAATACCACAATTCTTAAACAAAGTTCCTAAATCTTCACCAAACAATTGAAAAATAAATCAAACCTGACCATCCTCAATAGTTCACCCATTGCATTACATACTAAACCCTCAAAATCCTTCGCACCGGAATTTCCCAATCATTCACACCAACTGTAATATTGACAAATACACGAAAAGAGTAAGGTTATTGAGAAAACCCACCAAAAAACGTCCATATCTCCACTACAAAGTCTTACAAGCTGTAATTTTGCATGTCACTTTTTGTAAAGTCAACATCAGGCACGATAATGAAAGATCAAAATAAGATTACCACACAAATCCTTAGTAGTCACTTTTTGTACAGCAACAGCACCAGAAAAATACCAACAGAAAAGCAAGCTAGCATAATAATGAAGATCAAATTAAGATTACCGCACAAATCCTCATTAGTCACTTCTCGGAGAGGGAAACCTTGAATCTTCATCAACAACAGCACAAAAAAATATACCAAAGAAAGCATCAACCAGAAACTGTCATCAGCAGGATAATAAAAATCAAATTGTAATTATCGTACAAATCCTTCTTATGAATCACTTTTCAGACCAAATTACTCCAGAGAAACCTCCAACACCACCACCACCAAAAAGATACCAATACAATAGCATCTACCAATAAGCAGCAGAAAGTTAACATCACGGAAATTAAATTCAAGATAAATCTACCGTGAAAATCTCACAGGAACCATAAATTGTTTTCAGCATGTCACTTCCTGGAAAAATTACTCGAGAGGAACCGTAAAATCTTCATTAACACCATCAAAAAATACCAACAGAAAAGTGTAAACTGAGAACTAGCAAAAGTAAACACGAGGCACAATACTTAAGATCAAAATACAATTGCCACACAAATCCTCAGTAGTCGCTTTTCCGACAAAAACCTCGAAAGAAACCTAATCTTCATAACAAACAACAGCAAAAGATACCAACAGAATATCATCCATGAAAAACAAGCAATAGGCATGAAGATCAAAATAACATTACCACATAAATTCTCCTTTTTGGTCACCATCCATACATAATTACTCGAGGAAGACCTAGAATCTTCAACAACAGCACCAAAAAAAATACCAATAGAAATTATCAATCGAAAACTAGCATCAGGCACGATAATGAAGATCAAAATCCAGATTACCGCACAAATCCTCTTTAACACTTTTCGGAAAAAATTAATACAGAGCAGCATAGAATCTTTAACACCACCACCATAAAAAATATCAATAGTTAAGAACCAACCAAAAACTAGCACAAACTTGACAGCAGGCACGAGAATTACATTTAGTTACCGCCAAAACAATTGCTCCTATCATGTTTACTTCAGCAATCAAACAACATCCAATTAAAACATACATATATACACCTAAATTCATATGATAGAGATAGAGACAGCATCCTTATGTATCACCCAGTTAAATATGGAGAGAGAGAGAGACACACACACACACACACACAGAGAGAGAGAGTTGATTATCATCATACCTATCCAGTATAATCCATTATCTGAAAAAAGACATCTATATAGAAAGTACATAAATAACATTATAAGCATGTACATCAACACACACATAAGAAAGAGGAATCTCGGATTAGAAACTAAGGTGTGCTAATATATAAGTAGTTGAGAGAGAGGGGAGAGAACTCCACCATTCCATCCCATGCTGAAAGAGTCAAGACTCTGTCTTTATCATCGTCACTCCCGTAGTGTCATACATCTTGCATAAAAGCCAAAACATGCATCAATCATATTCGATATTTAAGAAAGAACTTCTAAACAAATTTTTATACAAAATATTCACCAAGTAATTGTCAAACCAGAGACCATCGACCATCCTTGGTAGTATGCCCATTGCATAGACATACCAAACCCTCAAAGTCCATTACACCCGATCAATTCCAAACCATTCACACCAACTTTAATTTAAATAATACATGAAAGGAAAAAACGTTAATAGCCCCACATAACCCACTGTAAAACGTCCATATCTCAACTATATAGTCTAAACACAGATAGTGGATACTGGATAGGTATGTTACTACCTATTATAGAAATTTTAGTTCAAAATTTTAATTAAAAATATTTATTACTCTTATAAACTATTGTATATTCAAGTCATTAATATAAATAATAGAGAATAATGTATAATTTAATCTTGCATACCATGGTCAATAAAGCTGACACGGAGTTGAGAGTTAAGTTTCTGTAGAGCAAAAATATTTAAACAAACAAGAAGAGAACCAAAAAGATATGACAATCAGTAATAAATTACAATCAGCCATGACTCAAACGAAAAACTGAAGCAAACCACTATGTAACTGAATCAACACATCAATGACATCTGAAAGTTTTATTATAAAGTTCCTGCATAACAAATTCTGAGAAAAAAAGTGGTCTCATAGAGAAAGACATATACTCTAAACAGAGCACTGAGTCAAGGAAATATAATCTATGAAGACCAATAAGCACAAGGTATGATTTTGCCTGACCTCTGGTGTACGCCTTAAAATTTGGTGAATTTCAGAAACATCAGCAGAAATTAGCAAAATCATCTTTAAGTCGTTGCTTCAAGAAAGATGCAACTCGTGACGTGCAAAATTTATGGAGCTTGCAGACATGTTTACACAACAATGTTACAAGTACATAATTGCATTAAGCCATATATGCATGTTACACGGCAAAAGCCCACAAAGTAGTTTTAGGTAAAATACTTACCAACAATAAGTAATAACCATATCTCCTCTAGCTTCAGCCAGGCAAAAGTTGTGTGATGGAACAATTTTGCATACCATGGACAGTAGAGCTGAAACCAAGCAAAATATTTGTACAAAAAACATGTTAAATAGACATGAAACAGATAATGAAGATTAGATAGCCTACTGTAGAATGATCATATCTCAGCTACAAAGTCTAACGACCCGTAATTCTCCATAATATGCAGACATGTTTACACAGTATAATGTTCCGAGTACATAAACGCATATAAGACGTTCATCCATATTACCACACCCCCACCAGCTTTAGCCAGACAAAAGTTGTGTGATTTGACAGATTTGCATACCATGGTCAGTACAGCTGAAACCAATAGACAATAGAAAGAACCACAAAGAAGGTACATCATGAGCACGAAAAAATATATAAAAGAATTCAAAAGACGTTGACAAAGATTCAGATAAATCTACCAGCAAACGTTGAAAGAGTCAGGACTTGTCTTTGTCATCGTAACCCCAATCAAGTTCTCCATCTTGCATATAAGCCAAAATACATGCAGCCATCATATTCATTGAGGTCATGTGTAACAGGCGATGTTTAAACATATTTTATGTATCTTCACAAAGCAATTGAGATTAAATTCAAACCAGAGACCATCCCCAGGAGTTCTTCACTTGTATGTACAGAGCAAGCCTTGAAATCCTTCAAGCCAGAATTTCTGAACCATTCACGCAAACTGTTGTATACAGGAAAGAGAAAAATTCCGAAATAACCTACTGTAGAACGTTCATATCTAAACTACAAAGTCTAACAAGCTTTAAATTCCCATATTACACAGATATAGAGAATAATACGTACGTCACTATCTTACTCGTCCTCCTTGTCTCGTATTTATCTTTTTGAAAACGCGGATAATGATCTAAAATGTACCTGATCAAAATCAGAGAACACTGTAACTGATTGATATGACAAGAGTAACAATACCTACTCAAACCAAAACAAATATGACTGCACAAGTCCTCATTAGTCACTTTCCGGAAAATATTTACTCAAGACGAGCCCAAAACCTTCATTCACGCCACCAAAAAATACAAACAGAAAAGCATCAACCGAGAACTAGCAGAAGTAAACATGAGGCACGATAATGAAGATTAGAATAAGATTACACACAAATCCTCAGTCACTTTTCGGTCAAAATCACTCGAGAGGAACCTAGATTCTTCATCAAACACAGTACCAAAACACAGCACCAAAAGATACAAATAGAATAACATTCACAGAAAACTAGCAGTACGCATGATAAGGAAAATCAAAATAACATTACCGCACAAATTCTCCTTTTTAGACACCTTCCGGGCTTTATTAGTAGAGGGTATTATAACTACCGTGCTTGTTGTCCTGTCTCATAATACGCAGATGATACTCTAATATGTATGAGTCCCAAATCAGCAAGCAACATGATAAACTGATTAATAAGACATTAGTAATGTATACCTACCCAAAATGACCACAAATTTTACCGCACAAGTCCTTTCCAGTAGTGTCACTTCCCAAAAAAATCAGTGTATATACCTCTAGTTCACGTCAAAGCACAGACTCTCCGCAAATTCACTCTTACTATGTTATGCCACTAAGAACATCCTAGAACGTCTATTTAGAGTTTCTGCTTTTTAGAATTTCTGCATCCTCACTGGAATGCCTACAAAAAGATAATAAAGAACAGAACCGTCAACTTACTGAATTAGAACAGACTTTTCATAGCACATTTGTTTCTTCAATGAAAAAAAAACAGCCATGATAAAACCAAAATGATTTACCGACTTCTGGAAGTTCCATACTAACAAGTTAAGAATCCTGAGAAAGTGGGAAGGGAGGGGAGAGGGAGGGAAGGAGACTAAAAGAGAATTAATATAGTGTATTTTGTCGAATATATAAAGGAAGAATTTAGCATCACCACTAAGCACAAACCATGAAGTTAGCTGACCTCTGGCAGCAGGAAGGATCTCAAGATCAGGTGAATTCTGAAATTATCCGTAGCAAAAATGTATTTAAATCTTTAAGGGAAATACAAACCTTATGAACTTGTACAGTTGTATAGCGAATGCAAGCACCGTCACAAAGTAATAAAACAAATGTTACAGATAAAGACTCACATGTAGTCATATATGCATGTTAACAGTGTAAAGCCCACAAGTGAGTACAACTAAAGTAGTCACCAAAATCAACAAATCATCATGTACCAACTTGGCAAGACAGTGTAATGGGACAATCACTTTGCACCTCTCCTGTCTCCATAATCGATAATGCTACAACAAAGTTAAGACTTCTATACAGAAAACAAGCTTAAACCACAAAGAAATAGGGGCATAGATGAATCTGGGAAAAATTATGGGGAAACTCAAAAAAACAATGAGAGTTAAGAAAATTAAAAAAAAATTACAACCCTACATCAAAAGAGTTGTACCTTTGTCTTTAACCCCTAGTAAATCAACACTGCATACAATCCGAAATACATAGTTTCATCAAATTCAATAATGACAAAAGTAAAATATTACGTTTCAATATATTCACTAAACATTTGAGAAAAAAATCAAACCAGAGACCATCGTGAGAAGTTCTCCCCTTGCAAGTTAAAGTCCTTCACGCCACAATTCTGAACCACTCGCGCAAAATCTACTATAGAATCATTGAGCCTACTGTAGAATGATCATATCTCAGCTACAAAATCTAACGACCCGTAATTCTCCATAATATGCAGACATGTTTACAAAGTATAATGTTTCGAGTACATAATCGCATATAAGACGTTCATCCATGTTACCACACCCCCACCAGCTTTAGCCAGACAAAAGTTGTGTGATTTGACAGATTTGCATACCATGGTCAGTACAGCTGAAACCAAGTTAATTTTTTTGTACAAAACACATTAACCAGACAATAGAAAGAACCACAAAGAAGGTACATTATGAGCACGAAAAAATATATAAAAGAATTCAAAAGACGTTGACAAAGATTCAGATAAATCTACCAGCAAACGTTGAAAGAGTCAGGACTTGTCTTTGTCATCGTAACCCCAATTAAGTTCTCCATCTTGCATATAAGCCAAAATACATGCAGTCATCATATTCATTGAGGTCATGTGTAACAGGCGATGTTTAAACATATTTTATGTATCTTCACAAAGCAATTGAGATTAAATTCAAACCAGAGACCATCCCCAGGAGTTCTTCCCTTGTATGTACAGAGCCAGCCTTGAAATCCTTCAAGCCAGAATTTCTGAACCACTCACGCAAACTGTTGTATACAGGAAAGAGAAAAATTCCGAAATAACCTACTGTAGAACGTTCATATCTAAACTACAAAGTCTAACAAGCTGTAAATTCCCATAATACACAAATATAGAGGATAATACGTATGTCACTATCTTACTCGTCCTCTTTGTCTCATATTTATCTTTTTGAAAACGCAGATAATGATCTAAAATGTACCTGATCAAAATCAGAGAACACTGTAACTGATTGATACGACAAGAGTAACAATACCTACTCAAACCAAAACGAATATGACCGCACAAGTCCTCATTAGTCACTTTCCGGAAAATATTTACTCAACAGGAGCCCAAAACCTTCATTCACACCACCAAAAAATACAAACAGAAAAGCATCAACCGAGAACTAGCAGAAGTAAACATGAGGCACGATAATGAAGATTAGAATAAGATTACCACACAAATCCTCAGTCACTTTTCGGTCAAAATCACTCGAGAGGAACCTAGATTCTTCATCAAACACAGTACCAAAACACAGCACCAAAAGATACAAATAGAATAACATTCACAGAAAACTAGCAGTACGCATGATAAGGAAAATCATAATAATATTACCGCACAAATTCTCCTTTTTAGACACCTTCCGGGCTTTATTAGTAGAGGGCATTATAACTACCGTGCTTGTTGTCCTGTCTCATAATACGCAGATGATACTCTAATAATGTATACCTACCCAAAAGGACCACAAATTTTACCGCACAAGTCCTTTCCAGTAGTGTCACTTCCCAGAAAATTCAGTGTATTTATACATCTAGTTCACGTCAAAGCACAGACTCTCCTCCAATTCACTCTTACTATGTTATGCCACTAAGAACATCCTAGAACGTCTATTTAGAGTTTCTGCTTTTAAGAATTTCTGCATCCTCACTGGAATGCCTACGAAAAGATAATAGAGAACAGAACCGTCAACTTACTGAATTAGCAGAAATTTAACAACAGTCACTATAGGGAAGATCAAAGAAACTCTACCATAACAATCTCAAAGAAATCCTGAGAAGGCTTTATCATCACTTCAGTGTATTTATACCTCTAGTTCACGTCAAAGCACAGACTCTCCTCCGATTCACTTACTATGTTATGCCACTAAGAACATCCTACAACGTCTATTTAGAGTTTCAGCATCCTCACTCAAATGCCTACGAAAAGATAATAGAGAAAAGAACCGTCAACTTACTGAATTAAAACAGACTTTTCATAGCACATTTGTTTATTCAATGAGGAAAAAATCCCTAATAATACCAAAATGATTTACCGACTTCTGGAAGTTCCATACTAACAAGTTAAAAATCCTGAGAAAGTGGAAACGGAGGGGAGAGGGAGGGAAAGAGGCTGAAAGAGTATCAATATAATGTATTTAGTCGAATAAATTAAGGAAGAGTCTAGCATCACCACTAAGCACAATAGCTGACCTCTGGCAGCAGGAAGGATCTCAAGCTTAGGTGAATTCTTAAATTATCAGTAGCAAAAACATATTTAAATCTTCAAGGGAAAGTCACGCCTTATGAACTTGTATAGTGAATGCCAGCACTGTCACAAAGTAATAAAACAAATATTACGAGAAACTTACCGCACAAGTCCTTTCCAGTAGTGTCACTTCCGAGAAAATTACGAGAGGCACCTAGAATCTTCACCACCACCAAAATATAGCAAAGCATCAACCCGGAAACTAGCAGAAATTTAACAACAGTCACTATAGTGAAGGTCAAAGAAAGTCTACCATAACAATCTCAAAGAAGTCCTGAGAAGGCTTTATCATCAATTCAGTGTATTTATACCTGTAGTTCACGTCAAAGCACAGACTCTCCTCCAATTCACTTACTATGTTATGCCACTAAGAACATCCTAGAACGTCTGTTTAGAGTTTCTGCTTTTTAGAATTTCTGCATCCTCACTGGAATGCCTACGAAAAGATAATAGAGAACAGAACCGTCAACTTACTGAATTAAACAGACTTTTCATAGCACATTTCTTTCTTCAATAAAAAAACATCCATGATAAAACCAAAATGATTTACCGAATTCTGGAAGTTCCATACTAAAACTTCCCAAGTTAAGAATCCTGAGAAAGTGGGTAGGGGAGAGGGAGGGAAAGAGGCTAAAAGAGTATCAATATAGTGTATTCAGTCGAATATATAAAGGAAGAATCTAGCATCACCACTTATAGCACAAACCATAAAGTTAGCTGACCTCTCTGGCAGCAGAAAGGATCTAAAGCTCAGGTAAATTCTGAAATTATCAGTAGCAAAAACGTATTTAAGGGAAATACAAACCTTATGAACTTGTATAGTTGTATAGTGAATGCAAGCACCGTCACAAAGTAATAAAACAAATGTTACAGATAAAGACTCACATGTAGTCATATATGCATGTTAACAGTATGTCCAGCTAAAGTAGTCACCAAAATCAACTAATCATCATGTACCAACTCGGCAAGACACAGTGTAATGGGACAATCACCTTGCACCTCTCTTGTTCTCCATAATCGATAATGCTAAAACAAAGTTAAGACTTCTATACAGAAAACAAGCTTAAACCACAAAGAAATAGGGGCATAAATGAATCTGGTTAAAAATGATGGGAAACTCAAAACAACAATGAGAGGAGTTACGAAAATTAAAAAAATTACAACCCTACATCAAAAGAGTTGTACCTTTTTATTTAAGTAAATCATTTCTTGCATACAATCCGAAACACATAGTTTCATCAAATTCAATAATGACAAGTTATATATTTTGTTTAGTCGGTCTCTATGTCCTTACTAAAACATTTAGAATAAAATCTCTACACATATTAAACCTTGTACCATCCTCAACAGTACTCATCTGCACTTGCCACCCGCAAAACACATAGTTTCCTCAAATCCAATAATGACAGGTAAAAAACTACATTTAGTCAAAATCTCTATATCTTCACCAAAACAATTAGAAAAAATTTGTAACTTACTAAACCAGAGACCATCCTGGAGAGTACGCTGATCTGCACACACCAGCCCCAGAATCCTTTACACCCTGATTCTAACAATTCTCGACACAGAAAATATATGTTGATGTTCAAATGAGAGATAAAAATCCACCACAACACTCATAAATCCTCTATGAGGAAAACAGGTTACTATCATATTCATCATCTTGACTCATCTCTCTCTTGTTTAGACAGAAAATAATCAATAGGACTTGATTGAAATTAAACTACACTGATAATATGATCGAATCACTCTAAACAACAAAATCAAACATTTACATACCTGTCCTCATTTCTGGCCTGGATTACAGAAATCGTTCTAAAAAGAATAAACAGTCGACAGCGAAAATACAAATAGAAGAGAATCAATTTATTACCAAAACATAGTTAGGAATTTAGTAGAAGTTATTGGGATTACCGGTTGGAAGTAAAATGAGGACTGAACTCTACCCATCTATGTCAAAAGAGTAATGAGTTGTTTTATCATCACTATAGTGTAGTTTACACCAAAGAACATGCTCTTACCAGATTCACTTGTCATTAGTAACATCCTACAACATCAAAACAGAGTTTCCATAGCTTCACCAGATCTCGTAAGGAAACATCACAGAGAAAAGACCCGTTACCTTACTGAACACGGGACCTTCCTTGATAGCAAAACTATTTCCTCAACCACACATCTTTAAATGAATTTAGAGCTTTGATAATAATTGTATCTGTCGTGCATCACCCTGTTTTTATGTTTCTCACATAATAAAAGACCTGACATCCACAAAATCCACAAGAACCACCAACCCATATATTCATTACACCTTGATTTCTGAATTATATACGAAATCAGTACCAAGTACAATAGGCGAACAAAATCTTGACAAGTTAAATCAGAGATAATCACTATACATCGTCCACATCTTAACTAGAAAGTTAAACTAACCGTGATTTTGGATATCACACACAAGGAGAATAGGTTACTAGCGCCCTTGTCCTCCTGTCTCGTTTATTTCTCATGTATGATAACAGTAACAAGTCAGTAGATGTCTTCCTCCATGTCACTATAAGGCTAAGTTAACAAATTTGAACAACAGCCAGCTCCTAGAACTTAAAAAGAGCAGGATAATGAAGTCTGACATAACAATCGAAAATCCTTATCATCACCTCAGTGTACATCTACTTCATGCCAAAGCATGATTCGATCAGATTCACTCATATCACGGATAACATCCTATAACATCTGATCAGAACCAGACCTCAAAGAAAATATAATGTAGAAATATTCAATTAACTATTTACCTAAAGAGATTCCCAGCAGCGCATTTTTTCCCCAAAAGAAACTTGACCTCATAATTCATAATATACATTATAAATAGCAGTGTACATAAAATCTCACAGGAACCATAAATTGTTTTCAGCATGTCACTTCCTGGAAAAATTACTCGAGAGGAACCGTAAAATCTTCATTAACACCATCAAAAAATACCAACAGAAAAGTGTAAACTGAGAACTAGCAAAAGTAAACATGAGGCACAATACTTAAGATCAAAATACAATTGCCACGCAAATCCTCAGTAGTCGCTTTTCCGACAAAAACCTCGAAAGAAACCTAATCGTCATAACAAACAGCAGCAAAAGATACTAACAGAATAGCATCCATGAAAAACAAGAAATAGGCATGAAGGTGAAGATCAAAATAACATTACCACATAAATTCTCCTTTATCGTCATCATCCATACATAATTACTCGAGGAAGACCTAGAATCTTCAACAACAGCACCAAAAAAAATACCAATAGAAATTATCAATCAAAAACTAGCATCGGGCACGATAATGAAAATCAAAATCCAGATTACCGCACAAATCCTCTTTAACGCTTTTCGGAAAAAATTAATACAGAGCAGCATAGAATCTTTAACACCACCACCATAAAAAATATCAATAGTTAAGAACCAACCAAAAACTAGCACAAACTTGACAGCAGGCACGAGAATTATATTTAGTTCCAGCCAAAACAATTGCTCCCATCATGTTTACTTCAGCAATCAAACAACATCCAATTAAAACATACATATATACACCTAAATTCATATGATAGAGATAGAGACAGAATCCTTATGTATCACCCAGTTAAATATGGAGAGAGAGAGAGAGACACACACACACACAGAGAGAGAGAGAGAGAGTTGATTATCATCATACCTGTCCAGTATAATCCATTATCTGAAAAAAGACATCTATATAGAAAGTACATCAACACACACATAAGAAAGAGGAATCTCGGATTAGAAACTAAGGTGTGCAACACACACCATATAAGTAGTTGAGAGAGAGGGGAGAGAACTCCACCATTCTATCCCACGCTGAAAGAGTCAAGACTCTGTCTTTATCATCGTCACTCCCATAGTGTCATACATCTTGCATAAAAGCCAAAACATGCGTCGATCATATTCGATAATTAAGAAAGAACTTCTAAAAAAAAAATTATACAATATATTCACCAAGTAATTGTCAAAACAGAGACCATCGACCATCCTTGGTAGTATGCCCGTTGCATAGACATACCAAACCCTCAAAGTCCATTACACCCGATCAATTCCGAACCATTCACACCAACTTTAATATTAAATAATACATGAAAGGAAAAAACGTTAATAGCCTCACATAACCCCCGGTAAAACGTCCATATCTCAACTATATAGTCTAAACACAGATAGTGGATACTGGATAGGTATGTTACTACCTATTATAGAAAGTTTAGTTCAAAATTTTAATTAAAAATATTTATTACTCTTATAAACTATTGTATATTCAAGTCATTAATATTAATAATAGAGTAATGTATAATTTAATCTTGCATACCATGGTCAATAAAGCTGACACGGAGTTGAGAGTTAAGTTTCTGTAGAGCAAAAATATTTAAACAAACAAGAAGAGAACCAAAAAGATATGACAATGAATATTTTAAATCAGTAAACTAAGACAAGATGTTGTGATGCAGCTATAAATTACAATCAGCCATGACTAAAACGAAAAACTGAAGCAAACCACTATGTAACTGAATCAACACATCAATGACATCTGAAAGTTTTATTATAAAGTTCCTGCATAACAAATTCTGAGAAAAAAAGTGGTCTCAGAGAAAAAGATATATACTCTAAACAGAGCACCGAGTCAAGGAAAGATAATCTATGAAGACCAATAAGCACAAGGTATGATTTTGCCTGACCTCTGGTGTACGCCTTAAAATTTGGTGAATTTCGGAAACATCAGCAGAAATTAGCAAAATCATCTTTAAGTCGTTTGCTTCAAGAAAGATGCAACTCGTGACGTGCAAAATTTATGGAGCTTGCAGACATGTTTACACAACAATGTTACAAGTACATAATTGCATTAAGCCATATATGCATGTTACACGGCAAAAGCCCACAAAGTAGTTTTAGGTAAAATACTTACCAACAATAAGTAATAACCATATCTCCACTAGCTTCAGCCAGGCAAAAGTTGTGTGATGGAACAATTTTGCATACCATGGCCGTAGAGCTGAAACCAAGCAAAATATTTGTACAAAAAACATGTTAAATAGACATGAAACAGAAACAGAACCACAACGAAAAAAGGGTTTATTATGAGCATGAGAAAAGATAAACAAATTCAAAAAAGTAGCAACATATAAAGATTCAGATAAATCTACCAGCACTCGTTAAAAGAGTCAGGAATTGTCTTTATCATCGTCACCCCAGTTAAATTTTACATCGTGCATGTAAGTCAAAATACATGCATTCGTCATACTCATTGATGTCATTTGTAAAACGCAACTTTTAAACATAGTTTCTATATCTTCAGCAAACAATTGAGATTAAAATCAGATTAAAATCAAACCAGAGACGATCCTCAGCACTTCTCCCCTTGCATGTACATAGCAAACCTTTCAAATCTTTTATGCCACAATTTCTCAACCACTCATGCAAACTGTTGTATTAACTAATACAGGAAACAGGAACATTACCTAGATAACCTACTGTAGAACGTCCATATCTCAACTACAAAGTCTAACGAGCTGTAATTTATACACAGGTAGAGAATACGTACATCACTTCCTTACTCTCGTCCTCCTTTGTCTCGTCTATCTTTTTCAATAAGCAGATAATGATCTAAAACGTACCTGATCAAAATCAGAAAACACTGAAACTGATTGTTATGACAATAGTAACAAATACCTACTCAAATCAAAACCAAATATAACCGCACAAGTCCTCCTCATTAGTCACTTTTCAGGAGAGGAACCTAAATCTTCATTAACACCACCAAAGAATAGCAACGAAATTTGTCAACCACAAAGAGTAAACAAGAGGCACGATAATGAAGATCAAGATAGGATTTACCACAAATCCTTGGTAGTCACTTTCCGGAAAAAATTACTCGAGAAACCTAGAATCTTCATCAGAAACATCACCAAATGATACCAATAGAATAACATCCACGAAAAACTAGCAGTAGGCATGATAATGATTAATGAAGATCAAATAACCTTACCACACAATTTCTCCTTTTAAGTTACCTTCCTGACATAATTACGAAACCTAGAATCTTCATCAACGACAGCACCAAAAAAAACCAACAGAAATTAATAACCCAAAACTGGCATCAGGCATGATAATGAAAAAAAAAATTAGATTACCGCACAAATCTTCCTTAAAACACTTCTTTTACAAAATCAATCCAGAGAAGGATAGAATCTTTAACACCACCACCAAAAAAAATCAATAGTAAAGCATCAACAAAAAACTAGCACAAAGTTACCATCAGACACAGGAAAGTATGTCTACCATAACAATCTTGAAGGAGCCAGAATTGCCTTCATCGTGATCTTTGTGTATAAATACATTTAGTTCTCGCCAAAACAATTACTCTCATCATCATTTGCACTTATGTAAGCAATAATATCCCACAACTTCTAATTAGAACATACATATCTTCACCTAAATTCATAAATATAATAACGGAGGAAAAGAACCATTAACCTTCTCATGATAAAGATAGCATCCTTATGTTTGGAAATTCAGCCTACAACTACTATATATATATGTGTATATGGAGAGAGAGGCGGGGGGGGAGGCGAAAAGAGAGAAAGAGAGTTGATGACCATCATACGTGTCCAGTACAATCCATTATCCAGAAAAGGATGTCTCCGTAAGAAGTACCTATATTACATTATGAGCATATACATGAACTCACACAGAAAAATGAGGAATCTCAGATGGCACATATATAAGTAAATGATGTCAGTGAGAGAGGGGGAGAGCGAGACTGCGAGAGAGAGATAGAGTATGAGAGAATTCTACTATCACACGTTGAAAGAGTTCTGACTCGGTCTTTATCATTGTCATCCCTGTATTGTCATACAATCTCGCATACAATCCAAAACCTGCATTGATCATATTCGATTATGCCACGAGTAAAAAACAGCTTCAGACAAAATATGTATATATTCACTAAGCAATTGAGAACAAAATCAAACCAAAGACCATCCTCGGTAGTATGCCTGTTGAATAATCAAACTCTCCATATCCTCTAAACCAGATCAATTTCTGAACCACCCACCAACTGTAATAAATAAATAATACATGGAAGGAGAAACATTAATAGCCAGATATGACCCACTATAAAACGTGCGAATCTCAATTATAGAGTCAAACCAGATGTAATTTCCAACAAAACACAGACAGTGAATAGGTATATTACTACCTGTTGTAATAAGTTTACTTTAACAATTTAATTAAAAATACTTTTCTGCTTAACTAAAAATTCATATTCTTATATTACTATTGTATATATAAGTAATTAATAATACTTATGTGTAAAATGCAACTGTTATACATAGTTTCAATATATTCACCAAACATCCGAGAATAAAATCAAACCAGAGACCATCGTCAGCAGTTCTCCCCTTGCAAGTACATAGCAAACCTTTAAAGTCCTTCACGCCACAATTCTGAACCACTCGCACAACTATTATATTAACTAATACAGAAACAGAAACATTACCTAGATAGCCTACTATAGACATAATATGCAGACATGTTTATACAGTATAATGTTTCGAGTACATAATCGCACATAAGACGTTTATCCATATTACCACACCCCCACCAGCTTTAGCCAGACAAAAGTTTGTGTCATTTGACAGATTTGCATACCATGGACCGCTGAAACCAAGTTAATTTTTTTATACAAAACACGTTAAACAGACAATAGAACGAACCACAAAGAAGAAAGGGTACATCCTGAGCACGAAAAAATATGTAAAAGAATTCAAAAGAGCAACAACTAACAAAGATTCAGATAAAAATACCTGCACACGTTGAAAGCGTCAGGACTTGTCTTTGTCATCGTAACCCCAGTTAAGTTCTACATCTTGCATATAAGCCAAAACACATGCATTCATCATATTCATTGAGGTCATGTGTAAAACGCGATGTTTAAACATATTTTCTGTATCTTCACCAAGCAATTGAGATTAAAATCAAACCAGAGACAATCCTCAGGAGTTCTCCAATTGTATGTACAGAGCATGCCTTCAAATTCCTTCAAGCCAGAATTTTTGAACCACTCACGCAAACTGTTGTATACAGGAAAGAGAAACATTCTGAAATAACCTACTGTAGAACGTCCATATCTAAACTACAAAGTCTAACAAGCTGTAAATTCCCATAATACACAAATAGAGAATAATATGTACATCACTATCGTACTCGTCCTCCTTGTCTCGTCTTTATCATTTTTAAAACGCAGATAATGATCTAAAATGTACCTGATCAAAATCAGAGAACACTGTAACCGATTGATACGACAAGAGTAACAAAACCTACTCAGAACAAAACCAATATGACTGCACAAGTCCTCATTAGTCACTTTCCGGAAAATAATTACTCAGTAGGAGCCCAAAACCTTCATTAACACCACTAAAAAACACCAACAGAAAAACATCAACCGAGAACTAGTAGAAGTAAACAAGAGGAATGATAATGAAGATTCGAATAAGATTACCACACAAATCCTCAGTCACTTTACGGTCAAAATCACTCGAGAAGAACCTAGATTCTTCATCAAACACAGCACCAAAATATACAAATAGAATAACATTCACAGAAAACTAGAAGTAGGCATGATAAGGAAAATAAAAATAAGATAAACGCACAAATTCTCCTTTTTAGTCACCTTCCGGGCATTATTACTAGAGGGAAACCTAGAATCTTCATCAACAACAGAACCAAAAAAATACAAATAGAAATCAACCTAAAACTAGCATCACGCATGTTAATGAAGATCAAACTAAGATTACCGCATAAATCCCTTTAAGTACATATCCGACCCTCAAATCCCTCGACAGATGAGCAATTTCTGAACCATACCCACACACTGTAAAACTGAATAATACAAGAACAACATTAATAGCCCAAGATAACCCACCGTAAACATCTATTCTTAACTACAAAATGTAACTACAGTAAAACCTCTATAAATTAATACTCGATAAATTAATAATCTCGATAAAATTAATAATTTGTCCAGTCCCAACTTGGGACCAGTATAAAATTGGACCCCAATCGATAAAATAATAAGATAATAACTTTTTTGAAATCCCAAAGTATATATATTGGTCCCAACGAAACTATAAATTAATAATCATTAAAAGATTCCATACATATTCTAAGATTGTCTAGTAAAAAATGAATCTATAGTCACTTGTTTTTTGTTGAACTTCAAATCTATATTGACTTCATCTTTAAATCTCCTCACTGCACTTAAGAGTTGGGGCATTGTCTTCTCGTATTGCAACAAAAAGTGGACATTTTATAGTGATCAAATTCTAAACATGTTTAATGTACTGCGTTGGTACCATGGACCAACTTTTTGGTACTATGAACTAACTTTTTACTTATTCAAAAACAATGAACTTGATAAATTTAATTAACTTGTGAATGTACATTCATAGAATGTGCCTTGGAACTTATTTTTGTAATTTATTTTTCATCTCTAACTAATATATATTGTAACTAGTACATTAGACTTGGAAATTTAAAGGTCTTATGTAAATCCTCTTTAAATTAATAAATTATTAATTTATCGATATAATAATATCTCTCTAAATTAATAAAATATCCCGGTCCCAACATTATTAATTTATAGAGGTTTTACTGTACCTATAATTTTGAATGATACACAGATAGAAAATAACTACCAAGCATGTTGTCCTGTCTCATAATACGCAGAAGATACTCTAATATAATGAGTCCCAAATCAGCAAACAACACGATAAACTGATCGATAAGACATTAGTAATGTATACCTACCCAAAAGGACCACAAATTTTACCGCACAAGTCCTTTCCAGTAGTGTCACTTCCGAGAAAATTACGAGAGGCGCCTAGAATCTTTACCACCACCAAAATATAGCAAAGCATCAACCCGGAAACTAGCGGAAATTTAACAACAGTCACTATAGTGAAGGTCAAAGAAAGTCTACCATAACAATCTCAAAGAAGTCCTGAGAAGGCTTTATCATCAATTCAGTGTATTTATACCTCTAGTTCACGTCAAAGCACAGACTCTCCTCTGATTCACTTGCTATGTTATGCCACTAAGAACATCCTAGAACGTCTATTTAGACTTTCTGCTTTTTAGAATTTCTGCATCCTCACTGGAATGCCTACGAAAAGATAATAGAGAACAGAACCGTCAACTTACTGAATTAAACAGATTTTTCATAGCATATTTCTTTCTTAGATGAGGAAAAACATCCATGATGATACCAAAATGATTTACCGACTTCTGGAAGTTCCATACTAACAAGTTAAGAATCCTGAGAAAGTGGGAACGGAGGGGAGAGGGAGGTAAATATGCTGAAAGAGTATCAATATAGTGTATTTAGTCGGATAAATTAAATAAGAGTCTAGCATCACCACTAAGCACAATAGCTGACCTCTGCAGCAGGAAGGATCTCATGTTCAGGTGAATTCTGAAATTATCAGTAGCAACAACATATTTAAATCTTCAACGGAAAGACACACCTTATGAACTTGTATAGTTGTATAGCGAATGCCAGCACAGTCACAAAGTAATAAAACAAATATTAGAGATAAAGAATCACAAGTAGTCATGTATGCATATTAACAGTGTAAAGCCCACAAGTATGTCCAACTAAAGTAGTCACCAAACTTAACTAATCACCATGTACCAACTCGGCAAGACACATTGTACTGGGGCAATCACCATGCACCTCTCTTGTTCTCCATGATCCATAATGCTAAAACAAAGTTAGACATCTATACAAAAAACAAGCTTAAACCACAAAGAAATAGGGGCACAGATGAATCTAGGAAAAATTATGGGGAACTCAAAATAACAATGAGAGGAATTACGAAAATTAAAAAAAATTCAACCATACATCAAAAGAATTGTACCTTTGTCTTTAACCCCTAGTAAATCATACACTGCATACAATCCGAACTACATAGTTTCATCAAATTCGATAATGACACGAGTAAAATATTACGTTTCAATATATTCACCAAACATTTGAGGAAAAAATCAAACCAGAGGCCATCGTCAGAAGTTCTTCCCATGCAAGTTAAAGTCCTTCACGCCACAATTCTGAATGACTCGCGCAAATATTATATTAACTAATACAGGAAACAGAAACATTACCAAGATAGCCTACTGTAGAATAATCATATCTCAGCTACAAAGTCTAACGACCCGTAATTCTCCATAATATGCAGACATGTTTATACAGTATAATGTTTCGAGTACATAATCGCATATAAGACGTTCATCCATATTACCACACCCCCACCAGCTTTAGCCAGTACAGCTGAAACCAAGTTAATTTTTTTGTACAGAACACATTAAACAGACAATAGAAAGAACCACAAAGAAGAAAGGGTACATCCTGAGCACAAAAAAAATATATAAAAGAATTCAAAAGACCAACAACTTACAAAGATTCAGATAAATCTACCAGCAAACGTTGAAAGAATCAGGACTTGTCTTTGTCATCGTAACCCCAATTAAGTTCTCAATCTTGCATATAAGCCAAAATACATGCATTCATCATATTCATTGACGTCATGTCTAACACGTGATGTTTGAACATATTTTATGCATCTTCACCAAGCAATTGAGATTAAATTCAAACCAGAGACCATCCCCAGGAGTTCTCCCCTTGTATGTACAGAGCAAGCCTTGAAAATCCTTTAGCCAGAATTTCTGAACCACTCCCGCAAACTGTTGTATACAGGAAAGAGAAACATTCCGAAATAACATACTGTAGAACGTTCATATCTAAACTACAAAGTCTAACAAGCTGTAAATTCCCATGTACACAGATATAGAGAATAATACGTACGTCACTATCTTACCTGTCCTCTTGTCTCGTATTAATCTTTTTTAAAACGCAGATAATGATCTAAAATGTACCTGATCAAAATCAGAGAACACTGTAACTGATTGATACGACAAGAGTAACAATACCTACTCAAAACAAGAGTAACAATACCTACTCAAAACAAGACAAATATGACCGCACAAGTCCACATTAGTCACTTTCCGGAAAATAGTTACTCTAGAGGAGTCCAAAAACTTCATCAAAACCACCAAAAAATACCAACAGAAAAGCATCAACCGAGAACAAGCAGAAGTAAACATGAGGCACGATAATGAAGATTAGAATAAGATTACCACACAAATCCTTAGTAACTTTTCGGTCAAAATCACTCGAGAGGAACCTAGATTCTTCATCAAACACAGCACCAAAACACAGCACCAAAAGATACAAATAGAATAACATTCACAGAAAACTAGCAGTAGACATGATAAGGAAAATCAAAATAACATTACCGCACAAATTCTCCTTTTTAGTCACCTTTCGGGCATTATTACTAGAGGGAAACCTAGAATCTTCATCAACAACAGCACCAAAAAATACAAATAGAAATCAACCTAAAACTAGCATCACACATGCTAATGAAGATCAAACTAATATTACCGCATAAATCCCTTTAAGTGCATATCAGACCCTCGAATCCCTCAACATCCGAGCAATTTCTGAACCATACCTACCCACTATAAAACTGAATAATAAAGGAAAAACGTTAATAGCCCAAGATAACCCACCGTAAACATCTATTCTTAACTAGAAAATGTAACTACCTGTAATTTTGAATGATACACAGATAGAAAATAACTATCGTGCTGCTTAGCAAAAAAAAAAGAAAATAAAAGAAAATAACTACCGTGCAGGTTGTCCTGTCTCATAATACGCAGATGATACTCTAATATAATGAGTCCCAAATCATCTAACAACACGATAAACTGATCAATAAGACATTAGTAATGTATACCTACCCAAAAGGACCGCAAATTTTACCGCACAAATCCTTTCCAGTAGTGTCACTTCCGAGAAAATTACGAGAGGCGCCTAGAATCTTCACCACCACCAAAATATAGCAAAGCATCAACCCGGAAACTAGCAGAAATTTAACAACAGTCACTATAGTGAAGGTCAAAGAAAGTCTACCATAACAATCTCAAAGAAGTCCTGAGAAGGCTTTATCATCAATTCAGTGTATTTATACCTCTAGTTTACATCAAAGCACAGACTCTCCTCTAATTCACTTACTATGTTATGCCACTAAGAACATCCTAGAACGTCTATTTAGAGTTTCTGCATCCTCACTGGAATGCCTACGAAAAGATAATAGAGAACAGAACTGTCAACTTACTGAATTAAACAGATTTTTCATAGCATATTTCTTTCTTCAATGAGGAAAAACATCCATGATGATACCAAAATGATTTACCGACTTCTGGAAGTTCCATACTAACAAGTTAAGAATCCTGAGAAAGTGGGAACGGAGGGGAGAGGGAGGTAAATATGCTGAAAGAGTATCAATATAGTGTATTTAGTCGGATAAATTAAATAAGAGTCTAGCATCACCACTAAGCACAATAGCTGACCTCTGGCAGCAGGAAGGATCTCAAGTTCAGGTGAATTCTGAAATTATCAGTAGCAACAACATATTTAAATCTTCAACGGAAAGACACACCTTATGAACTTGTATAGTTGTATAGCGAATGCCAGCACAGTCACAAAGTAATAAAACAAATATTAGAGATAAAGAATCACAAGTAGTCATGTATGCATATTAACAGTGTAAAGCCCACAAGTATGTCCAACTAAAGTAGTCACCAAACTTAACTAATCACCATGTACCAACTCGGCAAGACACAGTGTACTGGGGCGGCAATCACCATGCACCTCTCTTGTTCTCCATGATCCATACTGCTAAAACAAAGTTAGACATCTATACAAAAAACAAGCTTAAACCACAAAGAAATAGGGGCATAGATGAATCTGGGAAAAATTATGGGGAACTCAAAATAACAATGAGAGGAGTTACGAAATTTAAAAAAAATTCAACCATACATCAAAAGAATTGTACCTTTGTCTTTAACCCCTAGTAAATCATACACTGCTTACAATCCGAACTACATAGTTTCATCAAATTCGATAATGACACGAGTAAAATATTACGTTTCAATATATTCACCAAACATTTGAGGAAAAAATCAAACCAGAGGCCATCGTCAGAAGTTCTTCCCATGCAAGTTAAAGTCCTTCACGCCACAATTCTGAATGACTCGCGCAAATATTATATTAACTAATACAGGAAACAGAAACATTACCTAGATAGCCTACTGTAGAGTAATCATATCTCAGCTAAAAGTCTAACGACCCGTAATTATCCATAATATGCAAACATGTTTACACAGTATAATGTTTCGAGTACATAATCGCATATAAGACGTTCATCCATATTACCACACCCCCACCAGCTTTAGCCAGACAAAAGTTGTGTGATTTGACAGATTTGCATACCATGGTCAGTACAGCTGAAACCAAGTTAATTTTTTTGTACAGAACACATTAAACAGACAATAGAAAGAACCAGAAAGAAGAAAGGGTACATCCTGAGCACGAAAAAATATATAAAAGAATTCAAAAGACCAACAACTAACAAAGATTCAGATAAATCTACCAGCAAACATTGAAAGAGTCAGGACTTGTCTTTGTCATCGTAACCCCAATTAAGTTCTCCATCTTGCATATAAGCCAAAATACATGCATTCATCATATTCATTGAGGTCATGTCTAACACGTGATGTTTAAACATATTTTATGTCTCTTCACCAAGCAATTGAGATTAAATTCAAACTAGAGACCATACCCAGGAGTTCTCCCCTTTTATGTACAGAGCAAGCCTTGAACATAACTACAGTGCATGTTGTCCTGTCTCATAATACGCAGATGATACTCTAATATGTACAAGTCCCAATTCAGCAACCAGCAACCAACACGATAAACTGATCGATAAGACATTAATAATGTATACCTACCCTAAAGGACCATAAAATTTACCGCACAAGTCCTTTCCAGTAGTGTCACTTCCCAGAAAATTATGAGAGGAACCTAGAATCTTCACCAACACCAAAATATAGCAAAGCATCAACCGGAAACTAGCAGAAATTTAACAACAGTCACTATAGTGAAGGTCAAAGAAGGTCTACCATAAACAATCTCAAAGAAGTCCTGAGAAAGCTTTATCATCACTTCAGTGTATTTATACCTCTAGTTCACTTCAAAGCACAAACTCTCCTCCGAATCATTTACTATGTTATGCCACTAAGAACATCCTAGAACGTCTATTTTGAGTTTCTGCTTTTTAGAATTTCTGCATCCTCACTGGAATGCCTACAAAAAGATAATAGAGAACAGAACCGTCAACTTACTGAATTAGAACAGACTTTTCATAGCACATTTGTTTCTTCAATAAAAAAAACATCCATGATAAAACCAAAATGATTTACTGACTTCTGGAAGTTCCATACTAAAACTTCCCAAGTTAAGAATCCTGAGAAACTGAGAAGGGAGGGGGGGGGGGGAAGAGTATCAATATAGTGTATTTAGCCGAATATATAAAGGAAGAATCTAGCATACAATCCGGAACACATAGTTTCATCAAATTCAATAATGACAAGTTATATATTTTGTTTAGTCAGTCTCTATGTCCTTACTAAAACATTTAGAATAAAATCTCTACACATATTAAACCTGGTACCATCCTCAACAGTACACTCATCTGCACTTACCACACTCAAAACACATAATAGTTTCCTCGAATCCAATAATGACAGGTAAAAAACTACATTTAGTCCAAATCTCTACATCTTCACCAAAACAATTAGAATAAGATTTGTCACTTACTAAACCTGAGACCATCCTGGACAGTAAGCTGATCTGCACACACCAGCCCCAGAATCCTTTACACCTTGATTCTAACAATCCTCAACACAGAAAATATATGTTGATGTTCAAATGAGAGATAAAAATCCACCACAGCACTCATAAATCCTCTATTAGGAAAACAGGTTACTATCATATTTATCATCTTGACTCATCTCTCTCTTGTTTAGACGGAAAATAATCAATAAGACTTGATTGAAATCAAACTACCCTGATAATATGATCGAATCACTCTATAAAACAACAAAATCAAACATTTACATACCTGTCCTCATTTCTGGCCTGGATTACAGAAGTCGTTCTAAAAAGAATAAACAGTCGACAGCGAAAATACAAATAGAAGAGAATCAATTTATTACCAAAACACAGTTAGGAATTTAGTAGAAATTATTGGGATCAACGGTTGGAAGTAAAATGAGGACTGAACTCTTCCCTTCTATGTCAAAAGAGTAATGAGTTGTTTTATCATCACCATAGTGTAGTTTACACCAAAGACCATGCTCTAACCAGATTCACTTGTCATTAGTAACATCCTACAACATCTAAACAGAGTTTCCATAGCTTCACCAGATCTCGTAAGCAAACATCACAGAGAAAAGACCCGTTACCTTAGTGAACACGAGAGCTTCCTTGATAGAAAAACTATTTCCTCAACCACACGTCTTTAAAAGAATTCAGAGCTTTGATAATAATTGTATCTGTCGTGCATCACCCTGTTTTTTTGTTTCTCACATAATAAAAGACCTGACATCCACAAAATCCACAAGAACCACCAACCCATATATTCATTACACCTTGATTTCTGAATCATATACGAAATCAGTACCAAGTACAATAGGCGAACAAAATCTTGACAAGTTAAATCAGAGATAATCACTATACATCGTCCACATCTTAACTAGAAAGTTAGACTAACCGTGATTTTGGATATCACACACAAGGAGAATAGGTTACTACCGCCCTTGTCCTCCTGTCTCGTTTATCTCTCATGTATTACACATTGAAAAAATGATCAAAATCATCCCATAAACTAATTGATATGATAACAGTAACAAATCTATAGATGTCCTCATCCATGTCACTATTAGGCTAAGTTAACAAATTTGAACAACAGCCAACTCCGAGAACTTAAAAAGAGCAGGATAATGAAGTCTGACATAACAATCGAAAATCCTTATCATCACCTTGGTGTACATCTACTTCATGCCAAAGCATGATTCCATCAGATTCACTCATGTCACTGATAACATCCTATAACATCTGATCAGAACCAGACCTCAAAGAAAATATAATGTACTCGTAGAAATATTCAATTAACTATTTACCTAAAGAGATTCCCAGCAGCGCATTTTTTCCCCAAAAGAAACTTGACCTCATAATTCATAATATACATTAAAAAAAGCAGTGTACATAACATATAAGAATTGAGAAATTTCATGATCACTGTAATTTGTACCCGTACGATATTATCTCTCACTTGTTTTTCACATTGAAAAGTACTTGAGAATCCTGATTGCAGAATGACAAAATATTGAATGAGATTATTTTTAAACGAAGATCAAATGTAAGGAGAAAATTCAAGAAGAAGATAATTCAACACAAATTACTTCAGAAGAGGATTCTTTACTCAAGACATTATTTGATTCTTTACTTGAGTATTATTTGATAATATGCACTTGAGATCTATCAAAGAGATATAGTCCCATTACAACATCAAACATTGTAATTTAGTTTTTTTTTTCTTTACCAACATAAATACTTCAAATTTGAAAATGTATGACATACAACAAAGTAACTAGATGTTAAGAAATAGTTATAAATCAGATAGAATTAAAATGAGAAACTGAAGAAAAGCACTTCCCTGATAGCCGTTGCTATTAAAAGGATAAATCAACCACCTCTTAAGAACCCGGGCAACAAATTCTGAAAAAGAAAGGGGATCTGGAGACCGAAATTATCTAAACAACGTATTAACCCAAGGAAGAGAATCTAAAACCTTCATAAAGCACAAACCATAGTTTTAGCCTGACCTGGGGGCAAGCCTCGAGATAAAGAGGATTTCTGTATTCATCAAAGAGTAGCAAAAGCATATATTAATTGCTGTTCTGAAATATGTAAGTTGGGAACTTTGTGCAAAAATGTAGAGAAGGGAGAAGATAGTAAACAGAGTTATGTATGTAATAGAACAGATTTTTCTTTGCAAACATGTTTACACAGCAACTGTTACAACTTCATAGCGGCATATAAGCCATTTAAGCATAATACATGAAAACTAATTGCCAGGAGCAAGTAATCAGTATATGGCACCGGATTTAGCCAGAGACCAAACTTGTTTAATGAGACAGTTATCATCTTGTGTCTGCAACCTTATCATAACCCCAATTAAGTCACATCTTGCATACAAACCAAAACACATGAATTCATCATATTCAATAATGCCACAAGTACTACAACTAAATCTTCGCCAAAAATTGAGAACGATATCAAACCAGAGACCATCCTCAAGAGTTTCCCCTTTGCATCTACATACCAGATCTTCAAAATCCTTCGCACCACAAATTCCAAACCATTACACCAACTGTAATTTTGACTAATACACGAAAAGGGAAACGTTAATAACCCAACATTAGCCACCGTAAATCATCCATATCTCAACTAAAAAGTTGTAATATATATGCAGACCTACTGTCACAACCTTACTCATCCTCCTGTCTTGTCTCTTTCCATGTTATATGCAGACAAAACCGTAGGTGATCAGAATCAGCAATCAACACGATAAATGGATTGATACGAGAATATCAGAATAGTAATGAATACCTACACAAATCAGATATTACCGCACAATTCATCTTCATTGGTCTCTTCTCGAACAACATTACTTGGAGAAAAACCTACAATCTTCATCAACACCACCAAAAAAACTACCAATAGCAAAGCATCAATCGAAAACTAGCAGAAAGTTGATTCGAAATAAGTCTACCATAAGGATCTCTAAGGAGACATGAATTATCTTCATCATCATCATCTTTGTGTATATACAGATCTAGTCCCCGCCATCATCATCCTATTAAGTTATGTAATCAATAACATCCTACAACATCTAATTAAATATATATATACACCAGAATCCATGAGAGAATTTAATGGAGGAAAGGTCGTTAAACCTAGAACTAACCGCCTTGGTTAGATAAGGCATCCTAATATAATAAATAATTCAGGAGGGATAAAGAGGGAGAGATAGATGATCGAGAGATCGAGGGAGAGATAGATGATCGAGAGAGAGATGATCAAATTACCTGAGAGAGATAATAATTCAGGAGGTATCGAGAGAGAGAGAGATAATAATTCAGGAGGGATCGAGAGAGAGAGAGAGAGATTTACCAGAGAGAGAGAGAGAGAGAGAGAGAGAGAGAGAGGGGGGATATTATCGAAAAGATGAACGTAAGGTGTGGGGTGTGCGTCTATATATAGAGTAACGAAGGTCGGTTGGATTGCTTAATGGATGACGCGGAAATTTAATAATCCGTTTTGGACAGGGTTTGGGATTTGCTTGGTCAAATCAATATTTGACTCTTTGCTATCGATTCTTTATTTTGTATATTTACAATTTCAGGATATAACAAATACTAGCCCTTAAAAAATAATAAATTAAAAAATTTAATGTAAATGAAAAATATTAAAATAAAATTAAAATTAATATGATAAATTATAAAATGAGAAACTTAAATATTAATTGGAACATAAAAAATATAAAAAAAATACATATGAGGGTGAGGAAGATAAACTCAATAATATACACAAAAAATGATGTCCTACATTTTCAGCTAAAACATTTACTTTTCTATTTTGCTAACAAAATCCTCTACTTTTCCAAAAATATTATGGGCAATTACTTTTCAATGAACCATATTACCTTTTTAATTTTTTCTTTACTTAAACCCCATCTTTTCCAAAAATATCTAGGGCAAATCTTTATTTACTTATTTTAAAACCTAATTTATTATTTTAATTATTTGAAAAACTTTAGCTATTGCAACATGGCTACTTATTTTTTTTAACTATACAAGGAAAATTATATTATATTAAAAAAAAGTCCGTTTAAAAAACGACAAACTAAAAAAATTAATGGGAACAAAATATATTAATTAAAGAATAAAACTTAATATGATAAATTATAAAATGAGAAACTTAAATATTAATTGGAACATAGAAAATATAAATAAAGAATACAAATGGGACTGAGAAAGATAAATGGGGCATTATTAATAATAAAATAATATAAATAATAGTAACTAACCAATTGCATTTTTTAATTAAAATACGTTACCTTTTAATTAAAAACATATTACCATCTATAAACACACCTAAAAAACATATTAACTTCTATAAACACACATAAAATATCGATTATAAAATATCTTATTATTACTTTTTCTAAATAAAACACGTTACCTTTTTTTTTTTGCTAAGTGAAACACGTTACCTTTTAATCAACCCATATTACTTTTTTAAATAAAAACACCTAAAATTATTACCAAAGACATAGTACCTTATATAAATACACCTAAAATATCTATTATACGATATCTTAATATTATTTTTTCAAAATGAAATACTTTACCTTTTAATCAAACCATATTAATTTTTTAAATAAATATACCTAAAAATATTACCATTTTCCAATTTTTCTAACTAAATTCTTTCATGTTTACAAAAATATTATTATGGATTAAAAAACGTACTTGTAAATTAATTGCTAGGGTTTAGGAGCTTTCGAGCTTTAATGGCTGCACTTGTGTTTCGAGACTAAATCGGTCCTCACAAGATGCCTACGTATCTCAATCAGTGCTGAGAATCAAGCCAAAGACGTAGTTCTGATTGTAGGATCAGGTCCTTTATATGGGCGTCAGGAGCCTTGTATTTAGGGTAAGTTTAGGAGTCTTAGCTAATAAGTCTCCTTTTTTATAACGGATAAACATTGTATTTCTTGCTGAATAAGTCTTTTCCTTGTTGATAAACGCTATGACTCATTAATTGGGATTCTGGATCCTTCTTTGACGAATTTACCATATTTTGGACTCTTTTCATGAGCTGTATATTTTTCCTATTTATTAATTACGAAATTAATAAATAATCAGGGTTTTGGGCCTTAAATATTGGGACTTTCCAATGAATCATTAATTATATTTCTATAATTACTTTTCTGACCATATCATTTGCCCCCCAACTTCTGGGAAAATCTTCCTGGGGTTTTCGTAGAAGTTATAGCGTATTTTTTCCCAATTTTGACCAAGAAACAGGTCAAATTCAACCAGGAAATAGGTCATTTTCGACCAGGAAATAGGTCATTTTCGACCTCATTTTCGACCAGGAAACCAGTCAATTTCGACCTCGAATTCGACCAGGATTTTGACCTCATTCTGGTGTGAGGTCGAAGGTTTCGACCTCGATTTCTAGGTCATTTCGACCTCGACTCTTCGACCAGGATTTCATTGGTTTTCGACCTCGTTCTGGTGTGAGGTCGAAGGTTTCGACCTCGATTTCTATGTCTTTTTCGACCTCATGTCTTCGACCTCGAACCCATACATTTTCGACCTCAATTTGGTATGAGGTCGAAGGGTTCGAACTCAATTCTTAGTTCTTTTTTGACCTCATGTCTTCGACCTTGAACCCATACATTTTCGACCTCAATTTGGTATGAGGTCGAAGGGTTCGAACTCAATTCTTAGTTCTTTTTTGACCTCATGTCTTCGACCTCGAAGCCATACATTTTCGACCATAATTTGGTATGAGGTCGAAGGGTTCGAGCTCGTTTTTCAGTGTATTTTCGACTTCGAGTCTTCGACCTCGAATCCATTGGTTTTCGACCTCAATTTGGTGTGAGGTCGAAGGATTCGAGTTTATTTCCTTATGTAATTTCGACTTCAAGCCTTCGATCTTGACTTAAAGTTTTTTCGACTTCAGGTTTATTATTTTTTGATCTCAAATGGGTATGAGGTCGATGAATTCGACCTCGTTTTTCCATATGTTTTCGACCTCATTCGATCGACCTTGATCTAGGGTCTTTTCGACCTTAAATCTATCTAGGCCTTGAATTCTATTTTAAACTTTTTTTTTTGGGGCCTTAATTTGTTTGGGCTTTGAATTTGCCTGAGCCTCAAATTGCGGGCTTTAATTTTTGTAGTCCAGTAAAGGGTTTATGGGCCTTAACTCTCTAGCATTTCTCTATTTATTCCGTAGTAAGGCGATTTCCGGTGAAGTTTCCTCAGCCGTAGCCACTTTTTTCTGGGTTTTAATCTTCATTGTTTGAAGATTTTCTGGGTTTTTGCTTGAAGATTTGAAGATTCTGGGATTTCTCCTTGAAGATTTGAAGATTCTGGGAATTCTCCTTTGAAGATTTGAAGCTTTTCTGGGTTTTTACTTTTAAGTTTGAAGATGTCTGATCGCGCTGCTCAACGTCTCCAGAAAGTTAACCAAGCTTCTAAGAGAGGTATCACTATTCGTTCTTCTCATATGTCTTTACAAGATATGATTTTAGAATGTAGTGATGAATATCCCTCTGTTTCGCATTTAGATTCTTTTGATTGTAGCAATAAGTTCCATGAAGTTGATAAAATTAGAGACTATAATAAGATGTATAGAGTTAAATCTCCATATAGGCTTGTCCCAGCTGGCCCAGGGGATCGCTCTTGCCATTGGCGTCCTGATGCTCTCTGCATTTACAGGGATGCCATTGTTGCAGGGCTTAGATTCCCTTTTCATGAATTTATTCCTAAACTTTTAGCTGACGTTAGGGTTAGCCCATGCCAACTCCCTCCAAATGCCTGGAGAATTATTATGAGTTTCATTGTTCTTTGCTTAAAAAACAATTTTCCCCTTTCTGTTGCTTTGTTTAGGAAAATTTTCCAATTCAAAAATAGTTCTGCCCTTTCCTTGGGTTGGGTTTACATTAACCATCACCCTTCTACACCTCCCATTTTCCACCCAAAATCCATTCCTGATAATAACCCGAAATGGAAGAATGAATTTATGTACTTAGTTTGGGAAGGAGGGGATTGGGGCACCCTATTCCGTAGATCTTTCAGCAGGGTCTCGGATGGTAGCCCCAATGATATTATTCTGAATGATGAGGAGGCTCACGCTTATGTCGAGCTTACTAAGGATGATTATGCTACTATGGCTTGGGAGCTCCTGGATGAGTTTCAGCTTAAGTCCTTGGGACTTTCAAACGTATCAGACAAGGGTAATTCCCATTTCATTCTTTCTTTTATTTATCTAAGATTTTCTTATACTCATTGTTTCTATCCTTGTGTTTTTGTAGTTGCGGCCTTTATTAATAAGACCAACGAGCCCCTGGATGGTGAAACAGCTAGGATGAAGAGGGCTCGTTTGGGAGGGAAGGATCCCCGTGCTGCAAATGTCCCAGCCTTTCTAAAGCCCCATGTGGACATTGTTGAAGAGGTTGAGGGTCCTTCCTCGTCCAAGAGCTCAGTTTGGCGCCCCAACTGGGGTCTTAGGAAGAAAGACACCGTGGTTGGGGTGTCTAAGCATGCTGCTGAGTGGTCCTACCACTCCTTGACTCCTTGTGACTACAAGGATTTTGTCTCCAACTCTACCATCGAGGGAGTGGAGCATGCTGGTGCCCAAGCTGTTGCTGTTGTAAGTTCTTACTTCTCTTTTCCTTTGTAATTTTATTATATCTCAAGTTTCTATCTTAACTTGTGATTTGTTTGCAGGCTAATGCCAACTTCCTGGGGGCTCTCTTTCAAGCCAAGGTGTAATATCCCCAAATTTTGTACTTATTTAAGAACCACTGATGAATAGTAACTTTTTCGTTTAGAAAGTTTTCAGACCACCCTATGTACGGGACGGTATAATGAACTTTCAAAGTCGTATTAGTGATCTACGATGTAAATGAAGGAATGCAAAAGCCGTCAGAATCAGAAGAATAGCATTTTCTGTTTTCTCCAAAATTTCACCAATAACTGATGGATTAATCATTATTTGAAAATATTGGAGGATTTAAATTATCAATTCCATGGATATGGATTTAATAAAAGAAGTAGTGATATCAAGAACGTTTACGGTAAACTACTTCGATAGAACACTTAAGAAACCTTGCGAACATTCTACGAGATGAAGCGGTGACGGAACAACGCGACACTTACAGGATTAAATATAGGAATGGAAGTAACATGTAACAAGATTAATCAAAGGAAGCAACCAAGCAGCTTCCATGTGAAAAGGAACAAACTAGTAAAGCTAATTTATCTCCAAACTCTCCCATTGCCTGACACATGTCCTGATGATGAGGCAACCATGCCATGACTCATCATATTACTACAAAATATCACATTTTTTATCAAAATCAACCAAGGAAGAAAAGAAAAACCCTCCCACTTGAAGAACATATATTCGGCCCTTTTTAAAACATCCAAGGGTACTTTTTTCAAAGATCATCTTCCAAGCTTCCATAAATCATGATGTTGGATTAAAAAGTTTCCTAATTCCTAGACTAAGGTATGCTCTAATTCCTAGCTTCATCCATGGATTGTAACATGCTTGAATCTTAGGTCAAAGATGAGGGTGAATAGTGAAATGAATAGTAATCTTTTGTGTTCTTGATTTTGTTCTTAAAGATTAAGCTTGTTAAGGATAGTTCAAAGCTCAAGGAAGGATTATAAGCTATTGTGAGTATATTTAAAGCATAAAGGAAGGTATAACTCTTGAAACCCTTGGTTATAAATTGACTGATATGGTTAGTTTTAAGTGTAGAATAGTTAGTATTATCATAAGAATGAATGAGTGCTTTTGATGAAAGTTTGATGTTGTTTTGATGATGAATAAGTAGATGTGGGTTTTGACTATGGTTGATGATGATTATGGATTAGTAATGATGTTGAGGAATTGACTTGATGATTTGGTTAGATTGATCATGTAAAGTTTATGATTAAACTTTGGAATCATTAAAACATAGCCGTTATAATGCCCGATTTTCCTTAACCTTGTTTTGTTTGTGATGTTCGAACATAATAACTTCTATCCAAGATCACCACTGCCCATTATAGTGTAGGTCTTGTTTCAAGGTTCTTTTTGGTGCAAAGATCATGTGAATCCGATTTACGGTTTAGGAGAAACAAGTATTTTAGTAAAGGATGTTTCGCTAAACCAAACTATACCACTTAGCCAACTTTGAGGCAATGATCAAACCCCTTAAGCGACTTATTAGAATGTGAAATTTTGTGTTAACATGATAGGTACGTTTAGGAAGACCCTCGAAAAGATTTCGTGTTAAAAAGGATTTGATCTCTATTTTATAAAAATGTGTGAGCGAGCATGCGCGAGTGGAAGTTCTTAAAGCGTTAACTTGAAAATGAACTTGTTACTTGAGATAGTACATACTTAGTTTCATGAAAGTGTTAAGTGATTAATCTCGGATATTTTGACTATGTATAGATCGCCGGATTAACCCGAGGCACACTACCCCTACCTCACTACCAGGCAAGTTTTCGAAACCTATGCTTACTATTGTTGTGATAATAAAATGCTTTCATATATGATATGCAAATGAGAAGTATACATGTTTTATTCCCAAGTACATTGCGATATATAAATTGCATGCTTGTCTTCGAACTGCTATATATAGTGATACTCGAGATTATGATTTGATTAGGGGCTTCTAAGCTAGATATGGGATATTAGTTAGAAGCCAGGTTTTTATAAATGCCCTAGGTAAAGGGCGTATGTTTTTATTCTTTAGACCGGAAGTAGTATATTTTCTGTATATGTTAAAGATTATTTTTCCGATAAATATATCGGGTAACTGTTATTCGATGATTATTTATTTAATGAATATTATTTTGAATATTCATTTAATGATTATTTAATTAATGAATATTATCTTGAATATTCATTTAATCCTTATTTATTTAATGAATATTATTTTGAATATTCATTTAATCCTTATTTAGTTAATGAATATTATTTTGAATATTCATTCAATCATTATTTATTTAATGAATATTATTTTTGAATATTCGTTTAAAGTTTATTTATTTAATAAATATTATTCGATTATTTATTAAATACTTTTAACACGTTTTAAAATGAGTTATATTATTTAAAGTTTATCCTCGACCTTCAATACTATGAATGATATTCTAAGCTGTATTATTAATTATTTTAAATCAAGGGAAGGTTCCAAAACACTGTTTTTTTTCATTTAAATCTATCTTTTAAGAGGATTTAAATACTCGCTCAACTACCAAAAATATGGGAAACATGATTTAAGTGACTGCTACTCATTTTAAACTATCAACTCAAAACTGTCAGGGGACAGATATTTTCTCGGAGCAATTTAATTGCTGCAAGTCAAATGTTGTGTTACCACCTCAACGATCGAGGGGTAAATTGATGGAACAAGTCGATATCCATTAACAAGCAATAGCTTGCGAAATATTGGAGAATCTTCCTTTCCAACCTAGATATAACTACTTAGTGGAGTCGTATCAACAAGTATTACACTTGGGGAAAGGGGGACGATCTTTACGTTTCAGATCGAGTCATGGATTTCATCCGAACTAGGAGCGGTATAAGTGGTAGAGTTGCGCCGACCCATCCATTTTTATTTCCCCAAGTGGGCCGGGAGATCCAGAAAGGCGGTAGACAATGTCAGGCTGTCGTGTTCTTCCATCTACATGTAAAAAACATTTTTAGTTGTACGACCTGCTACTGATCATAGTGAGGTTGGGACAACTGGCGCGGTGATTACTCCAGTATTGGTCCATCATCCAATTTGGATAATTCTGCAACATGTATTGAAAGGGACTAAGGATAACACCCTTGGTTCAGGTTTACCGATCATGTTGGCAGGGGGTTGAAAAGTGTTCAAAAAAATGAAGTTACAATAAATCCTTGCAACTTCATCTTTTACTTTATGAGTTATGACTCTGATAAAACCTTACTCAGATTATATATGCATAAGTGGATTTTGGGTTACGGAAACCTTATATTGAATTTTCCTCGTAACTTCATCTTTTATGTTATACTAGTATCTTATCCGTTTAATGCATAGCCTGTGGTTACAAAGATATTTTCGAACTGTTATATACTGATGATCTGTCATAAACTATTTTGGTGGGCTCTATTACTCACCCTTGCTTTATTTATTTATATCACAACAACAGCTAGAGCAGATGGCCTGCAACAGGCGCACTCAGCGCAAGCAGGTATCGACCGTCAGAGATCTACCCGTTGATGTCGTAGTCGCCATAGCTGAGGCAGTAGTAATCAGTAGTCTAAGCTACAGCTTTTGTGTATCAGACTTATTTATATTCATGATTAATGTAAGCAACGGCAAGAACTATTAAGCGTACTCTGTAATCTTTTGGGTTTGTAATAACTTATAACTTGTGGATCCTATGACTAGATACTTATTCCAATTTCATCTCTGGGACTATAACTAGTTGTGTGTGGTGTTGTTATTGCGGGGTCACAGCATGCAGTTTAATTGTTTTGATTCAAGTGCAAGTATTATTGATGAAAATTGAGACTGTAACGACCGGATCCCCGACCCCGGATCTGGGGTTGTTACACAGGGCTTGGCGCTCATCTTCAGAGGTCAACCAAGGAAAGTTTGAGAAGTCCTAGGAGGAGGTCGGCTCCCTAAGGGCCACTCTGGCTAGGAGGGAGAAGGAGCTGACCGATTCCCAGGCTGAACTGGTTTCTCTGAGGAAGGGAAAGGATGACTTTATCGATGAGTACCTTGACTCCCAAGAGTACAAGGACTTAATTGGTAAGCATGACGAGCTCCTCTTCCCAGTTCAGTTCACTAAGGGATGGGATGGCGCTCTTGCTGAAGTCTTGGAGAAGATGCCCGGATCTCTCATCCTTTCTGACTTTCCAAGCCCCTATGCCCCTACCCCTTTAGAGGTGGCTTTGGCTGGAGAGGATGATATGGATGAGGATGACAGGATTTTGGATCTAGGGCATTCTTCTCTTCCCGATCAAACAGCCGGGGCTGATTCTACAGCTACTCGCTCTGGTTCTGGTTTAGACTCAGAAGAAGAGGAGGAGGCCACCGTCGACAAGGGAGGAGAAGCTTAGATTACGTAGTCTTTTCTCTTGTAGCTATTTGTAGTTTTATTTATGCCCATTCATGGCTTGTACTATTTTTCTGTATTTCCAGCCTACGAGCTTAACTTAACTTTTATTTAAGTCTTAGCTTTTGTTTTTCTTCCAGCTTTTTACATTCTTGATTTTGCATGCTTAGTTAACATGTCTATCAGAATGCAATGCACATAAAATATAATGAAAACATAAGAATATGGAATTCCTAACTTTGAAAATGGGTTCAACCCTTACATAATACTCAAGTTTAAAAACTTGGATTGGTTTCGTCGACCTTATTTATACTTGTCTTAATAGTGAGTCCAATCAGGACTTAAACATAATAGACTTTCAAGTTTGTAGCATGCCAAGTCCTTGGCACTTCAGTCCCTTCCAGGGTTTCCAACTTGTAGGAGCCTCGATCAAATACGTTCTTAACGCGATATGGTCCTTCCCAATTTGGGGCCAACTTGCCTTTTTGTCCAACTCCGGATGCCTCAATCTTTCTGAGGACTAAATCTCCTTGTCGAAAGAACATTTCTTTAACCCTTAGGTTGTAATAGAAAGATGCTCGTTTCTGATGTTCAACTATTTTGGCATTTGCCTCATCTCTAACTTCATCAATTAGGTCTAAAGCTAGCCTCAAGCCTTCTTCATTTTCTTCTGGCTCATAAGCCTCAACTCTTGGAGACGTGTGAGTAATCTCCACTGGAACCACTGCCTCTGCCCCATATGCCAACAGAAAGGGGGTTGCTCCAGTGGTGACTTTACAAGTAGTACGATATGGCCATAGTATGGGGAGCAATTCGTCTACCCAAGTGTTTCTAGAGCGTTCAACTCTTTTCTTTAGTCCATCCAGGATAATTCGATTGGCAACCTCAGCTTGCCCATTTGCTTGAGGATGGGCAACAAAAGTGAAGCGTAACTTGATATCATTCTCATCACAATACTTTTTGAATTCATCATTGTTGAACTGAGTTCCATAGTCTGTGACTAAGATACGTGGAATCCCGTATCTGCATATCACATTCTCCCAAAAGAAATGCATCACATGTTTGGTGGTTATCTTGGCTAAAGGTTTAGCCTCAATCCACTTGGTGAAGTAGTCGATTGCTACTATCAAGAATTTTCTTTGAGCACTTGCCATCGGAAATGGCCCAAGTATATCCATTCCCCACATGGCAAAGGGGATAGGTGAGTTAATGGATGTCATCATCTCTGGTGGTTGCCTAACCACTGGTGCATGCTTTTGGCACCATTCACATTTCTTCACGTAGCTCTTAGCATTTGCAAGTATGCTTGGCCAATAGAAACCTAGACGAGTAACTTTATGAGCAAGGGCTCTGCCCACCAAGTGCTGCCCACAAATTCCTTCATGTACCTCCCTTAGGGCCAATTCTGTCTCTTGGGGTCTCAAACATTTCAGATAAGGAATGATGAAAGACTTCTTGTATATGATTCCCTCAATCTGGGCATACCTTAGTGCTCTCACATACAGCTTTCGTGCTTCTGAAGTGTCGTTGGGTAGCCACCCAGTTTCCAGATGAGCTTTGATGGGATCCATCCAACAACTAGCAACATCAATAGGTGCTACCAACTTTCCATTGATGCTTGGGGTCTTCAAGACTTGGAAGTACACACTTCCAGCGTAGTTCTCAATTTCAGAAGAAGCAAACTTAGACAATGCATCGGCCTTCATGTTTTCTTCCCTTGGAATATGTTCCACATAACATTCATCAAACTGAGTCATGATGGCCTTGACAAGTTTTAAGTACTTGGCCATGACTTCATCTCTGGCCTCAAACTCCCCATTTACTTGGGAAACCGCTAGCCTCGAGTCTCCACATACTTTCAGGGTTTTAACTCTCAAAGCTCCTGCCAGCCCTAAGCCAGCTATCAGGGCTTCGTACTCAGCCTCATTGTTTGTCGTTGGGAAGTCAAGTTTTAGTGCGTACTCTATGAAAAATCCATCAGGACTTTGTAGCACTAAACCTGCTCCACTTGATTTTGTTTTTGATGCTCCATCAAAATAGAGCACCCAATATTCTTTGAACTCCATCTATTGATCTTTCTCGTCTTTCGTTATTACTTCCTTCCCCCCGACTTCTTGGTTGTCAATGGTGCATTCAACCATGAAGTCAGCAAGTGCCTGAGCTTTTATGGTCGTTCGAGGCTTAGACTTGATGTCGAATTCGCCCAATTCAATAGCCCATTTGATCAACCTTCCACTAACTTGAGGGCTATGCAAGATGTTTCTTTGAGGTTGATCAGTCAAGACCTCTATCTTGTGAGCCTGGAAGTACGGGCGTAGCTTTCTTGAGGCCATTATCAAGGCTAAGGCAAACTTCTCAATCGTAGAGTAGTTTATTTCTGCCCCATGTAGAATCTTACTCACATAGTAGATGGGTTTCTGAACCTTCAATTCTTCTTTTACCAAAACGGCTCCAAGGGCTGTGTTAGAAACCGCCAAGTACAAATAGAGAATTTCCCCTGACTTTGGCTTTGCCAACAGCGGTGCCTCAGCCAGGTATTTCTTCAGGGCCTCAAAGGCCTCTTGGCTTTCAGTTGTCCACTCAAAATTTTTCACTTTCTTGAGTGCTTTGAAGAAGGGTAAACATTTTTCTCCTGACTTGGAGATAAATCTTCCCAATGCTGCCACTTTTCCCGTTAGTTTTTGGACATCCTTGACAGTCTTTGGTGGTTCCATGTCTAGAATTGCTTTGATTTTGTCGGGATTAGCCTCGATTCCTCTCTTGGAAACCATCAGACCTAGAAACTTTCCCAAGCCTACACCAAAGGCACATTTAGTTGGATTCAACATCATCTTGTGGTGCCTCAGCACTTCGAATGCTTCCCGTAGATGGTTTATGTGATCGACCTTATCGAGGCTTTTAACCAACATGTCATCCACATAAACCTCCATGGTTTTTCCAATCAGGTGTCCAAAAATTTTGTTCACCAATCTTTGATAAGTTGCCCCTACATTCTTAAGTCCAAATGTCATGACTAGATAATAGAAAATACCAAAGTCAGTGATGAATGATACCTTGGAGATGTCATCCTTGTGCATTTTAATTTGGTTGTATCCACTGAAGCCATCCATGAAGCTGAGCATCTCGTGTCCAGCTGTAGCATCTATTAATGCATCAATCCTTGGTAAGGGAAAACAATCCTTAGGACATGCATCATTCAAGTCAGTGAATTCCACACACATCCTCCATTTTCCATTGGCCTTTTTGACCATCACGGGGTTAGCCAACTCTGGGAATTGTATCTCTTCAATGAATCTGGCCTCCAAGAGCTTTTCTACTTCTTGTTTAATGGCCTCTTGCCTTTCTGGAGCAAAATTTCTCTTCTTTTGTTTCACCGTCTTTCTTTCAGCATCCACATTCAACTTGTGAGCTATCAATTGGGGATCAATCCCTGGCGTGTCAGCCGCCGTCCAAGCAAAAACGTCATTATTCTCTTGAAGAAAAGATATGAGCTTGCTTTTCAATGGCTCAGGCAATAGTGCTCACCTTCTCTGGTTCACCAGGGACTAAGGGAATGGGGATTAAATCCTCTGCCGGTTTCCCTTTTCGGTCCTCATTGTCACTAGTATCCATGTCTTCAATGGGCAGAACCTGCCCCCCGATTCCATCAGGCCTTAACGCGGCTACGTAACAACTTCTAGCCATCTTTTGGTCTCCCCATTCTTCACCAATTCCATTCCTCGTTGGGAATTTGATTTTTAGATGATAAGATGAGGCAACGGCCTTGAACGCATGAAGACCAGTCCTTCCCAGGATTGCATTGTAGGTTGAAGTTGCCTTTATAACTATGAAGTTCAACATCTGAGTAGACGTAGTCGACCCTTGCCCCATTGTCATTGGGAGTTGGATAGTGCCTTCCACCTTTGATTCCACTCCATTGAATCCGTATATGGGCATATTTGAGGGTGTCAACTGAGAGTCAGTATAGCCCATCTTGATGAAAGCATCATGGAACAAGATGTCCACTGAAGCTCCATTGTCGACCAAAACTCTCTTGTTTTCAGAATTTCCTATCACAGGAACGATGACTAAAGGATCATCGTGGGGAAACTTCACTCCCTCCAGGTCTGAATCATCAAAACCTATTGATACTTCTGTTCGGGCACGCTTCGGTGCTTCTCCGACCACAATCATTACTTCTCGAGCATAAGCCTTTCTTGAGTTTCTAGAGGACCCAACAATAGTTGGCCCTCCGAATATCATGTTGATAACTGGCCCTCGGGGCTTGGGATTTCGATCTTGATCGTTGTCCCTTCTGTCATAGTCCTTCCTTTCATAGTTCCCCCTATGACTCCCTTGGTTTCCATCCTTGGTGTACTTATTGAGCTTTCCTCTTCGTATCAGAAATTCGATCTCATCTTTCAATTGCCTACAATCGTCGGTATCGTGACCGGCTTCTTTGTGGAACCGACAGAATTAGTTTTGGTTCCGTTTGGACAATATCAGCCCTCATTGGCTTCGGCCATTTGAGATCTCCCTCCTTAGCTATCTCCATCAGAATTTGGCTCCTAGGAGTGTTCAATCTTGCATACTCCGTGAACTTTGGCCCAAAATTGTTCCTCTTGGGTGGAGAATCAGAATCCTTTGACGTTCTAGGAAACTTTTCCTTGACGTCATACTCCTGTGTTTCCTTTCTCTTCTTTGAATTTCCACTACCACCAGTAGTGGGTTCATATTTTCTCATGCTTTCTTCAACCTTGATGTATTTTCCGGCTCTATCTTGGAGCTTCAGCATACTCTCGGGTGGATGTTTTTCTAACGATCTTTTGAAGTGATCATCAGTAGTTCCTTGTTGCAGGACTATCATAGCCACTTTGTCCTCTAAGTCTGGGACTTTCAGAGTCTCCCGGGTGAATCGGTTGATATAATCCCTTAGGGCTTCATTCTTTCCTTGTTGGATTCCCATGAGTTATGCAGAGCTTTTCTCATGCACTCTTCCACTAACGAATTGATTGATGAAAGCTTTGCTTAGTTCCTTAAAAGACCCAATAGAGTTGGGAAGAAGACGACTATACCAACGTTGGTCCATGCCTGCCAAGGTTTGTGGAAACGCCCTACACTTGACCGCATCATTAGTTGGCTGCAACAGCAGTGCATTGGAGAAGATTCTCACATGATTTGCGGGATCCCCCGTTTCATCATAAGCCTTAATCGTTGGCATCTTAAATTTCCTGGATATGGTGGCTTTCATGATATCTTGAGTAAACGGTGGTGTAGGATCATCAGGATCTCCTAGGGGCAACAAAACACTAGGATCACCCCTTGGGGCTTCAGCCCTCTTAGTCCTTCTTGGTGTCGGGTCCAGGTTTATTATCGGGACTCTTCCAGTTGCTCGGCCTTGGGATTTGGCGGCCTCCTCTTCTGCAAGGAGTTTCTTGAGTCTTGCAGTCTCTGCCTCATGGGCTACAATTTTCTCCTTAGTAGTTTGGGGTTGTTCCCGATTTGTTTGGGAAGAACGTTTCCTTCTTGGGGCGACATCCCTCTCTTCTCCAGATGTATAATCCTCATCCTCAATATAGGGACCCGAGTAATCTTGAATCAAAGGGGTCCGTCGAGTTTGTTGATTTTGAGGTCCCAGTCCTTGTATATAAGGGGGGACATATGCTTCATGGTAAGTGGGGTTGAGACCACTACCGCCCGCCATGGGTCTAGGGGGCATGCCGTAGCTTGGCATCCCCAAGGTTTGAGTAGCGTATTGGGGGAGATCAGTAGTATGGAGTTGAAGACCACTTGGTGCATTCATGAGCAGCTGGGATGTCATGATTGGTTGCTGGTGAACGGTCTCTTGCGGGTTAGATCCATGAATGACCATCTGCATGGGATTCGTCCCTTCAACCGAAATTGGGATTTCCGATCCTTGAGTGTTGGTGGAGATATTCGCCCCTTGAGTGCCAGTAGTTGGCGGTGGTTGATTTCCGTGAGTATCAGCCTCAGAGGTGATAGGAAGATCCTCAGGAGTTTGAGTATCTCGAGTTGTTCTTCGTGTGTTTGCCATGGTTGATGTTGTTTTCCCACAGACTGCGCCAAAATGTTATGGATTAAAAAACGTACTTGTAAATTAATTGCTAGGGTTTAGGAACTTTCGAGCTTTAATGGATGCACTTGTGTTTCGAGACTAAATCGGTCCTCACAAGATGCCTACATATCTCAATCAGTGCTGAGAATCAAGCCAAAGACGTAGTTCTAATTGTAGGATCAGGTCCTTTATATGGGCGTCAGGAGCCTTGTATTTAGGGTAAGTTTAGGAGTCTTAGCTAATAAGTCTCCTTTTTGATAACAGATAAACATTGTATTTTTTGCTGAATAAGTCTTTTCCTTGTTGATAAAGGCTATGACTCATTAATTGGGATTCTGGATCCTTCTTTGACAAATTTACCATATTTTGGACTCTTTTCATGAGCTGTATATTTTCCCTATTTATTAATTACGAAATTAATAAATAATCAGGGTTTTGGGCCTTAAATATTGGGCCTTTCCAATGAATCATTAATTATATATCTATAATTACTTTTCTGACCATATCAAATATCATGGGTCGTCTTATTTAATAAAATAAAATAATAATATTGTAATTACTGCTAAATAAGTGATTGCCTTTTTCAGTTAAAATATAATATCTATTCTATATTAAAAATTATATAATATTAAAAAAAGCCGTGCATGGCACGGGTTCTAAGCTAGTATTCTTATAAAATACACAACCAAACCCGATATTTTCCCAAAGTAATGATCATCAATAAACCCCCACCCCCTTTTGCACACCTTATTACTCCCTTAAGTACTCTACTAGCCTTTGACAATTTGGGTTCAAGTTAAAGTACGGCCAATACAAGAAAAAGGTCTAGGCAAGTAATGTGGTGTGTCACCGAAAAAATAAGATTAAGCTCAACGGGGTAACTAATTGATCATGTATAAATGGTGTGGTAATATAGGAAATATGAGGTTATGATCCCTAAATGTCTTTATCATTTTATCACCAAATAATGTCATGCATCTCAAGAAAAGGTCTCAAACAAGTGCTAGCAATGCAAACAACATGTGGACACTCAAGCAAACGAATGTAAAATGCAAAAGATATGCATATAGGCTCAAAATCTCACTTGGTGACAAAACATAATCAATCCCAAGCAATATGTCTCTCCAATGCATTTATTTGTACTCAAAGCATACAAACCAAATCATCTTGCACATATTCATGTCCTTTTAATTACTTACCACATTCAATAAGTCTACAAGCTTCAACTTGCTAGTGTATGTGTGTGCACAAGAACATAGCATATCACTTCTCAATCAAAAGCATCAACAACATAAGATTATTATAGCATGTACGGGTGCATCAAGCCAACTTACAACAAGGAATCTTCACAAGGCTAGAATTCTATTTGTGATTTTTTAATTTTTAATTTTTTACTTTTTCTTTTACTTTTCTTATTTTATGACTCTATATACAACTATTGAAAACACATCCCACACTTAAATGGGTCAATATCCTCATTGACACACTGAACAAAGAATTCTAAAATACAAAAGAAAGGAAGAAGTACTCCCCTATGCTTAAGCATGAAGTGCCGCGATCCATGACAACCGCGGTGGTGGTTGAGGAAAATGAGACTTCATGTAATCGAACTCCTTCGTCAACAAGTCTTGTTGATTTGCTATATCAGCTCGAACAACTCCAATATTTGCCTTTAATTCTTGAATTTTGCTCTCTAATTACCAAGATACTCGGTTAATCAAAGACTCATCATCAGTCTCTGATAATTGCCTCTCCTCATGTGCCTCTGTTGCGGGCAATATCGGTGCTAACGAAGTAGACCCCTTCTCAGGAGGAATGATCTCATTCTCCTCCCCTTTTCTCCGAATAAAATGCATTTTAACCAAGCTTGGAAGATCAAGGACCTTGCATGCGTGCATGGTAATATTTGAGGAGCATTTATCTAGAATCTTGAGATGTTTGGCAATCGTGGTAACAAACCAACCAAGCATTATCGGATCATCCTGAGATATCACTTCCTTTATGCGTATACCAAGTATACCAACAAAATCCATCGGTGCTCCTTGATAAGCATAATATAAGACACCTAATTCAAGTTTTGATACCATTCCAACGCTCCCACGACCAAATAGAGAGTACGCGAGCAATTTACATATCGATATGCAGGATTTACTATCTTCGAAGCTTTAGAACATCGTCCAAAATATACCCCCGAATCCTTCATAGTAACGGATCTCCAAAACGCTTTCTCATCAAACTTAGGAAGTTCATGTGGTCGAAGCGTGTACCAACCAAATATGCATTGCAAAACCTGTTCAGCCAGCTCATATGCCTTTCCCAGTAACCGAAAATGAAAAACAATCTCTTTCACTTCACGCGTATCCTTATCAAGGTCCTCAAACTCAAAGGTATTTAAGAATTTGTATACAAGCTCAGCTTACGTCGGCTCATTTAAACTAAACAATTGTTTCCAGTTGACAAACTTCAATACCTCAGCAACATCAGCTAACAAACCAATGTTTTCAAGTGCTTTTGTATCTGCGTAACGGTTTGGAATCACCCCACGACTAGCAAACTGATCATACTTCTTTCATTGTGTCGCAGTTAGATACTTGAAATATGAAAGATGTCCTAAATCAGCAGCACCAGACGGTGAGGTAGAAGTTGGTGTCGCCTTAGGTGATTAAACATGTTGGGACAATGTCTGCTTCTTTTTATTTGAACAAGAACTCTGAGACTTGTCCATCGTGGCTTTCCTTTTGGCTTATCCTCGACCTTTTTAAGAACTTCCACATCAAGCGTATATGTTTTTCTCTTCTTTGAAGGAAGAATTTCATCTTTAAGTTTCAAAGATTCAGTTTCAGGTTGTTCTCCTCCACTCCTCAAAGTGATAGCTTTGCAGTGCTCTTTTATGTTCACATCAGGTTGACTAGGTAGTGCTCCTTGTTCACGCGCACCAGGTTTATTGGCAATTTGTCCCACTTGCACTTCTAACAACTTTTGTGAAGTAGCTACTTGCTCAAGTCTGGTGTCAATCTGCCTAAATTTAGTCTCAACATTTGCGAAAGCACTAGTAGTCCCTTGTATCATCTTGTTTAGAGCAACTTCCCAATCAATATGTTCTTTCTTTTCCTTTGGTGGAGGATGATATTGTCGTTCCTGATATTGCTGGTGTGGCTGAAGACCGGGTGGTTGGTTTTGTTTTGGAACTACATATGATGGATTAGCAACATGATTGCTGTTGTATGAAAGATTGTTGTTTGGCCTCTGATTTGGATTGTAGTAGGAATTATTCTGAACAGGCCATGGTTGTCTTCCCTGAATAAACGATGCTTCATCTGGGAATTGTGGTGCATATGAATACTGATCAACACCATAATCATTATACCCTTCCATCGGAGCAAAAATAACATTGACATTTGCTCTTTGTCCATGTACCTCTTGAGTAAGAGCATCGAATTTAAGAGTGAACAAGTTCATCATCTCAGTATCTTGTGCCGACTTTACTGTTGTTTGCTGCCAATTGCTCAAGAAGTGCTTTTGCCTTATGTACCGGTGCTTTCTTGAAATCTCCATCAGCTGCCACATCCAAACTCAAACGAATATCTATATTTAAAGATCCGTAAAAGGTACTCAGAATCATCCAGTCTGTACAACCATGATGTGGGCATTTTCTCAATAATGCTTTGAATCTCTCCCATGCCTGATACAAGCCTTCATCTGGTTGTGTTTTGAAACTCAGAATGATTGTCCTCATTTGTCGAGTCTTGTCAGAAGGATGGTATTTGGACAAGAACTCGGTAGAAAGACTTTCCCAAGTAGCAACTGTAGTTTCTGGAAGCTGTTGAAACCATTCTAATGCTCTACCCTTGATAGAGTAGGGGAACATGTGAAGATGAATCTGATCTACAGTCACTCCAGTGATTCTGAATGAACCACACAGTTGCACGAATCGCTCTAGATGACGATGTGGATCCTCTCGCTCAATGTCCCCTTCAAAAGCTGAGTTGCTCACCATCTGAATTAAACTCAGATTGATGTTGTATTGAGCTGCACCAATCTCTAGAGTCTTGTACATGCAGTTCGCTGAATTAGGAGTCTCATGATCCCAAATGGATGTTTCATCGAGAACAACAACTTCAAGATCCTCGGCATCCCCCATCTTAGATTTCTCTTTTTTTAGTTTTGCCTCTCGCCTTAGAGCTAGAAAAGTGCGTTCAATTTCTGGATCAAATTCTAGATTCCCAGCACTTGTAGAACGTCTCATGCAAGAGTTGCAATACCTGAAAAGTAGATGCCAATAAGATAGATCTTGGAAACAATGATAGATCTCGGAAACAATGATAGATCTTGGAAACAATGATAGATCTTGGAAATAATTTTTATAAAATCTAAACAATAAGAAACAATTAACCTAAACTTAATATTGTTGCCTTCTCTGACAGTGGCGCCAATTTGTTGATAGTAATTTTGTAGAGTTTCGTTTGCCGGGAAGGACTGATATGAATATAAGTTTAAGTTGCTATTCCTTTAAAATCTAGAAGTGAGAAGAATAATTGGGTGTTTGTTTGTTAACTAACTTATACTAATGAGCAATCAAAAATTACGATTTAACGATGATAAAAAGCAATTCATAAATCAGGGTTCTCCATTGGCATTAATGATTGTCAATCAATCTGTGATATTCAAGTCTCGTGCTCATGCTAAAAACATTCCTCTAATGTTTATATTATTCTCTCCCAAGATATAATATAATGCCTACAACCATATCTTGACGTCACTCTCATGATCAGTCAACATATAAATTATAAATGTTTAGCCCAAAGAATTACAGTTTCATAACTCGCTTATTAATCTCCCAATAAGTAAATTATGTCTGTCATATCATAAACTAGAATTATAACTCATCTCCCGATTTGTTACAATTCCTCAAGTTATAATTAAGGGTTCGCGACTCCCTCAACTGTGTTAAGAACTCAACAACAGATTAGCAAGGCAGAGAAATCACAATATGATCACACAATCATGTTTAACCAATGAATACTACATAATTAGGGATTAGTTACTCATAATGAATGAGGAAATCAAACATATGTATATAACCAAAACCATGATTACAAGAGTATAGAATTAAGAAAGATATAACTTGATGAAATCTGTCGAACTTGGAGTGAATCCCTTCAATCCTCGCGCAAGTTCTCTTTATTCTTCTCTCTCAATAATACACGACCTCAATAATCATTCCAATAATCCATATATATATCAAAATATCAAAGTGCTTTTAATGGTTTCTAGAAAATAAAATCTGTTTCCTAAAATAAGTTGGATTTTATTGTGAAGTTCGTAGTCCGACTTCCAGGCCTTTTTCCGCGCTGCTCCAGTTGCAAAAAGAATGTCGGGCCACCTCCAAATTGTAGATATTTTTGTTATCTTCGCATGGACTGTAAGATTGATCGTCCAATTCTATGTCTAGAACTCGAGTTAGGGCCCAAACACTGATTGCTGCGAAACCCTTCAACAAATCCGAATTTCCACGTGATTTAGGCGCAAATTAAGCTCCTTGTGCTAAACTTCTTTCAACTTTAAAAATATTTATTTCATGCCATTAAAAACTAAAAATAATTAATAACACCCAATTATTTGGAAAATCATATAAATATGAGAATAAAATTCTTTAGAATATATATAAATATATACTCTATCAGAAGCATTATCAGAGTCATTGAAATCTTGAAAGCTTCAAGTTTTAGAAGTACGTATACCACCAGCACTATCTCAAGTCTTCTCAAGGTAAATATTACTTGCCTAGACTTGAAAAACTTCAAATGCGCTTGTGTTAAGCACTCAACTGTGTTAAGGGTTCGCGACTCCCTCAACTGTGTTAAGCACTCAACAACAGATTAGCAAGGCAGAGAAATCACAATATAATCACACAATAATGTTTAACCAATTAATACTACCTAATTCACAGATTAGGGAATTGGTTACTCATAATGAATGAAGAAATCAAACATATGTATTTAACCAAAACCATGATTACAAGAGTATAGAATTAAGAAAGATATAACTTGATGAAATCTCTCGAACTTGGAGTGAATTCCTTCAATCATCGCTCAAGTTCTCTCTCTGCTTTTCTCTCTATTCTTCTCTCTCAATAATACACGACCTCAATAATCATTCCAATAATCCATATATATCCTAATATAAAAGTATTTTTAATGGTTTCTAGAAAATAAAATCTGTATCCCAAAATAAGTTGGATTTTCTTGTGAAGTTCGTAGTCCGACTTTTGCAAAAAGAATGTCGGACCACCTCCAAATTGTAAATATTTCTGTTATCTTCGCCTGGACTGTAAGATCGATCGTCCAATTCTATGTCTAGAACTCGAGTTAGGGCCCAAACACTGATTGCTGCGAAGCCCTCCAACAAATCCGAATTTCCACATGATTTAGGCCCAAATTAAGCTCCGTGTGCTCAACTTTTTCTAACTTTAAGAATATTTATTTCATGCCATTAACCACTAAAAATAATTAATAAAACACTCAATTATTTGCAAAATCATATAAATACGAGAATAAAATTATTTAAAATATATATAAATATATAGTCCGTAGATTATCAGAGTCCTTGAAATCTTGAAAGCTTCAAGTTTTAGAAGTACGTATACTAGTACTATCTCAAGTCTTCTCAAGGTAAATTTTACTTGCCTTGACTTGAAAAACTTCAAATGCATTTGTTCTGGCAGATTTGAGAGCAGTTATGCATAAACTGACTAGTAAAAAGCTGCAACAACATTAAGATCTCTGGTAATTAAGATTTTGATATGTGTTCATTATTATATTTCTTTCTTTAGTAAATAAACTATATAGTTTCAATATAGTATAACATACAGGCAGCATACTGCAGAACTCTATGCATTTGCCTACAACACTTGGAGAACCGTACCACGGACATGATTCATCATCTGAACCAACTGGTGAGTGGTAGACTCTATCCAAACTTATGTTCAATGCACCTTCAAGATGGACAGATACTTCTGGCACGACACCATCACCCCAGACGTCTGCCTGCCCGCAAACCTGAAACATTATTAGAGCAATCAGAAATACGACTTACAAACCATTTTGTTTAGAAACTAGTTGTATCAAGATAGGTAAGGGCAATCATGCAATAGACAACATACTGTTAACTAAACTCGATCTGTCATACCCCTAAACTTGATTTAGAAACCTTTTAATGGCTGAACTATTAGGTTTGAGCTTGATTATTCATTTACAATCCAGAAGACTATATGGAAAACTGATCAGATATACACTAAATGGGAAAAAAAATAAAAGGACGAATGTTTACCTGTTAATAATGGTATACGCTTGACATGCTAATCAATAACTGTAAACTCGAAGGTGAAATAAATTGTATAATGAACGACCTGGTATCACCTGTAACACAACATTAAGTTGCGTTTTTCACATGTAACACAACATTAAGTTGCGTTTTTCACATGTAACACAACATTAACTTGCGTTTTTGTTGTTAACACAACTTAATCTAGCGTTTTCTGTCTAGAACACAACTTCATCTGGCGTTTTCAACGTAAAAAAAATGAACATGTACTAACGCTACACGCCTTGGCGTTTTAGCATGTCATTTAGGGCCATCTTTTCCAATTGTGCCGTTTAGGGCATTATTGTTCAAAATTGTACCATATAGGGCCAACACCCTATAAATCTAAGGTGAAAATTACAAAAATTAATCATATGTTTACAATTATATCATTAAAATGTATTATGAATCTTTTGAACATTACTTCATGAATTTTAAAAAATATTATTGATTTTAATTATCACCGAGTTTGATAAGTCTTTTTGACGTACGTGAACTTTCAGACAAATCTCATAAATTTTAAAATAAAACATTACAAATTCATCAATTTAAATAATCAAAAAAACCATTAATTATTAAAATGTTATAATGTTTTAAAAGATTATATGAAATCGCAAGTAAAAGTTGGTTGTAGATAACTAAATTGATCCCGTATTAAGCAAAAAGGAACCTACAGGCTAAAAGATTCAGTTTATTATCATTTCTCATGCAGAGAACTACTTTGGAAGATGGCTATAGAAGATTGACAGTGCTTTCTAGAGGCACTGTGAAGAAAGAAGACAATGGGATACTCACTGTAGTTAAATATATGAATATGAATAAGGGTATACGCTTGACATGCTAATCAATAACTGTAAACTCGAAGGTGAAATAAATTGTATAGCGAACGACCTAGTATCAAGTTTCGTGATATTAAAGATATTAAGAAGCTAATAAATTGAGACTGAAGAAACATAAAACATTGCTTCCCTGTAGTTCCCAAAGTCTGTGCATGGTGCTCGACACATCTCATTTGGCAGGATAACATACATCTGTGAAATTGAAGGTGACACCAGCAACAAATGTAATACAAAAAGAAGGCCAGATGTGGAAAAATTACAATCAAAAAATTGTGAACAAAATTAAAGGTGAAGGAAAAAAGGACATAAGAACAAAGTCGGAGAAACGAATACAAATTTTTAATGATGAAACTTGTGAAAAAAATGACTTTGCAGGAAACAAATGTAGATAGAAATTGTGTTTCAAAGAAAAGAAAGTAGATAGAAATTTGCTATTAGTTTCAACAAAAAAGAAAAAAACACTCGGAGAGAATCCACCAAAGTTACGTATATATTTTAACCACAAATCAAACTGACCTCAATTCCAAATAGTAAAAAACACAAGGAAACTAGGTCACTGCCGTGCCAGTTCTTTTGCCTGATCTCTTTCTCTTTCTCTTGTATTATGCAGAATGCAGATACCAGCGAAAAAACAGAAAAGATCATAACACAAACACAGACCAAAAGCAGTAAAAAATCTCTCTGGGAAACAAAATCAAACATCACCGTACACTACAGTCCTCTATGCAGGAAAAATAGAGAATCCGGATCAACAAGCAAACACCAAAAATACAGATAGAAGAGCGTCAACCAAATACCAGCAGAATGTTAACAGTGGGCATAATAATGAAGGTTGATATGTCAAATGAGTCATGAATTGGCTGTACCATCACCTTGGCATATTTAACATCTAGTCCCACCAAAGCACCTACCGACCAAATACTGGCAAAAAATTAACAGTGGGAAGAATACTGAAGCCTGAAATCACCTTACTGACTCTATATCTAGACATCTAATTCATGCCAACGCACATACTTTCATCATATACAGTAATCTCACTAATAACATCATACAACATCCAATCGTATCAGATCCCCGATCAAAATATTATAGAGGAAAAAACAATAACTTGCTCAACTACAAAATAAACCAATAGAAGAGCATGAACAAAAACAATCAAATCTTTTATTGTGCAACATTCAAAGCTTAGGTTTTTCACAAATATACATCTCAACTTATAGTTGTACTTCTATACTTGATCAAATTCCGATTGTAAGAAACAAGGCTGATCAAGACTATGCTAGAAAAAAATGTTCATGAACCTAGAATATCATTAGAAAATAGATGTTGTAAGAATAGCAATAAGCTTTAAGTTCGTCGTATTTATTTTTACCAACTAAAGCAATTCAGTTTGGAGATAGAAATAGACAACATGCAACTCTGTAAGAAGATGTGGAGTAACAGCTACAATTAGCTAAAAGTAAATCACAAAACCGGAGCTTACCATACTCGTCCTCCTTTCTCATCTCTCTCCCAAATTGCACTGATAAACTGATTGATACGACACCAGTAATAAATCCCTATAAAAAAACCAAATCAAGGATTACCAGACAAGTAACCCTCACTATATATGAATGAGTATTAGACATAATTGATGATCATTTTGCCTGTCATGTATCATCATCCTTTTCTCTTGTTTCTCACATATAGAAAAAGGACAAACAAAAATAGATAGATACCAGAAGAGATTAGCACATACAACACAGACAAAGATGTCAAGAAAGCTGTGAGTCGATTAAAAGTAAAAAAGAAAAACTGAAGCTTACCACTCCCCTGGTAGTTGATACAACTACAAGGATACATTAACGACCTCTTCAAGTTCTATCTGAAAGTCCCCAGGAAACTCTTGAGAATGAAAGCGGGTCTGGAGAGAGAGAAATAATCTAAACAGAGCATTTAATTTAAGGAGGGAATTTAACACCACCATAAGCAAAACAATGAGTTTAGCCTAACCACTGGGGAAGAGATCAGGTGATTTATGAAATCATCAATAGCAAAAGCATATGTACCTTGTAAACTTGAACAAAATGTATAGAGATGGGACAGAAGATAGTGAATAGGGCCATCCATGCATAACACAGTTTTTTTCACTGCAAACAACATAATCGCATACAAGCCATTATGCATATTATATGGTAAAGACCACAAACTAATTTAATGTAAACTGGTAACTACGAACAATTAATGACAGTTATAAGACACCATATTTAACCAGACAAGAGTTATAAGACCACAAGCTATCTTGCTTTCAATCTTGTGCACTGTGTTCAAAAAGCTGGAATGATGTGGGAAACTTCTGTACAGAAAACATGGTATAAAGGACAGGAAACAGAACTACAAAAAAAAGGGCATATCAATGAGTTAAATACCACAACTCTTAAACAAAGTTCCTAAATCTTCACCAAAGTATTGAAAAATAAATCAAACCTGACCATCCTCAATAGTTCACCCATTGCATTACATACTAAACCCTCAAAATCCTTCGCACCGGAATTTCCCAATCATTCACACCAACTGTCATATTGACAAATACACGAAAAGAGTAAGGTTACTAAGAAAACCCACCATAAAACGTCCATATCTCCACTACAAAGTCTTACAAGCTGTAATTTTGCATGTCACTTTTTGTAAAGTCAACATCAGGCACAATAATAAAAGATCAAAATAAGATTACCACACAAATCCTCAGTAGTCACTTTTTGTACATTAACAGCACCAGAAAAATACCAACAGAGAAGCAAGCTAGCATAATAATGAAGATCAAATTAAGATTACCGCACAAATCCTCATTAGTCACTTCTCGGAGAGGGAAACCTTGAATCATCATCAACAACAGCACCAAAAATATACCAAAGAAAGCATCAACCAGAAACTGTCATCATCAAGATATTAAAAATCAAATTGTAATTACCGTACAAATCCTTCTCATGAATCACTTTTCAGACCAAATTACTCCAGAGAAACCTCTAACACCACCACCAACAAAAAGATACCAACACAATAGCATCTATCAATAAGTAGCAGAAAGTTAACATCACGAAAATTAAATTCAAAATAAATCTACCGTGAAAATCTCACAGGAACCATAAATTGTTTTCAACATGTCACTTCCTGGAAAAATAACTCGAGAGGAACCGTAAAATCTTCATTAGCACCACCAAAAAATACCAATAGAAAAGTGTAATCTGAGAACTAGCAAAAGTAAACATGAGGCACGATACTTAAGATCAAAATACAATTGCCACACAAATCCTCAGTAGTCGCTTTTCCGACAAAAACCTCGAAAGAAACCTAATTTTCATAACAAACAGCAGCAAAATATACCAACAGAAGAGCATCCATGAAAAACAAGCAATAGGCATGAAGATGAAGATCAATTTAGTCACCATCCATACATAATTACTCGAGGAAGACCTAGAATCTTCAACAGCACCAAAAAAAATACCAATAGAAATTATCAATCGAAAACTAGCATCAGGCACGATAATGAAGATCAAAATCCAGATTACCGCACAAATCCTCCTCTTTAACACTTTTCGGAAAAAATTAATACAGAGCAGCATAAAATCTTTAACACCACCGCCATAAAAAATTTCATTAGTTAAGCACCAACCAAAAACTAGCACAAACTTGACAGCAGGCACGAGAATTACATTTAGTTCCCGCCAAAACAATTGCTCCCATCATGTTTACTTCCGCAATCAAACAACATCCAATTAAAACATACATATATACACCTAAATTCATCCTTATGTATGGAGAGAGAGACAGCATCCTTATGTATCACCACCCAGTTAAATATGGAGAGAGAGAGACACACACACACAGAGAGAGAGTTGATTATCAATCATACCTGTCCAGTATAATCCATTATCTGAAAAAGGACATTTATATAGAAAGTACATAATTAACATTATAAGCATGTACATCAACACACACATAAGAAAGAGGAATCTCGGATTAGAAACTAAGGTGTGCTAATATATAAGTAGTTGAGAGAGAGGGGAGAGAACTCCACCATTCTATCCCACGCTGAAAGAGTCAAGACTCTGTCTTTATCATCGCCACTCCCGTAGTGTCATACATCTTGCATAAAAGCCAAAACATGCGTCGATCATATTCGATAATTAAGAAAGAACTTCTAAACAAATTTTTATACAATATATTCACCAAGTAACTGTCAAACCAGAGACCATCGACCATCCTTGGTAGTATGCCCGTTGCATAGACATACCAAACCCTCAAAGTCCATTACAGCCGATCAATTCTGAACCATTCACACCAACTTTAATATTAAATAATACAAGAAAGGAAAAAACGTTAATAGCCCCACATAACCCACTGTAAAACGTCCTCAACTATATAGTCTAAACACAGATAGTGGATAGGTATGTTACTACCTATTATAGAAAGTTTAGTTCAAAATTTTAATTAAAAATATTTATTACTCTTATAAACTATTGTATATTCAAGTAATTAATATTAATAATAGAGAATAATGTATAATTTAATCTTGCATACCATGGTCAATAAAGCTGACACGGAGTTGAGAGTTAAGTTTCTGTAGAGCAAAAATATTTAAACAAACAAGAAGACAACCAAAAAGATACGACAATGAATATTTTAAATCAGCAAACTAAGACAAGATGTTGTGATGCAGCTATAAATTACAATCAGCCATGACTCAAACGAAAAACTGAAGCAAACCACTATGCAACTGAATCAACACATCAATGACATCTGAAAGTTTTATTATAAAGTTCCTGCATAATAAATTCTGAGAAAAAAACAGTGGTCTCAGAAAGAAATATATATACTCTAAACAGAGCACTGAGTCGAGGAAAGATAATCTATGAAGACCAATAAGCACAAGGTATGATTTTGTCTGACCTCTGGTGTACGCCTTAAGATTTGGTGAATTTCGGAAACATCAGCAGAAATTAGCAAAATCATCTTTAAGTCGTGACTTGTGCAAAATTTATGGAGCTTGCAGACATGTTTACACAACAATGTTACAAGTACATAATTGCATTAAGCCATATATGCATATTACACGGCAAAGCCCAGTTTTAGGTAAAATACTTACCAACAATAAGTAATCACCATATCTCCACTAGCTTCAGCCAGGCAAAAGTTGTGTGATGGGACAATTTTGCATACCATGGTCAGTAGAGCTGAAACCAAGCAAATTTTTTGTACAAAAAACATGTTAAATAGACATGAAACAGAAACAGAACCACAAAGAAGAAAGGGTTTCTTATGACCATGAGAAAAGATAAACAAATTAAAAAAAGTAACAACATATGAAGATTCAGAAAAAACTACCAGCACTCGTTAAAAGAGTCAGGACTTGTCTTTATCACCGTCACCCCAGTTAAATTTTATATCGTGCATGTAAGTCATGTGTAAAACGCAACTTTTAAACATAGTTTCTATATCTTCAGCAAACAATTGAGATTAAAATCAAACCAGAGACGATCCTCAGCACTTCTCCCCTTGCATGTACATAGCAAACCTTTCAAATCCTTAACGCCACAATTTCTCAACCACTCACGCAAACTGTTGTATTAACTAATACAGGAAACAGGGACATTACCTAGATAACCTACTGTAGAACGTCCATATCTCAACTACAAAGTCTAACTAGCTGTAATTTATACACAGATAGAGAATACATACAGAACTTCCTTACTCTCGTCCTCCTTGTCTCGTCTATCTTTTTCAATAAGCAGATAATGATCTAAAACATACCTGATCAAAATCAGAAAACACTGAAACTGATTGTTATGACAATAGTAACAAATACCTACTCAAAGCAAAACCAAATATGACCGCACAAGTCCTCAATATTCACTTTTCAGGAGAGGAACCTAAATCTTCATTAACACCACCAAAAAATAGCAATGAAATTTGTCAACCATAAAGAGTAAACAAGAGGCACGATAATGAAGATCAAGATAGGATTTACCACACAAATCCTTGGTAGTCACTTTCCGGAAAAAATTACTTGAGAGAAACCTAGAATCTTCATCAGAAACATCACCAAATGATACCAATAGAATAGCATCCACGAAAAACTAGGAATAGGCATGATAATGATTAATGAAGATCAAATAACCTTACCACACAATTTCTCCTTTTAAGTTACCTTCTTGACATAATTACGAAACCTAGAATCTTCATCGACAGCACCAAAAAAAATACCAACAGAAATTATCAACCCAAAACTGGCATCAGGCATGATAATGAAAAAAAAAATTAGATTACCGCACAAATCTTCCTTCAAACACTTCTTTTACAAAATCAATCCAGAGAAGGATAGAATCTTCAACACCGCAACCAAAAAAAAAAAATCAATAGTAAAGCATCAACAAAAAACTAGCACAAAGTTACCATCAGGCACAGGAAAGTATGTCTACCATAACAATCTTGAAGGAGCCAGAATTGCCTTCATCGTCATCTTTGTGTATAAATACATTTAGTTCTCGCCAAAACAATTACTCTCATCATCATTTGCATTTATGTAAGAGGATATCTCCGTAAAAAGTACCTATATTACATTATAAGCATATACATGAACTCGCACAGAAAAATGAGGAATCTCAGATCGCACATATATAAGTAAATGATGTCAGTGAGAGAGGGGGAGAACGAGACTGAGAGAGAGAGAGAGACAGAGTATGAGAGAATTCTACCATCACACGTTGAAAGAGTCCTGACTCTGTCTATCATTGTCATCCCTGTAGTGTCATACAATCTCGCATACAAGCCAAAACCTGCATTGATCATATTCGATTATGCCACGAGTAAAAAACAGCTTCTAGACAAAATATGTATATATTCACTAAGAAATTGAGAACAAAATAAAACCAAAGACCATCCTCAGTAGTATGCCTGTTGCATAATCAAACCCTCCATATCCTCTAAACCAGATCAATTTCTAAACCAACACCAACTGTAATAAATAAATAACACACGGAAGGAGAAACATTAATAGCCTGATATGACCCAATAAAACGTGCGAATCTCAATTATATAGCCAAACCAGATGTAATTTCCAACAAAACACAGACAGTGAATAGGTATATTACTACCTCTTATAATAAGTTTAGTTTAACAATTTAATTAAAAATACTTTGCTGCTTAACTAAAAATTCATATTCTTATATTACTACTGTATATTGAAGTAATTAATAATACTTGTGTAAAATGCAACTGTTATACATAGTTTCAATATATTCACCAAACATCCGAGAATAAAATCAAACCAGAGACCATCGTCAGAAGTTCTCCCCTTGCAAGTACATAGCAAACCTTTAAAGTCCTTCACGCCACAATTCTGAACCACTCGCGCAACTATTATATTAACTAATACAGGAAACAGAAACATCACCTAGATAGCCTACTGTAGAATGATCACATCTCAGACAAAGTCTAACGACCTCGTAATTCTCCATAATATGCAGGCATGTTTACACAGTAAAATGTTTCAAGTACATAATCGCATATAAGACGTTAATCCATATTACCCACATCCCCACCAGCTTTAGCCAGACAAAAGTTGTGTTATTTGACAGATTTGCACACCATGGACCGCTGAAACCAAGTTAATTTTTTTATACAAAACACATCAAACAAACAATAGAATGAACCACAAAGAAGAAAGGGTACATCATGAGCACGAAAAAATATATAAAAGAATTCAAAAGAGCAACAACTAACAAAAATTCAGATAAAAATACCAGCACACGTTGAAAGCGTCAGGACTTGTTTTTGTCATTGTAACCCCAGTTAAGTTCTATATCCTGCATATAAGCCAAAATACATGCATTCATCATATTCATTGAGGTCATGTGTAAAACGATGTTTAAACATATTTTCTGTATCTTCACCAAGCAATTGAGATTAAATTCAAACCAGAGACCATCCTCAGGAATTCTCCCATTGTATGTACAGAGCATGCCTTTAAATTCCTTCAAGCCAGAATTTCTGAACCACTCACGCAAACTGTTGTATTCAGGAAAGAGAAACATTCCGAAAATAACCTACTGTAGAACGTCCATATCTAAACTACTGTAAATTCCCGTAATACACAAATAGAGAATAATACATACGTCACTATCGTACTCGCCCTCCTTGTCTCGTCTTTATCTTTTTTAAACGCAGATAATGATCTAAAATGTACCTGATCAAAATCAGAGAACAATGTAACTAATTGATACGACAAGAGTAACAATACCTGCTCAGAACAAAACCAATATGACCACACAAGTCATCATTAGTCACTTTCCGGAAAATAATTACTCAAGAGGAGCCCAAAACCTTTATTAACACCACAAAAAAATACCAACAGAAAAACATCAACCGAGAACTAGCAGAAGAAAACATGAGGCACGATAATGAAGATTAGAATAAGATTACCACACAAATCCTCAGTCACTTTTCGGTCAAAATTACTCGAGAAGAACCTAGATTCTTCATCAAACACAGCACCAAAAGATACAAATAGAATAACACTCACAGAAAACTAGCAGAGGCATGATAAGGAAAATCAAAATATCACTACCGCACAAATTCTCCTTTTTAGTCACCATCCAGGCATTATTACTAGAGGGAAACCTAGAATTTTCATCAACAACAGCACCAAAAAAATACAAATAGAAATCAACCTAAAACTAGCATCATGCATGATAATGAAGATCAAAATAAGATTACCGCATAAATCCCTGTAAGTACATATCATAACCTCAAATCCCTCGACAGCTGAGAAATTTTTGAACCATGCCCACCCACTGTAAAACTGAATAATACAGGAAAAACATTAATAGCCCAAATAACCCACCGTAAACATCAATTCTTAACAAAAAATCTAACTACCTGTAATTTTGAATACACAGATAGAAAATAACTACTGTGCTTGTTGTCCTGTCTCATAATACGCAGATGATACTCTAATATGTATGAGTCCCAAATCATCAAACAACACGATAAATTGATCGAAAGACATTAGTAATGTGTACCTACCCAAAACGACAACAAAATTTACCGCACAAGTTCTTTCAATTAGTGTCACTTCCGAGAAAATTAAGAGAGGAACCTAGAATCTTCACCAACACCAAAATATAGCAAAGCATCAACCGGAAACTAGCAGAAATTTAACCAGTCACTATAGTGAAGATCAAAGAAAGTCTACCATAACAATCTCAAAGAAGTCCTGAGAAAGCTTTATCATCACTTCAGTGTATTTATACCTCTAGTTCACGTCAAAGCACAGACTCTCCTCCGATTCACTTACTATGTTGTGCCACTAAGAACATCCTACAACGTCTACAACGTCTATTTAGAGTTTCTGCATCCTCACTGCAATGCCTACGAAAAGATAATAGAGAACAGAACCGTCAACTTACTAAATTAAAACAGACTTTTCATAGCACATTTGATTCTTCAATGAGGAAAAAATCCCTGATAATACCAAAATGAGAGGAGTTCTGAAAATTAAAAAAAAATTACAACCCTACATCAAAAGAGTTGTACCTTTGTCTTTAACCCCTAGTAAATCAACACTGCATACAATCCGAAATACATAGTTTCATCAAATTCAATAATGACAAGTTATATATTTTGTTTAGTCAGTCTCTATGTCCTTACTAAAACATTTAGAATAAAAATCTCTACACATATTAAACCTTGTACCATCCTCAACAGTACTCATCTGCACTTGCCACCCTCAAAACACATAGTTTCATCGAATCCAATAATGACAGGTAAAAAACTACATTTAGTGAAAATATCTACATCATCACCAAAACAATTAGAATAAGATTTGTAACTTACTAAACCTGAGACCATCCTGGACAGTAAGCTGATCTGCACACACCAGCCCCAGAATCCTTTACACCTTGATTCTAACAATTCTCATAAATCCACCACAGCACTCATAAATCCTCTATTAGGAAAACAGGTTACTATCATATTTATCATCTTGACTCATCTCTCTATTGTTTAGACAGAAAATAATCAATAAGACTTTATTGAAATCAAACTACCCTGATAATATGATCGAATCACTCTATAAAACAACAAAATCAAACATTTACATACCTGTCCTCATTTCTGGCCTGGATTACAGAAGTCGTTCTAAAAAGAATAAACAGTCGACAGCGAAAATACAAATAGAAGAGAATCAATTTATTACCAAAACACAGTTAGGAATTTAGTAGAAGTTATTGGGATTAACGGTTGGAAGTAAAATGAGGACTGAACTCTACCCTTCTATGTCAAAAGAATAATGAGTTGTTTTATCATCACCATAGTGTAGTTTACACCAAAGAACATGCTCTAACCAGATTCACTTGTCATTAGTAACATCCTACAACATCTAAACAGAGTTTCCATAGCTTCACCAGATCTCGTAAGAAAACATCACAGAGAAAAGACCCGTTACCTTAGTGAACACGAGAGCTTCCTTGATAGCAAAACTATTTCCTCAACCACACGCCTTTAAAAGAATTTAGAGCTTTGATAATAATTGTATCTGTCGTGTATCACCCTGTTTTTTTGTTTCTCACAAAATAAAAGACCTGACATCCACAAAATTCACAAGAACCACCAACCCATATATTCATTACACCTTGATTTCTGAATCATATACGAAATCAGTACCAAGTATACAATACGCGAACAAAATCTTGACAAGTTAAATCAAAGATAATCACTATACATCGTCCACATCTTAACTAGAAAGTTAAACTAACCGTGATTTTGGATATCACACACAAGGAGAATAGGTTACTACAGCCCTTGTCCTCCTGTCTCGTTTATCTCTCATGTATTACACATTGAAAAAATGATCAAAATCATCCCATTAACTAATTGATATGATAACAGTAACAAGTCTATAAGATGTCTTCATCCATGTAACTATTAGGCTAAGTTAACAAATTTGAACAACAGCCAATTCCGAGAACTTAAAAAGAGCAGGATAATGAAGTCTGACATACAATCGAAAATCCTTATCATCACCTTAGTGTATATCTATTTCATACCAAAGCATGGTTCGATCAGATTCACTCATGTCACTGATAACATCCTATAACATCTGATCAGAACCAGACCTCAAAAGAAAATATAATGTAGAAATATTCAATTAACTATTTACCTAAAGAGATTCCCAGCAGCGCATTTTTTCCCCAAAAGAAACTTGACCTCATAATTCATAATATACATTAAAAAAAAAAGCAGTGTACATAACATATAAGAATTGAGAAATTTCGTGATCATTGTACCCGTACGATATAATCTCTCACTTGTTTTTCACATTGAAAAGTACTTGAGAATCCTGATTGCAGAATGACAAAATATTGAATGAGATTATTTTTAAACGAAGATCAAAATGTAAGGAGAAAATTCAACAAGAAGATAATTCAACACAAATTACTCAAGAGGAGCCCAAAACCTTCATTAACACCACCAAAAAATACAAACAGAAAAGCATCAACCGAGAACTAGCAGAAGTAAACATGAGGCACGATAATGAAGATTAGAATAAGATTACCACACAAATCCTCGGTCACTTTCCGGTCAAAATCACTCAAGAGGAACCTAGATTCTTCATCAAACACAGCACCAAAACACAGCACCAAAAGATACAAATAGAATAACACTCAGAAAACTAGTAGTACGCATGATAAGAAAAATCAAAATAACATTACCGCACAAATTCTCCTTTTTAGACACCTTCTGGGCTTTATTACTAGAGGGCATTATAACTACCGTGCTTGTTGTCCTGTCTCATAATACGCAGATGATACTCTATTATGTATAAGTCCCAAATCAGCAAACAACACGATAAACTGATGGATAAGACATTAGTAATGTATACCTACCCAAAAGGACCACAAATTTTACGGCACAAGTCCTTTCCACACAAGTCCTTTCCAGTAGTATCACTTCCCAGAAAATTATGAGAGGAACCTAGAATCTTCACCAACACCAAAATATAGCAAAGCATCAACTGGAATGCCTACAAGAAGATAAAAGAGAACAGAACCGTCAATTTACTGAATTAGAAGAGACTTTTCATAGCACACTTGTTTCTTCAATGAAAAAAAAACAGCCATGATAAAACCAAAATGATTTACCGACTTCTGGAAGTTCCATACTAACAAGTTATCATCTTGTGTCTGCAACTTTATCATCACCCCAATTAAGTCGAACATCTTGCATACAAACCAAAACACATGCATTCATCATATTCAATAATGCCACAAGTACTACAACTCTAAATCTTCACCAAAAATTGAGAACAATATCAAACCAGAGACCATCCTCAAGAGTTTCCCCTTTGCATCTACATACCAGATCTTCAAAATCCTTCGCACCACAAATTCTGAACCATTACACCAACTGTAATTTTGACTAATACACGAAAAGGGAAACGTTAATAACCCAACATTAACCACCGTAAATCATCCATATCTCAACTAAAAAGTCGAACAAGCTGTAATATATATGCAGACCTACTGTCACAACCTTACTCGTCCTCCTGTCTTGTCTCTTTCCATGTTATATGCAGACAAATAATGATCTAAACCGTAGGTGATCAGAATCAGCAATCAACACGATAAATGGATTGATATACGAGAATAGTAATGAATACCTACTCAAATCACAATTCCTCTTCATTAGTCTCTTCTCGAACAACATTACTCGGAGAAAAACCTACAATCTTCATCAACACCACCAAAAAAACTACCAATAGCAAAGCATCAATCGAAAACTAGCAAAAAGTTGATTCGAAATAAGTCTACCATAAGGATCTCCAAGGAAACATGAATTATCTTCATCATCATCTTTGTGTATATACAGATCTAGTTCCCGCCATCATCATCCTATTCAGTTATGTAATAACATCCTACAACATCTAATTATATATACACCAGAATCCATGAAAAAAATCAAACCAGAGACCATCGTCAGAAGTTCTCCCCTTGCAAGTTAAAGTCCTTCACGCCACAATTCTGAAACACTCGCGCAAATAGTATATCAACTAATAAAGGAAACAGAAACATTACCAAGATAGCCTACTGTAGAATGATCATATCTCAGCTACAAAGTCTAATGAGACGTAATTCTCCATAATATGCAGACATGTTTTCACAGTATAATGTTTCGAGTACATAATCGCATATAAGACGTTCATCCATATTGCCACACCCCCACCAGCTTTAGCCACACAAAAGTTATGGAATTTGACAGATTTGCATACCATGGTCAGTACAGCTGAAACCAAGTTAAATTTTTTGTACAAAACACATTAAACAGACAATAAAAAAGAACCACAAAGAAGGTACATCATGAGCACGAAAAAATATATAAAAGAATTCAAAAGACGTTGACAAAGATTCAGATAAATCTACCAGAAAACTTTGAAAGAGTCAGGACTTGTCTTTGTCATTATAACCCCAATTAAGTTCTCCATCTTGCATATAAGCCAAAACACATGCAGTCATCATATCCATTGAGGTCATGTGTAACACGTGATGTTTAAACATATTTTATGCATCTTCACAAAGCAATTGAGATTAAATTCAAACCAGAGACCATCCCCAGGAGTTCTTCCCTTGTATGTACAGAGCAAGCCTTGAAAATCCTTCAAGCCAGACTTTCTGAACCACTCACGCAAAGTGTTGTATACAGGAAAGAGAAACATTCCGAAATAACCTACTGTAGAACGTTTATATCTAAACTACAAAGTCTAACAAGCTGTAAATTCCCATAATACACAGATATAGAGAATAATATGTACGTCACTATCTTACTCGTCCTCCTTGTCTCGTATTTATCTTTTTTAAAACGCAGATAATGATCTAAAATGTACCTCATCAAAATCAGAGAACACTGTAACTGATTGATACGATAAGAGTAACAATACCAACTCAAACCAAAACCAATATGACCGCACAAGTCCTCATTAGTCACTTTCCGGAAAATAATTACTCAAGAGGAGCCCAAAACCTTCATTAACACCACCAAAAAATACAAACAGAAAAGCATCAACCGAGAACTAGCAGAAGTAAACATGAGGCACGATAATGAAGATTAGAATAAGATTACCACACAAATCCTCGGTCACTTTCCGGTCAAAATCACTCAAGAGGAACCTAGATTCTTCATCAAACACAGCACCAAAACACAGCACCAAAAGATACAAATAGAATAACACTCACAGAAAACTAGTAGTACGCATGATAAGAAAAATCAAAATATCATTACCGCACAAATTCTCCTTTTTAGACACCTTCTGGGCTTTATTACTAGAGGGCATTATAACTACCGTGCTTGTTGTCCTGTCTCATAATACGCAGATGATACTCTATTATGTATAAGTCCCAAATCAGCAAACAACACGATAAACTGATGGATAAGACATTAGTAATGTATACCTACCCAAAAGGACCACAAATTTTACGGCACAAGTCCTTTCCACACAAGTCCTTTCCAGTAGTGTCACTTCCCAGAAAATTATGAGAGGAACCAAAAACATCCATGAGAAAACCAAAATGATTTACCGACTTCTGGAAATTCCATACTAACAAGTTAAGAATCCTGAGAAAGTGGGAAGGGAGGGGAGAGCGAGGGGAAGAGGCTAAAAGAGTATTAATAGAGTGTATTTATCACCACTAAAGGAAGAATCTAGCATCACCACTAAGCACAAACCATGAAGTTCGCTGACCTCTGGCAGCAGGAAGGATCTCAAGCTCAGGTAAATTCTGAAATTATCAGTAGCAAAAATGTATTTAAATCTTTAAGGGAAATACAAACCTTATGAACTTGTATAGTTGTATAGCGAATGCAAGCACCGTCACAAAGTAATAAAACAAATGTTACAGATAAAGACTCACATGTAGTCATATATGCATGTTAAAGTGTAAAGTCCACAAGTATGTCCAACTAAAGTAGTCACCAAAATCAACTAATCATCATGTACCAACTTGGCAAGACACAGTGTAATGGGACAATCACCTTGCACCTCTTTTGTTCTCCATAATCGATAATGCTAAAACAAAGTTAAGACTTCTATACAGAAAACGAGCTTAAACCACAAAGAAATAGGGGCATAGATGAATCTGGGAAACTCAAAACAACAATGAGAGGAGTTACGAAAATTAAAAAAATTACAACCCTACATCAAAAAAGAGTTGTACCTTTGTATTTAAGTAAATTATATTTTGCATACAATCCGAAACACATAGTTTCATCAAATTCAATAATGACAAGTTAAATATTTTGTTTAGTCAGTCTCTATGTCCTTACTAAAACATTTAGAATAAAATCTCTACACATATTAAACAGTACACTCATCTGCACTTACCACCCTCAAAACACATAGTTTCCTCAAATCCAATAATGACATGTTAAAAACTACATTTAGTCAAAATCTCTATATCTTCACCAAAACAATTAGAATAAGATTTGTAACTTACTAAACCAGAGACCATCCTGGAGAGTACGCTGATCTGCACACACCAGCCCCAGAATCCTTTACACCTTGATTCTAACAATTCTCAACACAGAAAATATATGTTGATGTTCAAATGAGAGATAAAAATCCACCACAGCACTCATAAATCCTCTATTAGGAAAACAGGTTACTATCATATTTATCATCTTGACCCATCTATCTCTTGTTTAGACAGAAAATAATCAATAAGACTTGATTGAAATCAAACTACCCTGATAATATGATTGAATCACTCTATAAAACAACAAAATCAAACATTTACATACCTGTCCTCATTTCTGGCCTGGATTACAGAAATCGTTCTAAAAAGAATAAACAGTCGACAGCGAAAATACAAATAGAAGAGAATCAATTTATTACCGAAACATAGTTAGGAATTTAGTAGAAGATTTTGGGATTACCGGTTGGAAGTAAAATGAGGACTGAACTCTACCCATCTATGTCAAAAGAGTAATGAGTTGTTTTATCGTCACTATAGTGTAATTTACACCAAAGAACATGCTCTAACCAGATTCACTTGTCATTAGTAACATCCTACAACATTTAAACAGAGTTTCCATAGCTTCACCAGATCTCGTAAGGAAACATCACAGAGAAAAGACCCGTTACCTTACTGAACACGGGAGCTTCCTTGATAGCAAAACTATTTCCTCAACCACACGTCTTTAAATGAATTTAGAGCTTTGATAATAATTGTATCTGTCGTGCATCACCCTGTTTTTTTGTTTCTCACATAATAAAAGACCTGACATCCACAAAATCCACAAGAACCACCAACCCATATATTCATTACACCTTGATTTCTGAATCATATACGAAATCAGTACCAAGTACAATAGGCGAACAAAATTTTGACAAGTTAAATCAGAGATAATCACAATACATCGTCCAAATCTTAACTAGAAAGTTCAACTAACCGTGATTTTGGATATCACACACAAGGGGAATAGGTTACTACCACCCTTGTCCTCCTGTCTCGTTTATTTCTCATGTATTACACATTGAAAAAAATGATCAAAATCATCCCATAAACTACTTGATATGATAACAGTAACAAGTCAGTAGATGTCTTCCTCCATGTCACTATAAGGCTAAGTTAACAAATTTGAACAACAGCCAACTCCTAGAACTTAAAAAGAGCAGGATAATGAAGTCTGACATAACAATCGAAAATCCTTATCATCACCTTAGTGTACATCTACTTCATGCCAAAGCATGATTCGATCAGATTCACTCATGTCACGGATAACATCCTATAACATCTGATCAGAACCAGACCTCAAAGAAAATATAATGTAGAAATATTCAATTAACTATTTACCTAAAGAGATTCCCAGCAGCGCATTTTTTCCCTAAAAGAAACTTGACCTCATAATTCATAATATACATTATAAATAGCAGTGTACATAACATATAAGAATTGAGAAATTTCATGATCATTGTACCCGTATGATATAATCTCTCACTTGTTTTTCACATTGAAAAGTACTTGACAATCCTGATTGCAGAATGACAAAATATTGAATGAGATTATTTTTAAACGAAGATCAAATGTAAGGAGAAAATGCAACAAGAAGATAATTGAACACAAATTACTTCAGAAGAAGATTCTTAACTTGAGTATTATTTGATGATATGCACTTGAGATCTATCAAAGAGAGATAGTCTGATTATAACATCAAACATTGTGATTAAGTTTTTTTTTTCTTTACCAACATAAATACTTCAAATTGGAAGCTAGAAATAAAATAGTTATAAATCAGCTAGAAGTAAAATGAGAAACTGAAGCAAAGCACTCCCCTGATAGTCGTTGCAATTAAAAGGATAAATCAACCACCTCTTAAGAACCCGGGCAACAAATTCTGAAAAAGAAAGGGATCTGGAGACCGAAATTATCTAAACAGCGTATTAACCCAAGGAAGAGAATCTAAAACCTTCATAAAGCACAAACCATAGTTTTAGCCTGACCTGGGGCATGCCTCGAGATAAGAGGATTTCTGGATTCATCAATGAGTAGCAAAAGCATATATTAATTGCTGTTCTGAAATATGTAAGTTGTGAACTTTTTGCACAAATGTAGAGAAGGGACAGAAGATAGTAAACAGAGTTATGTATGTAATAGAACAGATTTTTCTTTGCAAACATGTTTACACAGCAACTGTTACAACTTCATAGCGGCATATAAGCCATTAAAGCATAATACATGAAAACTAATTGCCAGAAGTAATCAGTATATGGCACTAGATTTAGCCATAGACCAAAGTTGTTTAATGAGACAGTTATCATCTTGTGTCTGCAACTTTATCATAACCCCAATTAAGTCGCATCTTGCATACAAACCAAAACACATGCATTCATCATATTCAATAATGCCACAAGTACTACAACTCTAAATCTTCACCAAAAATTGAGAACGATATCAAACCAGAGACCATCCTCAAGAGTTTCCCCTCTGCATCTACATACCAGATCCTCAAAATCCTTCGCACCACAAATTCCGAACCATTACACCAACTGTAATTTTGACTAATACACGAAAAGAGAAACATTAATAAGCCAACATCAACCACCGTAAATCATCCATATCTCAACTAAAGAGTCGAACAAGCTGTAATATATGTGCAGACCTACTGTCACAACCTTACTCATCCTCCTGTCTTATCTCTTTCCATGTTATATGCAGACAAATAATGATCTAAACCGTAGGTGATCAGAATCAGCAATCAACACGATAAATGGATTGATACGAGAATAGTAATGAATACCTACACAAATCAGATATTACCGCACAATTCATCTTCATTAGTCTCTTCTCGAACAACATTACTTGGAGAAAAACCTACAATCTTCATCAACACCACCAAAAAAACTACCAATAGCAAAGCATCAATCGAAAACTAGCAGAAAGTTGATTCGAAATAAGTTCTACCATAAGGCTCTCCAAGGAGACGTGAATTATCTTCATCATCATCATCTTTGTGTATATACAGATCTAGTTCCCGCCATCATCATCCTATTCAGTTATGTAATCAATAACATCCTACAACATCTAATTAAATATATATATACACCAGAATCCATGAGAGAATTTAATGGAGGAAAAGTCGTTAAACCTAGAACTAACCGCCTTGGTTAGATAAGGCATCCTAACATAATAAATAATTCAGGAGGGATAAAGAGGGAGAGATAGATGATCGAGAGATCGAGGGAGAGAGATGATCAAATTACCTGAGAGAGATAATAATTCAGAAGGGATCGAGAGAGAGAGAGAGAGGAGAGAGATTTACCAGAGAGCGAGAGATGATCAAATTACCTGAGAGAGATAATAATTCAGGAGGGATCGAGAGAGAGAGAGAGAGGGAGAGAGATTTACCTGAGAGATAATAATTCAGGAGGGATCGAGAGAGAAAGAGAGAGAGAGGGGGAGAGATTTACCTGAGAGCGAGAGAGAGGGGGAGGGATATATATAGAGTAACGAAGGTCGGTTGGATTGCTTAATGGCAACGCACAGCGGAAATTTAATAATCCGTTTCGGACAGGGTTTGGGATTAATATTTGACTCATTGCTATCGATTCTTTATTTTGTATATTTACAATTTCAGGATATAACAAATATAAGTTTTAGTATTTTTTTTAATATAAGTTTTAATTTAAAATAATTAATTATTTTACAGAAATTATTGCGTGTTTAAGTAGTTAAAAAACATCATTATATCTTATTATATTCTATTCTATTCTATCATCAATCAATCATCAATCATCAATCATTAATATATATATATATATATATATATATATATATAAAGGAGGATATGCGGGAGGTTAGGTGGCGCGCCTAAGATCGTCTCAATTTTCTTTTTCTAATTTTCTAGAATTTTAGAATTTTAAATACTGATAAATAAAAAAATATCATTTAACATATTAGAAGTAGAATAGATGTTTGAATTTATTAAGTAGAAGAGTTCGAATTTATAACGAAGACATATAATTAAAAGTTCTATTTGAAGTAGAATAGGTGTTTGAATTTGTAGAGGGGAAGTGTTCAAATATAAAAGAAGTACTTGGAAAGTTCTATTTGAAGTAGAATATGTGTTTCGATTTACAGAGGATAAGAGTTCGGATATAAAAGAAGTATTTGCAATTAAAAGTTCTATTGGAAGTAGAATAAACGTTTGTAATACATAACTAAAAGTTCTGTTTGAAGTAGAATATGAACATAAAAATTAATATATAAGACAAGTATATATTCAATATATTAAATTTGAGATTTTGATACTAAAAAGGAAAGTGTATTTCACAGGAGGACGACTTATTAGCGAGGACCGAGTAATTTTCGTAATTTATTTGATAGAGTTTTTTAAAAAAATTATTACGCCGCCACGAAGCGCGGCTTTTTCAACTAGTTCTTAATAAAATGGGACATATTGATAAAGTGCCACATTAATTTGGGTAATTTAGGACATATTATACAAATTCCCAAAAATTAAATATCTCCTAAAAAAATCTATTCCAAATACCTTGAGAATAATAATTACCTTGTCATTTCTAACAACCAAATTGAGTTGTACCAATAATATAAGTCTCGATACCTAACAACCGTTTGTTGGAACAATTTATTCGCAATAATTTCAGCCATTGATATTAATACTGAAATTTTTTATGATTAATGTCACTAGGGTTTCCTAACACTGTGCTCCCAAGTTTTTTATTGAAGAAAAGAATGGAAGAGAAGAGATTATGAGAGAATGGAAGCAAAAAAATTTCTTCAACATGCTCCCGAGTTTTTTGTTGATCATAAGAGAAAATTTTGAAAAATTGACATGGAGGGAAATATTTTGAAAATTGGTGTGAGAGCTTCTCTCCCAATCATTCCATTTTTGGGAAGAAACTTTTGGGGAGAAAATTTTGAAAATTTTCTCTCTTAATCTTTTCTGTTCTCTCCTTAAAAAACTCGGGAGCACAATCAAGAAAGAAAATTTCAAAAATTTCTCTTCCGTTCTCTTCTCTTCTCTCCGATTTTTAATTCGGAAGCACAGCGTAAATGTATTATTAACTACATTTAGGTCTATACTTTGGTAGGAGAAAATTTGTTGGACGCTCTAGCACTTTTAAATTAGCATTTAATTTATTATAATAACTGAATGTGGACAATAATTTTGGAACTGATAGAATAGAAAACATTGCTAATAAATGGAACAAAGGGATACAACAAATAGTTTAAAAGGGTGTCATCTTATGTTTTTCATTTTTCGTATTCTTGTTACTAGTTGATAACCCGTGTCAAGTACGGGCCGAGTATAACTCGATATTAAAATATTAATATTGATAAATTATTAATTAATATTAATAAAAAATATATTTTTCGAGAATTGAATGATAAAAAAATATATAATAAATAAATCACTATTTAATTATGTAGTTATAGACAATCGACCGTGGATTAAACTAAAAAAATTAAAGTAAATAAATAAATCTGGTATGATTACATAGTTGCAAGGAATCGAACCCTCGTTGAAGCTAAAGAATTTAAAGTAAATAAATAAATGTTGTATAATTACGTAGTTGCGAGAAATCGAACCCTGATTTAGTGATAACCAAATTTGGTACTTTGGTGCTAATGAATTTAAAGTGAATAAATAAACTTTGTATAATTACGTAGTTGCAAGAAATCGAACCCTGGATGAAGCTAAAGAACTTAAAGTAAATAAATCTTGTATAATTACGTAGTTGCGAGGAGTCGAACCTGGATTTAGAGATAACCAAATTTGGTACTTTGGTACTTTTAGTACCGCGCACTATTTTGACATTGTTTTGCTTATTAATAAAGAGTATATATTTGTTTAACTATTTTTTTTTTGGAATAATTAGGCTTATGTGCCTTACAATTGAGTGTATGTTCTTAAAAAATCTCGGAGGTGAGCGAGAATTGAACCCATGACCTGGGACGACAAGAGATAAACCCTTAACTTGAGCTATCTCATCGCGCTCGTTTAACTGCTTTTAAGTTATAAACAAACACAATTTTAGTTATAAGTTCTTGTGTTTTGACAATTTGACATGCACATAGATTACAAATTTAGATTTATAACCACAGAATAAAACGATTTAGACATGTAAGCTTAATTATTAGCTAGGAAAAATGAGTACATGATATATAACAATATTATGCTATATTTGTCTTCTCATTTTTTTTGGAAAAAAGGGAAGGAACGGGATAAAAAGTTGCATTTGTAAACATTAGTTGAGAAAGTTAAGCATTGGATACATGGTGCTGTTTTAGCACCAAAACTCACCAGAATGCACCAAAACTTACTTTTTGGTACTAAAATATAGCAATCACTATATTAATTTTAGAACAACCATTGGCTTTGCTCTAAAAAAATATAATAAATATATATTGTTGAAAGTAAGTAGATTTACATGTGTCACATTAGGCTTTTCATTTTCTTTTCATGTTCTTGTTTGGTTTAACTGATTTTAAGTTAAAAACCCAACAATTTTAGTTGTAAGTTCTTGTACTTTGACAATATGACAGGCATGTTGATTACCAATTTGGATTTATAAACATAAAATAAAACGATTTACACATTTAAGCAGCTAGGAAATATGAGCACACTATAGTAAGTGAAAATTGTTATCAAATGAGAGTCGATTACCGAAAATACCCTTTTTCTCTCCCCCTTCATCCTAATTTCTCTTCCATCTTCAACCCTAGCCGCCACCTTTCTCCACCTTCCACACACTTTTGTTCCATTCTTTCTGGTTCCTTTGCTCTTTCATATGATCATAGCTCTAATGAAGAACTTGTGTTTACTCAGCTTGTTCAATCTTCTTGTGTTCAACAAGAAATTGGTTAAAAATATGAGAGAAGGGATGTTTAGGCTTTGATACCACTGTTAGTTTGTGCTCACAAACCAGAGAAGACAAATGCTGAAACATAATTTTTATATAACTGGGGACTTAACTTGTTACAGCAGATTGACTACAAAATAAATAGGAAAGGATGCTATGCACTATCCTGAAAATAAGCAACTACATACGTCACTAATCAACAACTAAATCTGAAAAATAGAAGACTCAAACAACCACGACAAACAACTACTTGATAATTCCTAAATAATAGGACTTATTTTTGACTCAGTAAATATAACATTAAAATTACTCTAACAATTTGGTTATGAATCTTGCTGGTAAATACATAGTTGTGTTGGGAGAAATTAATTATGGAATGTTCAGTTTCTATCATGATTTGAAATTTATGCTTGTTCGATTTGGGGCATGGATAGGGTTTTTAAGTTTATGATTGCAACTGCTCTGGACCATTTTGGTATGATTGTACAAATTTATGGGATTTGTCCTCACTCACTTGAGAGAGAATACATGATGGCAGCTTTGTCCGGTAGTGAGAATTCAATACTTTCGCACTATTGGATTATTATGAGGAAGATATTTGGACGGATTCATCTGAGTTTGGTTGAATTGGTGACTATTGTTAGTGTCTACTTCTGAATGGTCATAATTCTAGATCTGTTTATAGACATTACAAGGATGTTATCTCTAGGGATGACAGTGATGCGGAAGAATGCACTGGAGGGTTGGAGGAGGAATTGGTTCGAAAACGAAGTACTATTGTGGATACTGATAGTGTTGGTGTTGTCTTTGATGTAGGATTCTTGAATAAAAAACATGATATGTGTTGTGTGGGTGTTTACAAAGATGACTATGTTGATCTTGCTAGTGTGGGTAAGCAAGCAGATAATGGCACGGAAGCTTATGGAGATATTGGAACTGATGCAGCTATAATGCGGGAAGTAGATCATGAGACTGCTACTAAGGGGTTACAAAAGAGCCGGGGTGCCGTTCTTTCGAAAGTTGTTGGTGGACGTAATGTTGTTGAACAAGATAGTGCTACTCCATTTGGCCATGGCAATGTGGGACGAGAGAATGATGCATGAGAATTCTGTATGATTTTGGTGATTAAACCCGAGGAATGCTGCAGATGGAAGTCATGAAGGCACTGTTGCTGGTTCAGGAGGAGCAAGGCTGCGGATGGGGACATGCTGGTCTTGAAGGTCAAGAAGATGACGATCATACACGATTCTAGTTTGGCCCTGTTGTGTTGTTTTGGTGCTTGCATTTGACTTTGTTTTAGTTCATCAGACATGTAGCTTAATTTGGTCGTTGTTAATGGTTGTTGAACTCTGCTCTTGCTATGTCTTGGCATGGTAAGTTTGAACTTGCTCCTTTGGGAGCTTGGGTCTCTATAATGGGTCCCCTTTTATTTCTATTTATAAAATATAAACGGTTAGAAAAAAAATGAGCACACAATAGTAGTTAGGTATTAAGAGCGGAAATCAAAAGGAAAAGGAGGGTGTTATCAGTATCACATGAGCCCCACACTTCTTCACCTTCACTACTCTACGACCACCAGTTAAATCACCTCCAAAAGTATATTCATCATAAGGATCGGGTAAGCTTTGAAACGAAATCTTGATTCTATCTCCACTTTTCATTCTTTTATCCATTATGCTTTCTACCCTCGCATGTACTTCACCCATCACTGTATCAAACGGTAACAAAATGTGACAATTCTTTTCAATATTCTTTGTTTGATTGATAATAACAGCTCTCATGTATGGACGATACCGATCAGTGTAATTGCATTTATAAACAATCCAGAGCCCGACACCAAACAAGATATCTCACGAATTTGGTGGGATTGTAAAAGATACTGTATTCCTATTTTACTAGCTGAAAACCCGTGCCAAGCACAGACCGAACATGAGTTAAAATTAAAATATTAATATTAATAAATTATTAATAAACATCATTCAAAAATGTATTTGTCGATAATTGAATGATAAAAATAATATAATAAATTAACCACTATTTAATTATGTAGTTATAGACAATCATAGAGCTAAAGAAATTAAATTAAATAAATAAATCTTGTATGATTACATAGATGCAAGAAATTGAATCATCGATGAAGCAAACATAGTCGGAAGGAATCGAATCCTCGATTAAAGCAAACGTAATTGTAAGAAATCGAACATGGATGAAGCTAAAGAATTTAAAGTAAATAAATCTTGTATGATAATGTTGTTGCGAAGAATCGAACCCAGATTTAGTGATAACCAAATTTGGTACTTTGGTACTTTAGTACCGCGCGCCATTTTCACATTGTTTTGCTTATTAATAAAGAGTATAGATTCAGTCAATTAACTTATTTTTATTCAGTCATGCCTAGCATCTTATAATAAACTAGTAGATAACCCGTGTCAAGCACTGACCGAGCATGAGTTGATATTAAAATATTAATATTAATAAATTATTAATAAATAGTATTAAAAATATATTTGTCGAAAATTGAATGATAAAAATATATGATAAATAAATTACTATTTAATTATGTAGTTATAGACAATCGAACCCTCGATGACGCAAACGTAGTCGGAAGGAATTGAATCCTCGATTAAACTAATGAATTTAAAGTAATAAATAAATCTTGTATGATTACGTAGTTGTAAGGAATCGAACCCTGGTGAAACTAAAGAATTTAAAGTAAATAAATCTTGTAAAATAACTTCACGCATAACTTCTTTTCCCATGTCATGAATGAGATTATGCATGTCTTGAATGAGATTATGCATCTGAAACATATTATCCTTGGTGATTGTTAGTAGACATCTTTCCACTAGAACTGGTATTCCTACGTCTAGAAAGAAACCACAAGATTTGAATACATGAACAACCTCATCTTTGTTCCTTCCAACGAAAACAAGTTGTAAAGCCATTAAATAACTCCTCACCATAAGAAGTACAATTAAAACGCCATCTTTGGAAAATAATAAAGTTTCATCACTTATGTATGTGAATCAGAGTAGTTGGGATGAAGAGATTTTCAGAGATCTTTTTAACGACTGGGATCAGGCTTGTATAAAGAAAATAAAGATAGCTGAGCATGGGGAGATGGATGAGTATATTGGAGTAAAAAGTGCGTATAGGTTATTGCAGTTTCCAAAATTGTATTGGAGAACATCAGATAATAACAGTTACTGGAGTAAAATTTGGCGAATTAAGGCCCCTGCTAAGGTTCTAAATCTGGTATGGCGATCCCTATCTTATTGTCTACCTAAAGTAGTCATGTTGCAGCAAAAAGGAGTAGTTGTGGAGTCACTTTGTCCAGTCTGCAAGAGGGAGCCTGGGACGATTGATCATGTTTTTCTGCACTGTACGGTGGCAGTACAGTGCTGGCAAATTATTATTCCAAATGTGCAGTGCCTGTTGGGTATAATTCACTAACTACACAGTAACAATAGGGCATATATATATATATATATATGTATTAACAAGAACATGCAAATATACCAATTAACAAAACAAACACGAAGGTCGAAACAAGATTATAATTAGAGACTGTAAATAACAAGATAAAAAAGAACACTTATCTCTCTATAGCTTGTAACAAATACTGAAAGATAAAGAACAGCTGAGTCCCCAAGCCTTAGAGAAGTCTTGACTGTTCTTGAAGAGATTATTGTCCCACTTACGCTGTGTTGGGTTGCAGCAATATCACTTCTAGGATAAAACAACTCAGATCAATCCACTCATAGTAATGGCAATGATCAACAGCGACCTGCACCTCAGTTCACCCAAAAACCTATGTATATTATGTATGTGTTTAGAGAGAGAGCAGAGAAGAATATGATGCTAGGGTTTTCTGAGTTACATTATCCTCTTCTCAAACGTTCTATTTTGTATATGTATATAATACAAAATAAAACGTAACAGCCCAAATATTGTAACTGAAGATATGACATTTAATACTAAATATTCTGATTTAATTACCATAATAGTTGTCATCAATATTTAATATCAGTTACAGCTCAGTCAGGATTTCCTGGTCCATCAGGATTTGATCATCATCAGTACTGAAGTCAACCCATTAGGACTTGTTGTCCGTCCGGGGCGGGGCGGGCGGCAGCAGCGCACGTGTGTGTGTGTGTGCGCGAGGCACACAATAACACCATGCACACCCACATGCCTTAGTAGTTGTACACTACTCTTGCACATGATTCTATATAAACCCACCAACCTCTCATTACCATTTCTATGTGGGATATAAGTTATTTCAACTTACCTAACCCACATAACCCATTTCAAGCAACCTATTTCAACTCAATTTATTTATGGATTCCACTAAGAAAATGTCTTAGATCCAAACATGAAAGTTTAAATCCTCATATCAAGTAACAATCTCCAATTGTTAGTTTCCGGAAATTCCATCAAGAACATATTTAAAATATGCCTCAAACTTTCCATTTTCTAACAGTGCCCAGGAGCAACTCTAACACAGTGGTGGGAGTGCATCTTGGCAAGTTGTGATAATAATTAGAAAATAGAGGTAGCATCGGTTTGTTGGTCGTTGTGGAAGGCAAGGAATGAAGTGGTTTGGAACAAGAAGTTTACTAGACTCTATGTTATAATTGCACGTGCAAAACAATACCTTCTACAATGGAGAAATGCCCAAAGTAAGATTTCGTACTCTATATTTCCTCAAACAGTGGAAGGGGATGGAGGAGTTTCTTGGGTGAGGCCACGGGAGTTAGCAATCAAGGTATCTGTGGACGCAGCGATTTTTCGTGAGTTTAATGCTTCAGGGCTAGGCTTAGTAGTTCGTGATTCAAATTGGGAGATGATTCTGGCCAAAACATTTCGCATAAATGAGGTCTTGGATCCTGAAATGGCTAAAGTTATGGCCATCAAGGAAGCTCTCAGTTGGACTAAATACCAGACAAGGCAGAACATCACAATCGAATCAGATTGTTTGGTTGCAGTGCAATCAATTCGTAGCAAAGTTCCTATGATTTCACCCTTTGGTCACATTGTCGAGGAGTGCAGAAGATTGATGCAAGAACAAAAAACAGTGTCGTCATTATTTATCAAACGATATGCTAATATGGTAGCACATGAGGTAGCTCGTGTCTCGTATTCTTTTTCAGATCGATCTTTCGATAGGAGATCTGTTCCTATTGAAGTGGATGTTGCTTTGAAAGTGGATTTAAGTTAATAAAAATTTCTTGTTTGTCAAAAAAAAAATGGAATTAATAAGTAAATTGAAATTAATAAGATGGACACTATAAAATGGAATTGAAATGTAGATACATAATTAAAGGAACGATTAACTCAAGGGAATGAAATGAAAAATTAAGACAACCTTCCCTAGCTTAAATTCATATGCTGCTAGGAAGTTTTCTTAAATTCTTGCACTCTGCAAAATTCAATTTACGGCCCCGTTTGGCATTGCTGTTGCAGACAACAACAACAGCTTTTTTCTGAAAAGCGGCTAAAAAAGTGTTTGGTAAAATTTAAAAGCTGTTTTTCTGAAAAGCGCTTTTGACTGGAAAGCTGCTTTTAGAGAAAGCAGGTCCCCATGCTTTTGAAAAAAGCTGATTTTCAGCTTTTGCGGGAAGCAGCTACTGGTTTCAACATCTAAACTCACCAAAAATATTAATTTTTTATATTATACACCAAAACATGCACATATCAAAAATATTACCAAACAGTTATCTGATTTTCACAACATCACTTATTTTAACAGCATTTTTTTCAACAACACAACAATTTTTAACAGCAATCCCAAACAGAGCCTTAGTAGTGTGATGGAATCTGGTAACCCTTCAATTTTTGTACCAGATGCACAAAGCATTTCTAAGCATTGCATCTTCCCCAACTGCCCAGGCAATTGCTCCAGCTTTGAACTCCAACCCAGATTCAGTACTCGAAGAACCTTCGGCTTTCCATATTTCGAATTTGCTCAGGTAACTTTCGAAGTTTCTTGCATTCGTACAACTTCAAATCAACCAATTCCTTCAGATGACCAATTGAATCTGGAAGTTGCTCAATAGATGTATGACTCATGTTTTTGGCATGGGTTATCGGCTAGTATAAATAAAGACTAAATTGTTGTTTACAGGAAAAATATTAACAGGAAGGGGAGGGTGTTTTGTGTAAGAGATGAGCTCCGCACATCTTCACCTTGAGTTTTCCACGAACACGAGTATCCTCACTTCGAAATGAAATCTTGATTCTATCTCCACTTTTAATTCTGTTATCCTTTATGCATTCTATCCTCGACCGTACTTCACCCGCCACTATATTATCCGGTAAAAGAATGTAATAATTCATTTTGATATCCTGTGTTTTATTATTAATAGCAGCTCTCACGCATGGACGCTGCCGATGAGTACATTTGCAATTATAAACAATCCACAGCCCGATGCTAAACAAGTTGTCTCCCGGGATTGTAAAAGATAATGTATTCCCAGTGCTTTTGTAGCTGAACCATTCCGCAACCTCCCTGTCTGATATGTCAGCTTCAAATGAAATTATTTCATGTTGTCCTACCTGTAACATATAAAAAATGTGGATAGATTTATACAAGTGTGAGTTTGTGAAGAGAGGGAGGGAGGGAGGGAGAAAGAGGGAGAGAGAGATACCTGGAAAAAACTCCGCAAACTAATTGATTTCAGACTGCACTTTCTCAATCTCAATTCTTTTAATTCCTTCAACATTGACAGATCTGGTAGATCTTGTAGGCTTGTGCATTCATATAGCGCAAGTACTTGAAGATGAGGAGGGAGTGGCGGAATTGATTGAAGGCTGATGCATTTCCATAAATTCAAAATCTTCAACTGTTTCAAGCTGGATAATTCTGGTAGAATCTCCACTGCAGTTGCATTGTTGATCATGATATTTGTTACATTCACAGGAAATTCCGAAAAAGATAAATCACGACTTGTACAATGATGCAATGTAAGAGATTGTAGGTGGGCAAGCTTAGAAAGACTATACACTTCATTTGAAGAGAAAATCCGGCTCTCGTAACAAAGATTTAATTCTACCAAAGAAGAGAAACTTTGAATCACAGGCAGCCATAAACTCACATTACAACTCAGACTTAAATATTTAAACTTCATATCTTTTACCATATCAGGCAAAATAATTGTATCCATGTTCTGTAGGTCAAGACTTAATCTTTCAAGTGATGTAAGATTCCATATGCTGCTGGGGAGATTTCTAAAATTTGTGCAACAAGAAAAATTTAATTCCTCTATCATATTCAGTAGTCCGATGGAAATTGGTAATCCTTCAATTGTTGTACAAGGTGCATTAAGCTTTTCTAAGCATTTCATCTTCCCCAACTGCTCAGGCAATTGCTCTAGCTTTGAGCAGCAATACAGATCCAGTATTCGAAGAACCTTGAGCTTCCATAAGCTATTTGGAAGATTTTTAAGATTCTCGCACCATCTCAAATGCAATTTGTCCAAATTAACCAGGCCTGTGAAAGTGTCCGGCAGGTGTTCAATTGCACTATAACTTGCATCAAAGAATCTTAAGCTTTCCATATTTCCAATTTGTGCAGGTAACTTCCGAAGCTTCTTGCATTTGTACAAGTCCAAATCAACCAATTCCTTCAGCTGACCGATTGAATCTGGCAGTTGCTCAATTGATGTATAACTTGCATCAATCTTCTTTAAGCATTTCATATCACCTAATTGCTCAGGAAATCGTGTCAGACTGTGGCAACCACTCAAATTCAAATTGCCCAGATTAGTCAACTGTCTGATAGCATTAGGTAGTCGTTTCAGACTCACACACCCGCACAACTCCAAATGGCCTAATTTAGTTAATTGTCCAATTGACTCTCTCAATTCTTTCAACTGGTCACATTTACCCAAATCTAGATGACTCAAATTAATCAATTGTCCAATTGATGGGTGGACTTTCAGCAGACTTTTACACCCTTGAAGTGATAACTTTTCAACAAATGTTAAATTACCGAAGTCTGGCAAGATTTTCAGGTCTCTTGAGTAACTGAGATCTATAGTCTTCAAGTTCACTGAAGGCTTGATTGAACACATACATACAGAGTTAATTATAAGAAGCTAAATTCTACAGATCAGAAAAAAGTAATTATATACCATAATATAAGCCACATTAATTTTTTAAGGTTCAGTTGGTTATATACATTTACGCATATAAAAATACTCAAGATATTATGCAAGTAAATATATGAATATCACGGACTTGAGTGAGTGTTCATGTGAACTTCATACCGTAACGCCCTTCCACAATGTCTTTAATTTGCTATTTGGCAAGTCGGGAGAGACGAGTTTTTGGGGATGAAAACTAGAAGGTAAACGCGTCCAAGGACAAAATCGCCAGCTAATGCACGTTAATTCATGAAATGAATTTTTGAAATTTCCCTCAATGCCATGTGCACCAATTATTTTAAGTAACCTCAACTTCGGCAAATTTTGCAGTACTTTGGCACCGGAATGTTTTTTTTGGGACATGGCCTGGTGTATGATGAGTCCTTCAAGTTTTTGTGTTCCCTGATGTGATCATTAGAACAAGAAGAAAGTACACATTCTTAAACAGACACAAGGTGCATAAATAAATACTAATAAGATATCTGAGTTAATTGACAATTTGTATGGCTGTGTTAATTGACAATTTGTATGGTACTAAAGTTATCAACCTATAGATAATCGAGTTAACCGAAGCTTTTTAACTACTTTTATTTATACCTAGCATTTGTTCATGAGCATCATCTTCTCTTCTCTTGGCAACAAGAATTTGAGAGTTCTTGGTAACTACTTATCTTTTTAAAATGAGCAGGTGAAAGTTGATACCGACTACAACTCGTCGGTGTACTACTAATTATAGTGCAAGTTTGTACTAATTGTCTGTGTCTTTTTGTAACACGAGGCACTGAAAATCAGAAACAACTACAACTCATAATTTTAAAAAAAAATTACATGTAGATTTTGCAAAGCGTCAGTGTTTCCTTGACACAAGTACAAGCGTCTACAATTCCCATGCTCGGTTTCTTCACGGATAACTTCTTTTCCCATGTCTTGGATAAGACTATGCATCTGAAATATATTATCCTCAGTAATTGTTAGTAGACATCTCTCCACTAGAACTGGTATTCCAACGTCTGGAAAGAAACCACAAGATTTCAGTATATGAACAGCCTCATCTTTGTCCCTTCTGACAAAGAAGAATGAAATATCAAGGAAAATTGCCTTAAGCGTCTCATCACCTAATTCATTGTAGCTCAGTCGAAGGATTTGTTGTATATCATTATCCCCAATTTCTTGAACCTTTACAAGTTTATCTTTCCAGAATGACACATCAGTCCTACCGAGCAAAGATGAGCCAAACACCTTGAGAGCTAGTGGAAGGCCTCCTGCATAAGTTATAAACCTTACTGAAAGTTCTTTAAAACTTTCAGGTGGTGTTGGCTTTCGGAAGACATGATAGCTAAAGAGCTCCAATGATTCAACTTGTTCCAATTCCCTCATCAGGTATATATCTACTTCTGATATATCTTCCTTTAACTGTTTTTCCAAGTTTGCATCTCTTGCTGTAAAAATAATTCTACTTCCGGCATAAAACAAGTTGCAAACCCTTACTAGAAATTCTGAACAGCTGGACCGGTCCAGATCATCCACAACAATGAGAGCTTTCTTATTGCAAAGAAATTGCTTCAATTGTCTTACTCCACTTTTAACATCAGGTACCTTATAATCCGTCCTTCCGGAAAGCTTAACTAAGAGTTGCTGAAGTGAAGGAAGTAGATAACTACCTCCTTGTGAATGTTGTTTCAAATCATCAACAAAGCAACTGATGTCAAAAATGTTAAAATATTTATTGTAGAAAGCTTTGGCAGTTGTAGTTTTACCAATTCCTCCCATCCCGCATATCCCAATGGCACGAACATCATTCGTCTCCATGCTCAAATTTTCATATATCTCTTCAACAGAAGAATCTATGCCAACCAGATATTCCTCAAGATGTAAATCTTTTGTAGATATAAGTGGCGTGACATTCTCCACAATTTCCTGAATGGTGTCCGACTCATTCCTGTAAATTTTTATTTGCACATAATTGTAATTCTAATAGCAATGTATGTGTGTGTATGTGTGTTGTACTGTAATACTTAACATATGCACAAGTTGTATGACCTACCATTCACGACTACTCATCTGCATTCGTTTAAAGATTTCTTGAGTAGAAATTTTAGTTTAAAACTTAATGTTCCCACTTTTTTTTAAAGATTTCTTGAGTAGAAATTAGTTGGTGATGTAATTGAATACTGAACCTTGTGGATAACTACAATAAGCATGAACAACATTAAATTAGTAAAACAACAAACAAAGGGAACATATTCATCTCCATCCGTTTTAAGACGGTATCCTGATAGCTCTGCAATTTCAGCAAGAGCAGATTTCCACTTTTCTATAATATCAACAGAGCAAAGCTTCTTGTGAACATCCAGAGCATCCCTAAAACTCCCTTTGACGTGCCGTAAATCTGATGGATCAACATAGTAAAATACAGGAATGACAACATGTTCACTGGTTCTCTTGCAAGTAAGGATCTCTACAAGCTCATCAAGGCACCATCTCGAAAAAGCATAGTTCTGTGAGAGGACGATGACTAGTAACTTAGAACCATGTGGATTGCATTAAGGAGTGCATGTGAAATTTCTTCCCCCTTTTCGAGTTCAGGATCATCCATGAAGGTCAGAATTCCAGCCCGAACCAAAGCAGAGTAAAGATGTGAAGTAAAGTTTTTGCGAGTGTCCTTGCCGTAAAAGCTCAAGAACACATCCCAACAAGTTGTAGATGAAGAAGAAGAAGAGGATGAATCAGCTAACTGATTACTTGTTGTAGCCATGGGGGATTGAAGGAATGATTCTATGTGCAGAGTTTTTTAGTTATCTTGTTGACTGATGTCTAGAACAAATGCCTAGTATGCTACGCCTGGAAATTGGTTCGAAACTTCGTAAATGTGTGATAAATGAATCATTTTTTTAGTACACTGGAATCAATACTTGAGGCCAAAAATATATATTTATTTAATGTAAATTAATTATTTAATTATCAATAAATAAATAATTATTCTTTTAGATAATAATTTTTTTTTTTTCATTATTTTAGTATTTAACAAAGATAATGGTTAATTTTTTTACCATATATTTTCTTCACTCTGTCAACTTATCCTATATTAAAGATCGTAGTTTTTAAAACTTTAGTTTGATATAGTATTAATGATTATTTATTATTATTCAAAAATAAATAACAAAAAATATTTATTAGTGTGTATGAAAATGAATGACATATATTATATAAATATCAATTAACTCTAATTTAGTGAATATTCATTTATATTAGTCTTTAAAGATTAAGAAAACCATCCATAATTAAATTAGAAATATTACCCTTTATCCTAGATTAGTGCCATAGTAAGTTAATTAGAATGGTTGACTTGTTAACACAAAAGTGTACCTTTACTTTCAGCAGTTTCAGAGAAAGGAACTATTTAAGAGTAAGTTAATTAGTTCCATAGTAAGTTAAATAAAAACTGACACACAATAGAACTATTTAAGCATTTAAGCTCAACTAATAATATGGAAAAATGAGCACATAATGGTAGTTAGACGTTGGATTAACTGAAAAAAGGAGAAACTACGAGGTAATAAGAGCGGAAATCTATACTCTTTATTAATAAGCAAAATAGCGGTACTAAAATACCAAATTTGGTTATCACTAAATCCGATTCGATTTCTCACAACTACATAATTATACAAGATTTATTTACTTTAAATTCTTTAGATATATCCAGGGTTCGATTCCTTGCCACTATGCAATTATACAAGATTTATTTATTCACTTTAAATTCATTATCTTCATCGAACAGGAAGGGGAGGGTGTATTCTGTATCAGATGAGCCCCGCACTTCTTCACCTTCAGCCCTCCTCCAAAACCATCTTTTTCAGAAAGATAAATGATGGCCGTAAGGATTTTAGTGCTAATCAGTAGCGATCATCAGAAGATTACTCGAGAGAGTCTTGTTTTTTATCCCTAAAATTGTCCTTAGCCTCCTCGGGAGGCTATCATTTTCCTTTTATAGGGCGTCCCAGTCTCCGCCATCTGAAGGTCTACCTTATAGGCTAGGTGACGGGGCTACCGTCAGGTGCCTATTTGTCAACCTATCTTTCTGTAGAGTAGGTGATAGGCGCAGCATACGCATCCAGGTGGAGAGGTCCTGGGCGCGTTTCTGGGCGCGTTTTTGGGCCCCGGGGGTGACTGGTTTATGCAGGGTCGACATGTGTCTGATGATGAGGAGCAAGGTTACGGGAAATCGGACTGCGGATTCTGTAGTCCGAGCCCTTCACGGGGAGAGGAACTCCCTGGGGCCGTAGGGCCATAGCCACGGTTTCGAAGGCCGTCATTTGCCCCCATAACGAGGGAGTCTTCTTTAGGTGACTCGCTCAGCGTATTCGATGCCAGACAGGGTGCCCACAACCAAAGATACGAGCATGTGGACCGTGACGAGGTTGAAGAGAGAAGGTGTAAATCGTGGGGGAGAGGTTAACCGCCGAAACGGTTGTGCTTGGCGTTAGTGCCGATTATAAATGAGGAGAAATGCCTTTTTTGCCCCCTAAACGGTCGAGACGGTTGGGTTTCTTTTCCCCCTTTTCCTTGGCGCGTGTGGGCACACACGAGTTGCCTCACTCATATATATGTGTATGCACACATTTCACCTCCTCTTCTCATTGTCTTCTTCATCTATCGACTTCAACCGACAAGGAGAGGGAAGAAAATTTTTGCGAAAAGTCGGGTTTGCGTCCAATGCACTTGTATTCAGGTAATGTTACTCCTTTGATAATACTACTGTTCTTTCTCATTATTTGCTTATTTTTAGAGTGGGTGTGTTCCTTCTGGTCTTCTTTCTCCTTTTCCTTCTCTTTTTTCCGGGTCTACACACATAACACATTATATGCGAAAGATTGAGAGCTGTCACTATAAACCCTTTCAAAGTATTTAATCGTTTGTGGGAACTGGGGGGTTCGTACTGTTAGGACGGGAGTAATTAGGTTTTTTAATTAGAGCATTAAGGCATATGGTGACTATCCTTTCTTTCGCATGTGTAGTTTCCCAACGGCTGTCAAATGACTAAACGGAAGAGATATGTGACTCCCGAGGAGGGAGAGAGCACTACAGATTCAGACAATGAGCAGTTGTCAAATTCGGGCGTCGCCGAGAGTTACAGAAGTGACGATGCCTTGTCAGCATCAGGGGAGAGTTCGACGGCTGCCAGATCCCCAGAGCAAGTCCGCAATTGGAACGTTCCCCGGGGGAGGAAGGTAATTATCACGAAAGCACCCAGGGAGAACATTGTCGTGGTGGCTTCGAGGTTCGTTCCAGGAAGCAAAAGGGAAGGGAAGGAGGTGGTCTCTGAAGGCAGCCTTCGAGGGAGAAGCCACGAAACTTTCAGGGCGGAGGGCCTGATGATTCCAACAAGGAGCTGTTTGGGGAAAGCAGGGGAATGGTTGGATCCTTCACGGAAGTTCGTGAACGTTCCTACAGACACTCGAAGGGAGGAGTACTTCAGGACACACGGGCTAAGGTGTTATTACAAGCCCGGGGATGCTATTTTTTTGGACAAAACCCTACGGTATCGTTTGAAGGGACTCGAATATCTCCATAAAAGGTGTTTGTTCAATTTAGAGTTTTAAGGAGCCGTGCGGTATTCTTTCCAAATATTGGAGGAATATGAAATCAGTCTACCAGACGAGGGGGAGTTCATTTATATCGGGAGGGATGATTTGTGGGTAGGCATTCCTTTGGAGCATTTTAGAGCGAGGTTACGGTTGCCAATGCATAGGTTTTTCCACACTCTAATGGTGAATATGAGACTAGGTTTAGGGCAGTTGGGTCCTAATTCCGTTCGGAAGATTTGTGCTTTCATTGCTAGATGTACGGAGTTAGGTCTAGAACCCACGCTGACTTTGTTTTGGTCATTGCATAGCCTTCAAGCCTCTCGAGACTATCATCCTTTGTTCGAACTTCATTGGAAGGGAGCCAAGAGTTTGGGGGTTATATTGGTAGAGGTTCCTTCGTCTAACAAACGTTGGCACGGTGAGTGGCTGTTATTTCGAGGGGGCGACTTAGGGTATCTTCCGGAATATCGGAGGCCCGATGGGGTAAACGGGGCTATCCGCAGATCAGAAAGATTGGAGCCCGAAGAAACGACCGCTGCGTCCCGTTTCGTTGGGGGGCAGGCCAAGGGCTTATGGACAGATGGGGTTTTCTGGAAAGTTCCCTTTTTAATAGAGCATAACTGTGAGATTTTCTTGTTGTTGGCCATTTATTTGTTATTTCAGCGTGTGTGAGTGGGGTATTACTTATTGACTTGTCATTCACTTTTGGCTCTTTTTGCAGTATTGCTCAGGGACATACCTGCCCCTTCTCGGATGGACAAGAGTTGAATTTTGGCTTTGGCTCGGCGAAAGCGGGTAGTAAAAGAAACCGGGAGCAAACAGAGTGGGGAAGACAGCACGGCAGTGGCAGAATCCTCTGCGAATCCCGCAGCCTCGATCGGGGAAGGGCACGCAACCGTTCCCAAGGGAGTTACAGATTCTGAAAACGCGCCCCTCCAGTCTTTGGTTCATAAGAAAAGGACTATCAAGCCGGGGGTCGCAGGGAAGTCCAAGAAACAAAGGGCTGAAAGAACGTCTGAGTTTCAGCTAAGGGACGAGTCTGATGAGGATGGTAGCGATGTCGAGGTCATACCAGGGTTCATGATAGCTGCCCGTGGTACGAGGACTGACCTGGCCGACGTGGGAGGTTCAGGTTCAGGAGTACCCCCGACCCATTTGACTCCTTCAGCTGAAGGCGTCGAGGGTTACACTCTGGTTCGATTCCAAGCCCGTCAAGGCTGGTTGAGGGAAGACCCTCAGGTGGAACCTCCTTTGGAAGCTCTTAGTGCCTTTACTTTGACCCAAGACCGAGCGAGGATCGAAAGGGAGAATGATGAAGATTTAATCCGCAAGGTTAAGGAAGCCTACAGAAAGGTAACATTTACCCGTTCATCGTTTCTGAAAATTCCTTATCTTTGATTATTTCTGACCTTACGTTGCTTGTTTGTTTTCCGCCTGACATCTGGGAGCTTATCTCATGGGGGCCACAGAAAGAACTCTAAGCAATCGTCGGCTGGCTACGGCCGAGCAGAGGAGATCAATAACGGAGACAAAGGCGAGAGATGAGGCCTTGGTTCTACTGAAGGATTCTCAAGCGAGGGAAAAATCTATGGCCTTGGAATGGGAGAAAGAGAAAAAGGCTCGGGAACTATTGAAGGGAAGTGTGTCTAAGTTGGAAGAGGAGTTGCAGACAGAGAGGGGCACCTCTGCGAGCCTGAGGACTGTTCTGGGTCAGCGTGACAAGGAACTTCTCCAACAAGCCGAAGAGTTGATTAAGACCACCCAGGTTTTGGAACGAGTTGAGCGGGAAGCGAACATCACCATTGAAGACTGCGTGACCCAGTACAAAGGTTCCGAGGCCTATATCACCGAGTTAGAGGTGAGGGCCGGGGAATTCCATGAAGAAGGGTACAACGATTGCTTGAGGTTTGTTGGTGCAGGCAATGTGGTGGACCCTACAGCTCACTCGATCGACAACTTTCGAGATGTCGAGATAGCTCGACTGGAAGCTGAAAAAGGCAAGGGAGAAGAAACAGGAACATGGGGCCAAGCTACAGCCGAAAACGCAGGGAGAATAGAAGAGGGGGGATCTAGTGAGCCCGAGAAAACCAACAGCAGCCCAAATGAGGGACCCAACTCCAAGGTTAATCATAATGTGGCCAAGGAGTGAAGGAAGGTGGTTCTTTGGGTTACGTCCGCAGGACCTGCGATGTTTGCAGACACTTATTTTTGTTATGTTTTATTTTTTTTGTTTATCAGTTCGAACTTTAGTTCAAAACTATTTCAGCCCTTTAGACGCTTAGGTTTCCTTACGGGATCGTGTTTCTCCTGTGATTCTATTTTCCTTTACGGATTTATGTTATTTTAATTATCATTCTCTATTTGTTCCCTCTCTGAATCGAAACACGCGATAATTTGAACTGAAAACTGGTGCGAATTTCCTCCTGGGAAAGACGCGAAGGTGGGAACAACCCAGAGTCAACTGTCTTGACCATCTTGACTAATCTTGGTAGAGCCAGTCACTCATTTTTTTGTGCCTGGTTTTACCTTGAGTCAAGCACTTTGACTGTTTTAACTGCCTCGGTAATAAGCAGTCCATTGAGCTCCCTTTGTTGATTTCGACGTTATTCTCTCCAACATCCTTCTATAAATAGTGGGGAGGTTACACATTCTTATTCCATACCGTTTAACACCATCTTCCGTCAACAAAACATCAAGGTTAGTTGTGAGGCTTCTTTCTTTTTTTCTTTTTTCTTTTTTCTTGTTTCTTTTTTGTTTTTTACTTGTACTTTTCTAGGATCATGTATAACGGGAAAAACGTTTTGGACCTGTCCGTCGAAGAGGTCCGGGAGCTAGAGGCTACTAACTGGACCAGTTTCAGTTTATTTAGTTGTTTTAATAAATTATAGTACTTGTTCAGTTTAAAATTTCCAGACTTATCAGTATTTTTATTTTAGAGCTTCAGTTATTGATATTTATCATGATTAACAGATATTTTCTGGTTCGATTTAATAAAAATTTATGTTTTGTTTAAGTATTCATATATTAGTTAATGGTCCAAAAATTCGGGTTGTTGCAATAATTTGATGGTTAAGGCTAAGAGCCCGTTTGGGTAAACTTAAAATTATTGATTATCACTTACAATTGCTTCAAGTACTAAGTGAAAAGTGAAAATTTTAAGTTAATTTTTTTTGATAATTTTATACTATGAGTAATTTATGATTTCTTAAAAATATAAAAATAAAGTTAAGTTTGATAAATAATATATTTGAATGATGATATTAGCTTTGATAAAATAAAATTATTAAAATAAAATAAGTTGTTCAAAAAAGTACCTACAACCAACTTTTAACTTTAAATTATTTTTTTTTCTCACTTATCACACAGTTTAAAGACGAAAATTACTTTAAGTTGCGGATTTAAGCCATAGACAAATGTGCTCTAACTTACGTACATTCATTCGTAATGTCTAATAAAACAAAATCACGGTCAACAATCAAGCTAAAAATTTATAAATTTTATTCTATTAAAATTTGCATTAGTCAACGAAAAATTATATGACATAAATCATAACTAATGAAAAAAGTATAAATTGCAAGAAATTTATTAATCCTCTATAAAGTATTTTAATTTTTTCTAATAATATGTTTAATTTTTAATTTTTTTCATCCTATATGATTATATCATTTATGTCACAACAAGAATTTTATCAAACTTTTTAGTTGTATGATCCAATATTTTAAAAGATAGACTATTAAGATTATATTATATAAAAAGAAGAATATATAATTTAAAGTGTGTTGGTAATGTTTGTCGGTATCCCTAAACGGTGACTCTATTGCAGATGCTCTTAGAAGACTACGTTGCCCAAGTACTTTGTAATCACGTATTTAATAACTTTTTCATGTAATTAATTGCACGCCCTAAAAAATTGTACATAAAAAATTATGGAACGGAAAGAGCATGCCCAAAGTTCAAATTTCGAACTCCATCGACATTATACCATTATTAAAATTAAAAATAATAGTAAAATTGGATAATTAAAAAAACTATTAATATAAGAAAAACCATATATTAACATTATTATAAATATAAAAGAAATATGTGCATATAAGGTTATAAACAAGTAATATATAATATACATATAGATATCATGACTCTTGTGCACAAGAAAATAGAAAAATGAAACTCGCCACAACAATAGCGCACTCGAAGGGTAGTCTCGCTTTGGGGTGTAATCGACTCGACTCGAAAGTCGAACACCACGAGTGTCGAGCTGGAGCACGACTTCGATCGAGTATTCAATTTCAAACTCGAAAATAAATTTTAATTTATTGATGGTTTAACAATTATTATCTAATTGAAACTATCCGAAAGATGATGAGAAAGAAAAGTTACTAATTTCTACATTAATAATTTTATTCAATTTACGAAATCTACTAATATTTGCTAGAAATTATTAAAATACACTTTTTACTATTTAAACATAATTTTATCAACAACTAAATATACTTTTTAATATTATATTTAACGGTTCTCATCTATCTATCTTAAAATGTAACAAACTTTATCGTTATGATGACACATGACCAAAATTCAGAATAAAACATCTCTTATATATAATATATATAAGGATATAACAAGTTTAAAATGGATTTCATCCAAAATTTTAGTCATGTACTACCAAAATAATAAGAACGGTTATATTTTAAGATACATGGATACGAATCATTGGATCTAATATTTAAAGGTGTGATAATTTAAACCTGATATAAGTATAAATTGAATTGAATTCTTAATGTAAAAATCTACAATAATTTTTTTTCTTCAATTTCCGGTTATAGATACTTCCAGTTAATTATCCAACACTAAATTAAATATTATTTGTAAGTTTCGCCTAGATTATAAAATCGTTTAAATCTGATTTTTAGAACTCAAGAAAGAGTCTACAAAATAAAGTGAGCTCTTAAAACTTAATAAATATCATTTTTGTAATTTTAACTCTAATATAATTAATTTTTTAAAACAAAATAAAGATATACTTAATATGTGAAAATCGTTTTTAAAAAGTCTAAAACTCTATCAATATATTAATAATAATAATTTATATTGTTTAAATTAAAATAACAACTATATATAAAAGTTACAAACATTATAAAAAATTTGTGAATTAATATAATTATTAACTATTATACCCTATTATATAATATTATATAATAAGTGTAAAAGGAATAAAACAGGTGTACTATCAAAGTTCTCAAGATCAATTCTAACTAAATACAATTTTTTTTCTTTTTATCGTCAAACTATTACCTATGGTATATATATCAGCTACGGCTTTATTAATAGTCTTTTTAGAATATAACTTATATATAGCTGGATAACCTTTTCATCTCCGCTGTAATGCTTTTAAATTCCAAAAAAATTGAACTCTAAAATTTTATAAAATAATTAATACCAACTTTAAAACCACAAAATGCAAATAGTCTTCTACATATATGTATGATTAATAGTGACAAACTCTAGTAGTTTTAAACAACTAAAGTTTTCAATACGAAAATAGTTTATCTTTATTTTTAATTATAAATAGAGTAGGAGGCTTATTGACCAAGAGAAAAAACATAAATTTATATAATAAATATAAATTATATTGTACATGTAATTAACACCAAAAGAAATCTTATTTATAATATTATGAAAATTTAAGAATTTGATCATCATTGGCAAGGGGATCTCATCCTAACAAATATTAAGGATTTTATAAATTTTATCAATGCCTTTAAAATTAATATATATAACTTGAAATATAATTTTTCATAAGTTTATGATTCGAATAATATGAACAACTTAATAAAATCTATGATATTAATCACGAGTAACAAATAAAGGTTTAAAATTAAAATTATATTAGCAACATATTAAATTTTATTATTAGTTTTAAACATGTTAAATAAGAGATTAAGGAAAAGGGTATAAATTGTAGTTTAGTTCACACCTCATTTTAATTCTTTCTTTTAACCACAATGGTTAATGTATAAAAATTAATATTTTAAGAAATGTTAACAGTTGGATGAGATATCTTAAAAAGGAAAGTGTTTACAATCTGGTAACAGAGGGAGTATATTGTATCCATAATTTTGGTCGTCATGGCACAATAACATAAAACAAATATAAGAATAGTTGAACCTTAAAATAAGTAGATGATAATCGTGAGGTGTTCGAACTCCATCAACGACTTATCAAATATAAAAATTAATATTTTTATCTCTAAGTATATTAAAAAATAAAGATTGGATCTTAAAATAAATAGATAAGAACCGTTTAATATAATGTAGTAATATTTCATAATTTAATAGATAAATTATTTTTTAAAAGTTCAAGATTCGAAATTCGACAACAACATATTTAAAAAAATTATAATTTAGAATTATAAATATTAATAAATTTGAAAATTTGAAAAAAATATATGAATACTAATAAAATTGTGAATTAATGTAATAAAAAATATTAAAAAATATTCGTGCATTGCACGGGTTATAAGCTAGTATTTGAAAAAACACCATAAATGTTTTACTTAATCATAAATATATTCAAAATAAAACCAAACCAAAACGTACCAGTATATCCCGTTTAGAACAGAGTCTGGGGATGGTAAGTTGTACGCAGACCATGCCCTACGGGCATATATCTTCGGAATAAAAGTTTTCATATATCTCCTATAAACTTTACTAAAATTTTAAATTAGAGGTTTTACTAAATAAATTATTGTGTTTGTAAATCTTAAAAGCTCGTATTCTCTTAATCTCAAATTTTTTTCTAATTCAGTTGAACGTTCTTTAAAAATTATATAATTACAAAAATGATATCATTAGAAAGTAACCATTATATTATGTAACTATTAAAATTTAAAATTAATATCAATAAAATATATAAAACTCATTTTTAAATATATATTTTTTCAAAAATTATGAAAATATAATTTCAAATTAAATTTAATCACTTGCGCCAAATCTATAATTCCAGACAAAAGGTTGCCCAAGTAAACACGAATTTTTCCCCTAAAATTTTTATATTGTACAAGTTACAAAAATAATATGATTCAATATTCATGTATAATATTTTCAATTGTCAACCATGGTATGGAGGTGATGGCTTTGAGAACCGTTAACGTTGTTCGACCTTTTATGGAATTATAGGTGAATGATGTGTTTACGACATGAAACTTATTTGCCAAGATTGACATGGTGCTATGCCGAAGAGAACCGATAAATCGATGACCCTACTACCTTTACTTCATTTCCTGTGAAGCCATAGAGCGGGTTATCTTTTGCATCTTTCTATATCCTAGGTCCATTCTTGTGAATGCGCTGTGATAAAGTATATCCACTGAGTTGCCATTATCTACCAGAATTTTCTTTACAAAATTTGTCCCAATTTTCGCAGTGATGACAAGAGCATCCTGATGATCGTGGAGAAATCCTTCTGGATAATCGTGATCTGAAAAGGAGATGACAGGAGTAGAATTTCGACGTGGTCTTTTGTTCTCGACCCTAAAGACTTCTCGAGCATACAACTTCTTTGCATTATTGGAGGTACCTCCTGCTGAATGACCACCCGAAATGACAACGATTATCTTGTCTTGATTTTTATCATCGTGATGTCTGGCTACTTCTCGTTGAACAAAGTGTGTTAGCTAGCCACTTTGAATTTTATCCTCAATTAAGGTTTTTAATTGGTAGTTTCTTTCAGTATCATGGCCTGTGTCTTCGCAATATGCACAATACTTATTACTTGGGGGACGTCCTGGATTCATTGGTCTAGGAGGAATGTACGAAGACTCTGTCTTTAAAATGGCCAAAATAGACGCCTTGTCTGTGTTGAGCTTTGCGAAGTCTCTTTATTCTCGAGGTCTCGACGTCCAGGTTTGAGGAGATTTTATTGGAAAACTAGACTAACCACGGTGATCGGGTTTGGGCATATCGACACTACGAGTCTGTCTTTCAGGACTTCGGATTTTTTCTCACTTCTTCATGTCTCCCATTTTGGGACTCGTGGGCTTCTTTCAAGTCTTGCTCGTGGTGATCTCGAGGACTGGATGATTCCCACTACCTCCTGGAGAGTGAGTCTATGTTCAAATATCTGCATGGTAGCCTACTGGGTTCTAGGATTTTTTTTCAAATAATTCTTTTAAAAGCAATCCATGTCGGGACTTATCGACCCCTACTGCTAAATAGTTGATGGCTAATTCCTCAATGTGATTTGGAATTTTTGAAATTTCTGCTCTGAAGTGTGATAGATACTCTCTTAACGGTTCGTCGTTTTTCTGGCGAATTGTCATGAGGGAAGCAATGATTTTTCCTCCTTTTTTGTTGTTGGAGAACCGAGTGCGAAACTTGCTCTTCAGGCTAGACTATGAATTGATTGACTGAGGTGGTAGGTTATTGAACCAACGAAGTCTCGTGCCCTTGAGACACGTAGAAAAGAACCTACACCTCGCTACCTCAGAATGACCAAAGAAACTCATCCTACCATCGAAAAGATGTATAAAATCAGCTGGATCTGCCGAACTGTCGAACTGATCTATAAGAGGAACTTTCAAATCTCTATTGATTCGATTTGTCTCAATTTGTTCAGAAAGAGGACTCTCGGAGGGCACTTCTAGTCCTCCGAAGTGTGTCTTGATGAAGTCCTTACATAAGGCGATATCACTTTATAACTTCGAGATGTTAGTGGGTTTCGTATATTATGGAGCTTTCTCACTAGTCTCTTCATCATCAGAGTAAACTTCTTCCATCACTTTTCGACAACGCCTCTGGGAAGAGAAAGAACCCGAAGACTCTTCCTAGTAAGAATATTCACTGTTGACTGATGGTCTTCATGAAGAGTCATGGTCACCAGTTTGGTAGTTAGAGGATGGTATTTGATCAAATGAACCCTCTAGCTTTCTTTGAAGTCTTATAATCTCTCGCTTTTTCCTAACTTTCTCTTGTAATATACGCATTTCTCAGTCTGATAAGGCCAGTTCTTCATCCTCTATTCTGTCAGGGTGTTCATCCTTGACGTTTGCATTTTGCTGCTTTTTTAAATTTATTTTTTCTAAATGTAACCCAACATCACTAGACAAAACTTTTTTTCCCTGAGCTGTCTCGACTAATGTTCGAGTATCCATTTTTAATCCTCATTTGTCACGACCTGGTTCGGATTGAGATGGGCTTTCTCCAGAAATGCTTTGAACTTCTTCATTTAACAGATTCCTAGGTTGTAGGTTGTTTGTCGCACCTTTATTCACTTTTTCTTTCGCTGCTACATCTCTTATATCTGAAGAAATTTTTTTAGCCGGATTTTGCTTCCCGTCGACCATTGTTATAGTCGGCAGTGATCTTGCTGGTTTCGGAGGTAAGTGCCCTCCTTCTAGCGCCACCGTTGAGTATACAATATATGATCCTTATTACAATATCTTATTTCATTATATATAGACCGATGTTGGTTTGGCTTGTCTCTGTGGGCCTCTTAAATTGGGCTTTCCTTGTGGACCTCCTAGTATAAGGCCCAACATACACTAATAGAATTAACATTGTAAAAATCCTCACGCATTTCCTCTCCACGTCGTAGTGGATTATCAAATTTCAAAGTTTTGAAACAAAATGTTCAACATAATATAACTGCACAAGTTTAAGTACTAAGGATGTCGTGTAACTAGTACATAACATTATTTAGAATCTTTAAGCATTACTATATCATAGAACATCACAGCGCCACATCAGAAGTAAAGAAAAAGCAACATTGTGATTTACTATACATATCAGTCAAGCAGGTAGGGTTTAGAACAAAATTCAAGCATTACTAAATGATTTCAGACATATCTTCAACGAAAATTTAATTTATTTAGAAAGCGTCGACAAAATAGCAAGTCAAGAATGATGTTTTACCACACTATAAATGACTATATTCAGGCTGGTGATACAAAATAAATAGTTCGACTGGTCAGGATTCCCCTACAAGAAGTTGTTGATAGTAATTTTGTAAAGTTTTGGTCGCAGGGAAGGACTGTTTGCTGCGAAGCCCTCCAACAAATCCGAATTTCCACATGATTTAGGCCCAAATTAAGCTCATTGTGCTGAACTTCTTCCAACTTTAAGAATATTTATTTCCTGCCATTAAACACTAAAAATAATTAATAAACACCCAATTATTAGCAAAATCATACAAATATGAGAATAAAATCCTTTAGAATATATATAAATATATACTCTATCAAATATCCCCACACTTGATATTTTGCACGTCCTCAGACAAACTAATATAATCCAACTATTAACTACTACCACTTCCGTAGGTGATCACGGTTGCATTTGGCATATGCAACAAACCCTTTTAACCCCTAGGTAGCCCTAGTGGACGAGTGAGGTCTCGTGAGGGTTTACATAAGATAACCCACAAAATTCATTTAGCTCATGTAAAAGATTGCATGACAATGGAACGCCACACATACAAGTCCTCTCATGTTACATCAACTTAAGAATCAAAGTGAATATGCAATGTCTTGGTGTCGTAGGTGCAAGCATTCACATAGTCTACTCAAAGAATATAAGTCCTCAAAAATCCATGTCAAGTACAAGAATAATTTAGTAATCATGTTAATCCCACAAGAGTATACCTTTGAGTCACAACTTGGGATCTCATACGCAAAATAAGTAATAACTCACCTTTCACTCACAAAAGAATATTCACTCAAGAACAAGGGTAAGTGTATTACTCAATTCCAACAAAGTCATAAGCATGCATTCACACTTAGTATCAATCTAACTTTAACACAACATACATCAATGATGATAATCAAAAGGTCTTCATTCGGGTTGTAACAGGGCTAGGGACAAGGTATGTCAAGTAAAGCCAAATAAGGTGAAGTGTCAAAAGCTAGTAGACACCGTAATAAATTATACACAACACCATACATCCTCCCCAAACATGAATTTTCAAATCTTCTTCGAACACAAAACTTGATTAGTCGAACAAGAAGGGTCACAAAAACATAGCTATGCTCTCATATAGATAATCAATATTATTTTTTCCTTTTTTGTTGTTGTTTTGTGTTGTTTTTTATTTGTTTTTGAGAGCTAAGGAACTAATATATAAACAAGTACAATGACCCCCCAATATTCTTATGAAACTCGACTAACAAGTACACAACCAAACCCGATATTTTCCCAAAGTAATGATTATCAATAAACCCCCACCCCCTTTTGCACACCTTATTAATCCCTCAAGTAATCTACTAGCCTTTGACAATTTGGGTTCAAGTTAAAGTAAGGCCAGTACAATAAAAAGGTCTAGGCAAGTAATGTGGTGTGTCACCAAAAAAATAAGATTAAACCTAACGGGGTAACTAATTGATCATGTATAAATGGTGTGGTAATATAGGAAACATAAGGTTATCCCTAAATGTCTTTATCATTTTATCACCAAATAATGTCATGCATCTCAAGAAAGGTCTCAAACAAGTGCTAGCAATGCAAACAACATGTTGACACTCAAACAAACGAATGTAAAATGCAAAAGATATGCATATAGGCTCAAAATCTCACTTGGTGACAAAACGTAATCAATCCCAAGCAACATGTCTCTCCAATGCATTTATTTGTACTCAAAGCATACAAACCAAATCATATTACACATATTCATGTCCTTTTAATTAATTACCACATTCAATAAGTCTACAAGCTTCAACTTGCTAGTGTATGTGTGTGCACAAGAACATATCATATCACTTCTCAATCAAAAGTATCAATAACATAAGATTACTATAGCATGTACGGGTGCATCAAGCCAACTTACAATAAGGAATCTTCACAAGGCTAGAATTCTATTTGTGATTTTTTTTAATTTTTTACTTTTTTTTTACTTTATCTTATTTTATGACTCTATATACAACTATTAAAAACACATCCCCACACTTAAATGGGTTAATGTCCTCATTGACACACTGAACAAAGAATTCTACAATACAAAAGAAAGGAAGAGGTACTCACATATGCTTAAGCATAAAGTGCCGCGATCCATGACAACCGCGGTGGTGGTTGAGGAAAATGAGACTTCATGTAATCGAACACCTTCGTCAACAAGTCTTGTTGATTTGATATATCAGCTCGAACAACTCCAACATCTGCCTTTAATTCTTGAATTTTGCTCTCTAACCCATATACTCAGTTTATCAAAGACTCGTCAGCAATCTCTGATAATTGCCTCTCCTCATGTGTCTCTGTTGATGGCAATATCGATGCTAACGAAGTAGACCCCTTCTCAGGAGGAATGATCTCATTCTCCTCCCATTTTCTCCGAATAAAATGCATTTTAACCAAGATTGGAAGATCAAGGACCTTGTCTGGGTGCATGGTAAGATTTGAGGAGCATTTATCTAGAATCTTGAGATGTTTGGCAATCGTGGTAACAAACCAACCGAGCATTATCAAACCATCCTGAGATATCACTTCCTTAATGCGTATACCAAGTATACCAACAAAATCCACTGGTGCTCCTTGACAAGCACAATATAAGACACCTAATTCAAGTTTTGATACAATTCCAACGCTCCCACGACCAAATAGAGAGTACGCGGGAAATTTACATACCGGTATGCATGATTTACTATCTTCGAAGCTTTAGAACATCGTACAAAATGTACCTCGGAATCCTTCATAGTAAGGGATCTCCAAAACGCTTTCTCATCAAACTCAGGAAGTTCATGTGGTCGAAGTGTGTACCAACCAAATATGCATTGCAAAACCTGTTCAGCCAGCTCATATGCCTTTCCCAGTAACCAAAAATGAAAAACAAGCCCTTTCACTTCACACGTATCCTTATCAAGGTCCTCAAACTCAAACGTAGTTAAGAACTCATATACAAGCTCAGCTTACGTCGGCTCATTTAAAATAAACAATTATTTCCAGTTGACATACTTCAACACCTCGGTAACATCAGCTAACAAACCAATGTTTTCACGTGCTTTTGTATCTGCGTAACGGTTTGCAATCACCCCACGACTAGCAAAATGATCATACTTCTTCCATTGTATCGCAATTAGAGACTTGAGATGAGAAAGATGTCTTGAATTAGCAGCACCAGACGGTGGGGTAGAAGTTGATGCAGCCTTAGGTGATAAAACATGTTGGGACAATGTCTGCTTCTTTTTCTTTGAACAAGAACTCTGAGATTTTTCCATCGTGGCTTTCCTTTTGGCTTATCCTCAACCTTTTTAAGAACTTCCACATCAAGTGTATATGTTTTTCTCTTCTTTGGAGGAAGAATTTCATCTTTAAGTTTCAAAGATTCAGTTTCAGATTGTTCTCCTCCACTTCTCAAAGTGATAGCTTTGCAGTGCTCTTTTATGTTCACATCAGGTTGACTAGGTAGTTCTCCTTGATCACACGCACCAAGTTTGTTGGCAATTTGTCCCACTTGAACTTCTAACAACTTTTGTGAAGTAGCTAAATTTAGTCTCAACATTTGCGAAAGCACTAGTAGTCCCTTGTATCATTTTGTTTAGAAAAACTTTTTAATCAACAGGTTCTTTATTTTCCTTTGGTGGAGGTTGATATTGTCGTTCCTGATACTGCTGGTGTGGCTGAAAACCGTGTGGTTGGTTTTGCTTTGGAACTGCATATGATGTATTAGCAACATGATTGATGTTGTATGAAAGATTGTTGTTTTGCCTCTGATTTGGATTGTAGTAGGAATTATTCTGAACAGTCCCTGACCGTCTTCCCTGAATAAACAATGCTTCATCTGGGAATTATGGTGCATATAAATACCGATCAACACCATAATCATTATACCCTTCCATCGGAGCAGAAATAACATTGACATTTGCTCTTTGTCCACGCACCTCTTGAGTAAGAGCATCCAATTTAGGAGTGAGCAAGTTCATTATCTCAGTATCTTGTGCCGACTTTACTGAGCTCGTCCCACTAGGTGCCCAAGTATAATTGTTTGCTGCCAATTGCTCAAGAAGTGCTTTTGCCTTAAGTACTGGTGCTTTCTTGAAATCTCCACCAGCTGCCACATCCAAACTCAAACGAATATCTACATTTAAAGATCCGTAAAATGTACTCAAAATCATCTAGTCTGTACAACCATGATGTGGGCATTTTCTCAATAATGCTTTGAATCTCTCACATGCCTGATACAAGCCTTCACCTGGTTGTGTTCTGAAACTCCGAATTATTGTCCTCATTTATTGAGTCTTGTTAGAAGGATAATATTTGGACAAGAACTCGGTAGAAAGACTTTCCCAAGTAGCAACTGTAGTTTCTGGAAGCTGTTGAAACCACTCTAATGCTCTACCCTTGATAGAGTAGGGGAACATGTGAAGACGAATCTGATCTACAGTCACTCCAGTGATTCTGAATGAACCACACATTTGCATGAAGCGCTCTAGATGACGACGTGGATCCTCTCACTCAATGTCCCCTTTAAAAGCTAAGTTGCTCACCATCTGAATTAAACTCGGATTGATGTTGTATTGAGCTGCACCAATCTCTGGAGTCTTGTACATGCAGTTCGCTGGATTAGGAGTCTCATGATCCCAAATGGATGTTTCATCGAGAACAACAACTTCAAGATCCTCGGCATCCCCCATCTTAGATTTCTCTTTTTTTAGTTTTGCCTCTCGCCGTAGAGCTAGAAAAGTGCGTTCAATTTCTGGATCAAATTCTAGATTCCCAGCACTTGTAGAACGTCTCATGCAAGAGTTGCAACACCTGAAAAGTAGACACCAGTAAGATAGATCTTGGAAACATTTTTTATAAAATCTAAACAATAAGAAACAATTAACCTAAACTTAATATTGATGCCTTCCCCAGCAGCGGCGCCAATTTGTTGACAGTAATTTTGTAGAGTTTCGTTCGCAGGAAAGGACTGATATGAATATAAATTTAAGTTGATATTCCTTAAAATCTAGAAGTGAGAAGAATAATTGAGTGTTTGTTTGTTAACTAACTTATACTAATGAGCAATCAAAAATTACGATTTAACGATGATAAAAAGCAATCCGGAAATCAGGGTTCTCCATTGGCATTAATGATTGTCCATCAATATGTGATATTCAAGTCTCGTGCTCATGCTAAAAACATTCCTCTAATGTTTATATTATTCTCTCCCAATATATAATATAATGCCTACAACCATACCTTGACGTCACTCCCATGATCAGTCAACATATAAATTGTAAGTATTTAGCCCAAAGAATTACAGTTTCATAACTCGCTTATTAATCTCCCAATTAAATAAGTAAATTACGTCTGTCATATCATAAATTAGAATCATAACTCATCTCCCGATTTGTTACAATTCCTCAAGTTAAAATTAAGGGTTCGCGACTCCCTCAACTGTGTTAAGCACTCAACAACAGATTAGCAAGGCAGAGAAATCACAATATAATCACACAATAATGTTTAACCAATTAATACTACCTAATTCACAGATTAGGGAATTGGTTACTCATAATGAATGAAGAAATCAAACATATGTATTTAACCAAAACCATGATTACAAGAGTATAGAATTAAGAAAGATATAACTTGATGAAATCTCTCAAACTTGGAGTGAATTCCTTCAATCATCGCTCAAGTTCTCTCTCTGCTTTTCTCTCTATTCTTCTCTCTCAATAATACACGACCTCAATAATCATTCCAATAATCCATATATATCCTAATATAAAAGTATTTTTAATGGTTTCTAGAAAATAAAATCTGTATCCTAAAATAAGTTGGATTTTCTTGTGAAGTTCGTAGTCCGACTTCAATGCCTTTTTCTGGGCTGCTCGAGTTGCAAAAAGAATGTCGGACCACCTCCAAATTGTAAATATTTCTGTTATCTTCGCCTGGACTGTAAGATCGATCGTCCAATTCTATGTCTAGAACTCGAGTTAGGGCCCAAACACTGATTGCTGCGAAGCCCTCCAACAAATCCGAATTTCCACATGATTTAGGCCCAAATTAAGCTCCGTGTGCTCAACTTTTTCTAACTTTAAGAATATTTATTTCATGCCATTAACCACTAAAAATAATTAATAAAACACTCAATTATTTGCAAAATCATATAAATACGAGAATAAAATTCTTTAAAATATATATAAATATATAGTCCGTAGATTATCAGAGTCCTTGAAATCTTGAAAGCTTCAAGTTTTAGAAGTACGTATACTAGTACTATCTCAAGTCTTCTCAAGGTAAATTTTACTTGCCTTGACTTGAAAAACTTCAAATGCATTTGTTCTGGCAGATTTGAGAGCAGTTATGCATAAACTGACTAGTAAAAAGCTGCAACAGCATTATGATCTGGTAATTAAGATTTTGATATGTGTTCATTATCATATTTCTTTCTTTAGTAAATAAACTATATTTAAGCGTTTTCTGAATCTTAAAGGAGGGTGTCCTCTAAAATGCAATGCTTGGGATCCCCCATTCCTATATTTAGACAACTTTTTGATTAAATATGTATACTATAGGCTTAGTGAAGGAGGTGGTTTATCCATTTGTCTACAACACTTGGAGAACCATACCACGGACGTGATTCATCATCCGAACCAACCGGTGAGTGGTAGACTCCATCCAAACTTATGTTCAGTGCACCTTCAAGATGGGCAGATACTTCTGGGACAACACCATCACCCCATACGTCTGCCTGCCCGCAAACCTGAGACATTGTTAGAGCAATCAGAAATAGGACATGCAATCCATTTTGTTTAGAAACCAGTTGTATCAAGATACGTAAGGGCAATCAGGAACAGGAAATGAAGCAGTTAGACATATAGGAATCTCAATCAGGTTCAGCTAGCCATTTTTAAGGGTTCCTCCAGCTCAACGCGGAGAAGTCAGACCCATTCCATAAATTCAAGAAGAAAGCATGTTGAAGCTTAAGTGTTGATGTTAGCACAAAAATAAGCAGATCAGCCCATTTAAGAAATCTAAGGAAGAATGTTTACCTGTTTGTACCCCTGACCAACAAAGCGAGCACGAAATGTGGCGCCACTTGATGTTGCTGTAAGACTTGTTCCATTTTCAATAATCACCTCTGAAGCTGGTTGCTGAACGGGAACAGGAACAGTGGATAGAGAATTTGTGTCTTCAGTGCCGAAGAAGCGGGCACCTTGGATATACCTGCAGGTTATGTAAAGCAACATTTTCTGGTTTACACAGGCGTTTAAGGCATTAGTTCAACATCATTATTGATTAATATTGACTCTACGAGGAAGGCCCTCCTAAATATGTAAATCGACTATGTTGTAGTGGACGACTGAATTGCATTAGGCATATGATATGTCACAATTATTTCATGCTGATCTGATATGCTTCAACCATCTTCACCGTATCATTAATTGGTCAAAATCGATTAGAAAACACTTTTTTTTAATAATTAGTATCAAGTACAAAAGGGTCCTATATAGGAATTAGGATGAGGCATATGCCACAATCAATCGATGAAGTATTTGGTATGCATGTTAATCACGCAAATGAAGGCCAAAGTTCAACAAACTCATACTTGTAATAACTGGAGGGCTTTGATCATCTTACTGATATTGTTGGCCTTGATGGGATGGTCTGTGCTGTTACATCTTACTCTTCTCCGACCCTCTCTAACTTGGCACACAAGCGTCATAATGTTGAATGTATTTTACAAAATCCCATGCTACCACAAACTTACTCTCAGCATGTTGGGGAGGTATCTGTTCTTTTGTCTGAGGTTCATGGGCCTCTTCAGCCAGATATGATGTATAAGAATGCATCCTACTATATAAAACCAGGGGGACGTTTCTTTGTATCTGTCAAGGGAGACTATAAAGAAACTTTTCCTCCTGTTACCTCGCCCAGGACTGTGATTCACGAGGAGTTTAACAAACTACTGTATAGACAATTCAAGCATTCTTGGGAGGTCAATCTAGCGCATGATCATCTTTATTTTCTAGGGAGTTGGTTGGGCGATTCTTCATCTGTTGCTCAGATGAGCAAACCAAATGTTGACCAGGTTTGTGCAGAGCCAGAGCCAGATGTTGGCAAGAGGTTTCAACTTGACAAGACAAATGAACCCTAGACAGATATATGCCTAGTTTAAATGTTTATTTCTACATTTAAAATAACTCAGAACTGCCTGCCTGCCTAGTTTATATCTTAATTTCTGCATACACACAACATATGTAAACTAGTGTTATTAAACTCCAAAAGCACAGCACAGCGAAAGGGCCTCTTGGAACTTAACAGGGGCTTTTTCCAAGCGATACTCACTATAGTTTAATATATGAATATGAATAAGGGTATACGCTTGACATGCTAATCAATAACTGTAAACTCGAAGGTGAAATAAATTGTATAATGAACGACCTAGTATCAAGTTTCGTGATATTAAAGATATTAAGAAGCTAATAAATTGAGACTGAAGAAACAGAAAACATTGCTTCCCTGTAGTTCCCAAAGTCTGTGCATGGTGCTCGACACATCTCATTTGGCAGGATAACATACATCTGTGAAATTGAAGGCGACACCATCAACAATGTGATACAAAAAGAAGGCCGGATGTGGAAAAATTACAATCAAAAAATTGTGAACAAAATTAAAGGTGAAGGAAAAAAGGACATAAGAACAAAGTCAGAGAAACGAATACAAATTTTTAATGATGAAACTTGTGAAAAAAATGACTTTGCATGAAACAAATGTAGATAGAAATTGTGTTTCAAAGAAAAGAAAGTAGATAGAAATTTGATATTAGTTTCAACAAAAAAGAAAAAAACACTCGGAGAGAATCCACCAAAGTTACGTATATATTTTAACCACAAATCAAACTGACCTCAATTCCAAATAGTAAAAAAAAAACCAGGAAACTAGGTCACTGCCGTGCCAGTTCTTTTGCCTGATCTCTTTCTCTTTCTCTTGTATTATGCAGAATGCAGATACCAGCGAAAAAACAGAAAAGATCATAACAACAAACACCGACCAAAAGCAGTAAAAAATCTCTCTGGGAAACAAAATCAAACATCACCGTACACTACAGTCCTCTATGCAGGAAAAATAGAGAATCCGGATCAACAAGCAAACACCAAAAATACAGATAGAAGAGCGTCAACCAAATACCAGCAGAATGTTAACAGTGGGCATAATAATGAAGGTTGACATGTCAAATGAGTCATGAATTGGCTGTATCATCACCTTGGCATATTTAACATCTAGTGCCACCAAAGCACCTACCGACCAAATACTGGCAAAAAGTTAACAGTGGGAAGAATACTGAAGCCTGAAATCACCTTACTGACTCTATATCTAGACATCTAATTCATGCCAACCTACATACTTTCATCATATTCAGTAATCTCACTAATAACATCATACAACATCCAATTGTATCAGATCCCCGATCAAAATATTATAGAGGAAAAAACAATAACTTGCTCAACTACAAAATAAACCAATAGAAGAGCATGAACAAAAACAATCAAATCTTTTATTGTGCAACATTCAAAGCTTAGGTTTTTCACAAATATACATCTCAACTTATAGTTGTACTTCTATACTTGATCAAAATCCGATTGTAAGAAACAAGGCTGATCAAGACTATGCTAGAAAAAAATGTTCATGAACCTAGAATATCATTAGAAAATAGATGTTGTAAGAATAGCAATAAGCTTTAAGTTCGTCGTATTTATTTTTACCAACTAAAGCAATTCAGTTTGGAGATAGAAATAGACAACATGCAACTCTGTAAGAAGATGTGGAGTAACAACTACAATTATCTAAAAGTAAATCACAAAACCGGAGCTTACCATACTCGTCCTCCTTTCTCATCTCTCTCTCCCAAATTGCACTGACAAACTGATTGATACGACACCAGTAATAAATCCCTATAAAAAAACCAAATCAAGGATTACCAGACAAGTAACCCTCGCTATATATGATGAGTATTAGACATAATTGATGATCATTTTACCTGTCATGTATCATCATCCTTTTCTCTTGTTTCTCACATATAGAAAAAGGACAAACAAAAATAGATAGATACCAGAAGAGATAATAGCACATACAACACAGACAAAGATGTCAAGAAAGCTGTGAGTCGATTAAAAGTAAAAAAGAAAAACTGAAGCTTACCACTCCCCTGGTAGTTGATACAACTACAAGGATACATTAACGACCTCTTCAAGTTCTATCTGAAAGTCCCCAGGAAACTCTTGAGAATGAACGCGTCTGGAGAGAGAGAAATAATCTAAACAGAGCATTTAATTTAAGGAGGGAATCTAACACCACCATAAGCAAAACAATGAGTTTAGCCTAACCACTGGGGAAGAGATCAGGTGATTTATGAAATCATCAATAGCAAAAGCATATGTACCTTGTAAACTTGAACAAAATGTATAGAGATGGGACAGAAGATAGTGAATAGGGCCATCCATGCATAACACAGTTTTTTTCACTGCAAACAACATAATCACATACAAGCCATTATGCATATTATAAGGTAAAGACCACAAACTAATTTAATGTAAACTGGTAACTACGAACAATTAATGACAGTTATAAGACACCATATTTAACCAGACAAGAGTTGTCTGATGGAACAGCTATCTTGCTTTCAATCTTGTGCACTGTGTTCAAAAAGCTGGAATGATGTGGGAAACTTCTGTACAGAAAACATGGTATAACAGACAGGAAACAGAACTACAAAAAAAAGGGCATATCATGAGTTAAATACCACAATTCTTAAACAAAGTTCCTAAATCTTCACCAAACAATTGAAAAATAAATCAAACCTGACCATCCTCAATAGTTCACCCATTGCATTACATACTAAACCCTCAAAATCCTTCGCACCGGAATTTCCCAATCATTCACACCAACTGTAATATTGACAAATACACGAAAAGAGTAAGGTTATTGAGAAAACCCACCAAAAAACGTCCATATCTCCACTACAAAGTCTTACAAGCTGTAATTTTGCATGTCACTTTTTGTAAAGTCAACATCAGGCACGATAATGAAAGATCAAAATAAGATTACCACACAAATCCTTAGTAGTCATTTTTTGTACAGCAACAGCACCAGAAAAATACCAACAGAAAAGCAAGCTAGCATAATAATGAAGATCAAATTAAGATTACCGCACAAATCCTCATTAGTCACTTCTCGGAGAGGGAAACCTTGAATCTTCATCAACAACAGCACAAAAAAATATACCAAAGAAAGCATCAACCAGAAACTGTCATCAGCAGGATAATAAAAATCAAATTGTAATTATCGTACAAATCCTTCTTATGAATCACTTTTCAGACCAAATTACTCCAGAGAAACCTCCAACACCACCACCACCAAAAAGATACCAATACAATAGCATCTACCAATAAGCAGCAGAAAGTTAACATCACGGAAATTAAATTCAAGATAAATCTACCGTGAAAATCTCACAGGAACCATAAATTGTTTTCAGCATGTCACTTCCTGGAAAAATTACTCGAGAGGAACCGTAAAATCTTCATTAACACCATCAAAAAATACCAACAGAAAAGTGTAAACTGAGAACTAGCAAAAGTAAACATGAGGCACAATACTTAAGATCAAAATACAATTGCCACACAAATCCTCAGTAGTCGCTTTTCCGACAAAAACCTCGAAAGAAACCTAATCTTCATAACAAACAACAGCAAAAGATACCAACAGAATATCATCCATGAAAAACAAGCAATAGGCATGAAGATCAAAATAACATTACCACATAAATTCTCCTTTTTGGTCACCATCCATACATAATTACTCGAGGAAGACCTAGAATCTTCAACAACAGCACCAAAAAAAATACCAATAGAAATTATCAATCGAAAACTAGCATCAGGCACGATAATGAAGATCAAAATCCAGATTACCGCACAAATCCTCTTTAACACTTTTCGGAAAAAATTAATACAGAGCAGCATAGAATCTTTAACACCACCACCATAAAAAATATCAATAGTTAAGAACCAACCAAAAACTAGCACAAACTTGACAGCAGGCACGAGAATTACATTTAGTTACCGCCAAAACAATTGCTCCTATCATGTTTACTTCAGCAATCAAACAACATCCAATTAAAACATACATATATACACCTAAATTCATATGATAGAGATAGAGACAGCATCCTTATGTATCACCCAGTTAAATATGGAGAGAGAGAGAGAGAGACACACACACACACACAGAGAGAGAGAGAGTTGATTATCATCATACCTATCCAGTATAATCCATTATCTGAAAAAAGACATCTATATAGAAAGTACATAAATAACATTATAAGCATGTACATCAACACACACATAAGAAAGAGGAATCTCGGATTAGAAACTAAGGTGTGCTAATATATAAGTAGTTGAGAGAGAGGGGAGAGAACTCCACCATTCCATCCCATGCTGAAAGAGTCAAGACTCTGTCTTTATCATCGTCACTCCCGTAGTGTCATACATCTTGCATAAAAGCCAAAACATGCATCAATCATATTCGATAATTAAGAAAGAACTTCTAAACAAATTTTTATACAAAATATTCACCAAGTAATTGTCAAACCAGAGACCATCGACCATCCTTGGTAGTATGCCCATTGCATAGACATACCAAACCCTCAAAGTCCATTACACCCGATCAATTCCAAACCATTCACACCAACTTTAATTTAAATAATACATGAAAGGAAAAAACGTTAATAGCCCCACATAACCCACTGTAAAACGTCCATATCTCAACTATATAGTCTAAACACAGATAGTGGATACTGGATAGGTATGTTACTACCTATTATAGAAAGTTTAGTTCAAAATTTTAATTAAAAATATTTATTACTCTTATAAACTATTGTATATTCAAGTCATTAATATTAATAATAGAGAATAATGTATAATTTAATCTTGCATACCATGGTCAATAAAGCTGACACGGAGTTGAGAGTTAAGTTTCTGTAGAGCAAAAATATTTAAACAAACAAGAAGAGAACCAAAAAGATATGACAATGAATATTTTAAATCAGTAAACTAAGACAAGATGTTGTGATGCAGCTATAAATTACAATCAGCCATGACTCAAACGAAAAACTGAAGCAAACCACTATGTAACTGAATCAACACATCAATGACATCTGAAACCAATTTGCATACCATGGACAGTAGAGCTGAAACCAAGCAAAATATTTGTACAAAAAACATGTTAAATAGACATGAAACAGATAATGAAGATTAGATAGCCTACTGTAGAATGATCATATCTCAGCTACAAAGTCTAATGACCCGTAATTCTCCATAATATGCAGACATGTTTACACAGTATAATGTTTCGAGTACATAATCGCATATAAGACGTTCATCCATATTACCACACCCCCACCAGCTTTAGCCAGACAAAAGTTGTGTGATTTGACAGATTTGCATACCATGGTCAGTACAGCTGAAACCAAGTTAATTTTTTAGTACAAAACACATTAAACAGACAATAGAAAGAACCACAAAGAAGGTACATCATGAGCACGAAAAAATATATAAAAGAATTCAAAAGACGTTGACAAAGATTCAGATAAATCTACCAGCAAACGTTGAAAGAGTCAGGACTTGTCTTTGTCATCGTAACCCCAATCAAGTTCTCCATCTTGCATATAAGCCAAAATACATGCAGCCATCATATTCATTGAGGTCATGTGTAACAGGCGATGTTTAAACATATTTTATGTATCTTCACAAAGCAATTGAGATTAAATTCAAACCAGAGACCATCCCCAGGAGTTCTTCACTTGTATGTACAGAGCAAGCCTTGAAATCCTTCAAGCCAGAATTTCTGAACCATTCACGCAAACTGTTGTATACAGGAAAGAGAAAAATTCCGAAATAACCTACTGTAGAACGTTCATATCTAAACTACAAAGTCTAACAAGCTTTAAATTCCCATATTACACAGATATAGAGAATAATACGTACGTCACTATCTTACTCGTCCTCCTTGTCTCATATTTATCTTTTTGAAAACGCGGATAATGATCTAAAATGTACCTGATCAAAATCAGAGAACACTGTAACTGATTGATATGACAAGAGTAACAATACCTACTCAAACCAAAACAAATATGACTGCACAAGTCCTCATTAGTCACTTTCCGGAAAATATTTACTCAAGACGAGCCCAAAACCTTCATTCACGCCACCAAAAAATACAAACAGAAAAGCATCAACCGAGAACTAGCAGAAGTAAACATGAGGCACGATAATGAAGATTAGAATAAGATTACCACACAAATCCTCAGTCACTTTTCGGTCAAAATCACTCGAGAGGAACCTAGATTCTTCATCAAACACAGTACCAAAACACAGCACCAAAAGATACAAATAGAATAACATTCACAGAAAACTAGCAGTACGCATGATAAGGAAAATCATAATAATATTACCGCACAAATTCTCCTTTTTAGACACCTTCCGGGCTTTATTAGTAGAGGGCATTATAACTACCGTGCTTGTTGTCCTGTCTCATAATACGCAGATGATACTCTAATATGTATGAGTCCCAAATCAGCAAACAACACGATAAACTGATGAATAAGACATTAATAATGTATACCTACCCAAAAGGACCACAAATTTTACCGCACAAGTCCTTTCCAGTAGTGTCACTTCCCAGAAAATTCAGTGTATTTATACCTCTAGTTCACGTCAAAGCACAGACTCTCCTCCAATTCACTCTTACTATGTTATGCCACTAAGAACATCCTAGAACGTCTATTTAGAGTTTCTGCTTTTTAGAATTTCTGCATCCTCACTGGAATGCCTACAAAAAGATAATAAAGAACAGAACCGTCAACTTACTGAATTAGAACAGACTTTTCATAGCACATTTGTTTCTTCAATGAAAAAAAAACAGCCATGATAAAACCAAAATGATTTACCGACTTCTGGAAGTTCCATACTAACAAGTTAAGAATCCTGAGAAATGATTTACCAAAATGATTTACCGTCACAAAGTAATAAAACAAATGTTACAGATAAAGACTCACATGTAGTCATATATGCATGTTAAAGTGTAAAGTCCACAAGTATGTCCAACTAAAGTAGTCACCAAAATCAACTAATCATCATGTACCAACTTGGCAAGACACAGTGTAATGGGACAATCACCTTGCACCTCTCTTGTTCTCCATAATCGATAATGCTAAAACAAAGTTAAGACTTCTATACAGAAATCGAGCTTAAACCACAAAGAAATAGGGGCATAGATGAAACTGGGAAACTCAAAACAACAATGAGAGGAGTTGCGAAAATTAAAAAAAATTACAACCCTACATCAAAAAAGAGTTGTACCTTTGTATTTAAGTAAATTATATCTTGCATACAATCCGAAACACATAGTTTTATCAAATTCAATAATGGCAAGTTAAATATTTTGTTTAGTCAGTCTCTATGTCCTTACTAAAACATTTAGAATAAAATCTCTACACATATTAAACCTGGTACCATCCTCAACAGTACACTCATCTGCACTTACCACCCTCAAAACACATAGTTTCCTCAAATCCAATAATGACAGGTAAAAAACTACATTTAGTCAAAATCTCTATATCTTCACCAAAACAATTAGAATAAGTTTTGTAACTTACTAAACCAGAGACCATCCTAGACAGTACGCTGATCTGCGCACACACCAGCCCCAGAATCCTTTACACCTTGATTCTAACAATTCTCAACACAGAAAATATATGTTGATGTTCAAATGAGAGATAAAAATCCACAACACTCATAAATCCTCTATGAGGAAAACAGGTTACTATCATATTCATCATCTTGACTCATCTCTCTCTTGTTTAGACAGAAAATAATCAATAGGACTTGATTGAAATTAAACTACACTGATAATATGATCGCATCACTCTAAACAACAAAATCAAACATTTACATACCTGTCCTCATTTCTGGCCTGGATTACAGAAATCGTTCTAAAAAGAATAAACAGTCGACAGCGAAAATACAAATAGAAGAGAATCAATTTATTACCAAAACATAGTTAGGAATTTAGTAGAAGTTATTGGGATTACCGGTTGGAAGTAAAATGAGGACTGAACTCTACCCATCTATGTCAAAAGAGTAATGAGTTGTTTTATCGTCACTATAGTGTAGTTTACACCAAAGAACATGCTCTAACCAGATTCACTTGTCATTAGTAACATCCTACAACATCAAAACAGAGTTTCCATAGCTTCACCAGATCTCGTAAGGAAACATCACAGAGAAAAGACCCGTTACCTTACTGAACACGGGAGCTTCCTTGATAGCAAAACTAGTTCCTCAACCACACGTCTTTAAATGAATTTAGAGCTTTGATAATAATTGTATCTGTCATGCATCACCCTATTTTTTTGTTTCTCACATAATAAAAGACCTGACATCCAAAAAATCCACAAGAACCACCAACCCATATATTCATTACACCTTGATTTCTGAATTATATACGAAATCAGTACCAAGTACAATAGGCGAACAAAATCTTGACAAGTTAAATCAGAGATAATCACTATACATCGTCCACATCTTAACTAGAAAGTTAAACTAACCGTGATTTTGGATTTCACACACAAGGAGAATAGGTTACTACCGCCCTTGTCCTCCTGTCTCGTTTATTTCTCATGTATTACACATTGAAAAAATGATCAAAATCATCCCATAAACTACTTGATATGATAACAGTAACAAGTCAGTAGATGTCTTCCTCCATGTCACTATAAGGCTAAGTTAACAAATTTGAACAACAGCCAACTCCTAGAACTTAAAAAGAGCAGGATAACGAAGTCTGACATAACAATCGAAAATCCTTATCATCACCTTAGCGTACATCTACTCCATGCCAAAGCATGATTCGATCAGATTCACTCATGTCACGGATAACATCCTATAACATCTGATCAGAACCAGACCTCCAAGAAAATATAATGTAGAAATATTCAATTAACTATTTACTTAAAGAGATTCCCAGCAGCGCATTTTTTCCTTAAAGAAACTTGACCTCATAATTCATAATATACATTATAAATAGCAGTGTACATAACATAAAAGAATTGAGAAATTTCATGATCATTGTACCCGTACGATATAATCTCTCACTTGTTTTTCACATTGAAAGTACTTGAGAATCCTGATTGCAGGATGACAAAATATTGAATGAGATTATTTTTAAACGAAGATCAAATGTAGGGAGAAAATGCAACAAGAAGATAATTCAACACAAATTACTTCAGAAGAGGATTATTTACTCAAGACATTATTTGATTTTTTACTTGAGTATTATTTGATAATATGCATCAAACATTGTGATTTAGTTTTTTTTTTCTTCACCAACATAAATACTTCAAATTGGAAATGTATGACATGCAACAAAGTAAAAAAATGTTAAGAAATAGTTAAAAATCAGCTACAAGTAAAATGAGAAACTGAAGCAAAGCACTCCCCTGATAGTCGTTGCAATTAAAAGGATAAATCAACCACCTCTTAAGAACCCGGGCAACAAATTCTGAAAAAGAAAGGGATCTGGAGACCGAAATTATCTAAACAGAGTATTAACCCAAGGAAACGAATCTAAAACCTTCATGAAGCACAAACCATGGGTTTAGCCTGACCTGGGGCAAGCCTCGAGATAAGAGAGGATTTCTGGATTCATCAATCAGTAGCAAAAGCATATATTAATTGCTGTTCTAAAATATGTAAGCCGTGAACTTAGTGCAAAAATGTAGACAAGGGACAGAAGATAGCAAACAGAGTTATGTATGTAATAGAACAGATTTTTCTTTGCAAACATGTTTACACAGCAACTGTTACAACTTCATAGCGGCATATAAGCCATTTAAGCATAATACATGAAAACTAATTGCCAGGAGTAAGTAATCATCTTGTGTTTGCAACTGTATCATCACCCCAATTAAGTCGAACATCTTGCATACAAACCAAAACACATGCATTCATCATATTCAATAATGCCACAAGTACTACAACTCTAAATCTTCACCAAAAATTGAGAACGAAATCAAACCAGAGACCATCCTCAACAGTTTCCCTGTTGCATCTACATACCAGATCCTCAAAATCCTTCACACCACAAATTCCGAACCATTACACCAACTGTAATTTTGACTAATACATGAAAAGAGAAACGTTAATAACCCAACATCAACCACCATAAATCATCCATATCTCAACTAAAAAGTCGAACAAGCTGTAATATATATGCAGACCTACTGTCACAACCTTACTCGTCCTCCTGTCTTGTCTCTTTCCATGTTATATGCAGACAAATAATGATCTAAACCGTAGGTGATCAGAATCAGCAATCAACACGATAAATGGATTGATACGAGAATAGTAATTAATACCTACACAAATCAGATATTACCGCACAATTCATCTTCATTAGTCTCTTCTCGAACAACAACATTACTCGGAGAAAAACCTACAATCTTCATCAACACCACCAAAAAAACTACCAATAGCAAAGCATCAATCGAAAACTAGCAGAAAGTTGATTCGAAATAAGTCTACCATAAGGATCTCCAAGGAGACATGAATTATCTTCATCAATCATCATCATCTTTGTGTATATACAGATCTAGTTCCATGAGAGAATTTAATGGGCCAATAACACCCATATATTGGGAAAAGTGCCAAGAGGGTCGAGGAAAATACAAAACAGGCAGATAAGGTAAATTATAATAATAGCTGGACTTGAATCAAGCCCCAGGCAGGTATGCACTCTTGAAACATATGAGCTTTATTGTCCTACATATTTCATGGTTCTAGTATTAATTACTGGGAGTGACAAAAATCTCCTGAGGGGGCAAGTAATTCACAGGAACTTCTAATCTGTTGTTTACGAAGAAACACTAGCACGCTAATCTGTGTTAATGCATTTTCAGGACATTCCAATCTAGAAAAATGTTGCGGATACAGTTATAATTTTCAAGAAAGTACATCGGTACAGCTTGTAAAAACATCATGAAAATGTAAAGGATGATGTTCATTAGTACTCACTGGTCATCTGCTGGCACAATCTAAACCACAAACATACTACCAATCTAAACCACTATACCGGTTGCTCAACAACTATAATATCAAAAATCAACCACTATATCACAAATCAACCACTATGGATAAAGACTCATACGAGTTTTCTTGCTATAATAGCAACTGCCAGAGGAGGGCATTTGATAACAGCGGTGGCAAACAATGCCATAATGCTTCCGTTCACAGAAACACAAATAAGAAGGAAGAGGCTACCTACTGCGAAGACTGCAAATCAATTTTTCCTATTTTTGCCGATGCCATTGATCATGCGTCGACTATTCACGGTGAAGGTGGGAGTGTGAAATCAAAGGGAAAAGAAGGAAATGAGAAGGAGAAGGTGAAGGGGGAAGGCAAAAGGAAAAGCTTAAAGAAAGCGAAGGGGAAGGGGAAGGAGAAGGTGAACGAGGAAGGTGAAGGAAAAGCTTAAGGAAATTGATTGTGTAATCGTTTTGTTATTTAATGTTATTTCTAATCTTAGTTTGAAGTTGTTGTAGTATGTTTGTGGTTTAGTTTTTCAAGTCCTCTATGCAAGTGATACATAGAGGACTTGAAAAACTAAACCACAAACATACTACAACAACTTCAAACTAAGATTAGAAATAACATCAAATAACAAAACGATTACACAATCAATTTCCTTAAGCTTTTCCTTCACCTTCCCCTTTCCCGTTCACCTTCTCCTTCTCCTTCCCCTTCCCTTCCCCTTCGATTTCTTTAAGCTTTTCCTTTTGCCTTCCCCTTCCCCTTCCCCTTCTCCTTCTCATTTCCTTCTTTTCCCTTTGATTTCACACTCCCACCTTCACCGTGAATAGTCGACGCATGATCAATGACATCGGCAAAAGTAGGAAAAATTGATTTGCAGTCTTCGCAGTAGGTAGCCTCTTCCTTCTTATTTGTGTTTCTGTGAACGAAAGCATTATGGCATTGTTTGCCACCGCTGTTATCAAATGCCCTCCTCTGGCCGTTGCTATTATAGCAAGAAAACTCGTATGAGTCTTTATCCATAGTGGTTGATATAGCGGTTGATTTGTGATATAGTGGTTGATTTTTGATATTATAGTTGTTGAGCAACCGGTATAGTGGTTTAGATTATAATATGTTTGTGGTTTAGATTGTGCCAGCAGATGATCAGTGAGTACTAATGAACATCATCCTTTACATTTTCATGATGTTTTTACAAGCTGTACCGATGTACTTTCTTAAAAATTATAACTTTATAACTGTATCCGCAACATTTTTCTAGATTGGAATGTCCTGAAAATGCATTAACACAGATTAGCGTGCTAGTGTTTCTTCGTAAACAACAGATTAGAAGTTCCTGTGAATTACTTGCCCCCTCAGGAGATTTTTGTCACTCCCAGTAATTAATACTAGAACCATGAAATATGTAGGACAATAAAGCTCATATGTACTAGAACCATGAAATATGTAGGACAATAAAGCTCATATGTTTCAAGAGTGCATACCTGCTTGGGGCTTGATTCAAGTCCAGTTATCATTATAATTTACCATTATAATTTACCTTATCTGCCTGTTTTGTATTTCCCTCGACCCTCTTGGCACTTTTCCCAATATATGGGTGTTATTGGCCCATTATATATACACAATAACATCTAATTAGATATATATACACCAGAATCCATGAGAGAATTTAATGGAGAAAAAGTCGTTAAACCTAGAACTAACCGCCTTAGTTAGATAAGGCATCCTAATATAATAAATAATTCAGGAGGGATAAAGAGGGAGAGATAGATGATCGAGAGATCGAGGGAGAGAGATGATCAAATTACCTGAGAGAGATTATAATTCAGGAGGGATCGTGAGATCGAGAGAGGGAGGGGGAGAGAGGGAGTGAGAGAGAGAGATTTACCAGAGAGAGAGAGGGAGAGAGATTTACCAGAGAGAGAGGGTATATGATCGAAAAGATGAACGTAAGGTCGGTTGGATTGCTTAATGGCAACGCACAGAACACGCGGAAATTTAATAATCCGTTTTGGACAGGGTTTGGGATTAATATTTGACTCATTGCTATCGATTCTTTATTTTGTATATTTACAATTTCAGGATATAACAAATACTAGCTTATAACGGGTTTTTAAAAATAATAAATTAAAAAGCTAATATGTTTTAATTAAAAAAATTAATTATCCGTAATATTTTTAGATATGTTTTAATTATATTAATTAGTGTAAAAGTCCGTGCGAGGCACAGGCACTGAAAAAATATCTCGTTCGAAATCGTTTTTATATTGAGATAATTTTGTAATTAGAAATTCGAAAAATGATAAAATTTTGATTTTATCTCATATTATCTAGTACTTTTGTAATATGGCATGTCATTTACATCAACCTAATATTTTATAACTTGATTAGATTTCATAAAATTTGGATTAATATTTGATTACATGATTAATTTTAATTGCTAAAATATTAATATGGTTTTCAATGATGTGATATGAACTTTATCAAATTGATTACTTGAGTATAAAATAAATAAATATTTTAGCAAAATTGTCGGTATATAACATAGGCGGTGTGATTTTAACATAGTCAGAGTATATTTGTGAAAAATCGATATAAACGTAAAGCTGAGACATATTACGAAATATATTAATATTATGTAAAAGTCATCCATGTTGTGTCTCACTCATTTTTTCATATATTTTTGTACATATTCATACACTTTTAAACTCAAATGTTTAGTTTTAGTCTAATGTTTATTACACAATAATGAAATTTTATTTTAAAATTTTGGTAAATTGAAACATTTTTTTATTATAATTTTGAATTACTTTTTAACTCGACTTTAAATTTTCACAAATATTTTGATCAATGTAAATTATGATTAGCCAACCTTAAAGACACGTGCAATTACATGAAATCTAATATCAAATTTCAAAATTTTGATTTCATCATAGATTCATCTAAGCATGTGTTATAACTCAACCATTATATATTATATATAAAAATTATATATTACCATACTTTATTTGAGAACTGGCCATTAATAATAATTATCGTAATTTTGTAATATTTATGATTCAAAAAATTATATATGTTTTTTCATTTTATTTTGAATATTAATTACGTTATTTTCTATATATATAACACAAATCCTATTTTTAGAGTTGTCATCTTTTTAACATAAATTTCATTTTTTTGTTTTTTATATTTTATGTTATTAAACCAATCATACCTCTAAATTACTGAAAGTCTAAATAGTTGGTCGACCAAATCTCTCTAATGACTCGCAAATTTAAAATTTTATATACCTAAAACTTATGTGATGCATTAATTTATTATATATGGTTTGATAAATAAAAATAAATATTTCTTAAAATGAAATCTTTTTTATTTCAATAATTTAATATCTACACAGGGACGAATGTAAATAAATTCATATCTTTTTTGGACTCGATTACATTTACCTATAATCTTATATAATTTTAAAATTTTATTTTTTATATCAATCATTTAAAATGGCAAAAGAGAATTGTAGAGTATGCTCAATCTATTAAAATGTTTTTTGTAATTATATACTATACAATATTTTATAAATAGTATAAACCAACGGTTTATTTATTAAAAATATGTTTTTTTTTAAAAATGGGAGAAGAGGAGAAAATGTGGTTTAGCTAATAATTTTTTAAAGAAAACTCAATATAAAAGGTAGTACAATGCTTATGTATGAGTTTGATTAGAGAAGGTTAGTGGTTCGATTCACTACACTAACATAATTTCATCTACTTTTTGCTTAAATAAAAAAAGGGTGGTTTTTGTAATTTTTTAACATGAATAGGCAAAATCATAAAATTCACAAATATTAAAATGGCATATATCAATTACTAAAAAATTGTTGTAACTATATATTGTGCTATATTCCGTAACTAATTAGAACCAATGTTTATTTACTCAAAAATAAAAATAGAAAGAGATGGAAGAGAGGTGATTTATCTAATAAGAGTTTCAAAAAATAAGGGCAAAATCGTAATTTCACAACCATTAAAGTGGTACTTTTTGCCCTTGTGTTGAGATTTAATATATAGTAATAGATTGTATTTGTTAAAAAAATATGTTGACTTGTTAAAATAGGTAAGTTTTTTTAAATAATTAAAAGTATTAAAAATAGGTTTTAAAATATATAAGTAAGGGTTGTACTTGATATTTTTGGAACAGAGAAATTTTAATGATAACAAATAAAAAAGGTAATATAATTTAATTTAAAGGTAATTTTCCGTGATATTTTCAGAAAAGAAGTAGATTTTGTTAGAAAAAAATGTTGTAACTATAAAAGGCAATCAGCTAATTACTATTTTATATTATTTTATTATTTATTAAATAGAGTATTAAAATATGTTTTAAAATAAATAAGTAAGGATTGCAACTCACATTTATAGAAAATAGAGATTTTAGTGATAACAAATATAAAGGATAATATGTTTTAATTTAAAGATAATTGACGTAATATTTTTGAAAAATGAGTAGATTTTGTTAGAATTTTTTTTAATTATAAAAGGCAATCAGCTAGTTACTATTTTTATATTATTTTATTATTTATTAAATAGAGTATTAAAATATGTTTTAAAATAAATAAATAAGGATTGCACCTCATGTTTTTGGAAAATGGAGATTTCAGTGATAACAAATATAAAAGGTAATATGTTTTTTTTACGAACAAGCAGATTTTATTAACTTAGCAAATCATTGAATCCAGCCGGGACAAATCCCCGAACTGTCAACTACAACCTGATTGTGAAACAAAAAACAAGCTAAAACAAATAGCCGTTTTGTTTTCAGATCGCTTAACACTTAGAATATCAAATTCTTTAATCTAAAAAGTATTACAATGACATCTCGAGTAATCCAACCTACATCAGCTGTGAAACTAGTAGCATCGCAATTGACCTTCACGTAAGAAACATCTATAGCCCAATGTTCAAAACTGTTAGGAATGAATACCACTTAGAAACTAGATAGGGGGGGTGAATGGATAGTTTTATAGATTTTCGATTTCTTGAAACTAAATAAACTGTAAATGATTATACTGTGTAGTATGCAGAAAATAAACAACAATCACAATCACTTTAATTTACTTTGTATTAAGTAAATTAAATACTACAGCTTTCCAAAAATTCAAAATCGAATTTCTGGCTTCTAAACGAAGAACAGTTTGTATCTTGCTTGCTTACAGAGAAAAGAGTGCTTAAGATAAAACTTTGTGTATCTCTCTTACAGCTAACAATAGGGTGTGCATGATATATATAAGTCATATACAAACTAGTGCACACACCTATTTTTACACAGTTGCCCCTAGCTGAAAGTCCAACTTGTCCTGCCATAAGAGGTTAACTGTGTCAGGAAGGACCACCTGCTTTTCGGAGTCTTTCCCGTTTCTGTAGCTGCTTGTCTCTTATCTTTCTCTCCAAGTTTAGCTGTACATTTTCCATCTGTTCTTTGGACCACCTTGCCAGAACAAATGCTTCAGTATTTGTCTCCTTTGATTCTTGGTTCTGTACCTTGATTTGTCTTGTTATAAACGGCTAAGTGTTGATATCGTGAACTCCATTCTATTCCTAACTTCGCGATGTCCCTTGTGAAGACTACGCGATATGGCCTTGAGGACTTTGCGACATAGGCCATTTGAGGACTTCGCGATCTAGCCTTTTTGAGGACTATGCGACATAGGTCATTTTGAGGACTATGCGACATAGGTCTTTTTGAGGACTATGCGACATAGGCTTTCTGAGGACTATGCGACATAGGCTTTTTGAGGACTTCACGATCTAGTACATCTTGACTTTTCTATCTTCAACACTTCACGACATGAGTCTTGAGGACTTCACGACATAGTACAAAATGGACTATGCGATCCAGTACTTCTCGACATGGATATTGGTGACTTCACGACATAGCTTTATTCTGACTTTGCTATATAATGCCTTAGACAAATTTCTGCAACTTATTTCTTCAGGGCCTTATTCATCTCTATCCTGCTGCATGAACAATTCTGAACTTCTACCAGGACAATTATTCAATGGCCTATATACATTCTGGATTGCAGGAAACCTACTAAGCTCATTATAATTCTGAGCATACATGATCAAGCTAATGTTCATGAGAACAAGACAAGTACATTGAGAGACCTATACTATATCCCAGTGATAGATCACTATGTCATGTAGTGTGACATAGTCACATAGTGTAGGCTTGTTAATAGTGGTATTCAGACATGTCTTGAGCCTAACAAAAACTATCAGTTAAATCAACTGATTTTGGAGTAACAAATGCCCCCAAAATATGAACAATTTTTTGTTGTGAAAGATGAACTCTTGCAGTATTCACCACCATCCCAGATTTGATACAAGCCTTACGGATCACCCAAACTATCATATAAATCCTTCTCAGAAAAACTACCGAAACCCATAACAAACCACACAAAAACATCAAAACAGAACACACTGACATCCCAAAAAGATGGGCACGACTAACAACTTTGATAACAAGGTACTCAACAAGAACTCACCCAAAAAAGATTAGATCTCGATTTTATTAAAAAACTGATAAATAAAAGAGATGATGGGAGAGTAAAGGGGGTTTAATCAGTGAAGGGGATGATGGTTGAAAAATGAAGAAGTGGCGGCTCGAACCCTAATTTTGGGAGTCGACTCTCAAAACGAGAGAGAGTGTTTAGTTAATAATTAAGGATTTAAAAGGTAATATGTTTTGATTTAAAGATAATTGTCGTGATATTTTTGGAAAAGGAGTAGATTTTGTTAGAAAAAAATATTTTAATTATAAAAGGCAATCATCTAGTTACTATTTTTATATTATTTATTAAATAGAATAAAGTACCGAAAACCAAAACTTTCAATGTTTCGGCTTTAATAATATAGTACTAGCCTATAACCCGTGCAAGGCACGGGCTATCAAAAGAGATTAAAAAATTGACAAACTAAAAAAATTAACGGGAACAAAAAATATTAAATAAAGAATAAAATTCAATATGATAAATTATAAAATGAGAAACTTAAATATTAATTGGAACATAAAAAAAAAAATAATACAAATGGGGCTGAGAAAGATAAATGAGGCCTTATTAATATTATTTTATCAATTATTAAAATAATGTATACTATATTTATTAATAAGAAGGACAAATAGAAAAGGTAACATGTTTTAATTACAAAAAATAACCACCCGTGATATTTTTAGAAGTGTTTTAATTATATAAATTGTACATAGAAAAGCTAACATGTTTTATTTAAAAAAGTAACTACATTTTTAGAAGTGTTTTAATTATATTAATTGTATTTGTTAAAAAAAATATGTTGCCATGTTAAAATAGGTAAGTTTTTTTAAATAATTAAAAGCATTAAAATATGTTTTAAAATAATTAAGTAAGGGTTGTACCTCATATATTTGGAAAAGTAAATTTTTAGTGAGAACAAATATAAAAGGTAATATGTTTTAGTTTAAAGATAATTGTCTGTGATATTTTTGGAAAATGAGTAGATTTTGTTAGAAAAAAATGTTTTAATTATAAAATACAATCAGCTAGTTACTATTTTTATATTATTTTATTATTTATTAAATAGAATAAATGACCGAAAACCAAATTTTCAATGTTTTGGCTTTAATAATATAGTATAGATAGATAAGTTTTAATATTTTTTTTTAATTTAATTTTTATATTAAAATAATTAATTATTTTACAGAAATTATTGTGTGTTTAAGTAGTAAAAAACATCATAAATTTTAATTTTATGAAGATACGTTTCAAAATGAAAAAATTACAAAAATCCATTTTTTGATAAAATTAACAAAAATAATCATTCTGAAAAAAATGACCAATTTTATCTCTTTCTTCTCGACGTCCAAGTTCGAGGAGATTTTGTTGGAAAACTAGACTGACCATGATGATCGGGTTTGGGCATATCGACACTACGACTCTGTCTTTCAGGACTTCGTGATCGTGGTCGCTCGAATTTTCTCTCACTTCTTCGTGTCTCCCATTTAGGGACTCGTGGGCTTCTTTCAAGTCTTGCCCATGGTGATCTCGAGGACTGGATAATTCCCAGTGTCTCCTAGAGAGTGAGTCTATGTTCAAATATCTACATGGCAGCCTGCAAGGTTCTAGGATTTTTTTCAAAGAATTCTACTAAAAGAAATCCATGTCGGGACTTATCGACCCCTGCTACTAAATAGTTGATGGCTAATTCCACAATGACATTTGGAATTTCTGAAATTTCTACTCTGAAGCGTGATAGATACTTTCTTAACGGTTCGTCATTTTTCTGGCGAATCGTCAAGGGGGAAGCAGTGATTTTTCCTCCTTTTTTGTTGCTAGAGAACCAAGTGCGAAACTTGCTCTTCAGGCTGGACCATGAATTGATTGACCGAGGTGGTAGGTTATTGAACCAACAAAGTGTCGTAGAAAGAACCTACACCTCGCTACCTCAGAGTAACCAAAGAAAATCATCCTACCATCGAAGAGATGTATAAAATCAGATGGATATGCTAAACCATCGAACTGATCTTTAGGAGGAACCTTCAAATCTCTATTGATCCGAGCTGTCTTAATTTCTTCATAAAGAGGACTCTCGGAGGGCACTTATAGTCCTCCGGAGTGTGTCCTGATGAAGTCCTTACATAAGGCGATATCACTTTATAACTTCGAGATGTTAGTGGGTTTCGTATATTATGGAGCCTTCTCACTAGTCTCTTCATCATCAAAGTAAACTTCTTCCATCACTTTTCGACGACGCCTTCGGGAAGAGAAAGAACCCGAAGACTCTTCCTGGTAAGAATATTCACTGTTGACTGATGGTCTCCATAAAGAGTCATGGTCACCAGTTTGGTACTTAGAGGATGGTCTTTGATCAAATGAACCCTCTAGCTTTCTTTGAAGTCTTATAATCTCTCGCTTTTTCCTAACATTCTCTTGTAATATATGTCTTTCTCTGTCTGATAAGGCCAGTTCTTCATCCTCTATTCTGTCAGGGTGTTCATCCTCGACATTTGCATTTTGCTGATTTTTTAACTTTATTTTTTCTAAATGTAACCGAACATCACTGGACAAAACTTTTTTCCCCTGAGCTATCTCGACTAATGTTCGAGTATCCTTTTTTGATCCTGATTTGTCACGACCTGGTTCGAATCGAGATGGTCCTTCTCCAGAAATGTTTTGAACTTCTTCATCGAATAGATTCCTAGGTTGTAGGCTGCTTGTCGCACCTTTATTCACCTTTTTTATATGGAGAATTTTTTTTACCCGGATTTGCTCCCCGTCGACCATTGTTATAGTCGGCGGTGATCTTGCTGGTTTCGGAGGTAAGTGCCCTCCTTCTAGCGTTTCTAGTGCCACTGTTGAGTATACAATATCTGATCCGTATCTCTTAAATCATAAATCATGAATGCTTTTTTATGAATATTTTGCACCCCTACCCCAACACTTCATATAAAATTACATAAAATGTCATCCAAAACTAATCCAGAAGTCGTAAAAACTTTTTAAATTGTACAAATCTTTTGTCTTTGAGTACTGACTTTTCTAACTAATATTAATTTACGTGATTTTCTATGCATTATTAGGAAGGAGACACAATCACGGTACATGAGAAAGCCAGAAGTATCCAACTTCCTTCTGATTTGTTTCCTCTTTCAGTCCATCTTTTCAATTCAAATCTGAAAAGATCCAAAATACATACAATTCAAATTTCAATTTCAAATTCAAACTCATTCGAATCTCTCTCTCTCTCAAACTCTCAGACAATTTATATACTTTATATGTGAAATTTCCTTTATTTTTTAACCATTTTTTAAATTTAATCTTCGAATATGATTACACAAAATTATTGCAGAATTGCTAGATTTTTACCCATTCACAGATATGTGAGTTTTTCGATCTTATGTTTTACAATCTCAAAGGTTTCGGTCTCAAATTTATCCTGTTATATTGTTGTATTCTGATTTACTTTTATCTGTTTATACGAATGAGAATCAGATTCAACTGTCTATTACAACTATGATGGTCGTTTCAGTAAGGGTGATAACAATATTGAGACCGACCAAGTACCGGCAAATCGACATGATTTCTCTTCTAATGCGGGTACACTAGATAGAGAAGGTATTACTCATATAGTACATTTTAGCTGTGATGAATTAGTTCAGTGATCAGTTCTCTTTGTTGAGAACTCATATATGGCACATATCGAAGTTTTTGGGGGTGGGATTCACTTGGTACTCGGATTCCTGATGTTCACTATTATATATCGTCTCACAGCTTTGCCAGATCCTTGTGCAGTAGTAGTAGCGCAGGCCTTAGGAGAAAAAGTGGGCACTTTGAAGACAAGCCTGACATGCAAACACCCAATGGCAGCGAAGCTGTCATCGGAGAAGATCACATCCATCCTTGTGTGGAGCATCTCCAAAAAGTAGAGCAGATACTTGACAAACTGAAGAACAAACAACCTGAAATTCTGAGAGAGAAGGATCAAATGCTTCTGCATTCGTTGGAGAGGAACAAGTCCATGGAGTTTGACCTTGATAAAACCAAGAGAGTAAGTCACATTGATATAGCGAGATATTGGTATTGATGCTTTAGTCCATCGACCTGCAATTCTTTTTCATACAGGTATTACATGGCACAGTGATGAAGCAACTTGAAATTGCTAAGCTAATGGAGAATCTGCAAGACTCCAAATCTCGGCTATGTTATAAAACTTCTCTGTTAATAATACACTCTTCGATACGAAACACCTAGTGATCCATTCTTTGACCCAATCTTACTATAACAACTTGAGGTTTTAGAGCAACGGGTTACTTAACACTACTAGAATAAACAATATAGTTTCAATATAGTGTAACAGGCAGCATACTGCAGAACTCTATCCATTTGAGTATTAAAGCATTTTTAAAATTTTACTGCATATCTGTTCCCAAAATGGTTGTAGTCAAGTACAATTTGTAGATAAATAGCAGGAATGCCACTAGAATAAACAACTCAGTCCTATAGAGAAGAACTGAGAATTTAGTTGAGCACTTGATTAACGGGTAATGTAGATTTAGAAGTGAACTGCACTTGCTAGGTTATACCTGCATGATTTAGGTAACGACCATCTAGATTAGAAAACAACTGTCTCTAAATTTAGAATTCAAAAAGGAGTACTTCACATAATCAATGAAATTGTTCAAAGATAGTTGCAGCTAATACTTAATATCATACTTAGCAAGTATAGGAGTTTGAGGCTTAGAGCTTCAAAGATGTAAGCGTTTTCTGAATCTTAAGCATGAGAATGAGTTGGTGGACGTTGATCAATAGTAAGAGCCAAAAAGCACAAGTAATCAACTCTTCTGAAACTCAAATAAATACACAATGCCTTGCTCCTCTGAAACTCAAAACCGTCGACCTATTAGTATTGAAAAAGGAGGGCGTCCACTAAAATGCAATGCTTGGGATCCCCCCATTCCTATATTTAGACAACTTTTTGATTAAATATGTATACTATAGGCTTAGTGAAGGAGGTGGTTTATCCATTTGTCTACAACACTTGGAGAACCATACCACGGACGTGATTCATCATCCGAACCAACCGGTGAGTGGTAGACTCCATCCAAACTTATGTTCAGTGCACCTTCAAGATGGGCAGATACTTCTGGGACAACACCATCACCCCATACGTCTGCCTGCCCGCAAATCTGAGACATTGTTAGAGCAATCAGAAATAGGACATTCCATTTTGTTTTGAAACCAGTTGTATCAAGATACGTAAGGGGCAATCAGGAACAAGAAATGAAGCAGTTAGACATATAGGAATCTCAATCAGGTTCAGCTAGCCATTTTTAAGGGTTCCTCCAGCTCAACGTGGAGAAGTCAGACCCATTCCATGAATTCAAGAAGAAAGTATGTTGAAGTTTAAGTGTTGATGTTAGCACAAAAATAAGCAGATCAGCCCATTTAAGAAATCTAATTACTCATGCCCACATGCCTCAAGGGTATCTCTATAGGCTATTACTAGCAAATCTCATTGCTTGCACACTATTATTTTACATAAGTGTACCAATTAAGTGGATAATAATGAATATTAAATTAAAAGTATAAACAATACAGAAGTAGAATTTTCATCGGCCTATAACAGACAACAGATTATTTACTAAACTCGAGCTAGCATACACCTAAACTTGATTCATAAACCTTTTGATGGCTGATCAAATATACTAAATGGGGGCAAAAGAAAGAATGTTTACCTGTTTGTACCCCTGACCAACAAAGCGAGCACGAAATGTGGCGCCACTTGATGTTGCTGTAAGACTTGTTCCATTTTCAATAATCACCTCTGAAGCTGGTTGCTGAACGTTGACCAGGTTCGTGCATAGCCAGAGGTTTTCTATGGATGTGTTCTCAAGGAACTTAGCCAGAGGTTTCAACTTGACAAGACAAATGAAAATCCTGCAGAGAGGAATGCTAAAGAGACCAACGTTAAACAAGTTAGTGGGGATGAAACAAGGCCCAACATTGAACAAGTACGTGGGGATGAAACAAGACCTAATGCCTATAACATAATTTTTGGAGAGCCCCGCATCCCGAGGAGCTACCCTTTACAGGGGTTATGGTATGAATGATTTTGTTGAGGCAAATCAAACCAGAACAGTGAAACCTTATGCAATGTTCTCGTTGAAAAATATTATACTTTTCAAGTTGGTGACTGTGTGTATTACTTTGGGTCTAAATTCGAACTTGATAAGTATACACAACTTTCAGCTTTCCATTAAATTTCCACTCGAGACTACTTCAAATGAACCCTGTACAGATATATGCCTACTTTAAATGTTTATTTCTACATTTCAAATAACTCTGAACAACTGCATACACAACATATGTAAACTAGAGTTATTAAACTCCAAAAGCACAGCACAGCGAAAGGGCCTCTTGGAACTTAATAGGGGCTTTTTCCAAGCGATACTCACTGTAGTTAAATATATGAATATGAATAAGGGTATACGCTTGACATGCTAATCAATAACTGTAAACTCGAAGGTGAAATAAATTGTATAACGAACGACCTAGTATCAAGTTTCGTGATATTAAAGATATTAAGAAGCTAATAAATTCAGACTGAAGAAACATAAATCATTGCTTCCCTGTAGTTCCCAAAGTCTGTGCATGGTGCTCGACACATCTCATTTGGCAGGATAACATACATCTGTGAAATTGAAGGTGACACCAGCAAAAAATGTGATACAAAAAGAATGCCGAATGTGGAAAAATTACAATCAAAAAATTTTGAACAAAATTAAAGGTGAAGAAAAAAAGGACATAAGAACAAAGTCGGAGAAACGAATACAAATTTTTAATGATGAAACTTGTGAAAAAAATGACTTTGCATGAAACAAATGTAGATAGAAATTGTGTTTCAAAGAAAAGAAAGTAGATAGAAATTTGCTATTAGTTTCAACAAAAAAGAAAAAAACACTCAGGAGAGAATCCACCATAGTTACGTATATATTTTAACCACAAACCAAACTGACCTCAATTCCGAATAGTAAAAAACACAAGGAAACTAGGTCACTGCCGTGCCAGTTCTTTTGCCTGATCTCTTTCTCTCTCTTGTATTATGCAGAATGCAGATACCAGCGAAAAAACAGAAAAGATCATAACAACAAACACCGACCAAAAGCAGTAAAAAATCTCTCTGGGAAACAAAATCAAACATCACCGTACACTACAGTCCTCTATGCAGGAAAAATAGAGAATCCGGATCAACAAGCAAACACCAAAAATACAGATAGAAGAGCGTCAACCAAATACCAGCAGAATGTTAACAGTGGGCATAATAATGAAGGTTGATATGTCAAATGAGTCATGAATTGGCTGTATCATCACCTTGGCATATTTAACATCTAGTCCCACCAAAGCACCTACCGATCAAATACTGGCAAAAAGTTAACAGTGGGAAGAATACTGAAGCCTGAAATCACCTTACTGACTCTATATCTAGACATCTAATTCATGCCAACGCACATACTTTCATCATATACAGTAATCTCACTAATAACATCATACAACATCCAATCGTATCAGATCCCCGATCAAAATATTATAGACGAAAAAACAATAACTTGCTCAACTACAAAATAAACCAATAGAAGAGCATGAACAAAAACAATCAAATCTTTTATTGTGCAACATTCAAAGCTTAGGTTTTTCACAAATATACATCTCAACTTATAGTTGTACTTCTATACTTGATCAAAATCCGATTGTAAGAAACAAGGCTGATCAAGACTATGCTAGAAAAAAATGTTCATGAACCTAGAATATCATTAGAAAATAGATGTTGTAAGAATAGCAATAAGCTTTAAGTTCGTCGTATTTATTTTTACCAACTAAAGCAATTCAGTTTGGAGATAGAAATAGACAACATGCAACTCTGTAAGAAGATGTGGAGTAACAGCTACAATTAGCTAAAAGTAAATCACAAAACCGGAGCTTACCATACTCGTCCTCCTTTCTCATCTCTCTCCCAAATTGCACTGATAAACTGATTGATACGACACCAGTAATAAATCCCTATAAAAAAACCAAATCAAGGATTACCAGACAAGTAACCCCTCACTATATATGATGACTATATATTAGACATAATTGATGATCATTTTACCTGTCATGTATCATCATCCTTTTCTCTTGTTTCTCACATATAGAAAAAGGACATACCAGAAGAGATAATAGCACATACAACACAGACAAAGATGTCAAGAAAGCTGTGAGTCGATTAAAAGTAAAAAAGAAAAACTGAAGCTTACCACTCCCCTGGTAGTTGATGCAACTAAAAGGATACATTAACGACCTCTTCAAGTTCTATCTGAAAGTCCCCAGGGAACTCTTGAGAAAGAAAGCGGATCTGGAGAGAGAGAAATAATCTAAACATAGCATTTAATTTGAGGAGGGAATCTAACACCACCATAAGCAAAACAATGAGTTTAGCCTAACCACCGGGGAAGAGATCAGGTGATTTATGAAATCATCAATAGCAAAAGCATATGTACCTTGTAAACTTGAACAAAATGTATAGAGATGGGACAGAAGATAGTGAATAGGGCCATCCATGCATAACACAGTTTTTTTCACTGCAAACAACATAATCGCAAACAAGCCATTATGCATATTATATGGTAAAGACCACAAACTAATTTAATGTAAACTGGTAACTACGAACAATTAATGACAGTTATAAGACACCATATTTAACCAGACAAGAGTTATAAGACCACAAGCTATCTTGCTTTCAATCTTGTGCACTGTGTTCAAAAAGCTGGAATGATGTGGGAAACTTCTGTACAGAAAACATGGTATAAAGGACAGGAAACAGAACTACAAAAAAAGGGCATATCATGAGTAAAATACCACAACTCTTAAACAAAGTTCCTAAATCTTCACCAAAGTATTGAAAAATAAATCAAACCTGACCATCCTCAATAGTTCACCCATTGCATTACATACTAAACCCTCAAAATCCTTCGCACCGGAATTTCCCAATCATTCACACCAACTGTAATATTGACAAATACACGAAAAGAGTAAGGTTACTAAGAAAACCCACCATAAAACGTCCATATCTCCACTACAAAGTCTTACAAGCTGTAATTTTGCATGTCACTTTTTGTAAAGTCAACATCAGGCACGATAATAAAAGATCAAAATAAGATTACCACACAAATCCTCAGTAGTCACTTTTTGTAAATTTTCAGCACCAGAAAAATACCAACAGAGAAGCAAGCTAGCATAATAATGAAGATCAAATTAAGATTACCGCACAAATCCTCATTAGTCACTTCTCGGAGAGGGAAACCTTGAATCATCATCAACAACAGCACCAAAAATATACCAAAGAAAGCATCAACCAGAAACTGTCATCAGCAAGATATTAAAAATCAAATTGTAATTACCGTACAAATCCTTCTCATGAATCACTTTTCAGACCAAATTACTCCAGAGAAACCTGTAACACCACCACCAACAAAAAGATACCAATACAATAGCATCTATCAATAAGTAGCAGAAAGTTAACATCACGAAAATTAAATTCAAAATAAATCTACCGTGAAAATCTCACAGGAACCATAAATTGTTTTCAGCATGTCACTTCCTGGAAAAATAACTCGAGAGGAACCGTAAAATCTTCATTAACACCACCAAAAAATACCAATAGAAAAGTGTAATCTGAGAACTAGCAAAAGTAAACATGAGGCACGATACTTAAGATCAAAATACAATTGCCACACAAATCCTCAGTAGTCGCTTTTCCGACAAAAACCTCAAAAGAAACCTAATCTACATAACAAACAGCAGCAAAAGATACCAACAGAAGAGCATCCATGAAAAACAAGCAATAGGCATGAAGATGAAGATCAATTTAGTCACCATCCATACATAATTACTCGAGGAAGACCTAGAATCTTCAACAGCGCCAAAAAAAATACCAATAGAAATTATCAATCGAAAACTAGCATCAGGCACGATAATGAAGATCAAAATCCAGATTACCGCACAAATCCTCCTCTTTAACACTTTTCGGAAAAAATTAATACAGAGCAGCATAAAATCTTTAACACCACCGCCATAAAAAATTTCATTAGTTAAGCACCAACCAAAAACTAGCACAAACTTGACAGCAGGCACGAGAATTACATTTAGTTCCCGCCAAAACAATTGCTCCCATCATGTTTACTTCCGCAATCAAACAACATCCAATTAAAACATACATATATACACCTAAATTCATCCTTATGTATGGAGAGAGAGACAGCATCCTTATGTATCACCACCCAGTTAAATATGGAGAGAGAGACACACACACACAGAGAGAGAGTTGATTATCAATCATACCTGTCCAGTATAATCCATTATCTGAAAAAGGACATCTATATAGAAAGTACATAAATAACATTATAAGCATGTACATCAACACACACATAAGAAAGAGAACTCCACCATTCCATCCCACGCTGAAAGAGTCAAGACTCTGTCTTTATCATCGTCACCCCCGTAGTGTCATACATCTTGCATAAAAGCCAAAACATGCGTCAATCATATTCGATAAAAGAACTTCTAAACAAATTTTTATACAATATATTCACCAAGTAATTTTCAAACCAGAGACCATCGACCATCCTTGGTAGTATTCCTGTTGCATAGACATACCAAACCCTCAAAGTCCATTACACCCGATCAATTCTGAACCATTCACACCAACTTTAATATTAAATAATACATGAAAGGAAAAAACGTTAATAGCCCCACATAACCCACTGTAAAACGTCCTCAACTATATAGTCTAAACACAGATAGTGGATAGGTATGTTACTACCTATTATAGAAAGTTTAGTTTAAAATTTTAATTAAAAATATTTATTACTCTTATAAACTATTGTATATTCAAGTAATTAATATTAATAATAGAGAATAATGTATAATTTAATCTTGCATACCATGGTCAATAAAGCTGACACGGAGTTGAGAGTTAAGTTTCTGTAGAGCAAAAATATTTAAACAAACAAGAAGACAACCAAAAAGATACGACAATGAATATTTTAAATCAGCAAACTAAGACAAGATGTTGTGATGCAGCTATAAATTACAATCAGCCATGACTCAAACGAAAAACTGAAGCAAACCACTATGCAACTGAATCAACACATCAATGACATCTGAAAGTTTTATTATAAAGTTCCTGCATAACAAATTCTGAGAAAAAAAAGTGGTCTCAGAAAGAAATATATATACTCTAAACAGAGCACTGAGTCGAGGAAAGATAATCTATGAAGACCAATAAGCACAAGGTATGATTTTGTCTGACCTCTGGTGTACGCCTTAAGATTTGGTGAATTTCGGAAACATCAGCAGAAATTAGCAAAATCATCTTTAAGTCGTTGCTTCAAGAAAGATGCAACTCGTGACTTGTGCAAAATTTATGGAGCTTGCAGACATGTTTACACAACAATGTTACAAGTACATAATTGCATTAAGCCATATATGCATATTACACGGCAAAGCCCAGTTTTAGGTAAAATACTTACCAACAATAAGTAATCACCATATCTCCACTAGCTTCAGCCAGGCAAAAGTTGTGTGATGGGACAATTTTGCATACCATGGTCAGTAGAGCTGAAACCAAGCAAATTTTTTGTACAAAAAACATGTTAAATAGACATGAAACAGAAACAGAACCACAAAGAAGAAAGGGTTTCTTATGACCATGAGAAAAGATAAACAAATTAAAAAAAGTAACAACATATAAAGATTCAGAAAAAACTACCAGCACTCGTTAAAAGAGTCAGGACTTGTCTTTATCACCGTCACCCCAGTTAAATTTTATATCGTGCATGTAAGTCATGTGTAAAACGCAACTTTTAAACATAGTTTCTATATCTTCAGCAAACAATTGAGATTAAAATCAAACCAGAGACGATCCTCAGCACTTCTCCCCTTGCATGTACATAGCAAACCTTTCAAATCCTTAACGCCACAATTTCTCAACCACTCACGCAAACTGTTGTATTAACTAATACAGGAAACAGGAACATTACCTAGATAACCTACTGTAGAACGTCCATATCTCAACTACAAAGTCTAACTAGCTGTAATTTATACACAGATAGAGAATACGTACAGAACTTCCTTACTCTCGTCCTCCTTGTCTCGTCTATCTTTCTCAATAAGCAGATAATGATCTAAAACATACCTGATCAAAATCAGAAAACACTGAAACTGATTGTTATGACAATAGTAACAAATACCTACTCAAAGCAAAACCAAATATGACCGCACAAGTCCTCCTCAATATTCACTTTTCAGGAGAGGAACCTAAATCTTCATTAACACCACCAAAAAATAGCAATGAAATTTGTCAACCATAAAGAGTAACATCACCATAATGATACCAACAGAATAGCATCCACGAAAAACTAGGAATAGGCATGATAATGATTAATGAAGATCAAATAACCTTACCACACAAATTCTCCTTTTAAGTTACCTTCCTGACATAATTACGAAACCTAGAAGCTTCATCGACAGCACCAAAAAAAATACCAACAGAAATTATCAACCCAAAACTGGCATCAGGCATGATAATGAAAAAAAAATTAGATTACCGCACAAATCTTCCTTCAAACACTTCTTTTACAAAATCAATCCAGAGAAGGATAAAATCTTTAACACCACCACCAAAAAAAAAAATCAATAGTAAAGCATCAACAAAAAACTAGCACAAAATTACCATCAGGCACAGGAAAGTATGTCTACCATAACAATCTTGAAGGAGCCAGAATTGCCTTCATCGTCATCTTTGTGTATAAATACATTTAGTTCTCGCCAAAACAATTACTCTCATCATCATTTGCATTTATGTAAGCAATAATATCCCACAACTTCTAATTAGAACATACATATCTTCGCCTAAATTCATAAATAAAATAACGGAGGAAAAGAACCATTAACCTTCTTATGATAAAGATAGCATCCTTATGTTTGAAAATTCAGCCTACACTTATGTAGAATAATTCAGCCTACAACTACTGTATATATATGTATATATGGAGCGGGGGGGGGGGGGGGGGGGGGGGGGGGAGGTAGAGAAAGAGAGTTGATGACCATCATACGTGTCCAGTACAATCCATTATCCAGAAAAGGATATCTCCGTAAAAAGTACCTATATTACATTATAAGCATATAAATGAACTCGCACAGAAAAATGAGGAATCTCAGATCGCACATATATAAGTAAATGATGTCAGTGAGAGAGGGGGAGAACGAAACTGCGAGAGAGAGAGAAAGACAGAGTATGAGAGAATTCTACCATCACACGTTGAAAGAGTCCTGACTCTGTCTTTATCATTGTCATCCCTGTAGTGTCATACAATCTCGCATACAAGCCAAAACCTGCATTGATCATATTCGATTATGCCACGAGTAAAAAACAGCTTCTAGACAAAATATGTATATATTCACTAAGAAATTCAGAACAAAATAAAACCAAAGACCATCCTCGGTAGTATGCCTGTTGCATAATCAAACCCTCCATATCCTCTAAACCAGATCAATTTCTAAACCAACACCAACTGTAATAAATAAATAACACACGGAAGGAGAAACATTAATAGCCTGATATGACCCACTATAAAACGTGCGAATCTCAATTATATAGCCAAACCAGATGTAATTTCCAACAAAACACAGACAGTGAATAGGTATATTACTACCTGTTATAATAAGTTTAGTTTAACAATTTAATTAAAAATACTTGCTGCTTAACTAAAAATTCATATTCTTACATTACTATTGTATATTTAAGTAATTAATAATACTTGTGTAAAATGCAACTGTTATACATAGTTTCAATATATTCACCAAACATCCGAGAATAAAATCAAACCAGAGACCATCGTCAGCAGTTCTCCCCTTGCAAGTACATAGCAAACCTTTAAAGTCCTTCACGCCACAATTCTGAACCACTCGCGCAACTATTATATTAACTAATACAGGAAACAGAAACATCACCTAGATAGCCTACTGTAGAATGATCATATCTCAGACAAAGTCTAACGACCTCGTAATTCTCCATAATATGCAGGCATGTTTACACAGTAAAATGTTTCAAGTACATAATCACATATAAGACGTTAATCCATATTACCCACACCCCCACCAGCTTTAGCCAGACAAAAGTTGTGTTATTTGACAGATTTGCACACCATGGACCGCTGAAACCAAGTTAATTTTTTTATACAAAACACATCAAACAAACAATAGAATGAACCACAAAGAAGAAAGGGTACATCATGAGCACGAAAAAATATATAAAAGAATTCAAAAGAGCAACAACTAACAAAAATTCAGATAATGAAGAGTAACAATAGCTACTCAAACCAAAACAAGTCCTCATTAGTCACTTTCCGGAAAATATTTACTCAAGAGGAGCCCAAAACCTTCATTCACAGCACCAAAAAATACAAACAGAAAAGCATCAACCGAGAACTAGCAGAAGTAAACATGAGCCACAATAATGAAGATTAGAATAAGATTACCACACAAATCCTCAGTCGCTTTTCGGTCAAAATCACTCGAGAGGAACCTAGATTCTTCATCAAACACAGTACCAAAACACAGCACCAAAAGATACAAATAGAATAACATTCACAGAAAACTAGCAGTACACATGATAAGGAAAATCAAAATAACATTACCGCACAAATTCTCCTTTTTAGACACCTTCCGGCTTCCGGGCTTTATTAGTAGAGGGCATTATAACTACCGTGCTTGTTGTCCTGTCTCATAATACGCAGATGATACTCTAATATGTATGAGTCCCAAATCAGAAAACAACATGATAAACTGATGGATAAGACATTAGTAATGTATACCTACCCAAAAGGACCACAAATTTTACCACACTAGTCCTTTCCACACAAGTCCTTTCCAGTAGTCACTTCCCGGAAAATTATGAGAAGAACCTAGAATCTTCACCAACACCAAAATATAGCAAAGCATCAACCGGAAACTAGCAGAAATTTAACAACAGTCACTATAGTGAATGTCAAAGAAAGTCTACCATAACAATCTCAAAGAAGTCCTGAGAAGGCTTTATCATCACTTCAGTGTATTTATACCTCTAGTTCACGTCAAAGCACAGACTCTCCTCCAATTCACTCTTACTATGTTATGCCACTAAGAACATCCTAGAACGTCTATTTAGAGTTTCTGCTTTTTAGAATTTCTGCATCCTCACTGGAATGCCTACGAAAAGATAATAGAGAACAGAACCGTCAACTTACTGAATTAGAACAGACTTTTCATAGCACATTTGTTTCTTCAATGAAAAAAAAACATCCATGATAAAACCAAAATGATTTACCGACTTCTGGAAGTTCCATACTAACAAGTTAAGAATCCTGAGAAAGTGGGAAGGGAGGGGAGAGGGAGGGGAAGAGGCTAAAAGAGTATTAATATAGTGTATTTAGCAAATATATAAAGGAAGAATCTAGCATCACCACTAAGCACAAACCATGAAGTTCGCTGACCTCTGGCAGCAGGAAGGATCTCAAGCTCAGGTAAATTCTGAAATTATCAGTAGCAAAAATGTATTTAAATCTTTAAGGGAAATACAAACCTTATGAACTTGTATAGTTGTATAGCGAATGCAAGCACCGTCACAAAGTAATAAAACAAATGTTACAGATAAAGACTCACATGTAGTCATATATGCATGTTAAAGTGTAAAGTCCACAAGTATGTCCAACTAAAGTAGTCACCAAAATCAACTAATCATCATGTACCAACTTGGCAAGACACGGTGTAATGGGACAATCACCTTGCACCTCTCTTGTTCTCCATAATCGATAATGCTAAAACAAAGTTAAGACTTCTATACAGAAAACAAGCTTAAACCACAAAGAAATAGGGGCATAGATGAATTTGGGAAACTCAAAACAACAATGAGAGGAGTTACGAAAATTAAAAAAATTACAACCCTACATCAAAAAAGAGTTGTACCTTTGTATTTAAGTAAATTATATCTTGCATACAATCCGAAACACATAGTTTCATCAAATTCAATAATGACAAGTTAAATATTTTGTTTAGTCAGTCTCAATGTCCTTACTAAAACATTTAGAATAAAATCTCTACACATATTAAACCTGGTACCATCCTCAACAGCACACTCATCTGCACTAACCACCCTCAAAACACATAGTTTCCTCAAATCCAATAATGACAGGTAAAAAACTACATTTAGTCAAAATCTCAATATCTTCACCAAAACAATTAGAATAAGATTTGTAACTTACTAAACCAGAGACCATCCTGGAGAGTACGCTGATCTGCACACACCAGCCCCAGAATCCTTTAAACCTTGATTCTAACAATTCTCAACACAGAAAATATATGTTGATGTTCAAATGAGAGATAAAAATCCACCACAACACTCATAAATCCTCTATGAGGAAAACAGGTTACTATCATATTCATCATCTTGACTCATCTCTCTCTTGTTTAGACAGAAAATAATCAATAGGACTTGATTGAAATTAAACTACACTGATAATATGATCGCATCACTCTAAACAACAAAATCAAACATTTACATACATGTCCTCATTTCTGGCCTGGATTACAGAAATCGTTCTAAAAAGAATAAACAGTCGACAGCGAAAATACAAATAGAAGAGAATCAATTTATTACCAAAACATAGTTAGGAATTTAGTAGAAGTTATTGGGATTGCCGGTTGGAAGTAAAATGAGGACTGAACTCTACCCATCTATGTCAAAAGAGTAATGAGTTGTTTTATCGTCACTAATGTAGTTTACACCAAAGAACATGCTCTAACCAGATTCACTTGTCATTAGTAACATCCTACAACATCAAAACAGAATTTACATAGCTTCACCAGATCTCGTAAGGAAACATCACAGAGAAAATACTCGTTACCTTACTGAACACGGGACCTTCCTTGATAGCAAAACTATTTCCTCAACCACACGTCTTTAAAAGAATTTAGAGCTTTGATAATTATTGTATCTGACGTGTATCAACCTGTTTTTTTGTTTCTCACATAATAAAAGACCTGACATCCACAAAATCCACAAGAACCACCAACCCATATATTCATTACACCTTGATTTCTGAATCATATACGAAATCAGTACCAAGTACAATAGGCGAACAAAATCTTGACAAGTTAAATCAGAGATAATCACTATACATCGTCCACATCTTAACTAGAAAGTTAAACTAACCGTGATTTTGGATATCACACACAAGGAGAATAGGTTACTACCGCCCTTGTCCTCCTGTCTCGTTTATTTCTCATGTATTACACATTGAAAAAATGATCAAAATCATCCCATAAACTACTTGATATGATAACAGTAACAAGTCAGTAGATGTCTTCCTCCATGTCACTATAAGGCTAAGTTAACAAATTTGAACAACAGCCAACTCCTAGAACTTAAAAAGAGCAGGATAATGAAGTCTGACATACCAATCGAAAATCCTTATCATCACCTTAGTGTACATCTACTTCATGCCAAAGCATGATTCGATCAGATTCACTCATGTCACGGATAACATCCTATAACATCTGATCAGAACCAGACCTCAAAGAAAATATAATGTAGAAATATTCAATTAACTATTCACCTAAAGAGATTCCCAGCAGCACATTTTTTCCCCAAAAGAAACTTGACCTCATAATTCATAATATACATTATAAATAGCAGTGTACATAACATATAAGAATTGAGAAATTTCATGATCATTGTACCCGTATGATATAATCTCTCACTTGTTTTTCACATTGAAAAGTACTTGACAATCCTGATTGCAGAATGACAAAATATTGAATGAGATTATTTTTAAACGAAGATCAAATGTAAGGAGAAAATGCAACAAGAAGATAATTGAACACAAATTACTTCAGAAGAAGATTCTTAACTTGAGTATTATTTGATGATATGCACTTGAGATCTATCAAAGAGATATAGTCTGATTATAACATCAAACATTGTGATTTAGTTTTTTTTTCTTTTTCTTTACCAACATAAATACTTCAAATTGGAAATGTATGACATGCAACAGTAAAATAGTTATAAATCAGCTAGAAGTAAAATGAGAAACTGAAGCAACGCACTCCCCTGATAGTCGTTGCAATTAAAAGGATAAATCAACCACCTCTTAAGAACCCAGGCAACAAATTCTGAAAAAGAAAGGGATCTGGAGACCGAAATTATCTAAATAGAGTATTAACACAAGGAAGAGAATCTAAAACCTACATAAAGCACAAACCATAGGTTTAGCCTGACCTGGGGCAAGCCTCGAGATAAGAGGATTTCTGGATACATCAATCAGTAGCAAAAGCATATATTAATTGCTGTTCTAAAATATGTAAGTCGTGAACTTTGTGCAAAAATGTAGAGAAGGGACAGAAGATAGCAAACAGAGTTATGTATGATAGAACAGATTTTTCTTTGCAAACATGTTTACACAGCAACTGTTACAACTTCATAGCGGCATATAAGCCATTTAAGCATAATACATGAAAACTAATTGCCAGGAGTAAGTAATCAGTATATGGCACCAGATTTAGCCGTCGACCAAAGTTGTTTAATGAGACAGTTATCATCTTGTGTCTGCAACTTTATCATAACCCCAATTAAGTCGAACATCTTGCATACAAACCAAAACACATGCATTCATCATATTCAATAATGCCACAAGTACTACAACCCTAAATCTTCACCAAAATTTGAGAACGATATCAAACCAGAGACCATCCTCAACAGTTTCCCCTTTGCATCTACATACCAGATCCTCAAAATCCTTCGCACCACAAATTACGAACCATTACACCAACTATAATTTTGACTAATACACGAAAAGAGAAACGTTAATAACCCAACATCAACCACCGTAAATCATCCATATCTCAACAAAAAAGTCCAACAAGCTGTAATATATATGCAGACGTACTGTCACAACCTTGCTCGTCCTCCTGTCTTGTCTCCCTCCTGTCTTGTCTCTTTTCATGTTATATGCAGACAAATAATGATCTAAACCGTTGGTGATCAGAATCAGCAATCAACACGATAAATGGATTGATACGAGAATAGTAATGAATACCTACACAAATCAGATATTACCGCACAATTCCTCTTCATTAGTCTCTTCTCGAACAACATTACTTGGAGAAAAACCTACAATCTTCATCAACACCACCAAAAAAACTACCAATAGCAAAGCATCAATCAAAAACTAGCAGAAAGTTAATTCGAAATAAGTCTACCATAAGGAACTCCGAGGAGACATGAATTATCTTCATCATCATCATCTTTGTGTATATACAGATCTAGTTCCCGCCATCATCATCCTATTCAGTTATGTAATCAATAACATCCTACAACATCTAATTAGAGATCGAGGGAGAGAGATGATCAAATTACCTGAGAGAGATAATAATTCAGGAGGGATCGAGAGAGAGAGAGAGAGAGAGAGAGAGAGAGAGAGAGAGAGAGAGAGAGAGAGAGAGAGAGGGAGAGAGATTTACCTGAGAGAGAGAGAGACAGAGAGAGGGGGATATGATCAACGTACCTGGAAAAAAGGATAAAGCTATTATCGAAAAGAGGAACATCGGCTTTCACTGTAGATGATTTACATAGCCATGTGTTACAAGTATTTACATAGCCATGTGTTACAAGTATAGACACGGTCATATATGCATGTTATCCTTTAGCCCACAAGTAGTTCCATCTCAGGTAGTTAACACACTGATCACCATATGCCAACATCAAATCTAGACACAGCTTGTGTTATTGGACAATTAACATGCACCACTCTTGCCTTCCATGATCAATATCGCTTAAACAAAATTGAACCTCTGTACAGCAAACAGCAGCAAAAGATACCAACAGAATAGCATCCATGAAAAACAAGCAATAGGCATGAAGGTGAAGATCAAAATAACATTACCACATAAATTCTCCTTTATGGTCATCATCCATACATAATTACTCGAGGAAGACCTAGAATCTTCAACAACAGCACCAAAAAAAATACCAATAGAAATTATCAATCGAAAACTAGCATTGGGCACGATAATGAACACCTACTCAGAACAAAACCAATATGACCGCATAAGTCCTCATTAGTCACTTTCCGGAAAATAATTACTCAGGAGGAGCCCAAAACCTTCATGAACACCACTAAAAAATACCAACAGAAAAACATCAACCGAGAACTAGCAGAAGTAAACATGAGGCAAGATAATGAAGATTAGAATAAGATTACCACACAAATCCTCAGTCACTTTTTTCAGTCAAAATTACTCGAGAAGAACCTAGATTCTTCATCAAACACAACAGCAAAAGATACAAATAGAATAACATTCACAGAAATCTAGCAGTAGGCATGATAAGGAAAATCAAAATATCATTACCGCACAAATTCTCCTTTTTAGTCACCTTCCGGGCATTATAACTAGAGGAAAACCTAGAATCTTCATCAACAACAGCACCAAAAAAATACAAATAGAAATCAACCTAAAACTAGCATCATGCATGATAATGAAGATCAAAATAAGATTACTGCATAAATAAGTACATATCAGACCCTCAAATCCCTCAACAGCTGAGAAATTTCTGAACCATGCCCACCCTCTGTAAAACTGAATAATACAGGAAAAACGTTAATAGCCCAAGATAACCTACCGTAAACATCAATTCTTAACAAAAAATCTAGCTACCTGTAATTTTGAATGATACCCAGATAGAAAAAAACTACGTGCTTGTTGTCCTGTCTCATAATACGCAGATGATACTCTAATATGTATTGAGTCCCAAATCAGCAAACAACACAATAAACTGATCGATAAGACATTAGTAATGTGTACCTACCCAAAACGACAACAAAAATTTCCGCACAAGTCCTTCCAATTAGTGTCACTTCCGAGAAAATTATGAGAGGAACCTAGAATCTTCACCAACACCAAAATATAGCAAAGCATCAACCGGAAACTAGCAAAAATTTAACAACAGTCACTATAGTGAAGATCAAAGAAAGTCTACCATAACAATCGCAAAGAAGTCCTGAGAAGGCTTTATCATCACTTCAGTGTATTTATACCTCTAGTTCACGTCAAAGCACAGACTCTCCTCCGATTCACTTACTATGTTATGCCACTAAGAACATCCTACAACATCTATTTAGAGTTTCTGCATCCTCACTCGAATGCCTACGAAAAGATAATAGAGAACAGAACCGTCAACTTGCTGAATTAAAACAGACTTTTCATAGCACATTTGTTTCTTCAATGAGGAAAAAATCCCTGATAATACCAAAATTATTTACAGACTTCTGGAAGTTCCATACTAACAAGTTAAAAATCCTGAGAAAGTGGGAACAGAGGGGAGAGAGAGGGAAAGAGGCTGAAAGAGTATCAATATAGTGTATTTAGTCGAATAAATTAAGGAAGAGTCTAGCATCACCACTAAGCACAATAGCTGACCTCTGGCAGCAGGAAGGATCTCAAGCTTAGGTGAATTCTTAAATTATCAGTAGCAAAAACATATTTAAATCTTCAAGGGAAAGTCACACCTTATGAACTTGTATAGTGAATGCCAGCACTGTCACAAAGTAATAAAACAAATATTACAGATAAAGAATCACATGTAGTCATCTATGCATATTAACAGTGTAAAGCCCACAAGTATGTCCAACTAAAGTAGTCACCAAAATTAACTAATCACCATGTACCAACTCGACAAGATACAGTGTACTGGGACAATCACCATGCACCTCTCTTGTTCTCCATGATCGACAATGCTAAAACAAAGTTACACTTCTATACAGAAAACAAGCTTAAACCACAAAGAAATAGGGGCATAGATGAATCTGGGAAAAAATGAAGGGAAACTCAAAACAACAATGAGAGGAGTTACAAGAATTAAAAAAATTACAACCGTACATCAAAAGAGTTGTACCTTTGTCTTTAACCCCTAGTAAATCATGCACTGCATACAATCCGAACTACATAGTTTAATCAAATTCGATAATGACACAAGTAATATAAAGTAATATATTACTTTTCAATATATTCACCAAACATTTGAGGAAAAAATCAAACCAGAGCCCATCGTCAGAAGTTCTTCCCATGCAAGTTAAAGTCCTTCACGCCACAATTCTGAATGACTCGCGCAAATATTATATTAACTAATACAGGAAACAGAAACATTACCTAGACAGCCTACAGTAGAATGATCATATCTCAGCTACAAAGTCCAACGACCCGTAATTCTCCATAATATGCAGACATGTTTACACAGTATAATGTTTCGAGTACATAATCGCATATAAGACGTTCATCCATATTACCACACCCCCACCAGCTTTAGCCAGACAAAAGTTGTGTGATTTGACAGATTTGTATACCATGGTCGGTACAGCTGAAACCAAGTTAATTTTTTTGTACAAAACACATTAAACAGACAATAGAAAGAACCACAAAGAAGAAATGGTACATCCTGAGCACGAAAAAATATATAAAAGAATTCAAAAGACCAACAACTAACAAAGATTCAGATAAATCTACCAGCAAACATTGAAAGAGTCAGGACTTGTCTTTGTCATCGTAACCCCAATTAAGTTCTCCATCTTGCATAATCAGCCAAAATACATTCATCATATTCATTGAGGTCATGTGTAACACGTGATATTTAAACACATTTTCTGTATCTTCACCAAGCAACTGAGATTAAATTCAAACCAGAGACCATCCCCAGGAGTTCTCCCCTTGTATGTACAGAGCAAGCCTCGAAAATCCTTCAAGCCAGAATTTCTGAACCACTCACGCAAACTGTTGTATACAGGAAAGAGAAACATTCCGAAATAACGTACAAAGTCTAACAAGCTGTAAATTCCCATATACACAGATATAGAGAATAATACGTACGTCACTATCTTACTCGTCCTCTTGTCTTGTATTAATCTTTCTTTAAACACGGATACTGATCTAAAATTTACCTGATCAAAATCAGAGAACACTGTAACTGATTGATACGACAAGAGTAACAATACCTACTCAAAACAAGAGTAACAATACCTACTCAAAACAAGACCAATATGACCGCAGAAGTCCTCATTAGTCACTTTCCAAAAAATAGTTACTCAAGAGGAGGCCAAATCCTTCATCAAAACCACCAAAAAAATATCAACAGAAAAGCATCAACCGAGAACTAGCAGAAGTAAACATGAGGCACGATAATAAAGATTAGAATAAGATTACCACACAAATCCTCAGTAACTTTTCGGTCAAAATCACTCGAGAGGAACCTAGATTCTTCATCAAACACAGCACCAAAAGATACAAATAGAATAACATTCACAGAAAACTAGCAGTAGGCATGATAAGGAAAATCAAAATAACATTACCGCACAAATTCTCCTTTTTAGTCACCTTCCGGGCATTATTACTAGAGGGAAACCTAGAATCTTCATCAACAACAGCACCAAAAAAATACAAATAGAAATCAACCTAAAACTAGCATCACGCATGCTAATGAAGATAAAACTAAGATTACCGCATAAATCCCTTTAAGTACATATCAGACCCTCAAATCCCTCAACAGCCAAGCAATTTCTGAACCATACCCACCCACTGTAAAACTAAATAATAAAGGAAAAACGTTAATAGCCCAAGATAACCCACCGTAAACATCTATTTTTAACTACAAAATGTAACTACCTGTAATTTTGAATGATACACAGATAGAAAATAACTACCGTGCTGCTTAGCAAAAGAAAAGAAAATAAAAAGAAAATAACTACCGTGCATGTTGTCCTGTCTCATTATACGCAGATGATACTCTAATATGTACTAGTCCCAATTCAGCAAACAACATGATAAATTGATCGATAAGACATTAATAATGTATACCTACCCAAAAGGACCACAAATTTTACCGCACAAGTCCTTTCCAGTAGTGTCACTTCCCAGAAAATTATGAGAGGTACCTAGAATCTTCACCAACACCAAAATATAGCAAAGCTTAAACCGGAAACTAGCAGAAATTTAACAACAGTCACTATAGTGAAGGTCAAAGAAGGTTTACCATAAACAATCTCAAAGAAGTCCTGAGAAAGCTTTATCATCACTTCAGTGTATTTATACCTCTGTTTCACGTCAAAAAGCACAGACTCTCCTCTGAATCACTTACTATGTTATGCCACTAAGAACATCCTAGAACGTCTATTTTGAAATTCTGCTTTTTAGAATTTCTGCATCCTCTCACTGGAATGAGAATCAATTTATTACCAAAACACAGTTAGGAATTTAGTAGAAGTTATTGGGATTAACGGTTGGAAGTAAAATGAGGACCGAACTACACCCTTCTATGTCAAAAGAGTAATGAGTTGTTTTATCATCACCATAGTGTAGTTTACACCAAATAACATGCTCTAACCAGATTCAATTGTCATTAGTAACATCCTACAACATCTAAACAGAGTTTCCATAGCTTCACCAGATCTCGTAAGGAAACATCACAGAGAAAAGACCCGTTACCTTAGTGAACACGAGACCTTCCTTGATAGCAAAACTATTTCCTCAACCACACGTCTTTAAAAGAATTTAGAGCTTTGATAATTATTGTATCTGACGTGTATCAACCTGTTTTTTTGTTTCTCACATAATAAAAGACCTGACATCCACAAAATCCACAAGAACCACCAACCCATATATTCATTACACCTTGATTTCTGAATCATATACGAAATCAGTACCAAGTACAATAGGCGAACAAAATCTTGACAAGTTAAATCAGAGATAATCACTATACATCGTCCACATCTTAACTAGAAAGTTAAACTAACCGTGATTTTGGATATCACACACAAGGAGAATAGGTTACTACCGCCCTTGTCCTCCTGTCTCGTTTATTTCTCATGTATTACACATTGAAAAAAAGATCAAAATCATCCCATAAACTAATTGATATGATAACAGTAACAAGTCTATAGATGTCCTCATCCATGTGACTATTACGCTAAGTTAACAAATTTGAACAACAGCCAACTCCGAGAACTCAAAAAGAGCAGGATAATGAAGTATGACATAACAATCGAAAATCCTTATCATCACCTTAGTGTACATCTACTTCATGCCAAAGCATGATTCCATCAGATTCACTCATGTCACTGATAACATCCTATAACATCTGATCAGAACCAGACCTCAAAGAAAATATATTGTAGTCGTAGAAATATTAAATTAACTATTTACCTAAAGAGATTCCCAGCAGCGCATTTTTTCCCCAAAAGAAACTTGACCTCAAAATTCATAATATACATTAAAAAAAGCAGTGTACATAACATATAAGAATTGAGAAATTTCATGATCAATGTACCCGTACGATATTATCTCTCACTTGTTTTTCACATTGAGAAGTACTTGAGAATCCTGATTGCAGAATGACAAAATATTGAATGAGATTATTTTTAAACGAAGATCAAATGTGAGGAGAAAATTCAACAAGAAGATAATTCAACACAAATTACTTCAGAAGAGGATTCTTTACTCAAGACATTATTTGATTCTTTACTTGAGTATTATTTGATAATATGCACTTGAGATCTATCAAAGAGATATAATCAGATTATAACATCAAACACTGTGATTTAGTTTTTTTTTTCTTTACCAACATAAATACTTCAAATTGGAAATGTATGACATGCAACAAAGTAACAAGATGTTAAGAAATAGTTATAAATCAGCTAGAAGTAAAATGAGAAACTGAAGAAAAGCACTCCCCTGATAGTCGTTGCAATTAAAAGGATAAATCAACCACCTCTTAAGAACCCGGGCAACAAATTCTGAAAAAGAAAGGGATCTGGAGACCGAAATTATCTAAACAGAGTATTAACCCAAGGAAGAGAATCTAAAACCTTCATAAAGCACAAACCATGGGTTTAGCCTGACCTGGGGCAAGCCTCGAGATAAGAGGATTTCTGGATTCATCAATCAGTAGCAAAAGCATATATTAATTGCTGTTCTGAAATATGTAAGTTGTGAACTTTGTGCAAAAATGTAGAGAAAGGACAGAAGATAGCAAACAGAGTTATGTATGTAATAGAACAGATTTTTCTTTGCAAACATGTTTACACAGCAACTGTTACAACTTCATAGCCGCATATAAGCCATTTAAGCATAATACATGAAAACTAATTGCCAGGAGTAAGTAATCAGTAAATGGCACCAGATTTAGCCGTAGACCAAAGTTGTTTAATGAGACAGTTATCATCTTGTGTCTGCAACTTTGTCATAACCCCAATTAAGTCGAACATCTTGCATACAAACCAAAACACATGCATTCATCATATTCAATAATGCCACAAGTACTATAACTCTAAATCTTCACCAAAAATTGAGAACAATATCAAACCAGAGACCATCCTCAAGAGTTTCCCCTTTGCATCACAAATTCCGAACCATTACACCAACTGTAATTTTGACTAATACACGAAAAGGGAAAGGTTAATAACCCAACATCAACCACCGCAAATCATCCATATCTCAACTAAAAAGTCGAACAAACTGTAATATATATGCAGACCTACTGTCACAACCTTACTCATCCTCCTGTCTTGTCTCTTTCCATGTTATATGCAGACAAATAATGATCTAAACCGTAGGTGATCAGAATCAGCAATCAACACGATAAATGGATTGATTCGAGAATAGTAATGAATACCTACACAAATCAGATATTACTGCACAATTCATCTTCATTGGTCTCTTCTCGAACAACATTACTTGGAGAAAAACCTACAATCTTCATCAACACCACCAAAAAAACTACCAATAGCAAAGCATCAATCGAAAACTAGCAGAAAGTTGATTCGAAACAAGTCTACCATAAGGATCTCCAAGGAGAATGAATTATCTTCATCATCATCGTCTTTGTGTATATACAGATCTAGTTCCCGCCATCATCATCCTATTCAGTTATGTAATCAATAACATCCTACAACATCTAATTAGATATATATACACCAGAATCCATGAGAGAATTTAATGGAGGAAAAGTCGTTAAACCTAGAACTAACCGCCTTAGTTAGATAAGGCATCCTAATATAATAAATAATTCAGGAGGGATAAAGAGGGAGAGATAGATGATCGAGAGAGAGAGATGATCAAATTACCTGAGAGAGATAATAATTCACGAGGTATCGAGAGAGAGAGAGAGAGATTTACCAGAGAGAGAGATAGAGAGAGAGATGATCAAATTACCTGAAGAGATGATAATTCAGGATGGATAGAGAGACAGAGAGAGAGAGAGAGAGAGAGAGAGAGAGAGGGATATGATCAACGTACCTGGTAAAAAGGAAAAATCTATGATCGAAAAGATGAACGTAAGGTGTGGGGTGTGTGTCTATATATAGGGTAACGAAGGTCGGTTGGATAGCTTAATGGCAAGATCACGCGGAAATTTAATAATCCGTTTTGGACAGGGTTTGGGATTTAACAAATCTAGGTTTTAGTTTTTTTTTTTTTTTCAAATCTATACTATATCTATACTATTAACTCCTTATATATAATAAGCGTAAGGGAGATCTTATCCAAAACTTTGGTCGGTTAACTCCTTATATATAATAAGCGTAAGGGAGATCTTATCCAAAACTTTGGTCGGTCACTGTACTACCAAAACATATGATCCGTTGGATTATAAAACTATAAATATTCAAATAGATGAGGACCGTTAGATATAATATTAAAAATTGTATTTGATTAATAATAGGATAGTATTTAAATACTAAAAGGTGTATTTTGATAATTTAAACCAATTATAAATAGGTTTTCTATATTGAATAGAAATCTTTATGTAAAAAATCGTAATTATCTTTTCTCTTTAGTTTATGGATAGTTCCAGTTAGATAATAATTATTAAACCATAATTAAATTAAAGATAATTTTGTTAGCTTCGCGTGGGCTGTAAAATTGTTAAAATCTGTTGTCTAAAACTAAAGATAGAGCCCAAACAGTAAAGTGATTATCTAAATTTTAATATTTTTTTTAAATTTAAACCAATTATAAATAGGTTTTCTATATTGAATAGAAATCTTTATGTAAAAAATCGTAATTATCTTTTCTCTTTAGTTTATGGATAGTTCCGGTTAGATAATAATTATTAAACCATCATTAAATTAAAGATAATTTTGTTAGCTTCGTGTGGGCTGTAAAATTGTTAAAATCCGTTGTCTAGAACTCAAGATAGAGCCCAAACAGTTAAGTGATTATCTAAATTTTAATAATTTTTTTTTTATTATTGTAGCACCAATTTAATTTTTTTCCTAATTCTTTTAAATTTATAAATTCTATGTTTATTTCAATAAAATATTAAAATCAATTTAAGAAAAAATTAAAATCGATCGGGTCCGTGTACGACCACTATACGACCAAATTAATTATTACAGTTAGATCTTAAATAGATCAATGAGAATTGTTAAATCTAATATTAAAAAGTGTATCTGATTAATAATAGAATTATATTTAAATACTAAAAAGTGTATTTTGATAATTTAATTATCTTCACGTGGGGTGTAAAATCGTCAAAATCTGATTTTTAAAACACAAGATAAAGCCCAAATCAGTAAAGTGAGTATTTAAATTCTAATAATGATTATTATGTCATCATTATTTTAACACCAATTTAATTACTTTTTTCTAACTATTTTAAATTTAGAAATCTATGTTCAAAAATTAAAATCAATCTAAGAAAAATTCAAATCAACAAAGAATATAATAATACGAGGATAAAATTTTATGAAATTGTGCATATTTTTTATCCTATTTTATTAAGTTATAGATCATAACTAATCAAATATAATTTATTATTAAATAATAAATTATACGCAAATGGTGATTTTGTTTTATAAGCACTCATAGACCTAATTTCATTGTTAGCAGGATTATATTCATATTAAAAAAACCGTATTTTGAAATTGTAGACTCAACTACAGAACAGACCTAACTTTTTTAACCTATATACATTGTAAATTATTAAATTCAAAACTTTAAAAGTTTGTTAATCAATTAGTATAGTACTTTTCTGAAAAATCGTACTTTACAAAAAATATTATCAAATAACCTATGTCTCAAAGAAAAAAAATGAAAAAAAATTCTTTTTTTTTTCAAAAAAAAAACCTGTAAATTTTAATATGTTGTTGGTAGATTCAAATCTTAGATCATTCTATATGATAATTTTACTGTTATGTTTCTCAACAATTTAATTTGAAAGATCCAACGATTATGGATTGAGTGATCAAACAAAGCGACCACACTTATAAGAAAACTTTCATTATTTAGTCTTTAATATAATAACATAGATATTTACGGGATATACTATAAAAAAAATGAATTTTATACAGAATTTTGATCGTCACAGTGTACTATTTTAAAAGAAAAACTATTACAAAAATATATATATTTTAATTGATAATTTATTTTCTCAAAAGTTCAAAGTCCCCGCATCATTAACATATTACAAAAAAGAGTATATTATATTTTAGCAATAAATATTTAAAAAAATTATAAATATTAAGAAAAATTAATGATGTTATCCTGGTAGTTTGGTCCTAAATACCGCAAAAACATTCTCAACTGTTAGATCCAATACTTTTAAAAATAGATGATCAAAATTATATCATATAAAAAGAAATTATTATCTAAAAATGATATAAGTTAAAAGATATTATATTAGGATTAGATTTTCCAAAAAGTTAAAACATAAAAATAGTTGTAATTAAATAAGGAAACTCATTTATAACCAAAATAATAAAAATCGTTTAATCTTAAATAGATAGGTGAAAACCGTTAGATTTACATTAAAACATGTATTTGGTTAATAAAGGTTATTCTAATAATCTAAACTACATATAAGTTAAGTAGATTTCCTAAATCGAATAGAATTCTCAACATTAAATTTCGTCACTGTATTCTCTTTTTAGTTTTAGAATAGTTTTTAATTGAAAAAAAACTATTAAACCACAACTAAATTAAAGATTATTTTGTGAATTTCATGTGAACCGTAAAATTTGCCAAATCTAACTTTTATAACTCAATATAAACAAATATTAAATTGAGCGTGTAAAATGTAATAAATATCAAAATTTTAACTATAATTTTTTTTGGCTAAATCTTTTTTAACAATAATTTAATCATGTAAACTAATAACTTTTAAATATTAAAATATTCATAAATAAATATAATTATAAATATTAAAAAAAAAATTGTGTGTTGCATCGTAATAAAGATATAATTATAAACAGAATAATTATAAATAAAATTTAAGTAACCGTGCATAGCACGGGCTATAAGCTAGTATTATTAAAGACGAAACATTAAAAGTTTTGGTCGGTCGGTCGGTCGGTATTTGGGTCGGGCCTATCTATAATTTGGATCGGGCATACCTATAATCAATTTATTTATAACCAATTATTTTTTTCAGCTAACACATTACCTATTTTATATATTTTTCTAACCAAAACAACTCATCTTATAAAAATAAAATAGGCAACATATATATATAATGGTAATATTATTACATATTTATAACTCATTACTTTTTTCAGCAAAAACTAATTATCTTTTCTATATTTTCTAACTAAAACAACTCATCTTTTAAACATAACACATGAAAAATAAATATGTAATGGTAATATTGTTATATATAATTATTAATAAATAACCACTTACCATTTTTAGCTAAACACATAACTTTTTTTTTTATTTTTTTCTAATTTAAACAACCAATTTTCTAAAAGTAACCCTTTACTTATTTATTTTAAAACATATTTTAATACTTTTAATTATTAAATTTTAAAACCTCATTTTCCAAAAATATCACGGGCATTACCTTTTTAAACTAAATATATGTTACATTTTTTATTTTTCTTACTAAAACCCCTCATTTTCCAAAAATATAATGGACAAACCCATACTTATTTATTTTAAAATCTGTTTTAATGTTTTTAATTAATTAAAATTGTTTAGCTATTTTAACATGCCTACTTATTTTTTGGACAATTACAATTAAAAAAATATTAAAATAATAATAATAAATTAATAATTAACAATCCGTGCATCGCACGGGTTTTAAGCTAGTTGATATGGACAGAAAAGTAATTATAGAAATATAATTGATGATTCAATTAAAAGGCCGGTATTTAAGGACCGACACCCTAATTATTCATTAATTTCGTAATTAATGAGTAGGGAAATATACAGCTCATTAAAAGAGCCCAAATTATGGCAAATTGGTCAAAGAAGGATCCAGAATCTATATATTCTTAAAGTGTAATGAGGAATTTACCCAATGGGTAAAAAAATTTACCCATGGATCCTATTTGTACTATGTTTCTACTATATTTCACAAGATCCATGGACTATCCATTTTGTTGACCCATATACCAAATAATCTTATCCTAATTTTGAATTTCAAATTACACATTTATGATTACAATATCTTCCTTGATTTTCTCAATCTCTTCCTTCTTTTCTTTTTTTTGTACGTCCGTTTCTTAAAAAACACTTAAAAATTATGGACATCCATATACCCATGGGTATAATCCATTTACACTCTTTTTTACACACGTACGGTATGATGATAACTGCAATTCAAAAATTAAACTGATCCTCAAATCACGTTCTCTTGCCAAATTTGAATTTCTCCATCATTCATCCACCAGATTTCACGTTCGTTATGCCCCATAATCTGAGAATACATTGACATGCCATATTTGCCAATAATTATATGACATCATAGTTTGTAATAGAAATAAATAATGACTCATTATTCTCATATTCTTCTTCGCTGTAACATGGACAACACAGGTTTGCAGATTGTGTTCTGATACTGGTAACTGCTAATTATGTGATTTTAATTTATCTTCAAGCTTTGTATTGTTTAACAGGTTGGAAGCGTTTGCGTTTAAATCCGATATATATCTCCTTCTTCTGTTCGAACGAGTAATTCTTGCATACTGATTTCTTGCTTTTCGTATCAGTGTTTTTAATTTGCATCGAAATACAAATGAAACTGAAATTGTTTTAATCTGTTGTAGGCCAGCGGAGACGACCTGCAGCGACATCCTCTGGAGTTAATCGCAAAATTAACTATGCGGTTGATGCTTCCAGTTTCTCTGACGAATTTGAGTCCTAATGTTCAAAATACTACAGATTTTTTGACGGGTACTTTTATAGAATTTTATTTTGCTTATTTTGTTGTCTTTACTTGCTGTTTGCAGCAACATCGTCCGGAGGCACGGTTGAAAGAAGTGTTCCACGGTTGAACAATGAAAATTACAATCTCAATTTTAAAGCTTCATCACACAGTCAATCTGATTTTTTAATCTTTATCTTATTTGTTTGTTTACTTGATTCTTTCGATTGTTCGGTGTATCTGATGTCCAAATCATTGTCATCTTATTGCAGGTATTCATATATGCAGTCCAATTGTTTGATTCAAGTCCTGAAGGAGTCTTTTATTATATTTTCATGTTTGGATCTTTGTTTTGTGTTATTCAAGTCTATTAGTATTGCATACATGGCTACTGATATGGTATAATGTCAAAATATGCTTATTCTTTTGAATCTTTATTGGCATTATTTATTATTTAACCCATAGTTTTGTATGTTTACACTCATAAATTTACTAGAAAATGGTACGTTTACACTCATAATTTTGTGATTTTGATGCAGTGATTGATATATTAAATGATTAGAATCAGGGTGTGATAGTGGATTGTAAATATAGCACATCTCCAGATACTCCTGAGTAGGTGTAGTCGGAGATACTGAGAAAAATGGATCAGGTAACATTCCATAATGGCGTAGTTTCCAAAGTTCCATCCTACTATTTATCTATCTTTAAACTTCTGATTGCAGCAAGTCTGGAGATTTATATAGATGAGAAAGTTTGCATATCTGTTTTAGCTTGCCAACCAGTTTTAGTTTACAGATTCTTTTTTGTGTTTCTAGAGATTATATTACTTGCTGTAACATCTTTCTATGATTCTAGAATTTAAAGTTTCAGTATTCCCCGCGACACTTAACGGCATCTATAGTGGGAGAACTCCAACACCATGTTGAAGTCTGATCCGACTGATTGACATCAATTTTGTTTTATGCGAAACAGGTATACTTAAGTTGTTGCTGGTATTACGAGGAGCAAAACGTACATTCTCTACTTGGTGTTAGAGAAGCATTATGAATCACATCATTGCTGATTTCAAATTTTTTAATTTTTTACTTTCTGCAGATAATCGTCTTGAATACAGGGCATATCCCTTTTGGGCACAAAAATACTGTACTAAACATGAGCATGATTGAACTTCTTCGTGCTGCAGTTGTAAGAGATTAGAGCTTATTTTGATAGCTTACAAAACTCCCATCTCTCTTTCTCTCTATCTCTCTCCACACTCACATGTATTTGAGTCTGATGTTACTATTTCACTCTCATATGTAGGCACAAGACAAAAAATATGTTGCCCTTGATGATGGTCGCGGCCTTTCACCAGGAGTGTTTGGATTTTACAATTATGGAGGTTATAGGGAAGGGGAGCTATGGTGTTGTTTTCTCAGTGATTGATACCATACCGGTGAGAAAGTAGCAATAAAAAAGATATATTATATTCGAACATTTCTCTGATGCTGCAATAACTCTTGAACTTTTAGAGTTAATTATTTCTTTAAAAAATTCTAGATGCTCTATGCAGGTCTATGCCTATGCACACTAGAAATTTAGAATGTTACCAGCCATTTTACATCTATTAATGAATAACTATTAGATTGACAATGTCTTTTCATGTTTCTGGTGATATGTGATCTTTTTAACTATACTAAGTAACTTACCTTTATGCCAAACAGACCCAAGATGAAATTCAAAATTTAATAGAGATAAATTCTTTATTATTGCATACGTTATGTACTGGCCTATGTTCATAGTTGCAGACGTTATGTACTGGCCTATGTTCATAGTTTCATCCTTAAGTTACAAGTCAGGCGACAATCTCAGAATAATTAAGCTTGCCCTTGCACTTGGAATGGAGCAGCAAAAACGGTATGCTTTCATGTACTCTCTCAGGTACATTCTCCTATTTCTAACCTTTAATATTTTTTGTAAGATTTGAAAGTGCCTGAAGATATCACAATAATTAGTAGTACTTATGTTGATTAATGCTAGCTAAATGATTCACTGCCGAATGATGGAATCCAATGTGATAGTGTCAAAAATCAGAAAATGCTATTCTAGCCATAATGACCTACTTTTACTTCACATAACCGCTGATCCTTTTAATTCTCATGTTAGTTAAGCTTTAATTTACACCAATTTTATTTTGATTGCAAGATAAATCCTCCATTATGTTTTCTCCGGGCCATATGGCTTGATAATTCTGCTTTTTAATATGTTAAAATTGGGTGAATAGGTGTTTCCAGGGATTTGCACTAAGCACATTCTTGAATGTGCATTTTGTGGAACACTGGATGAAGTGCTCAGGCAAATACCAATCGAACAATCCAATGATAAAGCCGTTAAGATTGAGATTGAGGAGGCAGGTGCATCTAAGGAGGAGATTCCAACTAAAATTGGTGAAAAATTATATTTAATATATTTATTTAAAAGAAGCCTAATTACTTGCATATATATCATAACAAAGTTATCTACATATTCTTTTTATTTGATTTAATTAGATAATTCCATTAATTTCAATTGTTAACTAATTATCTATTTCTATTTTGATTTAATTAGATAATGCTTTTAAATTTGTTTTTAAGTTATGTTGGCCTTATTTTCTTTGCTTTTTTGATCGCCTTGGGAACTCTTATGTCAACTCAGATGCCATGATTTCATTTAGAGGATTTGACTTTGCACTGCCTCTCCTCATGCTATTTCCTGTCTCTTCCTCTCATGCTCTATATTCACCACATTTATACATGCTGGAAAAGATCTCTTGATTATTCAAAAGAACTTGACCAAGTAAGATGGTGTCAGTTGGGTGATCAAACTCTGCCAAATCTTTTCCTGATTAGAATCATAAAGCACCAAGTTGTCTGAGTCTAAATTAAGTGAGGTGTCCATTCATGGGAAGTGGTGTGTCAAATTATGGATGTCAAATTAAGTTCATGCTTGGCTAGCTGAAAGAGATAATGAAGCAGAACATGTAGATGCTTTTCATATAATCTGTTTCTAATGATTTAAATATATGTATTAACATGCGCTAAATAGTTTCTAAATTTGTTTCATTTTGTACCAATACTCCATATCAGTTTGTGTTCACCCATTATTATCTCCAAAATCATGTGGCTTACATTGGATCAGAGAAAATGTGATTATTTATTAGTTGAATAAAGTGAACTCTTTAGCTATGTTTCATTAGATAGTGTAAATATCACATATTTTTTAGTGTATGTGTTACTAAAATTTCACATATTTTTGCCAGGAAACAATCAGGATATTCAATTTTATCATCAGCAACAATAGCATCATGCTCAATTACCAACAGTAGCATGCTCAATCAGCAATAGGTGGTGGACTCTCCTTTTTACCAGCAAACAATCAGGATATTCAATTTAACAGTTCTGAGGTGTTGTCAATTTCCTTGAAGGGAGCTTGCAATATCAGGATGATGTATCCACGATTTGGACCAAAATTCCTATTATACTATTATCCTTTTGTTAGTTTGTTAAAGTTTGGCCATATATTTGTTATTAATTTAGAAGTTCTGGCTTACCTGCGAGTGGTTCAAGGCCTGTAAAAATTTCAAATGCATCCAGGTGTCGGATACTACAACCAACTAATTTAGTGTTGTGATTAGAGAGTTACACATGCCTTTTGTAATTTAATCATTTAAACATATTCTCATAGCTTAATTTTCATAGCTTACAATCTATCCTCTTTCTGGCCCTTTCAAATTTGTATACAACTGTAAGTGATAAACATTTTTAAATTTGTTGTGGCGTGCTTTTCCTCCATTAAATAGATTCAGGTCATTAATTTATCCTTCACTCTTGATTTGTAATTTGCTATTGGTTTTGTTTCACTACGTATATGATGTAAACTCAAGTTTTGAGTGCAGGGTTTGTGTATATGAGTGCTTGATGTCTAAGTCTTTTTTTTAAGTGTTAGACATGCAAATATGGTTGCACACAGGACAACGGAGATGATCTGTGATAACATCGATTTTGAAATTTTTAGTTTAATAAATAAGTACATTGCAGGTTTACGCCGTCTTAATAGTATATACGGAGTTTTAGCAAATTTATTACCAATCTTTACTATTTGTCTCTCCTGGTAGTTACACTTTTACTTGACGGCTAAATTGGAAATTTAAGATGACCTTTACTGGTGTTATACTAATTATTTGTCCTATATGTGATGAACTGTTATTTAGCACAAGGAATGATCATGTTTTTAGTATTTTATTACAATATACATTAATTGTGGTGGTCATTCTCGCATCATTTTCTTCCATAGGTAATTTCTTTTTGAAACTACCTATGTATTAATTACTTATATACGCAAGAAGGCTATAGGAGGTGGAGCATTCAAGTTCGCTGATCTCTTAAAGAAAAGCATGGTGTTAGTATAGACAAAGAAGATGAAATGGATTGTCTTTGGTCAAAGTGTGACTGTAAACTCCATTCATAATTCTTTAGTTTCTTGATGTGTTTAACACTCGATGATTGCAAGAATTATAAATTTTGGGTTTGAGATTATAAATTTTGGGTTTGAGATTGCTGTTGATTTTTACAATCACCTCTTGCGAAAATCTACTTCATTTTACTTGGCAATGGCATATCTGAAAGGGAATTTTCTTTTTTCCTCAAGCCTGTATAGAAAACTCTTTGATTCCTGATTAGCTGTCTGCTTTAGGTTATTTACCTCGAACAAAAGAATACATCTTTATCCTCTCAGTTGAAATTTTATGCAGTTTTGACAATTTTTCTCTTAGTGCAGGTGTATTTTGGAGTTTTAACTTTGTTGGATGCTGCTTCCAGTGAAGGGATGAAAGCAGATGAAGAACAAGATGGTGATAATGCATAACGTATTTTGCAGCTCTCACTGCAGGTGGCAAGTGGTTTGAGGAGGACATTGAAATGATGAGTGTGGAAGAGATGCTTCTGGAGCTGGCAAAATTTTTTAAGAGGAATAGTGCGTGCAGTATTAACAGAGTGGGGGGAGTCTCATCTCAGTTTGATTTGTTATGCAGTTGTCTTAGCATCTAGCTGTGTTCTCTTAGTAGTTAAGCCTCCTTTTTTGTTATACGAGAGCTTTCAGTTTTAAATATGGAGAATGATCTATTATGAAATGAAATTCTTCTTATTAAGAAAAAGTAATAACAATTGCATACTAAGTTTTTTCTATTATTAAATCAAATTTAGTACAATTAATTTTTGTTTTGTGTGTGGGTTATTTGAATCATAATTAAGTTATTTTATGTTAATTATAAATCACGAGGCTTCAAGTTATTAAAAAATTATAAATTAATTTAATAAATCAGAATTTATTTGCACCTTTGTTTTATTCATTTTAATTTATATAACCCAAAATTTTTATTGTTTTTTTCATGGGACATGAGTTTACTTTTATAAAATTAATTAAATAATTTGATTTCATATCAAATTTAATTAAATAAGAAATTTTATTGCTTATAGTTTATTATTTTTGTTTATTTAAACATCTAGAGGACGCCGAGATATTATTTGAGCATATAGTATAATAATTTGAGGGTAATTTAAATTTAAATTATTTTTATATTATAATATAAGGACTGAGTTCATAATTTTATTTTAAATGTTAATTATATTGAATACAATAATTTATAAATTTATTATTATGAAATTTATACATCCATTTTAATATAATAAAAACTTATCTTTTTATACATCCATTTTGTAATTTATTTAAGGAAAGTAAGAAGTCAAGTTGTTAAAATTTAATAGTTTAAAAAGTTACAAATTCTTGATGTAAATATTAATTGTAAATACTATAATGTTGTACAAATTATACATCTATCAAATGATTATGTTAATATTTTCTATTATGTAAATACTTTATTTGTGATTTATAATGTAATCCACATTATAAAAGAAATTGAAATTAGCAACTTATTCATAATAATTAAATTTAACATTGCAGATTGCCTTCTTCACACTATTAGTTTATTAGTTCATGAATTGGTTGTTTAGTGTTCTGTTTTAGCAACGTCATGAATCAGACAACCTCATGCAACCTAATCTAATATTGTTTGTATATTTTTTCGGTCAAGTTGGTTCATGTTTAACCATCCAGTTAATGGTTTTCCTTGGTTCAATCAGTTATGTTTATGAGTTGATGGTTAATGGTTATGTTTCTTCACACTATTAGATTATGTTTTTTCCCTGCCAAGTTAATGGAGCTGTAATTGTTCAGCTCCATGCTTACTGATCTGCAAAAACATCTGGCACTAAGATATGGTTAAGGCCATTCTACAACATGAGTGTTCCAACACTCAAACACCAACCATGAATTTGCTAAGTTTAGTTCATATATATGAACAATGCTTTAAAATCCTGTATCCCATGCTTCCTGCATGAGAATCCAGAGATGTTAAAGGTTTGTTTAGAAGTCATGATTGAGCTAAAATATCAACATTGATGTGATCTTTTCCTCTTACAAAACAACTATTTATATGCATAGTTACCTTAATTTTGGTTTTAATGTTCTCTACATAATTATCATAACACAAACATGCTTATCATCAGGCGTCGCGTTAAAACCGTAACATAGTATAAAACCTCGCTAATGAATTGGTACAATTTTAGTAATGAAATAAAACTAACAATGTTGAATACAAAAAAGATTACTAAAATTGATCCGAGGCGTAGCCCGGGCATACTTGCTAAAATTGATGCCGAGAAACCTTTTATTCAAACGGTTGATTTTTATATAATTTTATTATATTTAAAATGCGAGGCATCGTCGTTAGGTGATGCCGAGAAACCTTTTATTCAAGTTTTTATATGTTATATCTTTAAATTGGAAGAGATCAATATTTTGATTAAAAAAATAATATTTTCTTTTAAATATGATAATCAAAAAAGTTAATAAACTTTTTATAATTTTTAGAGCGCGCGTAGCGCGGGCAAAATTCCCTAGTCCCAATTAAAAGCAATTAATGAGTCATAGCCTTTATCAACAAGGAAAAGACTTATCCTGCAAGCAATACAATGCTTATCCAATATCAAAAGGGAGACTTATTCGCTAAGACTCCTAAACATACCATAAATACTAGGCTCCAGACGCCTATATAAGGTCTCTGATCCTACAATCAGAACTACGTCTTTGGCTTGATTCTCAATAACGATTTGAGATACGTAGGCATCTTGTGAGGACCAATTAAGTCCGGAAACACGAGTGCAGCCATTAAAGCTCGAAGCTCATTAATCCTAGAATTAAATTCACAAAGCACGTTTTTTAATCCATAACATTTGGCGCCGTCTGTGGGAAGACAACATCAACCATGACAAACACACGAAGAACAGCTCGGGATACTCAAACTCCCGATGATCGCCCTATCACTTCTGAGGCTGATCAGCCACCGCCGACTACTGGCACTGAAGGGGCGAATATCCCCACCAACACTCAAGGACCGGAAATCCCGATTTCGGTTGAAGGGACGAATCCCCTGTAGATGGTCATTCATGGATCTAATCCACAAGAGACCGTTCACCAGCAACCGATCACGACCTCCCCGCTGCTCATGAGTGCACCAAGGAGCCTTCAACTCCATACTACTGATCTCCCTCAGTACGTGAATCAGACTTTGGGGATGCCAAGCTATGGCATGCCCCCTCGACCCATGGCGGGCGGTAGTGGAACTAATCCAATCTACCATGAGGCATATGTGCCTCCTTATATTCAAGGTCTGGGACCCCAAAATCAACAAACTCGTCAGACCCCTCTCATTCAAGATTACTCTGGCCCATACACTGAGGATGAGGGTTATACAACTGGGGAGGATGTCGCCCCAAGGAGGAGACGTTCTTCACAGACAAATCGGGAGCCACCCCAAACTACTAGGGAGAAGCTTGCAGCCCATGAGGCAGAGACTGCAAGGCTCAAAAAACTCCTTGCTGAAGAAGAGGCCGCTCAAACTCGGGGCCGAACGACTGAAGGAATCCCGATAATCAACTTGGATCCACCAAGAAGGACCAAGAGGGCTGAAGCCCCAAGGGGTGATCCTAGTAACCTGTTGCCCCTAAGAGATCCTGATGATCCTACACCACCGTTTACTCAAGACATCATGAAAACGGCTATATCCAGAAAGTTCAAGATGCCTTCGATCAAAGCCTATGATGGAACGGGAGATCCCGCAAATCATGTAAGGACATTCTCCAATGCACTGTTGTTGCAGCCAGCCAACGATGCGGTCAAGTGTAGGGCGTTTCCCCAAACTCTTGCAGGTATGGCTCAACGTTGGTACAGCCGTCTACCTCCCAACTCTATTGGGTCCTTTAAGGAGCTAAGCAAGGCTTTCATCAATCAGTTCATTAGTGGAAGGGTGCATGAGAAAAGTTCTGCATCACTCATGGCAATACGTCAAGGAAAGAATGAAGCCCTAAGGGACTACATTAATCGATTCACTCGAGAGGCTTTGAAAGTCCCGGACTTAGACGACAAAGTGGCTATGATAGCCCTGCAACAAGGAACCACTGATGACCACTTCAGGAGGTCGTTGGCTAAACATCCACCAGAGAGCATGTTGAAGCTCCAAGATAGAGCCGGAAAGTACATCAAGGCTGAGGAAAGCATGAGAAAGTATGAACCCACCGCTGGCGACTTTGGAAACTCAAAGAAAAGAAAAGAAACTCAGGAGTACGACGTCAAGGAAAAGTTTCCCCGAACATCAAAGAATTCTGACTCTCCACCCAAGAGAAATAACTTTGGGCCAAAGTTCACGGAGTATGCAAGATTGAATACTCCCAGGAGTCAAATTCTGATGGAGATAGCCAAGGAAGAAGATATCAAATGGCCAAAGCCAATGAGGGCTGATTTGTCCAAACGGAACCAAAATCAGTTTTGTCGGTTCCACAAAGAAGTCGGTCATGACACCGACGATTGTAGGCAATTGAAAGATGAGATTGAGTTTCTGATACGAAGAGGAAAACTCAGCAAGTTCACTAAGGATGGAAGCCAAGGTAGCCAAAGAGGAAACTATGAAAGGAAGGATTACGACAGAAGGGACAATGACCAAGATCGTAACCCTAAGCCCCGAGGGCCAGTTATCAACATGATATTCGGAGGACCAACCGCTGCTGGGTCCTCCCGAAACTCAAGAAAGGCTTATGCCCGAGAAGTAATGACTGTGGTTGGAGAAGCACCGAAGCGTGCCAGGACAGAAGTGTCAATAGGTTTTGACGATTCAGACTTGGAAGGGGTAAAGTTCCCCCATGATGATCCTCTTGTCATAATACCTGTGATAGGCAACTCCGAAACAAAAAGAGTCTTGGTTGATAATGGAGCTTCAGTGGATATCTTGTTCCACGATGCCTTTATCAAGATGGGTTACACTGATTCTCAGTTGACACCCTCTAATATGCCCATATATGGGTTCAATGGAGTGGAATCAAAGGTGGAAGGCACTATCCAACTCCCAATGACCATGGGACAAGGAACGAATACATCCACTCAGATGCTGAACTTCATAGTTATAAAGGCAACCTCAACCTACAATGCGATCCTTGGGAGGACGGGTCTTCATGCGTTTAAGGCTGTTGCCTCATCTTACCACCTGAAACTCAAATTCCCCACTCGGAATGGGATTGGTGAAGAACGGGGAGACCAAAAGATGGCTAGAAGCTGTTATGTAGCCGCGTTGAGGCCTGATGGAGTTGGGGGGCAGGTTCTCCCCATTGAAGATATGGACACTAGTGACAATGAGGACCGAAGAGGGAAACCAGCTGAGGATTTAATCCCAATTCCCTTAGTCCCGGATGAACCAGAGAAGGTGACTTATGTTGGGGCACTACTGCCCGAACCATTGAAAGGCAAACTCGCATCTTTTCTTCAAGAGAACAATGACGTTTTTGCTTGGACAGCGGCTGACATGCCAGGGATTGATCCCCAACTAATATCTCACAAATTGAATGTGGATCCAGAAAGGAAGGCAGTGAAACAAAAGAAAAGAAGTTTTGCACCAGAAAGGCTTGAAGCCATTAAGCAAGAAGTAAATAAGCTTTTAGAAGCTGGGTTTATTGAAGAAATCCAATTCCCAGAATGGTTAGCTAACCCTGTGATGGTCAAAAAAGCTAACGGGAAGTGGAGAATGTGCGTCGACTTCACCGACTTGAATGATGCATGTCCTAAGGATTGTTTCCCCTTACCTAGGATTGATGCCTTGATAGATGCCACTGCTGGGCATGAGATGCTAAGTTTCATGGATGGCTTCAGCGGATATAATCAAATCAAGATGCACAAAGATGACATCGCCAAAGTGTCGTTCATCACTGACTTTGGTGTCTTCTGTTTCTTAGTCATGGCTTTTGGGCTTAAGAATGCTGGAGCAACCTATCAAAGGTTGGTGAACAAAATCTTTGAGCACCTGATTGGAAAAACCATGGAGGTCTACGTAGATGACATGTTAGTCAAGAGCCTTGATAAGGCCGATCACATTGAGCACCTCCGAGAGGCTTTTGAAGTGCTAAGACACCACAAGATGATGTTGAATCCAGCCAAGTGTGCCTTTGGTGTAGGCTCGGGAAAGTTTTTAGGCCTGATGGTTTCCAAGAGAGGAATCGAGGCTAATCCCGACAAAATCAAAGCGGTTCTAGACATGGAACCACCAAAGACTGTCAAGGATGTCCAGAAACTGACGGGAAGAGTGGCTGCTTTGGGAAGATTCATCTCCAAGTCTGGAGAGAAGTGTTTACCCTTCTTCAAAGCACTCAAAAAAGTGAAGAATTTTGAATGGACAACTGAAAGTCAAGAGGCCTTTGAGGCCCTGAAGAAATATATGGCTAAAGCACCACTGTTGGCAAAACCCAAGCCAGGAGAAATTCTCTATTTATACTTGGCGGTTTCTAACACAACCCTTGGAGCTGTTTTGGTAAAGGAAGAAGTGAAGGTTCAAAAACCCATCTACTATGTGAGCAAGATTCTACATGGGGCAGAAATAAGCTACTCAATGGTTGAGAAGTTTGCCTTAGCCTTGATAATGGCCTCAAGAAAGCTACGCCCCTACTTCCAGGCTCACAAGATAGAGGTCTTGACTGATCAACCTCTAAGAAACATCTTGCATAGCCCTCAAGTTAGTGGAAGATTGATCAAATGGGTCATTGAATTGGGCGAATTCGACATCAAGTATAAGCCTCGAACGGCCATAAAAGCTCAGGCACTTGCTGACTTCATGGTTGAATGCACCATTGACAACCAAGAAGTCGGGGGGCAGGAAGTAATAATGGAAGACAAGAAAACTGAAGACATAATCTCCAAAGAATGTTGGGTGCTCTATTTTGATGGAGCATCAAAAACAAAATCAAGTGGAGCCGGTTTAGTGCTACAAAGTCCTGATGGATTCCTCATAGAGTATGCACTGAAACTTGACTTCCCAACGACAAACAATGAGGCTGAGTATGAAGCTCTGGTAGCTGGCTTAGGGCTGGCTGGAGCCTTGAGGGTCAAAACTCTGAAAGTATGTGGAGACTCGAGGCTAGTGGTTTCCCAAGTAAATGGGGAATTTGAGGCCAAAGATGAAGTCATGGCCAAGTACTTGAAACTTGTCAAGGCCATCATGACTCAGTTCGACGAATGCTATGTGGAACACATTCCAAGGGAAGAAAACATAAAGGCTGATGCCATGTCTAAATTTGCTTCTTCTGAAATTGAAAACTATGCAGGAAGTGTATACTTCCAAGTCTTGAAGACCCCAAGAATCAACGGAAAGCTGGTAGCACCTATTGATGTTGGCAGTTGTTGGATAGATCCCATCAAGGCTCATCTGGAAACCAGGTGGTTACCCAACGACACTTCAGAAGCACGAAAGCTATACGTCAGAGCACTAAGGTATACCCTGATTGAGGGAATCCTATATAAGAAGTCTTTCATCATTCCATATCTGAAATGTTTAAGACCTCAAGAGGCAGAATTGGCCCTGAAGGAGGTACATGAAGGAATTTGTGGGCAACACTTGGGGGGTAGAGCCCTTGCTCATAAAGTCACCCGTCTAGGTTTCTATTGGCCAAGCATACTTGCTGATGCTAAAAGCTATGTGAAGAAATGTGAACGGTTCCAGAAACATGCACCAGTGGTTAGGCAACCACCAGAGATGTTGACATCCATAAACTCACCAATCCCCTTTGTCATGTGGGGAATGGATATACTCGGGCCATTTCCTATGGCAAGTGCTCAAAGAAAGTTCTTGATAGTAGCAATTGATTATTTCACCAAGTGGATTGAGGCTAAGCCATTAGCCAAGATAACCACCAAGCAAGTGATGCAATTCTTCTGGGGAAATGTGATATGCAGATATGGAATTCCACGAGTCCTGGTCACGGACAATGGAACCCAGTTTAACAACGATGAGTTCAAGAAGTATTGTGATGAAAACGATATCAAGTTGCGCTTCACTTCTGTCGCCCATCCTCAAGCAAATGGGCAAGCTGAGGTTGCAAATCGAATCATCCTTGATGGACTAAAGAAAAGAGTTGAACGCTCCAGAAACACTTGGGTAGACGAATTACTCCCTATACTTTGGGCATATCGTACTACTTGCAAAGTCACCACCGGGGCAACTCCATTCCTATTGGCTTATGGAGCAGAGGCAGTGGTCCCAGTGGAAATTACTCACACCTCCCCAAGAGTTGAGGCTTATGAACCAGAAACAAATGAAGAAGGCTTGAGGCTATCCTTAGATCTAATTGACGAAGTTAGAGATGAGGCAAACGCCAAGATAGTTGAACATCAAAAGAAGGCATCCTTCTACTACAACCTAAGGGTTAAAAAAAGGTTCTTTCGACAAGGAGACTTGGTTCTCAGAAAAATTGAGGCATCCGGAGTTGGACAAAAAGGGAAGTTGGCCCCAAATTGGGAAGGACCATATCGCGTCAAGAACGTATTTGGTCGAGGCTCTTACAAGCTAGAAACCCTTGAAGGGCATGAGGTGCCGAGAACTTGGCATGCCTCCAACTTGAAAGTTTATTATGTTTAAGGTGTTTCCTAAGTGGATTCACTACTAGAAATAAGGTTTTATAAAACCAACCCAAGTTTTTAAAACTTGAGTATTATGTAAGGGTTGAGCCCATTCTTCAAAGTTATGAATTATATACTCCTATTCATCATGTTTTGAATGCATTACATACTGATAGATATGTACAAAATGCTAACTAAACATGCAAAAGGCAAGAAAACAACACAAGCCATGAATGGCCACAAAATATAAATAAAACTAAACTTACAAAAGTTTAAGTTAAGCCCAAAGGCTGGAAATACATAGAAAGAAAATACAAAGCCATGAATGGCCATAAAGAAACTACAAACTACGGCTGCGCGTCACCATCCTTGACTCCCGCATCTGTCTCCTCCCCTGAACTAGAGCTGGAAGAATGCTCACCAGCATCCTCAGCACCATCAGCAGAAGCGTCACTGAGGGGTGATGAATGCTCTGGAACTAAAATCCTAGCATCTTCCTCCATATCGTCAACTCCAGCCAAAATACGCTCCAAGGGAGTAGGAGGGTGAGGAGCAGGAAAGTCAGCAGCATCAAAGACTCCAGGATGCTTGGCCAAGATAGCCTGAACAGCATCCTCCCATCCTGAAGTATGCTGGACTGGGAAAAGGATCTCGTCATGCTTTTCGATCAAGTCCTTGTACTCCTGAGAGTCAAGGTACTCATCGATGCAATCATCCTTGCCTTTCCTCAGCTCAACAATATCAGCCTGAGCGTCAGCAAGCTCCTTCTCCCTCCTGGCAAGAGTCTCCTTAAGAGACTTCACCTCCTCCTCAGACCTCTCCAGCTTGACCTTGTTGGCCTCAGAGGAGGTACGCCAAGCCTTAGCTTGGAACAATACCCCCTGAAAGTTGGCATTGGTCTGCCAAAAGATAAAAGTTAGGAAAATATAAGCAGAAACTTCAAAGAAATAGCTAAGGTAAAGAAAATTACCGCAGTAATAGCTTGAGCCCCAAGATGCTCAGCACCCTCAAGGGTGGAATCTGCAACGAAGTCCTTGTAATCACAAGGGGTAAGAGAGTGGTACGACCAGTCCACAGCATGTTTGGACACCCCAGTAATGGTGTCCTTCTTCCTGATACCCCAGTTGGGGCGCCACACTGAGGACTTGGCAGACACAGGAATGTCCACCTCATCCACAGAAGGGATCAAGAAGCTGGGAGCACTGGCTTTCCCCCTGGGATCATCCCCGATCCTAGCCCTTTTCATCCTGGATGTCTCTACATCCTTGGGCTCATTGGTCTTGTTGATAAAGGCCGCGGCTACAAGAAAAGCCGGAAAATGGTTAACAGAAAATCACAAAGAAATAAAAATAGGCATAATGAAAAGGGATAAGCAAAAGTACCCTTATCATGAACAGTAGAGAGCCCAACGGACTTGAGGACGAACTCGTCCAGTAACTCCCAAGCCACGGTAGTCCTATTATCCTTAATGAGCTCTGAGTAGGCATGGAGCTCCTCCTCATTTAAGACAATGTTACCGGGACTACCATCAGAAACTCTCCCAAAAGATGTACGGAACAGGGTTCCCCAGTCCCCTCTTTCCCATACAAGATACATGAACTCATTTTTCCATTTGGGGTTATTATCTGGGATTGATTTGGGGTGAAAAATGAAAGGGAAGCCTACCCTATGGCTTATATACACCCAACCCAAGTTGTTGGCTGAGCTATTCTTAAACTGAAAGATCTTTCTAAACAAAGGTACAGAAAGAGGAAAGTTTTTACGAAGGCATAAAACCATGAAACAATTAATTATCCTCCAGGCATTTGGAGGTAATTGACAAGGGTTGACTTGGACATCTGCCAAAAGTCTAGGAATAAACTCGTGAAAAGGGAACCTAAGGCCAGCAACTATGGCATCCCTATAAATACACAAAGCATTTGACCGCCAGTGACATGAACGGTCACCGGGGCCGGCAGGAACACGCTTCAAGGGGGCCTTTACCCTATACATCTTATTATAATCTTTTATCATATCTACTTCATGAAATCTATTGCTACAGTCATACGAATCTAAAGCAGATACAGACGGGTATTCATCCCCACGTTCATTAATCATATCATGCAAAGACATGTATTTTGAACGAATAGGAATGGGGGTACCTCGTTTTGATGCAGAATTCATCTTCGAAAGACGTTGGGAAGCGCGATCAGCCATTTCAAACCCAGAATCTTCAAAGAAAATCTTCAAATCTTCAAAGAAAATTGCCCAAAAATCTTCAAGGAAACCCAGAATCTTCAAAGAAACCCAGAATCTTCAAAGAAAATCTTCAAATCTTCAAGTGAAAACCCAGAAAACGGTGAGAAAATCTCGCCGGGAATCGCCTTGCGACAGAACCCTAGCAGAGCAATCTAAAGAAAATTTCGGAGAAAATTTAGCAGAGTAACTTTGAGAAAGTGAAATGTGAAGAATGAATGGAAACAAATGAGAACTCACCCTTATATAGGGATGACAGCCGGTCAATGGGCCGGTTGAAGGAAGGGCAACCGGCATTAGCCGGTACGGCCCATAAAAGGCTAAAAGCCCAATTGATAAAGTTGAACAGTAAAAGTTTTGGGCCCCCTTAATCCCATAACTAAAATAAACAATATTCTGATCGAATGAGTTCGAATAAAGCCCAAAATGGCTCTCATATTCGACCACAATCCAGGTCGAAAAGTTAAAGGCCCAATTGCAAAGTAAAGGCCTTAGGCCCAAATTGAGCCCAATATATGTGGGCCTTAAAAGTCTGAAACGAACCAAGTGTTCGACCACACCCCTGGTCGAAATCATTCGACCAGGTATCAAAATTGAAGTCATGTTCGACCACACCCCTGGTCAAAATCATTCGACCAGGTATCAAAATTGAAGTCATGTTCGACCACATCCCTGGTCGAAATCATTCGACCAGGTATCAAAATTGAAGTCATGTTCGACCACAATCCTGGTCGAAACCATTCGACCAGGAGGCAAAATGGAAGTAAGCTTCGACCAGAATCCTGGTCGAAACCATTCGACCAGGAGGCAAAATGCAAGCAAATTTCGACCAGAATCCTGGTCGAAGGAGTTCGACCAGGAGCTAAAATCAAGGTAAAATTCGACCAGGATCCTGGTCGAAAATGACATGAAAAATTCAAAAATCAATTTATGTTCCAGGGAATTGATGAAAAATCCCGATTCCTGTTTTGGAGAATTATAAAATTGATTTAGAACTATACGTTCGTCAAACCAAGCCACGATATGGAAGAAAATTTCGTAACTCCTGAATGAAATAACTTCTACGATAATCCAAGAGAGATTTTCCTAGAAGTTGGGGGGCAAATGATATGGACAGAAAAGTAATTATAGAAATATAATTGATGATTCAATTAAAAGGCCGGTATTTAAGGACCGACACCCTAATTATTCATTAATTTCGTAATTAATGAGTAGGGAAAATATACAGCTCATTAAAAGAGCCCAAATTATGGCAAATTGGTCAAAGAAGGATCCAGAATCCCAATTAAAGGCAATTAATGAGTCATAGCCTTTATCAACAAGGAAAAGACTTATCCTGCAAGCAATACAATGCTTATCCAATACCAAAAGGGAGACTTATTCGCTAAGACTCCTAAACATACCATAAATACTAGGCTCCAGACGCCTATATAAGGTCCCTGATCCTACAATCAGAACTACGTCTTTGGCTTGATTCTCAATAACGATTTGAGATACGTAGGCATCTTGTGAGGACCAATTAAGTCCGGAAACACGAGTGCAGCCATTAAAGCTCGAAGCTCATTAATCCTAGAATTAAATTCACAAAGCACGTTTTTTAATCCATAACAGTAGTATATTATTAAAGCCGAAACATTGAAAGTTTTGGTTTTCGGTTAACGGTGGGTTTTTGGTTTTCGGTACTTTTTCTAATTAATAAATTAATAATATAATCAAAATTCGGGAAAGTTTTATTCTACATTAATATTTCACTATATTTTAGTACATAAAAATCAAATAATATTGAAATCTAATCAAAAAATGGAAATGTGAGATCTAATTTATTTAAATTTAGGATACACTGCTACAAATATATTTCTTTCTTTTTAGGATAACGAAAGCTACTACAAATCAAATCTTTAATGGAATTGTATTATTGTCAAGTTACCAAAATAGTAACTAGATGATTGGCTTTTATAATTAAAATATTTTTTTTTCTAACAAAATCTACTCCTTTTCCAAAAATATCATTACAATTATCTTTAAATTAAAACATATTACCTTTTATATTTGTTATTACTAAAATCTATGTTTTCCAAAAATATGAGGTGCAATCCTTACTTATTTATTTTAAAACCTATTTTAATACTCTATTTAATAAATAATAAAATAATATAAAAATATTAACTAACTGATTGCCTTTTATAATTAAAAAAAATCTAACAAAATCTACTCATTTTCCAAAAATATCACGACAATTACCTTTAAATTAAAACATAATATCTTTTATATTTGTTATCACTAAAATCTCTATTTTCCAAAAATATGAGGTGCAATACTTACTTATTTATTTTAAAATCTATTTTAATACTCTATTTAATAAATAATAAAATAATAAAATAATATAAAAATATTAACTAGCTGATTGCCTTTTATAATTAAAACATTTTTTTCTAACAAAATCTACTTCTTTTTCCAAAATATCACGGGCAATTAACTTTAAATTAAAATATATTACATTTTATATTTGTTATCACTAAAATCTCTATTTTCCAAAAATATCAAGTGCAACTCTTACTTATATATTTTAAAACTTATTTTAATACTTTTAATTATTTAAAAAAAAACTTACCTATTTTAACAAGTGAACGTATTTTTTTTAACAAATACCTTAAATCCCTATTTTCCAAAAATATGAGGTGCAATCCTTACTTATTTATTTTAAAACCTATTTTAATACTCTATTTAATAAATAATAAAGTAATATAAAAATAGTAACTAGCTGATTGCCTTTTATAGTTAAAACATTTTTTTCTAACAAAATCTACTTCTTTTCCAAAAATATCACGGGCAATTACCTTTAAATTAAAATATATTACCTTTTATATTTGTTATCATTAAAATCTCTTTTTTCCAAAAATATCAAGTGCAACTTATATATTTTAAAACCTATTTTAATACTTTTAATTATTTAAAAAAACTTACCTATTTTAACAAGTAAACGTATTTTTTTAACACATAAAATTAATATAATTAAAACACATTTAAAAATATTATGTGCAGTTACTTTTTTTTTAATTAAAACATGTTAACTTTTCTATTTGTCCTTATTAAAAAAACTTACTTATTTTAACATGTCAACATATTTTTTTAATAAATACAATTAATATAATTAAAACACTTCTAAAAATATCACGATCAATTACTTTTTTTAATTAAAACATGTTAGATTTTCTATCTGTCCTTACCATTAATATTATTTTATTATAAAATAATATTAATAATACATCATTTATCTTCATCGTCCTCATTTGTATTTTTTTTATATTTTTTTATGTTCCAATGAATATTTAAGTTTTTCATTTTATAATTTATCATATTAATTTTTACTTTTATTTTAATATTTTCCGTTCACATTAAATTTTTTAGTTTATTATTTTTAAGACCCGTGTCTTGCACGGGTTATAGGCTAGTAATTAATTAATTTACAGAAATTATTGCGTGTTTAAGTAGTAAAAAAAACATCATAAATTTTAAGTTTATGAAGATACGTTTCAAAATGAAAAAATTACAAAAATATTCATTTTTTTATAAAATTAACAAAAATAATTATTCTGATAAAATGGTCAATTTTATCTTTTGGGATACTTCACTTGTAATTGGGTATCCCAATTTATATAAGATACTAGCTTAAAACCCGTGCGATGCACGGATTGTTAATTGTTATTTTATTATTATTTTTTTAATTGTATTTGTTAAAAAAATAAGTAGGCATGTAAAAATAGCTAAACACTTTTAATTAATTAAAAACATTAAAACAGATTTTAAAATAAATAAGTAAGGGTTTGCTCGTTATATTTTTGGAAAAAAAGGGGTTTAAGTATGGAAAAATAAAAAAATGTAACATATATTTAGTTTAAAAAGGTAAATGCCCGTAATATTTTTGGAAAATGAGGTTTTAAAATTTAATAATTTCAATTATTTAAATACATTTTAAAATAAATAAGTAAAGGGTTTGTTCATGATATTTTTAGAAAAAGAATGGATTTTAGTGAGAAAAATAGAAAAATTAAATTAGAAAAGGCTATTTCCCGTGATATATTTAGAAAATGAGGGACTTTGTTAGAAAAAATCTATAATGTGTTTTAACTGAAAAGTTAATTGTTTACAAATAGGTATTTGATTATTTATATTTTAATATTTTTAGTAATTGCATTTGTTAAAAAAAATAAGTAGGCATGTTAAAATAGGTAAACTTTTAAAAAAAATTATAATATTACGTTTAAAAATAAATAACTAAAGGTTTGTCCGTGATATTTTAGGAAAATGGAGGGTTTTAGTAACGAAAAATAGAAAAACTAACATGTTTTAGTTAAAAAAGGTAATTGTCCGTGATATATTTGAAAAAGTATAGGAATTTGTTAGAAAAAATAAAAAAAAATAATGTATTTTAGGTGAAAAAGATAATTGATTATAAATAGGTAATATTATTATTTAATAATATATTTCTATAAATAAGTAATGTTAATTAAGTAAAAACACGAATTTAAGAAATGACAATTAAGTAAAATCACAACGTAGAGGTATCTCATCGGGTAATGTTAATTGATTTCACTAGTGGTTTGGTATCTCATATACAGGTATCTCATCGGGTAAAGTTAGCCAAAATTTTAAGAACATGTATTTTTATTAATTTTGTATGAAAAAATGGTTAAAGTTGTCATTCAAAATCTAGAACAAATATGTACGGGAGAATAAATGTTAATTTTTTTCCAAAATATTTGAAAAAATTCCATAAATGTTTTACTTAATCATAAATATATTCAAAATTAAAGTTTTCATATATCTCCTCTAAACTTTACTAAAATTTTAAATTAGCGGTTTTACTAAATAAATTATTGTGTTTGTAAATCTTAAAAGCTCTTCTTCCCTTTATCTCAAAATTTTTGCCAACTCAGTTGAACGTTCTTTAAAAATTATATAATTAAAAAAATGATATCATTAGAAAGTAACCATTACACATATCCATTGAGCTGTCATTATCTACCAGAATTTTCTTTACTAAATTTGTCCCAATTTTCGCAGTGATGATGATCGTGGAGAAATCCTTCTGGATAATCGTGATGTGAAAAGGAGATGACATGAATAGGATTTCGATGTGGTCTTTTGTTCTCAACCCTGAAGACTTCTTGAGCATACAACTTTTTTGTATTATTGGAGGTACCTCCTGCTGAATGACCACCCGAAATGACATCAATTATCTTGTCTTGATTTCTATCATCGTGATGTCTGGCTACTTCTCGTTGAACAAAGTGTGTTAGCTGGCCACTTTGAATTTTATCCTCAATAAGTTTTTAATTGGTAGCTTCTTTCTGTATCATGGCATGTGTCTTCATGATATGCCTAATACTTGTTGCTTGCGGGACGTCCTGGATTCATTGGTCTAGGAGGCATGTATGAAGGCTTTGTCTTTAAAATGGCCAAAATAGACGCCTTGTTCGTGTTGAGCTTTGTGAAGTCTCTTTCTTCTCGACGTCCAAGTTCGAGGAGATTTTGTTGGAAAACTAGACTGACCATGATGATCGGGTTTGGGCATATTGACACTACGAGTCTGTCTTTCAGGACTTCGTGATTGTGGTCGCTCGAATTTTCTCTCACTTCTTCGTGTCTCCCATTTAGGGACTCGTGGGCTACTTTCAAGTCTTGTCCGTGGTGATCTCGAGGACTAGATGTTTCCCACTGCCTCCTGGAGAGTGAGTCTATGTTCAAATATCTACATTGCAGCCTGCAAGGTTCTAGGATTTTTTCAAAGAATTCTACTAAAAGCAATCCATGTCGTGATTTATCGACCCCTACTGCTAAATAGTTGATGGCTATTTCCACAATGACATTTGGAATTTCTGAAATTTCTACTCTGAAGCGTGATAGATACTCTCTTAACGGTTCGTCATTTTTCTGGCGAATCGTCATGAGGGAAGTAGTGATTTTTCCTCCTTTTTTGTTGCTGGAGAACCGAGTGCGAAACTTGATCTTCAGACTAGACCATGAATTGATTGACCGAGGTGGTAGGTTATTGAACCAACAAAGTGTCGTAGAAAAGAACCTACACCTCCCTACCTCAGAGTAACCAAAGAAAATCATCCTATCATCGAAGAGATGTATAAAATCAGCTGGATCTGTTGAACCATCGAACTGGTCTATAGGAGGAACCTTCAAATCTCAATTGATTCGAGCTGTCTTAATTTCTTCATAAAGAGGACTCTCGGAGGGACTTCTAGTCCTCCGGAGTGTGTCATGATGAAGTCCTTACATAAGGCGATATCACTTTGTAACTTCGAGATGTTAGGGGGTTTCGTATATTTAGGAGCTTTCTCACTAGTCTATTCATCATTAAAGTAGACTTCTTCCATCACTTTTCGACGACGCCTCCGGGAAGAGAAAGAAACCGAAGACTCTTCCTGGTAAGAATATTCACTATTGACTGATGGTCTCCATGAAGAGTCTTAGTCACCAGTTTGGTACTCAGAGGATGGTCTTTGATCAAATAAACCATCTATCTCTCTTTGAAGTCTTATAATCTCTCTTTTTTGCCTAACTTTCTCTTGTAATATACGCATTTCTCTGTCTAATAAGGCCAGTTCTTCATCCTCTTTCCTGTCGGGGTGTTCAACCTCGATGTTTGCATTTTTCTGCTGTTTTCACTTTATTTTTTTTAAATGTAACCGAACATCACTGGACAGAACTTTTTTCCCCTGAGCTATCTCGATTAATGTTCGAGTATCCTTTTTTGATCCAGATTTGTCACGACCTGGTTCGGATCGAGATGGTCTTTCTCCAGAAATGTTTTGAACTCCTTCATCGAACAGATTCCTAGGTTGTAGGTTGCTTGTCGCACCTTTATTCACCTTTTTATCGTTGTTACATCTCTGGTATGTGGAGAAAGTTTTTTACACGGATTTGCTCCCCGCCGACCATTGTTATAGTCGGCGGTGATCTTGCTGGTTTCGGAGGTAAGTGCCCTCCTTCTAGCGTTTCTAGCGCCACTGTTGAGTATACAATATCTGATCCTTATCTCTTAAATCATAAATCATGAATTTTTTTTTTATGGATATTTTACACCCTACCCCAACACTTCACATAAAATTACATAAAATGTCATCCAAAACTAATCTAGAAGTCATAAACTTCATATAAAATTACATAAAATGTCATCCAAAACTAATCGAGAAGTCATAAAAACTTTTTAAATTGTACAAATCTTTTGTCTTTGAGTACCGACTTTTCTAACTAATATTAATTCACGTGATTTTCTCTGCATTATTAGGTAGGAGACAGAAGTGTCCAACTTTCTTCTGATTTGTTTCCTCTTTGGGTCCATCTTTTCAATTCAAATCTGAAAAGATCCAAAATATTTCAATTTCAAATTCAAACTCATTCAAATCTCTCTCTCAAATTATTTAGTGGTCAATATTTAATGAATCTAGCTCAGTGTCTCGCATGAAACATTTCTTTTCCTTAGGAAAGATAAAATAGGTTGGCAAATAAAAGGCCATATTAAGGCTACTAGTGATGAGTCCTAAAATCTTGCTTGATACTTTCATTACTTGGGCTTTGGGGGGTTGAATGTTGTGGTAAGTCTTAGAGGGAACCAAATAGACTTCAGCTAAACTAGGAGGTTTTATTATAGATACTTCGTTTTGTGGGTTTTATGGTGGGTGTTGGCCCTTTTTATCATAATTTCAGGGAAAAATGCCCAAAATATCATAATTGAAAAAAATGGCCCTTTCTATCACTGGAAAATGCATTATTTTATTGCGTTTTTACAGAACGCATTATTGATATGCGTTTTTACCATTCACGCATGTTTTTCTTTCGTTTCTACAACAGAAATAAACAAAAAAACGCATCTTTATCATGTGTTTTCGCATAACGCAGGGAAAGCGTTAGGTTAACAACTTCAGATCCTCTGTTTTAATCAAGCTGCCCCACCCACGTGCATATGTACGTCGTTCAACAATGATTTCAGTTATTTTGCAGATGACTTTCTTTGCAACAATGGTGACTTTTTACTCAAAATTAATAACGCATGTTTATGTCTTGTTTTTTAGTGATATGAAGGGCCTTAATTTTGAGTTGTGATAATTTGGGCATTTTGTTCAAAAATTATATCTTTATATATAATTAGTTAAAAAAGCCGCGCTTCGCGGCGGCGTAATAATTTTTTTTAAAAACTCTATCAAATAAATTACGAAAATTACTCGGTCCTCGCTAATAAGCCGTCCTCCCGTGAAACACTTATTCTACTTTTAATAGAATTTTTAAATGCAAGTACTTATTTTATATCCGAACTCTTTTCCTCTATAAATCGAAACACCTATTCTACTTCAAATAGAATTTTGCAAGCACTTCTTTTATATTTGAACTCTTTCCCACTACAAATTCAAACACCTATTCTACTTCAAATAGAACTTTTAATTATATGTCTTCGCTATAAATTCGAACTCTTCTCCTCTATAAATTCGAACACCTATTCTAATTCTAATATGCTAAAGAATATTTTTTTTATCAGTATTTAAATTGTAAACCTCTAGAAAAATTAGAAAAATAGATTAAGACGATCTTAGGGCGCCACCTCACCTCCCGCGTATCCTCCTTTATATATATATATTGATTAGTGTAAACGAGTTATTTGATATGGTATGGTATTGATCGTCACTTTCCTAATTTTACGCGACACATTAGCTTTAACCTAAACTCTATTCTAATAACACCACCGGTAAATATTTAAAATTTTAAAAATAAAAAAATTACCAAAAAAAAAGTAAAATATTTATAATGTAGATTAAGCAATGATCTTAGAAAATAAAAAAGTAATTAATATAAAGATAAATCTTAAATTTAATAGTCAACAAATTATGATAGAAATTTTGCTAAAATAATAATTAAAGATAAATTCTTAAATAAGATGTATAATATATATTGGTATATTTATTTATTTAATGTAAATTAGTTTCATTTACAAATGTGCCACTCATTTTGAGTTAAAAAGGAAAACAAAACTGGATGTCTATCAAATTCAAATTTTAAAATAAAAAAATAACTAAAATATTCTATTCTCATTTAAAAAACTGAAAAATTTTAAAAACAAAATTTAAATCTAAAATAAAATTTAGATATGTTTAATATTATGATTACCACTGTTCATCTAAAATAAATATTTAACATTTTGAAACAAAAAATCACCAAAACAAAGGATAAAACTATAATGATTTATAATGAATATTAAATAATGATCTTAAGAAAATAAAAAATATAAAAAAGTTATTTATAATCGGAAAAAATAGATTTTAAAATTAATAATCAACAAATTATGATAGATATTTAGCTAACAAAATAATAAAAGATAAAATTTTAAATTAGAATATCTATTACTTTAATGTAAATTAGTTTCAAAAAACAAAATACTATAAATTAAACAAATAGCAAACTAAATTAAATAAAAATTGTCAATTATTAACTCGATATCAAACAAACAAATACCAAATTAAAATTATCAAAGTTAAATTTGAAAAATAATAGATGACTAAATAAATTATCACAAAAAACATTAGTGATTTTAAAAATATAAAAAAAAATCAAAAATAAGTATCATTCCAAAAATATAACATAAACTGACATAAAATTTATGTAATAAATATATGTTTTCAGATTTAGTTGAAAAATTTTAAAAACAAAATTTAAATCTAAAATAAAATTTAGATATGTTTAATATTATGATTACCACTATACACCTAAAATAAATATTTAACATTTTGAAACAAAAAATTACCAAAACAAAGAATAAAACTATAATGATTTATAATGAATATTATACAATGATCTTAAGAAAATAAAAAATATAACAAACAAATACTAAATTAAAATTATCAAAGTTAAATTTAAAAAAAAATATATGACTAAATAAATTATTACAAAAAACATTAGTGATTTTAAAAATATAAAAAAAAATCAAAAATAAGTATCATTCCAAAAATATAACATAAACTCACATAAAATTTATTGTAATAAATATATGTTTTCAGATTTAGTTAATACTAACTTAAAACCCATGCTATGCATGAATGTTTTTAATTATTATTATTTTTATTATTTATGTTTTTATATTTTATTAATTAGTTTTGTTAAAAAAATAAGTATGTAGGTTAAACGTTTTTTAAATAATTAGAGAAGTTTTAATAAGGAAAAATTGAAATAGTAATATGTTTTAGTTGAAAAAGGTAATTGTCCGTAATTAAATTTATTCAAATAGTTTTAAAATATATAATTAAGGATTTGTACCTAATATTTTTGGAAAAAGGGGATTAAGTAAGGAAAAATAGGAAAGTACAATGTTTTAGTTGAAAAAGGTAATTGCCCGTAATTAAAAATATTAAATAAATTTTAAAATAAATAAGTAAGGATTTGCGCCTGATATTTTTGGAAAATGATGTATTTTAGTAAGGAAAAATAGGAAAAGTAACATATTTTAGTTGAAAAAGATAATTGCCCGTGATTTTTAAAAAAATGAGGGGATTTTGTTAGAAAAAATAGAAAAAGTAATGTATTTTAGGCTTTAGCTGAAAAGATAATTTGTTTTAAATAATGTTATTATTTAATAATATTTTTTAAAATAAATAAGGGTAATTAAGTAAAATCACAAAATACCGACCCTGTCCGTCCGACTACCAAAGTTTTAATGTTTCATCTATTATAAGATAGTATAAATTATTTTTTAATTAGAATAAAGAACCGAAACCGAAAACTGAAAACCGAAAAACTTTCTATGTTTCGACTTTAATAATATAGTAATGTTTCGACTTTAATAATATAGTATTAATTTAAAATTTATAAAATTGAAATTAAAATAAATTGATACTTTTGGGAAAATAAAAAAATCACAATTTAAATTAAATTAAAAAAATATACTAATAATTTATAAAGCTTCCCGTGCATTGCACGGGTATAAAGCTAGTTGTGATAAAAAGGGCCATTTCTCTTTTATGGTTTCGGTTCGTAATAGCTTGACTTGTTTGGTTCATTAGGTAGTTTTAGACAGGGCTCCAAGATGATTGTACAGCTATAAATAAAAGAACTAGCGTAACAGCCCGTGCAAGGCACGGGCCTGCATAGAGATGTCAATAATTTTTATCGTGAAAAAGTTGGTCGTGATCGATTTATTAGATGAAGGATTGTGTAGTCTTAAGTTTGAGAGTGTAAAATGAGAAGTATGGTTCATGCATAGTGAGGAGTAAATAATTTTTTTGACGAATAGTGTAATTACTTTGAATCACAAACGTAACTATGCCAAGGCTCTAAGACTTGTTTATAGTGACTATTATTGATTTTGAGACCAGATTGAAATAATGTAGAATTTGAAGCACGAATGTACTATTGTTCTTCTTGTGATTATAAGCAGGTTTACCTGTGTTTTGTGTGTCAGAGAAAGGATAGTTTGTATATTGGTAATTTGCGTTAGAGAGCGGTTGTTAGATGTTTTTCGGGAATTGATTGGTTTTTTTTTTTGCAAATTAGGTTATGAATAGGTTATATGCATGCAATGTTATTGTAATATAATCGAACATGCATAAATGAGATAGAGGATTTTAAAAATAAGCTGAAGGCCGACACATCTTTGCACACCCTCACATCACCCAAGTTTGTGATAAACACCTTGGGAGATGAACACCTATTACAGTTTGGAGTATTCATGTCACCTATTTGTTTTTGGTTTTTTACTTGGGAACTGATTCTGCACTCCTCTCATGTGTTCATCTTTATATTAAATTATATTAACACACTTAATAAATGCATTAAGAATGTGTTTGGAATATCGTTTTACAGTTACACATTTTAATCCAATTTATTACTATATATTAAACCTCAACACAAGGGCAAAAATTTCCAATTAAATTGTCGTCACAAAAATGTCACTCATATATTATTATGCAAAAATATATTAATAGTTGTTAGTACAAAGAAACAAACCTCCAACCTCCTTCTAAGATGTTCATGGGTTTAACCACTATTCTACATGCATGTTTAAGTTTACTTCAAAAAATTTATTAGATAATCCACGTCTTTCTTCTCTTATCTTATATTATTTTTACTTTGATGTTTAAATAAATAAAATATTGGTTTGTATTATTTATATAAATCGGTTTTTCTTTTCATCTTTTCGTAATTTTGGTCAAAAAATTTATTTTCCGGACACCCCAACCGGTATCACGCCAGACCCTAGAGTGCAGGAAGAATTCCCCACGCTCCCATGAATCAAACCTTGAATGCTTTGGTCAATAACCAGTGCTCTCACCAACTCATCTACATGCCCGGAGGCTTCTTTTTGTAATTTTATATACCTATATATTCAATCACTGAATTTTATTACAGTTGTATGTTTTCGATTAAATATATATTAATTATGTTGTTTAAAATTCATACTTTTATATTATATATCTTTATAATAATTATTCATACATAAAATATACTATTGAAATTCGACATAATATAAGAAATATTGTATATGTTGTAGAGGATGTCGTCAAGGACCCACAAACCCTATTTAGAATTTCATTTTATCAAAATGATTATATGACATTACGAATCAATTTAATGTATTCTATAAAGTTCTACTATTATTATGAAAGATTATACTTTTTTTAACATCGTACAATAATTTTTGGGATACAATTTGAAATTCTATTTTCAAAACTTGTAATTTTCAATTTTCCCAAACTTTATCGTCTACTAATAGTCTGACTGATCATTATGTAATTATATACTATGTAATATCCTATATTTTAAAAACTCACCCCGATTTTTGACACGAACGTCACTGGGGTTGAAGGGGAGGGGGTTAGGAAGTTGAAAAAAATATAGATAAGTTAATAAAGAATGACATGTTACTTTAGAAAATGTTAACAAATGAACAATACATTCTGGAAAAGAAAATTGTTAAGAAATGGATGTGACGAACAGAGTAGGTAGACGAATTTTTTGTATAATTTGAATGCTAATGTTCTTAGTTTAAAAATTATAGAAATAAATAATAATGAGATATATAATGTGTATAATATTTCTTATATTAGATCGAATTTTAATAGTATATTTTATGCATGAATAATTAATTTAATTCAAATAAAGTATAAGATAAATTATGAATTATAATCAACATAATTAATATATATTAAACTGAAAACATACAACTGCAATAATATATAGTGATTGAATATATATATATATATATATATAATTATAATTACGAAAAGGAAAAAAGAAAAACAAATTTATATAAATAATTCAAACCAACATTTTATTTATTCAAATATCAAAGCAAAAAATAATAATATAAGAGATAAAAGGCGTGGGTTATCTAATAATTTTTTTGAAATAAACTCAAAAAGGCATGTAGCATAGTGGTTAAGCCCATGGATATCTTGGAAGGAGGTTGGAGGTTCGAATCTTTGTAGTAACACGTCTATTAAAAAAATTGTATAAAAATATACGAGGGGCATGAAAAGGAAAAAAGAAAAACAAATTTATATAAATAATTCAAACCAACATTTTATTTATTCAAACATCAAATTAAAAAAATAATATAAGAGATAAAAGACGAGGGTTATCTAATAAGTTTTTTGAAATAAACTCAAAAAGGCATGTAGCATAGTGGTTAAGCCCATGGATATCTTGGAAGGAGGTTGGAGGTTCAAATCTCTGTAGTAACACATCTATTAAAAAAAATTTGTATAATAATATACGAGTGACATTTTTGTTATTTTTCAAAAAAAAAGAAGGTAAAACGGTAATTTTGCTGAAAAGGAAAAAAGAAAAACAAATTTATATAAATAATTCAAACCAACATTTTATTTATTCAATCATAAAAGTAAAAAAAAATAATATAAGAGATAAAAGACGTGGGTTATCTAATAAGTTTTTTGAAATAAACTCAAAAAGACATGTAGCATACTGGTTAAGCCCATGAATATCTTGGAAGGAGGTTGGAGGTTCGAATCTCTGTGGTAATGCATATATTAAAATTTTTTTGTATAATAATATACAAGTGGCATTTTTGTTATTTTTTAAAAGAAAAGGGTAAAACGGTAATTTCGCGGCCATTTAATTGGCAAATTTTGCCCTTGTGTTGGCCTATTATATATAGTAATAGATAGATAAATAGATTTACTATACTTTTGAGGGTGGACAATTTATGAAAGAATGACAAAAATAATCCGTTTTTTGATAAAATAAACAAAAATAGCCATTCTGAAAAAAGTGGCCAATTTTAGCCTTTGGGATACTCCACTGATAGTTGGGTATCCCATGTACAGGATACTCCACTGACAGTTGGGTATCCCATAAGTCAAAATTAACCTATTTTTTAATACAAAATGAACAAAAATAAACGTGTGTTCTTAGTTTAACCGTTTCCTTGGGGTTCAACAGTTAACCTTTGGGGTTCAATAGTTCCATTTTGGGTTTTAGAAATATTCAGAACTACGAATCCGTATACGGACTTAGGATTTAGGGTTTAGGGTTGTTTACAACCCTAAACCCTAACCTAACCTGATTTTAGGGTTGTTTACAACCCTAAAATCAGGCCGCCGGTCTGTTAAAAAAATCAATTTAAAATCACATCATCACTAATTGCATTACGCATTTACAGAATGCATATCTATTTATAATTATAGTAATACGCATTCATGGAATGCTTATCTAATCCATATACTCCTTTGACAAATGCGTATGCTGGTTATATTTTAAAGATTACTCCTTTGACAAATGCATATTGTAATTACCCTGATACCAAATGCGTATTCAACCGGCCATTTTTGCTCAATTTTTGTAAAATCGTTATTTTTGTTCAGGCGTCGAGAGAAGCGGCCATACTTGGCCTTCACCCGCAATTTACAGTATGATTGGTGTGTTTGGCTTATTGTTTATGACTTTCAGAATGGAATTCAGATAGAAACCCTCAGTAAATTTTTTCCTACCTCGCTAACATTGCACATATGACATGTAAATCCATGTTGCTCCTTCAGGAAATGTACAAGCTCAGAATGCTTGAACCGGAAAGTGGATAACAAGTAAGATGTGTAACTTTACCAGCATTTTGAACTAAATCGAATAATATCATTATATATATAATACAATTGAGTCAATAACACAAAATGACTATTCTCTATCTTTGATTAGATTGTTTACCATGTTTACCAAAGGAACTGTGCCTTTTGCCATGATTTCTATTCTAGAAGTGTTGGAGGCATTTGAGAAAAGAGAAAGCCCAAAAAAGAAAAGTTCAGGAAGAAATAGCCGAGACGACAAGAATCCATGCCAATAGCGAGGTTCAAGGTTAAAAAAAGCACTGAAAAACCTTCTCGTACCAGGCAAATCAAGTTTGAGCAAAACATCCATACCAAAGCAATACTAAACAGTTTAAGACACTGGCCCATCATTTAGTTTTCTTTACAATACTAATATTGTGTTCTTGGTGATTTGAATAACATGTTCTTGATTTGGGCGTTTGCAGATTGTGCGTTATATATGTTTTCGTTGATACGAGGTACATTTTTTTGAATTCATCTTACTTTTGGTGTTTTTTTCTAAGATTGTTATTATTAGCATGTAATTTGAATTGGTTTGCCACCAAGGTGTTTGATATAATGTCTCAGACAATTTATATACTTTATATGTGAAATTTCATTTATTTTTTTAACCATTTCTTAAATTTAATCTTCGAATATGATTACACAAAATTGTTGCAGAAGTGCCAGATTTTTACCCATTCACAGAGATGTGAGTTTTTCTATCTTATGTTTTACAATCTCAAAGGTTTCGGTCTCAAATTTATCCTGTTGTATTGTTGTATTCTGATTTACTTTTATCTGTTTATGCGAATGAATGATACAGGCATGGGAATCAGATTCAACTGTCTATTACAACTATGATGATCGTTTCAGTCAGGGTGATAACAATATTGAGACCGACCAAGTACTGGGAAATCGACATGATTTCTCTTCTAATGCGGGTACACTAGATAGAGAAGGTATTACTCATATAGTACATTTTAGCTGTGATGAATTAGTTCAGTGATCGATTCTCTTTGTTGAGAACTCATGTATGGCACATATCGAATTTTTTGGGGATGGGATTCACTTGGTACTCGGATTCCTGATGTTCACTATTATATATCGTCTCACATGTTTGCCAGATCCTTGTGCAGTAGTAGTAGCGCAGGCCTTGGGAGAAAAAAGTGGGCACTTTGAAGAAAAGCCTGACATGCAAACACCCAATGGCAGTGAAGCTGTCATCGGAGAAGATCACATCCATCCTTGCGTGGAGCATCTTCTTTTTGAACAGATACTTGACAACCTGAAGAACAAACAACCTGAAATTCCGAGAGAAGGATCAAATGCTTCTGCATTCGTTGGAGAGGATCAAGTCCATGGAGTTTGACCTTGACAAAACCAAGAGAGTAAGTCACATTGATATAGCGAGATATTGGTATTGATGCTTTAGTCCATTGACTTGCAATTCTTTTTCATACAGGTATTACATGGCATAGTGATGAAGCAACTTGAAATTGCTAAGCTAATGGAGAATCTGCAGGGGACTTCAAATCTCGGGTATGTTATAAAACTTCTCTGTTAATAATACACTCTTCGACACGAAACACATAGTGATCCACTCTTTGACCCAATCTTACTCTAACACCTTGAGGTTTTAGAGCAACGGGTTACTTAACACTAATACAATAAACTATATAGTTTCAATATAGTATAACAGGCAGCATACTGCAGAACTCTATGCATTTGAGTATTAAAGCATTTTTAAAATTTACTGCAGGTTCCCGAAATGGTTGTAGTCAAGTACAATTTGTAGATAAATAGCAGGAATGCCACTAGAATAAACAACTCAGTCCTATAGAGAAGAACTGAGAATTTAGTTGAGCACTTGATTAACGGGTAATGTAGATTTAGAAGTGAACTGCACTTGCTAGGTTATACCTGCATGATTTAGGTAATGACCATCTAGATTAGAAAACAACAGTCTCTAAATTTAGAATTCAAAAAGGAGTACTTCACATAATCAATGAAATTGTTCTAAGATAGTTGCAGCTAATACTTAATATCATACTTAGCAAGTATAGGAGTTAGAGGCTTAGAGCTTCAAAGATGTAAGAATAGTAAGAGCTAAAAAGCACAAGTAATCAACTCTTCTTTTTGGAGGTATGGTCAATTAAATAAATTAAATACATACACAATGCCTTGCTCCTCTGAAACTCAAAACCATCAAGACCTATTAGTATTGAAAAAAGAGGTTGTCCTCTAAAATGCAATGCTTGGGATCCCCCCATTCCTATATTTAGACAACTTTTTGATTAAATATGTATACTATAGGCTTAGTGAAGAAGGTGGTTTATCCATTTGTCTACAACACTTGGAGAACCATACCACGGACGTGATTCATCATCCGAACCAACCGGTGAGTGGTAGACTCCATCCAAACTTATGTTCAGTGCACCTTCAAGATGGGCAGATACTTCTGGGACAACACCATCACCCCATACGTCTGCCTGCCCGCAAACCTGAGACATTGTTGGAGCAATCAGAAATAGGACATGTAATCCATTTTGTTTAGAAACCAGTTGTATCAAGATACGTAAGGGGCAATCAGGAACAGGAAATGAAGCAGTTAGACATGTAGGAATCTCAATCAGGTTCAGCTAGCCATTTTTAAGGGTTCCTCCGGTTCAACGTGGAGAAGTATTAATTACTCATGCCCACATGCCTCAAGGGTATCTCTATAGGCTATTACTAGCAAATCTCATTGCTTGCACACTAGTATTTTACATAAGTGTACCAATTGAGAAGTGGATAATAATGAATATTAAATTAAAATTATAAACAATACAGAAGTAGAATTTTTATCAGCCTATAACAGACAACAGACTATTTACTAAACTCGAGCTAGCATACACCTAAACTTGATTCATAAACCTTTTAATGGCTGATCAAATATACTAGATGGGGGCAAAAAGGAAGAATGTTTACCTGTTTGTACCCCTGACCAACAAAGCGAGCACGAAATGTGGCGCCACTTGAAGTTGCTGTAAGACTTGTTCCATTTTCAATCATCACCTCTGAAGCTGGTTGCTGAACGGGAACAGAAACAGTGGATAGAGAATTTGTGTCTTCAGTGCCGAAGAAGCGGGCACCTTGGATATACCTGCAGGTTATGTAAAGCAACATTTTCTGGTTTACACAGGCGTTTAAGGCATTAGTTCAACATCATTATTGATTAATATCGACTCTATGAGGAAGGCCTCCTAAATATGTAAATCGACTATGTTGTAGTGGACGACTGAATTGCATTAGGCATATGTCACAATTATTTCATGCTGATCTGATATGCTTCAACCATCTTCACCGTATCATTAATTAGTCAAAATCGATTAGAAAACACTTTTTTTTAATAATTAGTATCAAGTACAAAAGGGCATATGCCACAATCAATCGATGAAGTATTTGGTATGCATGTTAATCACGCAGATGAAGGCCAAAGTTCAACAAACTCATACTTGTCATAAACTGGAGGAGGGCTTTGATCATGTCTACATCTCAAGTATATATACATTGATGATGATGCCATTAGGCACCTTTCAGCAATTGAAAATCGAAAGGTTAGCTGAAGAAATTTCTAGTTTACCTCCCTGCTATACAAACGTATCTCAGCTCTGGGGTATAAACAGCTTTTGCACAATTATCTTCAACATAGCTCAAGAGGCCCCTCGTCTGATCAATAACTCCAGATACACCTTTTGGTGGTGGCCTGTAAGGTGATTATGTTGAACAGCAATTATTGAGCTCTTAAGTATGGATAAGAGTGCCTCATTTTGGTCTTATACAACAAGAAGTATATATCGATAATCGATCATACATACAGGAGAGGAGATCCTAGAGTCAATAATAAGGAGATATCTGAGGACCCATATTCTTCCAAGTAAACTCTTGCTAACCATCCTCCTGCAGAATGTCCAATCAAGGATAGTTTCCCACCTACAATAAAAGTTGGATCATGGATGGAAGATAGCTAAAATCCCTTACTAAAAAAAAAGGAACCTACAAGCTAAAAGATTCAGTTTATTATTATTTCTCAAGCAGAGAACTACTTTGGAAGATAGCTATAGAAGATTGACTGTGCTTTCTATAGGAATGAGGTACTGTGGAGAAAGAAAACATGTTATGTAGTATGAAAGAAACAACATATGTAAAGTTCAAACGCGTCCCTGTTTGAATGCAAAAAGGTCACGACTGAGTTAAACAAACATGTAATAATCTAACATTGACAGGGTACTAGAGTGCCTGAAACTAATCTCTGTTTGAGAATTATAGTGTGCTTGCAATGTGCAATGACCCGAATGAAAAAGGTAGCATTCCAACACTGTAAGTAGCCATATGAAGCCACCACCATAAGAATCACATGTCATATAGATAAGTCTGAAAGTCGAGACGACTGTGTCTATGATTCATGCTAGAATGCTGAATTGCTTATCCAGCCTTTCAACTCATTTGGGCACAATTAGCAATATCCATAGACATTTCAGTAGATCAAAACAACGGATTATGAATCATGTTGAAAAATTGACAGGCATATACGTAGCTGTGAAACGCATACCTTGAGCCAGCTCTTTTGCTTCACCAATAGCCTCATCAACTCTATTCAAGTACCTAACAAACATATCCTATATTCAAAAAAAAAAAAAAAACCTACTGCATTTGGTAAATAAGGGTCCTTATAGACTCATAACCAAGTACGAAAGATGAGAAATTAATACCAGTCAAGAACGGGACGAGGCTGGAGTGTACCACTCCAGTAATTACGATCCAGCAATCCAGCAGCATTTCTGAGCCAATCAATCCTTGCAACATTTGCAACTACTGTTGGGACCCCATAGTCTTGTAATGTTAGTACTAACTCTTGATAGTCTTTTGTGTTGTTTCCTAACCCCTACAAAAAACACACATACATCAAGATTTTCACCCATCTTCAAGAACTTGTTGAACCACCAAAATGTTAAAAAAATATGTGAAAAATATCAAAGTCATCACTCATTTCATTCAAATATATCAACAAAGTCACTCATTACAAAAATAACTCAATTTAGTCACTAATTGTAAAATTCGTATCAAGAAGATCGTATGGAAGTTAAATTTATAACTTCCAAAAATAGTAAAAAGTTACTATACATATTTTTAGCTCTACCTCTCACGGAATTCTGGTTCCGCCACTGAATGTGTGTGTGTTTGTGTGTGAAGATAGGGAGGGAGGAGTGAGTAACCGGAAGAATGACAGCAGGGCGAGGAGAAGTGAGTGGTTTGGAATCAGCAGAGCACCTGCAGCTGGTCCATGTTGTCCTCCTCATGCATGCACCAGCAGCAATCCATGTTTTAGTTGATTTTCTTGGATGTGATGATGGTGATGGTATTGACAATGGTGATGAACTCAAAGCCAGAGTCATCCCCCCACCCCCACACAAGAAACAGCTTATAATAATACCTACCTTTCACTATACATATTATCTTCTCTGCTTTCTGTGGCCCTTGTTTCATCTTCTTCACCTCAATAAATCTCTTTAAATAAATATCTTTTGAACTGAAGAATTTAATTTATTTATTGAGATTATTAATTTATCGAGACTAAAAATATACTATCACTATTATTCAGGAAGTCGGAAATGAAAAATGATTATTTGTTTAACGAATTTATCCATTTTTAAATATTAATTTCTCAAGATTCTAATGTACTAATACAATTTATAATATGCTTGGTAATATTGGTTCATTTATCTTTGGTCTAGTAACAATTCCGCTAAAAATAATTGACTTTTAAATTTACATAATTAAATCAATTTTTTGAATTTGAAAATTACAAAAGACCTACTCCAGATTCCATAAGAAGACTTTTAAGTTCAAGTTAACTACTATGATAGCACACAAAGAAAAAGGAAAGAACATTGGTACTTCAATTAATGGTAAAAGAATACAAAAGTTGATGAGACATTGATAATGATTTATTTACAACTCAGAGTGTGTAATTCTGGTTCTTGTTGTCAATGTCAAAACCTCTCAACTTTGCAAAAGATTCCACCTTTCCTTTAAGAGTATGAAGCTCTCTTAGTCTGCAAAATTGGATATGGCAAACCAAATCAGTATGAATAGCTTTGCATTGAAATCTCACTTGTATTCAAACTCGAAATCCAAAATATTTGTTACAAAATCTAACCTTGCAATCTCTGCGCGCCTTTTAGCTTCTTCTGCCATGAAATTGAGGTCTCTGTATGTGCTGTAGTCAGAAAATATCTTTGGCTCTGGGGACTTCAGACCATTGAGTGAGCGTTGATCTGCAGCCCATGCAGCCTCGCGAGCTCCCCTTCCAAAGTCCTTTTTGGTGCTAAATGCAGTCTGCAAATAGTTGGAAGTGTAGATGTTTTAATAAATTTAGAAATACCACATTTTGTCGAGACTGGTATTTAAAATGTTTAGAAGGGAATTGATGAATGTTCTCACTCTTTTATCGACAACCAAACCCCAAGCTCTTCCACTTAGTGCATATTGAACTGCAAATTTGAGGGGGTCAAGTAAAATGTAGGTTACTATATTGAACAGCCATATGACCCCTGTCCACCCCCAGCCGATCTTTTGGATTCCTGCTGTTTCCCAGCTTACTGTGGCAGATATCAGAGTTGCAACCTGCGAATTTTAATAGCAAAAGTTATGTGCAAGTCAATAATTACGTCCAAGGATGACTGAAACCAGAAGGTGAAGCAAAACTCTTTACCAATTGTGCGAGGATGAAGGCAAAAACAAGCAGCAAACCAGGTCTTTCCATAAAAGACCAACCTCTTGCACGTGTCACGAAAATTAGGGCTTGGCTGATGGTGCTGATTTGGAGGTAAACAGCGGATGCCATCATTTCGTTAAGTGCCTTAGCTTCTTCCTTGTTTGACATATTATATTCGTGCTGGTTGAAGTTCTTTACATTAAAATGTTTCTGCAGTCGGGACATAAATCTTATAGTCAATATACACCGTTGTGCTAGCAGGTTACAAAATTGAATGGCTTGTTTTATACAATTTACCGGGAAGAAGTTAGTTTCATATGCTGCCCAAAAGAAAAGCGCAGTCATTAAGGCCATGTAAGAACCAAGAACAACCCCAGTTGCAAAAATTTCTTTGAGCTTCCAACTGTCAGGTAACGGAGAAGGTTTTACTCTGTCTTTTGATATAGTCATGATTGTACCTAATTGGAAGAAACAATAACTCAGTTAAAAAGCATTAGAGTCCCTCCGAAATCAATCAATATAGATGCATACTTTTTTACATGAAGATTCAAGAACAAGTATGAATGATTACCATCGTTGAGAATAGCGATAACAAGTACCATGAAAGGAGGAAAGTTGAATTCCCAAAAAACAGTCAGCAACACAAAGCCAAGCTGCAGTACACAGATTAGATTTTTCATAAGACATAAGCAGAGTTCTTTTAGTAGATTTTGGCACATAACTAGGACAGAAAGTGATGTCGTTTTTCTAGATAACTTACCACAATACGAATGGTAATAGAGACAGCATATATCTGGAGAAAATAAAGCATTTGTTAAGGATTTATCATTGACAGCTTCGTAAAAAGTTCTGATATTTTAAATCAAACAGCTCTTTAGATACCGTGTAGTTTTTCATTCTTTGAAATATGGAGCGGCTTGTCAAAACAGCACTAATAATTACACTCAGTCCAGGTTCCGTTAGCACTATATCAGAAGCACTACGTGCAGCATCCGTTGAATCTGCAACAGCAATTCCAATGTCTGCTTTCTTTAAGGCCGGTGCATCATTGACGCCATCACCAGTCATCCCGCAAATGTGCTTCATCTCTTGCAGCCTCTTTACAATCTCATATTTATGTTCTTCAAGAACAAATTACAGCAAGACATCAGCAAAGGGCATACATATCTCAATAAACATATAACAAAAATGGCATGTACAAAACAAACCAGGAAAGACTCCAGCAAAACCATCAGCTTTCTCAATGAGCTCGTCTATAGGTAGAGATGAATCTGCATTCCCATTCTTTCCAAGCAAAGCTGATGAAGGGTACATATTTGTTCCCATTCCAAGTCTTCTACCCGTTTCTTTTCCAATTGCCAGTTGGTCCCCTGTAGAAATTTCAGTGATAAGCAAACGTCGAAAGTCATGCTTTTAGCATGTCACAGTACCTATTGATTCTTCTATAATCATAAAGTTGTGCAAGAAAACTTGTTAAACATACCTGTTATCATCTTCACACTGACACCAAGTTCCAGAGCTCTTCTAATTGTTTCAGCACTATCATGGCGTGGTGGATCGAAGAGAGGAAGAAGTGCAATGAACTCCCAAGGCCCACCGGAACTATCTTTGTTGCCCTCAGGCACATCCTGTAGAAAGTAACCGAAAACAACCCATGAGTTCACCAACATAAACATGCGCATCAGAAGGTATCTAAGAAGCAAAACAGGAAAAGCTAGCTAAGCAAGAATATATAAAATCTTAATCAGTTACCTGGCGAGCAACTCCAAGGGATCGAAGTCCACGTTCTGCAAAATTATCAATAACTGAATGTACCTTCTTCTCGATTTTGGATTTGTTATGTGCCAGGTCAAGAATCTACATAACATAAGACCAGAAGAACTTCAAAAATGCATTCTTTCAAATTTCTCTGGTACCTATAGATTACAAAAATTTGTTTTACCTGCTCTGGTGCACCTTTACTAACTCTGTGCATGGTACCAGATTGGTCAATGTACGTAAGTGCTGTTCTTTTGTCAGTTGGATTGAATGGCAGAAAATGCACCTCAGTTATTCCAGCTCGGGCCTTCGATAAAACAAGAATGCAAATATAATTTAGTCGACTCACAAACGAATTGCCAGGTCTACTCGCATCACAAGGTGCTTAGAAACACATGTAAAATACCTCCTTAGGGTCTTTCAACATTGCAACGATGGCAGCATCAATTGCATCTTGATTCTCTAACCTCGATGCTCTTGCAGCCATTAGTACTACATCGTCCTTGTCCACTGCCTTAGCGAACACCTACAATGACAAAGAAGACATCAATAAGAGTGAGTGTTTAAAATAAATATAAAAAATCACATTAGTAGATAGTCGGAAATCTTAATGAACCTCAATCATATTTTTATCGACAGTGAGCTTGTTAAGGGTCAGTGTGCCAGTTTTGTCGCTGCACAAAACATCCATTCCAGCCATTTCCTCAATAGCTGTCATACGTTTTGTAATGGCACCCTGCGGGGAGGACGAGAACATATATTTTCAGTCACACGAAATAAAACATAACCTTAAAATCAATCCACATATCTAGGGTTGTACACACCTGTTGAGAGAGACGATGTGAACCGATAGCCATGGTAACTGAAAGAACAGTTGGCATTGCAATAGGAATCCCACCAATGAGAAGCACGAGAAGGTTATCTATACCGACCCGATAAGCCCTCTCTTGGAGGCCATATATTACGATGATTTCAATCACCATTCCGACAGCAATTGAGCAAATGCAAAAGTTTCCGATTGATGTTAATACCTGAAAACCATACAATGAGAAATTATTGATGGTACAGAAAAACAGATCAATAGTATTATCTAATTTATTAAGAAACTAATGTCTTAATGTACATACCTTCTGGAAATGACCAACATGTGTAGTATTTTCCACAAGATGAGCAGCCTTTCCAAAGAAAGTATGAACTCCAGTTGCAATAATAACTGCCTCAATTTCACCTTGCTTACACGTTGAGCCCGAATAAACGCCATCACCAGGATTCTTGGTTACCGGAAGTGATTCTCCAGTCAGAGCAGACTGCAAAGCAATATAATGGATATGATCCCGGGGAATAATTTGTATCATTTAAGCTTGTCAATATCTATAAATTTATTTAACAGCAAACACAATACCTGATCAATCTTTAATGCATCTCCTTCTAGTAAGCGTGCATCAGAAGGAACAATGTCTCCTAGTTTGATGCTAACTATATCACCAGGAACCAGTGATACTGCATCTTCTTCGTTCCATTTTCCATCACGTAAAACCTGGTACATGTTAACATGGAGATCAAATCAAAGCGGCAGTTCCATGTATATGTTAAACTTAAGTTGTTCAAAAGAAGTTGAAATGGATGTTAAATCCAGGATCATAATAAAACAGTTATTCACCTTTGCCTTTGGAGCCAATCGAGCCATAAGAGCAGCAGCTGCATTTCCAGCATTGTTTTCTTCGATAAAACTAATCGTAGAATTGATTATCAACAGAATCAAGATTCCGAAAAAGTCATGATAATCTGGACCCTTGTTCTGCACAAAACATGGTTACTTCAGTATCAAATTGTCTTCAGAAAACTTGCCTAAGTTTAACATATAAATATCGAAAAGACTATAGTTATACCCCTCCATGTGCAAGAGCAATCGCCATTATAGCTGCAGCTTCCATAACCCATGACAACGGATTCCACATAAAGCCCAAAAACTTCAACACTTTACTTTCCTGCAGAGGATCAAACAAACACATGAATCAAATCAATCAGCAAAACGCACACATAAAAGCTATGTTACTTGGACTCGGGTAAAAGTGTCCGACATGGATACGTGTCCAAGTACCGGACTAGGCAAGATTTTGAAAAATAAGCATGTTTTTTGCCTAAAATAAGTGTCCGAGTCCGAGTGTCCATGTCCGGGTGTCAAGTGTCGATGAAGAGTCCGAGCAACATAGCATAAAAGTCGAAAACAGACTAATGTAACACTAAAACAGAGAAGTTTCACAACCTTTTTCTCCTCCAGTTTGTTATATCCAAACAATTCTAATCGTTTACCAACTTCATCAGATGTCAAGCCCTCTCTTGTACATTTCAAATGCTGAAAAACTTCTTCCAAAGGCGCATTTTCCTGCGAAAACACACGAAAAATTCAGCCACTGAAATAATTTGCATGCACCAACACAAATGAAAATTTCGAAAAAACAAGAAGGTTTTCGAATAATTTTCTTTTAAAAACATGGAAAGTTTTTTGTGTCAGCAGTACCAGATCAACTACTTCTTCAAGAATGTTAGCAAGGCCAGCCATCTTTTCACTCATTTGCTTTTTCTCTGTTACAGTTTCAGTATTATTGATCTTGTTTGACAATAAAATGCAGACTGATGAAATGCAAACTTAGCAAGTGACAAGTTTATATACACAACAGAAACGGTCTCTGTGTTGACTTAAATATTAGGAAATATTACTACTTTATTAAATTTTTTTATTGTCAACTTCTTCAAACATTTTTTAAATAAAAAATGGGGGTTTTTTTTTTTTTTTTGCTAAATAAAAAATGGGGTTGTTGCATGCTTGCATTTGGCTGTTTTCTGTTAATTATGGTCGAAAAAGAATATCTGTTTTTATTGTAGCCTTGTTGTAGGATGCAAAGTTATATTTTACAAAAACAAATTGAAAAATCCTATTTTCGCAGTACAAATAAACATTTGTAAATATTATTTATTTAAGTTTGATTATAAATTTAAAATTACTCATTTGTATTTTTAATATTATCATCGTTCATATCCATTTTAAATTGACGTTTAAAAAATTAGCAATTATTTTGAACGAAAAAACGAAATATATTTAGTATTAAATGTTACGGTTTAAATCAAAATTTATCACGAAAAATTAAAAAAAAATTAGCTTTATTTATTTATTATTTTAAAATTGACATAAAGAAAATTAGATTCTTGATAACATCTTAAAATCTCAACAAAGCATATATAAAACAAGGTAAATGTTACTCCCTCCCCTCCCTGATCCGTCCCTCTCATTTTTTCTACAATTTATTTTTAAAATTTTCTTTTACTAAATAAAAATTTTAACATTATATTTTTATTTAAAAGAAGAAAAATAATTAAAATAATTTATTAAAATATATATTAAAAAAATCTTAAAATATGTGTCGAGCTTCGTCCAACGAAGAATTGAGGGGACAAAAGGAAGGAGAAAATCAGAAGAGTCTTTTTCGCATCAAGTAACGGCTCGTAAAATTTAAACAACTAAAGAGTTGAAGAGGCTGGCCTGGCCGGTCAGTTCAGTTGGAACTGTTCTTTAAGTTAATTGCCGGCAATTTGTTTATTTCGGGATACTACAATTTTATTGTATTTATCAAATAAATAAATATGATTTTAATACTTTTTATTAATATAAAAAATTGGACAACACATCTCAGACTAAAAACAAACAAAAAATTTCGTTAGAGCATAACTGATTTTAGATGAGAGGAGTTTAAACTAGAGTGAATACAATTTTTTGTCTCTTTCCTTCAGCTTTTCTTAAATTAGCTTTTGCTATTTCAAGAGTTTGCCGGGCTTCTTGTGAATCGATGTCACTACCTTTCTCCGCATCATTTACTAAAACAGTGATCTCATTATTACCTATTCTAGTAAAACCTCCCATCAAAGCCATCGTTAACCATTGGCCGTCAAGACGTATTTTCAAAATACCTATATCGACGGCTGTAGCAATAGAGGCGTGATTTGGTAATACGCCAATTTGACCACTATTAGTAGATAAAATGATTTTGTTCACTTTTGAAGAATCTTAATAGTATTTGGATTTATATTATATTCATTCTATATGAACTTTAGTCAAAAATTGAAAAGGAAAATTCTTTTTTGTAACAAAATTTATAAATATAGAGAAGTGGTTTGAAAAAAAATTGATCTATATTTTTTTTATATTATACTTAAAAGTAAGAAATAATCATTATTTATTTTTGATAACATTCAAAATTTTAATATTTCGTAAAGAGACGTAAAATCTGTCGAAATAGTAAATTAAAAATAAATTTATAACATCATTATACTTTTTTAGCTAAAAGTACTAAAAATCATTAGCATTAACAATACACAGACGAATCGAATTCTAAATTATTAGCATTTCACTTTCACTCTTCGAATTCTTAATATCTTGTAAAGAGTATGATTAGTAGGTGGTGGACGGCGGCTTACCGTACAGCCAAATGCCCAGCCACCGTGTTTCACTTTCACAGGCCGAATTCGAACAATTCCACACCTTTTGTCTTGATACTACAAGTAGATACTTTGAATAAAAAGGGTATAGTCTAAACCCAAGTGTTGTAATGGAAGAAAAAAATATTATAATATAAGTAAAAAAGGAACACAGATAGACGAAAAAGAAAAATTTTACATTCTAACACCAAGTGTCATGAGTTTAGATTCTTGACATTTTTCAAAAAATAATGGAAAAAGATAAAAGATATAAGATAAAAAATTTTAAATTAGCATAATATGAAAAGATAAAAAAAAAAGGAAAATGCAAAGATCGACATGTAAATTGAGTTAGTCAATCATTCAATTTTCTTTAATAATTGCTCAAAGATGAGTAAATAAAATCTAAAAATGTTATACAAAAAATATATATTAAATTAGAAACCTAAGCGTATATATATAAATAAAGATGTGAATTAGTTTTCTCCCATATTCTATCTTTTTCATACATATAAAATCATTTTCATCCAATGTAAAATCCTTTTAAATGCCATTTAATGTTAAATGCCATTTATATACATGATAATTTAGCCACTTTAATAACCAAATTAACACATAAACAGAGCATCTACAACGTTGTTCTGTAAAATGGTTGACTAAATATTGATTATGTAAAATTTGCTGAATTTGTAAGGTATTTTACTCCAATGGAGTTAACTATATTAATTGGTTATATTTTAAAAATGACATGTTATTATTATTTCAAGTTATTTTAAGTACAATATCTATTACTATATATAATAGGCCAACACAAGAGCAAAAGTTGCCAATTAAATGGCCGCGAAATTACCGTTTTACCCTTTTCTTTTGAAAAATAACAAAAATGCCACTTTTATATTATTATACAAAAATTTTTAATAGATGTGTTACTACAGAGATTCAAACCTCCAACCTCCTTCCAAGATATCCATGGGCTTAACCACTATGCTACATGTCTTTTTGAGTTTATTTCAAAAAACTTATTAGATAACTCACGTCTTTTATCTCTTATATTATTTTTTTTACTTTGATGTTTGAATAAATAAAATGTTGGTTTGAATTATTTATATAAATTTGTTTTTCTTTTTTCCTTTTCAGCAAAATTACCGTTTTACCCTTTGTTTTTTGAAAAATAACAAAAATGTTACTCGTATATTATTATACAAATTTTTTTAATAGATGTGTTACTACAGAGATTCGAACCTCCAACCTCCTTCCAAGATATCCATGGGCTTAACCACTATGCTACATGCCTTTTTGAGTTTATTTCAAAAAAACTTATTAGATAACCCACGTCTTTTATCTCTTATATTATTTTTTTTTACTTTGATGCTTGAATAAATAAAATGTTGGTTTGAATTATTTATATAAATTTGTTTTTCTTTTTTACTTTTCATGTCACTCGTATATTTTTATACAATTTTTTTTTAATAGATGTGTTACTACAAAGATTCGAACCTCCAACCTCCTTCCAAGATATCCATGGGATTAACCACTATGTTACATGCTTTTTTGAGTTTATTTCAAAAAAACTTATTAGATAACCCACGTCTTTTATCTCTTATATTATTTTTTTTTACTTTGATGTTTGAATAAATAAAATGTTGGTTTGAATTATTTATATAAATTTGTTTTTCTTTTTTACTTTTCATGCCACTTGTATATTTTTATACAAATTTTTTTAATAGATGTGTTACTACAAAGATTCGAACCTCCAACCTCCTTCCAAGATATACATGGGCTTAACCACTATGCTACATGTCTTTTTGAGTTTATTTCAAAAAACTTATTAGATAACCCACGTCTTTTATCTCTTATATTATTTTTTTTGCTTTGATGTTTGAATAAATAAAATGTTGATTTGAATTATTTATATAAATTTGTTTTTCTTTTTTCCTTTTCGTAATTTTATATATCTATATATTCAATCACTATATATTATTGCAGTTGTATGTTTTCAATTTAATATATATTAATTATATTGATTATAATTCATAATTTATATTATACTTTATTTGAATTAAATTAATTATTCATGCATAAAATATACTATTAAAATTCGATATAATATAAGAAATATTATACACATTATATCTCTCATTATTAGTTATTTCTATAATTTTTAAACTAAGAACATTAACATTCAAATTATACAAAAAAAATCGTCTACCTACTCTGTTCATCGCATCCATTTCTTAACAATTTTCTTTTCCAGAATGTATTGTTCATTTGTTAACATTTCCTAAAGTAACATGTCATTCTTTATTAACTTATCTATATTTTTTTTCACCTTTCTAACCCTCTCCCCTTCAACCCCAGTGACGTTTGTGTCAAAAATCGGGGTGAGTTTTTAAAATATAGGATATTACATAGTATATAATTACATAATGATCAGTTAGACTGTTAGTAGACGATAAAGTTTGGGAAAATTGAAAATTACAAGTTTTGAAAATAGAATTTCAAATTGTATTCCAAAAATTATTGTACGATGTTAAAAAAAAGGTATAATCTTTCATAATAATAATAGAACTTTATAGAATACATTAAATTGATTCGTAATGTCATATAATCATTTTGATAAAATGAAATTCTAAATAGGGTTTGTGGGTCCTTGACGACATCATCTACAACATATACAATATTTCTTATATTAGGTCGAATTTCAATAGTATATTTTATGTATAAACAATTAGTTTAATTCAAATAAAGTATAATAAAGATATATAATATAAAAGTATGAATTTTAAACAACATAATTAATATATATTTAATCGAAAACATACAACTGTAATAAAATTCAGTGATTGAATATATAGGTATATAAAATTACAAAAAGAAGCCTCCGGACCTGTAGATGAGTTGGTGAGAGCACTGGTTATTGACCAAAGCATTCAAGGTTTGATTCATGGGAACGTGGAGAATTCTTCATGCACTCTAGGGTCTGGCGTGATACCAGTTGGGGTGTCCGGAAAATAAAATTTTTGAGCAAAATTACGAAAAGATGAAAAGAAAAACTGATTTATATAAATAATACAAACCAATATTTTATTTATTTAAACATCAAAGTAAAAATAATATAAGATAAGAGAAGAAAGACGTGGATTATCTAATAAATTTTTTGAAGTAAACTCAAACATGCATGTAGAATAGTGGTTAAACCCATGAACATCTTAGAAGGAGGTTGGAGGTTTGTTTCTTTGTACTAACAACTATTAATATATTTTTGCATAATAATATATGAGTGACATTTTTGTGACGACCATTTAATTGGAAATTTTTGCCCTTGTGTTGAGGTTTAATATATAGTAATAAATTTGATTAAAATGTGTAACTGTAAAACGATATTCCAAACACATTTTTAATGCATTTACTAAGTGTGTTAATATAATTTAATATAAAGATGAACACATGAGAGGAGTACAGAATCAGTTCTCAAGTAAAAAACCAAAAACAAATAGGTGACATGAATACTCCAAACTGTAATAGGTGTTCATCTCCCAAGGTGTTTATCACAAACTTGGGTGATGTGAGGGTGTGCAAAGATGCGTCGGCCTTCAGCTTCTTTTCAAAATTCTCTATCTCATTCATGCATGTTCGATTATATTACAATAACATTGCATGCATATAACCTATTCATAACCTAGATTGCAAAAAAAAAAAAAAAAACCCAATCAATTCCCGAAAAACATATAACAACCGCTCTCTAACGCAAATTACCAATCTACAAACTATCCTTTCTCTGACACACAAAACACGGGTAAACCTGCTTATAATCACAAGAAGAACAATCGTACATTCGTGCTTCAAATTCTACATTATTTCAATCTGGTCTCAAAATCAATAATAGTCACTATAAACAAGTCTTAGAGCCTTGACATAGTTACGTTTGTGATTCAAAGTAATTACACTATTCGCCAAAAAATTCTTTACTCCTCACTATGCATGAACCATACTTCTCATTTTACACTCTCAAACTTAAGACTACACAATCCTTAATCTAATAAATCGATCACGACCAACTTTTTCACGATAAAAATTATTGACAGGTCCCTAGAAGTTCAGCATATATAGCCAATATGATGAGATTATCTAAATTTTTAGCCAACATTAATGTACTATTGGAGTGACAAATTTTTTACACATTCTCTATAATTTCTATTTAAGACATGCCATATGAATTTTTAGCTAAGGGTTGATGATGGTTGGAGATGCTCTTTAGTTGCCCAAATTATCCATTATCAGTGAAAGTGTCCATTTTACCTATTCACCCTCGCATCTAGTACATGCGTATATTAAAACAAACAAAGCAACCTCTCCCTCAGTCCATCTACAACCTCAAAAATTTCTACGATCATAATTTCTATTATACATACATGAAATTATGTACATCGCCCTTCAATTAATTGTATAATAAATACTATTTTGATCGTTATAAAATAGTAATATACTAGATATATGTATATATGTGTATTTATTTTTTGAGTAAATTGCAAAATGGTGGCTGAATTTTACCCGTTTTAGCATTTTAGTGGTCAGACTTTCAAATTTGCAATTTGGTGGCCAAATATTGCTTTTAGTTTTCAAAAAGGTGGCTAAGAAGCATTTTTTTTCAAAAAAGTGGCCCTTAGCCACCTTTTTGAAAAATAAAAGTAATGTCCGACCACTATATTATAAAATTGAAATTTCGGCCACCAAAATGCAAAATGAGATTAAGTATGACCATAAATTTGTAATTTACTCTTATTTTTTTTACTTAATAAAGTTGAATAAATATAACCATTGGATTGTAAATAAATGAAATGTGAAAATTTGATCTAACAAGTCTAAGATTAAAGTGGTCTACATAGAACATTAGAACATTAGCTTAGACATATATATTATGTCCTACAAATAATTAGCATTATAAGGAGTTTTTTGTAGTTTGGTCGTCAGGGTATAATAGCCAGTTTAGAAGCAGTGTCATTAATAATAGGTTCATGATTCGATTTCTAATGAGTAGAAACATTTTTAAAAGTTAAAAATTAGTAAATAACTTATTTTTACTTTAATAACATTTTGAAAAGTAATAAAAAAGTTGATAAAAAAAATTTGAAAAAAAAAATATATACATAAATTATAGTTTCATGTACGTATTGACGGGTATAAAGATAGTAACCTTTAATACTGTTGTGGAGGAGGAAGAGAACGTGTACCAGAGGACGATAAAGATTAAGAGAAAAATGCCCCTAAGTACGTATTTTGGAGACTTACATGAATAAGTAATATATTTTTAATGACATTATTGTAATTATATGATTAAATCCCGCAATTACAAAAATACTTCGCGTGCATTCATATGAAAAAACATGTTGTACTCATCTAAGTTAATATGTGAATACGTAATTAGGAGCATTAAATTCAAAGATTAATTGGGACGGTTTTTTTTTTTGATAAATATTGGGGCGGGCTTTTGTTTGATGGACTGGGTTTGGATTTTAGAGCTTTTTGAGGTACATCTCTTGGCCCTCTGTAGTCCAGTTCTTCTTTGATATGTTTTCTTTGGGTTATTGATGTAATGCTGGGCTAGGCCCTTTTCTTATATTACGTCTGTCTCTCAAAAAACGGAAGTATATAATAATTTTCTTATCAATTTCGGAAATTCTCCCTAAAATTGAAACTATAAATATAAATTTACTTTTATGTCATATATATTTGTATAGTGTCATCTTTACAGATTGAAAAATTAAACAACACACGAAAATGTATAGTGTACTTTTTACATGTAAAATGTTAAAAACTAAAACTAAATACTAACTTAGCAAAAAAAAAAAAAAACTAAATTTATTCCTGTTCTATTTTCTATTCCAAAAAATATTTCCTAATAAAAGAAGGGGTTCTTTCAAATATCTTCTTTACAGAAATAAATATTTGTTAAAGTATTTTACAGAAATATAATTTTTATAAAAAAATTAGTTATTCAAAAAATATTTTCAAATTCGCAATCATATCTACAACTGAAATAAACCACAAACATAACTTTAAACTTTGTAATTGAAATCATTTTTAAATGCATAATACGTTGCTTAACAAATTACACCGATTAAATCAAATTCAATTAAACAAAATTTCAATTATTTCTGAAAACGAAAATATAATGGTTGCATTTAGTTGTTTTTTATTGTAAAAGCTGTATTTGTAAATATTTTAAAAAATAATATAATTATAAAAATTCTTTAAATTTAAAATTTTAATAATATTTAGTCACCTTTCAATTAACTTTATAATAACACTTAAATTAATTTAATTTAATTCCCATTTCCAATTTTTATAATCGCTCGTTTTGTTTTGAAAAAAGATTGATGATAAGAAGGTCCTCTCTCCACCTCACTTCTAAAACCCTAGCAGCTTAAACCCCCAAATATTAAACCCCAGAAATGAGGAACATCGCAACTCAAATCACAATGTTGTTGAGATCAAAGATTTACAGAGCTACTTCAAGTACTTTCTGTACAAAATCAGTGACTTTAGAGACTGGTAAGAAGAAAGAAAAAGCAGAAACACTGTACAAAAGATTGAGTGCTTTTAGAGAAACAGATGGTGATATAACAGACACTCTTGATAATTGGGTCAGTCAAGGAAACTATGTTAAGAGGTTTGATATTGTTGGGTATGTTAATTTGCTCCGCAAGTTGAAGAAATATCAGCAAGCTAATCAGGTACTGTTTTCATCTTTAGGGATGTATGTTTGTAATTAGGTACTGACTCGGGTTTCTGACAGATGATTGTTGCAGCATACTTTTCGCGGATAATAAGTTTTGAAAACACTAGGTCCTATTAGATGTTATTGTATTATGTTATATTGGGTGTGAACATACACAAGTAATTTTATGTTGGATTTGATTGGTTTAGGGGGCGTTTTGTTCATGGTTAATGAGTTTAATTGACGGGAATCAAAATGTTAATCCCTTGTAATAGTGTTTGGATTAGAAACTTTAGTTGTTTGGAATGGTAACCTTAGATACCCCTTCGAATATTTCATTCCCATATACCTTCATTCTTATGCTCCTTCACTCCCATTCCCGTCATGTGTCCAAATGTCCCCTTAGGAATGCCCGTGATTTTTAGATTTCAATTTATAAAGGTAACCGCAGCCTCTTGCAGTAGAAACGATAGAGAGGATAATGTAATTGATTTTTGATGTAAATATTGCGGAGCTGGGTATTAAACTTGGTCATGATTGAGTTATTTGTTTATAATATATTATTTATATGTTCTAGTGTAATCTTTAATGTCTATCCAATATGAGCTGTCTAATTTAAGCTGATTAGTTTTGGTAGCATATGAACATGTATATATGCGTTTCTGCTACACGGGCTTTGCTCTCCTATTGCAGCTCAGTATACTCTTGTCTGTCAAACCAAGCACTGTCTGTTTCTTGCATAAACGGATTCCATGGTACTTGTTCTCTAGTACTGTTAAATGTCTGATCCTTTCTCAGGAAATAGGATTATATATAGTTGCAGGACACTGATTTAAATGCACCAACTAAGCTTATGTACAAAGTGGAACTTGAACAAATCAGGCACACAGCATGATTGGAGGACAAGCCTAGTTTTCGTGCACAGTATATAAATAACTGGGATCTTGTTGTTTCCTTAATAATGATGAGTATGTTGCTTTTTGTTTAAATTGAACAAAGTCTTGAGTATAACGTAATGAGAGCATAAGCCCAGTTATTCTGCCAGTACATAGTTTTAAGACTTCACATGTTTAAACACTCGAGTCAATTTAACCTCCGGCTGATATTTCTGAGTTCTTGCAACCTTGACGTGGTTGTTCATTACAATTGTGCTTGAAGCATCATTAAGTTAATCAGGCTTGATCCAATTATGTATTTAGTGAGTATGAATCATCTCATAAATCAATTTTTTTAAAAATAATGAAAATAGTTTTTGCGATAGGTGTTTGATGTGTTATTCCCATTAAGTTTTCATTTAGATGCTTATGGCCTTGTGCTATTTTTCAAGTTGGTCATTTTGATACATTTAGGTTTACATATTTACCTTGTTTTTGTTTGTACTATTATGTTTTTTGCCAGGTATATGAATGGTTAGAAAAGACTAGCAATAAAATGAACAATTCTGATCGTGCCATACGCATTGATCTTCTTGCCAAGACCGAAGGCTTAGAATCGGCAGAGAAATACTTTGATAACCTCCAAGGAACTGCAAAGACCAAGAAAACATATGGGGCACTCCTTAACTGTTACTGCAAGGAAAAAAATTTGGAAAAGGCTTCGAATCTCTTTGAGAGGATGAAGGAACTTCGTCTTTCTTCTACTTTAAATTATAACAATATGATGTCCCTTTACTTGAATCTTGATAAGCCTGAAAAAGTTTCTTTGCTAGCTGAAGAAATGGAGGGGGAGAACATCATCTTTGATTTGTATACCTACAATCAAATAATGAATAGCTATGCGTCTCTGAAGAATTTCGAAGCAGTAGAAGGTGTAATTGAGAAGATGAATAAGAATAAAGTAAGGTGTGATTGGTTTACTTTTGGAAATCTAGCAAAAATCTATACAAATGCAGGTCTGTTTAAAAAAGCCAATGCTACTCTGGCCAACTTGGAGAAACTTGAAAATTTGCATGATCGTGAGGCATTTCACATTCTAATTACTTTGTATGCACAAACATCTAACTTAGATGGGGTTAATCGATCATGGGATTCCTTGAAGCTGGTTTATGAAAAACCCAGTAACGCCAGTTATCTTGTAGTACTTTTAGCTCTGTCCAAGTTAGGGGAGGTGGATGCCCTCGAGAAGCATTACAGACAATGGGAATCAGATCGCTCACACTACGATGTCAGGGTCTCAAATGTCATCTTAGAGTCATACCTTAAGCGGGACATGACTGAGGATGCTCAGCAAATTTTTGAAGATATAGTGCAAAGTGGAGCAGAGCCGAACACAAGGACTTTCGAATCATTAACAAGCTATTACATAAAGCAGGGGAATATTGACATTGCTCTGAAGTACTTGGAGATGGGTGCATCTAAAGCAAATTCCATGAAACACAAGGTGTTTCCAAATGATGAAACAATTAGAATGTTTCTGCAACACTTTGAGGAGGAAAATGATTTGGACAATGTGAAGAAATTTTGTACCTGCATGAAGATGATTGATCGTCTAGACCCCACAGTCTATGATTCTCTGCTCTGTGCAAGTGTTTCTGCAGTAAAGTAAAGTGTTTTTACCCCAGATGAACAAAAGCTCGAAGCTAGTACACCTCAAATTGAAGGGAAGTAGTCTGGACAGTGTTCGTTACTTTATAAGAAAAAACAATGGTTCTTTAGTTATAGTCTTGTGAAGCCGGAATTAACACCCCAACTCATTTTGCAAGCACATTTTTCTGGTAGTTGCTATTTCCTTTCAGTTAAAGGAAGCTACGGAATTTATCTCCTCTCTTTCTTTTCTTTTCTTTTCTTTTATTTAAAGAATCAAGTGTTAAGTGAGTTCTATTTGCTAGGTAGAATGTGCTTCTTTCCTGAAGAATATTATTATGGAAAATAATTATTGCTTCTTTTTATCATTCTTTTTAGTAACTAGACTTGAATTTAAGAAAATCGGTTATTTTATTTAGCTTGGATTTTTAATTAAGAAGATTGCATAAATAAGTTGTAACTGCACTGGTAGTATACTCAAGTAAAAATACATCAACTTTAAAAATTTGCAACTGCAAGTGAACCGACGGTTTGGTTTCGATTTTAGAATTTGGGTTTTGATAAAAAAACCGGTTAATATAAAAAATAAAAAAAGTTGCTAATTAAAATAAAAAAGCAAAGTTACTTAATTCAAAGGCTACATAGATTCAGAAATATATTGGTGTTTGCAAAGAATATAGAATTTAATCATTTTCTTCAGTTGACAAGTTCAAAATATAGAGAACTAAGCTTACCACTCTCTCACAAAATTTGCAGCCACATGCTACAAACAGGATATGTTTTATCACCATTAACATGGATTAGATGAAAATGGATAAAAGGAATCCAGCCATCCAGGCAGCAAAAGACATATTCTCTGTTATTTTTGTGAATAGAATTAAGAGTAGGATATTTTCTGAGTAAAAAATTTCCCATAAAGCAACAAATTTGATGTTGGTTACAGGCTTACAGCTTAAGTGCTAGAAAATTTCATTACCATTTCCCAGGTGTTTGTCATTGAGAATCAGATTTCGAGTCTGAAAACAGCTTAAGGTTTATACCTAGGCTCCTAGCCCCTGGCACACCTCCAAGTTCAAGTGAAAAGTGCCCAAGAGGTATGCCCTTACAAGAAACAACCATTTGTTCCAATATCTATTGAGATATACACAATCTAACTCAGTAAGAAAGTATAAACCAAAGAAAGTACCAGCCATATCTTCTTTTGAGACAGATCAACCAAATGCTGAGGATGGACAAGAGCAACCCATGGCTAAGGCTAAAACTTTTTCTCTTAACATTAAATTTGGTCATATCAATTGCCTAGTATGGATCCTCCATGAACCAGCTAATAATAAGTTCTCTTGGGGAGTGTGCATAGAAGATCAGCTTAACTATCTGTCTCTTTTGAAAACATGCTACTACAGCTACTTGTGATTGCGTCTTGAAAATGAGATAACAAATCTACGGGTAACAAGTCAGAGAACACAGTCATGTTTCCAGTAACGAAATTTCTAGAGTTTTATTGCCTCTATCAAATGGGGGGCATTCAATGAGTGATTACAAATCGATGGGTTCATTAGATCCTCAATTAAAATTAAATCTGTTCACGAGGTTTCCAAAACTTGCAAATATGTCCTAAAGTTTGCACTTCTCAATTTGCTTAGGTTGGTCCAATAACTCATATATTTGACACAGATGAGATAGCAGACACCAATTAACATCCAAATAGCCAAAAAAATAATTAAAACAGTATTCAGTAGAAGCTCAACTAGTTGCTTGCAAGTGTTGAGACAAATGCAATACAAATGCAGGCAAGGAGAGGTAGGCTTAATAGAAATATTTGACCAATTTATGGTAAGAAACATAACTTAACAGCACATGATTTAGAAAAGGTAAAAGAAATTAAAAGAAATGACCAAAGTAGAAATACTGAAATACACTAATTGAAATAATAATTCTCATCATTCATCACCAGAATCAGCGCTTTTTTCCTCATTAGCATCTACAAAATCTCCGCTGCTTTCTTCATCATCTTCCAAACCAACAGTGCTCTTCTCATTATCATCTTCCGAACCAATGCCAACGCTACTTCTCTCATTACCATCTTCCAAATCAACGCTACTTTCCTCACTAACTTCTTCTGAATCAGTGCTACTTTCCTCATTATCATCTACGTCATCTGACCAATTGACTAGTTTCGATCCTGCCACTGGTACCAAGCTCTCCGTGTACTTGAAAAGATCAACAAAATCAAAGAAAGGATTAGTGTCTATATATCTCCCCACTTTCTTGTCGAGGTTATACGAGAAGCAATCACCACTTTCTAGTAAAAATTCAACGCTGTTGAAAATGCCGTAGACCCAATCAACTCTCACACCTACATCAATAGTAAGCATCATAGTCCATGATGCCTCAACTCCAACACCACGAAGGCATGCCTCATCATCTAAGGTCCACAAGTTAATCATATCATCGTCAAAATTGGACAAAATGACAGCAATAGAATCCTTAAAGTCAGAAAGACAAGCATCATCAGAGCGTGCAGGGAGTTCAATATCACAAACAAACACCTCTCTGTTCAAATCGAAAGCCATCATCATACCATTAAGTCCAATCGCAAACAAAAATCCATGGAGGAAAATTTCAAAAATTTCCCTATTCGGAGTATCACTCAACTTAGTCTCAATCTTCCGCCAAACATTTCTATTCAACGAATAGACCTCGGGAAAAATAGCCTTGGATAAGACCCTAACAACCTTAAAATCAAAATCAATTGGATCAAAACCAAACCCAAAAGCCCTTGTTGGATGAAGAGTATGCGCGGGAATGAGTTTCGATTGCTTAATAGCTGGGTTCCAAATGTATATATCAGTTCGTTCTTGGTTAGCATCAATACAAACACAAACAATTCCGCAAACACAACCAATTACCATAGACGGAGGCGTGAAGACATAATCACCTTTCGAGTACGGAAAGTCTAGATTAGCCACAAGGTCATCACAACCACCGAGCTGAAAGAGTGAAAATGAGCCGTGTTTTTTATTCATACGACGAACGATGAGAGTAGCAGTAAGATTATCAGCTCCGTTGAGTGTACGATTGAGGTGAGATTTGATAAATATAGGGGTTGAAATGAGAGAGTACCAGGCTTTGGATACACTTTTGCATTGAAGCAGAGTCTTTACATCCAGCCTGGAGAGAACCTCGATTAACAGATCCTCCTCCTTTAATCTCTCGCCATCGTCGTTTTGGTTCCCTTTCCCCATTCCAGCTGGTTCAAGGGTTTGTAAAATGTGATCCAGCTTTTCAAGTGAGAGAAATTATCTAAACATTTTTAACTTGAAATTTTCACTTTTTAAGTTATAAGTAATTTTTAATCGATCCAAATTGATTAATTTTAAAGCGAGATATGATGGGTTAATAATAATATATCAATTTGGAGTTGATGAGTTGGATATGAGTTTCGAGTTTTTTTTTAACTCCTACCCAATCTATTAAAACCGGGTTGAACATTTTTTGACCTAAATATGTCTCTGTTCATATTTTTTTTGGTTTGGATTAGACGAAAATATAATCGATTTGTTTGGCCAACCCATGTACACTCCTAAATGCATGTTGTAATATATATGAATTTTAGATATTTAAATAATAATAATAATAATAATAATAAAACTAAGAATAAACATAATTATTAATTAGAAAAGATTTAAAAAAAAAAAGAAAACAAAGTCAGTAATCGATGGTTTGTGGCCGTATATAAAAACATACGCGTCTTAGTTTGTCTTTCACGTAACACAAAACCTAAAAAAAAAAAAAAGAGTTAGTACGAGCCGCACTCGGGAAGAGACGATACTGGGGATAGTACTCTAAGGATTGTGTGACTAGTGGACGCAGACAACAGAGTGAGGTAACATATATTAGCTTAACTCCTACACCACCATAACCTGATTAAGTGTTTTAGAGTTTCACATTTATTTAAATAATATATTTGATCCTCTCTGTATCTTGCTTGAATGTGGCGTCTCTATGTTTTTTTTTAAAAAGAATTCATATACTATAATTGTCCAGGTTTGATTTTGACATATCATGTTATTTAAGTATTATATAACATGTGTTTAATGGCTTTACATGTTAATTTGCATTGTTAAATTATATTGTACATGTGTGAGCTATTATTTAATTACGAATTTTTTTTTACTTAATTATGTTAATTTGAGTTACTGGACAACTTAAAGGTAGTCAAATCAATAATAGTACAATATTGTATATTTGCTGGATTTTTATATTTCATACTATTTATTTTCATAATTAATTTATGTATACTACTTTCTGGTAGAGCTTCTAATTGGTGCATATGTATTAATTATTCATTTGTTTTGGTTTCGTAATTAAACTATTTATATTATTGTAATTAATTTACAATGAATTATTTTCGAACAAGATGTATGGCTATGTGTGTTTTAGATTAGTTAGCATATTACAGGGTACAAATAGTTGATTGTAAGTTATAATACATGCTAGTTGACCTAGTCTGTTTTCTTTAAAAAACTCGAGCAGGTCTTACAGAAACATTTACTTATGTTAGTCTTTTGAGTTGACCAGATAGTAGTTTTGTGTATTATAATAACTAGGGATATTGTCCGTGCTTCGCACACGGGTTTTTGTTTTTAATAAATAATATTTTTTCAAAATATAATATAAAATCGGTATCATCCCCTTTCTTATGTATAAATTGGAAATATAAATTAAACATTATTAATTATTTTTTCTTTCATAAGTATGTATAAAGATAAACAAAGAGAAATAAATTTCATATTATTAAAATTATACCATGTTTCGTATTTTAATAAATGACAAAAAATATTTTCTTTAAAATTTTTAAACATTGACTTTTACTAAAAATAACAAAAATTGAACAACATGGGTTAGGTTAATGATTAAATATCCCTTTACAGCTGTTGTACACACAAAGCACGACGTTTATCACACAAAAAAAAGAGGGCCAAACAAAGCTTATCACAAAAAAAAAGAGGGGCAAACAAAGCTTAAGAAGGGTGTCACAGTTTCCAGTTTCAAATCTTAAAGGTTTCAATCTTCGATATCAGGGAAGAACTCAATTGATCGGTTCCAATGGAAGTAAAATCCCTTTCCAATGTGTTTAATCTCCTTTCAATTCAAAAAGTTTCTTGTATTATCATGAAACCTTACTTTGATTACTGTTAATTTGTGTAGATGTATAATTTATAGTGTAACAATTCTGGTTCTCTTGCTCTAATATATGTTTTAAGTCATTGATTTGTTATGGGATATTTCAATCTTCTTTATGCATTGCATGTTTGCGGATAAGTAGTGACAGGAGAACATCAAAACATCATTTATTCGAACCTTTGATTATATTATCCGAATTAATTGAATAAGATTGTTGCATTGGATGGATGTAATTGTTATGATATTATGTTTGTGATTACAAAATTAAAAATTATATATCCTTCCAATGTTCACAGGGTCAGAATTTTAATAGTAGAAGAAGAAGTAAAAATTTGAACACAGGTACATTGACTCAATTTCTATAGTTTCACGTTGTGAATTCTATATAATTTTTTGGTAAACATATTGTACTTAGTTTAATAAATTTGTTTTACTATATCAGGGAATAGACCAATACGGGCAAGTTTCCTTTCCGCTAACAATAGAAAGATCTCTTTTGGATCCTTTGTAAGTATCTACTTTGATTAATATATTCTTTCTTGGTTTTGTATGTTTGTTTGATGTTCTTAATTAAAGACATATTACTTATATAAAACTTTTTTATGACAGATGGTTCCTAAGTCCTTTTTTTAATATGGTTGGAAGTAAAATTTCATCAAATGTTACAATAAGCTGTGATAATGTACCTTGGAAAGCAAAAATTAATCAGTACTCAAAAGTGATATATGGGTTGAATAAGTTCATGAGATTCTATGAAATAAAGATCTACAATCTTGTTCAGTTTGATTATTATGGTGAAGATTTTTTTGTCGTTAAAATATTTAGAGAAACTGCAGTTGAGAGAAGCTATCCAGAATTGGATGCTGAATTCTGTTTCAGAAATGAAAACATGGAAGAATGGAGAGCAGATCAATATATAATTGATTGCTTGACATTGGAATACCATAAATGTTGTGCACTGTGGAAATTTAATGTCTATACTGAATTTGGAAAGTATTTCAACATCAAAATACGGAAGATGGACATTGATCATAATGCTAGATTTCTGGTAAGAAGTATGTATGTATTGAGTTATTTATGTTTTGACACTGAATATATTTACTTGATGAAATGTTTTGCTGTTTTTAATTTAAGTTGACTAATATAGATATTAGATACTGAGTTCGAAAGCCTACACAAAAATTGGAAAGATGGGAATAAGTTGACTATTAGTTTGCTTGAAAGAACATGGGAGATTGTGGTTATCTGGAAATATGGCAGATGCATGTTTGGATCAGGATGGTATGAGTTTGCCGTGGACACTAATTTGGAAGATGGTGATACTTTGGTCCTTTCTAAATTACATCGTTCCATGCCTGACAAACTAAAGGCATGTGTATTTAAATTGCATATCGACTGTTTCGATGAAGATAAAGGTATTAACACTTCTATTTTTTCATTTATTTATAATTTTACAATATTTTATACTTAATAACGTAATATTTACACATTAAATATAATGTTACAATCAGAAAATAAAGAATGGAGGAGATCCTTTTACAAAGTGATGACTGAAGACTGTTTGATTGGAGGTGTTTTGGTATAAATGTTCAACTCTTTAATATAATGTATATATTAAATCTTAAGTTTTTGTTTCATTTTCACTTGTATATTCTCATATTTTTATACCAACTATATATCTTAACTTTGATCAGGTAGTACCAAAACAAATTAAGGAATATTATGCCAGAAATCTAATCCATATGAGAAAATTTCAAGTAAATGGAGAAAGTTGGTTCATTTGTTACAACTATATTGGTGGATACGTAACAAACCTTAAATTGATGATGGATCGCTTCAAATTGAGGCCAAAAGAGACTATAATCTTTACAATTGATAAGAGCAAAATGATGTAGGGAAGAATATATCAAGAAGATGGTCTTGAAATAGATTATGTTAGTAGGTCTACATATGAATCAAGTGAAGCAATTTCTAATTGCTTTTGGGATTTTGATTGTGATATGGTTTCAGGTATTATTATTTTTCATCTAACATTGTATAAATTTTTTACGATTTTCCTTTCTAGAATCCTAACCAAACTAATGTATAATTTATAATGGCAAGCAGAAGAAATGCAGCTGATGGTAATTGATAACATAGAGGATGAAACAGGTGTTATATTTCTTTATCTTAAAATTTGATTTCTGATATATAATCCAAGCTCAAATATAAATAGTTGAATATACTCCATCACTAATGGTATTTATCGATTGCAAATCGTTAACAGCTGCAGTTGGCATCGAGGTTGCTGCTCATGATAACTTGGCTGAAAATGTTGAAATCAATGAGGATGTGATGAATGATGAGATTTTAGAATTCAGCGTAGCTTTAAAAGTATCACATGTGAATCACTCATCTCATGGCGTGGTATAATTTAATTCAAACCGTACATTTAATCCATTTTCTTATTTATTGATGATCATATTACTTGGATAGTTGTGTAATGTAATATAAATTGTTTGTATTGCAGCACATTCCTAGCCATGTTTCAGCACGTAACAGAGACTGGCAAAGTGGGGAAGAGGTTATGTTAAGAACTGATGTTGGTACTTGGATGGTTAGAATAGTATTTAACAATGGAAGTCCAAGGTTTTCAGCTGGATGGAACAAATTTGCTAGGGACAATAAGTTCATTGTAAATCAGAAATTAGTTTTTACATTGATCGAGGAAGACGATGTAATAGTATTTGATATTCAATCTGTCTAGGATCTTAAGTGTTACTGTTGAACGAATGGTTTAAGTATGATGTCTATGAATGGATTTTTTTTTTCAGTTTTGTAATTATTATTGAAATTTAATTCAAACTATATTCTAGTACTTACCAAAACTTTTAGGCTGCATGTACACGAAGATGTTAAGACAATAACTAATATACAAAAGTTACCAGATTAATAACATTTTCTGGAACTTATATTTGGAAAGTACAGATTGTGTTTTGCATTACAAATTTGTATACATCCTTGCAGTCCAAATGCAGGAATTATAAGCATCTAATGCATGAATCAGAACTTTTTGAGAAAATGTTGGTATCAAACTTTTACAGGTCTGGTTGATGAGATCAGAACTAAAGAACTAATGTAGCATCACTAAAATATGAATCCTTCCTCTCAATATACATTGCAATAATCATAAATTTCAAAACTGCCATATACTATTGTCAATAGTGCTTTAATACAGAGATATAATAATATTAATTTGCGGAATGCCCCTTCACATTTAGGACATTACATTAGTTAGGATATATACAACTTTAGAAATCAGCAACAAAATGAACAATATATCAGGAAACTGAATGTAAATAGACAACTTTCACATAAATGGACTAACTCTGTACTTCACAAAACATACATCAATATTAGGATAATAAATTCGATGATTTTATAACAAAATATCTTAACAGTATACATCATTCCATTAGCAGAATATACTTATTCAGGTATAGCATTGAGTAGGATTTTGAAGAGAATCAATTGTAGTCTGCAAAGATTGCATTCACTGTTCCATATAAGTGACATTTTCATAGATCTCCCATTTATATTGCATTTTTTTCGATCATCTCCTCCAACAGTCTTGTGACAGAGAGAGTGCCATAGTTCCTCTTCGAAAGGATGACCATGTAACTGGTATATAGGGTCTGAATTTCTTGCATTGGTGCAAAACTTATAAACAGGTAAGAGGTAGTCCTTATCAGTAATGTAAATATACATTTCTTCTAACAATTTAAATAGATCTATTACTCTACCTCTCAACCTTTTTACACTGACCAGTTGATTCATTTCCTCAGCTGTTTCGTTTATTTCAAATGGCCTATGTATGCCCTTAAAAAATACGAAACAAAAGGAAGATGGAAAATGGATACCTGATAGCGAATACAAAATAGAAAGACGATGTTGAACATTTTGTCTAAGAAAGAGCTTTTGAGTTGAGTTGTAAAACATTGCTTGATCAACTTTATTCCTCACAGCAAAACCAATAAAACCATTGAACTGATCACGGGTAACTTCAATTGGATGTTGATGAAATTGGTAAAGAGCATCCCAATTAAGCTTCTCAAGAACCTCTTTAATTCTATTTTTGGTTCGATTTGTTACCCAAGCCATCAACAATTTTACAAACCCACTGAAGTCATTCAAGTCTAGAATAATATAATTGAAGATCAAACTAATACTATCAGATGGAACGTCGAGTATAATGCTGTTATCCATTTTCTTATTAGAACACTCAATATGATATTGTAAGAAGGAGAGAATTGGAGGAAACCAAATGAATTGATGAAAGCAAAAGGAAATTAGTAGAGTAATTTGTATATGTTCGATCTTCTCCGAATGGGTGAAACAATATTGAGTGTGTTTAATCTTCTCTTATTATATCAGTGCATGCATATACACATTTTTGACTGTTGAACTTCTAAAAGTTGTCCTTTTTGTAATGTAATCAATTATTCATGTTTATTTCGACATATAAATAATAAAGAAATAATGAGATATAAAACTTAGACCTCAAAAACAATTTCAATAAGCAAATCGATTTAAATAAACCAAATCCATACAATGCTGAAGTATTCATGGCCCATTTTGCAAATATGACACAATATTTAGAGCATAAATATAATTCTTTAAAATTCAAATCATAAACTTTATTTAGATAATAGATTAGTTCAACCAGAATCTCCCAATAAATGCATGTCCAATAATTCCACGATAGCTGTGACAAAACACTTGAAGCACAAGTAGAAAATCGTCCTCACTTTTCCTGTGTTTCATAGAAATACAAAAGAAGGATATTTTTTTAAGACAAAGGATATCTTAAGGGCATAAACAAATATCATAAGTTAAAATTACAAAAAAGTTAATTTATTCTTAACTGTTTTTATTTTCTTCGCAGAAGACTTGACAGATCCTGGGGTGCCAGCGAAATTAGATAGTTCTATGATATTCTGTATGTAAAAATTAATTATTTAGATATGAGAACTACAAAAGATTTTTAATAAACAAAGAATCATGTGCAAATACAACATTAAATAGCTTACATCAGCATAACTGGAATTACTGCCACTTGCTAGTGTTGCTTGTGATGCGGATGGAGTTGCAATGCTTGTATCGCGAGCATCCTTCACTTTGAAGATCTTACTCTGAATCAACAAATTATCATCGCTCATCTCAACAGTAAAAATACATTCTTTGCCAACAATCTCCTTAATTGTTGAAGGATAGATATCAGTCTGATTGTTCTGAAATATATTTAGTTCAAAAGACACATAAATTAATGGTCTATATTTTATAATAAAGCATAAATACAATTTTGACAATACATTTACTAATGTTCTATATGATTCTACCTTGATACCGTCAGATATAAGTTTGGTTGCAGTTTGTCCAATTAAGCGTCTTGCAGCTTTATCCGCTAGAACAAAGTTGAAAGCCTCAGTTGAATCTCCAGCAAGAACAACAATCTTATACCTGGTTTTAACTTCAATGAATAAATACATATATCTAATGCAAAAGTTTGTTTAATTTAAATATTAGTAGATTTTATAAATTAAAGAGGATATACTTTTTTTCTGCAACAGGAATGTTCTGATTGCATTTCCCGTTACACTTCCAATTTCCATCTACTTTGCAGGCTTCTCCTTCGCACTTGGAACAACTAAAATACCACCAGTTTTCTGAATATTCAACGGTTGTAATCTTCACATTGCATAGAAACAGTTTCTGCATTAAATCATAAAGTAAATGTTAATAATTAATAAAAACCATTTTAAATTTTAAGAAGTATAGCAATTGAACACTTTCACACCTTTGCATCGTCTGAGTCTGACTTCTCACCTAATTCTTTAAGAGTTACTGTCTGAATAATAGGTGGAGGAAGGGTTGGCAGTGGTTCAGAAGTTGTGTTTCCATGAGAAATGTAACCTTCTTCCTCAAGCCTAACATTTTATAATAGAATTACAAACATGATATTTAACATGTTTGTTTATAGACTTAAAGATATATGTTTGAGATAGTTAAATAATAATCAACTATTGTGCAACACACCTTAATCTCATTGAATGAACAACATCATTGTCCAAATTTAGATAGATTTTGGACGAAGGGAGAGTACTGATTTGGACCGAATCTATACATAAAAATAAAGATTATTTTTATTGTTACAGTACAAAATACAATATATGATATCAAATTGGCGAAATGCCTTTGTAAAATCCTCTGTACTTACTCTTAAAAATCTTCAACTTTGTACTTGTGACAATTACAATAATTGGCAGTTCTTCAGCCTTAAGGAAGAGCTCATCTGTTTTTAGAGCAAGTTGTCCCCAAATTGTAACTTTATGAGAGTACCTAGTGATTTATAATCGAATATCAGTATATCAGTATATCAATATATATATAAACAATCGAAAATATGAGTATTAATTTCAATAATTCTACATGTCTGTTACATGTAAATGGAATATTGATTATTTAGTATTTAAGAACCAACATATTGATAAAGATTCAAAGCTATATGTATTTCTATTAAAAAATGATGATTAATACCTTCCATCAGTAATCCGAAATTTTGCAATATTTCTCTTCCCAAAAGTAGTATCGATTAGTTTTTCACGCTCATAATTTTCTAAAGCTCCAATGATATCTATAGAAAAATAAAATGTTTGAAACCAAATTATAATTTGACATTAAAATTTAACAAATAAAAAACAATATTCCTGGAAAGTACTTTTATAAGAAGATCACCTGTTGAGAATTCAGGATTTTCAGGATTTTTGTAGTTGCTTGCAATGTTGAACAATTCGCTTAAATCCATGAACTCAAATTTATGTTTTGGAATCATAAAATCTTCAGTTTGTACTTTCTCGACTGTGGTGGAGTTTGAAAAGTTTATGACAAATTTAGAACTTGTCGGCCTCAGATTTGCCATTGCCTCTTTTGTGTAAAAATTCGATATTATGTAAATAACACCTTCCTCGATATCGTTTGAGAAAGCTTTCCAATTATCAGCGTATACAAAAGCTTGAATATGATGATTCTGACATTAGGAATAATGTTTACAGAAATTAATTCTTAGATAGTGCAAATTATTTGGAATTGTTAGCAAAATCGTAAATTTAAAATATTACGCTTACATCTTCATCAAGTAAGATCAGATTGTACCCTTTGAGTGCATTCTTGGAATCAGAAGAAGATATAGATGGCCACATCCTTGTAACACGTACTTTGATCTTCCATGTCGTTCGTGATGTGTCCAGAGAAGCAAGCTCATCAAACATTGTGATGTTCTACAGGGGATCAAAACTAAAAGTTAGATGCTAGTTATAATACATGCTAGTTGACCTAGTCTGTTTTCTTTAAAAAACTCGAGCAGGTCTTACAGAAACATTTACTTATGTTAGTCTTTTGAGTTGACCAGATAGTAGTTTTGTGTATTATAATAATGTGAGTTACCAATGTGAATAAGTCACTTAATTATTTTGTTACAGGAGAGTTAATTCAGTTACACTAAAACATTTGTATGTACGGTAGTAATTATTGTTTAATATGGTCCGACAAGAAATGAAAGATTAATAATAAATTATAATCTTGTTATTAGATCGGGGTTCGGGAGTTTAGCGGAGTATTTGCGGATTTGATTAGTGTTTGAGATTGCTATTTATCGAGGTACGGATTCTCTCCTCTTTTATTCAGCGCTACTCCTCTTAGAAATATTTAAATTAAATTCGTTTTGACCTCAAATCTGTTCGTTTGATTTTGAATCATTTTGAAATGTGAAAATTGTTTTGATTCTGAAAAGTATATTTAAATCTGTTTCGAAATAATTAAATATTTGTTTCTGCAATGTTCTGATATTGCGTATATTTTATATCTGTTGGAAATATTAAAAATATATGTTATGTGAGATTTTAAAATATTTTACGAAATATTATATTTGAACCCTTAGTGATATAGGGTATACCGAGTTAACCAGCTGTAGGGGTACTACAGCCATGTCATTGCGGCACCAGTGACATGACACTTTCGTGACAGTGTGATTGGTCACAGCGTATCCATCTGATAGCTCAGGAGGTGAGCTTTTGCGCATTTGATATTTGTTTCAGGATACGTGGGTGCACCCAGAGTTTATGATTTGTGATTTGATTTGACGGTGACGTTGTATATGCCGTACACGTTATCCAGTTTGTTGCACACATTAGGTACCCTATGATGTGTGTATTTGTATCTGTCCTGTTCTGATCTCAGTATGAAATATCCTAACCCCTCGTTGCTTCAGCCATACTTATTTTTAAATAAATGTTTTATTATAAACTGTCAGATATGAATATCTGTTTTCTATTTTATGAATTGTATTCCAAATCCGTACTGGGCGGTTGGCTCATGCCGTATTCTTTTTCTGGCAGGTGCTTAGGGGGATCTGGGAATGTGTGATGGAGAGCCACCCATTTATATCATTGATTAGGATTTGCGGACTTCTATCACTATTTAGACTTGAATATTATTTTAGAGATTTTGGTTTTCATATTTATTGCTTTGAACCGTTTTGGAGGTTTAATATTATCTTGGAGATTATTAGACTGTTTAATTATCATTTAGAGATTATTTTAGTGCTCTGTTTGCAGGTTTAAGGTTTAATAAGTAGCCCCTCATTTAGATATAGATGGGGGGTGTTACAAAGATGGTATCAGAGCTCAGGTTCTTTCTTGTAGAAAACCTATTTAGGTTGACCTGTGAGATTGGGTAGACGTTAGGATGGGCGCTCTATTTCAAGCTCATTTCATTTTGCTCTATCCTTTTGACTTCTGTTTTTAAATCGCTTCTGCTTATCTATTCTTGTTATCTTCATTCGTTCGTTATCTTATATTGTAGATGCCTCCTAGACGTAATCGAACTACTAATCAGACTAACTTGGGTGTTAGCCAAGCTCAGTTAGCTGCGATGATAGGTCAAGCAGTGGCTCAGGGTATTCAACAAGCTATGACAAATCAGAATAATCAGAACAATCAGAATAATCAGAATGGTCAAGAGAATCAAGATGGTCAGAATAATCAGAATGGTCAAGGACATCAGCAAAATCCGGAGGGTCAGGGTAATCCAGTGGAGCCATTTGTATGGTTAGAGAGATTTGTTAAGCAGAAACCAGAATCTTTTCACGCACCACAAACTCCTATTGATGCTGAGAATTGGATTGTTCATCTTGAGAAGATTTTTGATGCTTTGGGTTGCGATGAGATCCAGAAGGTCAGATTGGATGTGTATAAGTTAGAGGGGGATGCTGAGCGATGGTGGAGAGGTGTGAAGGCTACTAGGGGTGAGGAGTTTACAGAGACATTGTTTTGGCAGGGATTTAAGGAAGTTTTATATGAGCAGTACTTTTCTAATGCAGACAGAGAGGCATATTTGAGGGAGTTTCATTCTATCTCGCAGAACTTCGATGAGAGCCTTACTGACTATATGGCGAGGTTTATCAGGTTAGCTGGATTTGCTGGGACAGTTGCGGGGACTGCTACACAGCAAGCTGAAAAATTTAAATGGGGGCTGAGGCCTAATCTGAGGGGTTCTATCATTTCACTAAAGTTTCCTAATGTGGCGGAGGTGGTAGATGCAGCTAAGGATATTGAGAAGGAGCGTACTGAGTATAGAGCTTCCAGGTTTCAGAATGATCGTAAGAGGCCTAGAGATGATCAGAGTTCTGTACAGGGTAAACAATGGAATGGAGGTCAAGGTAATCAGCAGGGACAGTGGCGTGGAAGATACCAGAATATGAGGACTCAGTCGACTTACGGTCAGAATCAGTATAGTGGTCAGAAGCAAAATCAGAATCAGCAGTTTCAGCGAAAGCAACCACAAAAGCAGCCTAGACAGTGGCAGAATCGTCAACAGGGGCATAATAGTTTTCCATTTTATGGCGGAAACCCTAATATGATTCCGGTTGCTCCTTGTGCTACTTGTGGAGGACAACATCCGGGTAGAGCTTGTTATAAACAGACTGGGGCATGTTTCTTATGTGGTTCGATGCAAAATAGGGCTAAGGATTGTCCGACATCGCGGAACACTGGTGGTGGAGGTAGTGGTAGTGGTGGTCAGTAGAATCAGCAGAATCCTTCAGGCATAGTATTTGCATTGACTGCTAATCAGGCAGCAGCTCATTCAGGTATCGTTTCAGGAACACTTCTTGTTGGTAGACGTGATGCTTATGTGTTATTTGATACTGGTTCGACTCATTCTGTTGTGTCTTTATCGTTTGTTCGTCATCTTGGTGTTCTTCCATCATTATTATATCATCGTATGTCGATTGCTACCCCAATGGGGAATTCTGTTATTATTTCTGATGTGTACCGAGAGTGTCCGATAACTGTCGGGGATAGAAATTGTAAGGTTAACTTGATTCTGATGGAGATGCATGACTTTGACATTATTTTGGGTATGGATTGGTTGAGTGAACATCGAGCTACAATTGACTGCCAGGGAAAGATGGTGATCTTTGGGGATGCAGATAAACCAAAATTTATATATCAGGGTTCTCAACCGAAAGGAGAAGTTAAAATGATTTCGGCTCTAAAGGCGAGTAACCTTTTGTCTAAGGGTTGTGATGGCTATCTTTCTTTCGTGAAGGATACGTCTAAGGATGAGCCTCGCATCGAGGATTATCCAGTTGTGAATGAATTTGCAGACGTGTTTCCCTATGTGCTACCAGGTTTTCCACCACAGTGAGAGGTGGAGTTTACTATTGAACTTGTCCCATGTGCATAGCCTATTTCTAAGGCACCGTACCGAATGGCACCATTAGAGTTGCAGGAATTGAAAGAGAAGTTGCAAGAGTTATTGGATAGAGGATTTATCAGGCCAAGTGTATCTCCGTGGGGTGCTCCAGTGTTGTTTGTGAAAAAGAAGGATGGTTCTATGAGGTTGTGTATTGATTACAGGGAGTTGAATAAGGTGACTATCAAAAACATGTATCTTTTCCACGCATTGATGAGAAAGGGTGTTAAGTTTGAGTGGAATGATGATCGTGAGAAGAGTTTCCAAGAGTTGAAGAAAAGATTATTGACGGCTCCTATACTTGTGTTGCCATCAGGGAGTGGAGGATATCAGGTTTATAGTGATGCTTCTAAGAGAGGATTGGGTTGTGTTCTTATGCAGCATGGGAAGGTGATTTCTTACGCTTCTAGGCAGCTTAAACCCTATGAGGTAAACTATCCTACTCGTGATTTAGAGTTAGCAGCAGTGGTCTTTGCTTTGAAGATTTGGAGGCATTATCTGTATGGAGAGACTTGTGATATTTTCACTGATCACAAGAGTCTCAAGTACATTTTTACTCAAAAGGAGCTTAACATAAGACAACGAAGGTGGCTTGAACTTCTTAAGGATTATGATGCTAATATTCAGTACCATCCTGGGAAAGCGAATGTAGTGGCAGACGCTCTTAGTAGGAAGAATTTGGGGAGTGTTGCATCTCTCATTACTCAGTCGCATCTTATTTCAGACATGGAGCGCGTTGGTATTGAATTGTATACTAGAGGGTCAGATGGTAGTATTGCAAGTTTGAGAGTGGAACCATATCTGGTTTCAAGGGTCAAGGAAGCTCAAAAGAAAGATACAGGTTTGGATATTATTAGATTGGAGGTGGCAGCTGGTAAACAAAAACATTTCCGTGTTGATGATGATGGTGTGTTATGGTTGGGTAATAAATTGTGTGTGCCTGCAGACTTGGCGATTCGTGAAGAAATTTTGACCGAGGCTCATAGTTCTTCATTCTCTATTCATCCAGGTTCCACTAAGATGTATAGAGATTTGAAGGAGCACTTCTGGTGGAGTAGGATGAAAGCAGACATAGCAGAATTTGTAGGGAAATGTTTTACCTGTAAACAAGTGAAGATATATCATCAGAGGCCTAGTGGATTGTTGCAGCAGTTAGATATTCCAGTTTGGAAGTGGGAAAACATTACTATGGATTTTGTGACACATTTGTCGAGAACCTTCAGAAAGAATGATGTTAGAATGATGTTATATGGGTGGTGGTTGATAGACTTACCAAATCAGCCCATTTCTTACCTATTAGAGAGACTACTTCTATTCATGAATTGGCAGAGATTTTTTAGCGGGATATTGTTAGACTTCATGGTGTGCCTGTGTCGATAGTTTCTGACAGGGATACAAGGTTCACATCGCATTTTTTGAAAGGATTCCAACAGGCTTGGGGTACAAGACTTAATTTTAGTACAACTTTTCATCCGCAGACTGATGGACAGTCAGAGAGGACGATTCAGACATTGGAGGATATGTTGAGGACTTGTGCGTTGGAGTGGACAGGTGATTGGGATAAATACTTGCATCTTGTTGAGTTTGCGTACAATAATAGTTGGCACGCGAGTATTGGTATGCCACCATTTGAGGCTTTGTATGGTAGGAGGTGTAGAGCACCGTCTTGTTGGGATGAGGTTGGTGAGAAAGTTATTGCAGGGCCAGAGTTACACTACTAGAAAAAGGTCAATAGACATCGCCCATATAACATCGGTTGTTGGGGCCACCGATGTAAAAGATCCTAATTAACATCAGTTCAAAATAACTGATGTCTTTGTATTGTTACAACATCAGATTACATCTAAACCGATGTATAAACGTTGTCTTTAAAAAATTTTTAAGACCCGCTAATATTTCCCCCCCTTATACCAAATGTTTTCCCTCTACAATTTTCCCCCCTTAGCCAATTTTTCTTCCCCCATTTCTTTTAGCTGCTGTACCTTCTCCCCAAAATCATAGTACAAAAGTAAAAACATAATATAATTAATACAAAAACTAATTAAACCGAAAAACCTCACCACTCTCTCTCTCTCTCGAGAACTGAAGAACCTCATTGGTTTTGCTCTAAAAAATAATCCCCAAATTCACTTCTTTATAACACTAATACTATCTATTCTCATAATCTCTGTATCTATATCTCTATCATCCATGTCATCATCTCGATCAATCTACTCACAGCCTCCCAATTGGCCTCTTCCCCAAAGACATCAAAAACTTCACAATTGACACCTCCACCGGTAAATTCAAAGTCTACTTACAGCAATCATGTAACGCTAAGTTCGAATCGAATGTTCGATACGATTTGAACGTTTCGGGTACGATTCGGGTCGGGAAATTGGGCGAATTATCTGGAATTGCGGCTCAGGAGCTGTTTTTGTGGTTTTCTGTTAAGGGAATTAGGGGTAGTGGGTTGATTTATTTTGATGTGGGGGTTGTGTTTAAGCAGTTTTTGGTTTCGTCATTTGAGTCTCCGAGAGAGTGTTTGGAGACGGATGGGAAGTTGAGTGAGGCTGATGGACTTGTTTTGGTTGATAAGTTGCGCGGTGTTCAGGTTTTTTTCGGAATTTGATGTGTATTTGTGTTTTTTTAAGTTTTGTGTTGATATTTGTGGTTAAATGTAGTTTACAGAAATATTTATAAGGTGTTACGAGTGTTGAGTTTCGGAAATGTGATTGTTTTCGGAAATTATGTATTGTTTTATATGCTTACTAAGGGGGAAACGATTATTTGTTTAAAAGTTACAACTTGATTAATTTTGTGAATCAGATGATATCTTCTTTACGAGCGTGGTGTATATGCACGTATTCTTTGTGTGGTTTTTGTACTTTGTATATGTTTGTATGTGTGGATATAAAGATTGTTTCTTTACAGATTGGTTAAATATGTGCAATGAGAGGCTACATATTGCACTATTTTCCCCTTAATTTTATGGTGTATGGGATGATCTATTAGATTTTAGTATTCTGAAATGAATCTGGCTACTTTTGTTAATAAATTTAAGGGTGTTTGCAGAATTGATGTTGTTGGGGTTTATCTCACTACTTCTTACTGTATTCCAAGACACTATCGTCAAAATTTGTGTGTCAGAAAGTTTTATAGAACACCTCCTCAGCATGCTGTAGGTCTGTTTGAGTTTCGTTTGCAGAATGCAGACAATACTCCTCGTAATATTCTTGAGGAGATTATATGGAATACAGATGTGGAAGTGGCTCAGGTATTAGTTTTGCCTATATAAGAATTGCTATTGCAGATATTTTTGTTTGTTACATTTTGTGTAAATCAGTCATTTGCAAAGATGTTTACGAGGTCTGTCTTTTTAGATGAAAGAGAAGTTACTTCTGGGGGGTAGTTGCAAAAACTCTTCAGATTGCTCTTCCAGCTAGAGACTTTATTGGAACTGGATTACCTGCTTTAATTGCTGAAGTAAAAAAGGCTTCGCCTAGTAGAGGAGTTTTAAGAGAAGATTTTGATCCGGTACTTTTACAATTAATACTTATCTGTCAGTTATTATTACATTTTTTGTATACTTATGCGTGTATGTTATGTATATAATATAAAAGGGATCTACTCCCTCTGTCCCATAATCATAAATCTTGGCAACACAAGCTTTCACACATAATTCAGTATGTTAAACTATCTTATTTATCTGACAATATATATTTATACTTATCTGAATATTAGTGGTTGAAGTTTATCATGTTTTTCAAGTATGAGAATTGAGAATGCACTATCTAATTCTTGAATTGTGTTTTATCATTTATGTATATAGTTAATTTTTTTTGAATACATTTCTCCTGTTTGTTGTATACAGTTTTCAGTGTGTATACATATTTGGATAGGTCAATTTCAGTATTTACTTGTTTAGAAAGTGAACTAGGGTAGTACAAAATTAATTGCCTATGAGAATGTTAATTTCACTTTTTCCAGTTTTTTAAATAGTTTGAAGTAGTGCAGTTGAGTTATTTCAGCCCTCTTTGTCAAATTCTTGAGAGTCGGGAGGTAGCATGATGTTGCATCACTGATAGAGTATTCTTCATTTTGGCTGTGTTTGCATGCTAGTGTGTTGGCGGGGGCGGGGGTGGGGGAGGGGGCCGGGGGGATTAGTTTTACGCATATCTTAGCACAACAGATTCGACTTCATAAGATAGGTGTGCTCACTAAGATCACTAAAATCTTTATGTTATCGTATGCTTGTTGGAATGGTAGATGTTATATTTTCAGATGTTGCTCAGCCTGATCAGGTATACTTCTGTCTGTAATTTAGATTCTTGTTCCTTTTCTAGTCTGGTGGCTGGTTTAATGTTTTCAGTTAGATAATTATGGTAAAGTGTGTGAATATTAGCTTTAGTAATATAATAGATTATATCATATACTGTATTACTTTGTTAAACTTTATTGTGTTTTCCAAATATTTTTTTTGTGTACTAAAAAAACACTTAAGATTTTAAATTTTTAGATGGTAATTTGTAGTTTTGATTTTGAGCTTAGATTTGGCTCATTAATCTGCTACTTAGGTTAAACAATCTACTACTTAAATAGTATCTTTGATTATTTGTTCAAGTTTTTTGGTTTTTTTGAAATAACAAATGATGAGCTTACTCGGATTCCCCTTCAGGACTTTCTGGATGATGTAAAACCGAGTTTCTGATGCAATTATTTACCATTTTTTTTTCTAATCGAGTTTATGTTTTTTTTGGAGTAGCTAACATTGAAACTTTTAAGTCTAGCTTTTTTTGAAAATAATAATACCTTCAAATTTGTTGCTTTGGTGAGGCACTTGTCCTTGATCTGTTATTTTTTTTCTCAATGCTTGGCAATTCTACGGCGTAGAAAAATTGTTAGAAAATTTAACTGGTTATTGGTTGCCTCTGAGATATATGGTTTGTTCCGAAAGGCAACTACTATGCAGTTGTGTTTTCAGCAAGTTGATGATGAGCTACTCGGATTCCTCTTCAGGACATTATGGATGATGTAAAACCGAGTTTCTGATGCCTTTTCTGACCTTTTTTTAAAAGTTTTTTACCTTGCAATGATTTCATTTTTTTTATAATGATTTAAAAAATCATGAATTGGAACTTGTAAAATTTGTTAGAGGTTTGGCAGGGATTGTTATGATGGCAGCTTAAAGTAAAACAGGGTTAAAATCTTTGAAGTAGTTTTTTTTCATGCGCTAATGATGATTCATAAATAATATCACACTGGTTAGACTACTTAACATGCAGTATGAAGGTAATGTCCAACCTAATTTAAACTCTATATATAATGTACTCAAGGTGAGATAATAACTTTTGCAACTTGTGTTATTGTTTGTTGATGAAGGTAAACCCATGTATCAATTTCATTTGACCTTTGTTAGTTTTTTATTATTATCCGTTAAATTATTCGCAGGCTAGGATCTTGGCTTTGAATGCCTCGTACTTCCTGAAAGCTGGAGGTCATTTTGTGATATCTATCAAGGTATTGTAATTTTCTATTACACCTTTTGCGAGAGCTGAGTTTGTTGACAAGTATTTTAAATTATGGTTCATTTGCTTCATCTCGTCATTTTTAGTAGTTTTTTTCATCGTCTCCCCATAGCATGTGCCCTCCAAAGTTTGTCTGTGGCCGAGAAACCATGGTTTCTTTCTGCTCCTGCTTTGGTGAGAGCACTCAGAACTTTTGCTGGTCAATCTAAGGAGATGCGTGTTGTGAAATCACTGACTTGTAGAGTTCTGTTGCTGTAAAGCGCTGATGAAGATGTGTTCGCTGCATCTGCATCATTTCACCATTGTGTTCCTCTACAGCTCTACCTGTAATTTGTTCCTTTATTGTCCACTAGTACTGTTTTAAGGTAGATGTGGTAAGAATTTGTGGATGATTTATGGAATATGTGGAAAGTGGATGATTTTTGTAAATGATAGGTAATGGTAGATGGTATGTAAAGAGTTAGAATTGAATTTCATGATGAAATTATGGCTAAGTGCCTTTATTTTTGTTGGATGGTTTTTGTTGAATTTGGTATAGTTTGTTGAATTGGTTGAATGGTTTTTGTCATAGTTTGGTCTTGTTTTTTGGCATGGATTTGATATTTTATGGTACTAAAATGGTATTCCATTATACATCAGTTGCATGGAATAAAATAAACAAACTGATGTAATTTAAACACAGTAACATCGCTTTTTGTTTGTAACAAAATCTTAGACATCAGTTATTGACTGTATTAGCTATCTTAGACATCAGTTATAGACTGTATTCTTTATTATATTAGACATCAGTTATTGACTGTAGTCGTTGTTATATTAGACATCAGTTACTGACTGATGTCATTTAGATGTATATACATCAGTTTGTGGCCAAAAAACGATGTCATAAGTTGTTTAAGACATCGGTTAAAAACCGATGTCAATGTTATGGACCTTTCTCTACACCGACAAAGACATCGGTTCAAAAGTTACCAGACATCGGTTTTGACCCGATGTCTATTGACGTTTTTCTAGTAGTGTTAGTTAGAGTTACTAATGAGAAGGTAGAGCAGGCTAAGGCAAGTTTGAAGGAGGCTCGATCACGTCAAAAGAGTTATGCTGATCAACATAGGAAGTTTGGTGGATTTGAACCTGGTGATCATGTGTTTTTGAAGGTGTCGCCTTGGAAGGGTGTTAAACGTTTTGGCATGAAGGGGAAGCTTAGTCCGAGAGATGTTGGTCCTTTTGATGTTATAGAGAAAGTGGGAGAGGTGTCTTATAGGGTTGCGTTACCACCGCAGTTATCTCATGTCCATAATGTGTTTCATGTGTCTGTTTTGAGGGGATACAAGTATCACCCGCTTCATATAGTTCAGTATCCATTGCATACGATTAGAGAGGATCTTACTTGTGAGGAGGAAGCAGAACCTATCGTAGCTCGAGAGGAGCGAGTTATGAGAAAGAGTACCATTCCGTTTGTGAAAGTCTTGTGGAAAAATCATTCGGAGAGAGAGGCTACTTGAGAATTAGAAGGATCTATTCGTGAGAGATATCTGCACCTATTCGATTCAAGTACGATTTTTAGTTTTGTTTGATTCCGGGGACAGAATCCTTTTTAAGGGGGTATATATGTAATATATATGAATTTTAGATATTTAAATAATAATAATAATAATAATAATAATAATAATAATAAAACTAAGAATAAACATAATTATTAATTAGAAAAGATTTAAAAAAAAAGAAAAGAAAACAAAGTCAGTAATCGATGGTTTGTGGCCATATATAAAAACATACGCGTCTTAGTTTGTCTTTCACATAACACAAAACCTAAAAAAAAAAAGTTAGTACGAGCCGCACTCGGGAAGAGATAGTACTCTAAGGATTGTGTGACTAGTAGACGCAGACAACAGAGTGAGGTAACATATATTAGCTTAACTCCTACAACACCATAACCTGATTAAGTGCTTTAGAGTTTCACATTTATTTAAATAATATATTTGATCCTCTTTGTATCTTGCTTGAATGTGGCGTCTCTATGTTTTTTTTTAAAAAGAATTCATGTACTATAATTGTCCAGGTTTGATTTTGACATATCATGTTATTTAAGTATTATATAACATGTGTTTAATGGCTTTACATGTTAATTTGCATTGTTAAATTATATTGTACATGTGTGAGCTATTATTTAATTACGAATTTTTTTTTACTCAATTATGTTAATTTGAGTTACTGGACAACTTAAAGGTAGTCAAATCAATAATAGTACAATATTGTATATTTTCTGGATTTTTATATTTCATACTATTTATTTTCATAATTAATTTATGTATACTACTTTCTGGTAGAGCTTCTAATTGGTGCATATGTATTAATTATTCATTTGTTTTGGTTTCGTAATTAAACTATTTATATTATTGTAATTAATTTACAATGAATTATTTTCGAACAAGATGTATGGCTATGTATGTTTTAGATTAGTTAGCATATTACAAGGTACAAATAGTTGATTGTAAGTTATAATACATGCTAGTTGGCCTAGTCTGTTTTCTTTCAAAAACTCGAGCAGGTCTTACAGAAACATTTACTTATGTTAGTGTTTTGAGTTGACCAGATAGTAGTTTTGTGTATTATAATAATGTGAGTTACCAATGTGAATAAGTCACTTAATTATTTTGTTACAGGAGAGTTAATTCAGTTACACTAAAATATTTGTATGTACGGTAGTTATTATTATAATAAATTATAATCTTGTTATTAGATCGGGGTTCGGGAGTTTAGCGGAGTATTTGCGGATTTGATTAGTGTTTGAGATTGCTATTTATCGAGGTACGGATTCTCTCCTCTTTTATTCAGCGCTACTCCTCTTAGAAATATTTAAATTAAATTCGTTTTGACCTCAAATCTGTTCGTTTGATTTTGAATCATTTTGAAATGTGAAAATTGTTTTGATTCTGAAAAGTATATTTAAATCTGTTTCGAAATACTTAAATATTTGTTTCTGCAATGTTCTGATATTGCGTATATTTTATATCTGTTGGAAATATTGAAAATATATGTTATGTGAGATTTTAAAATATTTTGCGAAATATTATATTTGAACCCTTAGTGATATAGGGTATACCGAGTTAACCAGCTGTAGGGGTACTACAGCCATGTCATTGCGGCACCAGTGACATGACACTTCCGTGACAGTGATATAGGGTATACCGAGTTAACCAGCTGTAGGGGTACTACAGTCATGTCATTGCGGCACCAGTGACATGACACTTCCGTGACAGTGTGATTGGTCACGGCATATCCTTCTGATAGCTCAGGAGGTGAGCTTTTGCGCATTTGATATTTGTTTCAGGATACGTGGGTGCACCCAGAGTTTATGATTTGTGATTTGATTTGACGGTGACGTTGTATATAGCCGTACACGTTATCCGGTTTGTTGCACACATTAGGTACCCTATGATGTGTGTATTTGTATCTGTTCTGTTCTGATCTCGGTATGAAATATCCTAACCCCTCGTTGCTTCAGCCATACTTATTTTTAAATAAATGTTTTATTATAAACTGCCAAATATGAATATCTGTTTTCTGTTTTATGAATTGTATTCCAAATCCGTACTGGGCGGTTGGCTCGTGCCGTATTCTTTTTCTGGCAGGTGCTTAGGGGGATCTGGGAATGTGTGATGGAGAGCCACCCATTTATATCACTGATTAGGATTTGCGGACTTCTATCACTATTTAGACTTGAATATTATTTTAGAGATTTTGGTTTTCATATTTATTGCTTTGAACCGTTTTGGAGGTTTAATATTATCTTGGAGATTATTAAACTGTTTAATTATCATTTAGAGATTATTTTAGTGCTCTGTTTGCAGGTTTAAGGTTTAATAAGTAGCCCCTCATTTAGATATAGATGGGGGGTGTTATAAAGATGGTATCAGAGCTCAGGTTCTTTCTTGTAGAAAACCTATTTAGGTTGACCTGTGAGATTGGGTAGACGTTAGGATGGGCGCTCTATTTCAAGCTCATTTCATTTTGCTCTATCCTTTTGACTTCTGTTTTTAAATCGCTTCTGCTTATCTATTCTTGTTATCTTCATTCGTTCGTTATCTTATATTGTAGATGCCTCCTAGACGTAATCGAACTACTAATCAGACTAACATGGGTGTTAGCCAAGCTCAGTTAGCTGCGATGATAGGTCAAGCAGTGGCTCAGGGTATTCAATAAGCTATGACAAATCAGAATAATCAGAACAATCAGAATAATCAGAATGGTCAAGGGAATCAAGATGGTCAGAATAATCAGAATGGTCAAGGACATCAGCAAAATCCGGAGGGTCAGGGTAATCCAGTGGAGCCATTTGTATGGTTAGAGAGATTTGTTAAGCAGAAACCAGAATCTTTTCACGCACCACAAACTCCTATTGATGCTGAGAATTGGATTGTTCATCTTGAGAAGATTTTTGATGCTTTGGGTTGCGATGAGATCCAGAAGGTCAGATTGGCTGTGTATAAGTTAGAGGGGGATACTCAGCGATGGTGGAGAGGTGTGAAGGCTACTAGGGGTGAGGAGTTTACAGAGACATTGGTTTGGCAGGGATTTAAGGAAGTTTTATATGAGCAGTACTTTTCTAATGCAGACAGAGAGGCATATTTGAGGGAGTTTCATTCTATCTCGCAGAACTTCGATGAGAGCCTTACTGACTATATGGCGAGGTTTATCAGGTTAGCTGGATTTGCTGGGACAGTTGCAGGGACTGCTACACAGCAAGCTGAAAAATTTAAATGGGGGCTGAGGCCTAATCTGAGGGGTTCTATCATTTCACTAAAGTTTCCTAATGTGGCGGAGGTGGCAGATGCAGCTAAGGATATTGAGAAGGAGCGTACTGAGTATAGAGCTTCCAGGTTTCAGAATGATCGTAAGAGGCCTAGAGATGATCAGAGTTCTGTACAGGGTAAACAATGGAATGGAGGTCAAGGTAATCAGCAGGGACAGTGGCGTGGAAGATACCAGAATATGAGGACTCAGTCGACTTACGGTCAGAATCAGTATAGTGGTCAAAAGCAAAATCAGAATCAGCAGTTTCAGTGGCAGCAACCACATAAGCAACCTAGACATTGGCAGAATCGTCAACAGGGGCATAATCGTTTTCCAGTTTATGGCGGAAACCCTAATATGATTCCGGTTGCTCCTTGTGCTACTTGTGGAGGACATCATCCGGGTAGAGCTTGTTATAAACAGACTGGGGCATGTTTCTTATGTGGTTCGATGCAACATAGGGCTAAGGATTGTCCGACATCGCGGAACACTGGTGGTGGAGGTAGTGGTAGTGGTGGTCAGCAGAATCAGCAGAATCCTTCAGGCAGAGTATTTGCATTGACTGCTAATCAGGCAGCAGCTCATTCAGGTATCGTTTCAGGAACACTTCTTGTTGGTAGACGTGATGCTTATGTGTTATTTGATACTGGTTCGACTCATTCTGTTGTGTCTTTATCGTTTGTTCGTCATCTTGGTGTTCTTCCATCATTATTATATCCTCGTATGTCGATTGCTACCCCAATGGGGAATTCCGTTATTATTTCTGATGTGTACCGAGAGTGTCCGATAGCTGTCGGGGATATAAATTGTAAGGTTAACTTGCTTCCGATGGAGATGCATGACTTTGACATTATTTTGGGTATGGATTGGTTGAGTGAAGATCGAGCTACAATTGACTGCCAAGGAAAGATGCTGATCTTTGGGGATGCAGATAAACCAAAAAATATATATATATATATATCAGGGTTCTCATCCGAAAGGAGAAGTTAAAATGATTTCGGCTCTAAAGGCGAGTAAACTTTTGTCTAAGGGTTGTGATGGCTATCTTTCTTTCGTGAAGGATACGTCTAAGGATGAGCCTCACATCGAGGATTATCCAGTTGTGAATGAATTTAGAGACGTGTTTCCCTATGTGCTACCAGGTTTGCCACCACAGCGAGAGGTGGAGTTTACTATTGAACTTGTCCCAGGTGCAGAGCCTATTTCTAAGGCACCGTACCGAATGGCACCATTAGAGTTGCAGGAATTGAAAGAGCAGTTGCAAGAGTTATTGGATAGAGGATTTATCAGGCCAAGTGTATCTCCGTGGGGTGCTCCAGTGTTGTTTGTGAAGAAGAAGGATGGTTCTATGAGGTTGTGTATTGATTACAGGGAGTTGAATAAGGTGACTATCAGAAACAGGTATCTTTTTCCACGCATTGATGACTTCTTTGATCAGTTGCAAGGGGCGAAGTACTTTTCGAAGATTGATTTGAGACCGGGTTACCATCAATTGCGAGTAAGGGATGAAGATATTCAGAAGACAACATTTCGTACTCGTTACGGGCATTATGAGTTTCTTGTGATGTCCTTTGGGTTGACGAATGCTCCAACGGTATTTATGGATTTGATGAATCGTGTCTTTCATGATTATTTGGATAAGTTTGTTGTCGTCTTTATCGATGATATCTTGATATACTCTAGGAGTAAGGAAGAGCATGAGGAGCACTTACGTACTGTACTTGAGATCTTGAGACAGAAGAAATTGTTTGCAAAATTTTCAAAGTGTGACTTCTGGTTAGAGCAGGTGGCATTTTTAGGGCATGTTGTGTCTCCTAGAGGGATTGAGTTGGATCCTGCGAAAGTTGAGGCTATCACTAATTGGCCGAGACCTAGCAATGTGACAGAGGTGAGGAGTTTCTTGGGTTTGGCAGGTTATTATAGGCGCTTTGTGGAGGGTTTTTCGTCCATAGCTTTGCCGATGACTCAACTGATGAGAAAGGGTGTTAAGTTTGAGTGGAATGATGATCGTGAGAAGAGTTTCCAAGAGTTGAAGAAAAGATTGGTGACGGCTCCTATACTTGTGTTGCCATCAGGGAGTGGAGGATATCAGGTTTATAGTGATGCTTCTAAGAGAGGATTGAGTAGTGTTCTTATGCAGCATGGGAAGGTGATTTCTTACGCTTCTAGGCAGCTTAAACCCTATGAGGTAAACTATCCTACTCATGATTTAGAGTTAGCAGCAGTGGTCTTTGCTTTGAAGATTTGGAGGCATTATCTGTATGGAGAGACTTGTGATATTTTCACTGATCACAAGAGTCTCAAGTACATTTTTACTCAAAAGGAGCTTAACACGAAACAACGAAGGTGGCTTGAACTTCTTAAGGATTATGATGCTAATATTCAGTACCATCCAGGGAAAGCGAATGTAGTGGCAGACGCTCTTAGTAGGAAGAATTTGGGGAGTTTTGCATCTCTCATTACTCAGCCGCATCTTATTTCAGACATGGAGCGCGTTGGTATTGAATTGTATACTAGAGGGTCAGATGGTAGTATTACAAGTTTGAGAGTGGAACCAAATCTGGTTTCAAGGGTCAAGGAAGCTCAAAAGAAAGATACAGGTTTGGATGTTATTAGATTGGAGGTGGCAGCTGGTAAGCAAAAACATTTCCGTGTTGATGATGAGGGTGTGTTATGGTTGGGTAATAAATTGTGTGTGCCTGCAGACTTGGAGATTCGTGAAGAAATTTTGATCGAGGCTCATAGTTCTTCATTCTCTATTCATCCAGGTTCCACTAAGATGTATAGAGATTTGAAGGAGCACTTCTGGTGGAGTAGGATGAAAGCAGACATAGCAGAATTTGTAGGGAAATGTCTTACCTGTCAACAAGTGAAGATAGATCATCAGAGGCCTAGTGGATTGTTGCAGCAGTTAGATATTCCAGTTTGGAAGTGGGAAAACATTACTATGGATTTTGTGACACATTTGTCGAGAACCTTCAGAAAGAATGATGTTATATGGGTGGTGGTTGATAGACTTACCAAATCAGCCCATTTCTTACCTATTAGAGAGACTACTTCTATTCATGAATTGGCAGAGATTTTTTAGCGGGATATTGTTAGACTTCATGGTGTGCATGTGTCGATAGTTTCTGACAGGGATACGAGGTTCACATCGCATTTTTGGAAAGGATTCCAACAGGCTTGGGGTACAAGACTTAATTTTAGTACAGCTTTTCATCCGCAGACTGATGGACAGTCAGAGAGGACGATTCAGACATTGGAGGATATGTTGAGGACTTGTGCGTTGGAGTGGACAGGTGATTGGGATAAATACTTGCATCTTGTTGAGTTTGCGTACAATAATAGTTGGCACGCGAGTATTGGTATGCCACCATTTGAGGCTTTGTATGGTAGGAGGTGTAGAGCACCGTCTTGTTGGGATGAGGTTGGTGAGAAAGTTATTGCAGGGCCAGAGTTAGTTAGAGTTGCTAATGAGAAGGTAGAGCAGGCTAAGGCAAGTTTGAAGGAGGCTCGATCACGTCAAAAGAGTTATGCGGATCAACATAAGAAGTTTGGTGGATTTGAAGCTGGTGATCATGTGTTTTTGAAGGTGTCGCCTTGGAAAGGTGTTAAACGTTTTGGCATGAAGGGGAAGCTTAGTCCGAGAGATGTTGGTCCTTTTGATGTTATAGAGAAAGTGGGAGAGGTGTCTTATAGGGTTGCGTTACCACCGCAGTTATCTCATATTCATAATGTGTTTCATGTGTCTGTTTTGAGGGGCTACAAGTATCACCCGCTTCATGTAGTTCAGTATCCATTGCATACGATTAGAGAGGATCTTACTTGTGAGGAGGAAGCAGAAGCTTTCCTAGCTCGAGAGGAGCGAGTTATGAGAAAGAGTACCATTCCGTTTGTGAAAGTCTTGTGGAAAAATCATTCGGAGAGAGAGGCTACTTGGGAATTAGAAGGATCTATTCGTGAGAGATATCTGCACCTATTCGATTCAGGTACGATTTTTAGTTTTGTTTGATTTCGGGGATAGAATCCTTTTTAAGGGGGTATATATGTAATATATATGAATTTTAGATATTTAAATAATAATAATAATAATAATAATAATAATAATAATAAAACTAAGAATAAACATAATTATTAATTAGAAAAGATTTTTTTAAAAAAAGAAAACAAAGTCAGTAATCGATGGTTTGTGGCCATATATAAAAACATACGCGTCTTAGTTTGTCTTTCACATAACACAAAACCTAAAAAAAAAAGAGTTAGTACGAGCCGCACTCGGGAAGAGATAGTACTCTAAGGATTGTGTGACTAGTAGACGCAGACAACAGAGTGAGGTAACATATATTAGCTTAACTCCTACAACACCATAACCTGATTAAGTGTTTTAGAGTTTCACATTTATTTAAATAATATATTTGATCCTCTTTGTATCTTGCTTGAATGTGGCGTCTCTATGTTTTTTTTAAAAAAGAATTCATGTACTATAATTGTCCAGGTTTGATTTTGACATATCATGTTATTTAAGTATTATATAACATGTGTTTAATGGCTTTACATGTTAATTTGCATTGTTAAATTATATTGTACATGTGTGAGCTATTATTTAATTACGATTTTTTTTTTACTCAATTATGTTAATTTGAGTTACTGGACAACTTAAAGGTAGTCAAATCAATAATAGTACAATATTGTATATTTGCTGGATTTTTATATTTCATACTATTTATTTTCATAATTAATTTATGTATACTACTTTCTGGTAGAGCTTCTAATTGGTGCATATGTATTAATTATTCATTTGTTTTGGTTTCGTAATTAAACTATTTATATTATTGTAATTAATTTACAATGAATTATTTTCGAACAAGATGTATGGCTATGTATGTTTTAGATTAGTTAGCATATTACAAGGTACAAATAGTTGATTGTAAGTTATAATACATGCCAGTTGGCCTAGTCTGTTTTCTTTCAAAAACTCGAGCAGGTCTTACAGAAACATTTACTTATGTTAGTGTTTTGAGTTGACCAGATAGTAGTTTTGTGTATTATAATAATGTGAGTTACCAATGTGAATAAGTCACTTAATTATTTTGTTACAGGAGAGTTAATTCAGTTACACTAAAACATTTGTATGTACGGTAGTAATTATTGTTTAATATGGTCCGACAAGAAATGAAAGATTAATAATAAATTATAATCTTGTTATTAGATCGGGGTTCAGGAGTTTAGCGGAGTATTTGCGGATTTGATTAGTGTTTGAGATTGCTATTTATCGAGGTACGGATTCTCTCCTCTTTTATTCAGCGCTACTCCTCTTAGAAATATTTAAATTAAATTCGTTTTGACCTCAAATCTGTTCGTTTGATTTTGAATCATTTTGAAATGTGAAAATTGTTTTGATTCTGAAAAGTATATTTAAATATGTTTCGAAATACTTAAATATTTGTTTCTGCAATGTTCTGATATTGCGTATATTTTATATCTGTTGGAAATATTGAAAATATATGTTATGTGAGATTTTAAAATATTTTGCGAAATATTATATTTGAACCCTTAGTGATATAGGGTATACCGAGTTAACCAGCTGTAGGGGTACTACAGCCATGTCATTGCGGCACCAGTGACACGACACTTCCGTGACAGTGTGATTGGTCACGGCGTATCCTTCTGATAGCTCAGGAGGTGAGCTTTTGCGCATTTGATATTTGTTTCAGGATACGTGGGTGCACCCAGAGTTTATGATTTGTGATTTGATTTGACGGTGACGTTGTATATAGCCGTACACGTTATCCGGTTTGTTGCACACATTAGGTACCCTATGATGTGTGTATTTGTATCTGTTCTGTTCTGATCTCGGTATGAAATATCCTAACCCCTCGTTGCTTCAGCCATACTTATTTTTAAATAAATGTTTTATTATAAACTGTCAAATATGAATATCTGTTTTCTGTTTTATGAATTGTATTCCAAATCCGTACTGGGCGGTTGGCTCATGCCGTATTCTTTTTCTGGCAGGTGCTTAGGGGGATCTGGGAATGTGTGATGGAGAGCCACCCATTTATATCATTGATTAGGATTTGCGGACTTCTATCACTATTTAGACTTGAATATTATTTTAGAGATTTTGGTTTTCATATTTATTGCTTTGAACCGTTTTGGAGGTTTAATATTATCTTGGAGATTATTAGACTGTTTAATTATTATTTAGAAATTATTTTAGTGCTCTGTTTGCAGGTTTAAGGTTTAATAAGTAGCCCCTCATTTAGATATAGATGGGGGTGTTACACATGTACACTCCTAAATGCAGCCCATATTTAAGCAAAGTCATTATGAAAGTACCTCCATTAATCAATCTTCCTTTTTTAATCTCTCGCCGCCATTGTTCCTCGCCGCCATTGTTCCGCTTCTCCTTCCCCATTTCAGCTAGTTCAAGGATTTTTAAAAAGTTATGTATTTTAAAAGTTTAGTTAAAATCTTTTAAAAGGTTGTTAAATTTATTTGATATGGATTTTGATATAATTGATGTAAACTTTTGTGTTCTTTCTCATTTTTATGTAATTTTCGTTAAATTTCCCAAAATCTTATATATTTTAGCGGAATGTCAAATAATATAAAATAAAGTAAAGTTCAGAGGAGACCAACATTAAGTTGGAGACCCGGAGACTACATCTTATACCGTTAATTCTAATTGAATGGATGGTCCAGATTTACTCTAAAATATTTTTTTCCTCTTTTTATTCACCCATTTCATTCTCTGTTTTACACACGTATATGCTATCTACATACACATACAGATCATGTTAATCACCAGCAACTCTTGTACTTCTTTTCTTTTTTAACCATCGCCATCCTAGCAAGACATTGTAAGATAAAAGGCTTGACCCGCCGGCAGTACATTTTGCAATAAAATTGTTGTAAAATATAAAATATATTGTTATGCATCTAAACTTAAGATTCTGCATTCAAGTAACTATGTATTGCAAACAAAATATATTATATAAGATTGTAATCCTACCATATATTAAAATACATAAGATTACATTGATAGCAATATGTTCTGCAATAAAATGTTTAAACAGAAGTGAGGATATTGTTCGCCTGAAAAGATGGCTAATGAACATGGTGGTGGTGACTTATTTGACGGGAGATGAGATTGGAGTGGCAGAAGTAACGTTATTTATAAAAAAGAATATATAGATCCATAATTTTAAATTTTGTCAATTAAAATATGTTTCAATGTATAGTTAAAATTTAGTCTCTAAGGTCTCCAGTTTATGAGGGTCTCCACATAACCCAACTCATATAAAATATATTAACAAATACTTCAAAATCTATAATTTTATCAAATAAAAAAAGTTCATGAACTTTTAAATACCATCATATTGTAACGGAGGAAATCCGCCCTTCATAGAAGTTTGAAATTGATACGTTTTTTTATAGAAGAAAGAAAACAATGAAGGCAAGATATGGAGGCAAGCTTTACTTCCTTCAAGTTTGTTTTTCCTAAAGATGGAGGAAAAATTTCAAGCTCTCTATTTCGTACATTCATTCCTTCAAGTTCTAATCTATATGTTTACTATAGAACTATCTCTTTATCTAATATTCACAATGAAAACATGCTCTCTTACATGCAGGCACAACAAAAAATTTCATAATTTACTGGGCACAACATTAAATCCCAGAAGACCAAAATAAATATTTCAGAAAAAGGAATATACAATTACGGAGTGAGTGGCCTATTTCAAAGTAGACGAATTTGAACAAAACATATTACCATAACTGAGAATAAAAGGATGCATTGGAAGGTCCAACTTAAACTTATTCCCAGATCTTTGTAGTTAATATTAACACTAGTTATAAGCATCAAACGATTAATAGCTTGGTAAGTTGAGAGGAAAATACAAAAGAATTATCAGTATTATCAAGTAAACCACAGTAAGAAATACGAGACTGCAACATCGTTGATGCATAAAGACTACCAAAGACATTATAGATAAGTAATTGCAGTTCTATAGGGAAAAACATGAAAAGGTTTACAGAAGACTTATATTTCTCATTCACAGTAGTGGCTTTAAATAGCCTTTTTACAGCAATGTATACAAGAGTTATGCTATAATCATAGAGGTAATTTGACTATGCTACAGCTATACAACAGTAAGCAAAATTGCTGATATAAAGGGATACAAATATGCAAATCAGTTACAATGACTAAGCATATCAATTTACTATCTTGATTGATCATTCTTATTACGCCCCCACAAGATGGACATTCGTTGGGCAAGTCCAATCTTGTTGAGAAGAAGATCAAAGCGAGTCTTTGATAATGGCTTGGTAAGTACATCTGTTAACTGATCATCACCAGAAATATGTTGGACTCGAAGTGTACCCAGGTGTACCTGTTCACGAACAAAGTGAAAAGATAATGCAAGATGTTTCATTCGTGAGTGGAATACAGGATTAGCCGAGTAATGGGTGGCACCCAAATTATCACAATAAATAACTGGTTGTTCGGTTAATTTGACACCAAGCTCAGTAAGAAGAGAACGAAGCCAAAGGACATCTGCTGTGGTATCTGCTACAGCACGGAATTCAGCCTCCGTGGATGATCTTGCAAGAGCCTTTTGTTTATTAGAACTCCAAGAGATACAATTGCGACCAAGATATACCAAGTATCCAGTAGTAGATAAATAATAATCCTTATCACCAGCCCAATCAGCATCTGTAAATGCGTGTAATCGCAATGGAGAGTTGCGCGCGATAAAGTTGCAGACCATGATGGGATGTACCTTTGAGGTAACGGAGTAACCTTTTGAGTGCAAGCCAGTGATATTCAGTAGGACTTTGCATGAATTGGGATAGTTTATTGACTGCAAAAGCGACATCTGGTCGGGTTAATGACAAGTACTGTAAACTACCAACAATAGCTCTATAATCAGAGTGGTTGGGAATGAATGACCCATCTTTTTGAGTGAGAGGAGGGTATGTCACCATTGGAGTAGTAACTGGTTTGGCATCAATCATTTTATAACGAGTAAGGAGATCATTTATATAAGTTGTTTGGTTAAGAAAAAAACCTTGTTGGTTAGGAACAACCTCAACACCAAGAAAGTAGGAGAGAGAGCCAAGGTCTTTAAAAGAAAATCTTTTTGCCAAATTATCAATGAAGGTGTTTAAGTGAGTGAGGGATGGTCCCGTGACAATTATGTCATCAACGTAAACTAAAAGATAAAAATAATGTGTGCCGTGGTGATAAATAAAAAGAGAAGGGTCAGAGATAGAGTTGCGAAAGCCATATGATAGTAAGTACGCCTTGAGCTCGGTGTACCAAGCTCGTGAGGCTTGTTTGAGACCATAAATGGCCTTTATGAGTTGACAAACATGGGTGGGATTTATGTCGTCTACAAAACCTAAAGGTTGAGCCATGTAAACGGTTTCGGTCAGAGTACCTTGGAGAAAGGCATTGTTTATGTCTAGTTGGCGAAGAGACCAACCATGACATACAGCAAGAGAGAGGATAAGTCGAAGTGTAGTTGGTTTTATCACGGGACTGAAAGTCTCAGAATAGTCTAGGTCGGGTCGTTGATGAAATCCTTTAGCGACTAACCTTGCTTTATATTGTTTGATAGAACCATCTGAGTTGTATTTAATTCTAAAAATCCATTTGTTGCCAACAATATTTTGTGAAGAGTTGCTAGGCACCAAATCCCAAGTGTTGTTTCGAATGAGAGCATTATATTCCTCTTTCATGGCTTGACGCCATTTAGGGTCTTTGAATGCTTGTGTGGCATTTTTAGGTTCTTGAGGAGGAGATAGGTTGGTAGTATAAGCGTATTTGGGGTTTGGTTTTGAAATATTATTGCGAAGTCGAGTGATAATGGTACGGGTAGGAGGTGGAGGTGAAGGGGGAGGTGGCGTGGGATGGGAAAGAGGGGATGTTGGTGGTGTGTTGCTAGTGGACGAAGCAGTGCTAGAAGGTGATGGTTGTAAAGGTGTATTTTGTATAGGTGGGGAATGAGGTGTTTGCAATTCAATATGTGGATCATATGGGGCAGGATATGTTGGTGTAATGATTGGCAAAGACAAGGTGCACCATTCATTTACTGTACAGTGAGAGAGAGTATTTGATGAACAAAGAGAGTTATAAGGAAAAGTGGATTCCACAAATTTGACGTGTCTAGAAGTATAAATCTTCTGAGTTTTGGGATCCAAACAGTAATATGCACTCTGGGACGGAGAGTATCCAATAAAAAAGCAAGGTCTGGATTTTGGTTGCATTTTGTTAGTAGTGTAGGGTCGAAGCCAAGGATAGCAGAGACACCCAAAATTACGGAGCTTGGTATAGTTAGGAGGATGATTAAAAAGTTTGAAGTAAGGAGAGATGTTATTTAGAGTAGGAGTAGGCATTCGATTAATTAAATAAGTAGCTGTGACAAAAGCATGTGGCCAATATGACAAAGGAAGTTTAGCATGAGAAAGAAGAGTTAAACCTGTTTCGACAATATGGCGGTGGCGTCTTTCAGCGTAGCCATTGTGTTCAGGAGTATGAGGGGGAGAAGTAAGATGAGATATTCCTTTGTTAAGTAGATCTGGAGTGATTTTAAGATACTCACCCCCATTATCATAGAACATTTGTAGAATTGGTTTATTAAAGAATTTTTCAACCAAGGAGCGAAAACGAAGAAAAATTATGTGGGTGTCTGATTTTCGTTTTTAAGGGATACAACCAGATGTATTTGGTATAATGATCAACGAAAATTATGTAATATTTAAAATTGTCATAAGAGAGAATAGGCGCAGTCCATAAATCAGTAAAAATTAATTCTAAAGGAGCATTAGAATGTAAAGTGGACTGAGAAAAAGGAAGTTTGTGACTCTTATTAATATTGCAAGAATTACAACTTGAATCTGAAACATTTGGGATTGATAAAGAAAATTGAGAACTAATAAGTTTAAGAATTTTATTGGACGGGTGACCGAGGCGATGGTGCCAGTCATCCCTGGGTTCAATTATACTGGAGTGGACAGTAGGTTGTGGAAGAGAATTCCATTCATAGATTCCTCCTTTAGTTGGACCTTGGAGGAGAGTGATCCCCATGGAAAGCTCCTTAACACGGAAAAAGAAAGGTAAGAATTCAATAAAAGTCTTATTATCTTTAAAGAATTGAGAAATGGAGAGTATGTTACGAGATATAGAAGGCACAAATAAGACATTTGTAAACTTAAAAGATTTTTGAGGAGTAGAGATAGAAAAGGAACCCATATGAGATATTGGAAGGCCTGACCCATCACCAATAATGAGGTCGTCAGATCCGTCATAAGGAGCATGCAATGCAAGATTCGCAAGATCATTAGTAACATGGTGAGTTGCGCTACTATCAAGGAGGCAAGATGATGGAGTAGAGGAAGCAGCATCGACATGGGCTTGAGGGGCATATGGTTGGTGGTTATGTGTTGTAGCTCTTGGGCCTGTATTCTGAGCAACTTTGCCAGAGGTAGTAGGCTGACTGGGGAAAATGATGTGGGGAAACAATTGTTTAAAATTTAAGCATTGTGACGCAACATGACCAACATTACGGCACCACCGGCACTTCCCTAAATATGGTTTTGTGGCACGAGGTTGATTATAGTTTGTAGGGGTGGGAAGAATAGCAGGATTAGGGGTAGATTTGGCATGCCCACGGTAAGAGTTGTGACGGTAATTTGCAGCATGTACAGAGGCTGGAAAAGAAGAGGGAACAGTGTTCTTCTGGATAAAAAGTTCATGATTAATAAGTTTTTCATGAAGCTCTTCGAATGTGATGAGGGTGTCTCGTGCATTAACAGAGTCAATTACGGGCTTGTACGTCTCATAGTCAAGTCCTTTAAGAACTTTGGCAATAACATCTTCCTGATCCATAGTTCTTCCCATGGTGGCTAGTTTATCAGTACATGCCTTAATAGGCTGCATGTATTCAGTTATGGATTGGGTGGTTTTGGTAATTTTTTCAAGATGATCTTTGACTTGGAGATAGTGACCACGAGAAGGATTGACAAAGGTAGAAGCAAGGATGTTCCACGCTTCGAGAGATGAGGATGCTTGGGAAGGTACTACAGTGTGAGATAGTGTGCCTATAAGAGCACCAAAAATTAGTTTGTCTTGACGAAACCAAGTGTTGTACTCTGGATTTGGTTCAGATTTGTCTGCTTTGGTAATGGTGGGATGAGGGGCAAGATGACTCCCGTCAACAAATTTATATAAGTCATACCCAATAAGGGTAGCTTGTATTTGTGTTTTCCAAGAGAGATAGTTTGTAGAAGTGAGTTTAATAGTGTTGTGAAATGTAATCAGTGTGAAGGGTTTTGTTGGTTCAAAGTTATTGGGAATGGCATGATCGTTAGCCATGGCAAGGAAATAAAGGTGTTAAAAAAAAATCAAGGCTCTGATACCATGAAAAGGTTTACAGAAGACTTATATTTCTCATTCACAGTAGTGGCTTTAAATAGCCTTTTTACAGCAATGTATACAAGAGTTATGCTATAATCATGGAGGTAATTTGACTATGCTACAGCTATACAACAGTAACCAAAATTGCTGATATAAAGGGATACAAATATGCAAATCAGTTACAATGACTAAGCATATCAATTTACTATCTTGATTGATCATTCTTATTAAAACATACATGGATTTCAAGATTTACTTGTTTGAGCATAACTCTGATTCTTCAGAAGCTGTACGTCAAGGATTCAATATGGTAGAACCAGAAACATACATGGATTTCAAGATTGACTTGTTTTGTTTGAGCATAACTCTGATTCTTCAGAAGCTGTACGTCAGGGATTCAATAAGGTAGAGCCAGACATATGTAAAGCGATAAGCACTAAGATAGTTGCTCAAGGAAATCCGAAATAGAGCAGAGCCAGTACAAGATAGCTCCATATTAAAGGAAAGTAAACCAAGGGAAAGAGATTAATCCTCTTAAAAAGTAAAAGCTTAATTGTCTTGAACATGAATAGTGTCTAGACTCTAGACCGAAGAATTACTACCTTTGGATTTTTCAGAGTAATAAACATGATCCATGAAACCAATACTTAACTCAGAAACAAAGCTTAATATATCAAGTCGGGCATAATTTACACCATAACAAGTTACATAAAACATACTTAAACAGCGGTCCAGATAAACAAAATAAAACTAGAAAATAACACCATTAATTATAACCTAAAAACATCTCCCCTTTAATCATTAGAAAAGACAGTTATAAACATCATGCATCTCATTGTTCTCTTCCATCCTGAAGAATATCAGTGAAGGGGTGGTCTTTACTCCAATGATTACCACTCCTCGTCAGGGTCGTCAAAAAAGAGGTCGTCGTCGTATTCTGGATCAGGACACTCATTACTCCAGTGATTACCATTGACATGACAACGGGCACAAATTTTGAATTGAAGCTTCCACTTCAATATATGCTCTTCAATTTCACAGGGTTCACAACATATAGAACAAGCCATTCCCATCCCCTTTGAACTGTCAGGGCAGTTGTATTCATCATGATCAGTCCAACAATCGCAGATCGGACAATAATATTGTATAGCCTTCCCGACAATTTGCAGCTTCAATGCTATCCCCAAAAAATATAAACAATATTAGTCAAACTCATAATTAACAACAAAAATAATAATCGATCGTACCTTATTAGTTAAGCTCATCGCGTACCATTATCAACCGTTGGTAAATCACCAATCTTCAAACGCTTCTTCTCCGGTGTATGATCGTAGCCATAACATCGTTTCTCCAGCAGGCTCATGGCGTCTCTGAGTCCTAAAAATAAATATATCCCATGTGTATAAATCGTGTTGGTGGTGGTGGTTCGGGAGTTTATATACAATTCCTGTTGGTTTCTTTTGGGCCATAGGTCACGACCAGCACCAATGTTTTCCTTTTTTAAATTATGCTTATGTATTTCGACTCCAGCTCAGTATCGTGTTTTGGTTTGTCAGATTTGCTTTCACAATTTTAATAATTAACTAGTTTACTAATTCACGTTTCGCAGCGAACTTATAATATTTTCTCTAAAATTTTCTAAACATATGATTTTAGATAAAATAATATATCTAACATAAAATTAAGATTTTTTGAATTCTTTATTTTGTCTCGAAATGGCTTGCATGCATGCATGTTCTCTTTTATGTTAATATTATTTTTGTCTTGTCGACTCTCATAGTATCACCCATATGTCAAAAAAAGTGTATATCATCAGCTTGTGAAGGAACCTGGCCATATAAAGTGAAAACAGATAAAAGCAAAGAAACATGTCTTATAGAATCACCCGACAGAATAAGTTTAAAAATAAAACTTACATTATGGTCATGTTTTTTAATGCATGCATCTCAGTATTTAAAAAAAAAAATTATCGAATACTTTTTATGTTTTCAATAATCAATATCATACCTTATATTAATTGTAAGCTTACAGTTTCAAATGGCATAATCTGACATAATTTATGTTAGTCACATAACATAAGAACGTCGACATGTTGTCTCAGTATTCCACTGGGCATGTCCCAGAAAACATAAAAATACTCCCTCTCACTCTCTTCCAAAATGGGGAGAGATTACACGTAAATCAACACAGTTATTTAAAAACATAATATCTGATATTGTTGAGAGATTAAACCTGCTGAAATCAATCCATTGTTATCAAAGGTCTTGAAAATTAGAGGACCCGTTGGGAGTGTCTTCCTCTATAAAACCTGTCAAGCAAGATTGGTCACTAGAAGAATGAAATTTCCAAGAAAAAGTAAAAGGAACACTTGTAGGATCAAGCAGAAAAAAGTGGCTCCAAATGTGATATTTAAACGATATTGAATAAAGACAGTTATGAAAGCTGTATCCAGACATTGGAATATATGTAAAAAATGTAACGAAAGAAATTGGAAGATGAGAAAAATCTAAGACGGTCCATGGGAATAAAAGGACCAGTATTATTGTTTCTAGTTATTGCATAGCCAATAGAAACAGAGATACACAAGGCAATGACAGATAGGATAAGAGCAAAGGCACTAATAACGTTAGAAGAGTTCCCAGAAGCTGCTTTTGTTTGTGCAGACGAGGTTGAGGTCATATCTAAAGTTACCCAGTCACAACCAAAATGCAGCTGAAAACTTGCTTGGTTAACCACAGGTGAACTGCCCATCCAGCATTCCACTGCTATTGCATGTCCCAGATATACACAATTGTCACAAGTCAACTCAGTCAGATGGTAAAACTGTTAAAATAACAATATAAGATCCTGGAAAGTGTCTTCCTCTAACACCTTGAGATTTTAGAGCGACTGGTTACTCAACATGGTATCAAAGCTCTTGTCAGCGGACAATTTATTATGGACACGAAAGGCAAAAATTATGCGCCCGTGATCCACTCTTCGACCCAAAAAAATGGGCTTTCGAGTGAGGGGAGTGTTAGAATACATTATAAGATCATGGAAAGTACCTTTCTCTAACACCTTAAGGTTTTAGATGAGCTCGTTACTCAACAAAGGTAGTTTCACTTTCAGCCATGTCTTCTTTTGACACAGATCAACCAAATGCTAAGGGCGAGCAACCCATGTTTAAGGCTAAAAGTGTTCCTCTTAACCTTGTCTCTCATTTTCAAAACGCAATCACAAGTAGCAGTAGTAGCATGTTTTCAATAGACACAGATAGTTAAGCTGATGATCTTTGCACTCCCCTAGAGAACTTATTGTTACGTATAAGCCCAGCCCGGGAGAATGATTGAACAAAATGGTTAAACCCATGTAGAAGTTCAATCATTTGTTAGATACAAATAGGTGTTGTAGTTGTAGGTAGCTTGCATAAAGAAACTCTAAAAAACTAATTCGGTGTTACGTCGTGGGAATCATACCAAGTTACAGTAAGTATGAGTATGTATGGCAGAAAGAAGTATATACTTGAAAACTTCATGAAAATCAAAGAACAGATCAGTGTCTATGTATCTCCCCACTTTCTTGTCGAGGTTATACAAGAACCATTCACCACTCGCTAGTAATAATTCAACGCTGTTGAAAATGCCGTAGACCCAATCAACTCTCACACCTACATCAATAGTAAGCATCATAGTCCATGATGCCTTAACTCCAACACCACGAAGGCATGCCTCATCATCTAAGGTCCACAATTTAATCCTATCGACTTTTTCACTGAAATTGAAGATAATGACAGCAACAGAATCCTTAAAGTCAGTAACACAAGTATCATTTGATGGGACAGGGAGGCTAATATCACAAATAAACACCTCTTTGTTCAAATCAAAAGCCATCATACCATTATGTCCAATGGCAAACAGAAATCCATGGAGGCATGTCTCAATCCTATGCCTATACGGAATGTCACTCAACCTAGTCTCAATGTTATGCCAAACATTTTTATTTAGCGAATAGACCTCGGGAAACATATCCTTGGATAAAACCCTAACAACCTTAAAATCAAAATCAATAGGATCAAATCCAAACCCTAAAGCCGCGTTTCCCTTACCATTATCAAGAGTATGCCCGGGAATGAGTTTCGATTGCTTAGTAGCCGGGTTCTAAATGTATATATCAGTTCGTTTTTCGGTAGTAAACCAACGGAAATTCACAATGACAGAAACACAAACAATTCCGCAAACACAGCCAATAAGATGAGATGAGATGAGCCACATTGTCATCACAACCACCAAGATGGTAGAGTGAAAATGAGTTGTCTTCTTCATTATTGAAGAGACGAACGATGAGAGCAGTTTCCTTATTATCTTCGCTGCTACTACTTGTGATTGCCCTACTTAGGTGACATTTGACCAATGTAGGGCTTGAAATAAGAGAGTGCCATGTTTTGGATACAGCTTTGCATACAAGCAGGGTCCTCACATCCAGTCTAGAGAGCACTTCGATTAACAGATCTTCCTCCTTTAATCTCTCGCCACCCGCGTTTTGCTTCTTCCCCATTTCAGTTCATTCAAGGGTTTACGTAGTTTTTTAAGTGTATTTCATAGTGAGAAAAATGGGTTATAGTAACACTTTTAACTTCGGGGTCGTGTTTGAATTGATGGAGTCGTAAATTTAGGTGATTTTCTGAAAGGGTGGATGAATTTGAATTTGATAGTTAACTCCATCCGTTCCTTTTTATTAGTCGTTTTCAAAGTTTTCATCCAAATCAAGAAGTAGCAGTCAACCACAATAATGTTAATAAAGTCACACAATTACTTTCATATCCTTGTGAGTTAAAAGAAATTGACATGATATTTATTTAATGCAGGGGTATGTTATGGAAAGTTGTAAACGAATAAGCAATTAATGAGCTTTGGAATTGTAGAACGTCAATCAAAAAGAAATTGTAAGCAAAATCTAAAACGACTATTGCTCCTTTGGTTTCTTTTTATATGTTGCTTGACTTTTTTGCACATATTTCAAAGTGCTTTGACTGGGTATTTAAATTTATTATTTTTAACATTTTTTTTGAATAAAAGTGTATAAATGATAGTATAATTCAAAAATAGAAAATTTTAAAAATAATAATTTTAAATAAACGGTTAAAGCGCTTTAAAATGTGTGCAAAAAAGTCAAACGTCATATAAAAAGAAACGGAGGGAGTAATATCTCTTCTATATATAATAGGAGAACACAAGGGTAAAAAGAGCAAATAAAACTCCTGTGAAATTACAATTGTACCCTTTTATATTTTGAAATTACATGGCATGCCACTACTCTCTTATCTAAAGAAAAAAAAAGAGTAAATAATGTTTTTGTGCAGAATCAAACCCACCTTCCCTAAGGAAATCATTCTTATTACCATTGAGCTACATAACTCCTTTTGGTTTTGAGTGAAAAATCACATTACATAAACCTCACATCATTCTTAATCCTATATTAATTATTATTTAAACTTTTAAGTAAAAATCAAGGTGATTTATAATATTTATTAAATTTTATTTTTTAAATTCTTTTTTTAGAGTATGTTTGCAAAAGATATTTATAATATTTATTTTTTAATTATTAAAATATCATACAAAACTATATACTACCAATCTTATAAATTTTTTATATTAAGTTTCAAAAACAATATTAAGTGTGGCGTATTTTTATCTTTCCTTTAGTTTAAAATAAATATTTCGGTTGTGTAACTTTAACTATAATATATTCCATTTTCTTATATAAGGGTCTAACTTTTCTTGTACTATACAATATATTTAAATTATTAAATCATACTTATTAATTTCTATAAAATCTCTTTAAAATTTTATAATAAAATTATTTTGATAAATCATGATATAGAATTTATATTTTAAATTTAATTTAATATTTTAAATAATAATTCAAATTAATATTTATTTAAAATAAGAGGTAAAATAAATATTATTGTAATTTAATTGTATTCTACATGTGAAAACTTTGAATTAGAAAAATGGATTAAAAATTTAAACTATAAGAATATATACAAATCATATTTATTCACAATAATTTATTTAATACACATGAAAATATATAATATTTTTGTTAACTAAAGAAATTGGGGACCGGGAAGCGTGGCAGGGAGACACTAATCTCTGACCCCATCCCGATCCCCGAAATTTTTACATATTTTTTCACGATCGCCAGAAAAGTTCTCAATTCTCCGCCCGAAACGGGGCAGAGAATGGATTGGGGTTGGGCGGGAAATAGTGAATGTCTATCTCTACAATAAGCATTATTATATAGCACATATCGATAAAATGTATACATGATATTTATGAATATTCTTTTTATGTATACAAGCATAGGGTCGGTGCAATGCAAAGATGACTTTTAAATTTGTTATCTTATATGTATTTTAATAATTTATTTTATATTTATATTTTTTTTAACGAAGATGAACTTAAATTTAAATAGTTTTATGTGATTGTTGAACTCAATGCTGAATTGACGTATGTGTTTGTGTTTGAGTGTGATTAAATTGTGTTTCAAGAATTTTGTGTTAAACAGTATTTAAAAAATATTTTTTAATTAAAATTGTTATTTTTAATAAATCAAGGTTAAGTTGCAAAAATAAATGGATTAAACTGAAAATATCAAAATAAGAGTATCATTCTACCCGACCGACTACATTATATTTTGATCAAAATCGTTGTTTTTAATAAATTAAGGTTAAGTTGTAAAAACAAAAGAACTAAAGTGCAAATACCAAAATACGAGTACCATACCGACTAACTACAAAACTTTCAATATTTCGGTTTTAATAATACAATATAAATAGATAGATATAATAAAAGTGAGTAGATTTATAATTAGATTGGATGTATCGTGTATATGAGACATTTTTAATTATTATCACGTGAATTTTAATGTCATTTTATGGAAGAAAATAATTAGTTATTTGGAATTGGATTAATATATACATATATATAACATATGAAAACTATTTGTTTTGAATTAAAACAATTTAAAAGATGAGATAATAAAAATAAATAGATAGTAAAACAAAAAAAATAAACGAATTATATGGTCATGTTGAAAAGGTTAGACAATATAAACACATAAATTTGGGTCGGAAAAATACTTGGTGATACTAATTTGTGTAAAAAATAAATAGATAAGAATATATAGTCCAGTTAACAAATTTTAGAAAAAAAGATATTATATAGCATACAAAAATATTATGATCGGATCGATCACATTATACACCCCGGGTTATTTAAAATCATAGGCCCCGATCAATCAAATTATCTATATAAATTAAAGTAAATATATTATAACGAGACAAACAAAATATGTACAATATACAAATATAACTAAATATAATATTTAAACAGCAAAGAATAAAATTTTATTTTAATCACTAGAAAATGACCGTGCCTTGCACGGGTTCATGCAACAAAATATGAGAATTGAAGTTATAATAGCAAATAATATTTCACGAATGTTAATATTATTATCAGTTAGACATACGCAGGTCATTTAAACATAATTATGTTTTAAAATTTTAGTAGTAAAATAAAAAAAATTATTGTATTTGAAAATTATATATATATATATAACTAATATTAACAATAGATTGAAATATTATTAAATTAAAACATATTGTAACACCTGAGTCTCATATCGAGAAATGTGGGGGCTTTAGTACAGTTTATAAGACAAAGTACAACTACTAAGTGCACCAACAATCATGATCTTTTAGAGACATGTGGTGGGTTTGTGGATTACCCACGTTATTGCATTTGGGCCAATTGATCGGCGGTTGATTCGTGAAGTTGCTGGAGGTGGGGACACGAAGACTGGTGGTATTATTTCATAATGGACTGAGGTCCAGAGGTGGGGACATAAACAAGCCAGTATTATCTCACAATCGCTAGATATGTACGATCTTGGACCTATGAGCTATCCGTTCAGATCTAACGATGCCGTCAAGAGTTTAAGTGGGGGAGTTTGTACCACTCGAGTCTCAAAATTGAGAAGAGTTAGGAATTTAGTTTAGTTTATAACACAAAGTATTACTACAAATTGCACCAACAAATCATGATCTTTTGGGAACTTGGGGTGGGTTTGTGGATTACCCAAGTTGTTGCATTTGGGCTAATTACTTGACACTGAATTATTCGATGTTTTGAAAGTCTGAAAGATAGAGGAAGCGAAACAAAGGAAAAAAATGCTTAAAATCAACAAATTGCAAGAAAAGATATGAACGAGTTAGAAAGAAAGTTTTAAGAACTGAAAGCGCAAGACTTAAGTAGAGTATTAGAAGATTTACGAAGGCTTTTGATCAAAATCAGTAATAAAACTTACTCTCCAGAATGTAACATCTTGAGGAATTGGAAGAAAATTTAGGATTGCAATGTTCTAAAACTCATCTAGAACACCCAGTATCTATTATATCCCTAAAAAAAAATTGTAAACTAACATGACAGCTATTTGTAATACTCGTATTAATTTCTAAATTAAAAACTTGAACATACTTAAGTAAGCACCCAATAGCTACATATACCATCAATAAGAAAAACTATCTATATATCAATCATATACTTGAAACGATAATGATCATGCATAAAATAATTTATAAACACAATTTAAGCTAGCTGCCCGTGTCTCGCACGGGATTTTATGCTAGTTTATTTATCACATAATAAAAGAACATCTATCATTGATCTAGTTTATTCTTCAGCAATCATAGAATTGGTTGTGAATCTGTGGAAACTACCTACTTCTCTATAATTTGACAAGAATTTGAAACCGTACATGTTGATGTCAATTTTCATAAAATGGGGTGTCATAATTACGGGTACTCGTATAGAACTTTAGTATATATCCAAGATCGTTAATGGAGGAGATTCGAATTTTTTAGAATTTACTGAGCTTGAGATTTATTTCTACGAAGAACTCTAGAGTTTCTGGTGTTGGATCACATAATTCTCAAGATGCAGTATTCCTATTCTTGTCAACTAGTTGTAGTGAGTTTTCTCGTATACAATACTTCTCATAATTGGGCTTCTTGTGCGCTAGAAAATGAAAACCGGTTCGGTCTATTTTAATATAGGCTGGCAGGCTGCAGATAACCCATGCATCTTGTTGAAGGTGAAGGCTCCGAGTCTCGTGACTCCACTGATGGCAGAGCCAGAGGTGTCATTCAACGGTCTGAGGTCATGCTAGGATCCAAGACAGGGGTATCCAACACCTGCAGCATCTTTTAAGAGCTCAGAAATTATAAGGAATCCAGCCATCCAGGCAGCACAAGACAATTCTCTGTTATATTTTGTTAATAGGATAAAGGATGGGATATTTTCAGAGTAAGAATTTCCCATAAAGCAACAAATTTAATGTTGTTTACAGCCTGGGTGCTTGTCATAAAGAATCAGAATCCGAGTCCGAAAACAGCATAAGGTTTATAGCTAGCACCTCGCAGACCTATATGGAAACTGTCCAAGAAGTATGCCCTTACAAGAAACAGCCATATGTGCCGATATCTGTTGAGATACACAATTCAACTCAGTAAGATGGTATAAACCAAAGGTTGTTTCACTTTCAGCCATGTCTTCTTTTGACACAGATCAACCAAATGCTAAGGGCGAGCAACCCATGTTTAAGGCTAAAAGTTTTCCTCTTAACTTTGTATCTCATTTTCAACACGCAATCACAAGTAGCTGTAGTAACATGTTTTCAATAGACACAGATAGTTAACGTGATGATCTTAGCACAAGAAAATGATTGAACAAAATGGTTAAACCCATGTAGAAATTCAATCATTTGTTAGATAAGAATAGGTGTTGTAGTTGTAGGTAGCTTGCATAGAGAAACTCTAAAAAACTAATTCTGTGTTATGTCATGGGAATCATAACACGTTACAGTAAGTATGCATGGCAAATTTTAATCAGCAATAATAAGCTTGCAGACAAGAATCCCCATACACTAGGAGAAAATTGTACCATCAAAGCACAACCCTGGGCTTAAAGTGTAATGCGTAAGAGCATCTTCAATCATCATCAACCCTTGGCTAACAATTTATATGACATGGCTTAAATAAAAACTATAGAGAATGTGTAAAAATTTTGTCACTCCAATGGTACATCACTGTTGGCTAAAAATTTAGATAACCTCATTATATTGGCTATTATGCTGAACCTCTAGGGACATGTAGCAAAATTACACGTCAATTGTTACCATATTAAAATAATATATTGTACTTCAAATAACTTAATTTAATAATAACATACCATTTTCAAAATATAACCAATCAATATAGCCAACTCCATTGGAGTAAAATACATTACAGGTTCAACAAATTTTACATAATCAATATTTAGCCAACCATTTTACAGAATACCGTTGGAGATGCTCTAAAGTCTCTATCAAATGTGGGGCATGCAATCAGCGATTACAAATCGAAGGGTTCATTAGATCCTCAGTTAAAATTAAATCTGTTCACGAGGTTTCCTATATTTGCAAATATGTCCTAAAGTTTGCACCTCCCAATTTTCTTAGGTTGGTCCAATAACTCATTATATTTGACTCAGATGAGATATAGCAGCCAAAAAAAAATAAAAATTAAAACAGTATTCAGTAGAAGCTCAACTAGTTGCTTGCAAGTGTTGAGACAAATGCAATGCAAATGCAGGCAAAGAGAGGTAGGCTTAATAGAAAATTTTGACCAGGGCCAATTTATGGTATTAAACATAACTTAATAGCACATGATTCAGAAAAGGTTAAATAAATTGAAGGAAATGACCAAAGAAGAAATACAATAACTGAAATGATAATTCTCATCAATCATCACCAGAATCGGCGCTTTTTTCCTCATTATCATCTTCAGAATCTCTGCTGCTTTCTTCATCATCTTCCGAACCACCAGTGCTTTCCTCATTATCATCTTCTGAACCAACACCAACGCTACTTCTCTCATCATCATCTTCTGAACCAACGCTACTTTCCTCACTAACTTCTTCCGAATCAGTGCTATTTTCCTCATTATCATCTTTGCCGGACCAATTGACTAGTTTCGATCCTGCCACTGGTAGCAGGCTCTCCGTGTACTCAAAAACTTTATCGAAATCAAAGAAAGGATTAGTGTCTATATATCTCCCCTCTTTCTTGTCGAGGTTGTACGAGAACCAATCACCACTCACTAGTAAAAATTCAACGCTTTTGAAAATGCCGTAGACCCACTCACATCTCTCACCTGCATCAATAGTAAGCATCATAGTCCACGATGCCTTAACTCCAACACCACCAAGGCATGCCTCGTCATTTAAGGTCCACAACTTAAATTGAACAAAGTCTTGAGTATAACGTAATGAGAGCATAAGCCCAGTTATTCTGCCAGTACATAGTTTAAAGACTTCACATGTTTAAACACTCGAGTCAATTTAACCTCCGGCTGATATTTCTGAGTTCTTGCAACCTTGACGCGGTTGTTCATTACAATTGTGCTTGAAGCATCATTAAGTTAATCAGGCTTGATCCAAATATGTATTTAGTGAGTATGAATCATCTCATAAATCAATTTTTTTAAAAATAATGAAAATAGTTTTGGCGATAGGTGTTTGATGTGTTATTCCCATTATGTTTTCATTTAGATGCTTATGGCCTTGTGCTATTTTTCAAGTTGGCCATTTTGATACATTTAAGTTTACATATTTACCTTGTTTTTGTTTGTACTATGTTTTTTGCCAGGTATATGAATGGTTAGAAAAGACTAGCAATAAAATGAACAATTCTGATCGTGCCATACGCATTGATCTTCTTGCCAAGACCGAAGGCTTAGAATCGGCAGAGAAATACTTTGATAACCTCCAAGGAACTGCAAAGACCAAGAAAACATATGGGGCACTCCTTAACTGTTACTGCAAGGAAAAAAATTTGGAAAAGGCTTCGAATCTCTTGGAGAGGATGAAGGAACTTCGTCTTTCTTCTGCTTTAAATTATAACAATATGATGTCCCTTTACTTGAATCTTGATAAGCCTGAAAAAGTTTCTTTGCTAGCTGAAGAAATGGAGGGGGAGATCATCTTTGATTTGTATACCTACAATCAAATAATGAATAGCTATGCGTCTCTGAAGAATTTCGAAGCAGTAGAAGGTGTAATTGAGAAGATGAATAAGAATAAAGTAAGGTGTGATTGGTTTACTTTTGGAAATCTAGCAAAAATCTATACAAATGCAGGTCTGTTTAAAAAAGCCAATGCTACTCTGGCCAACTTGGAGAAACTTGAAAATTTGCATGATCGTGAGGCATTTCACATTCTAATTACTTTGTATGCACAAACATCTAACTTAGATGGGGTTAATCGATCATGGGATTCCTTGAAACTGGTTTATGAAAAACCCAGTAACGCCAGTTATCTTGTAGTACTTTTAGCTCTGTCCAAGTTAGGGGAGGTGGATGCCCTCGAGAAGCATTACAGACAATGGGAATCAGATCGCTCACACTACGATGTCAGGGTCTCAAATGTCATCTTAGAGTCATACCTTAAGCGTGACATGACTGAGGATGCTCAGCGAATTTTTGAAGATATAGTGCAAAGTGGAGCAGAGCCGAACACAAGGACTTTTGAATCATTAACAAGCTATTACATAAAGCAGAGGAAGATTGACATGGCTCTGAAGTACTTGGAGATGGGTGCATTTAAAGCAAATTCCATGAAACAGAAGTTGTTTCCAACTGATGAAACGATTAGAATATTTCTGCAACACTTTGAGGAGGAAAATGATGTGGACAATGTGAAGAAATTTTGTACCTGCATGAAGATGATTGATCGTCTTGACCCCACAGTCTATGATTCTCTGCTCTGTGCAAGTGTTTCTGCAGTAAAGTAAATCAATATACCTTGAAAGTAAATGAAGACAGCAGTTATATGAAAAGCCCAGATCAACAAAAGCTCGATGCTAGTACACTTCAAAATGAGGGGAAGTAGTCTGGGACAGTGTCATAACTTGCTGTTTGTTACTATATAAGAAAAAAACGACAGCAATTCTTTAGTTATAGTCTTATGAGGCAGGAATTAACACCCCAACTCATTTTGCAAGCACGTTTTCTGTTCGAAGTGCATGCTGGTAGTTGCTATTTCTTTCCAGTAAAAAGGATGCTATGAAGTTTATTATCTCCTCTTTTTTTTTTTTTTCAGTTTTGTTTTAAAGAATCAAGTGTTAAGTCAGTTCTATTTGCTAGGTAGAATATGCTTCTTTCCTGAAGAATATTATTATGGAAAATAATATGTTGCTTGCAAATGGGGGGCATTCAATGAGTGATTACAAATCGATGGGTTCATTAGATCCTCAATTAAAATTAAATCTGTTCACGAGGTTTCCAAAACTTGCAAATATGTCCTAAAGTTTGCACTTCTCAATTTGCTTAGGTTGGTCCAATAACTCATATATTTGACACAGATGAGATAGCAGACACCAATTAACATCCAAATAGCCAAAAAAATAATTAAAACAGTATTCAGTAGAAGCTCAACTAGTTGCTTGCAAGTGTTGAGACAAATGCAATACAAATGCAGGCAAGGAGAGGTAGGCTTAATAGAAATATTTGACCAATTTATGGTAAGACACATAACTTAACAGCACATGATTTAGAAAAGGTAAAAGAAATTAAAAGAAATGACCAAAGTAGAAATACTGAAATACACTAATTGAAATAATAATTCTCATCATTCATCACCAGAATCAGCGCTTTTTTCCTCATTAGCATCTACAAAATCTCCGCTGCTTTCTTCATCATCTTCCAAACCGACAGTGCTCTTCTCATTATCATCTTCCGAACCAATGCCAACGCTACTTCTCTCATTACCATCTTCCAAATCAACGCTACTTTCCTCACTAACTTCTTCTGAATCAGTGCTACTTTCCTCATTATCATCTGACCAATTGACTAGTTTCGATCCTGCCACTGGTACCAAGCTCTCTGTGTACTTGAAAAGATCAACAAAATCAAAGAAAGGATTAGTGTCTATATATCTCCCCACTTTCTTGTCGAGGTTATACGAGAAGCAATCACCACTTTCTAGTAAAAATTCAACGCTGTTGAAAATGCCGTAGACCCAATCAACTCTCACACCTACATCAATAGTAAGCATCATAGTCCATGATGCCTCAACTCCAACACCACGAAGGCATGCCTCATCATCTAAGGTCCACAAGTTAATCATATCATCGCCAAAATTGGACAAAATGACAACAATAGAATCCTTAAAGTCAGCAATACAAGCATCATCAGAGTGTGCAGGGAGTTGAATATCACAAATAAACACCTCTTTGTTCAAATCAAAAGCCATCATACCATTAAGTCCAATCGTAAACAAAAATCCATGGATACAAATTTTGAAAATATTCTTATTCGCCAACTTAATCTCAATCTTTCGCCAAACATTTCTGTTCAGCGAATAAACCTCGAGAAAAACATCGTCGGATAAATTAACCTTAACAACCTTAAAATCAAAATCAATAGGATCAAATCCAAACCCTAGAAACACTTTTCCCTCACCATCATGAAGAGTATGTGCAGGGATGAGCTTGGATTGCTTAGTAGCAGGGTTCCAAATATATATATCACTTTGTCGATTAATTATAGATTTACACCAATTTGGATCAATACCAGCATTAGGATCAACACAAACACAAACAATTCCGCAAACACAACCAATCACCATAGGCAGAGGCGTAAAGCCATAATCACCTTTCGAGTACGGAAAATCTAGATTAGCCACAAGCTCATCACAACCACCGAGCTGAAAGAGTGAAAATGAGTCGTGTTTTTTATTTCTACGACGAACGATGAGATTAGCAGTTTGATTATCAGCTCCGTTGAGTGTACGATTGAGGTGAGATTTGATAAATATAGGGGTTGAAATGAGAGAGTACCAGGGTTTGGATACACTTTTGCATTGAAGCAGAGTCTTTACATCCAGCCTGGAGAGAACCTCGATTAACAGATCCTCCTCCTTTAATCTCTCGCCATCGTCGTTTTGGTTCCCTTTCCCCATTTCAGCTGGCTCGCGGGTTTGTAAAATGTGATCCAGCTTTTCAAGTGAGAGAAATGGGTTATGTATGTAGGGCGACGTTTCAGAGTGACCTTTCGAGAACATAATTTTTAAATAATCCTTCTTTTTTTTCTGCGTAAATATTGAATTACTTTTTAGTTTTTTGTGTAATATTTTAAACGTGCATGGTATTAGGTATGTTTTTCTTTTGTTACTGTATTTTATACACTCACATACATGAGGTGATCATGTTAACTTTACTTTGGTATTAGTTTGTTAACATATCATTTGTTCATGTTATTATCATGATTAATTTTCTCATACTTTCATCTGAGTTACATGCATAGATTATTATTAAGAAGAAAACAGTGCACACAAATTTTGAAAGATACTTTTTTGGTGGAATTGTGAATGTTTTAAATTTAAGGGAAAATAAATTGATAAGTCACTAAACTATTCCCGTTTTATTGTTCAAGTCCCTGAAGACAAGATTCCGCAGTCCGGGTAATTAAACTTTTGAATTTTTTTGGATCAGGTCCTTCCGTCAATTGGATTCTAATGGACGTTATAATCAGTCAATTGTTCTTCACCAAACGCGAAATCATACCAGTTTTTCGTGATGATTTTGGTGTCCAAATCGAGTGTGTGAATATCCAAAACAACCCCATCTCCCCCCCTCTATCCACCCCCATCATCAAAATTAAGTTTTGATAATCTTTATTTTTTGGTATAATCTTTATCACCAGAGTTCTTAATTTTGACCGGAATATGTTTTTATGTAATTGTTTGAAGGTTTTGCTTGTGTATACGTATAGATCCATATAGTTGGAGGGTTATATAATTTTTTCAAAAATTTTGAGCTTGTTTTTGGTTCGTCGGAAAACGACTATGCCGACGGATTTTATTGTTGTTGTGATTTGATTTTGATGTAATTATGGGTCATAGTTGTTTATAAGGGTATATATATTGTAAGAAGATTAATTGCTTGAGTTTTGAGATTGTTTTAGATGTGGCCGGATTTTTGTTGGCCGGAATGCGGTGGCCGGTTTTTACACATTTTCCAGATTTCGGTGAGATTGACGTCCGTTAATCATTTTTTAACGGAAGGACCTGAATCAGAAAATTAAAAAGTTTAATTACCCGGACTGCATAATCTTTTCTTTAGAGACTTGAACAATAAAACGGGAATAGTTTAGTGACTTATCAATTTATTTTCCCTAAATTTAATGATTTTCTAAAATAATATGATTATTTTGAAAAGTTTAATATGTTATAAATGAATAATTTTTTAAAATTACCCATTATTTTAGTTATGACTAATTAATTATTCATTATTTTTTGTTTATATAGTATTTTTTGTTTATTTTTTGTTACGTATGAATTAGTTCTTTTGTAAATATTTTATATAGTAATAAAATTATTAAATTTTAAAATAGCTTGGATTGTTGTTTTTTCTTAGAGGTAAATTGGTGTTTAATCTTGGATGGGAAAGAAGAATCTCAGGTGAGTTTTTAATAATTAAATTTTTTATTTAAATTTTTATAAATATCTAACAATTTTTATATAACCTTATACTTACATTTATGTTATTCTTTAAATTTGTTGGATGTTTATTTTGATCTTAATTCAAGCGAATTAGTGAACATGGATGGGAAAGAAGAATCTCAGGTGAGTTTTAATAATTGTAAATTTTGTTACAAATTTTGTTATGTATTTTATTCCATTGAAATTGTGAAACTTATTTAAAAATTACTTGATTCTGATTCAAATTTCACAAAGATTCTGTAAATGGATGAGATGCTCCTCTAAAAATTAGAATTGATGAATAATTTTTTATACTTATTTATTGTTTTCGTGTATTTAATATAGAAACATGATAATTATTATTTTTTATAAATTAATAAAAATAATGTTTCACTCATTAAAAAAATACTTTTTAAATATTAAAACATTATAACACATGTTTAGCTTTATAAAATAAATTATATTAAAACAATTTTAACAATACATAATTTCATATTATATTATAAATTTAAACTATTAAAACATTATAACACATATATAATTTTATATGTATGTCATATGCATGCCTTTAAGTATTTAATGACACTCTAATCAACCTAGTCAGCAAAACTACACATTTAATATTTAATAGGGTATTGCACAGAAAGGTACAAAGGTAATATACACTAACTGCATTCAGTAAAAGTGAACTGCATTTAACAGCACCCTTCAAGAATCATTACATAAATATTCATAATATATATTTTTATTATATTTTTAATTAAATATGATTATAAAGTTTAATTATTAAATCAAAAACGAAATTAAACTCTTTTGATTTACTAGAACCAATTTATTGTCATAAATTGATAAAGCGTTCATGCGCTCCAAATTTTAATTGTAAGTTCTAGTTTCCCACAGTAATTAGAACCATGTTAACCCATTCCACCAATTCTTTCCTCTGCGCAACTCCTTTTCAAGGAACGATTGGGGGACTCATGAAGGGTTTCTTCACAGGCTGACATTCTTCGCAGTGTGATTCTATTACTTGTTATCAGTCAAGTGATATGGAACTGTGACGGAGTACGTAATGAAAAAGGTGAACAATTATGAACTCATTACCAATAAGACATGAACTGATACACACTGTGATTGTTAAGCGAAACGAAGGCCCTCTGAGCAGCTCCCACCTTAAGGCGGAAGCAGTCTCAGTTTAATCCAAAGTTCTCCATCAATGGCAAAATCTCAGGTAACCAGAAATTGTGTTAACCTGTCTGCAAGGCATGGAAATTGTGTTAACCTGCAAAAAAAGATCATCCGTATACCAAACTAACATGAGGTTAAAATGACTAGGATAAGAAATTGATGATTACCAGAACAACATTAAATGACAAGTTGGAATGAGCATGAGGTCACTATTTGTACCTATATGGTGGATTTCAAATGTAAGCTAGGCAATTGTTCCACCGAAATCCACCCTTCATAGAAGTTTGAAATTGATGTGTTTTTTTTTTATAGAAGAAAGAAAACAATGAAGGCAAGATATGGAGGCAAGCTTTACTTCCTCCAAGTTTGTTTTTCCTAAAGATGGAGGAAAAAATTCAAGCTCTCTATTTCGTACATTCATTCCTTCAAGTTCTAATCTATATGTTTACTATAGAACTATCTCAATTTCATAATTTACTGGGCACAACATGAAGTCCCAGAAGACCTAAATAAATATTTCAGAAAAAGGAATATACAATTACGGAGTGAGTGGCCTATTTCAAAGTAGAAGAATTTGAACAAAACATATTACCATAACTGAGAATAAAAGGATGCATTGGAAGGTCCAACTTAAACTTATTCCCAGATCTTTGTAGTTAATATTAACACTAGTAAGCATCAAACGATTAATAGCTTGGTAAGTTGAGAGGAAAATACAAAAGAATTATCAGTATTATCAAGTAAACCACAGTAAGAAATAAGAGACTGCAACATCGTTGATGCATAAAGACTACCAAAGACACTATAGATAAGTAATTGCAGTTCTATAGGGAAAAACATACATGGATTTCAAGATTTACTTGTTTGAGCATAACTCTGATTCTTCAGAAGCTGTACGTCAAGGATTCAATAAGGTCTAGAGCCAGACACATGTAAAGCGATAAGCACTAAGATAGTTGCTCAAGGAAATCCGAAATAGAGCAGAGCCAGTACAAGACAGCTCCATATTAAAGGAAAGTAAACCAAGGGAAAGAGATTAATCCTCTTAAAAAGTTAAAGCTTAATTGTCTTGAACATGAATAGTGTCTAGACTCTAGACCGAAGAATTACTACCTTTGGATTTTTCAGAATCAAGTCCAAAATTTTACAAGGAACTCCTTATAATTTTTTTCTCTGCAACTACTTTTTCAAGGAACGATTGGGGGACTCATAAAGGGTTATTTCACAGGCTGACATTCTTCGCAGTGTGAGTGATTCTATGCTTGTTGGAGATAAGTCTGTAACACAGAATAGCATATTACTGAATAGAAAATAAGCATTCCATAATTGTAGTATCTGTTGTGGTCATTATTGCAAAAGAATTGACAGAATTATAAAGGTAATAAACATGATCCATGAAACCAATACTTAACTCAGAAACAAAGCTTAATATATCAAGTCGGGCATAATTTACACCATAACAAGTTACATAAAACATACTTAAACAGCGGTCCAGATAAACAAAATAAAACTAGAAAATAACACCATTAATTATAACCTAAAAACATCTCCCCTTTAATCATTAGAAAAGACAGTTATAAACATCCTGCATCTCATTGTTCTCTTCCATCCTGAAGAATATTAGCGAAGGGGCGGTCTTTACTCCAATGATTACCACTCCTCGTCGGGGTCGTCAAAAAAGAGGTCGTCGTCGTATTCTGGATCAGGACACTCATTACTCCAGTGATTACCATTGACATGACAACGGGGACAAATTTTGAATTGAAGCTTCCACTTCAATATATGCTCTTCAATTTCACAGGGTTCACAGCATATAGAACAAGCCATTCCCATCCCCTTTGAACTGTCAGGGCAGTCGTATTCATCATGATCAGTCCAGCAATCGCAGATCGGACAATAATATTGTATAGCCTTCCCGACAATTTGCAGCTTCAATGCTATCCCCAAAAAATATAAACAATATTAGTTAAACTCATAATTAACAACAAAAATACCAATTCAACAAGTCATAAAAAAAATAATCAATTATAGAAATCCAATCACAAACCCTAAAACATAAATCAAAAAGCTTATCGCGTACCATTATCAACCGTTGGTAAATCACCAATCTTCAAACGCTTCTTCTCCGGCGTATGATCGTAGCCATAACATCGTTTCTCCAGCAGGCTCATGGAGGCTCATGGCGTCTCTGAGTCCTAAAAAATAAATATATACAATTCCTGTTGGTTTCCTTTTTTAAATTATGCTTATGTATTTAGACTCCAGCTCAGTATCGTGTTTTGGTTTGTATTTGCTTTCACAATTTTAATAATTAATTAACTATTTTATGGAAAAGAAGGTGGATAATATATTAATATATGAATTCGAAAAGTAAAAGATAAATTCGAATACTTGTTGAAGATGAAAATATAATAGAAGGCCGGTAATGTATTTTAAATTCAATTTATAATTTGAATTATTTTATTTCATATATATGGGCATCTTCTCTTATAATCTCAATTCAATAATTAAGACTCTTTTTCTAGTTATTTAATTCTCAGCAACTATTTTATTTTTCGACGATAAGTTTATTTCTTGGTGAGTTTTTTCCTCCCGCAACGGCTTGCATGCATGCATGTTCTCTTTTATGTCAATATTATTTTTGTCTTGTTGACTCTCATAGTATTATTGTTTCTAGTCATTGCATAGCCAATAGAAACAGAGATACACAAGGCAATGACAGATAGGATAAGAGCAAAGGCACTAATAACGTTAGAAGAGTTCCCAGAAGCTGCTTTTGTTTGTGCAGACGAGGTTGAGGTCATATCTAAAGTTACCCAGTCACAACCAAAATGCAGCTGAAAACTTGCTTGGTTAACCACAGGTGAACTGCCCATCCAGCATTCCACTGCTATTGCATGTCCCAGAAAAAAACAGACATATTCCTCTCCCTCTCGCTTGCAAAACAGAAAAATAACGAGGGAGTACAAGTAATTCAACACAGTTATTTAAAGAACATAGAATTTGATATTGTTGAGAGTTTGAACCTTCTGAAACCGATACGTTGTTCTGAAGGGTCTTGAAAATTCAAAGTAATATGTGCCTTTTTGACCAGAGGATCCATAGGGAGTGTCTTCCTCTGTAAAACATGTCATCCAAGTCAGCCAAGATTAATTGCCTTGGGTATTAAAATTGCCATAAAAATAACAGAAACACTGTAGGGCCTGGCAGAAAAAAGTGTCTCCAGATTAATTCGTCAATTATGATATGAAAGAAGTGTTAACAACATAAAGTTTGTTGAATACAATTTGCTGCTTCTTTTATGATTCTTTTAGTAACTAGACTTGATGGTATATGAAGAGTACAACGTTGGGCATGCTGGTGACAAATATATGAAGTGATTCCTCTTGGTAATTCAACACTGCTATTTAAAAGAAACATAGAACTTGATATTTTTAAGAGATTGAACCTGCTGAAATCGATCCATAGGGAGTGTCTTCCTCTGTAAAACCTGTCAAGCCAGATTGGCAACAAAAACACCTGTAGGGCCTGGCAGAAAAAAGTGTCTCCATCTGTAATATTTAACGAAATTAAATTAAGACAGTTATGAAAGAAGTGTTAAATTTGTTGAAAACAATTTGTTGCTTCTTTTTAGTAACTAGACCTGATGGTATATGAAGAGTACAACTTTGGGTATCCTCGTGAATATGAGTGCCCTAACTTTAGACTGCAGTTATCAATATAACTTTAGCTGAAAATTCGAACCCAGTTAAAATTCAGACACTTGAATCAGCCAGGCCTGATCCAGAGCTTTCAATGGCATGGATTGAAGTTGATGTTCACTTGTGACAATAAAATTGCTTATCAGGTATGCAAGCACACATAGAAACACTGGCACTGACATTGCTTGATAAACCATGAGAATGACGTTCCTAAAATATCTCAGATTTACACATAGATTGGAGTCAAATGTGTGGCATTCAATGAATGATTACAAATTTGACGGGTCCATTAGATCCTCAGATATATTTATACCTGTTCAAGAGGTTTCCTAAACTTGCATTATGTCCTAAAGTTTGCACCTCCCCTTTTTCTAAGGTTTGATCCAGTAACTCCTATACTTGACTGACTCAGATGAGATAGCAGACACCAAGTAGCATCCAAGTAGTTGAAAACATTATAAAAGATAGAAGCTCAACTAGTTGCAATTACTTGCAAGTGTAATAGACAAATGGAATACAAATGCAGGCAAGAAGAGGCAGACTAACAAAAAATATTAAAACCAGAGCAAAATTTTGGAAAGAAACATCACTTCGTTGCACATGATTTAGAAAAGGTAAAATAAATTGACAGAAATGACTGATATAGAAATACAATAATTAAGATGATAAGTCTCATCATTCATCACCAGCATCATCTTCAGAATCTACGCTGCTTTCCTCACTGTCTTTGGAATCAGCAGCGCTTTCCTCATTATTATCTTCCAAATCAACACTACTTTCCTCACTAACTTCTTCAGAATCAGTGCTACTTTCCTCATTATCATCTACGTCATCTGACCAATTGACTAGTTTCGATCCTGCCACTGGTACCAAGCTCTCTGTGTACTTGAAAACTTCATCAAAATCAAAGAAAGGATTAGTGTCTATATATCTCCCCACTTTCTTGTCGAGGTTATACGAGAACCAATTACCTCTCGTTAGTAAAACTTCAACGCTGTTGAAAATGCCGTAGACCCAATCAAATGTCAAACCTACATCAATAGTAAGCATCATAGTCCATGATGCCTTAACTCCCACACCACGAAGGCATGCATCATCATCTAAGGTCCACAATTTAATCTCATTCCCTCTTTCCTTAAAATTGAAAATAGTGACAGCAATAGAACCCTTAAAGTCAGCAATGCAAGCAGCATAAGAGCTTACAGGGAGTTTAATATCACAAATAAACACGTTTTTGTTCAAATCGAAAGTCATAATACTACAATTATATCCAGTGGCCAACAAAAAACCATGGAGGCAAATATCAAACAGATTTCCATACGGAATATCACTCAACTTAATAAAGGGGTTAAATATCAAATTGGTCACCGAAGTGGAGGTCATATATCAAATTTTTCATCAATTTTAACGGGGTCACATTTCAGTCACTTAAGTTATAATAAATATCAAACAGATAGCTCTAAATGTGTGATCGAGAAGTAAAATAAATTTTTGTTGAGTTTTATACATTTTTCTTCAATGTTATCATAACCAAATGAAAAGTCATGAACTCTAGTATTTTAGTTAATATATTTAGATTTTTTAAATTTTATTTACTATTTATTTTTAATTAAATCAAAGAAAATAACTATAAAATCAAAAATAAATTTTAAATAAATTTTTAAAAATCTGAATATATTATCTAAAATACTAGAATACATAACTTTTCATTTGATTATGGTGGCATTGAAGAAAAATGTATACAACTCAACAAAAATTTATTTTACTTCTCGTTCACACATTTAGAGGTATCTATTTGATATTTATTATGACTTAAGTGATTGAAATGAGACCCCGTTAAATTTGATGAAAAAATTGATATACGACCTCCATTTCAGTGACCAATTTGATATTTAACCCCTTAATAAAGAGATTAGAAATAATCTAGGAGTCCCAGCTGCTTTGGGTTCTCATTAACATTTTGTTTGGACTTGGACTTGCAAAGATTACACAACACATGGCATATTTTCAGGATGATACTGATCTATCTAACCAGTTTTTAAAAAACTACGCTGCAAACTGATACAAAAATTTAAAACTTAGGACCTAAAGCTTTTTCTTCTAAAACACAATTGAAGACTATGAGAATGAAGGATATCATCACACTTGGTGGTACTGTACTTCTGTTTGTGAAAGGAGTCCCCCAAACGGAAGAGCTACTAGAACAGTCCAGTACTTTCAACAGATCCAAGGACCTGTCGATTTTCTTAAGCAATTTTAACACAACCTTCCGAGACATGAGGAAACATTTGTCAGATGTACACTCTGGGACAACATCTTAACCAGATGTATCCTGGATGGCTCAGTGCAGAAATATCTCTCAGGTGTAGCTAACTGGCTTGTTATGATGCACATACTCAAATTAGACGCGAGTGCATGTCACGGTGGATGGTGCTCATCTGTTATACCAAGGCTGCTTCCTGAGGTATTTTCTCCGTTTTTTTCTTTTATTAACTTTTGATCATCACCGTTTTGCTTTATATATATTTTGCCTTATTATAGTAGCTTTCAGTGCACCTGTTTGAAGATTGAGCCTGTAAATGGTTCACTACTTGAACGTGTAAGCAAAATAATTTTTTTTGAAACTCGAACCTTCACTTGGTTATTTGCCAAGTCATGCTTCTACTGCATAGTTTATTCAATCCCTCTTCCTTTTTAGATAGCTGTAAGCAAAAAAAACTGACAGGCTCAATCTTCTGACCAGTGCATTGAAGGCTACATATAATTTATCGGTAGAGAATGCCACTCGCAAGAAGCTTATCTGCGATTTTTAACAGGATTAGTTGCAACTGACAGGCTCAAATCTTCAAACCAGTGCATGGAAGGCTACACATAATTTATTGGTAGAGAATGCCACTTGCAGGACAGGAAGCATTTCCCCGGAGACTGGTAGTCTTTTTTGCAAGACAAGTGTAGGGATTATATTTATATATTGCACTACAGTGAGCCGCAATCACTCCAGTAAGACAAGTGTAGAACTAAATGGAACCTGAGTACTCTTTGCAACCTCTATGCAATTATGTTTTATCTTTTAAACTTTGAAATCTGTTGTTATAAACTCAAAATTTATGCATAAAAGTTATTACGTGCATGATCATAGAATTCAAAGGCATTGTCCAAAGTTACAGTTTTGACAGCAAAGAATCACCTCCATAACATTGTGTATTACACTTGGTGGAAATATGAAAGACTTTCCTGACCCTCCTACATGTATTATTTATAAATGTAAGAGTTTGAGATTCTCCAAATACAGGCATTAAATTAAAATTATCATGAGGTTCTTCAACAGTCACTTATATCTAATGATAACCACAATCTACTATGTTTCTCAGGCTCATCAGTAGAGTTGCTAGTAGTCACGTGCAATTATTCTTCATAATTAATGCTGAAGCCTATCAGCCATCTCCAACTCATCTTTATCACTGATCGTCAGTAAATCATCTTTTACTTTAGAATGCCAATGTACTTATTGACTGAAGTAAAACCTTGCAGATAGTATAGATAATTAACCTCTTCTTTTTCCCATGGATAAATAAACAAGCAATATCTAGGAATATATCTTGCAGGCTAGGTGGGATAAAAATGTATCAGGTCCATCAAACAAACAAATCCAAAAGCTTCAATCGTTTAGAAGGGTACCCACCTTCATCTACTTCCAAATCACTGGCCAAGGGGTTGTTTCGTTCATCTTCAACGTTGACAGAGGTGCTGACATCCTCGTTTTTGTACAGTAGATGAATCGCATGTCTAGATGCATTCGATGTAAATTTAATTGCATGATCGATTTCTGTGACTGTAAAGATTAATCTTGGTACTATTACTATAGCTGATGGATACAGTGCCTCCATCTGATGGCCGCTCTGTAATATATTACTTACTGGAGTCATAACAGAATAATCAAGTTTGTGTTTGCAGGCCCGTATATCAAAGCAGAGAATCATCCCCAAGGAATTGTTTGACAAGTTTGCTTGCAAATTCAAAGACTATATTAGTCAACCTTACGATGTTGACTATATTTGCGGAACGGACCTGTAGCAATATTACATATAATCTATTTTCATATTGAAATAATATATTCTATTTATAACAACTTGAAATAAAAACGACCATACTATTTTTAAAATATAACCAACCTTCCGTTAAAATAAATCATCTTACAAGTTCAACAAATTTTACATAATCAGTATTATATATCATTTTAATTTTTAGCTAATCATTTTAGTTAACACCGTTGAAGATGCTCTTAGTCCTCTTGAATGAAAAAATTCTATAAATGAGTGTACTTACCTTTTACCGTCGATATGCTTACCTGATTTACCGGCAACTTGTCTTACTGTAAGCCACCAATTCTTGACTCTTTCGATTTCACCAGAAAATCTATTTTCATGTTCTCTAAAATCTACTCCAAAACTCCCGGTTTGGTATCGCACAACTGATGGATCAATGTTATAAAACACTGGAATAACCAATCTCTGCAGTGTTTTGCTACAATATAGGATCTCCACCAGCTCGTTAAGGCACCAACTCGAAGAAGCATAATTTTCAGAAAGGACAACAATGTAAATCTTAGATTCCTGAATAGCTTTGAGCAATGCGTCCAAGATCAGATCTCCACACCGTAACGCAGGATCATCCATAAATGTTCAAATATTACAGCGATCCAGGGCAGGATACAAATGACTGGTGAAACTATGTCGAGTGTCTTTGCCACGGAAGCTCAAGAAAACGTCCCAGCTAATGGGAGTTGAAGATGAAGTAGAAGAAGACGGAGTTTGAGAACTTGTTGAAGCCATTAATTCACTCAATAGATACGACAACTGGGATATACATAAAGATAAGGAGAAGATGATTAATGTAAGTTGTGAAATATTGGATAAGAAGCCAAACAACTGAAAGATGATTAACTAACTTGCAAGAAAATTAGTAGTAGATTGTAATAGACTGTTTGTCTTCCACGAAGACCAGAATGGTTGATACTGAGTCTGCACATGATGTCTGCACAGCTAATTTCAAATTAACTAACGTGCGACATGATGTCTGCACAGCTAATTTCAAATTAGCGGACAAGGTAGTACAAATCACGATGCTAAAATTCACAGAGTACAAAACATTAAATGCTAACATACAGGGTCTTTAAGTCGAAACATAGAACCTAAAGTCTTCCAACAGCAGCACTATTGGACCAGTAACACTATTGATGTTTATAATATAGACTCGAGCCTGGACTCGTCTGTTTTCTTCAAGAAATGAGGAGGATGATCCTGATCTGCAGTATTTTTGTTTATTGTAAAATTGATGATTATGCAAGGAGTTCCATCGGACCCCAAGAAGAAAAGTTGCTTCGACAGTGCAGTAAGTTTAACACAGAATTTCTTGTCAATTTTCTTAAGAAATTTTAATAAGACATTCGGAGACATGAGAAAACAGCCGTCAAATGCACACTTTGCAACAGCGTATTATAAAGATGTGTTTGGTTTGGTTGGGATGGGATGACAACAGCTTTCATATTTGTTTAACATTAATAGTACAACAAATATGACTCCTACTTGACCCAAAAACTCACCTTATTGATAATTTTCTCAGTATCCGCCAGTGACCACATATAATAAAAGTATTGAGTTAGCAGATCTCACCAGATATGCAACTAATATGGATCATCTTTCTTAATATATAGGATTTGCTCAGAGCATCATCATCCATGATATATGGAATTTGTTCTTTATCTCCATATCTTATTTTTATCTCCATTATCCTCAGCATATTATTTATTAATATTGATCACATAATAAAAGTACATCTATCATTGATCTTGTTTATTCTTCAGCATTGGTTGCGAATCTGCGGAACCTACCTACTTCTCTATAATTTGACTAGAATTTGAAACAATATATGTTGAGATCATCAAGGAAAACTGAGCTTCTTGTTGAACGTGAAGGCTCCGAGTCTCGTGACTTCACTGATGGCGGAGCCAGAGGTGTCATTCAACGGTCTCAGGGTCATGCTAGGATCCAAGACAGGGGTATCCAACAGATGCAGCACCTTTTAAGAGCTCAGAAATTATAAGGAATCCAGCCATCCAGGCAGCACAAGACAATTCTCTGTTATATTTTGTTAATAGGATAAAGGATGGGATATTTTCAGAGTAAGAATTTCCCATAAAGCAACAAATTTAATGTTATTTACAGCCTGGGTGCTACAAAATCTCATTACCATTTCCTATGTGTTTGTCAAAAAGAATCAGATTTCGAGTCCGAAAACAACATAAGGTCTATAGCTAGCACCTTGCAGACCTATATGGAAAGTGTCCAAGAAGTATGTCCTTACAAGAAACAGCCATATGTGCCCATATCTGTTGAGATATACACAATTGTCACAAGTCAACTCAGTAAGATGGTAAAACTGTTAGAATAACAATATAAGATCCTGGAAAGTGTCTTCCTCTAACACTAACACCTTGAGGTTTTAGAGCGACTGGTTACTCAACATGGTATCAAAGCTCTGGTCAGCGGACAATTTATTATGGATACGAAAGGCAAAAATTATGCGTCCGTGATCCACTCTTTGACCCAAAAAAAATGAGCTTTCGAGTGAGGGGAGTGTTAGAATACATTATAAGATCATGAAAAGTGCCTTCGTCTAACATCTTAAAGTTTTAGATGAGCTGGTTACTCAACAAAGGTAGTTTCATTTTCAGCCATGTCTTCTTTTGACACAGATCAACCAAATGCTAAGGGCGATCAACCCATGTTTAAGGCTAAAAGTGTTCCTCTTAACCTTGTCTCTCATTTTCAAAACGCAATCACAAGTAGCTGTAGTAGCATGTTTTCAATAGACACAGATAGTTAAGCTGATGATTTTTGCACTCCCCCAGAGAACTTATTGTTACGTATAAGCCCAGCCCGGGAGAATGATTGAACAAAATGGTTAAACCCATGTAGAAGTTCAATCATTTGTTAGATACAAATAGGTGTTGTAGTTGTAGGTAGCTTGCATAAAGAAACTCTAAAAAACTAATTCGGTGTTACGTCGTGGGAATCATACCAAGTTACAGTAAGTATGAGTTTGTATGGCAGAAAGAAGTATACAACCAATATATAGTTGTAAAGATTTTAATCAGCAATAATAAGCTTGCAGACAAGAATCCCATACACTAGGAGAAACTTGTACCATCAAAGCACAACACAGGGCTTAAAGTGTAAAGGACACTGCACACTTACATCTTAGAAGAGGAGGCATCAGTGTGAGGTTTGTGAGAAAAAAACAGCTCCACCTCAATTGCTTCTTTCAAAAAAAAGCGTAAATAACTGATAACCAATCGACAGGTAACAACTAATAAAATACAGTCATGTTTTCAGTAACAAAATAGCTAGAGTTTTATTAAGCCTCTATCAAATGTGGGGAATGCAATCAGTGATTACAAATCGAAGGGTTCATTAAATCTGATCACAAAGATTCCTATATTTTTGCAAATATGTCCTAAAGTTTGCACCTCCTAAGTTGCTTAGGTTGGTCCAATAACTCATATATTTGACTCAGATGAGACAGCAGAGAAAAAAATAAATTAATTAAAACAGTATTCAGTAGAAGCTCAACTAGTTGCTTTCAAGTGTTGAGACAAATGCAATACAAATGCAGGCAAGGAGTGGTAGGCTTAATAGAAATATTTGACCAGGACCGATTAATGGTAAGAAACATAACTTAATAGCACATGATTTAGAAAAGGTAAAATAAATTAAAGGAAATGAGCAAAGTAGAAATACAATAACTGAAATGATAATTCTCTTCATTCATCACCAGAATCGGAGCTTTTTTCCTCATTATCATCTTTATCTCTAATGCTTTCTTCATCATCTTCCGAACCACCAGTGCTTTCCTCATTACCATCTTCTGAACCAACACCAACACTACTTCTCTCATCATCATCTTCCGAATCAATTCTACTTTCCTCACTGACTTCTTCCAAATCAGTGCTACTTTCCTCGTTATCATCTACGTCATCTGACCAATTGACTAGTTTCGATCCTGCCACTGGTAGCAGGGTTTCCGTGTACTTGAAAACTTCATGAAAATCAAAGAACAGATCAGTGTCTATGTATCTCCCTACTTTCTTGTCGAGGTTATACAAGAACCATTCACCACTCGCTAGTAATCAAGGTTGTTAAGGCGGCAAGTCGAGCCAAGGCGCCCGAGTACCTTCAAACTCAAAAGTCGATAAGTCGCCCGACTAGTCGTAAAAAGTCGACAAGTAGTCGACATACATATATATAGAGTAATTATAATATATATATATATATATATATATATATATATATATATATATATATATATATATATATATATATATATATATATATATATATATATATATACTAATACTATAGGGTGTAGGGACACACATTTGAGCATCATGTGATTCACTTGAAGCATTCACTGAACCCAAGAAAAAAGTACCTTCGGGACTATTAGCAAGGAAATTTATGAGACTCCTTCCCCGTCTATCCGTCCATCCATCAGACATAATAGTGCAGCCATACCTCTTCCAAGCTTTCACATGCTTCTCCTTCAACTTTTCTGTCTCTTCTTTTGCTTTTTTAAGTAGAGGCACCCTCAATTCATGATATGTTGGAGGCTTCAAACCCGGTCCATATTGGCCTATGGACTCGATCATCACCTCATAGCTCCTAGAGTTTGCAGCATTGAAAGGAATTCCACATTCATAGAAAAAGTTTGCAATATGCATATGGACCCTTTCTTTCTCTTCTGGAGTTCTTAGGCGGTTTTCCAAAGTAGTCTGACTTGCTCCTTTACAATGTCTATCTTCAACAACTTGTTCTGGGCTCTTCATAAACATTGAAGCAACTGATTTAGAGCTAGCTGCTGGTTTTTTGAAACTGAATTGTTGGGCAGTAGACTTCCCTTTCGTCCCAACACCTGACTTTGAAGATTGAACAGTATTAGAGGCTGCCGTCGACGGTATCTCTTCAACATCATCATCACTGACCTCTTCTTCAATCTGCTGCACATTCCTTTTACTACTTCTCTTCTTCTTATTTTGCACAAAATCATTCATTTCTCGGGCAATTTCTGTTGTTGTTTTGGGACATTTAACAATGTCCGGATAGCCACCAATCAAGTGTTGTTTAAATCGATTCATTCCGCCATGATTTTGATTCCCGCAAAGAATACATTTTACAACATCTTTATTTCTGTCCGGATTAGGATAATATGCATACTTCCATCCCGGATCATTTGATCGTTTAGCTTTTCTCTTAGGATCATTAGCCAACTCTCTCCGAATAGCTTCGGTTTCAATTTCAGGCTCCATTTATTGTTCCTGTAGAAAACATGTTTACATTTAAAATTTATTTTTCCTGCAGCAGGAGTAAAGCAGCAGCAGCAATAGCAGAAGTGTGTATAGCAGAAGTAGCAGTAGCACTGTAGCAGAAGTGTGAAGATTGAAGAGTTTTCTGCTACTTGAAGCACTGAACTACTGAAGTCAGAAGACTCAGAACTCAGAAAAGAGTTGAATGTTATTTTGAACTCAGCAAATTTATAAATTTACGGAGTGAAGACTGTGTATAAGCAGTAGCAGAAAATATTTTGTAAATTTTTTATAAAAGATTTGTTTGTAACGAAAAGAATTAAGAAAACAAATTTATAAACAAATTTGTTTGTAAATTTATATGTGCAGTGAACAAACAAATGAATTAATAACGAAAAGATTTGAAAATAAAACAAATGAAATAAAATAAATAAAAACGAAAAATAATAAAACGAAAATTTATGATTCAGAATAATGAAAATTTGAAATTGTAAAATAAAAAATCATTTTATGTGAAAGAATAATAAAAAAAATTGAAAAAAACGAAAAATAAATAATAACGAAAATAAATATATACATACAGACAGACTCTGTGTATAATTAAAACGATTTTTTTAAAAAAAAGTAAAAAAAATAAATATATACATACAGACTCTGTGTATATATAGAGATAGATCGTCAAAAAAACGAAAATAGATGAAGAAGATTAAACGAAAATAGATGAAGAAGATTAGAGATGAAGAAGAGGAAGACACTTACCGGAGAAGATGAAGTCGTCGGCGGCTGCTCGGAGGAGATGAAGTCGGCGGCGGATTGGAGGAGCAAAGTCGTCGGGGGCTGCTGGGCTGCTGGGCTGCCTCTCTCTTTAAGTTACAATTAAAAAACGTATGTTTTTCAATTCATAACCCTATTTTTCTTTATTTGGGTCGGATTTTGGATCGGGTTCCGGGTCGGGTTCCGGGTCGGGTCCGGGGAAAACCCATGGACGACAAACTCACAAGTCGTGCCTCGACTTGTTCTTCGTTGGCGACTTGGCGACTAGTCGCCGACTAGTCGTCGACTAGTCGTCGACGTGACAACCTTGCTAGTAATAATTCAACGCTGTTGAAAATGCCGTAGACCCAATCAACTCTCACACCTACATCAATAGTAAGCATCATAGTCCATGATGCCTCAACTCCAACACCACGAAGGCATGCCTCATCATCTAAGGTCCACAATTTAATCCTATCGACTTTTTCACTGAAATTGAAGATAATGACAGCAACAGAATCCTTAAAGTCAGCAATACAAGCATCATTTGATCGGACAGGGAGGCTAATATCACAAATAAACACCTCTTTGTTCAAATCAAAAGCCATCATACCATTATGTCCAATGGCAAACAGAAATCCATGGAGGCATGTCTCAATCCTATGCCTATACGGAATGTCACTCAACCTAGTCTCAATGTTTCGCCAAACATTTTTATTTAGCGAATAGACCTCGGGAAACATATCCTTGGATAAAACCCTAACAACCTTAAAATCAAAATCAATAGGATCAAATCCAAACCCTAAAGCCGCGTTTCCCTTACCATTATCAAGAGTATGCCCGGGAATGAGTTTCGATTGCTTAGTAGCCGGGTTCCAAATGTATATATCAGTTCGTTTTTCTGTAGTAAACCAACGGAAATTCACAATGACAGAAACACAAACAATTCCGCAAACACAACCAATAAGAAAAGACGGAGGCGCACAAGGGTAATCACCTGTGGAGTAAGGAAAGTCGAGATGAGCCACATTGTCATCACAACCACCAAGCTGGTAGAGTGAAAATGAGCTGTCTTCTTCATTATTGAAGAGACGAACGATGAGAGCCGTTTTCTTATTATCTTCGCTGCTACTACTTGTGATTGCCCTACTGAGGTGACATTTGACCAATGTAGGGCTTGAAATAAGAGAGTGCCATGTTTTGGATACAGATTTGTGATAGAATATATATTTGTATATATTTTAGATGATGTTTATTCCCATATTAGTTATATTTTGCATTTAATTGGATCTTTATTAATTAGATTTTAATATTTTATTGTAGGAAGCAAGAAATTCTAAATTGGAAAGGATCGGAGCTAAATAAGAAGAAAAATCGGATTTATTGGGCTACACGCGCAATACACATTGTTTGGGCCGTATCTTGAGTTCTGCATATCAGATTTGGGCGATTAAATAGCCCACGCGAAGATAGCGAGATTTTCTTTTAGTATAGAGTGGCTCAGATATTAAAATCCAGTTGGAGCAGCCCTGGAACAGCAGATAAAGTCAACTACGAATTTTGACTTTAGAAATCATTTCGATTTGAGAAATCTTGTGTATTCCTTAAAACAATATAAAAATACTTGGTATTATTAGGTCATTATTAATTAGACATATCATCTACGTATTTGGAGAGAAGAGCCACCAAGGAGAAGAGAGGAGAAGATTGTAAGCTTGAGAATTTCAACATAGGGATTCCTCTATTACATCTTTACTTTGTATTGTATTCTCATCTCTTTATGACTTTTAAGTATTTGATTATGACCATGGTAGGCTAAATCTTATTTGTTGGGGGGGCTGTTTTGAAGCGCTAAACCTTATGACAATATTATAAGTAGTGATTTTGAATTCTTGAGATATGTGCTTGACTATGCTTATATGTTCATCAATGCTTGTAGAGACTCTTGAATTAGCAATGGTATGTGGTCATCCAAGTTTGCTATGTGATTGTTGTCTCTATAAAGTCAATTAATCTTTCTATGTGGTCATGGGATTAATTGTATAAGTGTGTAATTCATATTAACCTTTCTATGTGGTCATGGGGTTATATGGGTAGCGAAATTTGTTTCTATTTGGTCATGGCAAGTTTTCTATAAGTATTTGTTAAAGCATATCGAGAGAGTTTAAGGTTCAATATCTTGTATGTCATGGGTTTAGTGGTGGATTTACATGCTTTTCAACATATTTCTCCAACAGTTTACACAACAATCTTTAGTTAAGTAATATTTATTTTAGTTAAAAAAAACAACAAATCTAATCAAAATTCTTGATATTACGCAAAATAGAAGAAAAGCTAGCCCTTGATCCTTGGCGTTGAACGATACCCTATTTACTCTAAATTACAAACGACATAAAAAGGGTTTAAGTTGAGTCACATCAATTTTTGGCGCCGCTGCGCCGGGGATTGAATTTGCTTTACTTTTGTTTTGTGTTAGTTAGTATGGTTTAAACGTTTCGTGTTCTCAGGTACATGATCAACACCCGTACGTCTGAAGAACCTCTTGAACCGTTTGAAGATAATCCTGAGAAGCTCTTTCGTAAGAAGAGCGAGAATTTAAGTGATCAAGCAGGCAAGGAAAGTGAAGGGAAAATTGTTATAGTCGACATGGCACTTACACTTCGTGATGATGTTGCTGTCTCGGTTGCTAACATTGGCCATTCATGTATGGTCTATCCTGCTCCAGCAACTGGGAAGAGCAGTAGTTTTGAGATCAAGCAGAATCTACTCATGAGGCTACATGTCTTTCATGATCTTCCAACTGAAGAACCTAATCAACATCTCTCTAGGTTCGTGACTATTGTGGAAAGCATGGGGCCAGATTTGGCAGACCCTCAGATTTTGAAGATGAAAGCTTTTCCATTTTCTCTTGATGGAGCAGCTTTAGATTGGCTAGAGGAATTGCCTATCGGGTTTATTACTTCGTGGGAGAAGCTAGCCCAGGAATTCTTGCAGAAATTTTATCCAGCAACTAGAGTCATGAACATGAGAAGCCAAATAGCTGGAATTCGTCAGAATGCTACTGAAACTTATGCTGAATACTATGCAAGATTCCAGAAGCTGCAAAAGAGATGTCCTCAACATGGTTTTTCTAAGGGGAGTCTTTTACACTTCTTCTACCAAGGTCTTCTTGAAGGTGAAAAGAGACTTTTGGATTCTGCTGCACAAGGTGCTTATGTGGACTTATCTCATGATGCTGCTGAGAAACTTATTGCTAAGGGGGCTGCAAATGAACTTCAATATGGGAGTCGTGCGAGATCAACCGTAACTCAGGGAGCTGGATCTGATCAAAGGCTATCAAATATTGAGCAGAGCATTGAGAAGCTGAATGCATTAATTTTGAGTGGTAAAACACCAAAAGCTCAAGTTTGTGGTATTTGTTCAACTCATGGACATTTCACTGATGCATGTCCTACATTGATGGACCCTGCTTATGAAGATGTTAATGCTGTTGGATTTGCTAATCAAGGTGGAAATCAGTTCTTGAACACCTACAATCCAAGGTGGAGGGATCATCCTAATCTGAGGTATGGAAACACTAGCAATGCTTTGAATGGATTTCAGTTCCAAAACACCTCTGCACCTCCTGGTTTTCAGCAAAGGGGACAAGTTTCTCAAAACATGAGTGGTGACAACAACATAGAGAAGTTATTGTCCAAGTTGGTTGATGGGCAAATGGAGATGCAAAAGCAATGCATTACAAACTCTCAAGACATTAAAGAGATGCAAAAGCAACTTGGGGATGTGATCAAGAAAATGAATCAAGAGCATGAGCCTGGTCGGTTGCCCGGTACTACACATCCAAACCAGAAATATGAACATGCAAACATTATTACCACTAAAAGTGGTAGGAATGTTATCCCAACTCGGAAAGTATTAGAAAATGAAGGTGATAGACATGGAATAGAGAAAGATCCAGCAACTGAGAAAACTTCATATAGCAAGAAGGTTGAAGAAAATGAAGATTCACAAGCTACCGAGGTCATTCATGAGAAAGAGAAAGAAGTTGAGAGTGTGCACAAAAATCTGGAGGAGCGTACTTTACCGATTTCTGAAAACAAGTCTCATAACCCTTCGAATTCTGTTATTGCTAACAGTCGCTTCGATTATGTTCCTTTTCCAGCTAGGCTGGTTCAAACAAAGAAGAATGCACTAGAGACAAATATTTTGGAGACTTTTCGCAAGGTGCACATAAATTTGCCTCTACTTGAATGCATTCAGAATCTACCAGCATATGCCAAGGTATTGAAGGACTTGTGTACTAAACGAAGAAGGTTGAAGGGAAGGGAGGTTGTTGAGATGAAAGAAAATGTCTCTGCGGTTTTGCAAGGAAAATTACCAACCAAGTGTAAGGATCCAGGGAGTTTTACGATACCTTGCACCATTGGTAATTCTAAATTTGAGAGTGCTTTACTTGATTTGGGTGCGTCAATTAATGTTATGCCATCTAGTTTGTATGAGAAATTGTGTACGAAAACTGATCTTAAAACAGATGGTGTTACGATTTTATTAACTGACAGATCTCACGTTTACCCTAAGGGCGTTCTGGAGGATGTTCTTGTGCAGGTTGGCAGGTTTCAATACCCAGCTGATTTTTATATCTTGGACATGGGAGAAGCACCTAATGCACAATTAATTCTGGGGAGACCATTCATGTGTACTGCTCAAACAAGGATTGACGTGGCGAAAGGAGAGCTTAGCATGGACTTTGACAATGAAACAATAAAGTTCAACATGTTTGAGATGATGAGGTATCCCGTGGATACTGAGACGTGCTATACATTGAGCACAACTGGAGACATTGCACAAAAGTTCTTTGAGTTAATGAAGGATGATGAACTAGAGACGTTGATTTCTCAAGGCATTTGTTTTGACAAGGATGGAAACTTTGAAGTCCTTGATGAGGTTTCTCATATGTATACTGACAGTATGATGGAGCATTGCAAGGCCTTACATGGAGCTGATTATGTCGAATGTGGTCAGGTCTTGGCACTACCCACTAGTTCCATCCAAAAACAGCTGCCTTCTATTGTTCAAGCACCACAATTGGAACTTAAACCATTGCCTGCTCATCTCAAGTATGTGTTTCTAGGGAAAAAAGAGACATTGCCTATCATAATTTCATCAAAGCTCACATCTGAACAAGAAGAAAAGGTGGTGAAGTTAGTTGGCAAACACATCAAAGCGATTGGTTGGAGTTTGGCAGATATTCGGGGAATCAGCCCCACATTATGTGTTCATCGTATTCACTTGGAAGAAGGTGCCAAGCCTGTGAGAGTACCTCAACGTCGACTCAATCCTCCTATGATGGAAGTTGTGAAGAAAGAAGTCATCAAGCTATTGGATAATGGAATTATTTATCCTATTTCTGATTCAAAGTGGGTTTCTGCAGTGCATGTTGTTCCTAAGAAGTCCGGAGTTACAGTTGTAGCAAATGAGGAGAATGAGTTGGTGCCTCAACGCACAGTAACTGGCCATCGTGTTTGTATTGATTACAGGCCTCTCAACAATGCTACAAGGAAGGATCATTTTCCCTTGCCATTTATTGATCAGATGTTGGAGAGGTTGGCTGGTCGAGAGTATTACTGTTTCTTAGATGGATACTCTGGTTATAATCAGATTGCTATAGCTCCCGAAGATCAAGAGAAGACAACTTTCACATGCCCTTTTGGCACTTTTGCCTTTAGACGCTTGTCTTTTGGTCAATGCAATGCGCCTGGAACTTTTCAAAGATGCATGATGAGCATATTCTCTGACTATGTGGGAAAAATCATTGAAGTTTTTATGGATGATTTTAGTGTCTTCGGTAATAACTTTGATGACTGCTTGAAGAACTTGGGACTCATTTTGCAGAGATGTGAAGAAACAAATCTAGTGTTGAATTGGGAGAAGTGCCACTTCATGGTGACTCAAGGAATTGTGCTTGGACATGTGATTTCTTCAAGAGGCATTGAGGTGGATAAAGCTAAAATTGACTTGATTCCGTACTTGCCCTCTCCATCGAACGTTAAGGAGATTCGTTCTTTTCTTGGACATGCTGGTTTTTATAGAAGATTCATTCAGGACTTCTCTAAAATAGCAAGGCCTCTAACTAATCTTCTTCAGAAAGATGTACCGTTCGAGTTCAACGATGATTGCAATGAGGCATTTAAGGAGTTGAAATTGAAGCTTACATCATCACCTATTATACAAGCACCTGATTGGGGCTTGCCGTTCGAAATAATGTGTGATGCTTCAGATTATGCTGTTGGAGCTGTACTTGGGCAACGAAAGGGCAAGAAGGTGTATGCTATATATTATGCTTCGAGGACCTTAAATGATGCACAACTCAATTATGCTACCACGGAAAAGGAGCTCCTAGCTATTGTTTTTGCTTTGGAGAAGTTTCGGTCATACTTGCTTGGTACAAAGGTGATCGTGTACACTGATCATGCGGCCCTAAAATACTTGTTGGCCAAGAAGGAAGCAAAGCCTAGACTCATACGTTGGATCTTGCTTTTACAAGAGTTTGACATTGAAATTAAAGATAAGAAAGGATCTGAGAATGTTGTAGCTGATCATCTAAGTCGCTTGGTAAGGGAAGAGGAAGAGGTTCCCATAACTGAGACGTTTCCGGATGAACAACTTCTCCGGATTGAGGTAAGTGCTCTAACTGATTGTACTCCCTGGTATGCAGACATAGTGAACTATTTGCATACTAAAATGTTGCCCAACACATTGACTCATGCACAAAAGGATAAAATTAAACATGACTCTAAGTTTTATGTGTGGGATGATCCATATCTTTGGAAGCATTGTCCTGAGTTGGTGATAAGAAGGTGTTTGCCTGATAATGAAATTGAATCTGTGTTAAAATTTTGTCATAACTATGCATGTGGGGGGCATTTTGGATCAAAAAGAACTGCACACAAGGTCTTGGAGTGTGGTTTTTATTGGCCTACAATTTTTAAAGATGCTAAGGAATTTTGTAGGACTTGTGATAGATGCCAGCGATTAGGGAACATAAATGCTAAGAATGAAATGCCCATGAATCCTATTTTGAATGTTGAGCTATTTGACGTTTGGGGTATTGATTTTATGGGGCCATTCTTAAATTCTAATGGTTATCTATACATACTTTTGGCTGTTGATTATGTGTCGAAGTGGGTGGAAGCTAAAGCCACCCGTACTAATGATTCTAAAGTGGTTTCAGAATTCTTGAGGACACACATTTTTGCTAGGTTTGGGATGCCGAGAGTTGTTATCAGTGATGGAGGATCACATTTTTGCAACAGAACCATCGAGGCACTGTTTCGCAAATATAACATCACACATAAGGTTTCTACACCTTATCATCCGCAGACCAATGGACAAGCAGAGGTGTCTAATAGAGAGATAAAGCAAATTCTGGAAAAGACTGTGGGTTCGACACGAAAAGACTGGAGTCAACAACTAGATGATGCACTTTGGGCTTATAGGACGGCATACAAGACACCCATTGGTATGTCGCCTTATCGCATTGTCTATGGGAAGCCTTGTCATTTGCCGGTTGAACTTGAGCATAAGGCATTTTGGGCTATTAAGAAATTCAACATGAGTCTTGATGAGGCTGGTTTGCATCGCAAATTACAATTGTCTGAATTGGAGGAGATGCGTAATGAAGCTTATGAGAGTGCTCGGATTTACAAGGAGAAAATTAAGGTGTTTCATGATCAGATGATCCAACGAAAGCATTTTGAGGTTGGCCAAAAAGTTCTCTTGTATCACTCTAGATTGCGTCTTTTTCCTGGAAAATTGCGATCAAGGTGGATTGGTCCGTTTGAAATAGTGGAGGTATTTTCACATGGAGCTGTGGTGATTAAAAAAGATGATGGAAATACATTTAAGGTGAATGGACATCGTCTCAAACCATATTCGGAGGATTCTTCAAATCACATCAAGGAGAGTGAGACTCTTAATGATGTGATCATCTCTGGTCCTTAAAATTTAAGGTACCACGTCTAGCCAAAGACATTAAAGAAAATCGCTTTTTGGGAGGCAATCCAAAATTGTTGTAAAATTTTGTGTGGAGGTTAAAAAAAAATAAAAAAAAAATAAAAAAAAATTGCTAGTTAAAAAATGGAGTGCACAAGGAGCTTCCCGCAGTGCATAAATTCCTACCTGTGTTAAGTGAAGGAGGAATTTTTCGTACACTTCCCACGGTGCGTCCTAGCTACTTGCGGGTGTAGATTCCCTGTTTATTTTCCTTGTTAGCTGATTTCAGCGCACGCGCGCGTCTCCTGCTCTATAGCAGCTTGTTCATTCCTTGGTAGCCCAACTGCTGGCCCAGTTTGTATCCAAGCCTGCTGCTGCGGTCCAGTACAGTCCATTAGCTCAGCACAGTCCACTTGCTGTCCAGTCTTAACCCACTCTGCTGTCCAGCCCATTCCGCTGAAGAGGCCCATTCTTCTGTCCAAGTCCACTGCTGTGTTTCTGTCTCGTCCAGCCCATTCGGGATGCAAAGGCTGATTTTAATTTAAAAAATAGATGTTGCTCCTAAGATTTGAACCGTAGACCTTAGCATCACAGAGCTTCTATTTGGACTTCTCAACCATTTAAGCTACACCAACTTTGTGTTAATAATCAGATTGCACTGCTTATAAGGGGAAGCTGGCCTTGAAATTGTAATTACTTGGAGGGGCTTCATAATTCCTTTTCAAGAAGCACTTCATGCAAGGACATAGGGGAGTTTTTCTCACTTTTCTTTGTATATATATATTTTTTTCTTTATTTTTGTATTTCTTTTATTAGGATAATTTTTTTTTTTTTTATTTTGTTTCTTTATATATGTATATATTATATAATGTATTCATTGAGGACAATGAACCATCCAAGTGTGGGGAGGTGTTCTCAATATTATAAAAAATCCAAAAAAAAATAGAAAATTAAAATATTTGTATATAATTGCCTTATCAAGAGCATGTTAACGAAGATAAGTACACATTTTGTAGACTAATTTTGCATGATTAATTCTGAGTGTGCTATCAACGAATAAAAATCATTTGTTGCATGATTATTCCTTGTGTGTACTTGCGAAAATTCTAAAACTTGAGATGCGTCTTAGTCAAATTTAGTAAGTTGAGCATGCTTTCACCTTGTGAGAGTTTGAGCCTAATTTGTGATTGATACATTGTATATCAATCGAATTCTTTTGTTGTGTGGTGTTCGTCATTTAGCATGTTCTCTAGAACTTGTTTTGATACCATTTTGAGATTACATGATATGTGTGTGCATGAAAATGATAAAGGCGCTAGGATTAACCTCATCGACCTAAACACTACCTTTATGAGTTATATCCTTAGTGAACCCCCTTGAGCTTATATCCGTTTCTTTCATATATCACCATTCTAAAAAATTTGAGCCTACTTGTTCATTCTTGTTTTGATTTACTGGTAGAGCATTGTGATTCAACTTAAGGGTGGGTGAATATTCAAGTGTGGGGATCTTCTGTTAAAGTCTGATATTTTGGTGGGAATTAATAAGATGTGGTTATTTTATCTATGTTCTTGAAAAGAAAAAAAAGAGGAAAAAATCAGAAAAAAAAAAGAAAATGAAAAAATGAGAAAAAAGATGAGAAGAAGAATATTGAAGAGAGTTATTGTTCATTGTTTATTGCAATATGAAAATGGGAAAGTACATAGTCATGTGCTTATGGGTTTAATGATTGTGAAAGCTTGATCACCTTTTACATGATCTATATTTCATGTTGAGTGCTAGAATTAAAAGTGAACATGATGCTCTATTAGTTTATCAAGTTTAGCCACTTGTGAGCCTTTTCTTTGAATTCCTACCCCGTCCCTAAGCCACGTTACAACCTTTAACAAAGATCTTTTGATTCGTGCATGCATATATACGAAGTAGTTGAGATTTGGTGGACAACCAAGCATATGGTAGCACATGTCTATTTTTTATTGAACTTGAGTGATACACTGCACCTAAACACTTGTGTGAATTGAGAGTGATGTGAGAATTTGTATCCATAGCGTGCTTGCTTATTAAAGGCGACTTTGATGTTTATTTCATGATATTTTTGTCTATCCAGACATGTGTGCATACTTGGATGATTCTGTACAAGTGGTGTACTTTCAGATATTCTCAGGTTGTTGTGTGATTGAGGTTTGCATATGTGGAGTACTATGAATTGTTGCATGTTTGAGACTTGGTGATTGAAAATATTTGATTTTGTGGGTATATCTTCTATAAACCCTCACGAGACAAAACTCGTCCTACTAGGGCTGCCTAGGGGTTTAAAGGCTTGTTGCATATGCTCAATGCAATCGTGTCATCTACGAAAGTGGTGTTTGTTAGTTAGTTAGATTAGTTTTTATTCTTTTTATTTGCCCGAGGACGTGCAAAACGCTAAGTGTGGGGATATTTGATAGAATATATATTTGTATATATTTTAGATGATTTTTATTCCCATATTAGTTATATTTTGCATTTAATTGGATCTTTATTAATTAGATTTTAATATTTTATTGTAGGAAGCAAGAAATTCTAAATTGGAAAGGATCGGAGCTAAATAAGAAGAAAAATCGGATTTATTGGGCTACACGCGCAATACACATTGTTTGGGCCGTATCTTGAGTTCTGCATATCAGATTTGGGCGATTAAATAGCCCACGCGAAGATAGCGAGATTTTCTTTTAGTATAGAGTGGCTCAGATATTAAAATCCAGTTGGAGCAGCCCTGGAACAGCAGATAAAGTCAACTACGAATTTTGACTTTAGAAATCTTTTCGATTTGGGAAATCTTGTGTATTCCTTAAAACAATATAAAAATACTTGGTATTATTAGGTCATTATTAATTAGACATATCATCTACGTATTTGGAGAGAAGAGCCACCAAGGAGAAGAGAGGAGAAGATTGTAAGCTTGAGAATTTCAACATAGGGATTCCTCTATTACATCTTTACTTTGTATTGTATTCTCATCTCTTTATGACTTTTAAGTATTTGATTATGACCATGGTAGGCTAAATCTTATTTGTTGGGGGGCTGTTTTGAAGCCCTAAACCTTATGACAATATTATAAGTAGTGATTTTGAATTCTTGAGATATGTGCTTGACTATGCTTATATGTTCATCAATGCTTGTAGAGACTCTTGAATTAGCAATGGTATGTGGTCATCCAAGTTTGCTATGTGATTGTTGTCTCTATAAAGTCAATTAATCTTTCTATGTGGTCATGGGATTAATTGTATAAGTGTGTAATTCATATTAACCTTTCTATGTGGTCATGGGGTTATATGGGTAGCGAAATTTGTTTCTATGTGGTCATGGCAAGTTTTCTATAAGTATTTGTTAAAGCATATCGAGAGAGTTTAAGGTTCAATATCTTGTATGTCATGGGTTTAGTGGTGGATTTACATGCTTTTCAACATATTTCTCCAACAGTTTACACAACAATCTTTAGTTAAGTAATATTTATTTTAGTTAAAAAAAAAAAAACAAATCTAATCAAAATTCTTGATATTACGCAAAATAGAAGAAAAAGCTAGCCCTTGATCCTTGGCGTTGAACGATACCCTATTTACTCTAAATTACAAACGACATAAAAAGGGTTTAAGTTGAGTCACATCAATTTGCATAGAAGCAGGGTCCTCACATCGAGTCTGGAGAGCACTTCGATTAACAGATCTTCCTCCTTTAATCTCTCGCCACCCGCGTTTTGCTTCTTCCCCATTTCAGTTCATTCAAGGGTTTACGTAGTTTTTTAAGTGTATTTCATAGTGAGAAAAATGGGTTATAGTAACACTTTTAACTTCGGGGTCGTGTTTGAATCCATGGAGTCGTAAATTTAGGTGATTTTCTGAAAGGGTGGATGAATTTGAATTTGATAGTTAATGTTATACTCCATCCGTTCCTTTTTATTAGTCGTTTTCATCCAAATCAAGGAGCAGCAATCAACCACAATAATGTTAATAAAGTCACGTAATTACTTTCATATCCTTGTGAGTTAAAAGAAATTGATATGATACTCTCTTCGTCCCACCCATTTCTTTACACTTTTTTTTTTAGGATGTTTCATCCAATTCTTTACGTTCCAAAATTTTTCTAAAATAGTAAAGTTTTATAATATTAAAATTAACTACTTCCATTACTTTTCTCCACTTTACTTACTTTATACTTTAAATATTGACGAGTCCCACCACTTTACTCAAATGATAACTATTGAACTGGACGGAGGGAGTACTTATTTAATGCAGGGGTATGTTATGGAAAGTTGTAAACAAATAAGCAATTAATGAGCTTTGGAATTGTAGAACGTCAATCAAAAAGAAATTGTAAGCAAAATCTAAAACAACTATTATAAAGGAAAGGAGGGAGTAAGATTTTTGATTGAATAGAGTTTGTGTAATATGTTTGAGGTCAACTAATATCCAAATAGAACAAAAGAGTAAATTACCTGCGAAAATATATGGGTTTTGCTCGGAGCATCATCATCCATGAGATATGGGATTTGTTCTTTATCTCCGTATCTTAATTTTATCTACATTATCTTCAACATTTTATGGGTGCTGCTAAATGCAGTTCAAGTTTACTATATACGGTTCATTATAATTACTTTTATACTCCCTTCGTCTCAGGCCATGGAGACTAAGAAAAGATATAAAAAATGAGTAAAAGTAGATGAAAAGTGGGTAAAGTGATGGGACCTATCAATATTTAATAATAGATTTGAGATAGTGGTGAAAAATAGTGGGTGTAATAGTGTTTTATATTATTATAGAATAGAGATAGTGGAGAAAGTAGTGGGTGTAATAGTGTTTTATATTATTAAAAGTTACTATTTTTGGAATGTATAGAAATGAATGAGACATCCCAAAATGGAAAGTGTATAAAAATGACTGAAAGGGATGGAGTAACCTTTTACCTGATAAATGTCTACCGCCTATTAAATGAGTGAGTGGCTAACAACCAATATACTGTCCTTGGTACTTGGGACATGACTGCACGGTCACCGTGCCCTAGGTACTTTTTAAGTTTCTGATGTTAAATAAAAATGTTAATTCAAAATTAAATTTTATTTTAACCTCGTTTTAGTAAGTAAATTTATTATAAAACAAAGCGTTAGTTTCAATTATCTTAAATAAATTAGTTTACTTATAGATAAATAACATGTAACTGAAAAATAAATTTTTTATTCATAAGTAATTTTGTATCCGTATAATTTATTAATAGGTTCAAAAAATTGTTTGGTAAGTTATAAACTGAAAATTATTGAATAGAAAAAAGTCGCTTAACTTCGGTATCAGTTAATGTTGAAATTATCGAACAATAAGTCAAAAGGTTCTTCCGTATCCGTATCCGGTAATATCCGAATCCGAAATTAAATAAATATGATAAATAAATAATATATATACTTATATATATAGTTACATATTATTTAGAAATTATATTTTAAGTTTACAGAATATATATATATAATTTAATCATTAAACAATATATTTATATAAGTTGTAGATAATTGTAAACATATATATATATATATATATATATATATATATATATATTTCAAATTTAATATTTTAAAATAAACAAAATTATACTAAAAAGTAAATTTTTGAAAAAAAATAAAATAGACTTTAATAAATTTAAGTTTTAGTTAGGTTTATTTTTTTTTTTTAAAATAAAATTTTTATTATTTTTTTCAATTTTATTGAATTAAAATTTAATATAAAAACTAAAAAATTCTAACTGAAATTCGGATTCGGATATTATCCGTATCCGGATAGTATCCGGCGGATTCGGATTCGGATATTTTTATTTAAATATTTTTGGATTCGGATACGGATCCGGATACGAATTCAGATTTTCGGATTCGGATTCGGATACAGGCAGATCCGTATCCGAATTATCCGTTTGACAGCCCTACAAAGAACACAAAGTTAAGAAGAAAGAATTACATCTCTAAAAAATAGAAGGTACGTAATATACGTACAAAATATTAGAGTAGTTTTATGGAACAAATAAAACTGTGATGGAATGAATGCATCTTGAAAAATGGAACAGCGTTAAAAGCATTGATATGCACAACAAACAAGTCAAGGTTAAAATCGTAAATTAAGCGAACTGCATTCAGTAATTTTGACCTACATTTAGAAACTATGCATTTTATTTATTACTCTCTCCGTTTATTTTTATATATCGCTTGACTTTTTTGCACATATTTCAAAATGCTTTGACTGAGTACTTAAATTTATTATTTTTAATATTTTCTTTTTTTGAATAAAAGTGTATAAACGATAATATAATTCAAAAATAGAAAATTTTAAAAATAATAATTTTAAGTACCCGGTCAAAGCGCTTTAAAATGTATGCAAAAAAGTCAAACGTTATATAAAAAAACGGAGAGAGTAATAAATGTGTATAAAATTTAATGTTGTTTACAGCCTGGTGCTATAAAATCTCATTACCATTTCCTTTGTGTTTGTCATAAAGAATCAGAATCCGAGTCTGAAAACAGCATAAGGTTTATAGCTAGCACCTCGCAAACCTATATGGAAACTGTCCAAGAAGTATGCCCTTACAAGAAACAGCCATATGTGCCGATATCTGTTGAGATACACAATTGTCACAAATTCAACTCAGTAAGATGGTATAAACCAAAGGTTGTTTCACTTTCAGCCATGTCTTCTTTTGACACAGATCAACCAAATGCTAAGGGCGAGCAACCCATGTTTAAGGCTAAAAGTTTTCCTCTTAACTTTGTATCTCATTTTCAACACGCAATCACAAGTAGCTGTAGTAACATGTTTTCAATAGACACAGATAGTTAACCTGATGATCTTAGCACTCCCCAAGAGAACTAATTTTTTAGAATTTACTGAGCTTGATATTTATTTCTACGAAGAACTCTAGAGTTTCTGGTGTTGGATCACATAATTCTCAAGATGCAGTACTCCTATTCTTGTCAACTAGTTGTAGTGAGTTTTCTCGTATACAATTCTTCTCATAATTGAGCTTCTTGTGCGCTAGAAAATGAAGACCGGTTGGCTTTATTTTAATATAGGCTGGCAGGCTGCAGATAACCCATGCATCTTTTTAGTATTTTGAGTTCTTTTTTAGATAACGGCTTCTATTCAGATGCTAGGTAGTCCATAGTAGCAGTGTAACTTAATCTTCTACTAACAAATTTAATGTTGTTTACAGCCTGGGTGCTATAAAATCTCATTACCATTTCCTTTGTGTTTGTCATAAAGAATCAGATTCCGAGTCCGAAAACAGCATAAGGTTTATAGCTAGCACCTCGCAGACCTATATGGAAACTGTCCAAGAAGTATGCCCTTACAAGAAACAGCCATATGTGCCGATATCTGTTGAGATACACAATTGTCACAATTCAACTCAGTAAGATGGTATAAACCAAAGGTTGTTTCACTTTCAGCCATGTCTTCTTTTGACACAGATCAACCAAATGCTAAGGGCGAGCAACCCATGTTTAAGGCTAAAACAGTATTCAGTAGAAGCTCAACTAGTTGTTTGCAAGTGTTGAGACAAATGCAATGCAAATGCAGGCAAGGAGGTAAAATAAATTAAAGGAAATGATCAAAGAAGAAATACAATAACTGAAATGATAATTCTCATCAATCATCACCAGAATCGGCGTTTTTTTCCTCATTATCATCTTTAGAATCTCTGCTGCTTTCTTCATCATCTTTCGAACCACCAGTGCTTTCCTCATTATCATCTTCTAAACCAACACCAACGCTACTTCTCTCATCATTATCTTCTGAACCAACACCAACGCTACTTCTCTCATCATTATCTTCTGAACCAACGCTACTTTCCTCACTAACTTCTTCCGAATCAGTGCTATTTTCCTCATTATCATCTTTGCCGGACCAATTGACTAATTTCGATCCTGCCACTGGTAGCAGGCTCTCCGTGTACTCAAAAACTTTATCGAAATCAAAGAAAGGATTAGTGTCTATATATCTCCCCTCTTTCTTGTCGAGGTTGTACGAGAACCAATCACCACTCACTAGTAAAAATTCAACGCTTTTGAAAATGCCGTAGACCCACTCACATCTCTCACCTGCATCAATAGTAAGCATCATAGTCCACGATGCCTTAACTCCAACACCACCAAGGCATGCCTCGTCATTTAAGGTCCACAACTTAATCCCGTCCCATTTTTCTTTAAAACTTAAAATAATGACAGCAACAAAATCATAAAACTCAGCAATACAAACATCATTAGACCGGACAGGGAGTTGAATATCACAAATAAACACCTCTTTGTTCAAATCGAAAGCCATCATACCATTATTGCCAATCGTAAACAAAAACCCATGGAGGCAAATTTCAAAAATATTCCCATTTGGAAGATCACTCAACTTAGCCTCAATCTTTCGCCAAACAGTTCTATTCAGCGAGTAAACCTCAGGAAAAATATCCTTGGATAAAACCCTAACAACCTTAAAATCAAACTCAATTGAATCAAAACCAAATCCGAACACCACCCTCACCGTATGATCACAATCATAAACAGTATTATGCGGGGGGATGAGTTTGGATTGCTTAGTAGCAGGGTTCCAAATATATATATCACTTAATTTTTTAGCAGTAGATTCACACCAGTTTGCATCGATATCAGCACACGGATCAACACAAACACAAACAATGCCGTAAACACAACCAATTAGCAAAGACGGAGGCCTAAAAGGATAATCACCTTTCAAGTACGGGAAGCCGAGATGATGTACATAGTTGTCACAACCATCACCGAGCTGGTAGAGTGAAAATGAGCCGGCTTCTTCAGGGAAGTCAAGACGAACAATGAGAGTCACAGTTGGATTATCAGCTACATTGTTGCGGGCACGATTGAGGTGAGCTTTGATTAATATAGGGTTCGAAATGAGGGCGTGCCATGATTTGGATACAGTTTTGCATTGAAATTTGAAGCAGAGTCTTCAAGTCGAGTCTAGAGAGAACCTCGATTAACAGATCTTCCTCCTTTAATCTCTCGCCATTATCGTTTCGCTCCTTCTTCCCCATTCCACTTAATTCCAGGGTTTCTGTAGAAAGGGGTGTAGTTTTTTAAGTGTATTTCATTGTGAAAAAAATGGGCTATGACTTATAACTTCGGGGCCATGTTTAAAAACTTTACTAAAACTTAGATATATTTAATTTCGGAATTTTACTAAAATTTGGGTGGTGATTTCCTAAAAGGGTGGATTCGAATGGATTTAATAGTTAATTTTGCAAGATCTTTGATTGAATACCGTTGTTCAATATGCTTGAGATCGACTCAAAAATTTTGTTAAATATTGTAAAAAAGAATGATTGCGAAATTTAAGTTAAATTTTACTAAATTGTTTCCTCTCGTTTAGCAAAGTCTGGAATTTATTTCTTGCACCTTGATTTAGTTTTGAATGATGTTTTTTTCATTACCTCTCTGCTTAAAGTAATATAGTTTAGAGCATTTTCTATGTTACATTTTACTTAGTTAGAGATGGTGTTTTCAATCATGATTTCATCATTTATATATATATAAATAGGGTCCCGGTCCCCAACAATCGTTTGCTGGGGACGTTTTATGTAACATACAATTTCTGCACCGTTGGATCGACCATCCAACGGCTGGGGTTTAAAAAAAAACTGTACCGTATTGCGGAAACTTTCTGCGGTACAGGCTTATTACTTTTTTGCCCCTCCCCGTACCTACGTCTCCTGTTCCCCTATCTCCCGCAGCCATGTGTACTTGCTGCTCAAACCTAAACACACCTAAACAACAAAAAACTGATAAGCTTCTGTGCCGATTTCTCTCTACATTTAAGGTATCATTTCCACCATTTTTAAGGTATCATTTCTCTCTACATTTGTTGTTTGTATTATTACGGCTGATAAAATTTTAATATTTTAAATATATTTAATATATTAGCCTTATATATAATATAATAAACCATTTAAAAATAATTCATAGCGATATATCGGATTTCAAAAATCGAATCGGTCAAATATTTTTAAACGATAAATCGGCGATTTATCGGCGATTTTTGAAAAATAGGACGATTTTTAGAACACATAATTTACTTAATAAATACTAGCCTCTAACCGCACGGTCTTAAAAAATAATAAACTAAAAAATTTAATGTGAACGGAAAATATTAAAATAAAAGTAAAAATTAATATGATAAATTATAAAATGAGAAACTTAAATATTAATTGGAACATAAAAAATATAAAAAATACAGATGAGACTGATGAAGATAAATGAGGTATTATTAATATTATTTTATAAAATAATATTAATAATAAGGACAGATAGAAAATCTAACATGTTTTAATTAAAAAAAGTTTTTGCCCATGTTATTTTTAGAAGTGTTTTAATTATATTAATTGTATTTATTAAAAAAATAAGTTGACATGTTAAAAAAAGTAAGTTTTTTTTAATAAGAACAAATAGAAAAGCTAAAATGTTTTAATTAAAAAAAAGTAACTGCCCGTAATATTTTTAGATGTGTTTTAATTATATTAATTGTATTTGTTAAAAAAATACGTTCACTTGTTAAAATAGGTAAGTTTTTTTAAATAATTAAAAGTATTAAAATAGTGTTGTGGAATAAAATATGAGCTTACGAATTTAATGCGAGGGTTTAATGAGCTTCGAGCTTTTATGGCTGCACTCGTGTTTCCGGACTAAATTGGTCCTCACAAGATGCCTACGTATCTCAATTCGTTATTGAGAATCAAGCCAAGACGTAGTTCTGATTGTAGGATCAGGGACCTTATATAGGCGTCTAGAGCCTAGTATTTATGGTATGTTTGGGAGACTTAACGGATAAGTCTTCTTTTTGATATTGGATAAGTATTGTATTTCTTGCTGAAGAATTCGTTTCCTTGTTGATAAAGGTTATGACTCATTGATTGCCTTTAATTGGGATTCCATATCCTTCTTTGACTAATTTTCCATAATCAAAGCTCTTTTCATGAGCTGTATATTTTCCCTACTCATTAATTACGAAATTAATGAATAATTAGGGTGTCGGGCCTTAAATATCGACCTTTTGTTTGACCAGTCAATTATATTTCTATAATTACTTTTCTGACCATATCATTTGCCCCCCAACTTCTGGGAAAATATCCTTGGGGTTTTCGTAGAAGTTACAGCGTGTTTTTCCCAAAATTTTCCATTTTTTAGGTCATTTTCGACCAGGAATTCGACCAGGAATTCAGTGTAAAATCGACCAGGATTTCGACCAGGAATTCGAGCTCAAACAGGTGTGAGGTCGAAGCTCTCGACCTGGATTTCTAGGTCTTTTTCGACCTCACCTGCTCGACCTCGACTCAGTATTTTTTCGAACAGGAACAGCTGTGAGGTCGAAGTTCTCGACCTGGATTTCCAAGTCATTTTCGACCTCAAGTTTTCGACCAGGAAGCCAGTGTAACTTCGACCTGGAATTGTTGATTTCAATTCCTAGGCTATTATCGACCTCATTTGACGACCTCATCTCTAATATACCTTCGACCTCGATTGGTTGCGAGGTCGAGGCTCTCGACCTGTATTCAAAGGCTATTTTCGACCTCGATTGGTCGACCAGGAATTACGTGTGTTTTCGACCAGGAATTCCAGAATTAATTTCTGGGCCATTCTCGACCTCGTTTCAGTATGAGATCGAGTGATACGAACTCGATTAATAGTATATTTTCGATCTCATTCGTTCGATCTCGACCCAGGGTCTTTTCGACCTCATTTTGCCAATTTTTTGACTTGTTTTTGGTGCGAAGTCGATGGACACGACCTCAGTTTCGTGTGTATTTTCGACTAGGGTCATACGACCTCGATTAGGGTCTTTTCGACCTCAAAACCTTTAATTGTTTCGTTTTATTTGGAAGTGGGGTCGTTTGATACGACCTCGTTTTCTCGTATACTTTCGACCAGGGTCGTGCGATCTCGAATTAGAGTCTTTTCGACCTTGGTTTTTTTTTTATTTTTTGCCTTGGTTTTATTCCAGGCTTTATTATTTTTTGGGCTTTTAAATAGTCCAATTTTAATTTTGGGACTTAATTCTTTCCAGCCTTGGGCCTTAATGGGCCTTTTTGACTTGGGCTTCGATTTTGCCTGAGACTCAATTTACTTGGGCCTTTGCCTTTGTAATCCATAAATGGATTTGTGGGCCTTAACTGGCTATAGACGGTTGCCCTTTCTTAACCGGTTGGGTTTCCAGTCACTAGACGATTCCTGGCGAGATTTTCTGTTGAATCTCATCGTTTTCTGGGTTTCTTACTTGAAGTTTTGAAGAATTCTTTGAAGATTCTGGGCTTTCTTTGAAGATTCTGGGTTTAAAATGGTTGATCGCGCTTCCCAACGTCTATGATAATGCACTAGGATTTCATAGAAGTTATACCGGTCTTTTTCGAGACTTGGGGTCTTTTTATCCCTCACCTGGGACTTACTACCCTTTTTTGAGGATTTTAATATACACTAGTGTTTCACGAGTATCGTCTTGGTGTAAAGTGTGGAGCGACCTACACATTTACGACGATTTTTCCTTATTCGAGGCTAACTTGACATTTGCATAAGCCTTTTATGTCTTATACCCTCTTGTTTTGGCTTCAAGCCTTTCATTGAGCATATCGAATGATGGGGTTTGGACTGAATGTCTTAGGTTTCTGGGGTTTCAACCCTTCATTTGCTTTCTAGGAAGCTAATGATTTCATCGAACCTTATTTCTATTTGTCCTAGTAGTGAGTCCAATCAGGACACACTTTAAACATAATAGACTTTCAAATTTGAGGCATGCCAAGTCCTTGGCACCTCATGCCCTTCGAGGGTTTCTAGCTTGTACGAGCCTCGACCAAATACGTTTTTGACGCGATATGGTCCTTCCCAATTTGGGGCCAGCTTGCCCTTTTGTCCAACTCCGGATGCCTCAATCTTTCGAAGAACCAAGTCTCCTTGTCGAAAGAACCTTTCTTTAACCCTTAGGTTGTAATAGAAAGATGCTCGTTTCTGATGCTGAACTATCTTGGCATTTGCCTCATTTCTAACTTCATCAATCAAATCTAAGGCCAGCCTCAAGCCTTCCTCATTTGTTTCTGGCTCATAAGCCTCAACTCTTGGAGATGTGTGAGTAATCTCCACTGGAACCACTGCCTCTGCCCCATATACCAACAGGAAGGGGGTAGCTCCAGTGGTGACTTTACAAGTAGTACGATATGCCCATAATATGGGGAGCAATTCGTCTACCCAAGTGTTTCTGGAGCGTTCAACTCTTTTCTTTAGTCCATGTAGGATAATTCGATTTGCAACCTCAGCTTGCCCATTTGCTTGAGGATGGGCAACAGAAGTGAAGCGCAACTTGATATCGTTCTCATCACAATATTTCTTGAACTCATCATTGTTAAACTGAGTTCCATTGTCCGTAACCAGGACTCGTGGAATTCCATACCTGCATATCACATTTTCCCAGAAGAAATGCATCACTTGCTTGGTGGTTATCTTGGCTAATGGTTTAGCCTCAATCCACTTGGTGAAGTAGTCGATTGCTACTATCAAGAACTTTCTTTGAGCACTTGCCATTGGAAATGGCCCAAGTATATCCATTCCCCACATGGAAAAGGGGATTGGTGAGTTTATGGATGTCAACATCTCTGGTGGTTGCCTAACCACTGGTGCATGTTTCTGGCACCGTTCACATTTCTTCACATAGCTTTTAGCATCAGCAAATATGCTTGGCCAATAGAAACCTAGACGGGTGACTTTATGAGCAAGGGCTCTGCCCCCCAAGTGTTGCCCACAAATTCCTTCATGTACCTCCTTCAGGGCCAATTCTGCCACTTGAGGTCTTAAACATTTCAGATATGGAATGATGAAAGACTTCTTATATAGGATTCCCTCAATCAGGGTATACCTTAGTGCTCTGACGTATAACTTTCGTGCTTCTGAAGTGTCGTTGGGTAACCACCCGATTTCCAGATGAGCCTTGATGGGATCTATCCAACAACTAGCAACATCAATGGGTGCTACCAACTTTCCGTTGATGCTTGGGGTCTTCAAGACTTGGAAGTATACACTCCCTGCATAGTTTTCAATTTCAGAAGAAACAAACTTAGACAGGGCATCATCCTTTATGTTTTCTTCCCTTGGAATGTGCTCCACATAGCATTCGTCAAATTGAGTCATGATGGCCTTAACAAGTTTCAAGTACTTGGCCATGACTTCATCCCTGGCCTCAAATTCCCCATTTACTTGGGAAACCACTAGCCTCGAGTCTCCACATACTTTCAGAGTTTTGACCCTCAAGGCTCCAGCCAGCCCTAAGCCAGCTATCAGAGCTTCATATTCAGCCTCATTGTTTGTCGTTGGGAAGTCAAGTTTTAGTGCATACTCAATGAGGAATCCATCAGGACTTTGTAGCACTAAACCAGCTCCACTTGATTTTGTTTTTGATGCTCCATCAAAATAGAGCACTCAATATTCTTTGAAGTCCATTTCTTGATCTTTCTTATCTTCCACTATTACTTCCTGCCCCCCGACTTCTTGGTTGTCAATGGTGCATTCAACCATGAAGTCAGCAAGTGCCTGAGCTTTTATGGCCGTTCGAGGCTTATACTTGATGTCAAATTCGCCCAATTCAATAGCCCATTTGATCAATCTTCCACTAACTTGAGGGCTATGCAAGATGTTTCTTAGAGGTTGATCAGTCAAGACCTCTATCTTGTGAGCCTGGAAGTACGGGCGTAGCTTTCTTGAGGCCATTATCAAGGCTAAGGCAAACTTCTCAATCGTTGAGTAGTTTATTTCTGCCCCATGAAGAATCTTACTCACATAGTAGACGGGCTTCTGTACTTTCAATTCTTCCTTTATCAGTACAGCTCCAAGGGCTGTGTTAGAAACTGCCAAGTACAAGTAGAGAGTTTCCCCTGGCTTGGGTTTTGCCAATAATGGTGCTTCAGCCATGTATTTCTTCAGGGCCTCAAAGGCCTCTTGGCTTTCAGTTGTCCATTCAAAATTCTTCACTTTTTTGAGTGCTTTGAAGAAAGGTAAACACTTCTCTCCAGACTTGGAGATGAATCTTCCCAAAGCAGCCACTCTTCCCGTTAGTTTCTGGACATCCTTGACAGTCTTTGGTGGTTCCATGTCTAGAATCGCTTTGATTTTGTCGGGATTAGCCTCGATTCCTCTCTTGGAAACCATCAGGCCTAAAAACTTTCCCGAGCCTACACCAAAGGCACACTTAGCTGGATTCAGCATCATTTTGTGGTGTCTTAGCACTTTAAAAGCCTCTCGGAGGTGCTCAATGTGATCGGCCTTATCAAGGCTCTTGACTAACATGTCATCTACGTAGACCTCCATGGTTTTTCCAATCAGGTGCTCAAAGATTTTGTTCACCAATCTTTGGTATGTTGCCCATGCATTCTTAAGTCCAAATGCCATGACTAAGAAGCAAAAAACACCAAAGTCAGTGATGAATGATACTTTTGCGATGTCATCCTCATGCATCTTGATTTGATTGTATCCACTGAAGCCATCCATGAAGCTAAGCATCGCGTGTCCAGCTGTAGCATCTATTAGTGCATCAATCCTTGGTAAGGGAAAACAATCCTTAGGACATGCATCATTCAAGTCAATGAAGTCGACGCACATCCTCCATTTTCCGTTAGCCTTTTTGACCATCACGGGGTTAGCCAACCACTCAGGGAATTGGATTTCCTCAATGAACCCAGCTTCCAAAAGTTTATTAACTTCCTGTTTAATGGCTTCAAGCCTCTCTGGAGCAAAATTCCTCTTTTTTTGTTTCACCGTCTTCCTTTCAAGATCCACATTCAGTTTGTGAGTTATCAATTGGGGATCAATCCCTGGCATGTCGGCCGCTGTCCAAGCAAAAACGTCATTTTTTTCTTGAAGAAAAGACGTGAGTTTGCTCTTCAATGGTTCGGGCAGTAATGCCCCAATATAAGTCACCTTCTCTGGTTCTCCTGGGACTAGGGGAATTGGGACCAAATCCTCAGCTGGTTTCCCTCTTCGGTCCTCATTATCTCTAGTGTCCATGTCTTCAATGGGGAGAACCTGCCCCCCAATTCCATCAGGCCTCAACGCGGCTACATAACAACTTCTAGCCATCTTTTGGTCTCCTCGTTCTTCACCAATCCCATTCCTCGTTGGGAACTTGATTTTTAGATGATAAGATGAGGCAACAGCCTTGAACGCATGAAGACCAGTCCTTCCCAGGATTGCATTGTAGGTTGAAGTCGCTTTTATAACTATGAAGTTCAACATCTGAGTAGACGTATTCATCCCTTGCCCCATGGTCATTGGGAGTTGGATAGTGTCTTCCACTTTTGATTCCACCCCGTTGAATCCGTATATAGGCATATTTGAGGGTGTTAGCTGAAAATCAGTGTAACCCATCTTGATAAAAGCAGCGTGGAACAAGATATCCACTGAAGCTCCATTGTCGATGATTAGTGCATATTTTTGCATTCTCTTGTACCTATTTTATTGTTAGTTTTCGTATTTTTAAATAAATTAATTAGTTGTTTTTCATATTTTGTAGATATTTGGAAAAATAAAGAAAAAAAAGAAGAAAAAGGGACAAGGAAGGGCAAAAGTGGAAAAGAAGAATTCAAGAAAAGAAGAAAAAGACAAAGGAATGAGTTGGTTGTTTAAAAATCAAGATGAAGGGCCAAGATTAACCCAACTATTCCCCCAAAACCCTAATTTTCCCCTATAAATACCCCCTCCTTCCCCTTTGTAAATAACCCTAGTTTTAGCCTAGTCTAAATTTTTAGTTAGCCTCTCTTTTATTAGATCTAGTATTTTCTTTCATTGTAATAACTTAAATTTTGTAAACTCTCTTTCATTTCAATGTTAATTCAAGCTTTTACTTTAATTCTCCATTTTGTTCTCTTCATTTCTTGGCTATGAACTTTTGTAAATCCAATAAAGTGGGTCAAATATTTTTTGTGCTACCACTTGAGGTATAAAGGAGCCAACTTTATTTAATGTTATGTAGTGTTAATGATCAAAATTTACATTTTATTGTGTTCTTGAGTTGAGCCTCTTTAAATTTAAATTTTAAAGTGGGTTTGATTTTTCAAGATTTAGATTTACTTTTCTTGTTGGGCTTGGTTGAATATTGTAGTGGGTTTGGTAATTAGTGTTAGATTTGATGTTGGGTGTTTAATGGAGCTTGTAGATTTAATTTTTGGTGTTGGATTTGGTACTTAAATGAAGTGGGTTTGTTAGTTTAGAGTTTGATTTGGTGTTGTTAGTGTTAAAGTTAGGGTCCTTAATGTTTAGATTTAATTTTAGATAACTTGTTGGGTGTTTTTACATTTTTCCGGTGAGCTTGAATTTTCCGGTGAAACAAATTTTCCGGCAAGATTTGAATATTCCGGCTAGATTCATAATTTCCGGTCAAGATTCTGGCACAAAATTAATTTGTGTTGGGATTTGTTTTTTTTTTTTTCTTTCTCCGTTTTATAAATTAGTCGAGTAGTGTTTTTTTTTTATTTGCCATTTCGCTGCTTTGCTTTCGTTTAATTTCTACTGCCAGAATTGTTTCTTTTGCTTAAGTCCCACCTGTCACTAAATCTGCTAGGGTGCATGTTTGTTTCACGCGTTCCTTTTTCCTACATTTCTGTCAGCGCGTGCCTATTACGCGCGGGACCCCTTCTCTCCTGGTTTTTTTTTCCTTTCCTGCACATGCCTTTTTCTTTTCTGCCATTTGCTTTTGATTGATCCAGTTTTTTGTTATTTATTAGCTAGCCATTACATGCGTATTTATTAGAGTTTTGTTTGTATGAATTACAAATCATTCACTTTTTAATAACATGCCCATGTTCTTTTTCCACCATATTTGTCTTGGTTTAGTAACATTTTATGTTACATTTAATTTTGTGCTTTATTAGTTAATTTCAATCATTATTTATGTTAATTATTTTCTTTTTGCGTTTAATTGTGATTTCAGTCTTTTTATTTTAATTGTTAAATTAGATAAATCAAAACCCCCCCACAAATTAATTGTTCTATTCCGCCTAAATTAGAAGTTAAGTTTTGCGAAAAATAAAATAGTCTCTGCGGAACGAATCATAAATATTAAAACGATGATCGTGCGCTTGCGATATTAAATGGTTTATTTTTGGCACATCAAGTTTTTGGCGCCGCTGCCGGGGACTAATTAATTTTTCGCGCCTTAATTTTTAATTTTTCGGATTAGTTTTTTTTTTCGTACTTGCTTATAATTGGAAATTGAGCGTTCGGGAAATTTTGGTGAGACGTACTTGAGCTTCAAGATTTTTGGAAAGCTTGCTAAGGTAACCCGTATCCCTTTTCCAATTTTGTTCATATTTATTTAGAAAATCACAAAAAAAAAATTAATATTCAAAAATCCAAAAAAATTAGTTAATTGCTGCATCATGCATTTGTACACTTAGGATCACATCATCTAGATTTTTATTTTCTTGTTTTTAATTTATCGTACCTTACTTTTGGTGATTGCTGGAGGACCGAGGTACGTTAAATTCTTCTTTTCTTTAGTTAGATCACGTAGTTTAATGCATCCATAGTTGTTTTACCGCTTTAATATCTCGTTGTGTGGTGCATTCATCTTAATCGGACTTAAGGGCAAAACCCAAGTTTAAGATACGGGGAGGGATTTCATCACTCTTTCCTTGGCCCACAACCACTTAATTTCATCATTCTGCATTACCCTAGCCTTGTAAATAAAATTAATTAGACGTTAGCCCCTAGGACTTCGGCTCAACTAGGAAGAAAACCTGGAACGAATAATTCTTTTCGTATATATCCTCTTTGGTGTCTAGGCAAGCGAAAGCTTACCTGGCCAATTAGGGTTGGTGTCTAGGTCTGGGTTTAGCCTCTTGGCAATGCTTGCTCGGATCTGGCCGACCGGGACTTATACTGATTGAATTAGGACTTCTAGTAATATCTTTTTGTTAGGAGCAGGTCTAGTTTTTAGGGAACCCTAGCTTTAGTTTTTTTTTCTTTTTAATTCTTGTGTGACTAGTTGTAGATTCTTATCTGCTACGTGTTTACTGTTTATGCAATCTACCTGGATTAGGAAGAACTCATCTAGATTAGTGAGAACGATAGAAAATTCCTCTTCTTCGGACTCCGTTAATTTAGAAATTCCTAACCAAATAGAGACCATGGCAGTGGTACAACAAGTAGCTCTTAAGGATAGATGTTATCCGACCCGCTCGGCCCAACCCTCTTGTATCACCCTACCCCCGGTAACAGGTAATAATTTTGAAATAAAAGGACATCACATCAGTATGTTGCCTAAGTTTACCGGGAGTGAGGGTGAAGACCCGTACCTTTTTCTCCATGAATTTGAGGAGGTCTGTGCCCTCCAAAAGATTCAACAATTGACCGAAGACTCCATTAGGCTTAGGTTGATTAATTTTGCCTTAAAAGAAAGCGCTAAACTGTGGTTGTATAGTCTCCCGGCTAATTCTATCTCTTCGTGGGAGGGCTTTGTGGTAATTTTTCTCAAAAAGTATTTTCCAAATCATAAGACTACAAGAATTACAAACGAGATAAATCAATTTCATCAGAAAGAAAAAGAGTCTTTTTGGAAATACTTCGATCGTTTTAAAAATCTTTTATCACAATGCCCCCACCACGGAATAGAGAAGTGGAGACTGTGCAAGATAGTTTATGAGGCCTTAGATGGTCCAACCACTGCCCTTTTAGAGTCTATGTGCCAAGGCAAGTTTATGGAAAAGGATGAGAACGAGGGGTGGGAATTTTTCGAAGAGTTGGCCGAGAAGACTATGTTGTGGGAGTCGACTCGGGAACCTAAAAAGACCAACGAGCCGTCTAGTACTTCTAGAGGTATGCATTCGATAGGTAATTCGATAGCAACCGATTCCAAGCTAGCTACTCTCGCTAGACGTCTCGAAGCCTTAGAATCTCATAGTGGCCCCTCACATATGTCTATGTACCCAAATTATGTTGCCCCGAACCATGAGTCTTCTTCGTCTTTCCCCGATTTTGAGCAAGCGAACGCCATGTTCCAAGCTAGACCTAGGAACGATCCTTTTGCCCCAACCTATAATCCTGGGTGGAGGAATCATCCTAACTTTGCATGGAACCAAGGGCCTAATTTTCAAACTCCTCCTCCACCATCTTTTCCTAAGCCGAACTCTTACCCGAGTACTGTCCAAAATCCGTATCCAAAACCCGTTCAAGCTCCCTTGAATCCTCCAGGGTTTAGTGATTCGGATAAGCGCCTCAATTCTTTAGAAAAGAGTATCGAGACTTTGTTGAAGTCCCAAACGGCTTTTATGCAAACTATGACTCAAGATAGGCAAATTTTGAACTCTAATGCTCAAGCCATATCTAAGTTAGAAATGCAAATGAGCCAATTGGCGAATACCATGTGTGAGAGAGAGAAGAACAAGTTCCCTAGTCAAGCTGAGGTCAATCCTGAATTTCCTTTAAATCAAAGACCTCATGACAATGTGAACGCTGTTGTTGCTTTAAGATCGGGTAGGCAAGTTGATAACAAGGTCGGTGAGAAGAACTCCGGTGAGGATAAGTCGAATGATATTCCTGTGAGTTCACACGAGAAAGGTTCAACGAGTGGAACCAAACCTGTTCCCGATGAACCTTGTGAACGAGTCTTTATTCCTAAAGTCCCTTATCCACAAAGGCTCGTTTCTACCAAGCAAACGGCTCAAATGGATAAGATCTTGGAAGTTTTTAAGCAAGTCAAGGTTAACATTCCTCTTTTAGACGCGATCCAACAAATTCCCTCTTATGCGAAATGTCTTAAGGAGTTGTGTACCCATAAGCGAACCAACCATGTCCCGAAGAAAGCCTTTTTGACGTCTCAAGTGAGCTCTATTCTTTCAAACCAAATCCCCGTGAAATATAAGGACCCCGGGTGTCCTACAATTTCATGTGTCATAGGCAATACCTTCGTGGACAAGGCGTTACTTGACTTAGGTGCGAGTGTCAATTTGCTTCCATTTTCCGTCTATCAAGCCCTAGGTTTGGGGGAGCTTCAAAGAACGAATGTCACACTTCAATTAGCCGACTGGTCTATTAAAGTTCCGAAAGGAATTATCGAAGACGTGCTAATTAAAGTAGGTGACTTCTTCTTCCCCGTTGATTTTGTTGTCTTAGAAACCGAACCGGTTAAGAACCCGAAGAATCAGATTCCTATCATCCTAGGTAGACCCTTTCTTGCAACTTCGAATGCCTTGATTAATTGTAGAAATGGATTAATGAAACTCACCTTCGGGAACATGACCATTGACCTCAATATTTTTCATGTAGGGAAACAACCCGATGATTATTCTGATCAACCTATGGATGTCAATTTAATTGACGAAATAGTTGATCAAGAATTCTTGAACCCTAGTGATGCTCTTGAGTTTTGTCTTAATCACTTTGGTCAAGATTGGGATGTTTCCGCATATACGAATGAGGTCAATGCCATGTTAAATTCCACCATTTCTACAAATAACCAAGCATTTGAATCACCCCCTTTGTCCCTTTACGAGACTAGTGAACCCGTTGAGTCAAAGCCGCCTGATGTAGAACTCAATCCTCTTCCCGATACTCTTAAGTATGCCTTTTTAGGTCCCAACGAGTCTCTTCCCGTTATCATCGCCTCTAATTTGACCAAATCTCAAGAGGATGAGCTCCTTAGTGTGCTTAGAGAACATAAGGAAGCCATAGGATGGAGTATCTCGGATATTAAAGGTATTAGTCCGGCCTTTGTCCAACACCGAATTCACTTAGTCGATGATGCTAAGCCCGTTAGAGAGCCACAAAGGAGGTTGAACCCAAACATGATGGAAGTGGTTAGGAAAGAAATTCTTAAGTGTCTAGATAACGGGATCATTTACCCCATCTCAGATAGCTCTTGGGTTAGTCCGATCCAAGTGGTGCCCAAAAAGTCGGGTATTACTGTGGTGACTAACGAGAACAATGAGCAAGTCCCGACCCGTGTCCAAAATGGTTGGAGGGTTTGTATCGACTATAGGAAACTTAATGCTGCCACTAGAAAAGACCATTTTCCTTTGCCCTTCATTGACCAAATGTTAGAAAGGTTAGCCGGGCATTCCTACTACTGTTTTCTAGATGGTTATTCCGGATATTTCCAAATCCCTATAGCTCCCGAAGACCAAGCAAAGACCACTTTCACTTGTCCTTTCGGTACCTTTGCCTACCGTCGCCTAGCCTTTGGTTTGACCACTGCCCCTGCCACCTTTCAAAGGTGCATGATGGGCATTTTCTCTGACATGATAGGCGATTTCCTTGAGATTTTCATAGATGACTTTTCCATTTTCGGTTCGTCTTTTCACCAATGCCTTCACCATCTCGACCTAGTTTTGAAAAGATGTAAGAAGACGAACCTCGTTCTGAATTGGGAGAAATGTCATTTTATGGTTAAGGAAGGAATCGTCCTAGGCCATAAAATTTCTGAAAAGGGGATAGAAGTATATAAGGCTAAAGTTGAACTTATAGCCAATCTACCCCCACCCAAATCTGTCAAAGGAATTCGTTCATTCTTAGGCCATGCGGGTTTTTATAGGCGTTTCATTAAGGACTTTAGCAAGAAAGCAAGACCCTTGACCACTCTTCTCGGGAAAGATGTCAAATTCGAGTTCAATAGCGATTGCTTACAATCTTTTGAGCACCTTAAGAAAGAATTGACATCTGCCCCGATCATTAAGTCTCCTGATTGGAATCTCCCATTCGAGTTAATGTGTGATGCGTCTGATTATGCGGTTGGAGCTGTTTTAGGACAACGAGTCGACAAGATACCTCATGTCATTTCCTACGCTAGTAAGACCTTGAACGATGCTCAACTCAATTATTCCACCACCGAGAAGGAGCTTCTAGCCGTAGTCTTTGCCTTAGACAAGTTTAGGTCTTATCTTATCGGCTCGAAAATCATCGTCTACACCGATCATGCTGCCCTTAGATATCTCTTTTCGAAGAAGGACTCTAAGGCCCGTTTGATTCGGTGGGTTCTTTTGCTTCAAGAGTTCGACCTAGAAATTCGGGATAAGAAAGGTTCCGAAAATGTTGTTGCTGATCATCTCTCTCGATTGGTGGTAGAGTCCACCATCGATATTCCTTTGAAGGAATCCTTTCCCGGTGAGCATCTTTTGACTGTTTCAACTTCTCTCCCTTGGTTCGCGGATATAGTCAATTACCTTGCCACCGGTTCCATTCCCTCTGATTGGTCCAAACTTGACCGATCCAAGTTTTTCTCTCAAGTTAAACACTTCTTTTGGGACGACCCGTATCTCTTTAAATACTGTCCCGATCAAATCATTCGGAGGTGCGTCCCAAATCATGAGTTTCGAAGTGTCTTGTCCTTTTGTCATGACCAAGCCTGTGGAGGTCATTTTAGCGCTAAGAAAACGGCTGCTAAAATCCTCCAAAGCGGTTTTTATTGGCCCACTCTGTTTAAGGATGCTGCTGAGTTCTGTACCGCGTGTAGTAGGTGTCAACACTTAGGAAAAATCACAAGGCGAAACATGATGCCTTTGAGTCCCATCTTAATTATTGAAATCTTTGATGTGTGGGGCATAGACTTCATGGGTCCATTTCCTAGTTCTTTTGGCAACCTCTACATTCTCTTAGCGGTTGATTATGTATCTAAGTGGGTAGAAGCCATACCAACTAAGACTAATGATAACAAGGTCGTTCTCAAATTCCTAAAAGAGAATATCTTTTCTCGCTTTGGCACACCTAGGGCCATCATTAGTGATCAAGGTACGCACTTTAAGAATCGTCAATTTGAGTCTCTTTTGCGAAAGTACTCAATTACTCATAGGATGGCTACTCCTTATCACCCTCAGACTAGTGGTCAAGTTGAAGTCTCGAATAGGCAAATAAAGCAGATTTTAGAGAAGACTGTCAACTCGAATAGGAAAGATTGGTCCACCAAATTAATTGATGCTTTGTGGGCCTATCGGACCGCCTTTAAGACCGTTTTGGGCATGTCTCCTTATAGGACTGTTTTTGGCAAGGCCTGTCACCTGCCTGTTGAACTTGAGCATAGGGCCTTGTGGGCAATTAGAGAGCTGAACTTTGATTTATCTACTGCCGGTGGTCATAGGAAGTTGCAAATGTCCGAATTAGAGGAATTAAGGAATGAGGCCTATGAAAATGCTAAAATTTACAAAGAAAGAACTAAGGTGTTTCATGATAAATCCATTTTGAGAAAGACCTTTTCTCCGGGTCAAAAAGTTCTTTTGTACAATTCTAGGCTTCATCTTTTTCCCGGAAAGTTGAGATCTAGGTGGGAAGGTCCTTACCTTGTCAAAATAGTTTTTCCTCATGGTGCTGTTGAGATTGAGAATCCTAAAAATGGTGAGTCTTTCAAAGTCAATGGACAAAGACTCAAACCATTTTTGGAATTACCAATCGATCCTGAGGAAGAGGTCCTTCACCTCCTTGATCCCAAGTAAGTTGTTAGTGGTAATTCTTCTTCATCCCTTATCAGGTATTTTCTCATCATTTTCCTTGCATTTGCATACATTGAGGACAATGCATGATTTAGGTATGGGGGAGGGTTTGTAAATAGAAAAATCAGAAAAAAAAAAAAAAAAAAAAAAATTAAAAATACAAAAAAAAAATTAGTGTAGAGTTGTAAATATTAGGGTTGTTAATCCTTTTTCTAGTCTTGTTAAATGGTTGCTAGTTGCTTGATGCACCCTTACATGCTATGGTAATCTTATGTTCCTGATGCTTTTGATTGAGAAGTGATTTGCTAAGTTCTTGTCCACACACACACACTAGCAAGGTGAAACTAGTAGATTTATTGAATTTTGCAAGTAATTAGAAGGACATGAATATGTGCAAGATGACTTGGTTTTCATGCTTTGAGTACAAGTAGGTGCATTAAGGAGACCATTGCTTGACATTGATTATGCTTTACCACACCAAGTGAGTTTTTGAGCCTGTATGCACATCTTTTGCATTTATATTCGTTTGCTTGAGTGTCCACTTGTCATTTGCATTACTAGCTCTTGTTTGAAGTCTCTCTTGATATGCATGACATCATTGGTGATAAGATGATAAAGGCATTTAGGAATAAACCTATATTTCCAAAAATGTCCAAACCATTCTTATGTGATCATTAGTTACCCGTTTGAGCTTAATCCTATTTTTTCGGTGACACACCACATTACTCGCCTAAGACCTTTTTCTTGTACAGCCTTACTTATTCTTGATCCCAATTTGTCAAAGGCTAGTGGGAACTTGAGGGAGAAATAAGGTGTGTGAGCTGGGTTTATTTTTGTTCATTACTTTCGGGAAATATCTATTTTGGTTGTTCACTTGTTAGTCGATATTCAAGCTAAATTTTAAGGAGGATTATGGTTGTTTATGCTTATCTTAGCTCTCATAGAAAAAAATACAAAAAAAAAAAAAAAAACAAAACAAAACAAAAAATAAAAAAAAAAGAAAGAAATAAAAACAAAAGAAAGAAATAAAAAAAATAAATAAAAATGAGAGCATACTTGTGTTTTAGTAATCCTCCTTCTTTAGACTAATCAAGCCTTTTTGTTCAATAAAGTTGTAAATAAAGTTGTAAAGTGTTGGGGGGAATGTTTGGTGAGATGTTTAAATTCTTGTAGTTACTACTAGCTTTTGACACTTCACCTCATTTTGGCCTTTCTTGACATACCTTGTCCCTAGCCCCCATTACAACCCAAATAAAGACCTTTTGATTGTCATCTTTGATGTACGTTGTGTTACAAGTTAGATTGATACCAAGTGTCAAGCATGTTTTTGATCTTGTTGGAATAGAGTGATACACCTTCCCTTGTTCTTGAGTGAATATTCTTCTGTGAGTGAAAGGTGAGGTATTGCTTGTTTCTTGTGCATATGAAATCTCAAATTTTGACTCTAAGGTGTGCTCTTGTGTTCTTAGCATGTTTTCCAACTATTTTTGCACTTGACATGGGTTTTTAATCACTCTTGTATGCTTCTTTGAGTCTACTTTGTGAATCCTTGCATTCTCCACCCCAAGACTTTGCAAATTCACTTTGATTCTTAAGATGATGTGACATGAGAGGATAAGTATGTGTGGTGTTGCATTGCCATGTGACCATTTTATCAAGCTAGATGGATTTTGTGGGTACATTCTCTATAGGCCCTCACGAGACCTCACTCGTCCACTAGGGCTGCCTAGGGGTTTAAAGGGCTTGTTGCATATGCCAAATGCAACCGTGATCACCTACGGAAGTGGTATTAGTGTTAGATAGTTTTTAATAGTTTTGTTTTTGTTTTACTCGAGGACGAGCAAAAGATAGGTATGGGGGCATTTGATTAGTGCATATTTTTGCATTCTCTTGTACCTATTTTATTGTTAGTTTTCGTATTTTTAAATAAATTAATTAGTTGTTTTTCATATTTTGTAGATATTTGGAAAAATAAAGAAAAAAAAGAAGAAAAAGGGACAAGGAAGGGCAAAAGTATGCACTAATCAAATGCCCCCATACCTATCTTTTGCTCGTCCTCGAGTAAAACAAAAACAAAACTATTAAAAACTATCTAACACTAATACCACTTCCGTAGGTGATCACGGTTGCATTTGGCATATGCAACAAGCCCTTTAAACCCCTAGGCAGCCCTAGTGGACGAGTGAGGTCTCGTGAGGGCCTATAGAGAATGTACCCACAAAATCCATCTAGCTTGATAAAATGGTCACATGGCAATGCAACACCACACATACTTATCCTCTCATGTCACATCATCTTAAGAATCAAAGTGAATTTGCAAAGTCTTGGGGTGGAGAATGCAAGGATTCACAAAGTAGACTCAAAGAAGCATACAAGAGTGATTAAAAACCCATGTCAAGTGCAAAAATAGTTGGAAAACATGCTAAGAACACAAGAGCACACCTTAGAGTCAAAATTTGAGATTTCATATGCACAAGAAACAAGCAATACCTCACCTTTCACTCACAGAAGAATATTCACTCAAGAACAAGGGAAGGTGTATCACTCTATTCCAACAAGATCAAAAACATGCTTGACACTTGGTATCAATCTAACTTGTAACACAACGTACATCAAAGATGACAATCAAAAGGTCTTTATTTGGGTTGTAATGGGGGCTAGGGACAAGGTATGTCAAGAAAGGCCAAAATGAGGTGAAGTGTCAAAAGCTAGTAGTAACTACAAGAATTTAAACATCTCACCAAACATTCCCCCCAACACTTTACAACTTTATTTACAACTTTATTGAACAAAAAGGCTTGATTAGTCTAAAGAAGGAGGATTACTAAAACACAAGTATGCTCTCATTTTTTTTTTTTTTTTTTTTATTTCTTTCTTTTGTTTTTATTTCTTTCTTTTTTTTTTTTTTGTTTTGTTTTGTTTTTTTTTTTTTTTTGTATTTTTTTCTATGAGAGCTAAGATAAGCATAAACAACCATAATCCTCCTTAAAATTTAGCTTGAATATCGACTAACAAGTGAACAACCAAAATAGATATTTCCCGAAAGTAATGAACAAAAATAAACCCAGCTCACACACCTTATTTCTCCCTCAAGTTCCCACTAGCCTTTGACAAATTGGGATCAAGAATAAGTAAGGCTGTACAAGAAAAAGGTCTTAGGCGAGTAATGTGGTGTGTCACCGAAAAAATAGGATTAAGCTCAAACGGGTAACTAATGATCACATAAGAATGGTTTGGACATTTTTGGAAATATAGGTTTATTCCTAAATGCCTTTATCATCTTATCACCAATGATGTCATGCATATCAAGAGAGACTTCAAACAAGAGCTAGTAATGCAAATGACAAGTGGACACTCAAGCAAACGAATATAAATGCAAAAGATGTGCATACAGGCTCAAAAACTCACTTGGTGTGGTAAAGCATAATCAATGTCAAGCAATGGTCTCCTTAATGCACCTACTTGTACTCAAAGCATGAAAACCAAGTCATCTTGCACATATTCATGTCCTTCTAATTACTTGCAAAATTCAATAAATCTACTAGTTTCACCTTGCTAGTGTGTGTGTGTGGACAAGAACTTAGCAAATCACTTCTCAATCAAAAGCATCAGGAACATAAGATTACCATAGCATGTAAGGGTGCATCAAGCAACTAGCAACCATTTAACAAGACTAGAAAAAGGATTAACAACCCTAATATTTACAACTCTACACTAATTTTTTTTTTTGTATTTTTAATTTTTTTTTTTTTTTTTTTTTTTTTTTTTTTTTTTTTTGGATTTTCTGATTTTTCTATTTACAAACCCGCCAAAAACTTGATGTGCCAAAAATAAACCATTTAATATCGCAAGCGCACGATCATCGTTTTAATATTTATGATTCGTTCCGCAGAGACTATTTTATTTTTCGCAAAACTTAACTTCTAATTTAGGCGGAATAGAACAATTAATTTGTGGGGGGTTTTTGATTTATCTAATTTAACAATTAAAATAAAAAGACTGAAATCACAATTAAACGCAAAAAGAAAATAATTAACATAAATAATGATTGAAATTAACTAATAAAGCACAAAATTAAATGTAACATAAAATGTTACTAAACCAAGACAAATATGGTGGAAAAAGAACATGGGCATGTTATTAAAAAGTGAATGATTTGTAATTCATACAAACAAAACTCTAATAAATACGCATGTAATGGCTAGCTAATAAATAACAAAAAACTGGATCAATCAAAAGCAAATGGCAGAAAAGAAAAAGGCATGTGCAGGAAAGGAAAAAAAAACCAGGAGAGAAGGGGTCCCGCGCGTAATAGGCACGCGCTGACAGAAATGTAGGAAAAAGGAACGCGTGAAACAAACATGCACCCTAGCAGATTTAGTGACAGGTGGGACTTAAGCAAAAGAAACAATTCTGGCAGTAGAAATTAAACGAAAGCAAAGCAGCGAAATGGCAAATAAAAAAAAAACACTACTCGACTAATTTATAAAACGGAGAAAGAAAAAAAAAAAAAAACAAATCCCAACACAAATTAATTTTGTGCCAGAATCTTGACCGGAAATTATGAATCTAGCCGGAATATTCAAATCTTGCCGGAAAATTTGTTTCACCGGAAAATTCAAGCTCACCGGAAAAATGTAAAAACACCCAACAAGTTATCTAAAATTAAATCTAAACATTAAGGACCCTAACTTTAACACTAACAACACCAAATCAAACTCTAAACTAACAAACCCACTTCATTTAAGTACCAAATCCAACACCAAAAATTAAATCTACAAGCTCCATTAAACACCCAACATCAAATCTAACACTAAATTACCAAACCCACTACAATATTCAACCAAGCCCAACAAGAAAAGTAAATCTAAATCTTGAAAAATCAAACCCACTTTAAAATTTAAATTTAAAGAGGCTCAACTCAAGAACACAATAAAATGTAAATTTTGATCATTAACACTACATAACATTAAATAAAGTTGGCTCCTTTATACCTCAAGTGGTAGCACAAAAAATATTTGACCCACTTTATTGGATTTACAAAAGTTCATAGCCAAGAAATGAAGAGAACAAAATGGAGAATTAAAGTAAAAGCTTGAATTAACATTGAAATGAAAGAGAGTTTACAAAATTTAAGTTATTACAATGAAAGAAAATACTAGATCTAATAAAAGAGAGGCTAACTAAAAATTTAGACTAGGCTAAAACTAGGGTTATTTACAAAGGGGAAGGAGGGGGTATTTATAGGGGAAAATTAGGGTTTTGGGGGAATAGTTGGGTTAATCTTGGCCCTTCATCTTGATTTTTAAACAACCAACTCATTCCTTTGTCTTTTTCTTCTTTTCTTGAATTCTTCTTTTCCACACCAGGACTCTCTTTGTTTCAGAGTTACCTATCACTGGTACTATGACAAGAGGATCATCGTGGGGGAACTTCACCCCTTCCAAGTCTGAATCATCAAAACCTATTGACACTTCTGTTCGTGCACGCTTCGGTGCTTCTCCAATGACGGTCAGTACCTCTCGGGCATAAGCTTTTCTTGAGTTTCGGGAGGACCCAGCAGCAGTTGGCCCTCCGAATATCATGTTGATCACTGGCCCTCGGGGCTTGGGATTCCGATCTTGATCGTTGTCCCTTCTATCATAATCCTTTCTTTCATAGTTCCCCCTTTGGCTACCTTGGCTTCCATCCTTAGTGAACTTGCTGAGTTTTCCTCTTCGTATCAGAAACTCAATCTCATCTTTCAATTGCCTACAATCGTCGGTGTCATGACCGACTTCTTTGTGGAACCGACAAAACTGATTTTGGTTCCATTTGGACAAATCAGCCCTCATTGGCTTTGGCCATTTGATATCTTCTTCCTTGGCTATCTCCATCAGAATTTGACTCCTGGGAGTATTCAATCTTGCATACTCCGTGAACTTTGGCCCAAAGTTATTTCTCTTGGGTGGAGAGTCAGAATTCTTTGATGTCCGGGGAAACTTTTCCTTGACGTCGTACTCCTGAGTTTCTTTTCTTTTCTTTGAGTTTCCACCGTCGCCAGCGGTGGGTTCATACTTTCTCATGCTTTCCTCAGCCTTGATGTACTTTCCGGCTCTATCTTGGAGCTTCAACATGCTCTCTGGTGGATGTTTAGCCAACGACCTCCTGAAGTGGTCATCAGTGGTTCCTTGTTGCAGGGCTATCATAGCCACTTTGTCGTCTAAATCCGGGACTTTCAAAGCCTCTCGTGTGAATCGATTAATGTAGTCCCTTAGGGCTTCATTCTTTCCTTGACGTATTGCCATGAGTGATGCAGAACTTTTCTCATGCACCCTTCCACTAATGAACTGGTTGATGAAAGCCTTGCTTAGCTCCTTAAAGGACCCAATAGAGTTGGGAGGTAGACGGCTGTACCAACATTGAGCCATACCCGCAAGAGTTTGGGGAAACGCCCTACACTTGACCGCATCGTTGGCTGGCTGCAACAGTAGTGCATTGGAGAATGTCCTTACATGATTTGCGGGATCTCCCGTTCCATCATAGGCTTTGATCGAAGGCATCTTAAACTTTCTGGATATAGCCGTTTTCATGATGTCTTGAGTAAACGGTGGTGTAGGATCATCAGGATCTCCTAGGGGCAACAGATTACTAGGATCACCCCTTGGGGCTTCAGCCCTCTTGGTCCTTCTTGGTGGATCCAAGTTGATTATCGGGATTCCTTCAGTTGTTCGGCCCCGAGTTTGAGCGGCCTCTTCTTCAGCAAGGAGTTTTTTGAGCCTTGCAGTCTCTGCCTCATGGGCTGCAAGCTTCTCCCTAGTAGTTTGGGGTGGCTCCCGATTTGTCTGTGAAGAACGTCTCCTCCTTGGGGCAACATCCTCCCCAGTTGTATAACCCTCATCCTCAGTGTATGGGCCAGAGTAATCTTGAATGAGAGGGGTCTGACGAGTCTGTTGATTTTGGGGTCCCAGACCTTGAATATAAGGGGGCACATACGCCTCATGGTAGATTGGATTAGTTCCACTACCGCCTGCCATGGGTCGAGGGGGCATGCCATAGCTTGGCATCCCCAAAGTCTGATTCGCGTATTGAGGGAGATCAGTAGTGTGGAGTTGAAGACTGCGAGGTGCGTTTATAAGCAGCGCAGAGGTTGTAATTGGTTGCTGGTGAACGGTTTCTTGTGGATTAGATCCATGAATAACCATTTGTAGGGGATTCGTCCCTTCAGTAGTAATCGGGACTTCTTGTCCTTGAGTGTTGGTGGGGATACTCGCCCCTTGAGTGCCAGTAGTTGGCGGTGGTTGGCTCCCATGAGTATCAGCCCCGGAGGTGATAGGGAGGCCTTCAGAAGTATCAGAATCTCTGGTTGTTCTTCGCGTGTTTGCCATGGTTGATGTTGTTTTCCCACAGACGGCGCCAAATGTTGTGGAATAAAATATGAGCTTACGAATTTAATGCGAGGGTTTAATGAGCTTCGAGCTTTTATGGCTGCACTCGTGTTTCCGGACTAAATTGGTCCTCACAAGATGCCTACGTATCTCAATTCGTTATTGAGAATCAAGCCAAGACGTAGTTCTGATTGTAGGATCAGGGACCTTATATAGGCGTCTAGAGCCTAGTATTTATGGTATGTTTGGGAGACTTAACGGATAAGTCTTCTTTTTGATATTGGATAAGTATTGTATTTCTTGCTGAAGAATTCGTTTCCTTGTTGATAAAGGTTATGACTCATTGATTGCCTTTAATTGGGATTCCATATCCTTCTTTGACTAATTTTCCATAATCAAAGCTCTTTTCATGAGCTGTATATTTTCCCTACTCATTAATTACGAAATTAATGAATAATTAGGGTGTCGGGCCTTAAATATCGACCTTTTGTTTGACCAGTCAATTATATTTCTATAATTACTTTTCTGACCATATCAAATAGGTTTTAAAATATAAAAGTAAGGGTTGCACTTGATATTTTTGGAAAAGAGAGATTTTAGTGATAACAAATATAAAAGGTAATATATTTTAATTTAAAGTTAATTTCCCGTGATATTTTTGGAAAAGAAGTAGATTTTGTTAGAAAAAAATGTTTTAATTATAAAAGTCAATCAACTAGTTACTATTTTTATATTATTTTATTATTTATTAAATAGAGTATTAAAATAGGTTTTAAAATAGAGCTTTTTTCATAAATACCCAACCCAAATTTTTTTTTTTGCAAAAATACTATTTGTTTTTTAAATTTTTTGTGAAAATACCAAAATATTTGCAAAAATACGGTCTGCAACTACTTTCAACCATATCTGCAACTACAACCAAAATCAACCACATATGCAACTTTTTAATAAAAACGATTTTTTTCCGTCGTCGTGATTTTAGGGTTGTAAACAACCCTAAATTAAATCAGGGTAGGTTAGGGTTTAGAGTCTAGGGTTTTGGGTTGTAAACAACCCTAAACCCTAAGTCCGTATACGAATTATTCCTCATTCTTAATATTTCTAAAACCCAACCATTGAACCCCAAAGGTTAACCATTGAACCCCAGAGGAACGAATTAATCAAGACCACAAGCTTACCAAACATCTTACTAACATTATTTTTTTGAATTATCAGCTGTTTTTCAATCATTTTTTAAAAAGACGTTGCTTCTGGTTGCATCCGGTTGGGTTGGTTGCTGACCATATTTTTGGTTGCATTTGTGGTTGATTTTGGTTGCAGTTGCAGATGGTTGAAAGTAGTTGCAGACCGTATTTTTGCAAATATTTTGGTATTTTTACAAATATTTTCAGAAGATGGTAAATTGCAAAAAAACATAGAAAAAGTAGTATTTTTGGTAATTTCCCTTTAAAATAAATAAGTAGAGATTGCAACTCATATTTTTGAAAAATAGAGATTTTATTGTTAACAAATATAAAAGATAATATGTTTTAATTTAAAGATTTTGTCGTGATATTTTTGGAAAAAAAGTATATTTTGTTAGAATTTTTTTTAATTATAAAAAGCAATCAACTAGTTACTATTTTTATATTATTTTATTATTTATTAAATAGAGTATTAAAATAGGTTTTAAAATAAATAAGTAAGAATTGCACCTCATATTTTTGGAAAACAGATATTTTAGTGATAACAACTATAAAAGATAATTTGTTTTAATTTAAGGATATTTTAAGAAGATTGCATAAATAAGCCGGAACTGCAATCGTATACTCAAGTAAAGATATTACATTTTAAAATAGATGAAAGGCACTTTTTAATGATATAATATTTTTAATTTTTTCAATAATAAAATAGATGTAAAATTTGGTCAAACTTTGGTCAATTTGACCATTCAAAAATCAAATATGACAACTAATTATGGAGGAAATGAGGAGAATTTAACTGTTATCATTTTCTTTAGTTGGTAAGTTCAAAACTTAACCTAGTTATGTTCTGTGATATAGTGAACTAAGCCTACCACTTTCACTTCACAAAATTTGCAGCCACATGCCACAAACAGGATATGTTTGATCACCATCAACACAGATTAGATGAAAATGGATAAAAGGAATCCAGCCATCCAGGCAGCATAAGACATAATCTCTGCTATTTTTGTGAATAGAATAAAGAGTAGGATATTTTCTGAGTAAAAAATTTCCCATAAAGCAACAAATTTGATGTTGGTTACAGCCTAAGTGCTAGAAAATTTCATTACCATTTCCTTGGTGTTTGTCATAGAGAATCAGATTTCGAGTCTGAAAATAGCTTAAGGTTTATACCTAGGCTAGCGCCTTGCACACCTCCAAGTCCAAGTGAAAAGTGCCCAAGAAGAAACAACCATCTGTTCCAATATCTGTCGACACAGATCAACCAAAGAAAGCACCGGCCATGTCTTCTTTTGACACAGATCAACCAAATGCTAAGGATGGACAAGAGCAACCCATGGCTAAGGCTAAAACTTTTTCTCTTAAACATTAAATTTGGTCATATCAATTGCCTAGAATGGATCCTCCATGAACCAGCTAATGATAAGTTCTCTTGGGGAGTGTGCATAGAAGATCAGCTTAACTATCTGTCTCTTTTGAAACATGCTACTATAGCTACTTGTGATTGCGTCTTGAAAATGAGATAACAAATCTACGGGTAACAAGTCAGAGAACACAGTCATGTTTCCAGTAACAAAATTTCTAGAGTTTTATTGCCTCTATCAAATGGGGGGCATTCAATGAGTGATTACAAATCGATGGGTTCATTAGATCCTCAATTAAAATTAAATCTGTTCACGAGGTTTCCAAAACTTGCAAATATGTCCTAAAGTTTGCACTTCTCAATTTGCTTAGGTTGGTCCAATAACTCATATATTTGACACAGATGAGATAGCAGACACCAATTAACATCCAAATAGCCAAAAAAATAATTAAAACAGTTTTCAGTAGAAGCTCAACTAGTTGCTTGCAAGTGTTGAGACAAATGCAATACAAATGCAGGCAAGGAGAGGTAGGCTTAATAGAAATATTTGACCAATTTATGGTAAGAAACATAACTTAACAGCACATGATTTAGAAAAGGTAAAAGAAATTAAAAGAAATGACCAAAGTAGAAATACTGAAATACACTAATTGAAATAATAATTCTCATCATTCATCACCAGAATCAGCGCTTTTTTCCTCATTAGCATCTACAAAATCTCCGCTGCTTTCTTCATCATCTTCCAAACCAACAGTGCTCTTCTCATTATCATCTTCCGAACCAATGCCAACGCTACTTCTCTCATTACCATCTTCCAAATCAACGCTACTTTCCTCACTAACTTCTTCTGAATCAGTGCTACTTTCCTCAACTCCAACACCACGAAGGCATGCCTCATCATCTAAGGTCCACAAGTTAATCATATCATCGCCAAAATTGGACAAAATGACAGCAATAGAATCCTTAAAGTCAGCAAGACAAGCATCATCAGAGTGTGCAGGGAGTTGAATATCACAAATAAACACCTCTTTGTTCAAATCAAAAGCCATCATACCATTAAGTCCAATCGTAAACAAAAATCCATGGATACAAATTTTGAAAATATTCCTATTCGCCAACTTAATCTCAATCTTTCGCCAAACATTTCTGTTCAGCGAATAAACCTCGAGAAAAACATCGTCGGATAAATTAACCTTAACAACCTTAAAATCAAAATCAATAGGATCAAATCCAAACCCTAGAAACACTTTTCCCTCACCATCATGAAGAGTATGTGCAGGGATGAGCTTGGATTGCTTAGTAGCAGGGTTCCAAATATATATATCACTTTGTCGATTAAATATAGATTTACACCAATTTGCATCAATACCAGCATTAGGATCAACACAAACACAAACAATTCCGCAAACACAACCAATCACCATAGGCAGAGGCGTAAAGCCATAATCACCTTTCGAGTACGGAAAGTCTAGATTAGCCACAAGCTCATCACAACCACCGAGCTGAAAGAGTGAAAATGAGCCGTGTTTTTTATTCATACGACGAACGATGAGATTAGCAGTTTGATTATCAGCTCCGTTGAGTGTACGATTGAGGTGAGATTTGATAAATATAGGGGTTGAAATGAGAGAGTACCAGGGTTTGGATACACTTTTGCATTGAAGCAGAGTCTTTACATCCAGCCTGGAGAGAACCTCGATTAACAGATCCTCCTCCTTTAATCTCTCGCCATCGTCGTTTTGGTTCCCTTTCCCCATTTCAGCTGGCTCGCGGGTTTGTAAAATGTGATCCAGCTTTTCAAGCGAGAGAAATGGGTTATGTATGTAGGGCGACGTTTCAGAGTGACCTTTCGAGAACATAATTTTTAAATAATCCTTCTTTTTTTTCTGCGTAAATATTGAATTACTTTTTAGTTTTTTGTGTAATATTTTAAACGTGCATGGTATTAGGTATGTTTTTCTTTTGTTACTGTATTTTATACACTCACATACATGAGGTGATCATGTTAACTTTACTTTGGTATTAGTTTGTTAATATATCATTTGTTCATGTTATTATCATGATTAATTTTCTCATACTTTCATCTGAGTTACATGCATAGATTATTATTAAGTAGATTATTATTAAGAAGAAAACAGTGCACACAAATTTTGAAAGATACTTTTTTGGTGGAATTGTGAATGTTTTAAATTTAAGGGAAAATAAATTGATAAGTCACTAAACTATTCCCGTTTTATTGTTCAAGTCCCTGAAGACAAGATTCCGCAGTCCGGGTAATTAAACTTTTGAATTTTTTTGGATCAGGTCCTTCCGTCAATTGGATTCTAATGGACGTTATAATCAGTCAATTGTTCTTCACCAAACGCGAAATCATACCAGTTTTTCGTGATGATTTTGGTGTCCAAATCGAGTGTGTGAATATCCAAAACAACCCCATCTCCCCCCCCCTATCCACCCCCATCATCAAAATTAAGTTTTGATAATCTTTATTTTTTGGTATAATCTTTATCATCGGAGTTCTTAATTTTGACCGGAATATGTTTTTATGTAATTGTTTGAAGGTTTTGCTTGTGTATACGTATAGATCCATATAGTTGGAGGGTTATATAATTTTTTCAAAAATTTTGAGCTTGTTTTTGGTTCGCCGGAAAACGACTATGCCGTCGGATTTTATTGTTGTTGTGATTTGATTTTGATGTAATTATGGGTCATAGTTGTTTATAAGGGTATATATATTGTAAGAAGATTAATTGCTTGAGTTTTGAGATTGTTTTAGATGTGGCCGGATTTTTGTTGGCCGGAATGCGGTGGCCGGTTTTTACACATTTTCCAGATTTCGGTGAGATTGACGTCCGTTAATCATTTTTTAACGGAAGGACCTGAATCAGAAAATTAAAAAGTTTAATTACCCGGACTGCATAATCTTTTCTTCAGAGACTTGAACAATAAAACGGGAATAGTTTAGTGACTTATCAATTTATTTTCCCTAAATTTAATGATTTTCTAAAATAATATGATTATTTTGAAAAGTTTAATATGTTATAAATGAATAATTTTTTAAAATTACCCATTATTTTAGTTATGACTAATTAATTATTCATTATTTTTTGTTTATATAGTATTTTTTGTTTATTTTTTGTTACGTATGAATTAGTTCTTTTGTAAATATTTTATATAGTAATAAAATTATTAAATTTTAAAATAGCTTGGATTGTTGTTTTTTCTTAGAGGTAAATTGGTGTTTAATCTTGGATGGGAAAGAAGAATCTCAGGTGAGTTTTTAATAATTAAATTTTTTATTTAAATTTTTATAAATATCTAACAATTTTTATATAACCTTATACTTACATTTATGTTATTCTTTAAATTTGTTGGATGTTTATTTTGATCTTAATTCAAGCGAATTAGTGAACATGGATGGGAAAGAAGAATCTCAGGTGAGTTTTAATAATTGTAAATTTTGTTACAAATTTTGTTATGTATTTTATTCCATTGAAATTGTGAAACTTATTTAAAAATTACTTGATTCTGATTCAAATTTCACAAAGATTCTGTAAATGGATGAGATGCTCCTCTAAAAATTAGAATTGATGAATAATTTTTTAAATAATTTTTTATACTTATTTATTGTTTTCGTGTATTTAATATAGAAACATGATAATTATTATTTTTTATAAATTAATAAAAATAATGTTTCACTCATTAAAAAAATACTTTTTAAATATTAAAACATTATAACACATGTTTAGCTTTATAAAATAAATTATATTAAAACAATTTTAACAATACATAATTTCATATTATATTATAAATTTAAACTATTAAAACATTATAACACATATATAATTTTATATGTATGTCATATGCATGCCTTTAAGTATTTAATGACACTCTAATCAACCTAGTCAGCAAAACTACACATTTAATATTTAATAGGGTATTGCACAGAAAGGTACAAAGGTAATATACACTAACTGCATTCAGTAAAAGTGAACTGCATTTAACAGCACCCTTCAAGAATCATTACATAAATATTCATAATATATATTTTTATTATATTTTTAATTAAATATGATTATAAAGTTTAATTATTAAATCAAAAACGAAATTAAACTCTTTTGATTTACTAGAACCAATTTATTGTCATAAATTGATAAAGCGTTCATGCGCTCCAAATTTTAATTGTAAGTTCTAGTTTCCCACAGTAATTAGAACCATGTTAACCCATTCCACCAATTCTTTCCTCTGCACAACTCCTTTTCAAGGAACGATTGGGGGACTCATGAAGGGTTTCTTCACAGGCTGACATTCTTCGCAGTGTGATTCTATTACTTGTTATCAGTCAAGTGATATGGAACTGTGACGGAGTACGTAATGAAAAAGGTGAACAATTATGAACTCATTACCAATAAGACATGAACTGATACACACTGTGATTGTTAAGCGAAACGAAGGCCCTCTGAGCAGCTCCCACCTTAAGGCGGAAGCAGTCTCAGTTTAATCCAAAGTTCTCCATCAATGGCAAAATCTCAGGTAACCAGAAATTGTGTTAACCTGTCTGCAAGGCATGGAAATTGTGTTAACCTGCAAAAAAAGATCATCCGTATACCAAACTAACATGAGGTTAAAATGACTAGGATAAGAAATTGATGATTACCAGAACAACATTAAATGACAAGTTGGAATGAGCATGAGGTCACTATTTGTACCTATATGGTGGATTTCAAATGTAAGCTAGGCAATTGTTCCACCGAAATCCACCCTTCATAGAAGTTTGAAATTGATGTGTTTTTTTTTTATAGAAGAAAGAAAACAATGAAGGCAAGATATGGAGGCAAGCTTTACTTCCTCCAAGTTTGTTTTTCCTAAAGATGGAGGAAAAAATTCAAGCTCTCTATTTCGTACATTCATTCCTTCAAGTTCTAATCTATATGTTTACTATAGAACTATCTCAATTTCATAATTTACTGGGCACAACATGAAGTCCCAGAAGACCTAAATAAATATTTCAGAAAAAGGAATATACAATTACGGAGTGAGTGGCCTATTTCAAAGTAGAAGAATTTGAACAAAACATATTACCATAACTGAGAATAAAAGGATGCATTGGAAGGTCCAACTTAAACTTATTCCCAGATCTTTGTAGTTAATATTAACACTAGTAAGCATCAAACGATTAATAGCTTGGTAAGTTGAGAGGAAAATACAAAAGAATTATCAGTATTATCAAGTAAACCACAGTAAGAAATAAGAGACTGCAACATCGTTGATGCATAAAGACTACCAAAGACACTATAGATAAGTAATTGCAGTTCTATAGGGAAAAACATACATGGATTTCAAGATTTACTTGTTTGAGCATAACTCTGATTCTTCAGAAGCTGTACGTCAAGGATTCAATAAGGTCTAGAGCCAGACACATGTAAAGCGATAAGCACTAAGATAGTTGCTCAAGGAAATCCGAAATAGAGCAGAGCCAGTACAAGACAGCTCCATATTAAAGGAAAGTAAACCAAGGGAAAGAGATTAATCCTCTTAAAAAGTTAAAGCTTAATTGTCTTGAACATGAATAGTGTCTAGACTCTAGACCGAAGAATTACTACCTTTGGATTTTTCAGAATCAAGTCCAAAATTTTACAAGGAACTCCTTATAATTTTTTTCTCTGCAACTACTTTTTCAAGGAACGATTGGGGGACTCATAAAGGGTTATTTCACAGGCTGACATTCTTCGCAGTGTGAGTGATTCTATGCTTGTTGGAGATAAGTCTGTAACACAGAATAGCATATTACTGAATAGAAAATAAGCATTCCATAATTGTAGTATCTGTTGTGGTCATTATTGCAAAAGAATTGACAGAATTATAAAGGTAATAAACATGATCCATGAAACCAATACTTAACTCAGAAACAAAGCTTAATATATCAAGTCGGGCATAATTTACACCATAACAAGTTACATAAAACATACTTAAACAGCGGTCCAGATAAACAAAATAAAACTAGAAAATAACACCATTAATTATAACCTAAAAACATCTCCCCTTTAATCATTAGAAAAGACAGTTATAAACATCCTGCATCTCATTGTTCTCTTCCATCCTGAAGAATATTAGCGAAGGGGCGGTCTTTACTCCAATGATTACCACTCCTCGTCGGGGTCGTCAAAAAAGAGGTCGTCGTCGTATTCTGGATCAGGACACTCATTACTCCAGTGATTACCATTGACATGACAACGGGGACAAATTTTGAATTGAAGCTTCCACTTCAATATATGCTCTTCAATTTCACAGGGTTCACAGCATATAGAACAAGCCATTCCCATCCCCTTTGAACTGTCAGGGCAGTCGTATTCATCATGATCAGTCCAGCAATCGCAGATCGGACAATAATATTGTATAGCCTTCCCGACAATTTGCAGCTTCAATGCTATCCCCAAAAAATATAAACAATATTAGTTAAACTCATAATTAACAACAAAAATACCAATTCAACAAGTCATAAAAAAAATAATCAATTATAGAAATCCAATCACAAACCCTAAAACATAAATCAAAAAGCTCATCGCGTACCATTATCAACCGTTGGTAAATCACCAATCTTCAAACGCTTCTTCTCCGGCGTATGATCGTAGCCATAACATCGTTTCTCCAGCAGGCTCATGGAGGCTCATGGCGTCTCTGAGTCCTAAAAAATAAATATATACAATTCCTGTTGGTTTCCTTTTTTAAATTATGCTTATGTATTTAGACTCCAGCTCAGTATCGTGTTTTGGTTTGTATTTGCTTTCACAATTTTAATAATTAATTAACTATTTTATGGAAAAGAAGGTGGATAATATATTAATATATGAATTCGAAAAGTAAAAGATAAATTCGAATACTTGTTGAAGATGAAAATATAATAGAAGGCCGGTAATGTATTTTAAATTCAATTTATAATTTGAATTATTTTATTTCATATATATGGGCATCTTCTCTTATAATCTCAATTCAATAATTAAGACTCTTTTTCTAGTTATTTAATTCTCAGCAACTATTTTATTTTTCGACGATAAGTTTATTTCTTGGTGAGTTTTTTCCTCCCGCAACGGCTTGCATGCATGCATGTTCTCTTTTATGTCAATATTATTTTTGTCTTGTTGACTCTCATAGTATTATTGTTTCTAGTCATTGCATAGCCAATAGAAACAGAGATACACAAGGCAATGACAGATAGGATAAGAGCAAAGGCACTAATAACGTTAGAAGAGTTCCCAGAAGCTGCTTTTGTTTGTGCAGACGAGGTTGAGGTCATATCTAAAGTTACCCAGTCACAACCAAAATGCAGCTGAAAACTTGCTTGGTTAACCACAGGTGAACTGCCCATCCAGCATTCCACTGCTATTGCATGTCCCAGAAAAAAACAGACATATTTCCTCTCCCTCTCGCTTGCAAAACAGAAAAATAACGAGGGAGTACAAGTAATTCAACACAGTTATTTAAAGAACATAGTGTTATACAAGATTTTCGATAATGGGCCCTAAGCAGGTCCATAAGTGATTTGGGCTTGAAAGGAAGTTATGTTGGTATAAATCAGGCTTCGGCTCGCACCAAGTGTTCTGGATGAACTGGAATGACCAAGTATAACGGGCTCGAACGAGCGTTTATCATTTTGGGCTCGCACGAGTTCCTATTTATGATGATTAGGTACTGATTAGCCCATGGTACTTTGAAAATAAAATGGGTTGATTTGTTAGGTAAGGGTCAAGTATAAGCCCTAAACCATGTTGAGTTTGGGCTCTCACCATTATGAAGTAATGGGCTCGTGATACTTGTCAGAAATAAGAATATTTGAACATAGGTGAGCTCGCACCACTTGAACTTTGAAAGGGTAATTTTCATATGTTTTATGCGATGCGAGCCTGGCCAGCTCGCATCGTGGGTGAAGCCCAATATATGGAAATTCCCATTTATGGGATGTTTCTTGGTTGACACGGGACAGACCTACAATCATGGGAAGAAATGCGTAGATGCCGCGAGATTGTAGGAAAACGTGTGAAGACCAGATTATTATGGGAACTTGAGGAGGATTGATGATCCTTAGACTATTTATGGGAACTTGGGGAGGATTGATGATCCTTGGAACTATTTATGGGAACATGAGGTGGATTGATAGTCCTTGAGTTATTTATGGGAACATAAATCCTGACTATTTTATGGGCTTAGACTGAATGGGCTTATTCAATGACTTGTTCTCCAAGAACTACGTGAGGCTTGATCCCTATATAAAGGGGTACGTAGGCACCTTGTATGATACACAATTGACACTCGGCAAAGAGCAAGAGAAAGAACCCATTCTCTAATCAATTTTCTGAGGAGTCATCATACAAGTCCAGCCACAACTTTCCATAAACCTCCAACACACTGTTGTACGAAATTCTCCTAACAACAATTGGCGCTAGAAGGAGGGGGCTCATTGAGCACTACATCTTAAGGAGAAGGATGTCGAAGAACAACAAGGACGGTGACAAGGGGATTGAGCATAAGAAGGATGCCACACCACAAGGAGCGAGGACGGATCCACCACCCCACGGAGAGGGCTCGCCTCGCAAAATCACCCCTGTCATGCCTCAAGTCGCACCAGTTACACTAGATGGCCAAAAGATCTTAGGCTACCTCGAGGGGATTGAGCTCCAATTCAAAGCTATGAACGCACGGCTAGCTAAGGTCGAGCAGAACTCAATCAAGAATGCGAAGAGGAAGGCTCGAAGGCTCAAGGGCACTAGGGACAAGAAGGATAAAACCTCTAAAAAACTCATACACGAGTTCGACGAGGTAGCTGATGGGCTAAAGAAAACCGGGTCTCTTGAAACAGATGAGATATCTCCAAGCCAGGAGGAGCGAGGCAGCCAGGCTCCGAGCGAGCCGCGGCATGAGCCAGCTTCATCCGAGGCTAGATCCACTAGTGTTTTGGATCGAATTGGGAAGAAGCTAACTGAGCACGATCTAAGGCTTAGATTGGAAAAATCTAAAACACGGAAGGAGGCACCAGAGAGGACTCCGCCTAGAACAGAACGAAGGGAGAGGACTCCGCCTAGAACAGAACGAAGGGAGAGGACTCCGCCTAGAACAGAGCGAAGGGAGAGGACTCCGCCTAGAACAGAAAGAAGAGAGAGGACCCCGCCTCGAACTCATAGAAGGGAGCGAAGGGAGAGGGCTTCCCCCCACCATTCTAGCGGGGAGGGGTCTAACGAGAGGATTGGAGACCTAAGGGTTGGTGATTTGAGACGCCTGCTGACGCAGATGGAACATGAGAAGAGAGCCCCTCCCCCTGCAACGGCCCCATCTCCTTTCACTACTGCAATAAGGATGTCCCCTCTGCCCCCGGCATTTAGAAGCAACCTCGAGCTTGCCTTCAATGGAGATGCGGATCCTGCTGAATACTTGGCCCGTTTCAACACCGAGATGGAGGTCTACCAGGTGCCTGACCTAACTCGTTGTCGGTTATTCGCTGCCTCGTTAAGGGGGAGTGCCCAACAGTGGTTTACTAAGTTAGGACCAGCTAGCATTAGCACGTGGAGACAGTTGGGAGATCTATTCTTAAGGCAATTTCAGTCCACTCTTCACTATGCCCCCCCGGTTGCTACTCTTGCAAACATTAAGCAGGGAGAGACGGAGTCCCTGCAGGATTATTTCATGAGATTTAATGCTGAAGTTCCTAGAGTCCGAGGAGCAACTGAAGAAGCCCAGAAGAATTTCCTAATCGCTGGATTGAGGGAGGGCTCTAAATTCTGGAAGACTCTACAGGCTAGAGAACCGGAAACTTTGGCCGAATTTTATGAACAAGCGGAGCCTCACAAAAGGGTTGAAAAATCTATGAGAGATCTAAGAAGCAGTGGCCGAAGGATGGAGAAGAGAGGGAGGTCTTCTAGCCTAGAAGAAAGGAGAAAGACTTTCAGAAGGAGCCCTAGCCCAAAGAAGTTTAACAAGACCAAGGAAAATAAAGAGACTGGAAGGCCTTACACAACCAAATGGCAGAATCATACCCCTTTGGTGGCTTCCATTGATCATATATATGCCACTTATGCTGGGAAGGGGGTATTCAAGAAAGCCACCCCTCTGACGGAATATAGTAAAAGGGACACCTCTAAATACTGTGCTTACCATGAATCTACAGGACACCACACGGCCGATTGCCGACAGTTGAAGGATGAGATAGAGAGCCTGATTCGACAGGGAAAGCTGACGGAATGGGTCGTGAAGGAAGTACGGAAACATAAATCTGAGTACCATCAGGTGCCTCCTCCACCCCCAATAGCAAAAGACGGTGACAAAGAGAGGACTGACAGGGCAGGTAGCATTCATGTTATAATTGGAGGACCTCATGTGGGAGGAGATAGTAAGAAAGCCATGGAAAGATATGCTCGAGAAGCAAAGGACCGCCCTCTAACTAATGTTCATCGTCTTGAACAAAGGCCTCCTTATCTGTTCACGAAAGAGAGAGATGAAATCATGTTTAGTGAAGAAGATGCCAAATGGGTACACCATCCTCATGCTGATGCTCTTGTGGTAAGAATAAAAATCGGGTCTACTAATGTATATCGGGTGCTGGTGGACAATGGGAGCGCTGTAAATGTCTTAACCTACGACACTTACAAAAGACTTGGATTCCTGGACAGAGAGTTGGCCTCAAGCGGAAACCAGCTCTACGGGTTCACCGGGGCTTCAGTAGGAATTCGGGGAACAATCCAGCTACCGGTCAGTTTAGGAGACAACCCCCACGTGGCCACACAAATTGTCACCTTTACTGTGGTGGACCAGCCATGTGCCTATAACGCCATCATTGGGAGGCCACTCCTTAAGGAGATGAGGGTAGTTACCTCTGTCTACCACTTAACCATGAAGTTTCCAACTCCTACAGGCGTCGGACAAGTGAAGGGATGTCAATATGACTCAAGGGTATGCTACAACCAAGCCGTGAAAGGGGCGGAGAAGTTAGATGTCCGACGAGAAGTGGTAGACCTTAGAGAACAAGAACCTCTAGAAGACAGTGAAGAGAAGAAAAGGAAGCGTGTGGACACTCTCATGATGGATGTCTGTAATATGATATCTATAGAGGAACTCCCGGAAGACTACTTCGAAAATCTGGGGATTGAAGTGGAGCCTCGGCCCGGGGCCTTAATGATGGAACCCTCTCAACCCATAATGACATTACAGGAAGGGATAGTAGAGGAGGCTAGTGATGATGAGGAGAGCCCAGAACAGATGGCCGCTAGGTTGAATAAAGGCAAATGGGTGAAGAAAGAGACCTCAATTCTGATAAACTTGCCAACTGGAGTCTCCCGAGAGGTCACCATTACAACAGAAGGGAACATCCAGCAAGAAACGCCGGAGTTGCTCATCAATAATAGGGACCATCTGAGTGTTACTGAAGTAGGAGAGCCTAGCATGGATAGAAGCGTTGATGTTGATTTGGACCCAAGAATGCCTCCCCTACCAGACGGAGCTGGGACATTCGAGGATATCATTCCTATCTTGGTGGACCCGAATGACTCGACTAAAATCTTGAGGATTGGAGCAAACCTCGGCCCCGAAATGAGAAACAACCTCGTCTCATTCCTCAAGGAGAACCTGGATGTGTTTGCATGGTCTCACGCTGACATGATAGGGATCGACCCAGAAGTGATGTGCCACAGGTTGAACTTAGACCCCAGCAAGAAGGGAACAAGGCAGAAGAGGAGACCTATTAGCGGAGAGAGAGCCGAGGCCCTTAGAGAAGAGGTGGACAGGTTAATGGAAGTCGGGCTCATCAAAGAGTCATTTTACCCGACTTGGTTGGCTAATCCCGTGTTGGTAAAGAAGCCGAATGGGAAGTGGAGAACCTGCGTTGACTTCACCGATTTGAACAAAGCTTGTCCAAAAGATAGCTTCCCACTTCCTCGTATCGATCAACTTGTAGATGCCACTGCAGGACACGCATTGTTAAGCTTCATGGACGCTTACTCAGGCTATAATCAAATTCCTATGTATGGGCCAGATCAAGAACACACTTCGTTCATCACTGATCGGGGCCTATACTGTTATATTGGGATGCCTTTCGGGTTGGTTAATGCGGGAGCAACTTATCAGCGATTGGTGAATAAGATGTTTAAAGACCACATCGGGAAGACAATGGAGGTATATGTTGATGACATGCTTGTAAAATCGAAGGAGGCCAAGGACCACATTCAACATTTGGCAGAGATGTTCACTATCCTGCGTGTCTACAGAATGAAGCTCAACCCCCAAAAATGTGTGTTTGGGGTAGAGTCGGGGAAATTCCTGGGGTTTATTGTCAACCATCGAGGAATTGAAGCTAACCCGGCCAAGATTAAGGCTCTAATGGAGATGAGACCACCTCGTAGGGTGAGGGATGTGCAAAGCCTCACAGGGAGAATTGCGGCGTTGAACAGATTTGTCTCAAAATCTTCTGACAAGTGCCAAGAGTTCTTTAAGGCTATTAAGAAGGTGGGCAAGAATTTTCAATGGACAGAGGAATGTGAAGAGGCCTTTCAAAATATCAAAAGACATTTGAGCACACCACCTCTTTTGTCTAACCCGCAGCAAGGGGAGGTACTGGTGCTTTATCTGGCCGTGTCGGAATATGCGGTAAGTGCGGTGTTAATTCGAGAGGAAGATGGAGTTCAGCTCCCGGTTTATTATGTGAGCAAAAGGCTGGTGGGCGCAGAAACTCGATACTTGAACATGGAAAAGCTGGTGTATGCTCTGATTCTCGCCTCACGGAAACTCCGTCCCTACTTCCAAGCTCATAAGATCGAGGTGAGAACAGCGTATCCTCTTAGGCAAGTGTTGCATAAACCAGAAACTTCAGGAAGGATGTTGAAATGGGCTGTCGAGCTAGGGCAGTTTGATGTGGAGTATAAGCCTCGGGTCGCGATTAAAGGACAAGCTCTGGCAGATTTTGTGTTGGAATTCCCACCTCAAGTAGAGGAGGACCCTAGGGCCTTGCAAATTTATCCAGAGGTGCCAATGGAGGAAAATCAGAATAGTGCCCCTTGGTGGAGCTTATATGTTGATGGGGCATCTAATGAAGATGGAGCCGGTGCTGGATTTATGTTAGTGAGCCCAGAAGGATGTAAAGTGAAGAGGGCTGTTCACTTCACTTTTCATGCAACAAACAATGACGCTGAGTATGAGGCCTTGATCAACGGATTCAAGTTGGCATTAGAGCTGAAGGTGGAAAACCTTAACGCTTTTAGTGACTCCATGATTGTGGTATACCAGATAAATGGAGGGTATCAGGCACGAGGGCCTAGAACGGAGTTGTATTTGCGTTGTGCAGAGAGGTTAATCAAGCTATTTAATGAAGTCAGCCTAGAGCTCATCCCTCGAGGCCAGAATGAGACGGCGGACGAGCTTGCTAAGTTCGGTTCACGTCGCGAGACCACTCTGTTAGGGTCAACACCCTTGGAAATACAGAGGAGGCCTAGCGTGCCAGAGGAAGAGCTCATGGTTGTGGCAGAGCAGGCTACATGGATGTCTCCACTCTTATCTTATATCAAAAATGGTGTGTTACCAGATGACAAGAATGAAGCATGGCGGATGCGATATATGGCTGCAAGATATGCAATATATGATGGAGACTTGTATAGGAGAGGTTTTAATGTGCCCCTACTTAAGTGTGTTGATGGAGATGAGTGCAATTATATACTGAGGGAAGTTCATGAAGGTATTTGTGGTAATCACTCGGGGGGTAGCTCCTTGGCACAAAAGATACTTCGTCAAGGATATTACTGGCCGACTCTCAAGAAAGATGCTTTCGAGTTTGCTAGAGCTTGTGACAAGTGCCAAAGGTATGCAAATTTTCATAACAGCCCTGTGGCACCTTTAACCTCACTCATGAGCCCTTGGCCCTTTGCCATGTGGGGGATAGATTTGATTGGAGAACTGCCCAAGGCTAAAGGAAGTGTGAAGTATGCTGTGGTTGCGGTGGATTATTTCACTAAGTGGGCAGAGGCTGAGCCCTTAGCCACAATAACTGCAAAGAAGCTCATTGATTTTGTGTATCGGGCTATTGTTTGTCGATTTGGAATACCCTACAAGTTGATCTCAGATAATGGTAAACAGTTTGACAGTAAGGAGATGAGAGAATTTTGTGACAGGTTGGGAATGCTAAAGAGTTTCAGTGCAGTGAGCCATCCACAGACAAATGGTCAGACTGAGGCAATCAACAAAATTTTGAAGCATACGTTGAAAGCAAAGCTTGAAGATGCTAAGGGAAATTGGCCAGAGGAACTTCCACAAGTTCTATGGTCTTATAACACCACTCCTCGAACCACAACGGGTGAGACCCCTTTCTCCTTGGTGTATGGATGTGAGGCTATGGTCCCGGTAGAAGTGGGAGCTGGATCTTTTAGGAGAGCTCATTATGACCCAGAGAATAGTGAGAAGAATCATCGTCTTTACTTAGACATGATTGAAGAAACACGGGTTGATTCTCAAGCAAGGCTGCTAGCATATCACCAGAGAACTGCCAGGCATTATAACCGGAAGGTGAGAGCCCGACCTTTCCGGGTAGGGGACTTGGTTCTCCGTCGAGTCATGCCTAACACCAAGGTAGTCAATCATGGAGTGTTTGGTGCAAATTGGGAAGGCCCATATCAGATCAAATCAGTTCTATGGGAGGGAACTTATCATCTCAATGACATACGAGGAAAGCTCATACCAAGGGCTTGGAATGCTGAGCACTTGAGGAAATATTATCAGTAGTCTCTATCTATTAAAGACTTAGCATGCATTGATATTTATCCTAAGTCTCGGGGGGTAGTGTCATATAGGCACCTTCCCTTGGCATACAATGTAATAAGTCTAGGTCTGTTATTATTTAAGAAGATGGAGATTTTTATTATCTAAATAAAGTTGAAGTTTATTAAGCATTCAGAAAATTTTACTTTCTTTTTATTTTGGATTGGGCCTCGGCCCATCAACTATGCAAAAAGTGCTTGTGCGAGGTGAGTCCTCTCTAGAAACGAGCTCAAGAAAGTTGGCATAAAAAATATTTTTTTTTTAGGCCTCGGCCCATCAGTCAGAAATTTTTGCAAGGCGAGGCCTCTTTATATGACAAGTTTGTGCGAAGCGAGGCCTCTGTAAGAGAAGAGTCTCATAAACTTGAGGAATATTTGTGTGAATTTAATGAAAAGCAGATCAACTTGAGCGGGGTAGAACTCTGTGCGAGGCCTATAGATGCGAACCCTAACAAGTTGGAAAATTACAGTATGGAAACTTTGTACGGTGTGAACATGTTGAAAATTGGGAGCATACAAAAACAATAACAATTGAAAGATGCAAGATATGAATGATAAATATAAACAGTGTGCGACCACAAAGTACTTGGAAATTGTTAAAATATTAACTGGCCATGGCCGTAGAGTTTTACAAACTGCGAGGCAAACGGGGTGCCCGCATCCCCAAAATAGATGATCAAGATTGAGGAGTTTCATCATTGCCCTCTTGTGCGGTGCGAACCTCCTCTGCGAGCCGAGCCTCCTCTGCGAGCCGAGCTTCTTCTTCCATTTCAAGACGAAGCTTCGCAGCATAGCCCACAGTGGCGGCGCCTAGAGGACTCCAATCAAAGTCAGGGCACTTCACCATAAAGCCCTTCATAAAATTTTTGGAACCTAGGGCCTTTGCATCCCTAACATCTGCGTCCCGGCTCGCCTCGAGCGCTGAGAGCTTGGCCTCGAACTCAATGCCTTGGGCTGCCAGTTTAGCCTCGAACCCAGCAACTTGGGTCTTTAGAGATTCGTTTTCAGAAACAGCGACAGCTAGGGAAGTAGAATGCTCCTCTTTCATTTTTCCCACAAGTGCTTGGGACTCGCGCAAGTCTTTTTCAAGACTTGTGGTCGCATCAAGGACACTTTGCTTTGCTTCCTCAGCCAACTTCACATTTGCCCGTCTCGCTTCGTCCAGCTTGAATTTTAGAACTTTGTTATCCTTGTCAAGGCGAGCACTGGCTTGACCCATGGAGCGAAGCTCTTTGTTCCTGTTCATCTGCCTTATGAACACCTCGGCTGAGGCCTTGGTGAGCGCATCATTGTTGGCCTCGAACGAGCCGGCAGTCCACTCCCTCAAATCACCCTCAGAAATGTGTGGCCCAGCGAGTCGAACCAGGGTACTAGCCACGACATTCCCTTGGGGAACAGGAGGGAGTTCCTTGCGAGTCCGCTTGGATGGCTCAATTTCCGTGGGGACATCTTTAGATTGTTTTGTTCTTTTCTTAGGTGGAGAGGCCCCCCCAGTCTTCAGATATTCAGTAAGAGTGATAGTGGGTTGGGGCGGGACCCCTTTTGACTTTGGAACACGGCTCGAACCCTCAGCATGCGAGCCGGCTTGGCTGGCACTAGGGGCGGTTCGAACAGGAGTTTCCTGTTCAGCCAAGAAGGGAGGTGGAGAAATAGCCATTCCTGCGATAAAATGAGGACAAAAGAGTTAGTCAAAAGATTAAATAAAATAACAGGATGCGAGGATTTCAATAAACAACGGTGCGAGCCGACGGCTCGCACCAAGTATGGAACTTACTTTTTCTTTTTCTTTTGGACACCTTATTGGGGGTTAATCGAGTTCCCTCTTTCAGAAAACCGTACTCGATAAGGTTGGCCGTCGTGATTAATTTTTTAATATTTCGATCAGCAACAGGAGTGTTCAGAAGATTGTCGGCGTTAATTTTGTCTTGGCCGGTTAGTTTCGTTCTAACAGGGGGCTCTGTTAGAAAGGTAAAGTAGGTGTTAGAATACAATAACGGTGCGAGCCTTGAAGGAACGGTGCGAGCCTAAAATCAATTTTTACTTACCAGGGTCGTAATAGAAGTGAGTTTGAACTCTAGGGACTTCATGAATGTAGAAGAAAGGATTTTTCCAGCGACCAGAATTGCTGGGCCCTCCATGAATTAACTTCTTTTTATTGTAGCATGCCCACACAGAAAAATAAAAGTACCCAAAATCGGACGAGTGCTTGAGGGTCAGGAAATATCCAAGTTGACGAGCCGTGAGAGTAGGGTACCCTTGTTTTTTGTAAAGTATATACAGTGCTATGGCAGATCTGTAACCATTGGGATTGATTTGCAGCGGTGCGAGCCCATAGTACTCCAAAACCTCTTGAATAAAAGGATGGAGGGGTGCACTTATTCCTAACTTCAACAGAAAAGTAGAAAGAACCATACGGGGCGCTCGACCTCCGTTTTCTTCATGATCGAATCGGTAACACCTCATGTGCGGTGCGGGGAGAATTATACGGCCCGCTGGCCTAAACTGGTTCACTAGGTCACAAAGATTGTCCTCGGTTAATGAAGTGGACATGTCTCGACAGGCTAGAATTTTTCCCTCCTCTTGATTAGGGGTCGAGCTCTCGTCGCCATCTGGAATTACGCGTTTTTTAAGAAATACCACCCCTTCAAGCTCGGGCTGTTTGATGGGATCATATGGAATTGGGGACGGTTCGGGCACATAAGCATAGTTACAAAAATCTGTTTCTTTTGATACATCTGCTACCTCCTCGCTAGTAGGGCTATCATATGACCAAGTCGAACTAATGTCATCATCCTCATTCTGTTCGAACCCTTCTTGAGGAGTAACGGTGCGGGCCACCTTTTTTCCCTTACGTTTTTCGTAAAAGGCGCTTCCCAAAGAGCTATCTGTGGACTCTGAATCAGATATATTTACTGGATTGTTTGCTGAGCACGATGCGAAGCGAAGCTTGTTCTCTCTTTCCTGTAAAAGCTGTGCGACGCGAGCATCTGCTTCCTCTTGACTAAAAGGTAGTACAGGACGATTGAATAGGGCATCAAGACCAAGCGAACTGGAAATACTTGGCCCTATTTTCTTGTCCCTCCACGAGTATAAGTCCTTCTCTCTAGTGTAATTTTCTGGGGCAGAATTTGGGTCGAGTTGAAGTCCAAGCGAACTAGACCCACTGGCTCGCATCGCATTTTCAATCTTAGCTATGTTGGCCGCCCCTTCAGGTGTGATGGCCGAATTTGGGGAAATAGGCTGGCTTAAGCGACCTGAGATGGAGGTCAATTCCCGTTGGAATTCCTTTGAGCCTCTAAGTTCAGGGGGGTACTGGTTCAAAGGGGAAGGAGTGGCTGAAGAATGAAACGAGCCCGGTGTGTCGCCGGGTGAGCCCATGGAGATGGATGGGGTCGCACTCGACATCTGAAAAAAGATGGTGAAGGTTAGTGTGTGCCCCTAAGAGAAAAAAAAAAAAAAAAAAAAAAAAAAAAGAAGTAAAAATTCCTAAGTGTCCTCACATCGCGTTAAAGAATCATACTACTGTGTTCGATACGAACACAGATTGTATTAATAAACTCAGGTTCGGCTCGAACCGTGAGTTGGGCTCTCCTCGATAAGAGGGCCCGGTTCGCACAAATTACCTCGAACAAACAGTATAATATAAACAGCAAAACATATGAATCAAAGGATGTTTAGAGAAATAAAACTTACTTTGTGAAGAACTGGATGATGAACTCGAAGAACTACTGGAAACTTGCCGGGAAGTGATGATAATTCTCGCCGTGTTTGATCCTTGAGCAAAATTGACAGAGTTTTGTTACTGTTTTTGATGGAATGAAAATATGGTAAGAAGTTTTGAGGTATTTATAGTGGTGAGGAGAGAGAATGTGGGGGGCACGTGTCACCATGTGAATAGATGACACATATTCCCACGAACAGCTGTAAGCCATTATGAATAGTCACACACCTGATTATGATGTGCGAGCCGGGCAGAGGGCTCGAACCGTGATGATTAATGAAAATTCCTTGTTCTATTAAGGAATTTTGGGGGGTAGTTGTTATACAAGATTTTCGATAATGGGCCCTAAGCAGGTCCATAAGTGATTTGGGCTTGAAAGGAAGTTATGTTGGTATAAATCAGGCTTCGGCTCGCACCAAGTGTTCTGGATGAACTGGAATGACCAAGTATAACGGGCTCGAACGAGCGTTTATCATTTTGGGCTCGCACGAGTTCCTATTTATGATGATTAGGTACTGATTAGCCCATGGTACTTTGAAAATAAAATGGGTTGATTTGTTAGGTAAGGGTCAAGTATAAGCCCTAAACCATGTTGAGTTTGGGCTCTCACCATTATGAAGTAATGGGCTCGTGATACTTGTCAGAAATAAGAATATTTGAACATAGGTGAGCTCGCACCACTTGAACTTTGAAAGGGTAATTTTCATATGTTTTATGCGATGGGAGCCTGGCCAGCTCGCATCGTGGGTGAAGCCCAATATATGGAAATTCCCATTTATGGGATGTTTCTTGGTTGACACGGGACAGACCTACAATCATGGGAAGAAATGCGTAGATGCCGCGAGATTGTAGGAAAACGTGTGAAGACCAGATTATTATGGGAACTTGAGGAGGATTGATGATCCTTAGACTATTTATGGGAACTTGGGGAGGATTGATGATCCTTGGAACTATTTATGGGAACATGAGGTGGATTGATAGTCCTTGATTTATTTATGGGAACATAAATCCTGACTATTTTATGGGCTTAGACTGAATGGGCTTATTCAATGACTTGTTCTCCAAGAACTACGTGAGGCTTGATCCCTATATAAAGGGGTACGTAGGCACCTTGTATGATACACAATTGACACTCGGCAAAGAGCAAGAGAAAGAACCCATTCTCTAATCAATTTTCTGAGGAGTCATCATACAAGTCCAGCCACAACTTTCCATAAACCTCCAACACACTGTTGTACGAAATTCTCCTAACAACACATAGAATTTGATATTGTTGAGAGTTTGAACCTTCTGAAACCGATACGTTGTTCTGAAGGGTCTTGAAAATTCAAAGTAATATGTGCCTTTTTGACCAGAGGATCCATAGGGAGTGTCTTCCTCTGTAAAACATGTCATCCAAGTCAGCCAAGATTAATTGCCTTGGGTATTAAAATTGCCATAAAAATAACAGAAACACTGTAGGGCCAGGCAGAAAAAAGTGTCTCCAGATTAATTCGTCAATTATGATAAGAAAGAAGTGTTAACAACATAAAGTTTGTTGAATACAATTTGCTGCTTCTTTTATGATTCTTTTAGTAACTAGACTTGATGGTATATGAAGAGTACAACGTTGGGTATGCTGGTGAATATGAGTGCCCCAACTTTAGACTGCAGTTATCAATATAACTTCAAGTAAAAATACATCTACACAATAATTTTATATTGAACTGCAGGAATTGTAAGCGAAAAATTGACCAAATCGAATAGCAACCACATATTTTTCTTTCAACTTTATGCCTGATTATTATTTTACCAACTTGCAGTTGGATAAAAAGTTTGCTAGCTGAAAATTCGAACCCAGTTAAAATTCAGACACTTGAATCAGCTAGGCCTGATCCAGAGCTTTCAATGGCATGGATTGAAGTTGATGTTCACTTGTGACAATAAAATTGCTTATCAGGTATGCAAGCACACATAGAAACACTGGCACTGACATTGCTTGATAAACCATGAGAATGACGTTCCAAAAATACCTCAGATTTACACGTATATTGGAGTCAAATGTGTGGCATTCAATGAATGACTACAAATTTGACGGGCACCTCCCTTTTTGCTAAGGTTTGATCCAGTAACTCCTATACTTGACTGACTCAGATGAGATAGCAGACACCAAGTAGCATCCAAGTAGTCGAAAACATTATAAAAGACAGAAGCTCAACTAGTTGCAATTACTTGCAAGTGTAAGAGACAAATGGAATACAAATGCAGGCAAGAAGAGGCAGACTAACAAAAAATATTAAAAACCAGAGCAAAATTTTGGAAAGAAACATCACTTCGTTGCACATGATTTAGAAAAGGTAAAATAAATTGACAGAAATGACTGATATAGAAATACAATAATTAAGATGATAAGTCTCATCATTCATCACCAGCATCATCTTCAGAATCTACGCTGCTTTCCTCACTGTCTTTGGAATCAGCAGCGCTTTCCTCATTATTATCTTCCAAATCAACACTACTTTCCTCACTAACTTCTTCAGAATCAGTGCTACTTTCCTCATTATCATCTACGTCATCTGACCAATTGACTAGTTTCGATCCTGCCACTGGTACCAAGCTCTCTGTGTACTTGAAAACTTCATCAAAATCAAAGAAAGGATTAGTTTCTCCAAGCATTTCTCTTCAAAGAATAGACCTCAGGAAAATCCCCTTTGGAGTACGGAAAGCCGAGATGAGCCACATAGTCATCACAACCACCAAGCTGGTAGAGAATGCCACTCGCAAGAAGCTTATCTGCGATTTTTAACAGGATTAGTTGCAACTGACAGGCTCAAATCTTCAAACCAGTGCATGGAAGGCTACACATAATTTATTGGTAGAGAATGCCACTTGCAGGACAGGAAGCATTTCCCCGGAGACTGGTAGTCTTTTTTGCAAGACAAATGTAGGGATTATATTTATATATTGCACTACAGTGAGCCGCAATCACTCCAGTAAGACAAGTGTAGAACTAAATGGAACCTGAGTACTCTTTGCAACCTCTATGCAATTATGTTTTATCTTTTAAACAAATATCTATGTCATCAAGGAAAACTGAGCTTCTTGTTGAAGGTGAAGGCTCCGAGTCTCATGACTCCACTGATGGCGGAGCCAGAGGTGTCATTCAACGGTCTCAGGGTCATGCTAGGATCCAAGACAGGGGTATCCAACAGCTGCAGTATCTTTTAAGAGCTCAGAAATTATAAGGAATCCAGCCATCCAGGCAGCACAAGACAATTCTCTGTTATATTTTGTTAATAGGATAAAGGATGGGATATTTTCAGAGTAAGAATTTCCCATAAAGCAACAAATTTAATGTTATTTACAGCCTGGGTGCTATAAAATCTCATTACCATTTCCTATGTGTTTGTCAAAAAGAATCAGATTTCGAGTCCGAAAACAACATAAGGTCTATATCTAGCACCTTGCAGACCTATATGGAAAGTGTCCAAGAAGTACGTCCTTACAAGAAACAGCCATATGTGCCCATATCTGTTGAGATATACACAAATGTCACAAGTCAACTCAGTAAGATGGTAAAACTATTAGAATAACAATATAAGATCCTGGAAAGTGTCTTCCTCTAACACTAACAACTTGAGGTTTTAGAGCGACTGGTTACTCAACATGGTATCAAAGCTCTAGTCAGCGGACAATTTATTATGGATACGAAAGGCAAAAATTATGCGCCCGTGATCCACTCTTTGACCCAAAAAAAAGGGGCTTTCGAGTGAGGGAAGTGTTAGAATACATTATAAGATCATGAAAAGTGACTTCCTCTAACACCTTAAAGTTTTAGATGAGCTGGTTACTCAACAAAGGTAGTTTCATTTTCAGCCATGTCTTCTTTTGACACAGATCAACCAAATGCTAAGGGCTTTAAGGCTAAAAGTGTTCCTCTTAACTTTGTCTCTCATTTTCAAAACGCAATCACAAGTAGTTGTAGTAGCATGTTTTCAATAGACACAGATAGTTAAGCTGATGATCTTTGCACTCCCCCAGAGAACTTATCGTTACGTATAAGCCCAGCCCAGGAGAATGATTGAACAAAATGGTTAAACCCATGTAGAAATTCAATCATTTGTTAGATACAAATGTTGGGTTTGTGGAGTCTAACAGGTTTCAGAATTGGTTTCTGATTTGAGTTAGAATTTCCAGATCTGAATTCTAATTAGAGTTAGTAATTTCAGAATTTCAGAATTAGACTCTGATTAGTTTAGGTCCAGTTTTTTCTCTTATAAATAGTCTCATGTAATTGTAAAACACCAACACATCAGAACACAATAGAACACAACATAGTTGTGAGAGATCAATACAAAATTAGTGCGGCTTGTGGAGTAGGAATTTCCGAACCACGTAAATCTTTGTCTTGTGTGATTGTCGTTTATTTTCTTGTTCTTGTTTATTCGTTTTGGGTTTTGCTTTCGTTGTTGTATACTCAACAACTGGTATCAAGAGCCTAGGTTTTCAGGCGAGTGGGAGCGATGGCAGAAGAAGGAAAAGTAAAGATCGACAAATTTGATGGCAAAGATTATGGATATTGGAAGATGCAAATTGAAGATTATTTGTATCAGAAAAAACTACACCAACCGCTAGAGGAGAAGAATCCAGATTCAATGGATGAGACTGAATGGAAGCTATTGGATTGGCAGGCTCTGGGTGTTGTCAGATTGACTTTGGCGAAGAACGTTGCTTACAATATCGTCAAGGAAACGACAACTCATGGATTGATCAAGGCGTTAACAAATATGTATGAGAAGCCATCTGCTTCGAATAAGGTGTATTTGTGTCGTTTGTTGTTTGCCGCGAGATTGAATGAAGGTGATTGTGTTGCTGATCATGTGAACGAATTTAATTCTATCCTATCAAGATTGGCATCAGTGGACATTAAATTCGATGATGAAGTACAAGCCTTGTTGTTGGTATCCTCGTTACCTGACAGTTGGTCAGGATTTGTCACTGCTATTAGTAATTCATCTGGGAGCGGTAAGATGACCTTTAATGGAGTTCGAGATTCGATTCTTGGAGAAGATATTCGTAGGAGAAACTCAGGAGAGTCGTCAGGTTTCTTATTGAGTATAGAGAGCAGAGGCAGAAAGTCCGAGAGGGGGCAGAATCAGGGGCGTAGTAGATCGAAGTCACAGAAAAGAGGACAATCCAAAGATCGCAAGGAGATTGTTTGTTGGAATTGTCAGAAGAAAGGTCACTTCAGAAATCAGTGTACGGCTCCTGCAGATCCTAAAGGAAAAAAGAAAGAGGAAAATTCAGCTAATATAGTTGAAGAAGTGGTGAGCGACGATGCTTTGATTTGTTGTGTTGAATGTTCGGATGAATCATGGGTTATGGATTCTGGTGCATCATTCCATGCGACCCCTTGCAAGGATTTGATGTTAAATTTCAGACTTGGAAATTTTGGTAAAGTCCGTTTTGCTGATGATGAGAATTTGGATATTGCGGGCATGGGAGATATTAATCTCAAGACCTCTTTGGGGACTAGCTGGATGTTGAAAGATGTAAGGTACATTCCTGGACTTAAGAAGATGTTGATATCTGTGGGTCAGTTAGATAAGGAAGGGTATCGAGTTTCTTTCGGAAACGGACAGTGGAAGGTTATAAAGGGGAATCTAGTTGTTGCTCGAGGAGAGAAGAAGGGGACTTTGTACATAGTTGAACAATCTAGCTATGAAGCAAATGCAGTTGCTGATGAGATTGGGTCTTCAACTTTGTGGCACCAAAGACTTGGTCATATGAGTGAAAAGGGTATGAAGCTGTTAACTTCAAAGGGGAAGATTCCAGAGCTGAAGAATGTGGAAGTTGGGTGCTGTGAGCCATGTGTTCTTGGAAAGCAGAAACGAGTTACTTTTGCAAAATCAGGGAGGACCCCGAAGGCTAAGAAGTTAGAGCTAGTTCATACAGATGTATATGGTCCAACAACAGTTGCATCGTTGGGAGGATCTCGCTACTATGTCACTTTCATTGATGATTCGACTAGAAAGGTATGGATTTATTTTTTGAAGAAAAAATCAGATGTGTTTGATACTTTCAAGAAGTGGAAGACTGAAGTTGAAACTCAGACTGGTTTGAAGGTTAAGAGTTTGATGTCAGATAATGGTGGTGAGTATAGTAGTGATGAGTTTAAAAGCTATTACGCAGAATACGGGATTAGAATGATTAAAACTATTCCAGAGACACCACAGCAGAATGGTGTTGCAGAGCGCATGAATAGAACCTTGAATGAGAGGGCCAAGAGTATGAGGTTACATGCAGGGTTGCCGAAGATTTTTTGGGCAGATGCAGTTAGCACAGCAGCGTATCTCATAAACAGAGGACCTTCAGTTCCTTTGGGGTTCAAGATTCCTGAAGAAGAGTGGCAGGAAAAAGAGGTAAATCTTTCACACTGGCGAGTTTTTTGGTTGTGTTTCTTATGTGCGTGTTAAAGATTCAGACAAAGACAAGCTTGATCCGAAAGCAAAGAAGTGTATCTTCATTGGTTATGGCTCAGATGATATGGGTTACCGTTTCTGGGATGAACTGACGAAGAAGGTCGTTAGAAGTAGAGATGTTACTTTTAATGAAAATGCGGTGTACAAGGATAAGCTTGCAGTCGATTCTGAGTTTACAAAGGAACAATCTGAAAAAGAGAAAGCAGTGCTTGAAGATATTACTGAAGAAGATCTTGCAGGAAATAGTGGGAGTTCTGGGAATGCTGATGAGACAGGTTCAGTTACTCCACAGGCTGAGGTAAGAAGATCTAGCAGAACTGTGAGGCCGCCACAAAGATTTTCTCCTTCAACATATTACATGTTATTGACCGAGGATGGAGAGCCTCGGTGTTATTCAGAGGCAGTTCAGGTGGATGATTCAGTTAAGTGGAAATCAACCATGGAAGAAGAGATGAATTCTCTTGAGAAGAATGAGACTTGGTCTTTAACAGAATTACCAGCAGGAAAGAAGGCTTTACAAAATAAGTGGGTGTTCAGGATCAAAGAAGAACCAGATGGCAGCAAAAGGTACAAGGCAAGGTTAGTAGCCAAGGGATATCAACAGAAAAAGGGTATTGACTATACTGATATATTTTCTCCGGTTGTTAAGATGACTACAGTTAGACTTGTGCTAAGCATTGTGGCTGCAGAGGAGTTACATCTAGAGCAACTAGATGTTAAAACCGCGTTCTTACATGGTGACCTTGAGGAAGACATCTACATGGTTCAACCAGAGGGATTTCAGGTAGCTGGGAAAGAAAACTTGGTTTGTAAGCTTATAAAAAGCTTGTATGGTTTGAAGCAAGCACCAAGACAATGGTTCTTGAAGTTTGACAACTTTATGATGAAGAATGGGTACATGAGGAGTGCTATGGATCATTGTTGTTACTTTAAACAGTTTGATTCATCGTATATCATATTGTTGTTGTATGTTGATGACATGTTGATAGCAGGATCAAACATGAGGGAAATCAACAGGTTAAAGAGACAGATGTCTGAAGAGTTTGAGATGAAGGATATGGGTGCAGCAAAACAGATACTTGGTATGAGCATCATAAGGGATAGATCTGAAGGTACTTTGAAATTATCTCAAGAGAAGTATATTGAGAAATTATTGCAGAAATTCAGTGTCCATGATGCGAAGACCAGAAGTACACCGTTGGCAACTCACTTTAATCTCACGAAGAAGCAGTCACCTAAAACGGATAAAGGCAAGAAAGATATGGCTAAAGTTCCGTATGCATCTGCAGTTGGCAGTTTGATGTATGCTATGGTGTGTACAAGGCCAGACATTGCTCATGCAGTGGGAGTTGTTAGCAGGTTCATGTCTAATCCAGGAAAAGAGCATTGGGAAGCAGTCAAGTGGTTGTTACGCTACTTGAAAGGCACATCCAAGTTTGCATTATGTTTCAGCAAGAAAGATGTTATCTTGGAAGGGTTCTCTGATGCAGATTTGGGTGGATACTTGGATACAAGAAAAAGTACTACGGGATATATTTTCACTTTGGGTGGCACAGCAATTAGTTGGATGTCTCGACTTCAAAAGAGTGTTGCTCTTTCAACCACAGAAGCAGAATATATGGCTATCTCTGAAGCTGGAAAGGAGATGATTTGGTTGAAGAATTTTCTTGAAGAGTTGGGCAAGAAACAGGCGGACAGTGCTTTGTATAGAGACAGTCAGAGTGCCATTCATCTTGTGAAGAATCCTGTGTTTCATGCTAGGACGAAGCATATTCAGCCGAGATATCACTTTACGAGGGAGTTGATTAGCAATGGTACTTTGTCCTTGAAGAAAATCCTTGGTTCAAAGAATCCTGCAGATATGTTGACTAAGGTGGTTACCAATGAAAAGTTGAACCTTTGCATAGCTTCAACTGGCCTTCAGAATTGATTGATGAGAAGGCGCTGCACTAGTTATAGTTATTGATCGAAGTATTGGGTGTTACTAGATTTACAAGAGTGAAGAGAAGATGTGGTCAGACTCCAAGTGGGAGATTGTTGGGTTTGTGGAGTCTAACAGGTTTCAGAATTGGTTTCTGATTTGAGTTAGAATTTCCAGATCTGAATTCTAATTAGAGTTAGTAATTTCAGAATTTCAGAATTAGACTCTGATTAGTTTAGGTCCAGTTTTTTCTCTTATAAATAGTCTCATGTAATTGTAAAACACCAACACATCATAACACAACAGAACACAACATAGTTGTGAGAGATCAATACAAAATTAGTGCGGCTTGTGGAGTAGGAATTTCCGAACCACGTAAATCTTTGTCTTGTGTGATTGTCGTTTATTTTCTTGTTCTTGTTTATTCGTTTTGGGTTTTGCTTTCGTTGTTGTATACTCAACAACAAATAGGTGTTGTAGTTGTAGGTAGCTTGCATAAAGAAACTCTAAAAAACTAATTCGGTGTTACGTCGTGGGAATCATACCAAGTTACAGTAAGTGTGAGTATGTATGGCAAAAAGAAGTATACAACCAATATATAGTTGTAAAGATTTTAATCAGCAATAATAAGCTTGCAGACAAGAATCCCATACACTAGGAGAAACTTGTACCATCAAAGCACAACACAGGGCTTAAAGAGGAAAGGACACTGCACACTTACATCTTAGAAGAGGAGGCATCAGTGTGAGGTTTGTGAGAAAAAAACAGCTCCACCTCAATTGCTTTTTTCAAAAAAAGCGTAAACAACTGATAACAAATCGACAGGTAACAACTAATAAAATACAGTCATGTTTTCAGTAACAAAATAGCTAGAGTTTTATTAAGCCTCTATCAAATGTGGGGAATGCAATCAGTGATTACAAATCGAAGGGTTCATTAAATCCTCAATATAAATTAAATCTGTTCACGAAGATTCCTATATTTGCAAATATGTCCTAAAGTTTGCACCTCTTAAGAGCATCTCCAATGCTCAAAGCCCTTAGCTAAAAAGTCCATGTGGCATTCCAAAATTAAGAATTATACATAATCTCTAAAATATGAGCCACTCCAATGGGGCATTCCCCTTAGCTAAAATTATAGCCAACCTCCTGATGTTGGCTATATATGCTGAACCTCTAGAGATCTGTAGCAAATTCCACATCATCTTATTGCCATATTCGAATAATATTATACATTTATAACAAGATCAAATAATTATAAAATACTATTTTTAAAATATAGTCAACCGTTATAGCTAATATCATTGGAGTCCAATACGTTACAGGTTCAAAAAATTTTACATAATCAGTATTTTATACTATTTTAGCTAATCAATATAGCCAACTCCATTGGAGATGCTCTAAGTTGCTTAGGTTGGTCCAATAACTCGTATATTTGACTCAGATGAGACAGCAGCGAAAAAAATAAAATAATTAAAACAGTATTCAGTAGAAGCTCAACTAGTTGCTTTCAAGTGTTGAGACAAATGCAACACAAATGCAGGCAAGGAGTGGTAGGCTTAATAGAAATATTTGACCAGGACCGATTAATGGTAAGAAACATAACTTAATAGCACATGATTTAGAAAAGGTAAAATAAATTAAAGGAAATGACCAAAGTAGAAATACAATAACTGAAATGATAATTCTCTTCATTCATCACCAGAATCGGAGCTTTTTTCCTCATTATCATCTTTATCTCTAATGTTTTCTTCATCATCTTCCGAACCACCGGTGCTTTCCTCATTACCATCTTCTGAACCAACACCAACACTACTTCTCTCATCATCATCTTCCGAATCAATTCTACTTTCCTCACTAACTTCTTCCAAATCAGTGCTACTTTCCTCATTATCATCTACGTCATCTGACCAATTGACTAGTTTCGATCCTGTCACTGGTAGCAGGGTTTCCGTGTACTTGAAAACTTCATGAAAATCAAAGAACAGATCAGTGTCTATGTATCTCCCCACTTTCTTGTCGAGGTTATACAAGAACCAATCACCACTCCTCGCTAGTAATAATTCAACGCTGTTGAAAATACCGTAGACCCAATCAACTCTCACACCTACATCAATAGTAAGCATCATAGTCCATGATGCCTTAACTCCAACACCACGAAGGCATGCCTCATCATCTAAGGTCCACAATTTAATCCTATCGACTTTTTCACTGAAATTGAAGATAATGACAGGAACAGAATCCTTAAAGTCAGCAATACAAGCATCATTTGATCGGACAGGGAGGCTAATATCACAAATAAACACCTCTTTGTTCAAGTCAAAAGCCATCATACCATTATGTCCAATGGCAAACAGAAATCCATGGAGGCATGTCTCAATCCTATGCCTATACAGAATGTCACTCAACCTAGTCTCAATGTTTCGCCAAACATTTTTATTTAGCGAATAGACCTCGGGAAATGTATCCTTGGATAAAACCCTAACAACCTTAAAATCAAAATCAATAGGATCAAATCCAAACCCTAAAGCCGCGTTTCCCTTACCATTATCAAGAGTATGCCTGGGAATGAGTTTCAATCGCTTAGTAGCCGGGTTCCAAATGTATATATCAGTTCGTTTTTCTGTAGTAAACCAACGGAAATTCACAATGGCAGAAACACAAACAATTCCGCAAACACAGCCAATAAGAAAAGACGGAGGCGTACAAGGGTAATCACCTGTGGAGTAAGGAAAGTCGAGATGAACCACATTGTCATCACAACCACCAAGCTGGTAGAGTGAAAATGAGCTGTCTTCTTCATTATTGAAGAGACGAACGATGAGAGCAGTTTTCTTATTATCTTCGCTGCTACTACTTGTGATTGCCCTACTGAGGTGACATTTGACCAATGTAGGGCTTGAAATAAGAGAGTGCCATGTTTTGGATACAGCTTTGCATACAAGCAGGGTCCTCACATCCAGTCTGGAGAGCACTTCGATTAACAGATCTTCCTCCTTTAATCTCTCGCCACCCGCGTTTTGCTTCTTCCCCATTTCAGTTCATTCAAGGGTTTACGTAGTTTTTTAAGTGTATTTCATAGTGAGAAAAATGGGTTATAGTAACACTTTTAACTTCAGGGTCGTGTTTTTTATTAGCCGTTTTCAAAGTTTTCATCCAAATCAAGGAGCAACAGTCAACCACAATAATGTTAATAAAGTCACATAATTACTTTCATATTCTTGTGAGTTAAAAGAAATTGACATAATACTTATTTAATGCAGGGGTATGTTATGGAAAGTTGTAAACAAATAAGCAATTAATGAGCTTTGGAATTGTAGAACGTCAATCAAAAAGAAATTGTAAGCAAAATCTAAAATAACTATTACTCTCTTGGTTTCTTTTTATATGCCGCTTGACTTTTTTGCACATATTTCAAAGTGCTTTGATTGGGTACTTAAATTTATTATTTTTAAAATTTTCTTTTTTTGAATAAAAGTGTATAAACGATAGTATAATTCAAAAAAAGAAAATTTAAAAAATAATAATTTTAAGTACCCGTCAAAGCGCTTTAAAATGTGTGCAAAAAAGTCAAACGTCATATAAAAAGAAACGGAGAGAGTAATATTTATCACATAATAAAAAAAACATCTATCATTCATCTAGTTTATTCTTCAGCAATCATAGAATTGGTTGTGAATCTGCGGAAACTACCTACTTCTCTATAATTTGACAAGAATTTGAAACAGTACATGTTGATGTCAATTTTCATCAAATGGGGTGTCATAATACGATACGGGTACTCGTATAGAACTTTAGTATATATCCAAGATCGTTAATGGAGGAGATTCGAATTTTTTAGAATTTACTGAGCTTGAGATTTATTTCTACGAAGAACTCCAGAGTTTATGGTGTTGGATCACATAATTCTCAAGATGCAGTACTCCTATTATTGTCAACTAGTTCTAGTGAGTTTTCTCGTATACAATTCTTGGGCTTCTTGTGCGCTAGAAAATGAAGACCGGTTGGCTCTATTTTAATATAGGCTGGCAGGCTGCACTCCATAGTAGCAGTGTAACTTAATCTTCTACTAACTTGCAACTATTTACATTAATATGGATAACATGATATCCTATTTAAACAAATATCTATGTCATCAAGGAAAACTGAGCTTCTTGTTGAAGGTGAAGGCTCCGAGTCTCGTGACTCCACTGATGGCGGAGCCAGAGGTGTCTTCAACGGTCTCAGGGTCATGCTAGGATCCAAGACAGGGGTATCCAACACCTGCAGCATCTTTTAAGAGCTCAGAAATTTTAAGGAATCCAGCCATCCAGGCAACACAAGACAATTCTCTGTTATATTTTGTTAATAGGATAAAGGATGGGATATTTTAAGAGTAAGAATTTCCCATAAAGCAACAAATTTAATGTTGTTTACAGCCTGGGTGCTATAAAATATCCGAGTCCGAAAACAGCATAGGGTTTATAGCTAGCACCTCGCAGACCTATATGGAAAGTGTCCAAGAAGTATGTCCTTACAAGAAACAGCCATATGTGCCGATATCTGTTGAGATACACAATTGTCACAATTCAACTCAGTAAGATGGTATAAACCAAAGGTAGTTTCACTTTCAGCCATGTCTTCTTTTGACATAGATCAACCAAATGCTAAGGGCGAGCAACCCATGTTTAAGGCAAAAAGTTTTCCTCTTAACTTTGTATCTCATTTTCAACACGCAATCACAAGTAGCTGTAGTAACATGTTTTCAATAGACACAGATAGTTAACCTGATGATCTTAGCACTCCCCAAGAGAACTAATTTGCAGCCTCTATCAGTGATTACAAATCGAAGGGTTCATTAGATCCTCAGTTAAAATTAAATCTGTTCACGAGGTTTCCTATATTTGCAAATATGTCCTAAAGTTTGCACCTCCCAATTTTCTTAGGTTGGTCCAATAACTCATATATTTGACTCAGATGAGATGTAACAGCCAAAAAAAAATAAAAATTAAAACAGTATTCAGTTGAAGCTCAACTAGTTGCTTGCAAGTGTTGAGACAAATGCAATGCAAATGCAGGCAAGGAGAGGTAGGCTTAATAGAAAATTTTGACCAGGGCCAATTTATGGTATTCAGAAAAGGTAAAATAAATTAAAGGAAATGACCAAAGAAGAAGTACAATAACTGAAATGATGATTCTCATCAATCATCACCAGAATCGGCGCTTTTTTCCTCATTATCATCTTCAGAATCTCTGCTGCTTTCTTCATCATCTTCCGAACCACCAGTGCTTTCCTCATTATCATCTTCTGAACCAACACCAACGCTACTTCTCTCATCATCATCTTCCGAATCAACGCTACTTCCCTCACTAACTTCTTCCGAATCAGTGCTATTTTCCTCATTATCATCTTTGCCGGACCAATTGACTAGTTTTGATCCTGCCACTGGTAGCAGGCTCTCCGTGTACTCAAAAACTTTATCAAAATCAAAGAAAGGATTAGTGTCTATATATCTCCCCTCTTTCTTGTCGAGGTTGTACGAGAACCAATCACCACTCACTAGTAAAAATTCAACGCTTTTGAAAATGCCGTAGACCCACTCACATCTCTCACCTGCATCAATAGTAAGCATCATAGTCCACGATGCCTTAACTCCAACACCACCAAGGCATGCCTCGTCATTTAAGGTCCACAACTTAATCCCGTCCCATTTTTCTTTAAAACTTAAAATAATGACAGCAACAGAATCATAAAACTCAGCAATACAAACATCATTAGACCGGACAGGGAGTTGAATATCACAAATAAACACCTCTTTGTTCAAATCGAAAGCCATCATACCATTATTGCCAATCGTAAACAAAAACCCATGGAGGCAAATTTCAAAAATATTCCTATTTGGGAGATCACTCAACTTAGCTTCAATCTTTCGCCAAACATTTCTATTCAGTGAGTAAACCTCAGGAAAAATATCCTTGGATAAAACCCTAACAACCTTAAAATCAAACTCAATTGAATCAAAACCAAATCCGAACACCACCCTCGCCATATGATCACAATCATAAACAGTATTATGCGGGGGAATGAGTTTGGATTGCTTAGTAGCAGGGTTCCAAATATATATATCACTTAGTTTGTTAGCAGTAGATTCACACCAGTTTGCATCGATATCAACACACGGATCAACACAAGCATAAACAATGCCGTAAACACAACCAATTAGCAAAGACGGAGGCGTAAAAGGATAGTCATCTTTCAAGTACGGGAAGCCGAGATGATGCACATAGTTGTCACAACCATCACCGAGCTGGTAGAGTGAAAATGAGTCGGCTTCTTCAGGGAAGTCAAGACGAACAATGAGAGTACTCACAGTTGGATTATCAGCTACATTGTTGCGGGCACGATTGAGGTGAGATTTGATTAATATAGGGTTCGAAATGAGGGCGTGCCATGATTTGGATACAGTTTTGCATTGAAGCAGAGTCTTTAAGTCCAGTCTAGAGAGAACCTCGATTAACATTGATAACTCCAAATCCCGATCTAGGACCTTCCCGGCCGATCCCACGCCTGGAAGCGGTGTCGCTGCGGTTGGGACTCTGCAAAACAACACCGGAGGGGGGTTTGGACCCTGGCGGCGCCTCCGGCGTGAGAATAAGTAACGGCTTTGGAAAGGGAGATAGGAATATAGAGAAATCTAAATATGGAGGGTGTGTGTATAGGCTAGGTGTGTAAAAGAGAATGTAACCCCTGCACCTTTCCTCCTTGGTCTATATATAGGCCCAGGATTAGGGTTTAGGGGTTGTACCAGCAATCATGAGCGTTGAATCCTAGGTAGGTAGGACACCTGGGTGATGTTGATGGATTGCACGTGTCCAGGTGACGGATTGTGGCAGCGTGTGCCGGGCTCCTGCTGGCGTGTGGTTTAAATAGGAAATAATTATCCCAATCATTAGGAATCTTTACGTGTCGTCACCAGGTGTGGCCATCGGTCATGGCCTAACCACGTCACGTACCAATGTGTAGTCTTCATGTGCGTTATTGCCTTTGTCGCCAGGGATGGATTAAACTTTGAACTTAAGCCCAACCTGTGAGCTCGAGTTTTGTAGGTGAGTCCGGACTACGATATGAGTTCGGACTTATTAATGGACCCGGATTCCGATACGAGTTCGGACTAGTAGATGAGCCAGGACTCCGATACGGGCTAGGACTTGAAGGTGAGTCATGACAGAACATGAATCCAGACTAGCTGGTGGACCATGATTGAGATATGAGTCCGGGGTCCAGGACGGGTCCGGGCTATACATAGCCTATCAATGACCTAGACATGTCACGTAACGAGGTGTAGATTTTCTCACACAGGATGTTGCCTTTGTCGCCAGGAGGTAGTTAAACTTAAAGCTTGAACCATAGTCTGGCAATGCGTCCGGACTGGTACCTAGGTCATGACTCCCAGATGAGTCTGGACTAGGAGGCGAGCCATGACTGTAATGGTAATCCGGGCTATACACAGCCTATCATTTGCCCCCCACTCCCTTATTCAGATTTTCTGGATGGGGGAGTAGAAATTCCTTATTAGGTAACTTTGAAAAAATTCCTGGCTTGATTGTTGCCCCCCAACCCGGATTGTTGTCAAGGATGGCAATCCGGTGTTAAGGGGAAGTCCTGGTTCTTTCTTAAGTCCAAAGCCGAAGGCTCTGAGTAACTTAGAAAAAATTCCTGGCTTGATTGTTGCCCCCAAACCCGGATTGTTATCAAGGATGGCAATCCGGTGTTAAGAGGAAGTCTTGGTTCTTTCTTAAGTCCAAAGCCGAAGGCTTTGAGTAACTTAGAAAAAATTCCTGGCTTGATTGTTGCCCCCAAACCCGGATTGTTATCAAGGACGGCAATCCGGTGTTAAGAGGAAGTCCTGGTTCTTTCTTAAGTCCAAAGCCGAAGGCTCTGAGTAACTTAGAAAAAATTCCTGGCTTGATTGTTGCCCCCAAACCCGGATTGTTATCAAGGACGGCAATCCGGTGTTAAGAGGAAGTCCTGGTTCTTTCTTAAGTCCAAAGCCGAAGGCTCTGAGTAACTTAGAAAAAATTCCTGGCTTGATTGTTGCCCCCCAACAATCCGGTGTTGTGGAAGTCAATAAGTCCGGATTGTATGAAATTTTGGCCACTGTGGAATGCGAAACGATTTCAGTTTTTCCCCCCCTTTTTCCTTTGAAAAGTTACTGACCTTTCTGCCTCGGGAACAGATGCATCCCCCTGTCGCAATTATGACTCCTGTCTTTTCATCCTTTTTGTATTTTTCTCTTTTGTACTTTATTTTCTTGGAAGCCAATAATATTCTGCCATCTGTCTTTTTATTGTTCTTTTCCCTTCCTTCTATAAAAACCGCTCAACTGTTCATTTCCCCTTTTACTTCCTTTTTAAAAAACCCTCTTCGCTCTTTTTCTTTCTCCGACGTCCCTGCAAGTCCCTTTCCGGCGAAGGATCTCGTAAAGCCGTCCTTTTTCTCCTGCTTCTTTGTAAGTTTTCCGATTCCCTTTGCTTTTTACTTCGTGTTTTTCATTTCGGTTCTCCATTTTCCCCTTTGTGCTAACTGTTCATACTTAGATTTGGGGGTTTCGAAAAGTTTTTGTTTTTGTGTGATGTTTCTGTCGATACTTGTGCTAGTTTGGTCCCGATTTAGGTTGCATGTGCTGTGAAGACTTTGATTGTGCGATTTTAGATTTCTGGGTTTCGGTGTTCTTGATGTTCTTGGCTTGAAGTTTTGTGTGTATCTGTGTGTATATTTGTTTTAATCTTGTTTCGGTAATATGTGTTTGGGTTTAGTTGTTTTTGACGATTTGTGTTTGTGGCGTTGTATATAATCCGGATTTGGGTTAATCCGAATTATTTGACTGGTTTATTATTTGGCTGATTTTTGATCCGGTTATTGTAAAATATGGATATTGAATGACTTCTAGGTAAGATTTGTCTAATTGAGAATACGTAATCCGTACTGAGATAATAAAACTTACTTGAAATTGGTCTTTTTAGGTTTATGTTTCGGACTAAGTCTCGAGCCCGTCGCGTTCTTATTCCCCTTTCCGACCCTTCTAATTGTAGCGAGTCTTCACCTTCTAGTAATCCAGAGATAATAGAATTATATTGGTGTAGAATGGCTAAGAAGAAGAAACAATCCGGACCTCTCGTAACCCAGTTATTTGTTCATGAGCCTCCCCGTGGTGGTGTACTCAGTACTCCGGACGGATATTGGTCGGATACTAGCTATTTCTTCGTGAAGAAAGATCCGGCTATAGAAGAGGAGTTTTATTATAGGGACCTTAGCCTTTGTTACCGGAGCAGACAAGAATTCGGACATCCAGGGCCATACGATGCCTCCGTTTTTGATGCTGCTTTCTCTAGCATGTGTATTAGCGAGGCCCCATATCCGTTGAAAGAGAAATTTTCTAGTCTCCCGGATGTTCAGATGGACAAACTGGTCCGGGCTGCTTTTCAGTTGGGCCCTGAAATCAGCTGGAGATGGCCTCAATCCGGGGAAAGGATTTACCACAGACCTGCGGACGGTTATGTTGGCGTCTGGCTAGAAACCCTTCGATCCGGATGGAACCCCAGGTGCCATCAATTTATAAAACACTTGTGTAAGTATGTATATAGAATTTCAATAATGCAAATTACCCCCAACGGGGTTAAGTGGATGACCTGGTTCCTTTCTGCTTGCAATAAAATGGGGTACCAGCCCACACTACGACTCTTCCACCAACTCTTTAAACTAGTCCAATCTAACAAGGAACCTTTATACGAAATCCGATTCCGGGCTGAAGAATGTGGTTATCCCTCCGGAACTGCTAAACCTGTCATACAGCAATCTACCTTGAAGTATTGGAGTGGTGAATTGATATTTTTGAAAGGCTTGGATTTGGAGTTCCTGCCATATATAGTTTCTGGAGCTGAAGCAGAAGTATTTGATACTTATACACTTGAAGGAGAAGCCTTAACTCAAATTCACCGGTTTTGTGAATGCCTCGGGTTTCAACTGACTCGGGATAGTTTCATGAAACATGATAAGTTGTTTGAGCTTGGATGTAAGTTGTCGTAATTCTTCTTTTTGTAAACCGGACTAATTCTTTTGATATACTGATATTTGCTCTTTCCTTTATGCAGGTTTGCCGTACTTCCGACCCGAGTTGTACGCGATCATGTCTTCGAATGCTCTTGCTGCTTCTTTTAGGAAACTCGGAGGTGTTCACAGCACCAAGGGTCCGGTCGAGATTGGGGGGTCCGGTTCTAGTGCGTTGAAGGAAGGTGGTGCGGAGTCTGTTGCCCCGGCTCCCCCGCCACCCGAACCTGTGGCTGATGCTGTTGACGTTGAGCTAGTCGAGGACTTGGGACCTCGTTCTTCAAAGAAGAGGAAGATTCACGTGGGGAAGAAAACGCCTGCAAAGGCGAAAGCCACTGTCGATAAAATTGTTGCTGATAATGATGGGAGGGGTCCGGATAATGAATCCATCCGAATTGGGAACTTAACTCTGGAGCAACTTGCTGGTATGTGCGCTGATATTCCTACTGACTCGGATTTCGAAGAGATGGAAGAGGCTGGTAGCAATGCTTGCCTGAAACGCCTCGTTGGCCACTGGGCACATGTAAGTTGTTTGAAAATTATCCTTGTGTTTTGTAATTCTCTCTTTCGCTTTGTTGATTTTTGATTTCTGTTTTGTAGACCGGTAGTCTAATCAGCGCACTTGCCAGCATTATTATTACCGAAAGAAAATCTGCACACGAGTTCGCTAACGAAAAGGATGCCCGGATTCGAGACCTTGAATTGGAGAATGCTTCTATAAAAGCCAAAAATGCCGAGCAGGAATCGGAGTTCACTTCCAAGCTATCCGGGTTTCAAGCTGACATGGCGAAGGTTGAGAAGAAAGCCGATGAGTTGGATGCACTCAACAAACAACTCCTTCTTGGAGAAGCCAAGTCCCGTGAAGCTGCTGTGGCGGAATTCAAAGAAGGTCCGGAGTATGACCAATCTATCGCGGATGCTGCTGCCCCTGAGATTCTCCGGGCTTGGCTTGTTGCTGAAAGGCATATCAAAACCGATCCTGCTGCTGACTGGGATTCTTTTATTGGTGAATTCCTGGCTGCCAAGCTCTCAATCGAGCAGGGGAAAGGAGAGCCTCAACCTTATGATGGCCCCAATCCGAGCTTCCTCCCTCATCCTTCCAATCCGATTGTGCCCTCCCCGACTAAACCTGTTGAAGATTAACTTATCATGTGTTTTGAACATTTTGTATTTGGGATCTCTGTAACGTAACTTCTATTTGCTGTTTTTTGGTCCAAACTTTTGGGGATGTTTCCGGGTTGTACGGCCAGCCCGGGTCTCTTTATTTGCTCTAATTTCTTTATACTATCGTTTGCAATCCTGCCTCTGATGTTTTTGATATTTTGCATTCCTCTGCTAAATTTATGTTGCTCATGGGTCCGGTCTCATAACGTGATTCTGAACCGGACCCTAGATTTAGTACTTAGAGTATAGTCTAAGATTTTCATTTGATGCGTATTGCTCGTGAGTCCTGTCTCATGGCTTGGTTCTGAGCCGGACTCTAGATTTAGTACTTAGAATAGAATCTAAGATTTTTGTTTGATGCATATTGCTCGTGAGTCCGGTCTCATGGCTTGGTTTTGAGCCGGACTCTTGATTTAGTACTTAGAATAGGATCTAAGATTTTTGTTTGATGCATATTGCTCGTGAGTCCGGTCTCATGGCTTGGTTCTGAGCCGGACTCTTGATTTAGTACTTAGAATAGGATCTAAGATTCTTGTTTGATGCATATTGCTCGTGAGTCCGGTCTCATGGCTTGGTTCTGAACCGGACTCTTGCTTTAGTACTTAGAATAGAATCTAAGATTTTTTGTTTGATGCATATTGCTCGTGAGTCCGGTCTCATGGCTTGGTTCTGAGCCGGACTCTTGATTTGTTTTGGTGCGTATTGCTGGGGGCCCTGGCTGCAATATTTGCCTATGGCTCCGAGCCAGGGTTACTGATTTTGCATATTGCTGGGGACCCGGGCTACATGTTATGCCTATAGCTCTGAGCCCGGGTTATTACAAAAATTGAAATGTACTGGAAGTTTAAATATACATGATAATATGAAAAGAAACAAGACATCGAGACCGGTTTTATTTATAGAAAAATCAGGAATACAAAGCTCTTATTCTAATCTGGGCTTTTGGGAGCTCCTTATTCTTTATCCGGTCGCTGCAATCCTCTTACTGGTAAAATTTTCGGAGTCTAAGGCCATGCCAAGTATTGGGGACCTCAGATCCATCCATATGAACCAACTTGTATGTGCCGGGCCGAATTACCTCCATTATCTTGTATGGTCCTTCCCACTTTGGCATGAGTTTTCCGGTATTGGTAGGATCAGACGCCTCTGTATCACGAAGGACCAGGTCTCCAACTCGAAAGTTCTTAACCCGGGCCTTCTTCCCAAAGTACTCTCTAGTTTTTTCCTTGTATTTTTCCATCCTCTCAATAGCTTGATCCCGGACTTCGTCAATCAAAATCAAGTTAGTCTGTAACCCTTCTTCATTAGCTATTTCTTCAAAATTTATGGCCCGGTGGGAAGGATTTCCCACTTCAATTGGTAGTAAAGCTTCAGTGCCGTAGGCAAGTTTGAATGGGGTTTCACCAGTGCTAGTCCGGGGACTAGTCCTGTATGCCCATAACACGTTTGGCAGCTCCTCGGGCCACTTATTCTTGCTTTCCTGTAGCCTCTTCTCAATTCCTCTAAGCAAAATCTGGTTTGTAACTTCAACTTGGCCGTTTCCTCTTGGGTATGCAACAGATGATTTTTTGTGCTTGATTCCTCTTTCTTTCAGGTAGCCTTCGAAATCGGACCCCACGAATTGTGGCCCGTTATCAGAAACTAGAACCATTGGTAGCCCGAACCTCATCAGTATGTTGTCCATAAACCGAATGCAATCCTGTTGGTTGATTGTTCTCATTGCCTTAGCTTCCGCCCACTTGGTCATGTAATCAATTGCCACAAGCAAATATCTCAGGTCGCCTTTAGCCCGGGGAAATGGACCCATGATATCAATACCCCAAACTGCAAACGGGATAGGAGACAGGACTGAGGATGGTAAGACCGGGCTCTGTCGTGGGACATTGCTGAAAAGTTGGCAGTTCTTGCACTTCTTCACAAACTCCACAGCGTCATTATGAATTGTAGGCCAGTAATAACCCTGCCTTATAATCTTGTGAGCCAGGGCCTTTGCAGATAGATGGTCTCCACAAATTCCCTCATGAACTTCCTGCAGACAATAGGTAGCTTCAACCGGTCCCACGCATTTTAGAATTGGTGCCGAGTAAGTCCGGCGATAGAGTAACCCTTCTTCCAAAAAGAACTTTGCCGCTTTATTCCTGAGTCTTTGAGCTTGACTCTTCTCAGAAGGCAGTTCTCCCTTTTCCAAATACAGAATTATGGGCGTCATCCAGCTGGGTTGATCATCAATTTCCATTACTTCCTCTTGATCCATTGTTGGTTTAGCTAGTTCCTCAAAGTAAACTGAGCTATCCAAATCAGCCGAGTTCTGGACTAATTTAGATAGGATGTCAGCTTCTGTGTTGTCCTCTCGATTTACTTGACAAATTTCAAATCTGGGTATCATAGCTAGGAAACCTTGAACCAAGGCTTGATACCTTCCCAGTGTTGGGTCTTTTGCAACGTACTCTCCGGTCGTTTGTTTGACTACTATCTGAGAATCACTGAAAATCCTTAGCTTATTCACCTTTAAACTTCGGGCTAGACGGAGTCCGGCTAGAAGAGCTTCGTACTCTGCCTGATTGTTCGTTGCTTGGAACTGAAATCCAATTGCTTGCTTTATCTTGAAACCATCCGGACTCTTGAGTATGAGCCCGGCTCCAGATCTCTCATTGGTTGATGAGCCATCTACATGCAAAATCCAGGTTTCATGATCAAGTGTGGATTCCTCCCCGGGTTCTGTCTCCATTGAAATGTGAACAGGTTCGGGGAAAGAACATTCCACAATGAAATCGGCTAAAGCTTGGGATTTGATAGATGTTCTTGGGATAAAAGTTAGGGAGAATTGGCTTAGCTCAATAGCCCAGTTAACCAACCTCCCCGAGACATCAGGTTTGTGAATAATTTTCCTTAGTGGCTGATCAGTTATAACTTTGATTTCCCTCCCTTGGAAATAATGCCGCAGCTTCCGGGATGCAGTGATGAGAGCGAAAGCAAATTTTTCGAGGTTTGGGTAACGGGTTTCAGCATCTTTGAGCACTTGGCTCACATAATAAACCGGCTTCTGCTCACCGTCGTGATCCCGGATTAGGGCTGCTCCCACAGCCAGGGTACCTGCAGACAAGTAAATGCTTAAAGGCTCCCCGGGCTCGGGTTTGGTTAAGATTGGAGGTGCGGCTAGGTATTCTTTGAGGGAGTCGAAAGCTTGTTGGCAATCCGGGCCCCAAACAATTTCTTTCTTTTTCTGAGCTCCCTTCAGCAAGTTGAAGAAAGGCAAGCAACGATCTGCGAGCTTAGGAATAAACCTTCGCAATGCTGCTAACGATCCTGCAAGTTTTTGTATGTCTCTCTGGGTCCGGGGTGCTTGCATCTCAGTTATTGCTTTGATTTTTTCTGGGTTGGCTTCGATTCCCCTTTGGCTAATCATGAAACCTAAGAATTTTCCCGCTCCAACCCCGAAAGTGCATTTGTCCGGATTCAGTTTCATCTTTTGCTTCCTTAAGTTCTCAAAACATTCTTTCAGATCAGAAATGTGTGTCTGGACTGTTGCTGACTTTGCTATCATGTCATCGACATATGATTCCAGGTTTCTCCCCAGTTGACTGTTGAAGATTTCGACCATTGCCCTTTGGTAAGTAGATCCGGCATTCCTTAATCCAAAGGGCATAAGTTTGTAGGCGTAGACCGCCCGGTGTGTTATGAATGCTGTCTTGGCTATATCAGCCGGGTTCATCTTTATTTGATTATAACCGGAGAAGGCGCACGATCTTCGTTTTAATATTTAAGATTCGTTCCGCAGAGACTATATATTTTTCGCAACTCCTTAATTTCTAATTTAGGCGAACTAGAACAATTAATTTGAGATGAATTTTTTTAAAAAAATCTAATTTAACAAGTAAAATTATCTAACTAGGTACCAAAAGAAATAATAATAAACACACGTATGAAATTAAATGCATGCGAAACATTCTAATTACTTGACATGGAAATTAAACATTAATGTACGGTAAATGAACAAAATTAAACTAAAGCAAATCTTGTATAAAAAGCTAAACTACGAAAGTGAACAAAATTAAAGCTAACCTGGTAGACTAATTAAACACATTAAGTGACTTTAAAGCAAATGAAGCATTAACAACTAGTTTATTAAAATTTCAAAACGCAATAACATCACGAATAAAACAAACAAGATACTAATAGCATTGAATCTAACTTTAGCCAGGGCCAACAATTAGAATAAATACACGGGAAACAAACTTTAAGCTAATTAACTAACAAAACAAATGGTTGCAGATTTGCGGTAATTCAATAAAAAAAAGGAACAAAAATAAAGAAACAGAAATACGCGAAGACCCAAAACAAACTACAAACGAAAAAAAAACAAGGCGCGTGAAGCCCACGCGCGGGAAAAAAAACAAAAAAAAATGAACTGCTGCGGTTGCTGTGCAGAATTCAGGCCGGAAAATTAACAGAAAAACTCAAAAACTGACCGGAAAATGACCTCTAACCGGAAAAATTAAACCACCAAAAATTAAGATTAGTCCCTAAACAAAATAAAAAACTTACTTTAACATTAAATCTAACACTAAATCTAAAGATTAAAGACCCCAACTTTAACACTAACAACACCAAATCAAGCTCTAAACTAACAAACCCACTTCATTTAAGTACCAAATCCAACACCAAAAATTAAATCTACAAGCTACAATAAACACCCAACATCAAATCTAACACTAAATTACCAAACCCACTACAATATTTCACCAAGCCCAACAAGTAAAGTAAATCTAAATCTTGAAAAATCAAACCCACTTTAAAATTTAAATTTAAAGAGGCTCAACTCAAGAACAAAATAAAAAGTAAATTTAGAGCATTAACACTACATAACATTAAATAAAAAGGGCTCCTTTATACCTCAAGTGGTAGCACAAAGGCTATTTGACCCACTTTATTGGATTTATAAAAGTTCATAGCCAAGAAATGAAAAGAACAAGATGGAGAATTAAAGTAAATGCTTGAATTGACATTAAAATGAAAGAGAGTTTACAAAATTTAAGCTATTGCAATGAAAGAGAAAACTAGATCTAGGAAATAAAAGAGAGCCTAACTAAAAATTTAGGCTAGGCTAAAACTAGGGTTTTTTACAAAGGGGAAGGAGGGGGGTATTTATAGGGGAAAATTAGGGTTTTGGGGAAGGGTTGGGTTAATCTTGGCCCTTCATCTTAAACTTTAATCAACCAACACCTTATTTTGTCTTTTTCTTCCATCCTTGCTTTGTCTTTTCCACTTTTGCCCTTCCTTGTCCCTTTTTCTTCTTTCTTTCTTCTTTTCTTCTTCTTTTCTTTATTTTTCCAAATATCTACAAAATATGAAAAACAACTAATTAATTTATTTAAAAATACGAAAACTAACAATAAAATAGGTACAAGAGAATGCAAAAATATGCACTAATCAAATGCCCCCATACCTATCTTTTGCTCGTCCTCGAGTAAAACAAAACAAAACAAAAAAAACTATAACACTAATACCACTTCCGTAGGTGATCACGGTTGCATTTGGCATATGCAACAAGCCCTTTAAACCCCTAGGCAGCCCTAGTGGACGAGTGAGGTCTCGTGAGGGCCTATGGTGAATGTACCCACAAAATCCATCTAGCTCATATAAAAGATTGCATGGCAATGCAACGCCACACATACATGTCCTCTCATGTTACATCAACTTAAGAATCAAAGTGAATTTGCAAAGTCTTGGTGTGGAAGGTGCAAGGATTCACATAGTAGACTCAAAGAAGCATACAAGAGTGATTAAAAACCCATGTCAAGTGCAAAAATAGTTGGAAAACATGCTAAGAACACAAGAGCACACCTTAGAGTCAAAACTTGAGATTTCATATGCACAAGAAACAAGCAATACCTCACCTTTCACTCACAGAAGAATATTCACTCAAGAACAAGGGAAGGTGTATCACTCTACTCCAACAAGATCAAAAACATGCTTGACACTTGGTATCAATCTAACTTGTAACACAACGTACATCAAAGATGACAATCAAAAGGTCTTTATTTGGGTTGTAATGGGGGCTAGGGACAAGGTATGTCAAGAAAGGCCAAAATGAGGTGAAGTGTCAAAAGCTAGTAGTAACTACAAGAATTTAAACATCTCACCAAACATTCCCCCCAACACTTTACAACTTTATTTACAACTTTATTGAACAAAAAGGCTTGATTAGTCTAAAGAAGGAGGATTACTAAAACACAAGTATGCTCTCATTTTATTTTTTTTTTATTTTTTTATTTTTTTATTTTTTTTTTATTTTTTTTTTCTTTTTATTATTTTTTTTTCTTTTTTTTCTTTTTTTTTTTTTTATTTATAATTTTTTATGAGAGCTACAATATAGACAACTATAATCCTCCTCACCTTTAGCTTGAGTAACGACTAACAGCCAAAACAGATATTTCCTCAAAAGTAATGAACAAAAGTAAACCCATCCCACACCCTATTATTCACTAAAGTTCCTACTAGCCTTTGGCAAAATGGGATCAAGATTAAGTAAGGCTAAACAAGAAAAGGTCTTAGGCAAGTAATGTGGTGTGTCACCGAAAAAAATAGGATTTAAGCTCAAAGGGTAAACTAATGATCACATAAGAATGGTTTGGACATTTTTGGAAATATAGGTTTATTCCTAAATGCCTTTATCATCTTATCACCAATGATGTCATGCATATCAAGAGAGACTTCAAACAAGAGCTAGTAATGCAAATGACAAGTGGACACTCAAGCAAAAGAATATGGATGCAAAAGATGTGCATATAGGCTCAAAACTCACTTGGTGTGGAAATAGCATAATCAATCTCAAGCCAAGGACTCATCAATGCACCTATTTGTACTCTAAGCATGAAAACCAAGTCAACTTGCACATATTCATGACCTTCTAATTTCTTGCACAATTCACTAAGCCTACTAGTTTCACCTAGTTAGTGTAAGTGTGTGAACAAGAACTCAGCAAATCACTTCTCAAACAAAAGCTAATGGATCATAATATTATCATAGCATGCAAGGGTGCATCAAGCAACTAGCAATCAATTAACGAGACTAGAATAAGATTAAAACTCTACTATTTACAATTCTACAACTCTTTTTGTGATTTTTTTTTCATTTTTTAATTTTTTTGGATTTTCTGATTTTTTTTGTATGTACACTAAAAACCCTCCCCATACCTAGATCATGCATTGTCCTCAATGTATGCAAATGCAAGAGAAGTGAGTTAAAGAGAATGAGGAGATAATACCTGATAAGGGATGACGGAGACGAATGAAAATGAAAAACAACTAATTAACACGACTCACGCACACAATTCCTCCCCCATACCTAGAGTCTTGGTAGGGGAACGATAGAATAAAACCGAATCAGCCGATGCCGGTAGGAAAATTGGGGTGACGCTTTGAGAAAGAATCAAGACATTTGTGAAAATTTTGACTAGAAAAGATTTTCTCAAGCAACATGGAATCATTCAACCATATAGAACAAGTGTCACTAATGTTCTCCCTAAACCAACTTAAGGCTTCTTCATTTTGTTTAAGCAAATTAGAGACAATGAAAGTTTGGTCATGGGAAGAATCACTAGGAATGACATAAGATAAGGATTCATCTTGTCCTAAGGGTTGTTGATCAAACTCGGGAAGATACAACGTTGAGTCAAATGCGGGAGGTTTTCCTACGGGACTCATGACAATGGGCGCAACACTAACCACCTCGGGTGGGGTCTTCCACGGAGAACAAATTTCGTCCAACTCTCGCAACATTTCTGCCGAGGTCATATCCCTTAACGACTCATTATACTCTCGATTGGACTCATAGTTGACTTTGAAATCCTCTTTGAGAAGAGACTCAATTTCACTATCCTCAAAGCTAGACCATGTGACAAACTTGTTGACCACATTGACCCCTATTGGTTGTTCAAAAAGCTCGTTGGGTTCTTTACCTATATTGAAAATGTTAAGGTCAATGGTCATGTTACCAAAGGTGAGTTTCATCGAACCATTCCTACAATTAATCAAGGCATTCGATGTAGCAAGAAAAGGTCGTCCTAGAATGATCGGAATTTGGTTCTTAGGATTCGTGACGGGTTGAGTCTCGAGAACGACAAAGTCAACCGGGAAGATAAAATCACCAATCTTAATCAAGACATCTTCGACTATTCCCTTAGGCATTTTGACAGAACGATCAGCAAGCTGGAGCGTCATGTTCGTTTTCTTGAGCTCGCCTAACCCTAGGGCTTGATAGACAGAAAATGGAAGAAGATTCACACTCGCTCCTAAATCAAGTAAAGTTGTGTCCACAAAAGTGTTGCCTATGACACATGAAATTGTAGGACAACCGGGGTCCTTATATTTCACGGGAATTTGGTTCGAAAGAATTGAGCTAACATGAGAAGTCAAAAAGGCTTTCTTAGGGACGTGAGTGGAACGTTTATGAGTACACAAATCTTTTAGACACTTAGCATAAGAGGGAATTTGTTGAATGGCATCTAAAAGAGGAATGTTGATCTCGACTTGTTTGAAAACTTCCAAAATCTTCTCTACTTGAGGCGATTGTTTATTAGGAAGGAGTCTTTGAGGATAAGGAGCTTTAGGCTTAAAGACTCGTTCGCTAGACACATCGGGAATGGATTTGGAAAGTGGAACGACAACCGAAGATTCGTTAGGTGAAGGTGATTTTGAAAGTGAAGAAGGTTCACTAGATGATGGTTGCTTATGAGAAGATTCCGGTGACTCGGGAATCGGGATTTGTGTGGAGTGATCAAGGCTAGGGTTCGGTTCAACGTTTGACTCTTCGTCTTCCTTGGAAGACTCGACTCCAACATGATTATCAACTTGGTTTCCCGACCTAAGAGAGATGATAGCATTAACATTTTCGTGAGGTCTTTGGTTGAGAGGAAATTTAGGGTTGACTTCGGGTTGACTCGGGAACTTGTTCTTCTCTCGCTCACACATGGCATTGGCTAATTGACTCACTTGAACCTCTAACTTAGATATGGCTTGAGTACTAGCATTTAAAATTTGCCTATCTTGGGTCATGGTTTGCATGAAGGTTTGTTGAGATTGAGCCAAATTAGTCGTTGATTTTAAAAGCGCATCGAGAGTCTTTTCCAAAGAATTAATTCTCTTATCCGACTCATGAAATCCGGGAGGGTGGGTGGGAGCTTGAGTCGGGTAAGGACCTTGGTTTGGAGTTGGATAAGAGTTTTGATTGGGCCTTTGAAAAGAAGGTGGCGGAGATTGGTAGTTTTGTCCTTGGTTCCACGAGAAATTCGGGTGATTCCTCCAACCGGGATTATAGGTAAGTGCAAAAGGATCATTCCTAGGGGTAGGTTGAAACACCGCATTGACTTGTTGAAAATCGGGAACATTCGGGAGGCCTTGATTATAATTCGAGCACATAGACATGTGTGAGGGGCCACTATGAGTTTCTAGGGCTTCGAGTCTCCTAGTGAGAGTAGCTAATTTGGCATCGGTTGCAATCGAATTCCCAATCGAATGCAAACCCCTAGATGTACTAGACGACTCGTTTGACTTATTAGGTTCCCTAGTAGACTCCCACAACATGGTCTTTTCGGCTAGTTCCTCGAAAAATTTCCACCCCTCGTTCTCATCCTTTTCCATAAACTTGCCTTGGCACATAGACTCTAAAAGGGCAGTGGTTGGACCATCTAAGGCCTCATAAACTATCTTGCACAGTCTCCACTTCTCTATTCCGTGGTGGGGGCATTGTGATAAAAGATTTTTAAAACGATCGAAGTATTTCCAAAAAGACTCTTTTTCTTTCTGATGAAATTGATTTATCTCGTTTGTAATTCTTGTAGTCTTATGATTTGGAAAATACTTTTTGAGAAAAATTATTTTCCAAATCATAAGACAGGCGCCGTGACCACAAGACAGGGTTGGTAGGCCCCTCCTTCTAGCGCCAATGATAACTCCAAATCCCGATCTAGGACCTTCCCGGCCGATCCCACGCCTGGAAGCGGTGTCGCTGCGGTTGGGACTCTGCAAAACAACACCGGAGGGGGGTTTGGACCCTGGCGGCGCCTCCGGCGTGAGAATAAGTAACGGCTTTGGAAAGGGAGATAGGAATATAGAGAAATCTAAATATGGAGGGTGTGTGTATAGGCTAGGTGTGTAAAAGAGAATGTAACCCCTGCACCTTTCCTCCTTGGTCTATATATAGGCCCAGGATTAGGGTTTAGGGGTTGTACCTGCAATCATGAGCGTTGAATCCTAGGTAGGTAGGACACCTGGGTGATGTTGATGGATTGCACGTGTCCAGGTGACGGATTGTGGCAGCGTGTGCCGGGCTCCTGCTGGCGTGTGGTTTAAATAGGAAATAATTATCCCAATCATTAGGAATCTTTACGTGTCGTCACCAGGTGTGGCCATCGGTCATGGCCTAACCACGTCACGTACCAATGTGTAGTCTTCATGTGCGTTATTGCCTTTGTCGCCAGGGATGGATTAAACTTTGAACTTAAGCCCAACCTGTGAGCTCGAGTTTTGTAGGTGAGTCCGGACTACGATATGAGTTCGGACTTATTAATGGACCCGGATTCCGATACGAGTTCGGACTAGTAGATGAGCCAGGACTCCGATACGGGCTAGGACTTGAAGGTGAGTCATGACAGAACATGAATCCAGACTAGCTGGTGGACCATGATTGAGATATGAGTCCGGGGTCCAGGACGGGTCCGGGCTATACATAGCCTATCAATGACCTAGACATGTCACGTAACGAGGTGTAGATTTTCTCACACAGGATGTTGCCTTTGTCGCCAGGAGGTAGTTAAACTTAAAGCTTGAACCATAGCCTGGCAATGCGTCCGGACTGGTACCTAGGTCATGACTCCCAGATGAGTCTGGACTAGGAGGCGAGCCATGACTGTAATGGTAATCCGGGCTATACATAGCCTATCAAACATATCTTCCTCCTTTAATCTCTCGTCATTATCGTTTCGCTCCTTCTTCCCCATTCCACTTAATTCCAGGGTTTCTGTAGAAAGGGTGTAGTTTTTTAAGTGTATTTCATTGTGAAAAAAATGGGCTATGACTTATAACTTCGGGGCCGTGTTTAAAAACTTTACTAAAACTTAGATATATTTAATTTCGGAATTTTACTAAAATTTGGGTGGTGATTTCCTAAAAGGGTGGATTCGAATGGATTTAATAGTTAATTTTGCAAGATCTTTGATTGAATACCGTTGTTCAATATGTTTGAGATCGACTCGAAAATTTTGTTAAATATTGTAAAAAAGAATGATTGCGAAATTTAAGTTAAATTTTACTAAATTGTTTCCTCTCGTTTAGCAAAGTCTGAAATTATTTCTTGCACCTTGATTTAGTTTTGAATGATGTTTTTTTCATTACCTCTCTGCTTAAAGTAATATAATTTAGAGCATTTTCTATGTTACATTTTACTTAGTTAGAGATGGTGTTTATTTTAGCTCGATCAATCATGATATCATCATTTATATATATATATATATATATATATATATATATATATATATATATAGGGTCCCGGTCCCCAGCAATCGTTTGCTGGGGACGTTTTATGTAACATACAGTTTCTGCACCGTTGGATCGACCATCCAACGGCTGGGGTTTAAAAAAAAATTGTACCGTACCGCGGAAACTTTCTGCGGTACAGGCTTATTACTTTTTTGCCCCTCCCCCGTACCTACGTCTCATGTTCCCATATCTCCCGCAGCCATGTGTACTTGCTGCTCAAACCTAAACACACCTAAACAACAAAAAACTGATAAGCTTATGTGCCGATTTCTCTCTACATTTAAGGTATCATTTCCACCATTTTTAAGGTATCATTTCTCTCTACATTTGTTGTTTGTTTTATTATGGCTGATAAAATTTTAATATTTTAAATATATTTAATATATTAGCCTTATATATAATATAATAAACCATTTAAAAATAATTCATAGCGATATATCGGATTTCAAAAATCGAAGCGGTCAAATATTTTTAAACGATAAATCGGCGATTTATCGACGATTTTTGAAAAATCGGACGATTTTTGAAAAATCGGACGATTTTTAGAACACATAATTTACTTAATAAATACTAGCCTCTAACCGCACTGTCTTAAAAAATAATAAACTAAAAAATTTAATGTGAACGGAAAATATTAAAATAAAAGTAAAAATTAATATGATAAATTATAAAATGAGAAATTTAAATATTAATTGGAACATAAACAAATATAATAAATAGAGATGAGGCTGATGAAGATAAATGGGGTATTATTAATATTATTTTATAATAAAATAATATTAATAATAATGATAGATAGAAAATCTAACATGTTTTAATTAAAAAAAGTTTTTGCCCATGATATTTTTAGAAGTGTTTTAATTATATTAATTGTATTTATTAAAAAAATAAGTTAACATGTTAAAAAAAGTAAGTTTTTTTTTAATAAGGACAAATAGAAAAGCTAAAATGTTTTAATTAAAAAAAAGTAACTGCCCGTAATATTTTTAGATGTGTTTTAATTATATTAATTGTATTTGTTAAAAAAATACGTTCACTTGTTAAAATAGGTAAGTTTTTTTAAATAATTAAAAGTATTAAAATAGGTTTTAAAATATAAAAGTAAGGGTTGCACTTGATATTTTTGGAAAAGAGAGATTTTAGTGATAACAAATATAAAAGGTAATATATTTTAATTTAAAGTTAATTTCCCGTGATATTTTTGGAAAAGAAGTAGATTTTGTTAGAAAAAAATGTTTTAATTATAAAAGTCAATCAACTAGTTATTATTTTTATATTATTTTATTATTTATTAAATAGAGTATTAAAATAGGTTTTAAAATAAATAAGTAAGGATTGCAACTCATATTTTTGAAAAATAGAGATTTTATTGTTAACAAATATAAAAGATAATATGTTTTAATTTAAAGATTTTGTCGTGATATTTTTGGAAAAAGAGTATATTTTGTTAGAATTTTTTTTTAATTATAAAAGGCAATCAACTAGTTACTATTTTTATATTATTTTATTATTTATTAAATAGAGTACTAAAATAGGTTTTAAAATAAATAAGTAAGAATTGCACCTCATATTTTTGGAAAACAGATATTTTAGTGATAACAATTATAAAAGATAATTTGTTTTAATTTAAAGATATTTTAAGAAGATTGCATAAATAAGCTGCAATCGTATACTCAAGTAAAGATATTACATTTTAAAATAGATGAAAGGCACTTTTTAATGATATAATATTTTTAATATTTTCAATAATAAAATAGATGTAAAATTTGGTCAAACTTTGGTCAATTTGACCATTCAAAAATCAAATATGACAACTAATTATGGAGGAAATGAGGAGAATTTAACTGTTATCATTTTCTTTAGTTGGTAAGTTCAAAACTTAACCTAGTTATGTTCTGTGATATAGTGAACTAAGCCTACCACTTTCACTTCACAAAATTTGCAGCCACATGCCACAAACAGGATATGTTTGATCACCATCAACACAGATTAGATGAAAATGGATAAAAGGAATCCAGCCATCCAGGCAGCATAAGACATAATCTCTGCTATTTTTGTGAATAGAATAAAGAGTAGGATATTTTCTGAGTAAAAAATTTCCCATAAAGCAACAAATTTGATGTTGGTTACAGCCTAAGTGCTAGAAAATTTCATTACCATTTCCTTGGTGTTTGTCATAGAGAATCAGATTTCGAGTCTGAAAATAGCTTAAGGTTTATACCTAGCGCCTTGCACACCTCCAAGTCCAAGTGAAAAGTGCCCAAGAAGAAACAACCATTTGTTCCAATATCTGTCGACACAGATCAACCAAAGAAAGTACCGGCCATGTCTTCTTTTGACACAGATCAACCAAATGCTGAGGATGGACAAGAGCAACCCATGGCCAAGGCTAAAACTTTTTCTCTTAACATTAAATTTGGTCATATCAATTGCCTAGTATGGATCCTCCATGAACCAGCTAATGATAAGTTCTCTTGGGGAGTGTGCATAGAAGATCAGCTTAACTATCTGTCTCTTTTGAAACATGCTACTACAGCTACTTGTGATTGCATCTTGAAAATGAGATAACAAATCTACGGGTAACAACTAATAGAATACAATCATGTTTCCAGTAACGAAATTTCTGGAGTTATATTAAGCCTCTATCAAATGCGGAACATTCAATGAGTGATTACAAATTAACGGGTTCATTAGATCCTCAATTAAAATTAAATCTGTTCACGAGGTTTCCAAAACTTGCAAATATGTCCTAAAGTTTGCACATCTCAATTTTCTTAGGTTGGTCCAATAACTCATATATTTGACACAGATGAGATAGCAGACACCAATTAACATCCAAATAGCCAAAAAAAATAATTAAAACAGTATTCAGTAGAAGCTCAACTAGTTGCTTGCAAGTGTTGAGACAAATGCAATACAAATGCAGGCAAGGAGAGGTAGGCTTAATAGAAAATTTTGACCAATTTATGGTAAGAAACATAACTTAACAGCACATGATTTAGAAAAGGTAAAAGAAATGACCAAAGTAGAAATACTGAAATACACTAATTGAAATAATAATTCTCATCATTCATCACCAGAATCAGCGCTTATTTCCTCATTAGCATCTTCAAAATCTCCGCTGCTTTCTTCATCATCTTCCAAACCAACAGTGCTCTTCTCATTATCATCTTCCGAACCAATGCCAACGCTACTTCTCTCATTACCATCTTCCAAATCAACGCTACTTTCCTCACTAACTTCTTCTGAATCAGTGCTACTTTCCTCATTATCATCTACGTCATCTGACCAATTGACTAGTTTTGATCCTGCCACTGGTACCAAGCTCTCTGTGTACTTGAAAACTTCAACACAATCAAAAAACGCATCGGTGCCTAAATATCTCCCCACTTTCTTGTCGAGGTTGTACGAAAACCAATCACCACTCGATAGTAATAATTCAAAAGTGTTGAAAATGCCGTAGACCCAATCAACTCTCACACCTACATCAATAGTAAGCATCATAGTCCATGATGCCTCAACTCCAACACCACGAAGGCATGCCTCATCATCTAAGGTCCACAAGTTAATCATATCTTCGCCAAAATTGGACAAAATGACAGCAATAGAATCCTTAAAGTCAGCAAGACAAGCATCATCAGAGCGTGCAGGGAGTTCAATATCACAAACAAACACTTCTCTGTTCAAATCGAAAGCCATCATCATACCATTAAGTCCAATCGTAAACAAAAATCCATGGAGGAAAATTTCAAAAATTTCCCTATTCGGAGTATCACTCAACTTAGTCTCAATCTTTCGCCACACATTTCTATTCAACGAATAGACCTCGGGAAAAATAGCCTTCGACAAGACCCTAACAACCTTAAAATCAAAATCAATTGGATCATAACCAAACCCAAAAGCCCTTGTTGCATTATCATGATGAAAAGTATGCGCGGGAATGAGTTTCGATTGCTTAATAGCAGGGTTCCAAATGTATATATCAGTTCGTTCTTTAACCTGGTTAGCATCAACAGAAGCAACATAAACACAAACAATTCCGCAAACACAACCAATTACCATAGACGGAGGCGTGAAGACATAATCACCTTTCGAGTACGGAAAGTCTAGATTAGCCACAAGCTCATCACAACCACCGAGCTGAAAGAGTGAAAATGAGCCGTGTTTTTTATTTCTACGACGAACGATGAGATTAGCAGTTTGATTATCAGCTCCGTTGAGTGCACGATTGAGGTGAGATTTCATAAATACAGGGGTTGAAATGAGAGAGTACCAGGGTTTGGATACACTTTTGCATTGAAGCAGGGTCTTTACATCGAGTCGAGAGAGTACCTCGATTAACAAATCTTCCTCCCTTAGTCTCTCCGCCATTTTAGTCACTTCAAGGGTTTCTCCAGACTCCAAGTGTAGAATGTGTTATATACTCAATTTTACTAAACCCCTCATCTTCACATGTAAATTAGTTGTGAGGCAACGAACCGTTTCCTTGTTTTCTGTGTTTTTTTCCCGTGAGGCGTAATACTGTGAACTAAGACATAAGTCAATGCAAACTTTAATATTTCTCGTGTACAGTTTTGTCATTTTTTACAAATACCCATGTGATTATTTATATTTACTTTTAATCTCACCATGGTGAGAGGTTGTCGCTTTCTCTCCTTTATTGTGAGAGCTGGTTTTGATTTAGTGATAAAAGTTTGTATAGAATTGCAATTATGATCGATAGCTCAAACAGGTTGCGGTGAAACAAATTACGGTGAAGCGGGTACATGTAAATATATCATTTTTAACATATCGTTTGACTATCTCTTGAGGAGGATAGATCTCTTCAAGAGGATAGACGATTGTTTCTATTTTATGTTTGTTCGACGTGACTATCTTTGTAGATGTCGTATGGCTTTTCATTAATGAATTAATTCCACTGTTCTTCAAAAAAAATAAAAAAAAATACTAGCTTATATAATCGTACGGTCTTAAAAAATAATAAACTAAAAATTTAATGTGAACGGAAAATATTAAAATAAAAGTAAAAATTAATATGATAAATTATAAAATGAGAAACTTAAATATTAATTGGAACATAAAAAAATATAAAAAAATACAATGGGGCTGAGGAAGATAAATGAGGTATTATTAATATTATTTTATAATAAAATAATATTAATAATAAGTACAGATAGAAAATATAACATGTTTTAATTAAAAAGGGTTTTTGCCCATGATATTTTTAGAAGTGTTTTAATTATATTAATTGTATTTATTAAAAAAATATGTTGACATGTTAAAAAAGGTAAGTTTTTTTAATAAGGACAAATAGAAAAGCTAAAATGTTTTAATTAAAAAAAAGTAACTGCCCGTAATATTTTTAGATGTGTTTTAATTATATTAATTGTATTTGTTAAAAAAATACGTTCACTTGTTAAAATAGGTAAGTTTTTTTTAAATAATTCAAAGTATTAAAATAAGTTTTAAAATATAAAAGTAAGGGTTGCACTTGATATTTTTGGAAAATAGAGATTTTAGTGATAACAAATATAAAAAGTAATATATTTTAATTTAAAGTAATTTCCCGTAATATTTTTGAAATGAGAGAGTACCAAGGTTGGGATACACTTTTGCATTTGAAGCAGAGTCTCTCGCCATCGTCGTTTTGGTTCCCTTTCCCCATTTCAGCTGGTTCAAGGGTTTGTAAAATGTCATCCAGCTTTTCAAGTGAGACAAATTATCCGAACATCTTTTAACTTAAAATTTTCACTTTTTATTTATCACATAACGGTTTTAAGTTATAAGTAATTTTTAATCGATCCAAATTGATTAATTTTAAAGCGAGATATGATAGATTAATAATAATATATCAATTTGGAATTAATGGGTTGGGTATGAGTTTCGAGTTTTTTTTAACTCAATCCTACCCAATCTATTAAAATGGGGTTGAACATTTTTTAACCTAAATATGTCTCGGTTCATATTTTTTTTGGTTTGGATTAGACGAAAACAGAATTGTTTTGGGTATATCGATTTGACCAACCCATATACACTCCTAAATGCAGCCCATATTTAAGCAAAGTCATTATGAAAGTACCTCGATTAATAAATCTTCCTTTTTTAATCTCTCGCCGCCATTGTTCCGCTTCTCCTTCCCCATTTCAGCTAGTTCAAGGATTTTTAAAAAGTTATGTTTTTTAAAAGTTCAGTTATAATCTTTTAAAAGGTTGTTAAATTTATTTGATATGGATTTTGATATAATTGATGTAAACTTTTGTGTTCTTTCTCATTTTTATGTAATTTTCGTTAAATTTCCCAAAATCTTATATATTTTAGCCGTATGTCAAATAATATAAAATATATTAACAAATACTTCAAAATCTATAATTTTATCAAATTAAAAAAGTTCATGAACTTTTAAATACCATCATATTGTAACGGAGGAAATCTGCCCTTCATAGAAGTTTGAAATTGATATGTTTTTTTTATAAAAGAAAGAAAACAATGAAGGGCAAGCTTTACCTCCTTCAAGTTTGTTTTTCCTAAAGATGGAGGAAAAATTTCAAGCTCTCTACTTCGTACATTCATTCCTTCAAGTTCTAATCTCCTCCCTCGTCTGCTTAACATTTGGAAGAGGATGTTCGGTACGCATTTTAAGTCTCCTTTAAAGTATAGTTTCATTAATTTTTTTAATTTTTTTTTCTTCTGAATAAAAATTAAATATTTGGATTTTTATTCAAAAAAGAAAAAAATTAAAAATAAATAATATAACTATATTTTATAGGAGCATGCGTGCCGACCCCTCCATTTCAAGTGTTAACTGGATGGGACGGAGGGAGTATATGTTTACTATAGAACTATCCCTTTATCTAATATTCACAATGAAAACATGGTCTCTTACATGCAGGCACAGCAACAAATTTCATAATTTCCTGGGCACAACATGAAATCCCAGAAGACCTAAATAAATCTTTTAGAAAAAGGAATATACAATTACGGAGTGAGTGGCGTATTTCAAAGTAGAAGAATTTGAACAAAACATATTACCATAACTGAGAATAAAAGGATGCATTGGAAGGTCCAACTTAAACTTATTCCCAGATCTTTGTAGTTAATATTAACACTAGTTATAAGCATCAAACGATTAATAGCTTGGTAAGTTGAGAGGAAAATACAAAAGAATTATCAGTATTATCAAGTAAACCAGAGTAAGAAATAAGAGACTGCAACATCGTTGATGCATAAAGACTACCAAAGACACTATAGATAAGTAATTGCAGTTCTATAGGGAAAAACATACATGGATTTCAAGATTTACTTGTTTGAGCATAACGCTGATTCTTCAGAAGATGTACGTCAAGGATTCAATAAGGTAGAACCAGAAACATACATGGATTTCAAGATCGACTTGTTTGAGCATAACTCTGATTCTTCAGAAGCTGTACGTCAAGGATTCAATAAGGTAGAGCCAGACATATGTAAAGCGATAAGCACTAAGATAGTTGCTCAAGGAAATCCGAAATAGAGCAGAGCCAGTACAAGAATTAAAGGAAAGTAAACCAAGGGAAAGAGATTAATCCTCTTAAAAAGTAAAAGCTTAATTGTCTTGAACATGAATAGTGTCTAGACTCTAGACCGAAGAATTACTACCTTCGGATTTTTCAGAGGTCCAAAATTTTACAAGGAACCCCTTATAAAAATTTTCTCTGCAACTAATTTTTCAAGGAATGATTGGGGGACTCATAAAGGGTTATTTCATAGGCTGACATTCTTCGCAGTGTGAGTGATTCTATGCTTGTTGGAGATAAGTCTGTAACACAGAATAGCATATTACTGAATAGAAAATAAGCATTCCATAATTGTAGTATCTGTTGTGGTCATTATTGCAAAAGAATTGACAGAATTATAAGGGTAATAAACATGATCCATGAAAGCAATACTTAACTCAGAAACAAAGCTTAATATATCAAGTCGGGCATAATTTACACCATAACAAGTTACATAAAACATACTTAAACAGCGGTCCAGATAAACAAAATAAAACTAGAAAATAACACCATTAATTATAACCTAAAAACATCTCCCCTTTAATCATTAGAAAAGATAGTTATAAACATCTGCATCTCATTGTTCTCTTCCATCCTGAAGAATATCATCCTGAAGAATATCTGTGAAGGGGCGGTCTTTACTCCAATGATTAGTACCACTCCTCGTCGGGGTCGTCGAAAAAGAAGTCGTCGTCGTATTCTGGATCAGGACACTCATTACTCCAGTGATTACCATTGACATGACAACGGGGACAAATTTTGAATTGAAGCTTCCACTTCAATATATGCTCTTCAATTTCACAGGGTTCACAGCATATAGAACAAGCCATTCCCATCCCCTTTGAACTGTCAGGGCAGTTGTATTCATCATGATCAGTCCAGCAATCGCAGATCGGACAATAATATTGTACCCTTCCCGACAATTAGCAGCTTCAATGCTATCCCCAAAAAATATAAACAATATTAGTTAAACTCATAATTAACAACAGAAATACCAATTCAACAAGTCATAAAAAAAATAATCAATTATAGAAATCCAATAACAAACCCTAAAACATAAATCAAAAAGCTCATCGCGTACCATTATCAATCGTTGGTAAATCACCAATCTTCAAACGCTTCTTCTCCGGCGTAAGATCGTAGCCATAACATCGTTTCTCCAGCAGGCTCATGGCGTCTCTGAGTCCTAAAAATAAATATATCCTATGTGTATAAATCGTGTTGGTGGTGGTGGTTCGGGAGTTTATATACAATTCCTGTTGGTTTCATTTTTTAAATTATGCTTATGTATTTCGACTCCAGCTCAATATCGTGTTTTGGTTTGTCAGATTTGCTTTCACAATTTTAATAATTAATTAACTGTTTATATTTGAATACTTGTTGAAGTATAATATAAGGTAATGTATTTTAAATTCAATTTATAATTTGAATTATTTTATTTATCTCTCTCTATATACATCTTCTCTTATAATCTCAATTCAATAATTAAGACTCTTTTGCTAGTTATTTAATTCGCAGCAACTATTTTATTTTTCGACGATAAGTTTATTTCTTGGTGAGTTGTTTCCTCCCGCAACGGCTTGCATGCATGCATGCATGTTCTCTTTTATGTTAATATTATTTTTGTCTTGTTGACTCTCATAGCATCACCCATATGTAAAAAAAGTGTATATCATCAGCTTGTGAAGGAAGCTGGCCATATAAAGGGAGAACAGATTAAAGCTTGAGAGTTTGGACCATAGGATCCATTGTTCTCAAGGGTCTTGAAAATTCAAAGTAACATGTGCCATAGGGAATGTCTTCCTCTGTAAAACCTGTCAGCCAAGATTGGCAACTAGAGGATTAAAATTGCCATGAAAATAACAGAAACATAAAGTTTCCATATGTAATATTATAGTCATATGACTTGAGAACGTCGACATGTCGTCTCAGTATTCAATTGGCAAGTAATTCAACACAGTTATATGCAGAGAGAGTACAAGTAATTCAACACAGTTATTTGAAAAACATAATATCTGATATTTTTGAGAGATTGAACCTGCCGATCCATTGTTCTCAAAGGTCTTGAAAATTCAAAGTAATATGTGCCTTTTTGACCAGAGGATCCGTAGGGAGTGTCGAAAGTATTTGTGACGAAATTGTCATTTCCGTCGTAAGTTAGGCGCGCCCAAAATTCCGTCATAAGTTTTCCGTCATAATTGCCCCTTTTTCTTGTAGTGTCCTCTGTAAAACCTGCCAGCCAAGATTGGCAACTAGAAGATTAAAATTTCCACGAACAGGAACACTTTTAAGGCCTGCTCCATATATATGTAGTATTTAACGAAATTAAATAAAGAAAGTTATAAAAGCTGTATCCGCATCAGTTTATTAATTATGATATAAAAGAAGTATCAACTACGTACAGCAAAGCTTTTCAAATGGCATACACAAGTTCAGCCATATTTTATGTTAGTCATATAACATAAGAACGTCGACATGTTGTCCAGAATTCCACTGGTATTGCATGTCCCAGAAAACACCCCCTCTTGCTCTCTTCCAAAACAGAAAATATGTGGAGGGAGTACACGTAAATCAACACAGTTATTTAAAAAACATAATATCTTATATTGTTGAGAGATTGAACCTGCTGAAATCAATCCATTGTTATCAAAGGTCTTGAAAATTAGAGGACCCGTTGGGAGTGTCTTCCTCTATAAAACCCTGTCAAGCAAGATTGGCCACTAGAAGAATAAAATTTCCAAGAAAAAGTAAAAGGAACACTTGTAGGATCAAGCAGAAAAAAGTGGCTCCAAATGTGATATTTAAACGATATTGAATAAAGACAGTTATGAAAGCTGTATCCAGACATTGGAATATATGTAAAAAATGTAACGAAAGAAATTGGAAGATGAGAAAAATCTAAGACGGTCCATGGGAATAAAAGGACCAGTATTATTGTTTCTAGTCATTGCATAGCCAATAGAAACAGAGATACACAAGGCAATGACAGATAGGATAAGAGCAAAGGCACTAATAACGTTAGAAGAGTTCCCAGAAGCTGCTTTTGTTTGTGCAGACGAGGTTGAGGTCATATCTTAAGTTACCCAGTCACAACCAAAATGAAGCTGAAAACTTGCTTGGTTAACCACAGGTGAACTGCCCATCCAGCATTCCACTGCTATTGCATGTCCCAGATATACACAATTGTCACAAGTCAACTCAGTCAGATGGTAAAACTGTTAAAATAACAATATAAGATCCTGGAAAGTGTCTTCCTCTAATACTAACACCTTGAGATTTTAGAGCGACTGGTTACTCAACATGGTATCAAAGCTCTTGTCAGCGGACAATTTATTATGGACACGAAAGGCAAAAATTATGCGCCCGTGATCCACTCTTCGACCCAAAAAAAATGGGCTTTCGAGTGAGGGGAGTGTTAGAATACATTATAAGATCATGGAAAGTACCTTTCACTAACACCTTAAGGTTTTAGATGAGCTGGTTACTCAACAAAGGTAGTTTCACTTTCAGCCATGTCTTCTTTTGACACAGATCAACCAAATGCTAAGGGCGAGCAACCCATGTTTAAGGCTAAAAGTGTTCCTCTTAAATTTGTCTCTCATTTTCAAAACGCAATCACAAGTAGTTGTAGTAGCATGTTTTCAATAGACACAGATAGTTAAGCTGATGATCTTTGCACTCCCCCAGAGAACTTATCGTTACGTATAACCCAGCCCGGGAGAATGATTGAACAAAATGGTTAAACCCATGTAGAAGTTCAATCATTTGTTAGATACAAATAGGTGTTGTAGTTGTAGGTAGCTTGCATAAAGAAACTCTAAAAAACTAATATTCGGTGTTACGTCGTGGGAATCATACCAAGTTACAGTAAGTACGAGTATGTATGGCAGAAAGAAGTATACAACCCATATATAGTTGTAAAGATTTTAATCAGCAATAATAAGCTTGCAGACAAGAATCCCATACACTAGGAGAAACTTGTACCATCAAAGCACAACACAGGGCTTAAAGCGTAAAGGACACTGCACACTTACATCTTAGAAGAGGAGGCATCAGTGTGAGGTTTGTGAGAAAAACAGCTCCACCTCAATTGCTTCTTTCAAAAAAAGCGTAAACAACTGATAACAAATCGACATGTAACAACTAATAAAATACAGTCATGTTTTCAGTAACAAAATAGCTAGAGTTTTATTAAGCCTCTATCAAATGTGGGGAATGCAATCGGTGATTACAAATCGAAGGGTTCAATAGATCCTCAATATAAATTAAATCTGTTCACGAAGATTCCTATATTTGCAAATATGTCTAAAGTTTGCACCTCCTAAGTTGCTTAGGTTGGTCCAATAACTCATATATTTGACTCAGATGAGACAGCAGCGAAAAAAATAAATTAATTAAAACAGTATTCAGTAGAAGCTTTCAAGTGTTGAGACAAATGCAGGCAAGGAGTGGTAGGCTTAATAGAAATATTTGACCAGGACCGATTAATGGTAAGAAACATAACTTAATAGCACATGATTTAGAAAAGGTAAAATAAATTAAAGGAAATGACCAAATAGAAATACAATAACTGAAATGATAATTCTCTTCATTCATCACCAGAATCGGAGCTTTTTTCCTCACTATCATCATCATCTTCCGAATCACCAGTGCATTCCTCATTACCATCTTCTGAACCAACACCAACACTACTTCTCTCATCATCATCTTCCGAATCAATTCTACTTTCCTCACTAACTTCTTCCAAATCAGTGCTACTTTCCTCATTATCATCTACGTCATCTGACCAATTGACTAGTTTCGATCCTGGCACTGGTAGCAGGGTTTCCGTGTACTTGAAAACTTCATGAAAATCAAAGAACAGATCAGTGTCTATGTATCTCCCCACTTTCTTGTTGAGGTTATACAAGAACAAATCACCACTCGCTAGTAATAATTCAACGCTGTTGAAAATGCCAAAGACCCAATCAACTCTCACACCTACATCAATAGTAAGCATCATAGTCCATGATGCCTCGACTCCAACACCACGAAGGCATGCCTCATCATCTAAGCTCCACAATTTAATCCTATCAACTTTTTCACTGAAATTGAAGATAATGACAGCAACAGAATCCTTAAAGTCAGCAACACAAGTATCATTTGATCGGACAGGGAGGCTAATATCACAAATAAACACCTCTTTGTTCAAATCAAAAGCCATCATACCATTATGTCCAATGGCAAACAGAAATCCATGGAGGCATGTCTCAATCCTATGCCTATACGGAATGTCACTCAACCTAGTCTCAATGTTTCGCCAAACATTTTTATTTAGTGAATAGACCTCGGGAAACGTATCCTTGGATAAAACCCTAACAACCTTAAAATCAAAATCAATAGGATCAAATCCAAACCCTAAAGCCGCGTTTCTCTTCCCATTATCAAGAGTATGCCCGGGAACGAGTTTCGATTGCTTAGTAGCCGGGTTCCAAATGTATATATCAGTTCGTTTTTCTGTAGTAAACCAACGGAAATTCACAATGACAGAAACACAAACAATTCCGCAAACACAACCAATAAGAAAAGACGGAGGCGCACAAGGGTAATCACCTGTGGAGTAAGGAAAGTCGAGATGAGCCACATTGTCATCACAACCACCAAGCTGGTAGAGTGAAAATGAGCTGTCTTCTTCATTATTGAAGAGACGAACGATGAGAGCAGTTTTCTTATTATCTTCGCTGCTACTACTTGTGATTGCCCTACTGAGGTGACATTTGACCAATGTAGGGCTTGAAATAAGAGAGTGCCATGTTTTGGATACAGCTTTGCATACAAGCAGGGTCCTCACATCCAGTCTGGAGAGCACTTCGATTAACAGATCTTCCTCCTTTAATCTCTCGCCACCCGCGTTTTGCTTCTTCCCCATTTCAGTTCATTCAAGGGTTTACGTAGTTTTTTAAGTGTATTTCATAGTGAGAAAAATGGGTTATAGTAACACTTTTAACTTCGAGGTCGTGTTTGAATTGATGGAGTCGTAAATTTAGGTGATTTTCTGAAAGGACGGATGAATTTGAATTTGATAGTTAATATTATACTCCATCCGAATATCCGATCCTTTTTATTAGTCGTTTTCAAGTTTTCATCCAAATCAAGGAGTAGCAATCAACCACAATAATGTTAATAAAGTCACATAATTACTTTCATATCCTTGTGAGTTAAAAGAAATTGACACGATACTCCCTTTGTCCCACCCATTTTTTTACATTTTTCTTTTTAGATGTCTCATCCAATTCTTTACATTCCAAAACTTTTTTAAAATTTTTTTTAAAAAAATCGTAATTTGAATTAAAAAATGTATATCACGTGTTTAATTTTTTTTACTTTTCTATATTTAATATCATAGAACACAACCAAGGGGGTGGTATTGTATTATAACTTTAAGGGAAATTCTAAATGGTACCCTTATACATTTGGATTATCAAAATGGTACACCAAATAATATTGACTTCCATTTGGTACGCTTCAAGTATTAGGTTTTTCCCTGCTATACCCTTCCCGTCAAGAACCGTTAATCAAACGTTAGTAAATTCTTAATTAAAAATAAAATAAAACAAAAACAATAATCTAAAAAATATAAAAAAAAACATGTAGTAGACTAAATTTCATTTACACAAGCTTGTAACCCGTGCGATGCACGGATGAATTTTAGTATTTTTTATCTTATTATCTATATTTTGATTTCTATGATTTTAAAAAGTAATCAAATATAATAATATATGTATGATGTTATTCTAAGTTTTTTTTAGCCTATAAGCTGTGCGATACACGGATGAATTTTAGTATTTTTGATTTATTATTTTAGTATTTTTTTATATGATTTTTTAGTAATTTTTATCTCATTTTATTAGCATTTATTTGTATTTTGATCTTAAAAATTCTTAATATGTTCTTGACGGAATAATATCTTGAACTTTTGAATGTAGTTTAGAAAAATAGATGATATAAATATTTAATAATAATATGTTGTTGACTGGATTCGAATCTTGAACCCGTGGAAGCATTTTAGATATCAAGAAAAAATATTTTTTTTAATATTATATCCAACGGTTCTCATTTATCTATATTTACATCTAACGGTTATTATTTAGATGACCAAACTACCAACCAACCAAATAGAGGATGGTTTGCTTATAATAGTATAGTATAGATAGATAAGTCAAATAAGTTGGGCCAGGATGAAATTTGGGATAAATTAATTAACAAAATTAGGGATAAATCAATTGACTAAATTTGGAGTAACTAAATCAAAGGCAGGGTTCCATGAGCTAGTATCATCAACATATAGAAGAATCTTATTCATCTATTCATTAATTTATTCATATCCACGCTTATTACTGCATTGAGATATACATATGTGTGTATATGTATTTCTGTGTGTATAATATATGTATTTGTGTGTAAATATCATGTATGTATATGCTACTAAGTATCATGGATATGTATATATATATATATATATGTTTCTTTTGAATTGTTATGGTTTTTGTATTGTTTTCATTTTGCTATCAGATTGTCATCAGCCGCACAAAATTGAATTTTTGTACTGTTTATAGGATTGCAAACGTTTTACTAAAGGAACTTTACGGGAAGGGTACACTAGGGAATAACCTAATAGTTGAAGGGTGCCAAGTGGAAGTCAATATTATTTGATGTACCATTTAGAAAAGTCAAATGTACGAGGGTACCATTAAGAATTTCCCTAACTTTAAATGACTTTTATTGACTTCTAAAAAGTCAATAACTTTTGTTGATTTGATAAACTTTTAATGACTTTTATGGAGTTTGTATATTTCATTATTACTTTTACAGACTTTTTTATATTGACTTTTGAGGAGTTTTACTTACATCTAATGACTTTTGATCGATAACTTATATTAATATGAATATAAAATTATAAATACGTAACATATAGAAAAAGGTAATAAATAATAAGTTTATATTAAACATTATATAACAAGAAGATTGAATTATTGATATTTCACCAATAATTTTTTATATATATAATTGTAATATAAACTATTATTAAATTATTGATTTTTAATTTTTAATCTTGAATATATGTATGTAGAGGAATTTTAAACTTTCAAAGGTTTATCATCTAACCGAAGGATATGCAATGTGTTCCCGGAAACTTTAGACAATAAGATTTTAATATTTGAAAATAAACATCCTGAACTTCAAGCGCACCTGAGAGAAAATACGACATTAAAACTAAGAAAATAGAATTTTTAAGTAAAGTAAAAAATTTTACAAAAAAATCTAAACGAAAAGAAAATTATATAATTAATAATTAATACAAATAGAAATCCAACCAAAGGGGATCCCTTTGGTTAAACTCGTCAAATATCCAAATGGTATAAAATCAAGTAAAAAGTACAATTCTAACCTCCAACATCAATATAATTTAATTAAATTTAAAATAATAAAAAAAAAAGATAAGTAAAAAAGGACTCAATAAGTTTTTTTGCAAATGAATATGTATAAATATGAACATTAAGAATCTTAATATTCAAAATAAATACACAATAATTAATCTTAAATCAAAACTAAAAAGATAGTAGAAGCTAAAAACTTTCAATTTAAAAAGTAAATCAGTTAAATCAAAGAGATAATATTTAACAAAAAAAATCAAAGGGATAATAATCATCGTTCATAATTTAAGAGAGAAGATATTCTATTTGTGAAAGAGAAATAACAAAATTCTGAAATAAATGAAATTGAAGAAAATAAAATAATAATTTAAAAGTCATGTAAAATCTTATCCCAAACCTCATAACTTTTCACATTAGATCTCTAATTATATTTTAAGTTAAAAGTCATTAAAAGTCATTTTAAAGAGTTATAATATGTTAAGTCATTTAAGTTAAAAGTCATTATAACAGGTTGTTCAATGTTGAGTTATAAAATGTCATTAAAAGAAGCGAGAACATTTGAGATGATCCGCTCAAATGATAGAACAATTGACAGGTTGTTCAATTACCAATGTTAGTTAAAAATTAAAATCAATGTAATAAATGAAATAAAAGAGAAGAATAGGAATTGAGTTTTTCTTTTGTATTAATTTTTTTAAGATGTGGGAAAATGATTTTGTAGAAGTAGAACATCTTTTATATTCTCCCTAACTCTTTTTTGGGAAACAGGTTAATAATTTTTTTTTAAAATTTCAAAAATAGTTTCTCAAAGTAAATAATCGTATATCATAAATTTTAAATAGTGGTAAAATTAAAATAGTGGTAGAATTAACAGAACTGAGACTTCAAGAATTTTCAGTTTAAAAGAGAATGGAACCATCTATAATTTTAATTTTTAAATAAAATGGGTGTTAAAAATAATAACTAATACTTTTCACAAATGTTTGAATTTTAAAATTAAATTTATATTATTTTTAATTAACATGTAATATCTCGACATAGTCACAGAAACAGTTATATATAAATTATTTGCAAATAAATTTTAATTCTGCTTACGAGACAAAATCTGATAAAAAAATTCACAAATTAAACCTAATCATGTCACTGTAAACAAACAAGAGTGATGTAAATGCGTCCATTAATTGCATAGAAGAAAAATGAATGTACTGCTCCGGCACAACTCGGAAATACTCGCGCAATGAAAACTAGTGAAGGTTGTAACTGTAATTTTATCGAACTTCATATAGTAATTGTGTCCTACATTTAGAAACTATGTTTATTTATTACTTCTTTCGTTTTTTTTTATATGTCGCTTGATTTTTTTGCATATATTTCGAAGTGCTTTGACTGGGTACTTAAATTATTATTTTTAAAATTTTCTTTTTTTGAATAAAAGTGTATAAACGATAGTATAACTCAAAAAAAGAAAATTTAAAAAATAATAATTTTAAGTACCCGGTCAAAGCGCTTTAAAATATGTGTAAAAAAGTCAAACGTCATATAAAAAGAAACGGAGGGAGTAATATTTATCACATAATAAAAGATAATCTATCATTGATCTTGTTTATTCTTCGGCAATCATAGAATTGAATCTGCGGAAACTACCTACTTCTCTATAATTTGACAAGAATTTGAAACAGTACATGTTGATGTCAATTTTCATCAAATGGGGTGTCATAATACGATACGGGTACTCGTATAGAACTTTAGTATATATCCAAGATCGTTAATGGAGGAGATTCGAATTTTTTAGAATTTACTGAGCTTGAGATTTATTTCTACGAAGAACTCCAGAGTTTATGGTGTTGGATCACATAATTCTCAAGATGCAGTACTCCTATTATTGTCAACTAGTTCTAGTGAGTTTTCTCGTATACAATTCTTGGGCTTCTTGTGCGCTAGAAAATGAAGACCGGTTGGCTCTATTTTAATATAGGCTGGCAGGCTGCACTCCATAGTAGCAGTGTAACTTAATCTTCTACTAACTTGCAACTATTTATATTAATATGGATAACAGGATATTCTATTAAAACAAATATCTATGTCGTCTAGGAAAACTGAGCTTCTTGTTGAAGGTGAAGGCTCCGAGTCTCATGACTCCACTGATGGCAGAGCCAGAGGTGTCATTCAACGGTCTCATGGTCATGCTAGGATCCAAGACAGGGGTATCCAACACCTGCAGCATCTTTTAAGAGCTCAGAAATTATAAGGAATCCAGCCATCCAGGCAACACAAGACAATTCTCTGTTATATTTTGTTAATAGGATAAAGGATAGGATATTTTAAGAGTAAGAATTTCCCATAAAGCAACAAATTTAATGTTGTTTACAGCCTGGGTGCTATAAAATCTCATTACCATATCCTTTATGTTTGTCATAAAGAATCAGAATCCGAGTCCGAAAACAACATAAGGTTTATAGCTAGCACCTCGCAGACCTATATGGAAACTGTCCAAGAAGTATGCCCTTACAAGAAACAGCCATATGTGCCGATATCTGTTGAGATACACAATTGTCACAATTCAACTCAGTAAGATGGTATAAACCAAAGGTTGTTTCACTTTCAGCCATGTCTTCTTTTGACACAGATCAACCAAATGCTAAGGGCGAGCAACTCATGTTTAAGGCTAAAAGTTTTCCTCTTAACTTTGTATCTCATTTTCAACACGCAATCACAAGTAGCTGTAGTAACATGTTTTCAATAGACACAGATAGTTAACCTGATGATCTTAGCACTCCCCAAGAGAACTAATTCGCAGCATCTATCAGTGATTACAAATCGAAGGGTTCATTAGATCCTCAGTTAAAATTAAATCTGTTCACAAGGTTTCCTATATTTGCAAATATGTCCTAAAGTTTGCACCTCCCAATTTGCTTAGGTTGGTCCAATAACTCATATATTTGACGCAGATGAGATATAACAGCCAAAAATAAAATAAAAATTAAAACAGTATTCCGTAGAAGCTCAACTAGTTGCTTGCAAGTGTTGAGACAAATGCAATGCAAAATGCAGGCAAGGAGAGGTAGGCTTAATAGAAATATTTGACCAGGGACAATTTATGGTTTTAAACATAACTTAATAGCACATGATTCAGAAAAGGTAAAATAAATTAAAGGAAATGACCAAAGAAGAAATACAATAACTGAAATGATAATTCTCATCAATCATCACCAGAATCGGCGCTTTTTTCCTCATTATCATCTTCAGAATCTCTGCTGCTTTCTTCATCATCTTCCGAACCACCAGTGCTGAAGATGACTTTTTGTTGCATGCATGATGGTTATTTAGTCATGTCTTTTAATACATCTCAATTTTTTAAAATTCTTTCATTGGCACACTCTTATGTTTTTAATCAATAACATACCTTCTATTGATTCTGAGTTTACAGTTTCAAATGGCATACACAATTTCATACATAATTTATGTTAGTCATATGTGATATGACTTGAGAACGTCAATATGTCATCTCAGTGTTCCACTGGTATTGCGTGTCCCAGAAAACACGGACATACTCCAAAACAGATACTTTGCGGTGGAGTACAAGTAATTCAACACTGCTACTTAAAAGAAACATAGAACTTGATTTTTTTGAGAGATTGAACCTGCTCAAATCGATCCATTGTCCTCAAGCGTCTTGAAAATTCAAAGTAATATGTGCCTTTTTGACCAGAGGATCCATAGTGAGTGTCTTCGTCTGTAAAACCTGTCAGCCAAGATTGGCAACTTGAAGATAAAAATTGCCATGAAAATAACAAAAACACTTCTAGGGCCTGGCAGGAAAAAGTGTCTCCATCTGTAATATTTAACGGAATTAAATAAAGATAGTTATGAAAGTTGTATCCAGATTAATTTCTCAATTATGATATGAAAGAAGAGATAACAACATAAAATTTGAACCGAGTTACAACACAGACACTTGAATCAGCCAGGCTTGATCCAGAGCTTGCAATGGCATGGATTGGAACTGATGTTCACTCATGACAAAAACAATTGTTTATCAGGTATGCAAGCACATATAGAAACACTGGCACTGACATTGCTCGATAGACCATGAAAATGAGGTTCCTAAAATATCTAAGATAGTAAGATTTATCGACTTGTTGATTACTCTGGTAGAGTTATCGTCTGTTTTATTAGGTCTCTATCAAATGTGAGGCATTCAATGAATGATTACAAATTGACGGGTTCAAATAAAATTATACATGTTCAAGAAGTTTCCTAAACTTGCAATTATGTCCTAAAGTTTGAACCTCCCCTTTTGCTAAGGTTTGATCCCAGTAACTCCTAAACTTGACTCAGATGAGATAGCAGCAGACACCAAGTAGCATCCAAGTAGCGGAAAACATTATAAAATATAGAAGCTCAACTAGTTGCGACTTGCAAGTGTAAGAGACAAATGCAGGCAAGGAGAGGCAGGCTAACGAGAAATATTTAACCAGGGCAAATTTTCGGTAAGAAACATCACTTAATTGCACATGATTTAGAAAAGGTTAAATAAATTGAGGGGAATGACTAATATGCATCTTTACCTAAGTACTATAAAAATTGTTGAAATGAGTTTGCTAATATTTCTTGTACTCATATCTATAGATGAGTACATTGGAATTCATTTTTTTAGCATGGAAAATCCTTTGTCAGATTTAGTCAAGACATTTTTTTTATGTTGTCTAATGTACTTTTCACACTTTGGTTTTAATCTCTAAATTTGTGAAGATATTGTTGCTTGGATTTCCTGCTTGAGGGCAGGGGCATTGTCGATACTTTAGTTTTGATGTTTGGTTTTGTTTAGTTCACTTGTAGCAGATTTCAGCAGCAGATTTTTTGAATTTTTTTACAGCATAATCTTTATATTTCTGCTGCAAATTTTGCATCTTTCTGCAGATTTAAGTAGATTTTATCTGCAGGTTTCTACCCAAAATTTTGCAGTTTTCCGAAGCAGAGTTTTTGCAATTTTCCGCAGCAGATTTTATAGTTTTTAGGGGCATTTTTCTGCAGATTTCAATAACATTTTTGTGAAGATTTCAACAGCATTGTTCTGCAGATTTATGCAGCAACTTCCTCACTTTTCTCCAACAAATTTCTTGATTTCTTATACAGTTATAAGGGATATGATTCATAAATGTATTTAAGATAATAAAAAAGTGCTAATTCTTGTTACTCTGTATTTAACATCTGTTAAGTATGCTGTGATAGAATGGGCTTTTTTGCTCCATGATATTTGGTCCATTTTTAATCACTATCACATGGGTATTTTTGGTCCTATGACTAAATCAAAGGGGTGTTTTAGCCCTCAATTAATCACTTTTAAAATTTTACTGATTAATCTCGTGTACACCTGTCTAAATTTGATTATTCACTGATTTTTTTAATAAAAAAAACAATGAGGTTTTCAGTTTTACAATTCACATAAAGATTAGACGTTTTTGCCCCCTATGCGGTTTTTTAGAACACTAGTCAATCATACATGGGATAATTTAATTTGATGCTTCAAAATGAATTTCAGTTGTATCACTTATAATAAATTTCAAATACGAAAACTGAACCAGAGTGAGTGAGTGAGTGAGTGAGTGAGAGAGATACAGGAGGAGAAAGAAAGAGGGGGGAAGAAATAGATAAAGAGAGGTGCATACGATCCTGATTTGATTTCCAGATTTTCAAAAATACGGAGAGAATGAGACATAAACTTGCATTTCTGTCCTAAATGAAACATAATCTTGTATTTTCTGAACTCTTTACAAACACAAGAGTGTAAATCATAAGAGATTAAAAATCACATTTTCACAAGCATTAGTGTTGGGATTCCAATTTGCAACGTGACATGACCTTGCGTTTTCAGAAACAGGGAATGTTTCATCACCATTAACGTGGACAAGATGAAAATATCAACCCATGGGTAAGGCCAAATAACCCATGTCTTTTTTGACATTGCTTGACAGACCACGAGAACGAGGTGCCTTAAATTTCTTAGATTTATTGACTTGTTGATTACAACCCAGTTACTAAGAGTTATCATCTGTTTTATTAAGCCTCTATAAAATGTGTGGCATTCATTGAATGATTACAAATTGACAGGTTCATTAGATCCTCAAATAAAGTTATACCTGTTCAAGAGGTTTCCTAAACTTGCAATTATGTCCTAAAGTTTGCACCTCCCCTATTGCTGAGATTTGATCCCAGTTACTCCTATACTTGACTCGGATGAGATAGCAAACACCAAGTAGCATCCAAGTAGCCGAAAACATTATATAAAAGATAGAAGCTCAACTAGTTGCAACTTGAAAGTGTTAGAGAAATGCCATACAAATGCAGGTAAGGAGAGGCAGACCAACAAGATATATTTAACCAGGTAAATTTTTAGTAAGAAACATCACTTAAATGCACATGATTTAGAAAAGGTAAAATGAATCGAGGGAAATGACAGATGTAGAAATCAATAGTTTAGATGTTACGTCTCATCATTCATCACCAGCATCATCTTCAGAATCGCTGCTGCTTTCCTCACTGTCTTCGGAATCAGTGGTGCCTACCTCATTATCATCTTCCGAACCAACGCTAACGCGGGTTTCCTCATTATTATCTTCCGAATCAACGTTACTATTCTCGCTAAATTCTTCAGAATCAGTGCTACTTTCCTCGTTATCACCTTTGTCAGCAGACCAATTGACTAGTTCCGATCCTGCCACTGGTAGCAGGCTCTCTGTATACTCGAGAAATTTATCAAAATAAAAGATAGGATTAGAGTTTATATATCTCCCTACTTTCTTGTCTAGGTTATACGAGAACCAATCTCCAACTGCTAGTAGTAATAATTCAGCGCTGTTGAAAAGGCCGTAGACCCTATGACATTCCAGGCCTACATCAACAGTAAGCATCATAGTCCATGATGCCTTCACTCCACTACCACAAAGGCATGCCTCATCATCTAAGGTCCACAAGTTAATCCTACCCTTTTCGTTAAAATTGGAAATAATGACCGCAATAGAATCCTTAAATTCAGCAATACAAGCATAAACAGTGTGGACAGGGAGTTGAATATCACAAGTAAACACCTCTTTGTTCAAATCGAAAGCCATCAGACCATTCCATCCAATGGCAAACAAATACCCATGGAGGCATATTCCAAAGTTACTTTTTCTACACGGAATATCACTCAACTTGGTCTCAATCTTTCGCCAAACATTTCTATTCACCGAATAGACCTCCGGAAAAATAGCTGTCGACAACACCCTAACAACCTTAAAATCAACATCAACCGGATCAAATCCAAACCCTAATGCCACTTTTACATTATCATTACAATCATAACGAGTATTAGGCAGGGGAACGAGTTTCGATTGCTTAGTAGCAGGGTTCCAAATATATATATCAGTCGGTGTCTTAACTGTAGGTCCACGCGAATACACCTTGATAGCAACAGTACGATCAACACAAACACAAACAACACCGCAAACACAACCAATTAGCAAAGACGAAGGCGTAAAGGGGTAAACCCGTTTGGAGTAGGGAAATACAAGATGCTTTACAAAGTCATCACAGCCACCGAGCTCAAAGAGTGAGAATGATCCGTCTTGTTCCGGAGAATCACAATGAGGTTCGTATTTGAAGAGCCGAACAAGGAGAGTGGTGGTTGTGAGTGCACGATTGAGGTGGGATTTGATGAAAAAAGGGGTTGAAATGAGAGAGTACCATGTTTTGGATACGGCTTTGCATTGGAGAAGGGTCTTCACATCGAGTCTTGAAAGTACCGAGATTAACAGATCTTCCTCCCTTAATCTCTCGCCGCCGTCGTTTCTCTTCGCCATTTTAAATATATGACAAAAAATGAGTTACACATCTAACTTTTCATCCTTCCATTTTACCTACAGGAGGGGGGTGGGTTGTTGTCGGGCATTAACTCCTTATATATAATAAGCGTAAGGGAGATCTTATCCAAAACTTTGGTCGGTCTGTACTACCAAAAGTATATGATCCGTTGGATTATAAAACTATAAATATTCAAATAGATGAGGACCGTTAGATATAATATTAAAAATTGTATTTGATTAATAATAGGATAGTATTTAAATACTAAAAGGTGTATTTTGATAATTTAAACCAATTATAAATAGGTTTTCTATATTGAATAGAAATCTTTATGTAAAAAATCGTAATTATCTTTTCTCTTTAGTTTATGAATAGTTCCAGTTAGATAATAATTATTAAACCATCATTAAATTAAAGATAATTTTGTTAGCTTCGCGTGGGCTGTAAAATTGTTAAAATCTGTTGTCTAAAACTCAAGATAGAGCCCAAACAGTAAAGTGATTATCTAAATTTTAATGATTTTTTTTATTATTGTATCACCAATTTAATTTTTTTCCTAATTCTTTTAAATTTATAAATTCTATGTTTATTTCAATAAAATATTAAAATCAATTTAAGAAAAAATTAAAATCGATCTGGTCCGTGTACGACCAATATACGACCAAATTAATTATTACAGTTAGATCTTAAATAGATCGATGAGAATTGTTAGATCTAATATTAAAAAGTGTATCTGATTAATAATAGAATTATATTTAAATACTAAAAAGTGTATTTTTGATAATTTAAAATTTTTCTATGTAAAAATTCTTAAATATCTTTTCTCTTTAATTTATGTATAGTTCGAGTTAGATAATAATTGTTAAATCAAATATCAGATAACAATTCATATCGATTACAATATTAAAAATTATCAATATAATGCTCATGTATATCATATAACAATGATACATGTGGACCATGCGTTATAAGAGACTTAGTAAATTTAAACATTTTTTTTCTGAAGGAACATAACAATTTGATTAATCCAAATTATAATTATATTATTTTACATATAACAAACATAAAAGGATAATATCAAAATATTATTAAAATATTGAGGGTTTCATATTCATAAACAATAATTTTGAATATAATACTTAACCATCTTTTCTTTTCGGTTTATAGGTAGGTCAACTGGTCAACTTAGATAATAATTATTAAATCATCATTAAATTAAAGATAATTTCGTTAGTTTCACATGGGTTGTAAAATCGTCAAAATTCAATTTCTAAAACTCAGGATAGAACCCAAATAGTAAAGTGAGTATCTAAATTTTAATAAATATTTTTTTATAATTGTAGCACCAATTTATTTATTTTTCCACTAATTCTTTTAAATATAGAAATTTTATCTTTCTTAGAATAAAGTATTAAAATAAATTAAGAACAAATTCAAATCGATAAAGACTATAATAATATGAGAATAAATTTTTATATAATCATAACATAATTTTTATTCTGTTTAATAATTTTAAAGTAATAATGTATTTTAAAGTTTTATATACACTATAAATAAAACCGAAACATTAAAAGTAAAAGCAGTTAGTAAGATACTTATATCAGTATGTACTTGATATCCTTATTATATTAAACTCTTTTATATAATAACATTATAGCGATTTATCCAAAATTTTGATCGTGACAACCAAATTAATAAAGACTATTAGATCTTAACTAGATAAATGAAAATCGTTTGATCAAATATTAAAAAAGTGTATTTTATTTATAATAGGATTATCTTTAAATTCTAAAAAGTGTATTTTGATAATTTAAATCAAATATACCAAATATAAATAAGTTTTCTATATTGAATAGAATTCTCCATGTAAAAAATTCGTGACTTTCTTCCATGTACAATTCCAGTTAGATAAAAATTGTTAAACCATCTTTTAATTAAAAATAATTTAATTATCTTCACGTGGGGTGTAAAATCATCAAAATCTGATTTTTAAAACACAAGATAAAGCTCAAATCAGTAAAGTGAGTATTTAAATTCTAATAATGATTATTATGTCATCGTTATTTTAACGCCAATTTAATTACTTTTTTCTAACTATTTTAAATTTAGAAATCTATGTTCAAAAATTCAAATCAATCTAAGAAAAATTCAAATCAACAAAGAATATAATAATACGAGGATAAAATTTTATAAAACTGTGCATATTTTTTATCCTATTTTATTAAGTTATAGATCATAACTAATCAAATATAATTTATTATTAAATAATAAATTATACGTAAATGGTGATTTTGTTTTATAAGCACTCATAGAGACCTAATTTCATTGTTAGCAGGACTATATTCATATTAAAAAAACCGTATTTTGAAATTGTAGACTCAGCTACAGAACATACCTAAATTTTTTAACCTATATACATTGTAAATTATTAAATTCGAAACTTTAAAAGTTTTCTAATCAATTAGTATAGTACTTTTCTGAAAAATCGTACTTTACAAAAAATATTATCAAATAACCTATGTCTGAAAGAAAAAAAATGAAAAAAATTCTTTTTTTTCAAAAAAAAACCCTGTAAATTTTAATATGTTGTTGGTAGATTCAAATCTTAGATCATTGTACATGATAATTTTACCGTTATATGTAATGTTTCTCAACAATTTAATTTGAAAGATCCAACGATTATGGATTGATCAAACAAAGCGACCACACGTCCACACTTATAAGAAAACTTTCATTATTTAGTCTTTAATATAATAACAGATATTTACGGGATATACTATAAAAAATGAATTTTATACAGAATTTTGATCGTCACGGTGTACTACTTTAAAAGAATAACTATTACAAAAAAAAATAAAATTAATTGATAATTTATTTTCTCAAAAGTTCAAAGTTCCCGCATCATTAACATATTACAAAAAAGAGTATATTATATTTTAGCAATAAATATTTAAAAAAATTAAAAATTAAAAAAATTATAAATATTAAGAAAAATTAATGATGTTATCCTGGTAGTTTGGTCCTAAATACCGCAAAAACATTCTCAACCGTTATATCCAATACTTTTAAAAATAGATGATCAAGATTATATCATATAAAAAGAAATTATTATCTAAAAATGATATAAGTTAAAAGATATTATATTAGGATTGGATTTTCCAAAAAGTTAAAACATAAAAATAGTTGTAATTAAATAAGGAAACCCATTTATAACCAAAATAATAAAAATCGTTTAATCTTAAATAGATAGGTGAAAACCGTTAGATTTAACATTAAAACCTGTATTTGGTTAATAAAGGTTATTCTAATAATCTAAACTACATATAAGTTAAGTAGATTTCCTAAATTGAATAGAATTCTCAACATTAAATTTCGTCACTTTATTCTCTTTTTAGTTTTAAAATAGTTTTTAATTAAAAAAAACTATTAAACCACAACTAAATTAAAGATTATTTTGTGAATTTCATGTGAACCGTAAAATTGGTCAAATCTAACTTTTATAACTCAATATAAACAAATATTAAATTGAGCGTGTAAAATGTAATAAATATCAAATTTTTAACTTTAATTTTTTTTGGCTAAATCTTTTTTAACAATAATTTAATCATGTAAACTAATAACTTTTAAATATTAAAATATTCATAAATAAATATAATTATAAATATTAAAAAAACAATCGTGTGTTGTATCGTAATAAAAATATAATTATAAACAGAATAATTATAAATAAAATTTAAGTAACAGTGCATCGCACGGGCTATAAGCTAGTATTAAATAGGATTCATAAACTTTTTAGTCTTAAAGATTTATTACTGTATACTGGCCTGTAACCCGTGTCAAGCACGGGCCGAGCATGAGTCGACATTAAAATATTAGTATTAATAAATTATTAATAAATATTATTTAAAAATATATTTTTCGAGAATTGAATGATAAAAATATATAATAAATAAATAACTATTTAATTATGTAGTTATAGACAATCGAACTGTGCATAAAGCTAAAGAAATTAAAGCAAATAAATAAATTTTGTATGATTACGTAGCTGCAAAGAATCTAACGCTCGATGAAACTATTGAATTTAAAGTAAATAAATCTTGTATAATTATGTAGTTGTAAGGAATCGAACCCTAGATGAAACTAAAGAATTTAAAGTAAATAAATCTTGTATAATTACGTAGTTGCGAGGAATCGAACCCGGGTTAAGTGATAACCAAATTTGGTACCTTGGTACTTTAGTACCGCGCGCCATTTTCATATTGTTTTGCTTATTAATAAAGAGTATTGATTCATCGGTTCACGTGTTTTTTAAATTGTAGTCCTTCTGTTTCTCTCATTTCTTTACACTTTATTTTTTGTTACGTCCCTCTCATTTTTTTACATATAAAAAATAGTAACATTTTATAATATAAAATCCAATCACATTTACTACTTTCCTCCACTATACATACTTTATACCTACTTTATAGATTAAATATTGATTGGTTCCACCACTTTACTCATTTTCCTTACTTTTTCCTATTAATTTACATTTTTTCTCAATCTCCGTGTCGTTCCCCTCAATGTAAAGAATTGAGGGGGACGGAGGGAGTATTTTTCATACTGGTTCAAAATAAAAAATTGGTATAAATTGGATGGACAAAACGGTGTTTAAAACATGGATTTAAGCTTGGTTCCAGGAAGGTTATTGGTGTGAATGACTGTCATCTTCAAAACAGTCTTTAAAACATGGATTTAAGCTTGTTTTGTCCATCCGAGTTATAACGATTTTTTTATTCTGAACCGGTACAAGAATCGAAAAGTATGATTTCAGTACCTCAGGAGCTAAAAGGTACAAATTTAAAACACAGGATCAGGATCTGATCGGTATATAGTGGTAAACCTTTAAGGCTAAAAGGTCATTAAGCCTATTAAATATCCTTGCAAAGCCCGAAATATTTTTAAAATCTTTTAGTTTATTTATTATCGTAGTCGAATTAATCGTAGATTAATTACTAAACAATAGGTTATCATATTGATTAAGCGAAAATTGGTTTAAAATTATTTTTAAAAAAATCGGCTAAATCAATCAAAATCGGTTAAAAATGAATTAATTGATCAAAAATCGGAGTAATTAGTAAAAATTACTTGAAATTAAAAAAAAAATAAAAATAAAAAGATAGAAACTTGATTAAAAAATAAGAAAAAACATTATTATGTAGACGACTATAGATGGTATGCTAACAACTAATAAATTCGACGACTACATTCTGGACGAGTATCTGTCGAAGACAGTTTGGTTATTTTAGTTCTTGAGTGATTCGTAATCAGACAAGCAGATCCAGAGCTTGCAATGTCATGGATTGGAGTTGATGTTCAATCATGACAAAAAATTGTTTATCAGATATGCAAACACACATAGAAACACTAGCACTGACATTGCTCGACAGACCATGAGAATGAGGTTCCTAAAACTTATTGACTTGTTGAGACCATAAATCATCTGTTTTATTATGCCTCTACCAAATGTGTGGCATTCAATGAATGATTACAAATTGAGGGGTTCATTAGATCCTCAAATAAAATTATACAATATATTCCTGACATTGTTTAACAGAGGAAGAATCTGAAACCCTTCACAAGCAGCTTCTTGATAAAGAACGCGATCTACTAGCTGTTGTGCAGAAGTATAAAAAGTTGCGAAATACATATCATATGCGTTCCCTCACTCGTCTTGCTGCTAAGACATCTTTGACAGGATGAAACTGTGAGCACAGCTGAAATGTAGAAGAGACGGGTGGTGTTGAGAACAACAGCATAAAATATGCATTGGAGCATAAAACAGCATAAAAACGGCATAAAATATACTTGACACATATGAGATAGCAGAAACCAAGTAGCATCTAAATTGCCAAGAACATTATAAAAGATACAAGCTCAACCAGTTGCAACTTGCAAGTTTAAGAGACAAAGGCAAGGAGAGGCAGTTTAAGAGAAACTATAAAAGAACATGATTAAGAGAAAAATTTAACCCGGGCATACAAGATACAAGCTCAACCAGTTGCAACTTGCAAGTTTAAGAGAAAAATTTAACCCGGGCCAATTTTTGGTAATAAACATCACTTAATCGCACATGATTTAAAAAAAAAGGTACAATTAATTGAGGGAAATGACTGATGTAGAAATACAATAATTAAGATGATAAGTCTCATCATTCATCGCCAGCATCATCTTCAGAATCTACGTTGCTTTCCTCATTGTCTTCGGAATCAGCAGCACTTTCCTCATTATCATCTTCCGAAGCAACGCCAACACTGCTTTCCTCATCATTATCTTCCAAATCAACGCTACCTTCCTCGCTAACTTCTTCAGAATCAGGACTACTTTCCTCATTATCATCTTTGTCAGCAGACCAATTGACTAGTTTCGATCCTGCCACCAGTACCAGACTCTCTGTATACTTGAAAACTTCATTAAAATCAAAGAGAGGATTAGGGAACATCCTTATCACTTCTTTCTTGTCGGTATTATACGAGAACCAATCATCACTTTCCAGTAAAAATTCAACGCTATTGAAAATGCCGTAGACCCAATCTAAGTGCATACCTACATCAATACTGAGCATCATAGTCCATGATGCCTCAACTCCAGCACCACGAAGGCATGCCTCATCATCTAAGGTCCACAATTTAATCCTATCCCTTTCTTCTTTAAAATTGAAAATAATGACAGCAATAGAATCCTTAAAGTCAGCAATACAAGCATCACAAGAGGCGACAGGGAGTTTAATATCACAAATAAACACCTCTCTGTTCAAATCAAAAGCCATCATACCATTACATCCAACCGTAAACAAAAATCCATGGATACAAATTTCGAAAATATTCCTATTCGGACGATCACTCAACTTAACCTCAATCTTTCGCCAAACATTTCTGTTGAGCGAATAAACCTCGGGAAAAACATCGTTGGATAAAACCTTAACAACCTTAAAATCAAAATCAATAGGATCAAATCCAAACCCTAAAGACACTTTTCCCTCATCATCATGAAGAGTATGCGCAGGAATGAGTTTGGATTGCTTAGTAGCAGGGTTCCAAATATATATATCACTTCTTCCTTTAAGAGTCGCTTGGAAAGAGTAGGCATCAGTATCTGGATCAGGATCAACACAAACACAAACAATTCCGAAAACACATCCAATCAGCAAAGACGGAGGCGTAAAGGGGTAGTCGCCTTTCGAGTACGGAAAGTATAGACGAGCCACATAGTCATAGCAATCGAGCTGGTAGAGTGCAAATGAGCCGTCTTCTTCGGGGAAGTCACGAAGACATTCAATTTTGAAGAGACGAACGATGAGAGTCGTAGCAGTTTGATTATCAGCTCCGTTGAGTGCTCGATTGAAATGAGATTTGATGAAAATAGGGGTTGAAATGAGAGAGTACCATGTCTTGGATACGGCTTTGCATTGAAGAAGGGTCTTCACATCGAGCCTGGAAAGTAGCTCGATTAATATATCTTCCTCTCTTAATCTATCACCGCCACCGTCGTTTCTTTTTCCTTTCCTCATTTCACTTGGTTCAAGGGTTTCTGAAAAGTGGTCAGTTGTTTATATCATCATCACACGCGGGCCAGGTTAAATGTCAAATACATAATTACCCCATGATTCCTCCGTGTTCATTGATTTGGTTTTCATTAAGAATAATTGTGTGGTAATACTTAAAATCGGAAGTTAATTGATTCGAATTTGAGTTAAAATTTAATTACGACTTAATTGCATTGTAATGTTCTGAATTATTTTATTTTTTGCATAGAAATGACTCAAATATAAAAGTAATCATTTTGTATGCTGAAAAAATCGACCCAACCCACCCCTTGTTTGGGCCGATCAAACCGACCCATTTGAACCCAGAGTCTAATTGGATTGATTTTTCGTTGGGCCGAATATATTGGGTTGGGTCAGAGTTTAAGTATTTAAAACCATAAATCAACCCAACCCGGTCGAATTATATAGGCCCAATCCATTTATAGTTTTACAACCAGGTCTCCTAATTTATTACTAATAATCCAACGCATATCATTTTTTAATATGATATGGTGGCATAAAATCTGATATGTACTTGGATGAAACTTATTCTTATGAATTTCTTGAACATGAAGAAGGTAAAAAATTTTAATAGTCTCATTTTATCTGCTCTTCCAGACTTTCAGTGATTTAGTTTTTTATTCCATACTTTTTTCAAACCATATTTTATTATTTATTTGTCAAGCTTATTCAGTCTTTATTTCTGAATTTTATAGGTAATCTGGGGAGAATGAAGGAATGTGCAGAACCAAGTGGGAAGACCATCAATATTGATGATTGATTGTTCGGCAGTTTTATGTTTTTAATTGAAGCGAAAATGAATTATTACTTAAACTATTTTCTCGCATGTTTCAGTCAAGACATTTATGGAGTTTAAACTATGAATGACTGTAATATTTTGGATGATTGTAATATTTTAAATTAAGACTTATTTGTTGACTTCTTGATTTTGAACTTTATAAATTTTATTTGAAATGACAGGAGTATTTTTCTTGTGTAACCCAACCAACCCAACCCAACCCGACCAAACCCATCATATCATTAATAGGGTTGGGTTGTATAATTTTATTAGGCTTAATGGGTTATTATTTTTAAAAGATTTTAAAAATATCCCAGGCTTTGCAAGGATATTTAATAAGGTCCTGGTCCCTGACAATTGATTGTCAGGGACCATTTAAACAACAATCAGCTTCGCAGTCATTGGATCAACATTGCAACGACCAAGATTAAAAAAAAAATCCTAGTAACTTCGCGCTATTTTTCCGCGGAACCAGTTGTCTCTGCGATAATTTTCCGCGGAGCGCGAAATTACCATAAAGTCCCTTAATTATTTCCGCGTAAAACAATCGCGGAGCCTCTAAAAATAATATTAAGATCAGTTTAACCCCTTTCTAATCCGATTAACCAACCCAATTCAAAACCCTAACTACTGTGTGTGATTGTAGGTGCGATTGGAGCGATTTCTTCAACTTTAGGCTTCTTCTCCCGCGATTTGAGGTTTCAATGGAAAATTACAAACAGAAGTAAGTCTTTTTACCTCTATATTCAAAAAAATTCGGGTTTTTATGGTTTGGGTTCGAAGAAATTGGGGGTTTAGGGTTCGTACAAATTAGGGGTTTAGTGTTATGGTTCGATTGTTGTTTGAATATCGTGTGAATTCATAGTAGCAAGTCATTCCTTGTTTAACACGGTTAAATATTGATGCATATTGATTTGTACTTGTAATTTTTGTTTAATTTTGAAGTAATTGATGCATAATTTTGAAGAAATTGTTGTTTAAATGTTAGTTAACATTTCGTAGTTGTGACTTTTATGCTTGTTGAATTTTTTGTTGAACGGAACAGATTGGGTTAATTTCCGTTTTGTTGAACGGAACAAATTGTGACTTTCTGAACTATTTTGAAATAATTGTTGTTGAATTCTGAACTAGACGGGGCTTTGGAGTTCTCTTGTTAGAAGAGCATTGTACTATGCAAGTTAAAACTAATGTTTGCTGATTGCATCTTGAAAAGCCGTTAAAACTTACCATTATTCATTTTTCTATTGATTAAGATAGTTTATGATCGACTGCATGTAAAAAGGAATTAGATTGAGCATAAACTGGATTTTGCTCAGAGCAACAAACACACGTTTCTTGATTTAAGACAAGTAACTTGAAACATCGCTAACACACATCTTGCTAGTTAGATTAATAAGTTCACGAGTTTCATCATCCAACTCTACCTTATCTTTCTTCATCCTCTCCGAAATTACAAGTGGCATTTTGCCAGCTTCTGCATAAGTTTTCAAAAGTGCATTGTATACTTTTGTATTCAATTCACCACCATGACGAAGAACAACCAGTAAATGCTCTGCCCGCTCAAAATTGTTGTGCCCTTGAATGATTCTATACAGTTCTTGAACCAATTTTTCATTGAAATCCCATTTCTTCACACTGCCAACAGCTTTCTGGAAACTAACTAGAGCCTTTTCCATATTATTATGTTTCAAGTATCCCCATGTGAGTAATTCCCAAGTGGTGCAACTCGGTGTGAAACCTTTTCTCATCATTTGTTTATGAAAATCTTCAGCCATTTCTATCTGATTCTTATTAACATAGGCTGCAACAAATAAATTTGGAATCCTGCAATCCTTAGTTAGAGACACAGACTCCCATTCATTAAAGAGCTTATGTGCTTCTTCAAACTCTTCTAGTTTCAATAGTGAATTTATCAGGGAAGTTTCTTAATTCCTATCATCATCTATCATCATTCTTATTAGTTTATGATCGATTGCATGTAAAAAGGAATTAGATTGAGCATCTCTATCATCATCTCTAACATTGTTATAGTTCCTTTTCTATACACATATTGGTTTTCTGCTTGGGAGGTTTATGCATTTGATAATGGCTGGTTTGAGATTGTGGTTGTCGTTTTGTGTTTTCCAATGTTAATGTTTTCATGTTATCTTTATCAAAGCATATTTGGTTTGAATTTGAATTGATTATTGTTTTTTGTGAATGTTTTCAGGCTAGAGGACATACTTCCGGGCCCTATTAGTTAAACAGTTATATTTGATAATGTTTATCATGTGAGTCAGGAGGTTTGGGATGGAGTTGATAGGGGTACGTTGGAGTATTATTCTGGTAATAGATTGATGCGTTCGTGGGTTCTAAATGATGCTCAGAAGGAGATACTGGACATGACGGGGTTTGGGTTGTTTGCAAACAATGATGTGGTGCTTCAGAATGATATTGCGCTTGTGACAGCCTTGGTAGAGAGGTGGCGCCCTGAGACTAATACATTCTTCATGAGGCAGGTTGAGATGACAGTGACTTTGCAGGATGTTCATTACATACTGGGGTTGCCCACTACTGGTCATCCATTGGTTGGGGGTGCAATCCAAAATCCAAAAGCCTATTTTATGATGAACTGGTTTAAAGATCTTACTGATCCAGAGATCAACCTGGCAATGGATACAAGAGGAGGGATTAAGTATACATGGTTACAAGCGGTACGGGGGTGATCCTGGTACTGACCCAAAAAAGATTACTCTGCACATGAAGGCATATTTGATGTTGGTGGTGGGGTCAGTTTTGTTTCCTACTAATAGTAGGAACGTGGTGCATCCGAGGTACATTGCCCCGCTTTTCTACTTGGATCGTATTCACACGTATTCTTGGGGTTCTGCAGTGTTGGCATATTTATATAGGGGTTGGAGCGCGCTGCAAGGAAGGAGGCTGTTAGTGTTAGTGGTTGCTTGTTATTGCTGCATATTTGGTCTTACGAGTGATTTGATATAGGGCTTCCTATTGCAGATCCCGAGCGGGCAAGCTTCCCTATTGCTGAGTATTGGGTTAGGTCTACAGTGGTGAAGGAACCTATTGAGGGGAAGAGGAAGGTTAATGAGGATGGGCCGAGTGAGGGTAAGGGGACTAAGGAGGAGAAGGATAAGGGGACTGAGGAGGAGAATGATAAGGGGAAGAAGAAGAGGAAGCTTTTTGAGGAGGAGGTTAATGAGTTGAAGGGAAATGGAAAGGGGAAGGCAAAGGGGAAGGGGAAAAAGAAGGGAATTGAGGAGGAGGAGGAGGAGGACATTGGGTTGGATTTGACTGTTGAGGACTTGTCTACGGAGAAGGTTGTGTTGCGAAAATGGCCTAGACGTCATATTAGTAAGGGGCCTCATCATAGCTTGCCACACTATCGAGGTAAGTTTGATGGAGTTGGTTAGGATAGTGTGCAATGGACTCCCTATGACCATTTTCACGAGTCTGATGACGAGGATGGAGATGGAGATAGATATATTTACTGGGATGATTACGAGGGTTTCTATGCAGGTTCTGCCAGGCTTCCCCTTATCCACTATGACATAGTTGAGTATCAGTATTCTGATAGGGTCTTGAGGCAGTTAGGGCTGAGACATGGTATCCCTCGTTCCCTAGTTGACATGACGCAGTACAAAAAAGCCAAACATAGCTTTGTCACTTGGGATTGGAGGAGTGTATGGTTCGCAGAGATTGGGGAGTGGTTGAGGTTTTCTGCCAGTCCATGTGACTATGTATTTGATGATTCACAGTTTGTGTCTGGTATAGAGTACGTGGCATGGTACACGGAGATTTCTCGGCTGCGGGTCGGGAAGCCACAACCGCATCCGAAGCCCGAGTATTCAACTAGAGAGTTGTTTAACAACTTGAAGGCCTATGAGCTCGTAAATTTTCTATGTTGTTAGTGTTTTATTTATTTCTATCTCGTAATTATTATATGTTGTTCATAGTGTATTTGTATGCAGATTATGAAGGGGTTGGAATTTTCCCAAAAGATAGATGTTTCTATTCCTGTTGAGTATCGTGATGAGTTTGCTAGGATTGCACCGAACTTCTTAGACCCCTTATGTAGCTTCATGAAGGAGGTGCGAGGTCCTTCCTATAGGCCGCCGAAATTTGAAAATGTTGATTTGTCTGACAAGGCAAAGAAGACTCCATTGGCCACCATTGCTCAACATGGTATCATTGAGATTACACAGCCTTCTCAGCATATGTCACAGACACCTACTCTTGCATCTCAGCCGTCTTCTTCGAGGCCGGAGAAGCTTGATGTACGCCGTCTACGAGATAGGAAATGACAGATCAATAAGCCTCTTAGCGAGTCGAAGAAAGAAGATATCAAGTCTATCTGGGGTTGGGGTTCTGATAGAGAGGTCAAAATGAAGGAGGAAGTCGTCCACAAGAGCTTTCATTTATCTGCGAAGGCAATGTTGTCTTTGGCACCCCGTACTTGGATAGATGACTGAATTATCTATACATACATGGTATGCCATGATCCTTTCTTCTCACATTTCAGTTATGTTGTATGCATTCATACAGTGAGTTTTGATAATGTTCTAATGTTGTTGCAGACTTTACTTTGTGATCGTGAGTAAGAGATTGCGATGGGGAATGTGTTCGAGCGAAAGTCTACTTACTACTTCATGGATCCCTTATTCATGACCTTGGCCCGAAAGATGGAGTATAGGCATGAAACACATAAATTGACTAACTTTTATCTTCACTGGGCCACTTGTGGTGTAGGTCCGGCCATTAACAAAGTTGATTTCATCTTTTTCCCCACTTGTTTTAATGAAAATCATTGGATATTGTTCGTTTTTGCTGTAAAAAAATAGGGGGGGTGATTCAACTAGATCCTTTGTCTGACGATGTTGAGTATCCTGCTGAAGAAGGAGTCATGGTATGTTACTTGTTAATTAACATGTTAGTGGTTACTTATTCTTCTTATTTGGATTGTTAATAGTTGTATTTTATTGCTTTTTAGGTTGGTCTACTTGCGAGCATGTTGAGATATCTTGATAGGAACGCTATGAACTTTTCGAAGGAGGCCCCGAAGGTTCAAGCGTGGAGTCGTAGGCCTAAACAGAGAAACAGTACAGATTGTGGCCTCTTTGTGATGAAGTACATGGATTATCTCTTACAAGGCTACGAGATGGAGTCATTGCAGTGGGAGGATGAAGACATTGAGATCTTCCGTTATAGGATTGCTAAGGAGCTTCAAAAGGGGAAAACTAGACGAATTCCTGGATTTCTTATGCGGCAGAGGATTGAAAATGCCTAGTACTAGAATTTCTTTATTTTAGTTGTGTACTTTGGTAGATGTACTTTATTGGAATTAAAGTTATTGATGTACTTCATTTATTTGAAATGGAAAAGAACATTTCATTTGGTTTATATCGGTCGTTTATCGACCGTGTCCTTTTCCCTTTCCCTTACAATATGTGATAGTGGCATGATGATTTTCCCCTTCCCCTATATATTTTCTTTATTCTCATTGTCCCCCTTCCTTTTGGTATGAAAATCATTGGATTTAGAAATGATGAAATTTTGAGCAATTTGGCAAGTGTGGTCCATTTTGGCCAATATTTAGGAGCATTCGTAAATTTAATGAATTTTTTTTTGTGGGACAGTTCCTGCAGTACTGGTATAGTAGTTTGATTGATTTGGTACAGGTGGGAAGTCGAAAAAACAAACAGGTTATGTCACACAAAAAAAAATTCGTCCGCGCAAAATTTTCGCGGAGCAGTGTATAGTTCCGTGCTAATTTTCCGCGGAGTTTCCAAAAAAAATTTCAAAATTTAAATCTCCATTTTTCATCAAAATCACTTTCAAGACACTACAAATGACCTTGGTAACTTACTTGAGTCCAAAAAAACCATTTTCAAACAAGTTAAAATTGAGATTTGTAAAATTGCTTAAAAATTGGAAAAATGACCTTACACCTTGGAAATTGTTAGCAAATTACAACAAAATAAGGGTGCAAATAGTACACTATTACAACAAAAGTCATCCAAATCCACTAATAATACCCAAGGGTTCGAAAATACCATATTACAACAAAATTCATCCAAATCCACTAATAATATTACAACATAAGTTCAAATCCTACGATATTTTGGTCGTCTAACCAAAATATTTTAACACATTTGAGAAGACGGCGAACAATCGGTGAGTACGCACTCCCGGATGAGGATATGCAGTGATGAACATGACTACATGGTACAATACTACAACACAACCATCGCGAAGGACACCCGTACTAATGGCTTTGTGAGTAGTGGTGTCATTGTGAAGGGAGACACATATAGTTCTTGTTCCATTATGTCATAATCCGACTCATCGCAAGTTAGCTCCATCCAAACATGTGAAACCGAATCATTATCTGAAACATTACCACCATCTATGTTACCTACACATGACAATAAAAAAAAACTTTGTTTGATAACGTGAGAAGAACATAATGTAAAGTTAAAAATGGAAAAGTAGAGAGTTATATCAATTACAATTGACCACTTTCACCACCACATTGACCACTTTGACTACTTTGAGCATTTAATAAAATTTCTTTTGTTTTTGTCACAAGTTCTAATATCATGTCCTTCAAATCCACATTTAGAGCATTTCCTCGGTGTTTTGCGAATTTTTTCGATGAGACTTTTGAAACGAGGGTCTTTTTTCCTTCCTTTGGTTTGTGACACAATGGGATCAAGAATTGGCTCATTCAAGCCATCACCATCTTCTTGAGTTGTTTTCGTGCCAACTTCACTACTTACATGCTCAATTCCATCAACTCCCATATTCTCAAGAATTTCGATTTCCCGATTGATTACCGAAACGGCATACTCGTAACGCTCATTTGATGTCATGCTACTATGACAAAAGGCCATGGTGAGTAAAGTCATGTTGTTGAATTTTTTGGTAGGAGTTAAATCATGGGATGATGCTTCTTCTCCGGTCAAAAGATAAGGCAACATACCATCAACTCTATTGGCATCCTTTGTTCAACGTCGTCTCAAAAAGGTATTAGGTATTTCGGAAACACATCTCTTTGTCAACACGGCTATAATGTGTCGGCAAGGAATGCCCAAATATTCATACATTCTACACTTGCAACTACCACTTAGAGCCAATTTTTTGAATGTAATAAGATACATTGTTCTTTTTTCGGGATCCACCAATTGCCTATAACATTTGTAGTATGTATACTCATCTTCTTCCAAAGAACGTTCTCTATCTTTCTCCACAAAGTAAGTTGTAGCTTCCACCGATTGCTCTTGAAACTTCCTAAATATTGTTTTTGTGTAAATGGAAGCACCATGTTGTTCCAAGACGGTCTTCATTTTTATCCCGCGACAAGTTTGACGAGTCTTAAAATCCTATTCTTTCTCCCTTATAAATTGCCTTTCCAAAGCTTTTTGAGCATTTTCAACAAATTCTTTCAAACTCGTGCAAGAACTAACATAACTATCAAAAAAATCATTCATTCCCTCACTCCTTGAAGTTGTTGTTTGTCCCGCAGAAAATGTGCTTCGAGTGAAAACCTTGATCCATTTATGCTTCAAACCGTACAATCCTTGTAGCCATGTATTATCTTTCAATTCATACTTCACAACCAAAGCTTTCCACCTATCCTCAAACACATCTTCGGTCAATGAGTTATAAATGCAATTATTGAAATCAACTTTGAAATCCGGGTGCTTCGAATAGTAACTTGCAAGTTTCTCAGGGAATTTGTTACTAATGTGCCAACTACACAACAAATGAGTGGTGTTCGGTAGTTGTGATGAAATAGGCCAAGCAATGGCTTGGTCTTGATCCGTAATGATAGTCAAGGGATGTTTGTTTTCAACCGCCTCAAACCAACTACCTAATACTCATTTAAAAACTTGTTTTAATCTCGTCCCTCATTAGTGCAAATCCAAAAACAACTGATTGGTAGTGATGATTTACCCTGGTAAAAGGAACAAAATGCATAGCATATCTATTAGTTCAGTAAGTGGTATCAAAGGCAACCACATCACCAAAATTTTGGTATGCCAGCAAACAACGGTGATCAGCCCATACTAGACATTTCAACCTTTGTTCTTCATCGAGTAAAGTTTTAATGTAAAATTTCCCACCACTTTCTTCTTTCAACCTATTCAACAAGTCTAACCCGCTTGAGCATCATTAACATCTAAATTGCTCTTTCTAAATTCACGTACCACATTTCTTACATGTTGTCCATCAAAACCAACATGTTGAGCACTGTCTTTTAAATTGCTAAAACTGAACATTTGTTGCCTAGGAGGAACACCTGACATATGTAATGTTCTCATTATATTTCTTTGTGCCGCGCTTACATGTTTTTCCCTTCGAATTAAATTCTTTTTTGAAGGTGTAACTACCTCGTGATTGTGCTCTAACTCTAGTGCGATTATCTCCCAAAAACTTCTTTTCTTTTTATTCAAAACATATATTCTAACCTTACAACCACATCTAGGAAGAACATCCAGACAGTGTTTACCTTTAACTTTACCCATAAAACATGCATCATCATTACCATTATTTTTATCCTTATTCTCACCAAATAGATTACAAACAAATAATCGAGCATATATTTCTTTATTTACAACACGCTTTTGTGATTCTTGAATCTTAATTGCAAATCCGATTTTCAAGACATAAGCTCTAAATAAATTCTCCGCAGCTTCTAAACTATCGAACTTTTGATGCAAATAAGGAACAACACTATCAACATCTTCATCAACATTAGGTACATTTTTTTCCTGCAAATTATCATCTTCATCATCATCAACTATATTAACATACTCTACATCAATGGATTTAGTACTAATATTACCAACATTAAGATCATCATTGTAAAGATCATTACTTTCAATTTTTTTTGATTTTTTCCTTCAAACTTTGCAAACATTTTATCCGTCATAATAATCAAACAAATACAAAAACAAAGACTTACACAATTCAACAAATGAACAAATACTTCTTTAAGGTCTTTAAGATCTTTTTTTCTCCCCTTTTCTAACCTAAATTGCAAATGGTGGCTACATTGATGAAATAAAGTGAATTAGGATTAAAAATGCGAAATGACTAGATTTTTTTTTTAATCTTGACTGTTGAAATGTTAATCCAACGATTACGAAACTGATTGTTATTTAAATAGTCCCTTTCAGGTACCAGGACCGAGGACCCTATTTAATATGCCCAACAACCCCCTCCTGTAAGTACGATTATTGAAGGAAGAAAAGTTTGATGTGTAACTCATTTTTTGTCATATATTTAAAATGGCGAAGAGAAACGACGGTGGCGAGAGATTAAGGGAGGAAGATCTGTTAATCTCGGTACTTTCAAGACTCGATGTGAAGACCCTTCTCCAATGCAAAGCTGTATCCAAAACATGGTACTCTCTCATTTCAACCCCTATTTTTATCAAATCCCACCTCAATCGTGCACTCACAACTACCACTCTCCTTGTTCGGCTCTTCAAATACAAACCCGATTCTGATTCTCCGGAAGAAGACGGATCATTCTCACTCTATGAGCTCGGTGGCTGCGATGACTTTGTAAAGCATCTTGAATTTCCCTACTCCAAACGGGATTACCCCTTTAGGCCTTCGTCTTTGCTAATTGGTTGTGTTTGCGGTATTGTTTGTGTTTGTGTTGATCTTAGTGTTGCTATCAAGGTGTATTCGCGTGGACTTACAGTTAAGACACCAACTGATATATATATTTGGAACCCTGCTACTAAGCAATCGAAACTCGTTCCCCTGCCTAATACTCGTTATGATTGTAATGATAATGTAAAAGTGGCATTAGGGTTTGGATTTGATCCGGTTGATGTTGATTTTAAGGTTGTTAGGGTGTTGTCGACAGCTATTTTTCCGGAGGTCTATTCGGTGAATAGAAATGTTTGGCGAAAGATTGAGACCAAGTTGAGTGATATTCCGTGTAGAAAAAATAACTTTGGAATATGCCTCCATGGGTATTTGTTTGCCATTGGACGGAATGGTCTGATGGCTTTCGATTTGAACAAAGAGGTGTTTACTTGTGATATTCAACTCCCTGTCTGCACTATTATTGCTTGTATTGCTGAATTTAAGGATTCTATTGCGGTCATTATTTCCAATTTTAACGAAGAGGGTAGGATTAATTTGTGGACCTTAGATGATGAGGCATGCCTTTGTGGTACTGGAGTGAAGGCATCATGGACTATGATGCTTACTGTTGATGTAGGCGTGGAATGTCATTGGGTCTACGGCATTTTCAACAGCGCTGAATTATTACTAGCAGTACTTGGAGATTGGTTCTCGTATAACCTAGACAAGAAAGTAGGGAGATATATAAACTGTAATCCTATCTTTTATTTTGATAAATTTCTCGAGTATACAGAGAGCCTGCTACCAGTGGCAGGATCGAAACTAGTCAATTGGTCTGCTGACAAAGGTGATAATGAGGAAAGTAGCACTGATTCTGAAGAAGTTAGCGAGAAAAGTAACGTTGATTCGGAAGATAATAATGAGGAAAGCAGCATTAGCGTTGGTTCGGAAGATGATAATGAGGTAGGCGCCACTGATTCCGAAGACAGTGAGGAAAGCAGCGGAGATTCTGAAGATGATGCTGGTGGTGAATGATGAGACGTAACATCTAAACTATTGATTTCTACATCAGTCATTTCCCTCAATTCATTTTACCTTTTCTAAATCATGTGCATTTAAGTGATGTTTCTTACTAAAAATTTACCTGGTTAAATATATCTTGTTGGTCTGCCTCTCCTTGCCTGCATTTGTATGGCATTTCTCTTACACTTTCAAGTTGCAACTAGTTGAGCTTCTATCTTTTATATAATGTTTTCGGCTACTTGGTGTTTGATATCTCATCCGAGTCAAAGTATAGGAGTAACTGGGATCAAATCTCAGCAATAGGGGAGGTGCAAACTTTAGGACATAATTGCAAGTTTAGGAAACCTCTTGAACAGGTATAACTTTATTTGAGGATCTAATGAACCTGTCAATCTGTAATCATTCAATGAATGCCACACATTTTATAGAGGCTTAATAAAACAGATGATAACTCTTAGTAACTGGGTTGTAATCAACAAGTCAATAAATCTAAGAAATTTAAGGCACCTCGTTCTCGTGGTCTGTCCAGCAATGTCAAAAAAGACATGGATTATTTGGCCTTAGCCATGGGTTGATGTGTCAAAAAAGACATGGCTGTAACTACCTTTGGTTATACACCCCTGTGATTTAGTCATAGGACCAAAAATACCCATGTGATGTGATTAAAAATGGACCAAATATCATGGAGCAAAAAAGCCCATTCTATCACAGCTTACTTAACAGATGTTAAATACAGAGTAACAAGAATTAGCACTTTTTAATTATCTTAAATACATTTATGAAGCATATCCCTTATAACTTTGGGCCTGTTCGGCAATAACAAAATAAGTCGACTTATGGCTTATAAAGTACTTATGAGGAGTGTTTGTGTACTCAGCTTATTTGATAACTTATAACTTATAAATTGATAAGTTGAATGTTAGAAATCACTAACATTTTACTTAACTTATCAACTTATTCTTTGATTTCTTTAGTTTTCTAATATTTTATATTTTTACATTTGTGTTTTTAAATATTTTTTTAATTTAAAATACAAGTGTTGAAATCATTATATTTAAAATTATTTTTTTCAAATTTAATTTAGCAAATTCTTCACTAACTTATAAGTAAATTTATCCAAACACTCGTATAACTTATAAGAATTCATCAACTTATCACTTATAAAGCACTTACTCATTTTAAAGTATAAGTTAACTTTTTTGTGATACCCCAAACACGCACTATATAAGAAATCAAGAAATTTGTCGGAGAAAAGTGAGGAAGTTGCTGCATAAATCTGCAGAACAATGCTGTTGAAATCTTCACAAAAATGTTATTGAAATCTGCAGAAGAATGCCCCTAAAAACTATAAAAATCTGCTGCGGAAAATTGCAAAAACTCTGCTTCGGAAAACTGCAAAATTTTGGGTAGAAACCTGCAGATAAAATCTATTAATGATTCTATTTGATATTAGATAATCTGTTAGCAATATCGAATTAAATTATCAATCATTTCAATAAATCGAATTAGTTATTGTGCATAAAATTGTTTGGTGAATAATTGTTCAAATTATTTGTTTGTATTTTCATAATACATAAAAGTTCTTTAATTGAAAAAACTCTTCTAAAGAATTTTATCAAAATTAACAAATTGTGTCCAAAGTATTATTTCAATTCGATAAGTAAATTTTGGGATCACTACAAAAAGTCAATACAAAAGTCACTATTCTTATTTTAGAAATGATAGTGGTCCACCATTTTTAAAAGTTATGTGTATGTACTCAATAAAATAATAGTAACCGGTGGTTAATAATTCTTAAAATGGGATATTAATTTTTGTAGTAACTTTTGTATTGATACCAAGATTTATTCATTCGATAAATACCAAATATACCAACCAATAATAAAGGATTCATTTCGTCAAGTTTCTAATATATTTTTTTATCTGCTAACTTTTCTCAATACGTTATCCTCCAAACCGGCTAATATTCTCGAGTTTCATCCAAAAATTTAATAGCTATGGTCCGAGTTTGACTTCAATAAATCTATGGTATGTGTATAAAAATATTTATATATTAAAATCATATTATTAGTATCTCGATCGAGCATTTTACTTAACATATCAGTTTAATAATATAATAAATTTTAATATCTAAACAACTTAAAAATATTTACATGTTAAATTTACTATCAATATATTAAAATTAAAATTAAATATTATTAGATCTAAAGATACAAATAGATATTTAGAAAAAAAGAATGTACACAAAAATTGGACATATAATTTTACTTTGAGTATAAATTCAATATTCTTATAAATATTTTGTATGCAACAAGAGTAGTACAAAATAACAAGAAATTTTTGTCTTTTGAATCGTAAATTTGAAAAATAAAACTTTAGTTAATATAAATTATAAGTTCAATTAAGATCGCCAACTTTGTTAGCTGGGTATTATTATAAAGTTTGATCCCGGCTAAATAGACTATTTATTTGAATAAGTTGAGTTCAAACTCGACTTAATTATTATCAATTCGAATTCAGATATTTTAAGAATTGAATTTTAATATTTTATGAACAATTTAATTCATTTACATTTCTAATAATATCCATTAGTCAAAATATGTGTTTTCTATAACTAGTAATATTAATACTTAATTTTTTTATGTGAGATGAAGAATTAGTATTTGGTTTAAAGTAAGTTTAGGATTTTTATTTATCAATAGTATTTATTTTTATTTGTTTTGTATTAATAGAATTTTTTAAAATTTTACAATTAAATCTTAATAAAATAATACGGGTAATAAGTTTAATTTTAACGACCCAAAAAATTGTAAGTACCATGTAAAATATTAAAAAAAAAATGCAAAATTTTTATCTATACAAACATTATAAGATATTTTCTTATTTCAAATTATAAATTTATACAAGTCTAATAATTTCAAATTCAAAATAAATCTCTTTTTTAATTATTTTTCATGATCTTTTTTACATTTTTTTGTAGTTGTAAACTATAATTAGTCAAATCCTCATTACCCAAATATATTTATGAAGCCCGTCCATCTCCAGAAGCACAAAGCAATGAAACTAAGGTAATAGAAAGTACCCGAAGTTCATCATTATATAAATATAACAATAACAAATGCAGGTTAAAAGTATATAAAATTAACCAGAATTTCCTTGGAGCGAGAATCAAACCCGAACAACAAGAGATGAATTTTTATCATTGGATTCATCTTAATCAGATTTTAAAATTTTACATTAGCAAGCATAGGATGGTTATTTTGATAAATATATAAATAGGTAACATCATTATATATAACACATTAATAACGCGATAAAACATATTGCCATTCGAATGTACAATGTCATGAATACTTCCAAAAAAAAAAAATACCCAAAACAGATACAACAAAAAAATGATACTGTGGAACCAAACTTCTAAGTTTAACCTACTGATGATACAACAAATAATGGTAAGCTCCTCTACTTCACCAAAGTAAAAAATATAACCAACGAAATTGGAAGGACGAGAAAAAAAAGCTTAGAAACTTTGCAAGGGAATAAAAGAACCAGTATTTTTGTTTCTTGTCATTGCATAGCCAATGAAAACAGATACGCACAAGGCAATGACGGATAAGATAAGAGCAAAGGCACTAACAACGCCAGAAGAGTTCCCGGAAGCTGCTTTGGTTTGTGCAGACGAGCCTGAGGTCATATCTAAAGGTACCCAGTCACAACCAACAGAGTAATGAGCTGATCCATGCCAAGGTTTTCCATCGACTGGATACCAAAATGCAGCTGAAAACTTACTTGGTTGACCAATTGTGAATTGCACATCCTGCATTACAGTAGAAAAAGTTTCATAACGTAATAAAGTTTAAATCAAAGCCGCCAGAGTCAAAAATTTAAGCACCACCCCGTGGCATTTCTTAACATGCAAAATTCCTCTAAAATAATCACTTTCACGGATTTAGAACCCAGTTCAAATTTAGTAACTTTTTGTAGCAAGCATGATGGTTAATACATTTTTGGACATTTTGGTTATCATGCTCGTGTTTTTTAATGCATCGCAGTTTTTTTTTTAATATTTCTTTTATTGTTACACTTTGGTCTTTTCAATCAATATTATACCTTATTAATTCTGAGCCTACAGTTTCAAATGGCATACACAATTTTAGATATAATATATATTAGTCATATGACTTAAGAACGTCGACATGTCATCTCAGTATTCCACTGGTATTGCATGTGCCAGAATAACATGCAGAGAGAGTACAAGTAATTCAACACAGTTATTTGAAAAACATAATATCTGATATTTTTAAGAGATTGAACCTGCTGAAATCGATCCATTGTTCTCAAAGGTCTAGAAAATTCAAAGTAATATGTGCCTTTTTGACCAGAGGATCCGTAGGGAGTGTCTTCCTCTGTAAAACCTGTCAGCCAAGATTGGCAACTAGAAGATTAAAATTTCCACAAACAGGAACACTTTTAAGGCCTGGCAGAAAAAAGTGGCTCCATATGTAATATTTAACGAAATTAAATAAAGACAGTTATAAAAGCAGTATCCACATCAGTTCCTTAATTATGATATAAAAGAAGTATCAACTACATAAAGCTTTTCTGAACACAAACTTCCCCAGCTAAACCACACTTTGTAAGGAATACAAGTCATACATTGAACTCAGAACTACAAATATTTACCAGTATGTGTCGTCAAGCTGCTATGCCACCATGCACCCTTCCAGTCATTTTGTGCACTAGAATCATTTCCTTAAAGAAAGTGCAAAGAAATGATCATTACAAGTAATGAGTAAATCTGTTAGCCGAACTCTTATGCAACTTAAATATCTGAAAGTAGTACATTTGATTTTTCTTGGAGAAGAATGTCTCTTTTGAAGCATGGACATAAATGCATTCAGTGTCATACTGTCATATTGAGGCTACTACAGAAGTATCTTTTTTTTTTCATTTAATTAAACTCAATCTCTAGTACGACAATCATTTGTTAACCTATTACAGACTATTTTATGCAAGCATGCAACTGGTGAAACAGATCATTGATTGACATACAAATTAGTACAATGTATACCTGATTTCATTCCATCAAGGTTTCGACAATGTGGATTCCAGGCATATAGATCAACCAAATGACCAAAGCTATAAAATGACAAAATTAAAATCAGAAAATCTGTTCAGAATCAAAGCTGAGTTCTAACAGCTGACATCAATTCATGCATGAGAAAGTTCAACAATAAAAGCCTATATTATCATTTACCTATCACCTCCATTCCCCTTTTGGTTGTCTACCGGGTTACCGCCGTATAAGCGACCTGGAATTGCATTCCCGAGAGAGAAGTGCATGATATCAACTTCATACCCACGACAACTCTTGCTTGTGCATGTTTGTGGAGATTCTTTACACCCACCCATCTTTTAAAAAAGTCTATATCATCAGCTTGTGAAGGAAGCTAGGCCATATATAAGGAAAACAAATAGAAGCAAACAAAAACATGTCTCACAGAATCTACCACCAGAATTATTAATTTAAAAAAAAAAAACTTACATTATGGTAGGAGGCACTATCACCAACTTGAAACATCAGAGCTACTGATGGACATTTAGTATTATCTCTGCACAACACAGGAAAATAAATCTAATTACAGGATTGTTTTAACATCTGAAAATGTTAAGAATTCACTCATGAGGAAAAAGCTGCAATCATATTACAGTACACGCCGATAGGAATATACACGTACAGAACTGCTGCGATGCTAAAAGTATCCGCACTATATATTTATGTTTGAAATTTGTTGTGGAGTTTTTAGGGCTTAAATAAGATGACCCCATTGACTCAAGACATTACATATAATATATAACTTTTTAGATATATATACATAAGCAGGCTAAAAGCAAACTCTTACTATAAAAAATGGTCCTACAGGTGGCAACCAGATATCCGGCTACAATCAAAAAGATTGAACGGCCAGGATCAATGTCACCAAAATGTTTATTACAGTGTGCAACAATTTGTTGCAACCTGAATGAGTTCATTGTGGATAATTAAATATATTTAAATAGCAACTATTTGGTATACATAATAGTGATTGACAAAGTATAAACAGGTGATTTCTGTAGTATAAAATAAAATACTGATATAGGTTTGGTTTCTAGTTTCTAGGCTAATTTGTTTTCTAGTGGAGTAAGACTCCATATACATAAATATCCTTTCTCAGATGATTCACGTGAGTTTGTTGCGGAGGCAGTTTGTTTATAGTCAGCTTATAAAAAGGAGGAGATCCGAACAAGAGGAGAATGTCAGTCAAACATTTTAAGGCACTTTTTCCTTTCTTTTTGCTAATCCTATGTTTACCAAATTATGCACTCTATTTCTTCGCTATTCTAGTGTTATACATCAAACAAAACATTGTGCACTCGACTTTGTGTATAGCATGTTACATCACAAGCATTAGCTTTACAAGGGGACTGTCTTAAGCAACTATACTTAACTACTAGGAGTCCATGCCACTCGTATTGAAGCAGGGTAGAAGAATTTAATTCCGGAGCTCAAAAATCATGCATTTATTTTATATGCTAGAGTTTTCTGGATTGTTGCTGGGAATAGGAATGAATGGTCATGGGGATGGGTCTAGTAAGGTATGCATTACTCGGTCGATGCGAATGCATTAGCCATCGCAATCACATATATTCTATAATAAACTAATAAAGCACCAATACATGGGAATAAGAGTCCAGTCCCCTTTAATCAGTCAGAAGTATGCTCTGTTCCAGGTACGGTTATAAGATTGACAGAAAGGTATATATCCCTCTAATTTTGTTACTCAGAATTCAGAAATATGCCCTGTTCCTAGAACACTTGTATTCAGTTAGGCTGACTGCTTATAATTGAAAGTGTCCCCTACTAACAGTAGTATGTCTCGACAGTAGCCAAAAACAACTTTCTGATCTAACACTGACAATATATCAAATGTTGCGATAATAAAGTCAGTCCAACAGCTCTAAAGTATTTGTAGCCTATGGGATAACTATAGGAAACAAACCTTTCACAAGTTTATAACAATGAATGGCACATATAAGACAAGCTGAAATACAACTATATTTTTAACCATCTTAAATGTTGATTCGATGGAACATCAACAAAGAGACTTTAAAGTAAATAAATTCGTGACACTGCTACACCAATTACCAATATGCTTCTGCAATATAATTATACCTGCTAAACACGATCCATAATGATATCTAGAATTGTTTCAAAATGCAAAACTATAAAACCAAAGAACCTACACTCAGAGGAGTATACATCACAGATTTCTAGCGCACCACTTCGTTAGAACATATATTTTTTCTTTGAAAAAATTTCATTAGAAACCTCTTACAGATATGTATACTCCCTCCGTTTCACCCATTTCTAAGAATTTTCATTTTTAGGACATCCCATCCATTTCTTCACATTTCCTAAAATGACATATTTTTCTTCGGTTAGTTTCAGTAGGTCCCACTAACTTACACATAAATTCCTATCTTTTATTTACTTTTCTTGTACTCCATGCCCAACCAAAAATTAAAAATTGGGTGTAACAGACAGAGTATAATATAGATGCAATTAGAAAAACACAAATCATCACCCCTTGGAGTATGCATAGTCTCCACCCACTTGCAACAGGAAGTAGACATCTTTTCCATCATGTAATGCCTGCCAAAAAGTTTGCACGATCAACACACGCAAAAAAGATTACAACTTTAACATATAATAATATCACAGCACTTGTTTTTTGCTAGTTAAACACACTTGCATACCCATTTTTCTTCGACACTTTAACTTCCGTCAAGGAAGTGAGGGCTATAATAATCAAGAAGTCTTTCGTAACACTCTTTTGTTAACACCTTGATATGGGTTCTATTGAGAGTCATTTTAATTAGAGAATTGGAGAATACAAAACATTAAAAGTTTACATCTTTTCCATAAAAAATGAAGGTGTCCAACGAAAACACTATTTGAGAGAAAAAACAACTCGGACAAAAATTTAAAATTATTTTAGTATCAATTTTTGCTGGTCTGATTATGATACTGAACATTGGCTCCCTATAAACTAATCCTTATTTCAATTTTGGACATCTTGGGTATATGTAGCAATGTTCTCAAATTCGGCATTCGGGGAAAAAACGCCTAATTATAGCAAAAATTGTTTTTTTGCAAAATAGGGGACGAATCAGATTTAGACGGGATTATAAGGTCAAAAACTAGGCAGGATTAATCGGTCAAAAAGCAAAAAACTGTTTAAAATTAGGGCAAAAATGTAAAAGTACCAAATTTAATATATAATAAACAATAAACTAATATATAAAATGTGGATGTTTACCTAATGTATTTGGTTACAAAATGGGGGTATTTACATTTCTATTTGTATTGAATATATTTTTAGTATCAAAACTATTTTGTAATAGAAAAACAATATTAAATCCTTCCGATTAATATATGCCTAGCCGAGTCGTACTACTTCTATAAAAAAATATTTATAGAAATAAAACTATTTCGTAATTAAAAAAAAAATCTCAAATCCTTCGGATTAATCTCCAATCTCCGCCTGGTATATTAGTCGTTAAAAGGTAGGTTAACTCCCAAGAATTTTTTAGAACATCAATATATAGAGAGAGGACTACTAACGAGAACTTATAATCATATCAGTGCACCACCAAAGTATACGACAAACCAGAAAACAACTTTAGATAATAAACACAAATCACCGACAGCAATTAAAAAATCACCAAATCAACACCGATGGCTTCAATCTGATCACTACTAATTTCAATACGTCAATCCTCTTGAACAAGTTCTGATGTTATATAAACACAATTCTATTATTCTGACGGAGTTAAGTTCTATGGAGACCACTATTCATTGAAGAACTTGAAAACCATATATGTTCTACAAGTAAAATATTGCAAAATGTAATATTTTGTAAATTATGTTCTACAAAAATCACCATATCATTAAAAATCTTTAAATTTATATATGTTTTGCAAGCTAAACATTGCAAAACATGTCCGGCTTGCAGAACATTCATGTTTAGTTTGCAGAACATACATAATTTTCAAGATTTTCAATAAAATAATGATTTTCATAGAACATACTTTGAAAAATAATACGTTTTGCAATATTTTGATTGCAGAACATAAATGGTCTCCAAGTCTCCAATGAAATAGTGGTTTCCATAGAACTTTCCTATATATATATGAACGAGGGGATATGGTCGGCTGTGATGGAGGAGAATGGGATACAATAACCACAAGCAAGGTCAGAGTTACTAATCATTTAGTACTAACTTTAAGGAATCTTGCACTTGTTCGAGTTCAATCAACTCAAATTTATACATTATACACCTACATATTATTATATTATTCGAGTAAAGAGGTTAATGTGGTATGATGTGGTATGATCGATTGGTCTTTGGCAGTTCTATAAGAAAAAAAATAGTAATGACAAAAAAATCTTTAATTTAAAACATATATATAAACTAAATAAAAATATATTAAATAATAATATGATTATAGAATGTGGTTTCATATAAAATTAAATAGAGAGTAAATATTAAATCTTATAAACTTTTACTAAAAGAGTAGTATTTTTAGAAAATCTAAAAAATAGTATAGATAGTGTAAGTTTAATACAAATTCATTTGAAATATAAAAAGCGCAAAATTTTAAAATAAGATTTATATGTATTAATGAAAAATATAGATATAAATGAATTAAATGAAACTAATTTATGTAAACATATAATAATAATAATATTAAAAAAATTACTTTACAATACTGAAAACAGAGATAAAAATCCCTACGGAACCAAACTACTACTAACATATTTCAAATTTTCTCTTTAAAATTTCAAAATTTTAGGAAAAAGTTGTTAAAAAATAATTTGATAATTTTATATCAATATGTTAGACTAAAATTTACCAAATTCAAATTTATAAAAACAATGAATGAACAAATAAATAATCTCCAACTTCAAATTTAGAAAAACAATGAATGAGCAAATAAATAAATTCAGAAAAACCAAATTCTAAATAAATAAATTTAGAATATGTGTGGTATAGTGTATGCCACTTTTTTTGTTAAATCTAAACCATTCATTTAAATATTTAAACTTTAACCATAAGAGATGGATTAGTTCATTTTGAAATAATTCCAAGTGGGGTTGTGGAACCGACCCCTTTACCATTTTTTGTATTTAAATCCATAATTTGTTTTTAAAACACTCTTCAATTCTATGAAAAAATTAAGATAGTACACATATATATACTTTTGGGGGTACCAAAATCTAAAAAAAAATGTACTCATTTATTATAAGTATTAAGAGACATAACTTAAGTATAAAAATTAGAGTCCACCAATCGAACATGCATCCATGTTGGACACTTCCAACCGAGTCCATGAAACGGGAAGTGGCGATCAAAGAGAGTAGCACCTAGGTGGGAGAGAGAGAAGGAAAGATGTGTCTTCCACACTAATATTAGTAACAAAAATTTCGTGAACATTGTGATTAAATCCTAGTTTCTCATTTGAAATCGGGTTCTCATGTGAGCACCAACCTAGGCCTCACTTTTAATATAATTATACGAGCACTCACTAAAGTTAAAATACATAAATATAGCAAGTCCAATGCTAGATGCTAAATGGCTATTATCATTACTATAATATGGCACCAAAAAGCAATGCAAAATGACTATAGTCATTGATATTATATGGAACCAAGATACTTTTTGGTGCTAAAATAAGACTTGCATTCCAATTCTAGTTGCATTCCTCAACTAAATAATTCCAAATTTTACGAACTTCTGGTCTAAATCTCCCAAATATCATTTAAAGTTGCATCTCATTGATTAATAATGAATGATGATGTGACTAGGATGCATAAATCCATCATCCGTTGCAAACTCAGAACCAACTTTGCACATTTGCATCCAAATACGCAACTCCTTTTGAGTTGAATTTTTCCGTATTTGTTTCTAAAGCATTGCAATACAACCAAATTTGGCATTACATTCGACTTGCTCTTACAACTTCTAACATAAAATTATATCAAACACACGACCAAATTAGCAACATTATACATATCAATCTTAAACTTAACAATTATGAACATAACAAAGTACAAAAACACACAACTTAAACATTAAAAAATTCAAAATAAGTACCTTAACAGTCATTTTTCCACCTTTAAACTCATTTTCTTGATCCGGGTCAAGAGCAGGCAACAAAGAAAACTCAAACCCATCAATATTTTCCCAATCATCTGCATGCCCATCAAGTGTTATGATTCCGGGTTTAAATTCCGCCCCGACCCGTTTCTCCGGATCCGGGTCGCAGCCCCATGGACCAGATTCTTCGTGTGCTTTGACTTGGGTTGACCCGAAAATAAGCAACCCGAAGAGGAGGACCCGGTGGAGAAGCATTGGACAGGAAGTGTAGGGGTGGTGTTAGAACTTAGAACTCTGACTTGAGATTTAAAAGTCTGTGTGTAATAATAATATATAAAAATTAAAATATATGTATGTAGAATATATATGTTGTGTGGCCGCCATGAGATGCCTGGTAAACTCATTAAATTACTTCGATGCTTCTTATGATTGTGATATATTGGCCTGACGCCCAAAAATATCAGCCAATTATGTATTTGAAAAATGAGTATTACAGTATTATTATAGGGTTAGGCTCAAGAGAGAACTAATCACTAAAAAAAAATTTTATAATTGTTATAAACCGTTGGATTATTACTAAATCGATTGTTCATATTCAACTTATTTTTACTAGCTTATAGCCCGTGCATCGCACGGTTACTTAAATTTTATTTTTATTCTGTTTATAATTACATTTTTATTATCCATGCAACACACGATTGTTATTTAAATATTTATAATTATATTTATTTATGAATATTTTAATATTTAAAAGTTATTAGTTTACATGATTAAATTATTGTTAAAAAAGATTTAGCCAAAACAATTATAGTTAAAAAATTGATATTTATTATATTTTACACGCTAAACTATTCTAAAACTAAAAAGAGAATAAAGTGACGCAATTTAATGTTGAGAATTCTATTCGATTTAGGAAATCTACTTATATGTAGTTTAGATTATTAGATCGAATACCCTTCATTAACCAAATACAGTTTTTAATGTTAAATCTAACGGTTTTCACCTATCTATTTAACATTAAACGATTTTGATTATTTTGGTATTAAATGAGTTTTCTTATTTAATTACAACTATTTTTATGTTTTGACTTTTTAGAAAATTCAATCCTAATATAATATCTTTTAACTTATATCATTTTTATACAATAACTTCTTTTTATATGATATAATCTTGATCATCTATTTTTAAAAGTATTGGATCTAACGGTTGAGAATGTTTTGGCGGTATTTAGAAACAAACTACCATGATAACATCATTAATTTTTCTTAATATTTATAATTTTTTTAATTTTTATTTTTTTAAATATTTATTGCTAAAATATAATATACTCTTTTTTGTAATATGTTAAAGATGCGGGAACTTTGAACTTTTGAGAAAATAAATTATCAATTAAAATATAATTTGTTTGTAATAGTTCTTCTTTTAAAGTAGTGCACCGTGACGATCAAAATTTTGTATAAAATTCATTTTTTATAGTATATCCTATAAATATTCATGTTATTATATTAAAGACTAAATAATGAAAGCTTCCTTATAAGTTTGGTCGCTTTGTTTGATCACTCAATCCATAATCGTTGGATGTTTCAAATTAAATTGTTGAAAAACGTTAGATATAACAGTAAAATTATCATGTAGAATGATCTAAGGTTTGAATCTACCAACAACATATTAAAATTTATAGGTTTTTTTTAAAATAAAGAATTTTTTCATTTTTTTTTCTTGCAGACATATGTTATTTGATAATATTTTTTGTAAAGTACGATTTTTCAAAAAAGTACTATACTAATTGATTAAAAAACTTTTAAATTTCGAATTTAATAATTTACAATGTATATATGTTAAAAAAGTTTGACATATGTAGCTGAGTCTAAAATTTCAAAATACGGTTTTTTTTTAATATGAATATAGTCCTGCTAACAATGAAATTAGGTATCTATGAGTTCTTATAAAACAAAATCACCATTTACGTATAATTTATTATTTAATAATAAATAATATTTGATTAGTTATGATCTAAAACTCAATAAAATAGGATTAAAAATATGCACAATTTTAACTTAGCAAAAAAAAAAGCACAATTTTATAAAGTATTATTATATTCTTTGTTGATTTGAATTTTTCTTAGATTGATTTTAATCTTTGAACATATATTTCTAAATTTAAAATAGTTAGAAAAAAATAATTAAATTGGTATTAAAGTAATGATGACATAATAATTATTATTAGAATTTAAATATTCACTTTACTAATTTGGCTTATCTTGTGTTTTAAAAATCAGACGATTTTATACCCCACATGAAGATAACTAAATTATATTTAATTAAAAGATGGTTTAACAATTTTTATCTAACTGGAATTATCCATGGAATAGAAAAGAAAGTCACGAATTTTTTACATGGAGAATTCTATTCAATATAGAAAACTTATTTATATTTGGTATATTTGGTTTAAATTATCAAAATACACCTTTTAGAATTTAAATATAATCCTATTATTAATAAAATACACTTTTTAAATATTTGATCTAACGATTTTCATTTATCTAGTTAAGATCTAATGATCCTTATTAATTTGGTTGTCTACGACCAAAATTTTGGATAAGATCCCTATTATGATTATTATATATAAGGATTTAATATAATAAGGATATCAAGTATATACTGATATAAGTATTTTACTAACTGTTTTTACTTTTAATGTTTCAGTTTTATTTACAGTGTATATAAAATTTTAAAATACATTATTACTTAAAAATTATAAAACAGAATAAAAATTATGTTATGATTATATAAAATTTTATTCTTATATTATTATATTATTTATCGATTTGAATTTGTTCTTAATTAATTTTTATACTTTTTTGAAAGAAACAAAAAATTTCTCTATATTTAAAAGAATTAGTGGAAAAATAAATAAATTGGTGCTACAATAATAAAAAAAAAAAATTATTAAAATTTAGATACACACTTTACTATTTGGGTTCTATCCTGAGTTTTAGAAATTGAATTTTGACGATTTTACAACCTATGCGAAACTAACGAAATTATCTTTAATTTAATGATGGTTTAATAATTATTATCAAACTTGACCAGTTGACCTACTCATAAAATAAACTGAAAAGAAAAGATGGTTAAGAAGTTTTACATAAAGAATTCAATTCAATATAGAAAATCAATTCATAATTGGTTTAAATTATCAAAGCACACTTCTTAGTATTTAAATATAATCCTACCTTTAATCAAATACACATTTTAATATAAGTATTATATTCAAAATTATCGTTTATGAATATGAAACCCTCAATATTTTAATAATATTTTGATATTATACTTTTATTTTTGTTTTATGTAAAATAATATAATTATAATTTGGATTAATCAAATTGTTATGTTCCTTCAGAAAAAAAAGTGTTTAAATTTATTCATGTATTATAAGGTCCACGTGTATCATTGTAATCGATATGAATTGTTATCTTGATATTTGGTTTAATAATTATTATCTAACTGGAACTATACATAAATTCAAGAGAAAAGATATTTAAGAATTTTTACATAGAAAAATTTTAAATTATCAAAATACACTTTTTAGTATTTAAATATAATTCTATTATTAATCTGATACACTTTTTAATATTAGATCTAACAATTCTCATCGATCTATTTAAGATCTAAATATAATTATTAATTTGGTCGTAATCGTACACGGACGATCGATTTTAATTTTTTCTTAAATTGGTTGTAATATTTTATTGAAATAAAAATAGAATTTATAAATTTAAAATAATTAGGAAAAAAAATTAAATTGGTGCTAAAATAATAAAAAAATATTTATTAAAATTTAGATAATAACTTTAGTGTTTGGGCTCTATCTTGAGTTTTAGACAACAGATTTTAACGATTTTACAGCCCACGCGAAGCTTACAAAATTATCTTTAATTTAATGATGGTTTAATAATTATTATCTAACTGGAACTATCCATAAACTAAAGAGAAAAGATAATTACGAATTTTTTTACATAAAGATTTCTATTCAATATAGAAAACCTATTTATAATTGGTTTAAATTATCAAAATACATCTTTTAGTATTTAAATATTATCCTATTAATAATCAAATACAATTTTTAATATTATATCTGACGGTGCTCATTGATTTGAAGATTTATAGTTTAATAATCCAACGAATCGTATACTTTTGGTAGTACAGTGACCAACCAAAGTTTTGGATAAGATCTCCCTTACGCTTATTATATATAAGGAGTTAATATACAAAATCTTATAAGGGTATTGTTGTAATAAAAGGATTCTACTGCCGAACCTATTTTATTTCATAGTATAAATACATAACAAACCTATTTTGTTTCATACTGCAACTAAATTTTAAAAGTTATGCATATGAACTTCAAAATTCTAAAACTGAACTTACTTTTTTCCACTAAGTTTATTTTAATAATGTTCAGCTGATGAACAATGTTATTCACATTATTTTCATACCATAACATTCGTGTTCTACCGCTGAACATAAAAATCATGCAATCGAATTTGAAATCAAACACATAAATTTTAAAGTTCTGCAACTGAACTTACTTGTATTTAAATGTTCAGCTGTTGAACACTGTTATCTGATATTGTGTTTATACAATAACTTGAATATTTTCACAAAAATTGATAAAAATAATTGGGAAAATTTTATGATGATGATGGAGAATTTTGTGATCGATATCGATGTATGATTATTATCGTTAATCAAATATTAATTAGCTCTAAATTATATATTTTGTGTTTTTGGATAACTTTACCCATGACCTTCATATAATAAATATATATTATTTTAAAAAATAAGATAGTGTTCTAAGAGTTCTTAGGTTAAGAATTCTACAAAGAACATGACCCTATTATTATATATTTGAAGAATGGCTGAATGGGTATCATTTTCCAAATGTGTATCGGGTCAAGTTTTGTTTTGTTTTTTTTGAAAAATATTTTTTAATTTTATTTATATGCAAGATCTATTTTTAAAATGCGTAATATTGTTACCCAATTATGAAATGCGTAATAAAGTGGTATTTTTGGCCAAAAAATGTAAAAATGTTATTCTTATCACTTAATCTAAAAAAAGTGATATTTATGTCATTGTTTTTTATATATACTACTGTGCAATTTTGCAAATATAAAATGGTAAATACTATTTTTTTAAGAATTTGAATCCGGTAAGAGTTTGAAAATAATCAATTTACTTATATAAAAGAGAGGACGGGGTTAGGAGGTGGTGGCTCTCACATCGATTTGATCTATTTTTAAATTTTCTCAAATTTTTGAATTAATTATATCAAAGATTAGAAAAAAAATAGAAAATATCTCAGTTGCCTTTTAAATCTTTCCTAATGCAAGAAAACTAAATATATAATTTTAATATTCTTACCTTTAAATCTTTAGCAAAGGAGAAAATTAAATATACAATTTTTATATTTTCCTAAATTTTTTATTTGTTAATATACTTGCTAATCAATATCATTATATTTAACTCATAATTCATAAAAATGAAAATTTTCTTTTTTAACTCATAATCACTAAAAATGAAAATGTATACAAGATAAGTTCTTCAAAAATTATAAATCTAATTAAATTCTACGGTTAAAGGTTAATTGATTATATCTATAATCCTATGATTATAAACTTTATTAAATTTTATAATCTATATAAATACATTATAAAAATCAAGAAAATGTCAATTTTCTTTTACGAATTTAGACAATTATATAAATAAATTTATAGAGTCCAAAGTTTTTGCTCTCTATTTTATCAAGCTCATATTTGTGTTTATTTTTAGAATATTCATATTCTCATACCGAACTTTTCATCACCTGCTCTTGGTTTGGATTATTTTTGTTTTTAAAAAGACACAGGAATCGAGGTCAAATTTCTGTTATACTACAAAGAGTGTGAATTTGATAATATTAGTTGTATTATCAAAGAAAGAAAGTGGATGCATGTATTACGACATTTTGCACATATCAATTCTAATTCACGCAAATCTACTTAGGCCGTATTATAGATTATAAGGTAGAGATATCACGCCATCTAATTTAGTTTTTATATTATTTTGATAAAAGTTTTGGTATTTATTCTCTATTTTGTAAATATAGTTTCTGGTCCAAAATTGCTCAAAAGAATTTAAATTTTATCATCAAGACAATAAAGATAAGTTTTTGTAACTATTGTATTATATGTCAAGGATACAAAACAAATTTGAAAATCATGTAATTTATTCGGTAGAGTAATTTTAATGTATTATCTATTAAATTTCTTAACAACGAGAGAGCGACTTGGAAGGAAACAATTTTAAATGGAGGGCAGTTCATTAAGAGTATCGTATTATATGCTACAATAAAATTTTGATGCAATATTGTATTTAAGTTGGGATTTAAATTTCGAATATATATATATATAAGGTTATCAATATAATAATATTCGATATAATATTAAAACAATGAAAATATTAAACAATTGCATTTTTTATATTTATTCAGAATTTTCGTGAATGATCAAGACGACACGGAAAATTAAAAAACCTTATGTCAGAAATATTATTATGTATTTCATTTAAAACATATTTCGTAGAATGTTTTTAAAAAAATTAGTGAAATTATTATAAGGCCGCTGCGAAGCGCGGCTTAGTAAACTAGTTATAATAATACAAATAATTTTGAATCAAAAAAATATGAAAGAATTTCATAAAATGTTAAATAGTTCTTCGGCTTAAAACAAATCTTGAAAAGGATCTCAAATTTGATTTAGGGAGAAGTATTATATTTCTTTTCCAATTTTAAGAGCCTCGTCTCTTTTGCTTTATATACGACTATATGTGCCTCTAATTGGTCATCACATAATAATGTGCGTGTTTGGGGTATCACAAATAAGTTGACTTATAGCTTAAAATGAGTAAGTGTTATATAAGTGATAAGTGAATGAATTTTTATAAGTTGTATTGATATTTGGATAAATTTACATATAAGTTAGTTATAAGTTTGCTAATTTACATTTTAAAAAATAACTATTAAATATAATGAGCTAAATACATGCATTTTAAATTAAAAAATATATTTAAAAACACAATTGTAAAAATATAAAGTATTAAAAACCAAAGAAATCAAGCAATAAGTCAATAAGTTAAGGAAAATGTTAGTAGTTATTAACATTCAACTTATGAACATATAAGTTATAAGTTGGTTTATAAGTTACAAACACCCTCCATAAGCTCTTATGGGTTTATAAGTCATAAGTTGACTTATAAAGTGGTACCCAAACAAGCCCAATATAATTACGAGTAGGGGTGTAAATGAGCCGAATCGAGCCAAACTCTTAATTGTTCATGTATTAGCTCGTTATTAATACGTCGAACTCGAGCTTGAACTTTGATCTAGTAAATATTTTTGTTTGTGTATCGACTTATTAATAAAAATGTTATTCATAAATATATTTTGTGAACAGTTCACGAACATGTCTCACGAGCTATTACTCATGAACATCTCACCTCAATATTTTTTAAGTTTTTAATGCATTAAAATAAAAAAGAAATCAAGAGTAAAACCTCGAAATATTAAAACATGCTTTTAATCTACACTTATAAACAAATAAAATTTGAATTAGTTTGATTAATACATAGCCAACTAATTTTATAATTTACAATATAATATATGTTATAATTTACTTATTTATAATAAGAAAAATGTATAGATTTAACAAAAGAAAATAATAAATAGACAAAATAAACTAACATATTACTTCGTATCATTTTCATGCACAATTATTTACTTACCGTGAATTCAAGAACTCTTATGAATTGTTAATGAAATATGTTACCGAACATATATATTGAGTTTGTAACTAAACTTACTCATGAATTATATTCACGAATTTGTCCGCGAGCCTAGTTCACAAACTATTTAACAAACTATATTATTGAACTTGTTCGCGAGCTTTCGAACTGAACTATGTTGTGCTCAAGTTTAGGTCATTTACGAGATGAAACTCAAAATTGTGTTCATGTTTGACTCGTTTACAAATCAAACTGAACTCGAACCGAACTTTTTTCCAGCTAGACACACAACTATTCGTGAGCGTATCGACTCGTTTCCAGCCCTATTTATGCGCATTCATAAATCAATCAATCAAAATTCGTAAAACGCGTCAATAATATTAATGAGTCGGATACATATCTAATGATCGAGTATCACATTAAAAAAATAAAAAAAAAATTGTGTGAATATTCATTTCCAAAATATACATAATCCAGTATACTTGATAGTACGCACTTCCAAAATACGTATCATGACTAAAATAATTTTTATTTTTTTAAAGAAATTAATATTTTTTTGTAAATTAAAAAATAAAAATTTGGGATACATACATTGTTCTTACTTTCTTAGATAATAAACACTGGATTATTGCTAGAATATATTTGTAATTATTTTTTATGTATATAATGTAATAGATCATCACAATTTAAAAACTTACAAAGACAGAAATTAAAATAAAAAAATCAATGAACACTAAAACTTCACTTTATTCCCTTAATTTATTTTGTTTTTCTTGTTGCTCAAGTAATCGAACTTCAATCATAACGAAGAATATCGGTGCAACTTGGGGGCTGAAACGGAAAGTTGATCAACAAGTATTAAGTATCTTTATTTATGCTATTAATATATCGCCATTAAAGGAAAATATCAATAAACTTGGGATTTGCGTTGCAAAACAAATATTACTATATTTGTAGGTTCAGTGCACGGGTCGATTTAACTTGATTTTTATTACTTAATTGTATATTTTGATTCGATTTGATTTTTGTACTATAATTGTAACTAAGTTATTCAGTCAATTTTTCGACTTGATTAACTATTTGTCGGTTTCAATTTTTCATATTTAATTTTTCATGTTGTGATTCTTGATAAAATTACTGGATCTACTAAATTTACTGGAGGTGTTATGTTCGCTTCTGGTTTGGATTCTGCTCAAGGCAAAGGTCTTAATGGAACTCGACTCGATATAGTGGATGATGCGGGCTCTTGACCTTCTTCAGGCCGGACTGCTAAAGGCTTTGGTTCTTCAGGGGACTTCCTTTTCTTTTTATGGTGATATAGACGTCCACTCCGCTAGTACGGAGAATGTTATAAGATTGATTAATGGAACTGTTTGTGTTGAATCTCCGACTGATTTCTTTAGCTCATCTGTTAAAAATTGGTCCGACTAAATCAGGTGCCACTTTCGTAATATTTGTACACATTCAGGGGCACCATTTTTTGTGTCACCTATAAAACAAGGAGCCCGTATCTGCTCACAAACTCACAATCGCAAATTTTTTTAGTCATCTTACACCCTAAAATCTGACTACAGATTAAAAAAAATAACATCTCAACTGGTGCATTTATTTTTTTCCCGGTAGTAATATATAAGTTTCCTGTAGTATTATGAATGTGTTAAATATCAAATTGGTCACTCAACGGGGTCTTATTTGGATCACTTATATCATAATAAATATCAAACAGATACCTCTAAATATGTGATCGAGCGGTAAAATAATCTTCCACTGAGTTCTATACATTTTTCTTGAATGCCACCATAACCAAATAAAATGTTATGAATTCTAGTATTTTAGATAATATATTTTAATTTTTTTAAATTTATATACTATTTATTTTTTATTTTATAGTTATTTTCTTTGGTTTAATTAAAAATAAATATTAAACAAATTTCAAAAAATCAAAATATATTATCTAAAATACTAAAATTCATGACTTTTCATTTAGTTATGACGGAATTGAAGAAAGATGTATAGAACTCAATAAAAAATTATTTTACTTCTCGATAACATATTTAGAGATATATGTTTGATAATTATTATGACTTAAATGATTCAAATGAGACCCCGTTAAAATTTGTGAATAAAGTGATATATGACCTTCACTTGAGTGATCAATTTGATATTTAACCCTATTATGAATTTCAACTGAACTCTTAAAGGAACCAAAGACAATTGGAGTCGGCCACCTCAATTATTTAAAAGAAATCATCATCATATTCATAATTATCGGTGTAGTCTTCTTCTACATTACCATAATGCATGTCCTTAGAAAATTCCTCTGCTCCATCTTCATACTTTGTTTCCGGACCCGGTTCAGAGTCATTTTTCTCTTCAAGTATTCAGTTCCGTTGTTGTCCACCTCATCATCAGGACAGCTTTTCTTGTTATCTGGAGAAGAAAAGTCATTAAAACGCTCGTCCAATACATCATAGTTGATTTTTGATGCAAGCCTCTTCTTTTGAATCATTTGGCGTGTTGCCTTTGCAGCAGTTTGAGGAGGAGCGGCATTTTTAGCCTCTGCTGCAGTGCTCTTCTTTGTCGCCTTTCCTTTTTCGTTTGTTCCATGGCTACTGCAACATCTGCTGCAAGCTTTCTAGCATCCTCCATGTCCTTTGGACAATTCCGCAGATGTTCCTCGTAAGCCTCCTTTGCAGCAGCTGCGACAGCTTCCTTGGCTAATTGTTCCTCAACATATTCTCTATTCAATTCTTCCTGGATGATTGTTTTGTATTGTGTCTCCTCCGCAGTGTGAATGTAATTATCTACCTCAAGATCTTCAATATCAAACATGCTTTCTAATTCAGGTGATTTACAATTCATGTTATCAGCACTGTGAACTTTGTTAAAAGCAGCATCATCAACGAGCACCTTCTTGGTAGCACCCCCAGCATTACCATCCTCTGTAAATTTCATATTTTCATCTCTTCTTTCTCCTAGGATCTCTGATCTTTTGTCAAATTTTGCCATGATATCACAACTTGATTCAAGAACATTTTTCTCAGCGTACTCTTTCTCCATTCTCTCCTACTGTGCACACTGAAAAGCTGGAGGTTCTGATTCTCCATCCAGTCCTCCAGAAAAATTCATAAATTCTACATAGCATTCTCGACAGAGTCCATGAGGAAATGCCAGTTCACCCTTGTGCTTACAAAGCACTTCACTCCCTTCGGACGATTTAATGCCAACGGTAGTTTGGCCCAATGACCTAAGCTCTACTTCAAGTTTTTCTGCTTTTTGGGTGAACTCGTCAATCGTCAGGCTCTCTGATTCTGTATTTTCAAACTCAATTAACCTCTTTGTCAATATATGTACAACTTTCACAATGTGGGATTTAGTATAGTTGTATCCATGTGAAATCGCTGATATGTATAATGTTGCGCCACATAGCCCACTTGGTTTTCTTCCCGTCTGCATCCAATCACGCTTCATTCTAGCAATAATTTTAAGTGCAGTCGTTTCAACATTGACATCAGTCTGTCCCAATAACCTATTTGCAAACCGATGAATAAAGAGACTTGGATCAACTATTTTTTGAATAGACTGAACATCTTGAAGGCTTAATTGTTGAACAAGTGTCAAATATACAGCGTCTAGCTCATATACATTTCTACCCAAAAACTCTGCAAACTCAATTAGAAGATATGGCTTAGGATCAGGCTCCGATGTCCGGCAGGAAACATAAAGACAAGCTGCCTCGACAAGCTGTTTCGGACGTCCTTTTGTGAAATTTCTTTCAAGTGCTATTCTATAGAAGTTTCTTGCTCGTCGAAGTACATTAGAGTCATCATCATTAAACACAGACAAAAACATCCACTCCATATCTTCACAAGCTCCATCTAATGTCTTATCTCGTGAAGCAGAGTACCCGCTCGCAAATCTATTCAGTGTTCATTGTGCTCGACTCTGTCCCCCATCATCTTTAGCAAATGTAACTTCTTCCGAGTAATTGTCCTCAACAAGAATTTTACCACAAAAACCACAACATAATATGCCATCATCAAGACTTTGAGTATCACGATTCGATCCACAATAGGATTGGGATTTAAGTTAGCTAAGAAAAAAGTTTTTTTTTAAAATTAAATTCTAAGGAAATTCCTAATGGTACCACTGTACTATTGGCTTTTCCAAATGGTACCAATTGAAGTTTTGGTCTTCCAAGTAGAACCACTAAACTTTTGGCTTCATCCAAGCGGTACTACTATGTCTAAAAAACATTAATTACACTGTTAAGTCCCAAATAAACATAATTTTACCATTTAATTAAATGTTAAATATAATTAATTTAAAAGTAAATATTCTCTTATAACAAGCCGATTCATTACTTGGGCAATAACACTCTCTTATAACAATCTCTCAATTAGGTCAAAAACGAAAGGGCGAATTGGGGCTTTGGGCGATTTCTGCAAATCGACACTACTGCTACTCAATTCGATACTAATTTGCATCAAAGGTATGTATTCGAAAGCCTATATCTGAATTATATGCATGCCTCTCTGTTGAACATAGTCGGATTTTGGGGTTTGTACAATATATGTGTAATTATATATGTGTATGTATCTGCTATTTTTCGAAAGTATGGTTGTGTATATGTGTGTGTGTATGTGCAGATGGGTGGTGTAGAGAAAGTGCTAAACTTTTATTGGAGGGATAAAAGTGTTGATGTTAAGGTTGATACGGAGAAGACCACGTTGCTAGATATTGTGATAGAATATGGAACCCTATTTTCCAACTTTTGCATATGTATTTCAAATGAAACATCATCCATTACTCTTAGATATGGATTTGATAAAGTTGTTTGATCGATTAGCTGCAAAGAAAAAGATAACAATTTATGTTGGTACTGTGGTTAAACCAAATCAATTGTACAAGTTGGTTCTGAATGTTAGGAGATCTCAAGAGAAAAAAAATGAGTGTGACTTCTTGTGGGAATGAAGATATCTCTGAAAACCTGCCTTCATTGGAGGATTTTGAGGATAATTCGATGAATTGTCAAAGGCAACAAGTCAAAAAAAGTGTTACAACCACCGAAACTATAACCAAAAAAACCACCAAAACAACCAAACAGAAACCTCCTCTTAAAAAGAAAGCAAGTCAGCGTACTAACCTACCTCCAATATAGAAGGAGGGAAGATGGAGAAGATCAAAAGGGGAAGAAGGAGAAGACTGTGAAATGCAGTAAATATGATTGTCCTGGCCATAATGCTAGAACTTGCAAGGGAGGTTTGACTGCAAAAGAAAAGGCCAAGGGTGCAGGAAGTGGACCAGTGGTGGTTAGACATCCAAGAGTTAGAGATCAGTCCAAGGAAGCAAAAGCAGCCAAGGCAGCAGCTAAAACAGCAACCCATGAAGCATCTCAAAGCCAGCCTCAGACACAGAAAGGAGGAAAGAAGGTCAAAGTATCACAGCCAACTGAAATCAAACTTTCTCAGATTCCAGCATCTCAATCCCAACCTCAAATTTGAATTTCTCAGATTCCAGCATCTCAATCCCAACCTCAGATTTCATGTCTCAGATTTGATGTTTTTGGACTATTTTAATGTTTAGAACTACTGAATTTTAATGTTTTTGGACGAGTATGGATGATTTTTATGTTTGGTTTTGAACTACTAAATATGATTAAATTATATATATTTATTGTCATTTCTATAAATTCGAATTTGAACTTCAATTATAAATAGAAATTGAGTTAGCCGAGAAAAAAGAGTAAGATTTGTTTAATTGAATTCTAAATATGATTGAATTTTATATACTTATTGTCAATCCTACAAAATTCGATTGTAAATAAAAAATATTTAATTTTATTGAATTAAAATATTTGTAGAAAAATAGATAAAAGAATTTCAGACGATTCTGCTTTGAGATTTTCCTTTATATATATAAAAGATAAAGATATATATTAATTTATCACCGTTAAGGGTAAATATCGATAAACATGGGATTTGCCTTGCAAAACAAATACTATTGTATCTGTAGGTTCAGGTTCAGTGCATGAATCGACTTAACTCGATTTTTATTACCTAATTGTATATTTTGATTCGATTTGATTTTTTTATATTATAATTGTAACTAAGAATCTTTGTGGCTTGATTAACTATTTGTCCGTTTCAATTTTTTATATTTAATTTTTGATTTCAACTTCATCTTATTCGATTTGGTCTTTACATGCCGTATGTGAATTCGAAAATATATTCATTTCCATTTACTCCCTTCCCTCGAACACAAAATACAATATCATTCCAAAGTCCCGTGCCCCTTTTGTAATAGAATAATATTACAGGTACCGAAATTTGATACCGAATGTCATATGTTATATTCTGACTGGGTAATAATAATGGACATCTAGGTAAAATCATTCTAAATTGTCACGTCATCAATGTCACATCATTCGGTACTCAATTCGATATCTCTAGCATTACTCTTTGCAATATTTGTCACCTATAAAACAAGGAGCCTGTAATCGATCACAATTGCAAAAACTTAAAAAAAACAAGCCTTGTGTACACCAAAAAAGAAAGAAAAGAAAAATGTCTGTAGTAACTGAAGAAATCAAGGCAAGTGCATCAGAAGTGTACTATGGGAACGAAATGTGTCAAGCAAAATCAAAATTTCTACTCACAGAAATGGGCTTACCAAATGGTCTTCTACCACTACAAGACATGGAGGAATGTGGGTATGTGAAAGAAACTGGTTTTGTTTGGCTCAAGCAAAAGAAAAAGACTGATCACACTTTCGAAAAGATTGGTAAGCTCACTTCTTATGGTAATGAGGTCACTGCTGTTATTGAGAAAGGCAAGATCAAGAAACTAACTGGTGTCAAGACTAAGGAACTCTTGATGTGGATTAAGCTTAGTGATATTTACGTCGATGATCCCCCTACCGGGAAGATCACGTTTAAGACCCCAACGGGTCTTTATCGGACCTTCCCGGTGTCTGCTTTTGAGATTGAGGGGGATAAAGAAGCACCTGGTGAAGTGAAGGAGGTTTGATTTGGCAATGAAAATGCACAAGACGAGAAAAGATGCAACAACTTACTACAATTATCGAAAATAAAATTAGTTCATCGAGTTTTCTGTGCTTCTATTATTTTTATTAATGTTTCGACAATGTATTGTACTACTGTTATGCTGCTCATCATTTAGGGCAAAAATAAGCCTATGTTTTACTACTAAAATCAACGGTCTGTTTTAGTTGTATTCAGTTCATTCCAGATCACTATTTACTCTACTTTTGTGGTTTGTTTTTTTTGGTGTTGATTGAGAGCCTGATGGAGTAGTTGGAGAAAGCTTGACAGCGCAATCTTAATTACAGACCATTGAATTTATTGCTCATTTGCATTTCTCAACGACCTGATTAATGTCGTAGGACCGTAGGCAGGGACGAGGCTGCAGTCACTAAATAAAGGCCAGAGGTGATATGACCTCTATGAGTCTATGTCCACATAGTGACGGAACCAGGATTCTGAAATAGTCGGAGTTAAAAATTATAATTGTTAGCGGGATGGAGCTTAAGATATTTTTTTCAACTATTTTGGATTAAAAGTTCGAGTTTGAAAATAAATTTCTCTGCTGAATTTTGAAGTTCAACAAGGACTCGACTCTTGAGCATCATAGGTTGGCCCTTGATTCTGCCCTGTGTACAAACTACTGAATTAATTGATCATTTGCTGTTCTCAACAACCTAATCAATGATGTAGGTGAAAGCTCATTTGTTATTCGAACAGTTGTACTTGGTGAAATATATATACATTGCACTCGGATTTAACAGGATGTTTTTACACTTCAATATACGTGTCAAAAAGTCAAACATCAATTAAAATGGGACGGAAAAAGTATATTGCATTTTTTGGCTTCTCATTTTATTAAGATTCGTCATCCCCCAATAATTTATACGTAGTAAACCCCATATCTTAAACTGAGAATTTATAATTATTCACAGTTAAATTTTAAGGTTTGTTTTTCAACATGAAGAAAGCGGATATTGGAAGCACAAGACATGCTTGTTAAAGAACAGTTTCAAGTATTTAGGGTCTATCAATGACAGCGAATAAAAGAGATTGAAGATTATGTCGCACATTGTATAAACTCAGATAAAAAAGGGCAATAAAAATGGTGCAAGAAGGGCCATGAACCAAAGTTGGAAGTTTTGGGAATGAGCAAGTGAATGGAAGTGTAATCGCAACATGTGGACACTACTGAATGTTGTTTCCCAGTCAGGAGTTAGGCCTGTTTCAAAAATGATTAGGCAGATTATGCAGGTTTAGCGACAATAGATTCCAGGTGTTGGCGTCGATGATGAGGGAGTAGAGCATAATGTCCTCACAATGTTTCCGTAAGTGAGGAGAAGAAATAAGCGACAAATTTGAGGAGTTCAGATTTAAGTGAAAGCCTAAAGTTCAGCCGAAAGTATAACTTTGAATAAGAGTTCCTACAAATTTCGGATCAGAGCAGTTAATTTCGAGTGACTCAACAATTTGATGTTAGCAGGCTAAGGTACTGCACGAGTTTAATGGTACTTACTGTAGGTTTTAAAGCTTATTATGCTAGAATTGATAACAGTACAGACAGGCACCGATATATTGGTTATTCAGACAATTAGAACCGTCTAAACAGATACCTTAGACTTGGTTATAAATAGTCATGTATCACTATGTAGGAAAAGTAATTTGCTGCATATTTAGCAATTATTTACCAGTATAGAAATCAAAACACTAAGCTCTGAGAGGGAAAAATGTCTTTGGTGACAGAAAAAATCAGGAAAGCAGCAAAAGAAATTCACTACGGAAATGAAAAGTGTAAAGAAAGATCACAGTTCTTGCTTTCGGAAGTTGGCCTGCCTAACGGCCTTCTTCCCTTAAAGGACATAGAGGAATGTGGGTATGTAGAAGAAACAGGCTTTGTTTGGCTAAAACAGAAGAAAAAATGTGAGCATGTGTTCAAGAAGATTGATAAGCATGTTACTTATGGAACTGAGGTAACTGCGTATGTTGAGAAAGGCAAGATCAAGAAGCTGACTGGTGTCAAGACTAAGGAGCTCTTCATGTGGGTGACACTAAGTGATATCTATCTTGATGATCCACCTACCGGAAAGATAAACTTCAAAATTTCATCTGGACTGTTTAGGACATTTCCAGCGTCAGCTTTTGAAGCTGAAGATGTGGAAGATGGGAAGAAACTTGAGGAAATGCTGGAACCAAAGTTGGAACTTGGAATTAAGGAAGCTAATGGAACCAAGGAAGGTAATATGAAGGAGATTTAGGTAGCAAAACAAATACAGATCCATCTTTTTGCATAAAAGTTGGTAATAATGATTCTGGATGATTCGCCTAAAATCTGAACCTCCTGTAATCAGATTATTTCTACTCGAATCTGATGTGTGAATTGTGATGTATTGTGATTAATAAATTGTTAACTATGGTTCTAGTAATCCATCTTGTTTAACAGGTATCCAAATCCATATTTGTTGCACACGATTCATCTTTGCCAAAACGATCATATTAGGAGAGTGCATATGGCGAGCCATAAGATTGCATTTATCCTCTCTAGTAGTACCTACTTTCTCTCCGAAATACTACATTTTAATTTTAATTTCGAAGAAGGAAAGAAGGATAAAACCAGTACATGCATTTTAGCAAACCTTAATACTGAAGGAGATCTGAGCCCTTGTCCTGTAAAATTGTTTTCGCGTTGCAGTCTTTTGCTCTGCTCAAGTAAATTTATAGTAGTCGAGAATGAGTCAATGAGAGGGATTAAAAGAGATTGAAGATAATGTCACACATTGTATAACAAAGACATGATGACTTAAGTGGAGTATAGTTGCGGAATGCTGCTTGACAAAAAAGCAAAATGTGAAATTCCACATAGTAGATCGGACTGGGGATTAAGTATCAGTCCCGATGGACCAAACAGATGGTGCAAGAAGGCACAGAAACCAAAGTTGGAAGTTGTGGGAAGGAGAAAGTGCATGGACGTGTGATCGCAACATGTGGACACTTTTGAATGTTGTTTTTTAGTCGGGAGGTAGGCCTACTTTGAAAAAGATTGGGCAGGTGTAGACGTCGATGATGAGGGAGTAGAGCATAGCGGTCCTCACAATGATTCTGTAGGTGAGGAGGAGAAGTAAGCCGCAGGCTCCCAAATATGAGCAGTTCAGACTTAAAAGAAAGCCTAAATTCTGCAGAAAGAACCTCAGATAAGAGTTTCCACAAATGTTGGATCAGAGTAGTTAATTTCGAGATTGAATGGACTGGGCAGCATGAGTTTAGTTGTATTTAGGTTTTTAAGCTAGAAATTTTTTGAGCGAGAATTAATAACTATACAGACAGGCACCTATATGTTGGTTATCTAGACAACTAGAACCGTCTAAACAGATTTTGTACACTTGGTAATAAAAAGTCATGTATCACAATGTAGGAAACGATAATATGCTACAAAAAGTAATGCATGTTTTGCTACAATGTAGGAAATAAATATTTTAAGAATTCCACAATATAAACCCTGGATATCCGACCACCTATTGTAACTACTAAACTCTGAGAGGAAAAAAATGTCTCTAGTAACAGTAGAAATCAGGAAAGCTGCAGAATTTGGCATGCCCTAACGGCCTTCTTCCCCTAAAGAACATAGAGGAGAGTGGGTATGTGGAAGAAACAGGCTTTGTTTGGCTAAAACAGAATTAAAAAAGTAAGCATATGTTCGAGAAGATTGGTATGCTTGTTTCATACAGGACTGAGGTAACTGCTTATGTTGAGAAAGGCAGGATCAAGAAGTTTACTGGTGTCAAGACTAAGGAGCTCTTCATGTGGGTGACATTAAGTGATATCTATCTTGAAAATCCACCTACCGGAAAGATAACCTTCAAGATTTCATCTGGATTGTATAGGAGCTTTCAGCGTCGGCTTTTGAAGTTGAAGATGGAAGAAACCGGAGGAAATGGTTGAACCGAAGTTGGAACTTGGTGTGAAGGAAGCTAATGGAACTAACTAAGGTAATATGAAGGAGATTTAGGGAGCAAAACAAATACAGATCCATCTTTATGTATAAAAGTTGGCAATAATGATTCTGGATGGTTTGCCTAAAATCTGAACCTCCTGTAATCAGATTATATCTACTTGAATTGTAATAAATCAATAATTAACTACTGTTTCTAGTAATCCATCAGATTTAACAGGTATCCGAATCCAGAAGTTGATACTTTGCTTCCAGCCAGAGGTAATTTATGCTAACCATAGACCTCATGAACGTGAAAAATCGTTATTACCTTCATGAGTCAAGTCAAGGACCTCTGAGAATACCAACACCTATGCAGAATTGACGTTATCCGTTGAAAATGTATGCACAGAAGACGTAAAACACCTCCCAGGAAGGTTGGATGCCACCAAGTGAGGACGGCATAAGACAAAAAGGGGACCAGGATCAGAAATAATAGTACATAAGTTTAGAAGCCTATAAATATTAAAAAAATATATATTGATGATAACTGAGACAATGAGTTGAGCTGCATGTAAGAAAGGGAGGTGGGGGTGAATTTGAAGGTGACTCATTCTCTCATTTTGGTCAGTGCAGAGTTACCATGTCTATAATTAGCTTACATCCTGGTTTACTACCAACATAGGTACAAAGTAAGTCGAACAACCAGTTCAATTAAAAAATTGCCAAGTGCAGGGCACCTAACCACTTGTAAACTACCAAGCAACTTGGCTATCTATGCTTTTCTACTGCACTAAGTTAGACCAAATATTAGATTCTAATACCATTAGCTTGGAAAATGGAAAATGGAAAATGAGAACAGTGCACTTGCAGTTTCTAACCGTGAGCTTACAGAATGTGACAGCACTGAAAATCTTTCCACGGCTACTTGTATCATATCATGTCACCATCTGCATCCCTATCGTAGAGTCGTAGATTATAACTTCAATGCCTGCAAGATGAATAAATTTAGCCTAATAATGGAAAGTGTTTGCGCTAGTCATTATAAAGTTAGGAAACCTATTATCAGAAATTAACATGGAAACAATAAACTATTCTACAATACGGGACACCAGACTCAAAAATGTCTAGTGTGAGAGAACAAAATTTCATACCTGAGAAGCCACAACCTATTTTAGTTTTCCATCAATCCAATCCTGTTGTGGCCTCAAAACAGAATATTTAAATTCCATTGCCTCGTTGGTTTCCCTGAAGTAGATGAAGTATTTTTGTACCTATAAGTACTTTGGAAACTCACCCACCACCCACCAACCATAGTTGTACAGAACATCAACTTCTTGAAGCACACTGTAATAGTCTATCACGTTTCAGGAAGTTTTGTGCCATCATCATTTGTTAAACTCTGATACTCAACCATTTATCCATTAATACTTAATTTCATAAGTACAGTCGCAGCAAACCCAAGCACCTTGAAAACCGTCCCTCATGGCTCTTAACTTTGATTAATGCCCCTTCCCAAAACTTCTCTACAGTATCTATGCAAGGTTCTTCTACATTGCAATTTAAACCAATGTCCCTTTCACAAAGTTCTCTACGATATTGATGCAAGGTTCTTCGACATTTGTATTGCCATTAGTGACTATAACAAATGTGCCTTTACCAAGTTTCTCTACTGTATTTTTAGAAGTTTCTTCTACTTTTGTATATGATGCAGTCTGCAGTAGTAAATTAATATATAAGGTATAGTCATCATAATAAAATCAAGAAATTCTTCCTTAAACACCCAGGCTCTTATAATTCTTTTGCTGCCTATTTACTTGTTCTTTTTTAAAACACTGCATTGGCCTAAAACTAGACAATCCCCGTATTCAGTTCAATCATCAGATTGTCTCTACCGTATCAACTAAAAGCAAGAGGTTCAAAATCCAGATTTTAGAAGAATCATAACTGACACAAAAGGAAATTTTACGTTGTAAGCATACAAACTTTACACATATATGCATCCAGAACTCGCAATAAAATTGACATCTGACAATGATATACTATTTCTCATCAGTTATAACAAAATGATGTTCAACAAATATGTTATTCCTTGGATGAAGTATAACAAAAAAGATTAAGGGTTTAAAATCGCAGTAGACAGCTAAAAAAGACAGATTAACAATAAAATTCTACTGATCAGTACTTGGAAAAATAACATTAGTAAATAATAAATACAGTATTTCAAGAAAAATATATCCTATTGGTCATGGTTTGGAGTTTAGAGTAGAAGTTTGCCCAAATAGCGCTAAAAATATACAAGCTGTGCACGAAAACAAAGAGTTAGAAACAACCAAAAGCTTCGATGAATCAAAAAAAGATGCTATATAAGCATTAATTTGTTGAATATTATCACCTGCTTACAGAATTCAACTTGTACAATGCTTGCTATGATGCTGACTTCTCTTCTATTCGTCTACAACATTATCAGTATCTACTTTCAACAACTAAATGTAATCTTGCATAAATTTGAATCAGTCATGAAACTATGGCTTCTACACAGGAACCAGCTGCAATTTAATCAGCCTTCTTTAGTACTTACTACAACTTTCGTAGTTCGTCAACTAAAGCTATCAGAAATTTCCGTTCTTCTGAACAACTGATCGAGGGCTCTATACAGCCCGTATCGTGCACCTTGTTGCAAACTTGCAATTGCTCAAACAACCATTGAAAACCTCCGATCCATTCCTTTAGAGGTTTGGCAAGCCCTATTGTGCTTTCTCCACTTCAGTCCCTTGTCACTTGATTTTCCTGACCATCATCTTGGAGCTACAGACTGGGAAATGGACACATTCGGCTATGCAAAAATTTCCTCATCTATGATAAATTCCTTAAATATTCATTAGGTCTGCATAGTTTGGTTTACAACAGGGTGAAGCCCCACATACGGAGTCATGAAACAAGAAATCTAGATCAGGATTAAGAGCTGTTTCATCTTGCATATGCTGACCAAATAATTCAATAACTTCACGAGCCGATAAAATATGGGGACCGATCACATCTCCAACAACAAAGCTATAAACCTGATCTCTAACCTCCACCCAACTCCTACCAGCCTCTTTCTTCTTTCCAGTTCCCCTCATCAACTTTCTCATTCTTGCAAAATCCCCCCAATCACCCTGAGCTGCAAAAATATTAGCTAGCATCACATAACTTCCTGCCACATTTGGCTTTGACTCTAGTACTCTCTGAGCTACACGTTTGCTAAGATCTGGAATTCCATGAGCCTTACAAGCTCCTAAAAGTGCTCCCCAGACAGATTCATCGGGCTTAAATGGCATACTTTCTATCAGTTCAAAAGCTTCCTCAATTTTACCACTTCGACCAAGCAAATCAACTACACATCCATAAACCTCCTGACTAGGGGGAACTTTGTAATCAACGGTCATCGATTTAAAGTAACTCATGCCTTCATCAACCATTCCAGCATGGCTACAAGCTCCCATGACTGCCACAAATACAATCCGATCAGGCCGAATACCTGCTTTCACCATTTCATTAAACAAAGTAACAGCTTCTTTGCCATAACCATGGCTCCCATACCCAATCATCATAGAAGTCCATGATACCAAATCTTTACGGTCCATTCGACTAAAAATTCTGCATGAATCCATTATGCTTCCACACTTGGCATACATATCTATAAGGGCGTTTGCCAGAGGCAAATCCCCTTCGAGACCTCTTTGAAGGATCCCTCCATGAACTTGCTGTCCACAACTCAAAACTGCTAAATTAGCACAGGCCGCTATAATGCTTGAATATGTGAAGCTGTTAGGAGTAAACCCCTCTAGTCCCATTTGTGAAAATATGTACAGGGACTCATTTGGATGCGACATTTCATATCCAGCAATAAAAATATTCCAAGTAACTAAGTCTCTCTGAATCATTCCGTAAAAACATAGACGTGCTTCAGAAAACAAATTACACCTACAATACATATCTAAAATAGAGTTCATCACAGGAATATTGGAATCAAACCCACATTTCAGTACTGTAGTGTGCAATTGCATGCCACAGGTAGAAGATCCAATTGATGTGCAAGCTCTTACTGCTATAGAAACGCTAAATGGACTTGTTTCAACTTTCTCCTGTTGTGCAACAATAGAATTAAATACAACCCTAGAACTGCAAGAAAAATATAAAAACCAAAAATTTACCGTCCAGACAAATTACGTATTCAGATTAAAAACACATAAAAATCCTGGTTATGGACAACTAAATTAAATGTAATAAAAATTTATTCTGCCATTCAAGCCCCTTGACTGTGGCATCCGACACTCGAGGGGCAATGAGAAATAAATCATTATCGAAACACGAACAATGTACATAACTTAAGTTACAGTAATCTGCCTTTACACTGTTAAATTTACTACCTGAATGGGTCAGTTAAAAAATATTTCTATCAGCGAGGGATCAACTATTTGTTTTCCGCAGACATATACAAGATACTCTTAATTTCCTAATAGATCATTATAAATCCGAAAGTCTATATCAATATACTGAGTACCTACCATTAACATTTCCCGAAAAACTCGAAGAGCTCCATGACCATCACCCCGATGAGTGTATCCGGTAATCAAAATAGTCCAAGACACAGGAATCTTAACCTCCATATCTCGAAACACCGCACACGCATCATCCATCTTACTACAACACGTAGCATACATATCCATCAAACAATTATCAACATACAAACAACCAACCAAGCCATACTTAACAGCCAAACCATGAACCAAACCACCACACGAAACCGAATTCATCCCCTTACAAACCTTCAACACACTCGACAACGTAAACGCATTCGGGCGATCACCACATTCCCTCAACATCTTAAAAAACACCTGCCATGCATTACTGTAGTACTTACAAGATGCATAACCAGAAATCATGGCAGTCCAGGCAACAACGTCTCTCTCAGACATTTCATCAAACAGTGTGCGTGCTTCCTTAATTAAGCCCTTTTCGAAATATGATTTGATGAGATTAGTGGCTAAGAATGATGGGGTTTGGGTTTTGAATGATGGGTTTGCTTGGTTTTTGATTCCTTTGAGGGTGCCTAGAACATTTACAGGGATTTTGTGGTGTGGGGAGTTGGGTATTAGTCGTCTGTAACTCATTTTTGAATCCTGGTTTAAAATTTGCCTCCAAAATGTTTTAAAAATATGACTTCTTTTTAATTATTTTTTTTGCAAAAATACGATTTTGTCATGTACAACCAACCAACCAACCAAATGTAATAATAAAAAAAATTAATTATTTTTAATAAAAACGGAAAAATACTATTTGTCATCAGTTATAACAAAATGATGTTCAACAAATATGTTATTCCTTGGATGAAGTATAACAAAAAAGATTAAGGGTTTAAAATCGCAGTATAACCTGTGTTATATAATACGATTTTGCCGTATACAACCTGTGTTGTAAAAAATGGGAATCGGAGTTAATCCCAATTAATCGCCGATTTTTACAACACTGTATACAACCAACCAAATGTAATAAAAAAAATTAATTATTTTTAATAAAAATGGAAAAATATTTTGCTTTTGATTGCAAATTGTATTTTTGCAAGTATTTTTAGAAGATAATAAATTTCAAAAATAGTATTTTTGATAAAAAAAAATTAAGGGTTTTTTCTAGAAATATGTGAGATTATAATTTTTCTATAATAATTTGCAAAAATACGATTTTTTGAAAAAATATTTCCAAAAAAACAGTTTGCAACTTTGCAACCATACAACTAACATCAACTAAACTAACCATAAATATAATTTTAAAATTTTAATAATTAAAATTATCTTTAATTTTATAATAAATTATTTAATAAGTAGTATGGATTTAATCAAATGCAACCAAAATCATGCTCAAACAACTTAAATTATTTTTTCAAAAAAATATAAAAATAAATTACATTTTGGTTGCAACCCATATTTTGGAGGGTGATGGTCCTAAATGTTCCATTTTGAAAATGGATGGACCTAAATGCCTCCAGACATTGTATTTCGTCTGTTGTCACGGCGTTTCGTGTAACGCATTACGGAAAACGATTCACCCTCTCTTTGTCCGTATCAAATACGGTACACGAAATAGTGTGTCTTTTGTATAAAAAAAAATTCAATGTTATCATTTTTCTAAAAATTTTATAAAAATTTTATAAAATTTTTGAGCGACGATTCACCGTGACTAGGAGGTAGGTGAGGGGTGGTTGTGACATTTTGGTATTTATCTCTATTTTGCAAATATTTTAGAAAAATGATAACATTGGAAAAAAGTTAAAAATAATAAGACTTTTGATAATTTCTCAAAATACAATCGTGTTTACTTCAAAAAGCATATTTCAATTTTTCAAAATTATGACAATAATTTTGGGTGGAAGTTGGGTCAAAATCAAATCGACACCCTGAAGAGAAGGAAGATGTTTCTTGTTTCTCTTTAGTGTGAGAATATCACAGCTGGTAATATGACAATGGATATAAGATGAGAATGAGCCGGGCCGGGCCGGGTAGGGTAATGCCCATCCCCAGGTCGGAGGTATTTGAACAAACTGCATCATCTATCTATCAAGGTACTTTGAGTTTTACTCATTAGATTTGATTGTTTCGTGTATATATAATATATGCATGTTTATATTCCTCTACCTATATACGAAAAGTTTATACAAACATCGAACCCGGAACTTGAGACGACGACATTAACATAATATCGAAAAGGAAATATCCAAGATGATCATTGTTTAGAAATCAAGAAAAGCTGTATAGACCGAAAATTCAGTTCAACTAAATAGGGCATTTAAAATACATTGTGGTACAATGCACCTAACATAAATAATAGGATTGGGTTGAGTGAAACTAGTTCCTTACAAGATTAATTAATACGATAATGTGTGGATGCTGGACTGCTTAAGTACCAGATAAAAGTCACTAATGTATGTGATTTGGAAAATTGAGACACGAAATAGTATAATCCCAATGGTTGGACGTGAGTCCGTCGGATCACAGACTTACTTTGAACTACCTGAAGTAGTGTCTGCTTATGCTTTAGGATAGCTGTAGTTAGAGAATTAACTTTGTTTTGCTGTCAAGAATCTTACTTAAATCGTAATATGATTTTGCCGCCTTAAATTGTGTACAGAATGAGCGAGAGAGACGGAAGCAGTCTAATTATAAGTCTGCAAGAAGATCAAGGCTTCCTCAGGTACCAGCATATATACTGTTTTTTTGTGAAAAATTATATAGCTTAATTAGTTGAGAAAAACTTGTAGCAATGTCAGTTCAGTTTTCATAAGATTGTCTCATTCAGGCGAGGCTAAAGAACTTGCAAGAAAAGTAGACTCTTTAACTGCTAAAAATATGTAAAGCAGAAATTAACCGATTGACCGTGACTGCAGAGAAATTGACAAATGATAACCCTGGATTACTGGTGTTTCCTCATCACTTCTGCAACTAGAGGTGTCATGTATCATTAGTTTAGTTCTAATTGGTGCTTACGTTTGGAGTATAATATGTGTTTCAAAACATCAAATTTTCAAGAGGTAATGAAAAATGTACTGGCAGAACAAGCAGCAGATGTAGGCTTTGGAAACAAAAATGAAAAGAAGACATTAACACTCAGTACTACTAACCTACTCCCCAGAGTCGAATATTCAGGTTGTGGTGATAGGGATAAAGGATTGGGTTGGGTTATACACTTGACACAATATTTCTTGACAAATCAACATGTTACTTAGAGATCACAATCAACAAGGTTTTATGCTCTTCATATCTTTAATAGAAATAAGAGAAATGTTCTAGCCTTTGTCTTCGAGATCATCTTCACACATTGTTTACTTAGTTGCTAATCTTTATGACAGGAGAAACTTTACCAGTGACAGTATCTGCTTGTTGGACACTCTTTCTTTCTCACCGGAGGTTTTGTGGCAGTACGAGACATGAATATTTGAGCAGCACAAAAATTTTAAGGAAGATGTTGGCGAAGAAAAGAGGTGATATGTCATATTTATGCATAATATTATGTCTGTTTTCAAAACAACGTTGGAAATAGACCATATAGTCTTGGTTTGAACAGCTTTGCTAACACATATATTCTTGATTTGAACCAGTTTGTAAAATATACTAATGAGGGCTCTGCTTAATGCTGGTCGGAAAGATGGTAAGAAGACACATTCAACTTTGTAAGAGCGGTGATCGAGACACATATAGGCATATATATCATACATCGCAATTTGAGGGAGACTCTATGAGTACATATATATACACATCTTAGGTTGTCGGGTGTGTTTCAATTTGGGGTTAGGGAGGCCTGTGTTCAGATTGAAGGTTGAGAACGGGTGGGGAGGCGTGTGTTGAGATTCGGGGTTGGGGAAAGGTTTGGGAGGGACGGGTTTATAGTTAAAAGAATTTTGAAAGGAGTAGTCAGGAAGGTTCATCATAGAGACTTGAGGGAGTTTTACTCATTAAACCTCTCGAGTCTAACCCCTCTTTCTAAAAAGTTTCCTAAATTAGAGTTTTTGAAAATCAACCCCTCCATCCTCAACCTTTCAAACACAACCTATGCTGGACAGCCTTTATGATGACATTTATAATGTTGAACATTGTTTGTTATGGTTTGCAGTAGAGTATCCTCAAAATTATTTGAAGACTTTTTAAATCTCTTGTTGGATAACTTGGCAACACGAAAGTGAGGAAATCTTATATTTAGAGTTGACACTTGACACCATTTTCAAAAATATTGGAAGATGAACATGGAGAGTAAATTTTAGAAAGAAATTGATCTTCCATCTTAAAAAAATCATAATGGCAACCATATAGATACTCAAAAGATTAATCTATTAAATTATCATCATGATAATAGTAAAAATATCATTTATAACTTTAAATCTAAGTTGATTCATTTAAATTAAGTTTTTATTTTTAATTTATCTTCTTAATCTTACAGAAATAATATTTTTTTAATTTAGTAATTTTCTTTACTCATATATATAAATTTCTTTGGGAGCGCCGCCAACAGGTTTTTGAAGCGCCGCAGAACAGGTTTTTGTTGAAGCGCCGCAGAACAAGATTTTGTTTCCCAGAGAGATGGGGATAGAGATATTGGGAAGCCTAGAAATCCGTAAGATTCTGACCAAACTGGGACCTAAAGAAATAGCAAAAGTAGGATGTGTGAACCATTACTTCCAAGATTGGGCTTCTGATGATTCTATTTGGTCACAGTTTTGTGCTCTAGAGCTGCATCTCTATTTCCCTGAGGATCCTCTTGGAAATCGCACTCCTTCTTTTAAGGTACTTTAAATTTTACAGTTTTATGTATTATCCATGTTCGATTTGTTATTTATGTAATTTTTTGACGTCCACATGTACATTTTATAAAGCAACACTACCAGGGGAAAAATTAGATCTTTATTATTAATAGGAATAAATGAGCAGTGTTAGTGAAATCATCTTGTGTAATTATGATGATTTAAACACCCATATGGCAGTCTTAGAAAGTCATGATTGTAATTATATTTCCATATTTATCTTGTATAGAGATTAGTACCACAGACTAGAATCAATCTCTGTAGCTATTAAATTTTAAGTTTTTGTTTTTGTTGATTCCAATGCCTAAAAAGCAAAGTAGTGGTGCAAGAACCAACAGAAGACGTATTGGCCTACATAGGCTAAAGATAAAACAATGTGCCCTGTGGAAGAAACACTGACTTAGGCAGAAGGGGAACCAGTGTGGACAAGATCCCTGGCGTAGATTCTTTTGTGTACTAGCAAAATTGTTTCCATGATGTTTAAATTAATCATATAGTATAATGATATAATATTAAGCCGCAAGTGTTGATGTTAATGATATGGCTTGCGTATGCATCATCTACTTGATATAATTTGTTTTCTCTACTTGAGGGTTTCAATAATCCTTTATCTTTTATAGTTATTTAATCAAACTATTCTCTGTCCCCCAGGAAGCTTATCACGCATGGCGTGAGTCTTTTGCTATGTATCCTTGGTCCCTGGTTCTACGAGTTAGAATATGCTGGGAAAGAATTAAAAGCTGGTTGGTTGTGCACTTTCCTGAGGCTGTGTCAACTCTGCGTAAGGGTGTAACTGAAGATAAACTTAATCACTTGGAGAAATGTTTGGGAGTGAAGTTACCCCTTCCCACAAGACTGCTCTATCGGTTTTGTGATGGTCAGGATGTGGTTCAAGAATACAATCAAAACTTCTCCGAAAGACTATTAGGCCTCATTGGAGGCTACTCGTTTACTGGCTATCTTGTAAATGTATACTTGTTGCCTTTGGATGAGGTGATAAGTATGAAAGATGTTGTCAAACGCCAGTGTATCCAGCATGTTCGTTCACTTATTGGAACAGAGTATCTTGTTGTAGCAGCTTCTTCAACTGAAAATATGAAGTTTTTCTTTCTCGACTGTAGCACTGGTGAATTATTTGTTGGTGCAAGGAATGTTTTGGATTATGGAGAAATAAGCCCCTGTGTACCAGATGATATGATTCGTTCTATCCATGATGTCAGAGATTGTGAGCAACAGGATGGTCTGCTACTGTGGCTGGAAGAACATGGTCGTCGCCTAGAAAGTGGCTTAGTAAATGTAAGAAAGGAAAGGAATACTAGATACATTTGTCTCTTCCCAGAAGATCCTTCCTTGTGTTACGCTGCAGTATCAAACGGTGTTCAGGTAAAAACTTTAAGCGCAATTTTACATAGGATTACTTATATGTAGAGGCATATAACAACCGTGTACAAGTTTTGTAACTCCTTACAATCAGGGATATGAAGTGTCGAACTCCTAAAAATCTGGAACATGTAATTAACTAAGATACTAACATATGAATCTAATAATTAAGATGATACAAAATTCATATAGAATATATCTACACTCACCCTCAAGTTGGGTTATGTATATCAAACATTCACATCTTGTGTATTAACTCATCAAAATTAGTCCTCTGAAGACCTTTGTCAAGACATTAGTTGTTTGAAGTCTTGATGGAGTATAGATAGTTTGATACTTTGGATGTTGTGATTCAAACTAAGGATTTGATCGAAGTGTAACTTAGGTACAACCCCTTTACATCTTTTGTATGTAGGACTAAAGTAATTGTATGCTATATATGTTGTTCACCATATAGACTCTAAATTTTGTTGTTGATATCTTTATGAATAAAATTTCAGGTTCGTGCTTCTGCTGTTTTTATCCCCGAATTGAGCGTGACAGATTTTGATTCAATTAAGGATTGTTTTACTTACTCTATCCGGATGTCTTTAAAGCCTGAAGGTTGTATTATCAACGGAATGCGGTTTGATTCTTGCCAACTGTATCGGGAACATAGGATAATCCGAGAGAATGATAATGTTGTGTCAGAGACAATTGAAGAAACCGTGGTAGGGAAGGTATGTTACAATAAAATTTGTCCTCGTTCTTCTCTCTCACCCGAACTAACTTTTCTTCCCCACATTTAAGGAGAAATTTAGTCATCTAAGTAAACCATTGGGAAGCATAAAAACTCTACCTTTTGATAACTTGAAGTACAAATAAGTAGTTCCATAATTGATTCATTGATCACATGACCGTATAGACAGGATTAAATAATTATTACTTAGTCTTTTTTAGAACAGTGTTTGTATATTCACTCAACATTAAGAATGATGGGGGAACAAAAGCAAATATAATAACAATTGTTTATACTTTCTGTTGAATATTTGTGTCATTTACTAGTTCTACTTTATAAATCTTTGTTTTAATTCTTGTCAAATCTCGATTTCCTGTACTACATTAAAAATCTACGTAATTATATATTTGCAGATGCTGCTTGTGTTTCCAATTTTTAGTTAATTATCTAGTGGATCTTTAGTTTTGTTAACGAGTATGCAATTTCCTATGAGGAAACTGTCAGTTCACTTGGACAGGGATTTATTAATTGTCATTCTGCTTGGGAACTATCTAATCTTTTTATGTTGTCATTCTTTGTTAAATTATAATTCCTTATTCTAAATTATTGTTTGCGGCAATTTTTCAGAATCCAATCCTACATCCTGGTGAGAAAGAATTTGTTTATCAAGGTTGCATTTATATAAGTACATCCCAAGGCTCCATTAAAGGTTCTTACACATTTGTTCCCGGAAGGTGTGCCACATGAACCTTGTACTGACTATTTTTTCTTTGGGTGCATCTTCGTTTGAAAATCCTTGCATTGTTTTATCTACATGTGTTAATGTGTTATTTATAATAATATTTAATTCCTGTTTATTTATTTGCTTTTTATCTATTGTAATTTTTGTCACACGCTCAAATTTCCCCAAGAACATGGGTTATGCCAAAGAAGCTCCCTTTGTCTTGATAATTTTACACATGGGCTTATGCAATTGGGCCTACTTTCCATACCCCACGTATAAGTATTATATGCAAACACACACTCTCTGTCACAGATAGAAGTCCTTTTTTGTTCATGATACTAGTCTAAGTTAGAGATGAGATTATCATTGGTGCCGATTGCCAGTAAAAATGCAGAGATTTTTGTTGCTATTTAGTATGATACCTGGTCTAAGTACTGCAGATGGTGAATGCTTCCGACCTATAATGTTGAACTATAATGTTGCAGTCGATATACTAAAAAGCTATGTATATACACAAAACTCACCAGAAAGCAGCACATGAATACTGCCACTTACACTGAATGCGGGTTTTACTACCACATTTTCATATTGTGGTAGACACACATGTTTAAAAGAGTCCAGTAGTGCAAATTAATCTGGTTAGTGTGATTACTGTAGACATTATGTCGTAATGTGAATATATAGTTGATTCACTCTGCAATTTAAACTTAACAATTTACGTAGATCCCTTTGTTAGATTCTTTTCAAATTACATCTCCCTGCACATCTCGAACACAATGTGGAAACAGAAGTGTTTTTAACAGTGTGTATATGTTCTGCCATCCTAAAACTTTGGTAGTAAATATGTATCATCCATTTCTGACGTCTTGATCTTTTGTTTTACGCTTTCCAGATTGACATATCCTAAAGGTGCTATGTTCGAGGTTGCGTTACCCCAGATTTTCCTCCAGTCTTTGTTCGAGGTCCCAGACTACATATTCTGATCCAAGTTGCCCCTTAAAATCTTTCTAGCATAATGCCTTGTTGAGCAATGTTTTGTTAGTTACTTTGATCCTCTTGAATTGTTTTAAATTTAGCATATTATTTGGATGTTCTTTAAGAATATTGAAACTATGATTTGTGAAGATGGAAATTATGATTTGGTGGTTCTTATGGAGTTTTTACCTCGGGTAGCAATTTCTACGTCATCATTCGGACACTTCTAAATAATCACATTTTTATTTGTAAACTAACATTGAACCAACACACTTGTTTTTTAAAAGATTAGAACCCTCGACATCCCGTAACCCAAACTCATTTCACCAGGTGCAGTTGGTCAACTGTTATCTTCATTAGTCCATCTTTTGAGTGAAATATTGTAAACGATAACACTCGTATGTTTACATGATTATAAAATGGATACAGATTCATGGTGTACTCATTTGGATTTTGGAAAATGTTTTTGGATTTCAAAATTCGAGACATTCAATTTTAGATTTTGAAAAGTCCCTTAAATTCTGGTGTATTCAATAAGGATTTTTATTTTTTATTTGTTTTTAAAGCTAGTGGTATTTAATTTGAAATTTAAAAAGTTTGCTAAAATTCAAAAGTCTCTAAATTGTTTTGATAAAATGGTATATTTTGATAAATTTTATAGTGTGCTTCATGTATCAAAGAGATTCAGAAAGAGTTGTTGGAAACTTCTTTTTAAATCAACAAAATTATGCAAAATTTCAAATTAACTCTACTAAATTTTAAAAAAAAATTAGTTTACTAAGCCGCAATTCGCAATGTTATTATAATAATTTCTCTAAAAGAATTTCAAAAATATTCTATAAAAAATTGTTTTTAACATAAAATTTCTTTTAGAATTTTCGTGTAGTCTTGATCATTCACGAAAATTATGAATAAATATTAAAAAAAAAATTGTTTAATATTTTCATTGTTTTAAAATTATGCTGAATATATTATATTGATTACTATTTATATATTTTTCAAAATTTAAATTCCAACTTATATTTTAAAATACATAATATAATATTAATATTTAATTCTAGCATATAATACACTGATGCTAATGAAATGCCCTTCTTAGAGATATTTCCCCCCAATGAGCTTATTTCTCGTTATTATCAAATTTAACAGATAACACATTAATTTACTAAATAAATTACATGATTTTCAAATTTGTTCGGCCTTATAATAATTTCTCTAAAATAATTTCAAAAATATTCTACAAAAAATGTTTTTAAATAAAATAAATAATTATATTTCTAACATAAGATTTCTTTTGGAATTTTCGTGTCGTCTTGATCATTCACGAAAATTATGAATAAATATACAAAAAGGAAATTGTTTAATATTTTCATTGTTTTAATATTATGCTGAATATATTATACTGATTACTATTTATGTATTTTCAAATTTTAAATTCCAACTTATATTTTAAAATATATAATATAATATCAATATTTAATTCTAGCATATAATACTATACTCCTTATCAATACTATTATATAATAGACGAAACATTAAAAGTTTGGTTGGTCGGTATGTTACGTTGTGATTTTACTTAATTGCCCTTAATTAATTTTTACTTTTGGTTGGTCGGTATGGTACGTTGTGATTTTACTTAATTGCCCTTAATTAGTTTTTTACTTAATTAACCTTACTTATTTATATAAATATATTATTAAATAATAATATTACCTATTTATAACCAATTACTTTTTTCACCTAAAATACATTATTTTTTCTAACAAATTCCCCTACTTTTTCAAATATATCACGGGCAATTACCTTTTTTTAACTAAAACATGTTATTTTTTCTATTTTTCCTTACTAAAATCCCTCTTTTTCCAAAAATATCACAGACAAACATTTAGTTATTTATTTTTAAACCTATTTTAATATAATAATTTTTTTAAAAGTTTACCTATTTTAACATATCTACTTATTTTTCTTAACAAATGCAATTACTAAAAATATTAAAATATAAATAATCAAATACCTATTTATAACCAATTACTTTTTCACGTAAAACACATTATATATTTTTTCGAACAAAGTCCCTCCTTTTCTAAATATATCACGGGAAATTGTCTTTTACAATTTATTTTTTCTATTTTTCTCACTAAAATCCATTCTTTTTCCAAAAATATCACAGGAAACCTTTTACTTATTTATTTTAAAATGTATTTAAATACTTTTAATTATTAAATTTTAAAACCTCATTTTCCAAAAATATCACGGGCATTAACCTTTTTAAACTAAATATATGTTACATTTTTTATTTTTTCTTATTAAAACATCTCATTTCCAAAAATATAACAGGCAAACCCATACTTATTTATTTTAAAATCTGTTTTAATATTTTTAATTAATTAAAAATGCTTAGCTATTTTAACATGCCTACTTATGTTTTTGCACAATTACAATGAATAAAATATTAAAATAATAATAATAAAATAACAATAAACAATCCGTGCATCGCACGGGTTTTAAGCTAGTATATTTAATTCAATAACGATGAGATGTATTACGTTGAAGTATCGGACAAAATTTGAAAAAATACACAAAAAAAGAATAAATATACCAAATTTATTACTACTTAGCAAGTAAATGCGCAGATAAATTTTAGTATTTTTTATCTTATTATCTATATTTTGATTTATATGATATTTTGTCAACAATTTTACAAAATTTATATTATTTCTATTTAAGATATGTTTTATTGACATTTATATAATACTATCCTATGACCCGTGCGATGACCCGTGCGATGTACAAATAAATTTTAGTATTTTTTAATCTTATTATATATATTTTGATTTATATGATGTTATTAAGTAAAAAAATAAAATATATAATAAAATATAATAATATATGTACGGTGTTATTCTAAGTATTTGTTTGTATTTTGATAATAAAAATTCGGAGTCTTCGTGAGCTCTGTTTGAGCGTGTTTTGTATCATCTGTTCTCTCCCAGAGTTTTGTTTTGAACTGACTATGTTTCAACGTGTCACGTAGAATTGGACTCCCACGTAGATTTTTAAAATTTGTATTTAAAATTATTTAAATGTTAATTAACTATAGTGTATTAAACTACCGACCAACCAAATATAAGTAGTTTGCTTATAATAGTAGTAACATGTGTGATTCACGGATGAATTTTAAGATTTTTTATCTTATTATCTATATTTTGATTTATATAATTTTATCGGTAGAAAAATAAAATTTAAAAATAATAAAATATAATAATATATGTATGATGTTATTCTAAGCATTTGTTTGTATTTTGATGATAAAAATTCTTAATATGTTGTAAAGGGGAATATTATCTTGAACTGTTGAACGTAACTTAAAAAATAGATAATATAAATATTTTATAATAATATGTTGTTGACGGATTCGAACCTTGAACCAGTGAGAACATTTTAGATATCAAAAAAATAATATTCTTTTAACAATACATCCAACGATTCTCTTTCATCTATCTTTAAATCTAACGGTTGTTATTTAGAGTATCAGACTACCAACTAACCAAATAAAGGGTAGTTTGCTTTTGATGATAAAAATTCTTAATATGTTGTCAATGGGAATAATATCTTGATATGTTGTCAATGAGAATAATATCTTGAACTTTTGAACGTAACTTAAAAAATAGATAATATAAATATGTTATAATAATATATTATTGACAAGATTCGAATCTTGAACTAGTGGGAGCATTTTAGATATCAAGAAAGCAATATTATTTTAACATTACATCTAACGATTCTCTTTTATATATCTTTAAATTTAACTATTGTTATTTAGAGTACCACACTATCAACTAACCAAAATGATAGTTTGCTTATAATATTATAGTATAGTTAGATAGATATGATGTAAGTGTGTGGGCACATATATTTATATTTGGTGAAAAAGAAAGAATTTGAACATATATATATATAGAATCCTATTCAATTAGAAACCTGTACTAATTAAAAACTAGAAACTGCACCACACACAGTTAAATACACCCTCTCACATACAACCCCACCTAATCCCCTCCATTCGTAATTATATTTTTCCCGTTAATTGGTGATCTTTTTTTGAAATTTGACTTCACTGTATTTTTTTTCATCTCGCAACAATTAGTTTGCATACCATATTTGATATATTACGACGATAAATCACTATTTATGCTTGCGAGAATCACTAAAATGTTGGTAATTCATGTAAGAATAAATAGTGATTTTTGCGTAAATGTAGTGATTTTTTCTCCAGACCTATACGTAAATTACAAATTTTGTACTGCAAAATCACTAAATTTATACGTATATAAAAATAAATCGCTAGATCTAGGCTGAAATCACTATTTATTATTACAGAAACCACTAAAATTTTAGTACTCCGTAATATAGCACATATGGTATGCATATTGATCGTTGGAAGATGGAGAAAAATATAGTGACGTCGGATTTCAAAAAAAGTTCACCGATTCACGGGAAAAATTAAATTAAAAATGAATGGAATTTGGTGGGATTGTATATGTGGGGGTGTATTTTAACTGTGTGTGGTGCAGTAGTTTGGTGCAGTAGAGAGCCTTTAGATTAGATTAATCTAAGGGTTTAGATTAGTATTTAGTTTCTATTTTAATTTTAGTTTCTAGTTGAACAAAAGCCTATATATATATATATATATATCTTCTTCTATATATTAAAAGCCAACCAAGGGCAAAATATGCCAATAAAATGGCTGTAAAATTATAGTTTTACCCTTATTTATCATATAATTACAAAAATGTCACCCCTCTATAGTTTATGCAAAAATTGTATGAAATTTTGTTGTTTTCAAGATTCGAACACAAATCTTTCACTTACAAATAAAGTATCATAATCATTGTGCTACATCAATTTTTGAGTTAAATTTAAAAATCTTATTAGATAAGCTACAGGTTCCCTTATAATCATATTTTCTCTTTTTTACTTTACTTTTTGATTAAATATATTGTTGGTTTATAGTTCTTATAAAAAATAAATTCTAAATTATTCATAAATGTAACCAAATTCAAATTGGGAAAATATGAATTTGTTAAAATTCGTCTCTATGTATATATTAGATTATTGGATAATAATAGGATAATATTTTAAGAAAGATAAATCTATTACTTTACTATATATTAAATCTCAACACAAGGGCAAAGATTGCTATTTTAATGGCCGTGAAATTACGCTTTTGCCCTTATATTTTCTAAAATTACAAAAATGTCATCCTTTAATAATTATGTAAAAATTGTGAAATTATATTAGTGAAGGGAATCGAACCCATAATGTATTTTATGTCAAACTCATGCCATAACAACTGTGCTACACTTTGTTTTGAGCTTATTTTCAAACTCTTATTAGATAAACCACATTTGTTTTTTAATTTTTGAGTAAATAAACATTGATTTATATTATTTCTAGAATATTGCACAGTACATAGTTATAATAAATATTTTTAGCGATTGGACTTAATCTACAATTCTCTTTTGTCAATTTAAATTATTGATATCTGTCGTTTTAATACCCGTGAATTAATGATTTTGCCCCTACATGTTAAAAATTTACAAAAACGTCAAATCTTTTATATTTATGCAAATAGTAGATAAAATTATGTTAGTGTAGTAAATTGAACGAGTAACCTTCTCTAATCAAGCTCATCCATAAGCAACATAGTACATTTTATTTTGAGTTTTCTTTAAAATTTTATTAATGTTAATTTCTCCTCTCCTCACCTCTTCTTTTTTATAATTTTTTATATTTAAATAAATAATACGTTGATTTATATTATTTAAAAAATATTGCATTGTATATAATTATCAAAAACATTTTAATGGTCTGAGCATACTCTACAATTCTCTTTTTCCATTTTAAATGATTGACATGAAAAATAAAATTTTAAAAGAGTATAAGATTATAGATAAACGTAATCGAGTCAAAAAAAGATATGGATTTATTTACATTCGTTTCCGTGTAGATATTAAAATTTTAATATAAAAAATAAGATTTGGTTTGAAAAAATCTTTATTTTTATTTATCAAATTTAAAAGTCGAGTTTAAAAGTAATTCGAAATTATAAGATAAAAATTGTTTCAAATAACCAAAATTTTAAAAGTAAAAATTTGAGTGATACACCACATGGATGACTTTTACATAATATTAATAGATTTCGTAATATGTCTCAACCCTACGTACATATCTGACAATGTTAAAATCACATCGCTTATGTTATTGTAATATATATGAATTTTAGATATTTAAATAATAATAATAATAATAATAATAATAATAAACAATACATGATTAGAACATAAAGTATATATTAATTATTATTTTTAAAGAAAATGGGCTATTAATTATATGTGTCTCTATAAATACAAAGACATGAGATTTGTGCTAGGAGATTAAAAGTAACCCTAAAAATATTAGAACTTCAGAGAGGGAGAAGCCGCACACACAGGAGGGAAAAGTGACAGAACTATGTAAGTGTTCTTGCGCATTATTTAAAATCAATATTGATTGAATTCAATAACCTGTTTTGTATTAATAGTCAATTCATTATAAAATTAGCATAGATATGGGTTCTGCTTCACATAGTCAGCTGGTGGATTTAATAGATTTATTAATCAATACTATACACCATTCATTGTATTATCACGTGGTCATAAAACTTTGTGTCACAGAAAGAGGTTCAAAGTCTATGTAATCAATTTGTATTTTATTGAATGTTACGTAAATTACTTAACAAACAAAGCATTGTATATCCGTAATTTATTCTAATAATCAAACTTGTTAATGGTGATCAGATCATAAATAAGTGGTACACATATATGATTTAAATTTTATGCAAGTATTAAATTTTAATAATAAATTATGTTACTAGTATTTAGATCGGCAGTTGAGAATTCAGCGAGTGGTTTGCGGTTGCTAAGTTAGAGTTTATCATTGTCATTTTGAGGTACAGATTCTCTCCTCTTTTATTCAACGCTACTCCTCTTAGAAATATTTAAATTAAATTTGTTTTGACCTCAAATCTGTTCGTTTGATTTTGAATCATTTTGAAATGTGAAAATTGTTTTGATTCTGAAAAGTATATTTAAATCTGTTTCGAAATATTTAAATATTTGTTTCTGCAATTTTCTGATATTGCGTATATTTTATATCTATTGGAAATATTGAGAATATCTGTTATGTGTGATTTTAAAATGTTTTACGAAATATTATATTTGAACCCTTAGTGATATAAGGTATACCGAGTTAACCAGCTGTAGGGGTACTACAGCCATGTCATTGCGGCACCAGTGACATGACACTTCCGTGACAGTGTGATTGGTCACGGTGTATCCTTCTGATAGCCCAGGAGGCGAGCTTTTGCGCATTTGATATTTGTTTCAGGATACGTGGGTGCACCCAGAGTTGTGATTTGTGATTTGATATTTGATTTTGAGGTGACGTTGTATATGACGTACACGTTAACCGGTTTGTTGCACACATTAGGTACCCTATGATGTGTCTATTTGTATATGTTCTGTTCTGATCTCGGTATGAAATACCTTACCCCTTTCGTTGCTTCAGCCATGCTTATTTTTCAAATAACTGTTTTAATATAAAGTGTCAAATATGTATATCTGTTTTTCTGTTTTATAAACTATATTCAAAATCCGTACTGGGCGTTTGGCTCATGCCGTATTCTTTTTCTGGCAGGTGCTTATGGGGATCTGGGACTGTGTGAAGGAGAGCTACCCTCTATTTCATTGATTAGGATTATTGACCTCTAGAATTATTTAGACTGTTTAATTATTATCTTAGAGATTTTAGTGCTCTGTATTCAGATTTATGGTTTAATAAGTAGCCCCTTATTTAATTATAAATGGGGGTGTTACAGTTATATACCGAAAATTTATTTTATACTCAAATAATCAATTTGATAAAGTTTATATCACATCATTAAAACACATATTAATATTTTAACAATTAAAAGTAATCATGTGATTATTATCGTATGAGTATTTATCCAAATTTTATGAAATCTAATCAAGTTATAAAATATTAGGTTGATGTAATTGGCATAACATATTACAAAAGTACCACAATATAAAATACGAGATAAAATCAAAATCTTATCCTTTTTCGAATTTCTAATTACAAAATTATCTCAATATATATACGATTTCGGGCGAGAAATTATTTCAGTGTCCGTGCCTCGCACGGGCTTTTACGCTAGTTTACATTTTTATTACCGAAAACAATTAATACTATAATTTTATTTATCATACTTAAATATTTATCTAGGCATCGATTCTTAAAGATCATTTTTGAAAGTCTTTTAAATAATGCTCAAATACATTTTATTTAATATTTTTAGTAAAACAATCTAACCGTATATATATATATATATATATATATATATATATATATATATATATATATATATATATATATATATATCAATATTATTATATAATAGACGAAACATTAAAAGTTTGGTTGGTCGGTATGGTACGTTATGATTTTACTTAACTGCCCTTAATTAACTGTGCTTCGTGTTTTTATTTAATTAACCTTACTTATTTATAGAAATATATTATTAAATAATAATATTACCTATTTATAACCAATTATCTTTTTCACCTAAAATACATTATTTTTTCTATTTTTTCTAACAAATTTCCCTACTTTTTCAAATATATCAGTGACAATTACCTTTTTAACTAAAACATGTTTGTTTTTCTATATTTCTTTACTAAAACTCCTCATTTTCCAAAAATATCACGGACAAACCTTTAGTTATTTATTTTTAAACCTATTTTAATATTATAATTATTTTTTTAAAAGTTTAGCTATTTTAACATGTCTGCTTATTTTTCTTAACAAATGCAATTACTAAAAATATTAAAATATAAATCATCAAATATCTATTTATAACCAATTATCTTTTTAGCTAAAACACATTATATATTTTTTCTAACAAATTCCATCCTTTTCTAAATATATCACGGGAAATTGCTTTTTATAATTTACTTTTTCTATTTTTCTCACTAAAATCCATTCTTTTTCCAAAAATATCACAGGAAACTCTTTACTTATTTATTTTAAAATGTATTTAAATACTTTTAAAACCTCATTTTCCAAAAATATCAAGGGCATTTACCTTTTAAAACTAAATATATGTTACATATTTTTATTTTTTCTTACTAAAACCCCTCATTTTCCAAAAATATAACGAGTACACCCATACTTATTTATTTTAAAATCTGTTTTAATGTTTTTAATTAATTAAAAGTGTTTAGCTATTTTAACATGGCTACTTATGTTTTGCATAATTACAATTAATAAAGTATTAAAAATAATAATAAAATAACAATTAACAATCCGTGCATCGCACGAGTTTTAAATTAGTATTATTAAAAATGAAACATTAAAAATTTTGGTCGGTCGGTCGGTATTTGGGCCGGGCCTATATATAACAATTGATTTTTCCAGCTAAAATGCATTACCTATTTTATCTATTTTTCTAACTAAAACAAATCATCTTCTAAAAATAAAATAGGTAACATATATATAAAATGGTAATATTATAATATATTTATAACTGATTACCTTTTTCAGCTAAAACACATTATATGTTTTACATTTTTAACTAAAACAACTCATGATCTAAATATAACACATGCAAAATAAATATGTAATGATAATATTGTTATATATAATTATTAATAAATAATCACTTAACCTTTTCAGCTAAACACATAATCTTTTTTATTTTTTCTAACTTAAACAACTAATTTTTCTAAAAGTAAGACGATATAGAAATGTAATATAATTTTCTATTTTCTAATTTAAAAAACTAATTTTCTAAAAGTAACACCGGCAACATATATATATAAATGTAATATAATTTTATAAATTATTAATAAGTAACTAACTATCTTTTTAAGGACATTGTCTGTTTTATATTTTTTAATTGAAACACCTCATATTCGAATTAAAAATAACACGGGCAAAATATAGAAATAATTACAATATTATTCTATTAAACTTACAAAATCCATTTTTAATATAATTTTTTATAATATTCAATTTAAATAAGATAATTAATAAAAAAATAAAAGTAATAGCATATGTTAAAAGAAACTCGACACATTACATGGAACATATTTTGTTATTTACACTTTAGTCACTCTTAGATTTATTAAGAGCAAATAAATACGAATAGTTAGATCTATTATTTAAAAATATTTTTCTATTTTAATATCTAAAATACTACTAAAGATTACGTCAACAATTTATTAAATTAAAATACCTATATTTTTAGATATATAAATCCAATTTATTATATACACATATAAATATCAAAAAAGATATAATTACAAAAATAAAAATAAAAATAATAAAATATTAAAGAAAACCGTGCATCGCACGGATATAAGCTAGTATATATATCAATACTATTATATAATAGACGAAACATTAAAAGTTTGGTTGGTCGGTATGGTACGTTGTGATTTTACTTAATTGCCCTTAATTTTGGTTGGTCGGTATGGTACGTTGTGATTTTACTTAATTGCCCTTAATTAACTGTACTTTGTGTTTTTACTTAACTAACCTTACTTATTTATAGAAATATATTATTAAATAATAATATTACATATTTATAACCAATTATCTTTTTCACCTAAAATACATTATTTTTTCTATTTTTTCTAACAAATTCCCCTACTTTTTCAAATATATCACGGACAATTACCTTTTTTTAACTAAAACAAGTTAGTTTTTCTATTTTTTTCTTAATAAAACCCCTCATTTTCCAAAAATATCACGGACGTTTAGTTATTTATTTTTAAAACTATTTTAATATTATAATTATTTTTTAAAAGTTTACCTATTTTAACATGTCTACCTATTTTTCTTAACAAATGCAATTACTACAAATATTAAAATATAAATAATCAAATACCTATTTATAACCAATTACCTTTACAGCTAAAATATATATTATATATTTTTTCTAAAAAGTTCCTTTTTTTCTAAATATATCACGGGAAATTGCCTTTTATAATTTACTTTTTCTATTTTTCTCACTAAAATCCATTCTTTTTCCAAAAATATCACAGGAAACCATTTACTTATTTATTTTAAAACGTATTTAAATACTTTTAATTATTAAATTTTAAAACCTCATTTTCCAAAAATATCACGGGCATTTACCTTTCTAAACTAAATATATGTTACATTTTTTCTAACTAAACCCTTCATTTTCAAAAATATAACGGGCGAACCCATATTTATTTATTTTAAAATCTGTTTTAATGTTTTTAATTAATTAAAAATGTTTAGCTATTTTAACATGTCTACTTATTTTTTGCAAAATTACAATTAATAAAATATCAAAACAATAATAATAAAATAACAATTAACAATCCGTGCATCGCACGAGTTTTAAGCTAGTATAGTTAAACATGAAAATTTCAAAATTATTTAATAATTTAATAATTTGTATCGATCATTTTAAAAAATTAGTCCATGAATATCTACATTTAACATCATAAAAAAAATATTAATATGAAATGATAAATTTAGCCCTTGTGCTATCTTCATTTGTTTGATGTTATCTTCCTGATCAAAAAGTGGCCAAAAGATGAGGTGCCCAGATAACCATCCAGCCCTTTTGATAAACTGCTCCCATCCGCCATTAAATTCCATATTCTACTACTTCACCCTCGGATCTTGCCCGCAAAGCTATGAATTCTAATAACAAGACTACGGAATTGAATGGGGAAGAGAGCAGTTTCTTAGAAAGGATGGATGTGGGACTTGGACGGAGAAACTAAGCCAACCCAGATACGGGATTTGTTTTCGAAACTCGTTAAGTAACCGGTCCATCTAAAACCTTAAAACGTTAGAGTAAGGCCTTATCAGGATCATATTATTACTTCTGACAAAACTATATGGTGTTTTTGTAAATATGATAAGACGGTTACATATTCCTTTAATTTTCAATTGAATTTTGATATGTTAGCTGTTATTAAATTCTATGTTTAGATGTTTATGTAGGTAAATGATGTTTGTGGTATTGATTGTTTGATAGATGGGGTTTTGTCGTATCTTATTGTTGAACTTTTACGAGTACTTTATGGCTTAAAATGAAGAAGCAGAGGTTGCTAGATTTAGGGTAATATGACATGAAAGCCTTTGTGAACTTTGAATTATTGATTTTGAGGTTTAGTTCAGTTGTTCAATGTTTGCAGATTTATAATTGCTAATTTTGGTCAAATAATCGTTTGTTGTGGTGTGGGTTAATTTTACGGACATAGAAGATTAGGAATGGTGACAATATTGTTTTGATATATGTTTCATCTTTTCTTTTATGTTTTGTTGTAGATGCTTGTACTGTTTCGGGTTAGCTTATCTTGGTGCATCATTAGGTTTATGTAAGGAGGCTTTGATATCTTTGGGGAGAGCATTTTACGTATTTTGTTGGTTGTGTAGTATTTGTTTTGGGAAGTGGCGTGCTTGATTTTCGTAAAATCTCTCAAAGTCTCAAATGTGGTGGCTCTTGATCTTTCTGCCTAAAGTGCTTGTTTAAATTAACAACAAATCGATTTATGCAGAGGTCGGGGTTGGAAAGTGGAGAACATTGACATCATTTTTGAGTTTTAAAACTACTGAAGTTGTAAGTGATTTAGTTGGTGTATGGTTAACTGCCGCTACCGATGCTATTCCGAGTGATTTGAGAAAAGAAATATTAACCAATCAAGTGAACATAGATTAAAGGTCTCAGGTCTGTATTCCCTTTGTTCAGAAACAACCTTGTTATATATATGATTCTTATTATTGCATACTTTACGGCTCTTTTTGAGGCACACATATACTTTGAAATAATATTTAGCTGGCATAATTGTATATAAGTATCTTTGGTGCTGTTACTGAGCAAATGGCGAACATTTTTAGCAAAGGAATGCCAGTTTTGTGTTTATGTCGGAGAGAATAAAAATATCACATGCCTGTGATATTTTTAGTAGGTTTTAAGTATGTATAGTTGAAATACGTTTAGAATATTCTTTGTTGAGTTAGGAAAATGTGTTGATTTGACTGTGTTCTTCATGATACATGCTTATTAAAATATTTATTCTTCTGGACTTTCCTGAAGAAAATGTTGCATTCAGGAATCGAGAAGTTTCAGAAGGAATCTTTCCGGATAATTTCAAACATAGCTGCGCGAAAAACATGGACGCAAGCTGGTTTTATTAAGCTGAATGGAAAAGTTTTTGTACTTTGGTCGTGCATGTACTCAAGTATGTGTGTTTTTGTGATTTTAATTATCCTTCTTTTGCATGTTGTTCAACAGTAATTTGTTTTTAGGTTCAACTTTCAAGTTATACATGATAGTGAATTCGTTATTAACTTCTTTTCAGTTAGGGATGCAATAAGGATGTTGTTGCAACGTTGATTAATAGTACACATCATTGCAATGACAAGGCGAATTTGAAGATTAAAGGTAAATCCACACACACACACACACATAAAGGTATATCACATATAGATATTTGTTTGCCTACGGTGTATATGCTGGATCCTTAATTAAGCTTTTTTTGGTGTAAATTTTTGTACGATGGCGCTGTTCTAATAGTAATTTTTTGGTGTATATGCAGGGATTTTGTCAACTTGTGTTTTGTAATTTGAATCTGTATATGTTCTTATGATTATAGCGCCTATTACGCAGTGCTTTGTTTTGAGATTGAAAACTAAACGAGACTCATACTTTGTTTTGAGATTGAAAACTAAGTGAGACTCACACTGCTTCCTTTTCCAGTGCTCATTACCGAGCTGTGTTTGTCTGCTAATGGAAAGACAACCTGCTGAAAGTGAAGTGGGGAATGAGGATTTCCAAATTCATCTACACTGTGATTTTGGAGAAACTAAAGAATACTGCAATGGTACAAACCTCATCTCACCTTTCTAGGTGTCAATCCTTATTATAAGTACTATTAGAAACTCCATGAAAAATCTGCTAATGCTGATCTGCTCAAACCTCCACTGCACAAAATATCTTGGCATTTTAGTATATTTGTATGTCTACTCATTGTCTTTTTGTGTTTCCTTCTTTACAAGTGTTTGCGTTGATATGGGAATGAAAATGATGGGTCTTTTTTAGTATAAAAGATTTCATAGGTTATAAGCATGTATTGTTTGATGATACATTTTATTATAATCAGTTTAAATATGTGAATGGTACGTAGTTGATGGATGAAAAATAATGAGGTATTAGCAAATGTCGTCGTTTGTTTGTACTTACACTGCTTAGGCTTCTCTTTGAATCGTCGTCGTTTGTTTGTACTTACACTTCTTAGGCTTCTCTTTGAAACTTCTACACGAATTCAGATATTGTTATGCATCCGTGATATTCGTAAACCCACCATTCTGCACAACTTCAGTTTGATTCCTATTAAATTCCAACACTAGTGCACGAGTTGACTACTGATCAATTGAAGCAAAAAAAGAGGTTAGAGTTTAAAAGTAGTGTCCTGAAGGCAACTTTTTGGATCAATTAGCTGAAGAGTTTATGGACAAGATATGTAGAAAGGACCCAAATAAGAGTCAGGATCATAATTCATAAGCTGGCTTGACACTTTGAAGATCACAACTTTAGAATTCTCCCAAAATGATTTATCTTCCTAGATATAGTTTTTTAAATTTGTGTACAACTTTGAGGTTTGTATTTGTTTAGATATGTGTGATTTGATTGTGGAGAATTTCAGAATATGTTTTAGTAGTTTACCCTCATCACTTTTATAACGGGGTTGAATATACTCCTATGTATTAGGGTGTTGAAGAAATGAAATTCTTTTCTCTTTAGAAAGCTTGGTTTATTTTTCCCATTTTTAGCCTGTATTATTTTATCCGTTTCCAACTTGTATCATTTGTCCCTAAAGTATCCTAGTCATTTGAAAGAATTTTAGTGATCATAAGCTCGTGCACTTACCTAAAGTTATCCTAAAGTATATCATTTGAAAGAATTTTAGTGATGGCCTCTAATTGTAAATATGTCTTAAACTCATGTAGCAAAAACCCAAATTTAGCACAAACTTTAAAAGATCCAACTCGAATTATGTGTGTTATTTTATTTTTTAATTTGACAACAAAAAGCAAGTAATCTACTGCGTCATATATTTTGTAGTTTAATCCATCGTTAACACCCTACCGATAGATAAATAAAGACAAGTTAATTGTGACACTAAAATTACACATTCATGTCAATTGGTTTCCTCAAATATTTTTATTAAAGGTTTCTTGTTTATCTATGCTGTATGGTGAAAAATGTGAGAATATTATTTTTTATTTTTTTTGCTAATTGAACACACTCATACACCCACCTTGTCTTTGACAAGGTTCGAACCCTCGACTTCCCGTAAAGGGAGCGAAGGAGATACCACTACACCAAGAGGTGTTGGTTAATGTGAGAATATTATTTCTGTGAAAGTAAGAATGGGCTTCTTATCTATAAATTTTGTAAATATATTATTTGATTGTTTTGTGTATATATACGTGCTTATATCCTCAAAGTTCATATAGGACTCGGAAATGGAATGAAATTAGCATAAAGAACAAAGAATAAAACAAAAAGAAATTCCCAAGATTATTATTTTTCTTCTTGATCATCAAACAAAAATCAAGAGAAGTTGTATAGCCTGAAAATTCAGTTCAACTGAAATGGGCATTGTAATACATGGCATTACAATACACTTAACACAATTAAAAGGATTGGGTTGAGTTTTACTAGTTCTTTACACAATTAATAAACTACTGTGCGGATGCTGGACAACTAAAATACCAGCTCAAATTTCAGAATTTGTGTAATTTGTTTTTCATTTATAATATGGATAGTTGGAGAGGTGAAAATTGTGACACGAAGCAGTATAATCCTTTCTCGAGAAGTTGGTAGGCATCATTGTGGCTACTCCGATGGGAAAGTGGTGGGAACAATAGTTTCTCATAACATGACCTCATTGCTGGAGTTCAGAGATTCTACCTAATTGCAGGAGTTCAGAGATTCTTTCAAAGAACATGCAGTATAAATAGTCCATCCAGTGATCAATAGTTATTTGCTATGATGCCAAATGACTCATGGTTGCACGTGAGTCCTTACATTTTTAGTCTATTTAGTCTCCGTCTTACGTTGTTAAGCTCCTCAATACGTAGAATATCTTGCAATATTTTCAACTGAGAATTTCTAGATCACGGATTACAAAATTACCTATTTCGCTACCCAAAGCTTTGTGCTGAAACTTTTGTGAGTTGCCCAAACAGTCTACTTCGGCTTTAGGATAGTTGTAGTTAGAGATTTTACTTTGTTTTTACCGCCTAAAATTGTGTATAGAATGAGCGAGATCTAAAGCAGGGAGAAGCGGAAGGAATCTAATCGTGAATCTGCAAGAAGGTCGATGCTGAGGAACAGGTACCATAACTTCGCAGAAATATTGCTATTTGTGAAAAAATATATAGCTTGATTAATTGAGAGAACTTGTAGCGATCTCATTTTAATTTTGTAAAAGTTTCCCATTCAGGCCGAGGCTAAAGAACTTTCAATAAAAGTAGACTCCTTACTGTTGAGCACAAACACTTAAAGCCGAAATTAACCAATTTTCCATTCAGGCCGAGGCTAAAGAACTTTCAATAAAAGTAGACTCCTTTAACTGCTAAGAACAAGACACTTGAAGCCGAAGTTAACCGATTGACTCTGATTCCTCATCAATTCTCCAACTATAGGTGTCACATATAATGTGTTTAGTTTATTTGCTACTAATTTTTGGAGTGTACTATGTGTTTCAAAATATTAAATTGGCAGGCGGTAATGAAAAATGCACATGCAACCAGATGTAGGTTTAGGAAACTCTGACGAAAATAAGGCATCAACGCTGAGTACTGCTAACCTAGTCGTTAGAGTTAGGTTATGGTGATAGCATTGAGGGATTGGGTTGGGTTGTACACTTAACACATTTGTTCTTGACAAATCTACATGTCACTTAAAAATCACAATCAACAATGTCTGCAATGTCCGATAACGGCGCTGAAGTAGTGAATCTATCGGCACCATGCCCTTGATATCTTTAATAAAAATAAAAGAAATATTCTTAGACTTTGTCTTTTAGATCGTCTTCCTCTCATAATTTAACTTAGTCGTTAATCTTTACGACAATAGAAAGTTTACCAATGTTTGCATCTGTTTGTTGGACACTCTTTCTTTCTCACCGGAGGTTTTGTGGCAGTAGGGGACATGGCTACTTGAGCAACACAAAAATTATAAAGAAGATGATAGCAAAAAAAAAGAGGTGATTTGACATATTTATCCATAGTGTTATGTGTGTTGTTCAAAACAATGTTGGGAACAAACCACATTTTCTTGGTTTGAATTAATTTGCAGATTCTATTAATGAGGGTTCCGGTCTTTGTTTTTTTGTTGGGAAGATGGTAAGTGGTCATATCCAACTTTGTAAGAGTGGTGATCAATGTACATATAGGTATATATATATAGGCAAGTGATCAAATAGAAACCAAACTTAAAATAGAAACTAAAAACTAATTCAAACCCTCGGATCAATCTAATCTAATGACCCCCTAAAGCACAACACATAGCTAAAATACACCCTCCCATACACAATTCCACCTAATCCCTTCGTTTTTAATTTGATTTTTTCCGTCAAACGGTGAGCTTTTTTTGAAATCCGACTTAACTGTATTTTTCTCCATCTCCCAACGATCAATTTGCATACCATATGTGATATATTTCGACATGATTTAAGAATTTTTTTATTTAGTTTCTAGTTTCTAGTCTAAGAGGGGTTTCTATTGGAGTAAGACCCTATAATCTTGCGTTGCGATATTTGTAATGTCACTTGCATGTTTTCATTAGAGGGAGACACTCCTAACTCTCTTTTTTAAAAGTCCTAAAAACGCTTCCCTATGTATGCATGTGTGTATACTTGCATAGTTCCCATTTTAGGTTGTAGGGTATATTTAAATTGGGGTCAATAAGGCACGTGTTTAGATTGAAGGTTGAGAACAATTGGGGATGTGTGGTGTTAAGATTGGGCGTTAGGAAAGGACTGGGAGGGAAGAATTTTTAGGAAATTTTTTTTGAAGGAAGAGCCAGGAGGAATCTTGAGAGAGTTTCTCATTAATCCTCCTGAAACCAAACCCCTATTTTCAAAAAGTTCCCTAAGTTAGAATTTTTGAGTGTTAACCCCTCCATCCTCAACCCTTCAAACACACCATTTATGTTGGACATACTTTAAAATGACATTTATAATGTTGAACATTATATATTATGGTTTGCGTTAAAGTATCCTCAAAATTATTTGAGGACTTTGTAAATCTCATCTTGGAAAATTTGGTAACACAAAAGTGAAGAAATTTTATATTTACAATTGACACCATCTTCAAAAATTTTGGAAGATGAACATGGAAAGTAAATTTTGAAAGAAATTGATCTTCCATTATAAAAAAACATAAGACAATCATAAAATAAATAAATTTTAAATATATCATCTTGATAGTAGTATAAATATCATTATTAACTTTAAATTTAGTCTAATCATTTGCAATATATTTTTAATTAATTTTCTCGTCTTAATAATTCCATAAATATTATTTTTTGGGCTCAGAAATTTTGTTTACACATTTAAATAACTTTGGAAACGCCGCATAGCAGGCGTTATTGGAACTTTTGTTGGAGCGCCGCAAAACAAGCTTTCTTGAAACTTTTGTTAGAGCGCCGATATGGGTATCGAGATCTTGGGAGGCTTAGAAATCCATCAGATACTAACCAAATTGGGCCCGAGAGAAACAGCAATTGTAGGGTGTGTGAGCCATCACTTCCAAGGCCGGGCTTCTGATGATTCTCTCTGGTCTCAGTTCTGTGCCCAAGAGCTTCATCTGTATTCTCCGGAAGATCCTCTTGGAAATCCTACTCCTTCTTTCAAGGTACTTTGATTTTTTCTCTTTAATGTATTATCCATCTTCACAATTTGCTATTGTTTGCTATTGTTTGATGTCTACAAATATAACTTATATGGCAGTGGTATCGGGGTACAAAACTCAATCTTCATCATCAATCGAAATAAATGAGTATGAGAATATACGACTAGGAGTATCTTGTGTAAATATGGTGATTAAAACACCCAATGCGTATAGTTAGAAAGTCATGATTTAAATTCAATTTCTATATTTATCTTATATAAAGATTAGTACCAGAAAGACTAGATTCATCTTTGTAGATCATTTTCTATGCGAATCCTTTCTTAAATTTAATAAAAAATATATTAGCAAAAATAATCGAAGTATCATATATATTTAGAAAAATGAATGTAGTATAACATAAATTTTTTTATAATATATAACATAATATATGAGAAAAAATTGTAAAACATAATATATTAATATATATACAGTTCGGTTCGGTTCTTACGATTTTAGGATGCGAAGAACCGGACTGGAACCGAGAACCGAAATTATAGAAAAATGAGAACTGAACCGGACCCAAATTGTGAAAGTCCTGACCCGAAATTGAAATTTCAGTTTGATTCTCGATTCTCAGTTCTGACCCGGAAAATGCTCACTCCTATATTGGGCAACATAGGTTTAAGATAAAAAACAATGTGTCCTATGGAAGAAAGTCTTAGGTGGAAGGGGAACTAGTGTGGACAAGATCCTTGGTGTAGATTCTTTTGCCTTTTAGCAAATTTGTTTCCTTGGTGTTTAAATTGATAATATACTACAATGATGTAATTTTAAGCTACAAGTGTTGATGTTAGTTACATGTCATTAGGTATTTGTTGTCTTGTTAAGATATTTTTAAATGCATGTAATAGCATAACAATATTATAGCTTGCATATGCATCATCAATTTGATATAATGTTCTTGCCCTTTTTAAGGGTTTCAGTTATCAAATTCATTTTATGATTATTTAATCAACCTGATCACACTAGTCTCTGTCCCCCAGGCAGCATATCAAGCTTGGAGTGAGGCTTTTAGTATGTATCCTTGGTCCCTGGTTCTACGAGTTAGAACATGTTGGGAGAAAATTAGAAGCTGGTTGGTTGTGAACTTTCCAGAGGCTATGACAACTCTGCATAAGGGTGCAACTGAAGATGTACTTAATAACTTTGAGTCATCTTTAAAAGTAAAATTACCCATTCCGACAAGACTGCTTTATCGGTTTTGTGATGGTCAAGATCTAGTTAAATACAGTGAAAGCTTCGCCGCAAGTCTGTTAGGCCTCATTGGAGGCTACTCATTTGGTAACTCTCTAGTAAATGTCTTTTTGTTACCTTTGGATGAGGTGCTACGTAAGACAAATGGTGTCAGATGTCATCTTATTGAACATGTTGGTGTGCCTTTTGGGACTGAGTATCTTGTTGTGGCGACTTCTTCAACTGAGAGAGTGAAGTTTTTCTTTCTCAATTGTAGCGATGGTCAATTATTTGTTGGTGATGGGAATTTTTTGGAGAATGGAAATATGCTTCCTTGTGTACCTGATGATTTGATTCATTCTGTCCATAATGTCAGAGATTGTCAGCAACAGGATGGTCTGCTATTGTGGCTGGAAGAACATGGTCGTCACCTAGAAAGTGGCTTAGTGAATGTAAGCGAGGAAAAAAATACTAGATACATCAGTCTCCTCCCAGAAGAATCTTCCTTGTGCTACTCTGCGGTAGAAAATGGTGTTAAGGTAACACAATTTAAACGCAAATTTACATAAGATTTCCTATATATATAGGCATATTACAACAGTGTACAAGTTGTGCAACTCCTAGCAATCAGGGATATAGTCTTGATCTCCTAAAAATCTGGGACATGTAATTGAGTAGGACACTAGTGTATAAATAAATCTAAAAATAAAGATAATACAGAATATTTATGCACTCCCCCTCAAACTCAGTTACGTATTTTAAACATTCACATCTTGTGTATCAACTCATCAAAAGTAGTCCTCGGAAGAGCTTTGTCAAGATATTAGTTGTTTGAAGTCTTGATGGAGTTTAGACAGTTCAAATGTTTCAATTCCAGTTATTTTTAAATATTTTATATTAATAATCAGTATACGAAAAATGTAATTATAAAGAAGTAGTGTAAAAATAGGAACACAAAAAATAACATGCCTAAAACAATTCAATTACCAATCATAATATATGAACTTATATCAAAAGATACAATTGATACCGAGAAGACCCATACCAAAGACACCATATTTAAGATTATGTCTTCACAAACATGCAAGTGCCGCTCAAGGAAAAATTAAGGTCAAGTGATTTTTTGTGGTTCAAACAAGCATTTGATCAAAGTGTATGCAACTTAAGTTTAACCCCTTTATATTATTTGTGGTAACACTAAATCAATTGTTTGCTATATATGTTGTTCACCATATTGACTCTGAGTTTTGAAGTTGTTGTCTGTATAAAAAACTTCAGGTTCGAGCTTCTGCTCTGTTTATCCCCGAATTGAGCATGACAGTTTCGGAGTCTAATTACTACTGGTTTGCTTTCTCTATCCGGATGGCATTAAATCCTGGAGGTTTTATTGTCAATGGAACGTGGTTTGATTCTTGCCAATTGTGTATGGCACATTGGACAATCCAAGAAAATAATGACATTGTTAACAAGATAACTGAAGAAACTGTGGACGGGAAGGTATGTTATAATAAAATTTGTCCTCGTCTTCTCTCTGTCACGCAAACGATTTTTTTCCCCACATATCAAGGAGATAATTTATTCATCTAACTAAACCATTGGGAAGCATAACTGCTGTACCTTTTGGTGACTGAGGTAAAGAAAAGTAGTTGCATCATTGATCATATGACCGTATAGACAGGATTAAATTGTTATTCCTTCTACATATTTGGAACAGTGCTTGTAGAGTCATCCGACATTAAGAATGACGGGGAACAAAATCAAAGATAATAACAATTATTTTATTCTTTTGTGAAATAGTTCTGTCATTTACTAGTTCTATCTATAAATCTTTATATTTATTCTTGTCAAATGTCGAATTCCTTTTTTACATTAAAGAAGCTACCTAACTATGAATTTGCAGATGTTGCATGTGTTTCTAGTTTTGTCAACGAGCATGTTAATGTCCTTTAGAAAATGTCAGCTCACTATTGTTTATTGTCATTCTGCTGGTGAACTATATGTAATCTCTAATCTTGTCAATCTTTTTAGTTGAACTGTAATTCCTTATTCTAAATAATGTTTATGTGGCAATTTTTCAGAATCCAATTCTACATCCTGGTGACGAAGAATTTACTTTTCAAGTTCACATATGTATACGTGCTCCCCAAGGCTCCCTTGAAGGTTCTTTGACATTTGTTCCTGGCAGGTGTGCTACATGAACCTTTTACTGGCTATTTTATTTTGGTTAATCTTAAGTGTTGTAACTTGCACCTATAGAACCTCCCTTTGTCTTAATGTATAACTTTACATATGGGCTTTATGCACTCCGGTCTTCCGTATACAGATGGAACATTGTAGTGCATATATAACGTACATGTACGGCTAAAACTTTTATCTAGGCTGTGAGTTAAATATAGCTCTTTAAATGAGTGGAGACGAGTTGAGTTCATTTACTAAACGAACAGTGGTTCTTGTTCGGACTCGAGCTTGATTCCTTTTAAATGAGACGAGTTGAGCTTGTGTATTTAGTCGAGTTGTACAAGATGAAAGCCTAGTTGAGGCTAAATTGAGTAGAAATTCTTTTCCAAACTTGGCTTGTTGATGAGTTCGAGCCCAGTTTCTGCATGGTTTTGAATATGAGCTGCTGCTTGATTATCGAACAGCCCTACTTTACTTACCCACATATAAGTAATAACTGCATACACAGCACAGGCGAACGTACACACACACTCCGTTACACGTAAAAGTTCTTTTTCATTCATGATACTAGTCAAAGTTAGAGATGAGATTATCATTGGTGCTGATTACCAGTAGAAATGCAGAGATTTTTTTGTTGCTATTTAGTATGGTACCTGGTCTAAGTACTGCAAATGGTGAATGCTCCCGACCTGGCCCAGCATCTGAGATTGCAAATAGCATGGGAAAATTGATAATCATAAATGTAGTTACAGAAAGTCATGAGTTCCACTTCTAGTCTATATTTCCAGATAGGAGGTCCATCCATCATGGTGCGTAACGGGTTCAAGGACAATAGTTGTTGTAACTAGTAAGGTCCGGTATGTATTACTGTCATTCGTAAAATATTGCTGATAAAGAATAATAAATTGGGTAGTTTTTGAAATTTGACGAGGGATATTCCTGTGAGTTGCTGCTAAAACAAAAGGGTTGTTTCCTCTCTTGAGCTTGTAAAATTCGTTAATCAGGTTCATGTTTGGTTTAGATAGAGACATTTGACTAGTTGAACTATGACGTTGCAGTCGATATACTGGAAATCTACGTATATATACAACACACACCAAAAAGCTAGGGGCTACTTCCATCGAATGCAAGTATCACGACCACATTTTCATATTGTGGTAGACACACATGTTAAAAGAGTCCGGTAAGGCAAATTGATCTGGTTAAAGTGATTACTGTAGACATTATGTCGTAATGGGAATAGTTGATTCACTCCGCAATTTAAATTAAATAATCTACATTGATCCCTTTGTTAAGATTCTTTTCAACTTACATCTCCCTGCACATCTGGAACAAAAGGTGGTAAAATAGTGTTCCTAATGGTGTACGTTCTGTGTCTTGAAGCTTTTGCAGTAAATATGTATCTTCGAGTTCTGACGTCTTCGTCTTCTGTCTTGTGCTTTCCAGATTGACGAATCCAAAAGGCGCCGAGTTTGAGGTTGAGTTACCCCAGATTTTGCTAGAGTATCCAGACTACATATTCTGATCCATGTTGCCCATTAAACTCTTTCATGTATAATGCCTTGTTGAGTCAATGTTTTGTTACCTTGATGATCTTGAATTGTTCTTAATTTGACCTGCAATTTTTTTTGTTACTCTGGTTTGTGATAATTAAAATATGATTTCGTGGTTTTTATGGAGTTATACTTGGGGTAACATCTTTACAAATTACAGGTGTAAAGAAATTGTATGATATATATAAATTTCAGTCAAAATTTGTTCAATTCAATTAAAAAACAAACCGAACTACGAATTTGAATTATCTATTATTATCTATACTATTAACTCCTTATATATAATAAGCGTAAGGGAGATCTTATCCAAAACTTTGGTCGGTCACTATACTACCAAAAGTATACGATCCGTTAGATTATAAAACTATAAGTATTCAAATAGATGAGGAACGTTAGATATAATATTAAAAATTGTGTTTGATTAATAATAGGATAGTATTTAAATACTAAAAAGTGTATTTTAATGATTTAAACCAATTATAAATGGGTTTTCTATATTGAATAGAAATCTTTATGTACAAATTCGTAATTATCTTTTCTCTTTAGTTTATGGATAGTTCCGGTTAGATAATAATTATTAAACCATGATTAAATTAAAAATAATTTTGTTAGATTCGCGTGGGCTGTAAAATCGTTAAAATCTGTTGTTTAAAACTCAAGATAGAACCCAAACAGTAAAGTAAAGTGATTATCTAAATTTTAATAAATATTTTTTTTATTATTGTAGCACCAATTTAATTTTTTTTCTAATTCTTTTAAATTTATAAATTCTATGTTTATTTCAATTTAAGAAATCGACCTGGTTCGTGTACGATCACTATACGACCAAATTAATAATTATAGTTAGATATTACATAGATCGATGAGAATTGTTAGATCTAATATTAAAAAGTGTATCTAATTAATAATAGAATTTTATTTAAATACTAAAAAGTGTATTTTGATAATTTAAATTTTTTTCTATGTAAAAATTCTTAAATAACTTTTCTCTTGAATTTATGTATAGTTCCAGTTAGATAATAATTATTAAACCAAATATCAAAATAACATTTCATATGGATTACAATATTAAAAATTATCAATATAATGCTCATTTATATCATACTAACAATGATATACGTGGACCCTACGTTATAAGAGACTTAGAAGAACTCATGTACATGAATAAATTTAAACACTTGACAATTTGATTAATCCAAATTATAATTATATTATTTTACATATAACAAACATAAAAAGATAAAATCAAAATATTATTAAAATATTGAGGGTTTCATATTAATAAACGATAATTTTGAATATAATACTTATATTAAAATGTGTATTTGATTAAATGTAGGATTATATTTAAATACTAAGAAGTGTGCTTTGATAATTTAAACCAATTATAAATTGGTTTTCTATATTGAATTGAATTGAATTCTTATGTAAAAATTCTTAACCATCTTTTCCTTTCGGTTTATGGGTAGGTCAACCGGTCAAGTTAGATAATAATTATTAAACCATCATTAAATTAAAGATAATTTCGTTAGTTTCGCATGGATCGTAAAATCATCAAAATTCAATTTCTAAAACTCAGGATAGAACCCAAATAGTAAAGTGAGTATCTAAATTTTAATAAATATTTTTTATTATTGTAGCACCAATTTATTTATTTTTCCACTAATTCTTTTAAATATAAAATTTTTATGTTTCTTTCAATAAAGTATTAAAATTAATTAAGAACAAATTCAAATCGATAAAGAATATAATAATATGAGAATAAAATTTTATATAATCATAACATAATTTTTATTCTTTTTAATAATTTTTAAGTAATAATGTCTTTTAAAATTTTATATACACTGTAAATAAAACCGAAACATTAAAAGTAAAAACAGTTAGTAAGATACTTATATCAGTATATACTTGATATCTTTATTATATTAAATTCTTATATATAATAAGCATAATATGGATCTTATCCAAAATTTTGGTCCTTGGACAACCAAATCAATAAGGACCATCAAATCTTAACTAGATAAATGAAAATCGTTAGATCAGATATTAAAAAAGTGTATTTTATTAATAATATGATTATATTTAAATTCTAAAAAGTGTATTTTGATAATTTAAATCAAATATACCAAAGATAAATAAGTTTTCTATATTAAATAGAATTCTCCATGAAAAACATTAGTGACTTTCTTTTCTCTTCCATGGACAATTTTAGTTAGATAAAAATTGTTAAACCATCTTTTAATTAAAAATAATTTAGTTATCTTTATGTGGGGTGTAAAATCGTCAAAATCTGATTTTTAAAGCACAAGATAAAGCCCAAATTAGTAAAGTGAGTATTTAAATTATAATAATAATTATTATGTCATCATTATTTTAACGCAAATTTAATTACTTTTTTCTAACTATTTTAAATTTAGAAATCTATGTTCAAAAGTTAAAATCAATCTAAGAAAAATTTAAATCAACAAAGAATATAATAATACGAGGATAAAATTTTATAAAATTGTACATATTTTTTATCCTATTTTATTAAGTTTTAGATCATAACTAATCAAATATTATTTATTATTAAATAATCAATTATACGCAAATGGTGATTTTAAGAGACCTAATTTCATTGTTAGCAGGACTATATTCATATTAAAAAATCGTATTTTGAAATTTTAGACTCAGCTACAAAAGAGGCCAAATTTTTTTAACTTATATACATTGTAAATTATTAAATTCGAAACTTTAAAAGTTTGTTAATCAATTAGTATACTTCTTTTTTGAAAAATCGTACTTTACAAAAAATATTATCAAATAACCTATGTCTGCAAGAAAAAAAATGAAAAAATTCTTATTTTTCAAAAAAACCTATAAATTTTAATATGTTGTTGATAGATTCAAACCTTAGATCATTCTACATGATAATTTTATTGTTATATCTAACGTTTATCAACAATTTAATTTGAAAGATCCAACGGATTGAGTGATCAAACAAAGCAACCACACTAAGGAAGCTTTCATTATTTAGTCTTTAATATAATAACATATATATTTATGGGATATACTATAAAAAAAATGAATTTTATATTGAATTTTGATCGTCACGGTATACTACTTTAAAATAAGAACTATTACAAAAAAAATTATATTTTAATTGATAATTTATTTTCTCAAAAGTTCAAAATTCCCGCATCATTAACGTATTACAAAAAAGAGTATATTATATTTTTGCAATAAATATTTAAAAAAATTAAAAATTATAAATATTAAGAAAAATTAATGATATTATCTTGGTAGTTTGGTCATAAATACCGTCAAAACATTCTCAACCGCTAGATTCAATATTTTTAAAAATAGATGATCAGGATTATATTATATAAAAATAAGTTATTATCTAAAAATTATATAAGTTAAAATATATTATATTAGGATTGGATTTTCTAAAAATTCAAAACATAAAAATAGTTATAATTAAATAAGGAAACTCATTTAATAACAAAATAATAAAAATCGTTTAATCTTAAAAAGGGTATTCTAATAATCTAAACTACATATAAGTAGATTTCCTAAATCGAATAGAATTCTCAACATTAAATTTCGTCACTTTATTCTCTTTTTAGTTTTAGTTTTAGAATAGTTTTTAATTGAAAAAGAACTATTAAACCACAACTAAATTAAAGATTATTTTATGAATTTCATGTGGACTATAAAATTGGTCAAATCTAATTTTGATAACTCAATATAAACAAATATTAAATTGAGCGTGTAAAATATAATAAATATCAAATTTTTAACTACAATTATCTTTTTTAACAATAATTTAATCATGTAAACTAATAACTTTTAAATATTAAAATATTCATAAATAAATATAATTATAAATATTAAAAAAACAATTGTACGTGTTGCATGGATAATAAAAATATAATTATAAATAAAATTTAAGAAACCGTGCATCGCACGGGTTATAAGCTAGTCTATACTATAATATTATAAGCAAACCACCCTCTATTTGGTTGGTAGTTTGGTCATTTAGTTTGGTCCTCTAAATAATAACCGTTAGATGTAAATATAGGTAAATGAGAACCATTGGATGTAATATTAAAAGAATATTCTTTTTTTTGATATCTAAAATGCTCCCACGGTTCAAGGTTCGAATCCCGTCAACAACATATTAAAAAATTTTAAGATCAAAATACAAATAAATGCTAATAAAATAAGATAAAAAATACTAAAAAATCATATAAAAAATACTATTCTAAGCAAACTACCATCTATTTGGTTGGTTGGTAGTTTGGTTCTCTAAATAATAACCGTTAGATATAAATATAGATAAATGAGAACCCTTTGATATAATATTAAAAGAATATTATTTTCTTGGTATCTAAAATACTCCCACAGTTCAAGATTTGAATCCCGTCAACAACATATTATTATTATTAAATATTTATATCATCTATTTTTCTAAGCTACATTCAAAAGTTCAAGATATTATTCCGTCGACAACATATTAAAAATTTTTAAGATCAAAATACAAATAAATGATAATAAAATAAGATAAAAAATAATAATAAATCATATAAAAATACTAAAATAATAAATTAAAAATAATAAAATTCATCTGTGCATCGCACGGGTTATAGGCTTGTATTTATTTATAGATAGATAGATAAATATAGTTAACATGTAGTGGTGTTTAGATCTCAATGTGGTGTTGAGATTGTGTTGTATGTGCAAAAATAGAATATATGTTTAAATAAAAACAGTCCATTGTCACACTAAATTTTAAATTAGAAATTTTAGACGGTTGTATTCTTTAATGATGTCTTTAAATTTATTTAAACAGCTTATGATATACCCGTCTATAAAAAATATTTACATTATTTTAAAAAAATTCAAAAATGGATATAAATTGAATTACTATATCTTAAAACCCGTGTGATGCATTTTGTTTAATTTAGTATGAACAATTAAAAAAGAAAACATGTTTAGTTGACAAATATAATTACCCGTGAAAATTTTCAAAATTATGGAGTTTAGATGAAAAGGATAATTGATTATAAATAGGTTTTATTATTTAAAAATGTTTTTTTATACACTTAGCAAAACAAAAAAAATGGTTTTTTATAGATATATAAGTGTAATTAAGTAAAATAAAAAATTAAGTAAACAAAGGATTCATCATATAATAATATTTTTTTTAAAAATTAGTCATTATAGAATACTACATATTATCATATCAGGTTATTGTCACATATTTTTAAGAAATGTTGTTATTTTCCCCGAATATTATGATGCCTAATAGGTAATATAAATTATAGCAACAACATGGAGATACAGCTAACAAACATCAAAATATCAGGCATTTATTGAGAATACTAACAGTCTATATGCAGCTTTCATGTATTTGATGCAATGTGAGAAACATATACATTAACTACAACTCACCATATTCTCCAATACTTAACTTCACATTGTTCTTGATTGTCCACTTACTCATCAAACATTTTCCCTTAATCACACCACATATTACCATCGTACTCATATATTTTCTATTAATCATAACAATGGTGAATGATAATATACTCAGCCTTCCATCAGATGAGATGAGCTTGATCTTCAATTTCATTATATTTCATATTCGTGATTTCAATACCTTCTCAAAATTCCTCATGGCTTGGGTAACTAAGCAAACAACACATAGAATCAAGGATGTCCTGGAAAAGATGGATTGGGATTCACTATACAAATTTCATCGACACGATTATGAAGCAACACGTTACTAGTTCAGTGGATTTATTCGTTTTGCTGTTAAGAACAAAGTTGAACAAGCTATGTTTTACAACTCAGTTGATAATCTTTTCAGGAAGCATGATGTTCAACACCACCTTAATGTTTTATCCCAACTTGCAGGTAATCATTTTCCATCTTCATTCTGTTTTTTGTTTTTTAAAGCAATATACAGACCTTTCGATGTAATGAAGACATCTGAAGAAATGTATTCCTTTTTCAAAACTTGCCATATGAGAAATAACCTGATACAATTGATGAGGTTTCTCGAAGACAGATATTCTTACATATCCAATAAACAGAAACTTCTGCCAATTTATAAATTCTGCCCAAATGCAAGAAATCCTGACCCAATGTACCAGATAGAGGGTCTTCCTTACCCAGACGAGCTATGGGACGCTCTCTGTGATAAGACCGTTGATGGAAACTATCGACGTGATGGAGAAATTTGGGACAAATAGCTAAAGATGAAGCATTTGTGGGAAACCAAATGTGTGCATTGCAAATTGCAGCTTATTCTTTTCAAGATACTGCTTTCTTCCGTTCAAGATATCGAATATTATGATTGGTAGGATTCAGTTATTATGTTTTTCAAATCTTAGAATCATTTCAATGTGTTATTCATGTCATCAAAGGATTTAATGACTTTAATCCTACCATTTCTGATTTTTCATTTGTTTAAATTTCATTCAGATGTTTTATGTTTCGTATTAACAAAAATTAAGTACAACCTCAACATTACTTTGAGATGGACGAATAATATTATTACTATGAGAAGGACGTAATTAAGTACGACCTCAACGTTACTTTGAGATGGACGTATAATATTATTACTCTGAGAAGGACGTAATTAAATACGACCTCAACATTACTTTGAAAGGGACGCATAATATTACTACTCTGAGAATGACGTGTGATATTGTTACTTTGAAGTGAACGTTACAATTACACGAACGTGTAATATTGTTAGTATGTTTGTCAAAGAGAACGAAATCAATGTCATAATATATGTCATAATATAAATATAATATAACAAATCACTTATATAAAGTCAAAATATAAAATTAGAAATTAAATTAAAACAAATATCATTCCGTATGCGAAGCACGGGCATATTACTAGTATATTATTATAAGCAAACCACCCTATATTTGGTTGGTAGTTTGGTCATCTAAATAATAACCGTTAGATGTAAATATAGATAAATGAGAACCGTTGGATGTAATATTAAAAAAAATATTATTTTCTTGATATCTAAAATGCTCTCACAGGTTCAAGGTTCGAATCCCGTCAACAACATATTATTATTAAATATTTATATCATCTATTTTTCTAAGCTACATTCAAAAGTTCAAGATATTATTCCGTCAACAACATATTAAGAATTTTTAAGATCAAAATACAAATAAATGTTAATAAAATAAGATAAAACATACTAAAAATCATATAAAAAATACTAAAATTCATCCGTGTATCGTACAACTTATAGGCTAAAAAACTTAGAATAACGTCATACATATATTATCATATTTGATTACTTTTTAAAATCGTATAAATCAAAATATAGATAATAAAATAAAAAATACTAAAATTCATCCTACATCGCACAGGTTACATGACTTGTGTTTTGGTAATTTGTAAACGGTTATGTAACTGATGTCAATGTTAGGGTTCTCTTTTTCTAAAAATAAATCAACGAAAACATGTTACTCTTTCTATTTTTTCTTATTAAAACCCTTCCTTTTCCGAAAAATATCACGGGCAAACCTTACTTATTTATTTTATTACTTTTAATTACGGCATTTACCTTTTCAACTAACACATGTTACTTTTTGTATTTTTTTCATTTAAAAAAAATTATAACTTATTACCTTTTCAACTAAAATACATTAATTTTTCAATATTTTCTAACAAAATCCTCTATTTTCTAAAAAAATCATGGACAATTACCTTTTTAAAATAAAACATGCTACTATTTCTATTTTTTCTTACTAAAACCCCACATTTTCCAAAAATATCACAAGCAAACTCTTACTTATTTTAAAACATATTTTAATACTTTTAATTACGAGCAATTACCTTTTCAGATAAAACATGTTATTTTTTAAATTTGTTCATTTTTTAAGAAAACTATTATTAAATAATAATATTATTTATAACCAATTAACTTTTTAGTTAAAATACATTATATTTTCTATTTTTCTAACAAAGTCCATTCTTTTTCTATAAAATCAGAAACAGTCATCTTTTTCAACTAAGACATATGTTATTATTTCTATTTTTCCTTACTACAACCCCTACTTTTTCAAAAATATCACGGGTAAACCCTTACTTATTTATTTTAAAACCTATTTTAATATTTTTAATTATGGACAATTACCTTTTTAGCTAAAACATGTTGCTCTTTCTATTTTTTTTTAATAAAACCTCACTCCAAAAATATCACGGGCAAATAGTTACTTATTTATTTTAAAACTTATTTTAATACATTTAATTATTGAAATTTATACTATACTATTATAAGCAAACCACCCTCTATTTGGTTGGTAGTTTGGTCATCTGTTGATAGTTTGGTCATCTAAATAATAACCGTTAGATATAAATATATATAAATGAGAACCGTTGGATGTAATATTAAAAAAAAAATATTGATATCTAAAATGCTCCAACGAGTTCAAGGTTCGAATCCCGTCAACAATATAACCTAAGTTCAATTTAGCTACATAATTATTTTTATATATTTTGAAGTTAAATAAAATGTCTTCTATCAAATGATACTCACACATTTCGCGCGAAGTTCCAAAAATTTGTGATTTTATAGTTTAGTGATATAAAGATGTTTCAGTTAATAGATAAACTCAAGTTCAATTTTTACAAACAACTTTTTCTAATAAATAATAAACACAGGGGCTAGTTAGTCAGTTCAAATCATGTATAAAATATCTCATGGTTAAATTATCTCACGTATTATAAGATTATGTTAATCGATATAATAATGAATAACAAATACGCCTCCACTCACGCGACACACACACATACATATAATATTGGAAGTAGAATAGTTGTTTGCAAAACATATTAAATCCTTACGTACAATAAGCGTAAGAGAAATCTTATCCAAAATTTTGGTCATGTACCGCCAAATCAATAAGGATTGTTGATTTTAAAATAGATGAATGAGAACCATTAGATCTAATATTAAAAAATAATAATAATATAAATTAAATTAGAGTAACCACCATCTATTTGGTTGGTAGTTTGGTCATATGTAGTTTGGTCATCTAAATAATAACCGTTAGATGTAAATATCGATAAATGAGAACCGTTGGATGTAATATTAAAAAAAATATTCTTTTCTTGATATCTAAAATGCTCCCACGGGTTCAAGGTTCGAATCCCGTCAACAACATATTATTATTAAATATTTATATCATCTATTTTTCTAAGCTACATTCAAAAGTTCAAGATATTATTCTGTCAACAACATATTAAGAATTTTTAAGATCAAAATACAAATAAATGCTAATAAAATAAGATAAAAAATACTAAGAAATCATATAAAAAATACTAAAATAATAAATCAAAAATACTAAAATTCATCCGTGTATCGCACAACTTATAGGCTAAAAAAACGTAGAATAACATCATACATATATTATTATATTTGATTACTTTTTAAAATCATATAAATCAAAATATAGATAATAAAATAAAATAAAAACTAAAATTCATCCGTGCATCGCACGGGTTACAGGCTTGTATATATAATACCACAACAAGGGGTTTGGTGTAAGCAATTTAAATCAAATGGACCATTTTACCCTTACTTATACTATACATTTTTAGGGTTATTTTGGTATTTTAACATCAATAAATTTATTACATATTATTAAATGCTACAAAATTAATATGCATACTTATACATATATTTATTACATATTATTAAATGCTCCAAACTTATACATATATATTTATTACATATTATTAAATGCTGCAAATTAATATGCATACTTATATATACATACAACATTATACAACATTTACCTGAATATATATATATATATACACGTATGTATACATATAAATACTTATATTTATGTAAATTTATGATAATATATGACCATATATACTTACATATTATATATCTCATACTATTATAGTATCATTTAGATTTATTATAAATTTTTATGAATTAAGAAAATTTATAAATTAAAGCATGTCTGTGAATTGTAATTATTTTTCTCTATTAAATCAAACTATACATAATTTCTGACATGCCTTAAGTATTATATTTGTTACGATACAAATACGGTCCAAATCAGTACAAGCTAACAAAAAAAAACTTTCATGTATATAAGTGTAATACAAACTTGTACTAATTTTAATGTCGTATAACTCATCAATTGCTACTCTAATATGCTGACGTACAAAAATTTGCCAAAAAAATAAACAATTTACTCATATTTAAAGTATGCCCGTGCATTGCACGGGCTAAAAAGCTAGTTATATATCTAATACAACAAGGGGGTTTGGCTAATTAATTTAAATAGTGGACCATTTTACCCTTAAAAAAATCGAATAAATCAATTTACTCATATTTAGAATATGTCCGTGCATTGCAGGGGCGAAAGAGCTAGTTTTGTTTATAAAATCTAAACTGAATCCATTTGAATGTGTACAAATTCAATAGAACATAAAAAATAAAATTTAATTGGAACCTAACCAAACCAACAAAATGGCACCGCCATGGCTTGGGGTTGAATTGAATAGAGGAATGAAAGGGTGTGGAGGCAGAGAGTACACGATCTCTCATGCATTCTCCTCCAACAAGGCCTCTATTCCTTTCTCTTGCATAACTCACCAACTACTTTCTTTATTCCGAACGTCTTAACTTACGACGGACGGAACTAAGATGATTAACCGGTTTATGATATGAAAATTCTAAAAAAATTAATTATTAACTTTAATGCAGAAAAAAAATTATGGTAAAATTTATTTTAGTTACCAATTAGTATTAAAAACTTACTTTAAAATTTATTTTTAATTTCATTTTACAAATAAAAATTGACATTATTTCATTTTAATTTCGACTATTTCGAAATTTAATTTGAACATGCTCGTCACACTTTAGGCATATATAAGTGGAACTAACTCACTCAAAAGGGAAAGTAATACTTTCCAAAACTAAACAATCTCCTTCTCTTCAAATCTCCCTCTCCCCCTCTCTCTCTCTCTCTCTCTCTCTCTCTCTCTCTCTCAGCCAAGCTAAACAATTCCCTTCTCTCTCTCTCTCTCTCAGCCAAGCTAAACAATTCCTCTCTCTCTCTCTCTCTCTCTCTCTCTCTCTCTCTCTCTTTCTCTCTTTACACTTTGTAATAAAAAAGATGATTCCCACCAGCGAAGACAAGGCAACACCGACAGTGGTGATCAACAATCTCCGGTTCACATACCCCGGCATCGACGGCCACCCACCACCCGGTTCAAAGCCACTCATTCAAGATTTCTCTCTCACTCTCAACCCCGCCGATCGCGTTCTTCTCGTCGGCGCTAATGGCGCTGGTAATCTCTCTCTCTCTCTCTCTCTCTCTCTCTCTCTGGTCATGTTGTGTTAATTTTATTATTAATTCTGCTTTTGTGATGATAATGTAATGTTAGGAAAAACTACTATATTGAAGATATTGGGAGGGAAGCATATGGTGGACCAAGATATGGTTCGGGTTATGGGTCGATCCGCTTTTCATGATACGGGTTTGATTTCGTCTGCTCAATTGTGTTATCTCGGTGGAGAGGTTCGTAAATTTAATCCTAATCTACAATTTAACATTTCTTGCTCATTTTTTACAATTAATGTTATATCAAAAAACTCATACATTTGGAATGGTACATGGTAATGTTGTGTATTTTATTCCGCTTTTTATTTGATTTTCGTAAGTTTTAGAACGACCTGGAATTTGAAATTGCCACCCCCTAATTTTTGATGATTTAATTGGATACAAACTAGTAGTAGTTCACTTTGCATATATATTTTTCGAGTGAATGAAGTTATATCCAGTACGATTTTAAAGAAGGGTATGGATTTAAGTGTTGTGAAATAATTAATCATGTATTTGAATTTCGAGAAAAGAAGTTTAATACTGTGTAATAGAAATTGTATTAAACAATTAGTTTTTATTCTCACTTATAATGAAAAGTTTAGAAATTCGACCCAAAAATATAGATCAGATGTAATATTCGTTTTTGTTGTAGAAGTGCATACTGATGTATTAGAAAAGTTTTAGGTCTATTTTCATCGGGCATATACCTTGGTCTAAAACTAAAGCATCTATTTACAGAACTATGACTATAGCTGATGATTTATAAAGACGTGCTGCAAATTTTTAAGGTACCTGATATTGGTAAAACATAGGACCTGATATTAAAAATGTATGGTATATATTCAGCTGATTACTTTGTGGAGATTGAGTAGTGAGATTTGAGTTCTGGTAGAGGTTCTTTACATATGATTACGGATTTGAAATTTAAATACATTTCTGCATTCCATTGAATGGACTTTTTATAAAATTGAGCAGCCATTTGAATTAGGTAATGCTTTAATTGATCGAATATTCTATTACAGTGGAGGCGTGAAGTTGCTTTTGCTGGATTTGACGTTCCAATACAAATGGATATTTCTGCTGAGAAGATGATCTATGGAGTATCTGGGGTTCATCCGAAAAGAAGAGATGAACTTATTAAGGTATTATACAATGCTTAACAGCTTTCAAATTGGCACATTTAATTGTTTGCATGTCTTTTTATAATTAATTCATGGAGTAAGGACTACTTTCCCTTTCTATGTATAATAAGTGTGATGTAATGATGCTTTCACTCCCCATACAAAACAAGTTATTACAGCTCTGTTGTGCTGTTTAAATTTTTGGACTGCATGTTTCTTGATTTTTTCCAACACCGTAATGAGTCAAGTTCAAAAGTAATATATTGTAAAGTTAACATGTTCAAATACCAGATCACTAATATAATCTGAATTGCTGCACCAAATTGTGCAAGTAGACTTGTTTGATACCAAAAGAGAAAGTTTAGGGTTTTCCTACTTTGGGACCAGGTATGTGTTTTCACATGAAAATAATGTATCTAACTGGAAGCAAGTTTCATAGTACAAAACTAGACCTAGGTTTCGGAGTTGCACACCTTCAAGCATATTAAAACTTCTTTAATGTAGAAGCTCTAGTACAACTTTACATATTCTAACATGAAATATATGGATGATATAGCTTTTAAGCTGCGATGTTGAGATTTCAGTATAAAATCATTAGGATAAAGTGCACAAGCATTCGTCGACAACAATGGGTTGATCCACAAGTAAAACGGTTTGAAGTACAAATTAAGCTTCAAAAGATGTCATCAATATATTGGTTTATTCGTCAATAGCAAGTTACTGAAGTAATTATTGCAAGGAAATACACAAAAATAAAATATTTAAAATATATTTCAATGGATTTAAAAGACCAATACTGGATACTTCGGTATGTATTTCTTATATTAATTTCTACAAGCAATGAACGAATATAAGTACATAGAGTAACAACTAATAATTTCCAGTATACTGTTAATTTAAAATATTACTTTCTATGTCAAAGAATCTAGATTCAGTTCTCAAAATTCGAGCTCTCTTAACAAACAATATCTCGATTTTTACAAAATTTACTGTCACACATTTATAGAAAATTATTTTGTAAGAGTTTCCATATATAAAATTTTTATGCCTGAACTTTACTCGGTTTACATAATCAAGTTTACCCTGCTTTATCGAATCTTTTATGTTTAAAATGTAAAATAAGAAGTATTGATTTTATGCCTAACTCTGTGCTTCTGTAAGAACTCAAGGTGAAATACTGATATTTAAAAGCATTAACTTTGATAACTGTATTCCATATTCCTAGCTCCTATGGCTCTACTTTGGGTCTAAGTATTCTTATTTGATTTCAAGTTCTTCATTAGTAGGGCATCACTTTGGGTTTATCTATAGAATTAATGTTTTGATCTTTTTACTTGAGAGTTAAATCACGAAACCTCTTTGTATTGGTTTCTAATGTGGCAAGGAACAACACCCCCTATTTTAACACACCCATGATTATTTTTAATAGAAGACACTTTAATACCTCAGTGTTCATGCCTGGATCTCTGGAAACTTTATATTGAAAAGTTTCTGGTGGTTAGGTTCGTCGATGTATCAAGGCAGATCTTCAAGGTCAGCTGGATCTGAAAACACTTTGATGAAATATCGACATACTGCTCTACATATTAGATATATGTATTAAGAACTGAAATTGTGAGGGCATGGTGAGAGACGTGGATATCTCGATTCTCAAGCAGTGGTAGGTAGAAGAGTGATGTATATACACACATACCTATAACTTATTTTCACTACCTACCTTCTTTACAGATGCGTATTAGATCTAGTTTTTTGTACAATATGTATTGTGATTAATTGTGTTGAGAGTGTACATTCCCAACAATTAGGCATGTCACTGAGAATATGTACATGTCAGTCCAAGATATGCTGTATAGAAATGCATATTTATTATTACCTAATCCGCATCTTGAAGATGCGTATCCAGTTGGTAATTTTGCCTATCCAATAAATAACAAATTCCATCTATCTCATGGTGCTTTGTTTTGGATGTTAGGTCTTAGATGTAAATTTGTCGTGGAGACTACACAAGGTATCAGATGGCCAGAGAAGAAGAGTGCAAATTTGTATGGGACTATTAAAGCCATTTAAGGTAACATCTTGAACTGAAGTGCTTCTATTACGATTTCTATCTGGATGTCTCTGTGACACCATTGCTCTTATTTGTGTAGGTTCTTCTTCTTGATGAAATAACGGTCGATCTAGATGTGCTTGCAAGGGCTGACCTTCTGAGCTTTCTTAAAAAGGATTGTGAAGAGCGCGGTGCTACTATTATCTATGCAACCCATATATTCGATGGCCTTGAGAATTGGCCATCTCATATTGTAAGAAATATTCTTTCAGTTACGCTCAAGCTTACATTCGAGTTAAATGGTCTTCTATTAATTTCAAGGTATTCTCATTTCAGGTTTATGTGGCTCATGGGAAGCTGCAGTTAGCAATGCCTATGGATGAAGTTAAGAAAATCAGTAAATTGTCACTAATGGTCAGTTTTCTCTCCGTGGACTCGATGCTTGATTATTTTGAAATTGTTATGTCTTATGTTTGCTCTAATTCAAACATAGTTTCTTGCAATTTTGGGTTATCCTTTAACAAGATTCATCAGTTTTTAAAATCAGGACTCACAAACCAGCTTTAGCCCCTTCTCTATATTGAAATACATACAGGTTTTTTAAAAAAAATTATTTTTGGTGTTTGTGTGCGTAGATCTGTCATCCCCATTGTTCTACGAATGGGAACACCGGGCATTTTGGTTTGGTAGAGCCAAGTAACCATGAGCCTCTTTGTCTTTTCCGCCAAGAGGAACAAATATTTGTTCAATTCAACCATCAAAAATTCTCACATGGTTCAAGCATTCCTACAATTCATTCAAATACTTGCCTCATTTACATTGAAACTTATATTTGAGATCACAATGCCATAGTTTCTTGCAAAATCATGTAATCAAAAAGTGATCATAACTTTCTTTAGCCTAACCCATTATATAGTTAGTAGGGTTGGGTTACACTAATTGTTTTATAATGGGTTGAAAATTTTAAAACCGAATCAAAGTGGGCTGGGTCAATATTTATGCCTACAACCGGCCAGCCCGGTCCATGTGCACCCCTATTTTTATGCATGGGCCCTAGGTGAAGGCCTATTTGACCTGTGGCTGTGATGACCTTGTTTTTCTATTTAAAGACATTCCTGTATTTACTTGATCTGTTGCCAATGGTTATTGGGAATACAGAGAACTGTGGAGAGTTGGCTAAGGAAAGAAAGAGATGAGGCTAGAAAGGTGAGGAAGGAAAGGAAGGCTAAGGGTCTTCCTGAATTCGAAGATCAAGTGGATGGCACTCGTGTTATTGGGGATCCAGCACGACCAGTAAACAATGGCTGGGCAGCTGGAAGACTCAACTCAACCGTTGCCGGAGAAGAGAATTTTGTCCTGAGCTCAAACAGAGTGATCAGACAGTAACAAAGGATTAAGATACATCACCAACAAAAATGATATATAGATGCATATAGCCATTTGTGCCATATTGGTGTGACAAAAAGTGTCATGAATAAGATGATCCTCAACCAGTGCTGCTTGTTTTTACTTTGATTACGGCATTCTGTTGTTAACGGCTTGCGTTTTTTCATGTCTAAAGCGAACCTGTATACGAATTTCTGATCTATCAGAATCTTTTATATTCATATTTACGAACCTGTGTAAGTTTTATTAATGCAAAGTTGTGTAGCCTGCATATTGGCACGATAAAAGCTTATGCTGCAAGTGATCTTAACTGCTCAGATCATGACATCTAGCATGAAAATGATAGCATTATTTATTTATGAGAAAAAAGATCACGAGGTTACCTCAAGAAGATTATATGAGATTAGAGTTTTTTAAGTACAAAAAAGTGATAACAATTTTGTAAATATGTAAATTTATCTGAAATTACAATTATATCAATCTCAGGAACTTAATTCTCTTTATTTATTTATGCTTGCAAGATGTGGCCTTAAGAAATTTCTCATTGCTGAAGTATCACAATTATATCCATGTGAATTTCTCTTTACTCCGGAGGTAGATGAATGACTTTGGACAGGAACTACGGCTTTCGATTGAACACAATCTTTGAATTTTTTCACCAGAAAAATCAGTCATGTTATGTATCCATCATCTACTCGAATACCTTTTCTTTTCTTCTGATTAAATAAACAGATTATGTTTGGATTTTGATGATCATAAATTAATTGAACAATAAATTGATCTGAAAAGCCAGGTATTGTTCCGAAAACATTTAACCCTACGCAAACACCATTTTCCACTATACGTAGGCTGCAAATATAAAGGACATTATAGTTAATCCATTCGCAGCTATGCACAACTGCCTTTAAGAGTATAACAAGGCTATAACATTGATGTTTATTGACATCTTCTATTCAAGTAATTTTTAATCCATAACTTCATTCATTACTAAATAATAACCTTGATACAACTAGCGTTTAAAGGAACTCATTGACTAAAAGGCAGAGAGCTCGTCCTAACCACTGCCAAGGATAAAACTAGTATAAATAAGTGCTATAACAATAAACTGAACACCAAAAAAAACTGAACACCAAACAGATCAATCACACAAAATAAGATGCATGGAACATATATCCCAAAGAAAGAGGGGATATCCAGAAGGTCATGGAAATTCACGTCATCAACTCTGCGACAATGGGAAGACACGACAATAAATTAGAAATCTTCAAAGGAAAATGACATAGTATTATGAAATCAGCACATCTACATACCTTGCTAGCAATGTTGTTGGACAGCCAGTCCAGGCCTTCGTACAGCCCTTCCCCAGACGTCGCACATGTACTCTGGATGTACCTAGAATATTTGAACAGGGCGATTTAATTTGGTATTGATATCACAATCATGCACTTCATGAATATGCTAATCAAGAGAGCGAGAGATATACCAGTGACGCTGCCTGAGCGAGTGGAGACCAAGCTTATCAGTTATCTCAGCGGCATTCATGGCATTGGGTAAATCTTGTTTGTTAGCAAAAACAAGAAGCACTGCATCTCTCAGCTCATCCTATATAAAATATGGCAACACTGTTATTGTAAAAGATACATTAGACAGTAATAACGAATGATAATGATCTCCACGCGATTAGCCTAACAAGGTTAGATAAAATTGAAAAAAAAATGTTGTCAAGTTTCCATCAATTGATAACGAATGATGATGATCTCTGTGTCAAATGGGGTTTGCCTAACCAGGTTATATACAATTTATAATGATCTCTGCACTACTGCCTAACCAGATTAGACACGAATGGTAATGATCTCTGTGATGTACTATTAAGGGACTGGCTTTTCACACAAAGTTATAGATAGCTCCACGTGCTTCTTGGCCATTACATGAGTGTACATAATCATACGTATGGGATAACCTCTAAAATAATTACTAGATCAGGAGTTATAACATAGATGATTTTATCAGTTCTGCAAAATTTAGGTTATGTTGTCCTCTTTGGCGAAGGGTTTTAGTATTCTAATGTGATCTCACATTATAGTCTAATTACCCCTTATCATAAAAAGAATGGGGATCAGGTAAAGGAAATTTAAAAAGTACAAATACCTCGTTCAGCATCCTGTGCAACTCATCCCTCGCTTCAACCACACGGTCCCTATCATTGCTATCAACGACAAAGATCAGCCCTTGGGTATTTTGGAAATAGTGACGCCACAAGGGCCGAATCTACAAAAGGATTACACAATAAGAATTTCGCATAAGCATACCACTAAAACGCAATTCATAAATTAAATATCATATAATGGTGCAGTGGCAAGGTCATAAATAAGTAAATAACAATTAAGCATGAAAGGGAAAATATAGTCACGGAACTACCAAACTACAGATTACATGATTTTAAAATTTATGGAATCAAGTTACAGGGAGGCAAATTTTGAGTAAAGACTTTTAAACAGTACAAGTTTGAGAAGTGTTGTCATAATCATTATATTAACCAGTAGTCCACGATATTTATGATGCATTTTGCAATTGTAGCATTAGTTATAAGTATTGGAAAATAGAGACTTCAGTGGTGAATAATGAAATCAGTTTGACACCGTACAAAGAATTTTAGCACATGCCAAGCAGAGGAACACCGAATTTAACCTTGAAAGTTCCTAAGAACCTGACAAAAGTTGTTCAAGCTACTCTAACACTTACCAGAGCATATCCAATGCAATGCCATAACTGGAGCTATTTCTATAATTCGAGTTTGACATCAATAGTGGAACACACCACTCCAATGCAATGCTAAACTCGAAGTCTTGAATTTAAAATATCATAACGCTATACTGGTTTTACATATAGAACCAACTATAGATGATGCAATAATTGCCACATACGCTTGCATGTGGGAAAATGGACAATTAAAAGCTAGCATATATATTTCAAACATATATTGATGCAATTTGGTTCTACCTAGGGTTATTTGATTCTATTTCAAAACTATGCATTGGACTTCAATTGCATTTTAACACTAAAAATCACATTATGATTCCATAATACAGCAATAGCTATATGCATTTTGGCAGTAGCATCAGGCATGATCTGAGAAACTTAAACTTAAAAGGACAACTATGCTGACGATAAAATTACAAAAAGGACAACGAAGCAGATACATATGCTGCAAAATTGTATCTATAATGTGCATTATATTACACCGTGTTAATGTACATTCCCTAAGAATATATCTTTTACATGGATTAAGACTAGAAAACACATAAAAAATGATAATAATGTCCTCAGCATATGCCTATTTGGCGGTAAAATGTTGACTGAAAATGAATTATCACAACAATTGCATGTATCGAAAGGGGCTTTTCCACAGTAATGACAAAATTTGTTCTTAAAACAAAACACAGTATACCTTGTCCTGACCACCGACATCCCAGACAGTGAAGCTGATGTTCTTGTATTCCACAGTCTCCACATTAAACCCTATGCAAAGACCGAAATGAGTTTAATTTGCCAAACTGAAAACTTGACCTTTAGACGTAGTAGTTCTTCATAAGAACACAACTAAACAAATGATAAGTTGAGAAAACATACCAATTGTAGGAATGGTAGTAACAATCTCTCCCAATTTGAGCTTGTACAATATTGTGGTCTTACCCGCAGCATCGAGACCGACCATAAGTATACGCATCTCCTTTTTCGCAAATAACCGACTAAACAGCTTGGTGAAAGACAACCCCATTTTTCCAAGTATCTGTTAGGCCAGTAGTAGAAGTCAAAACCCATATTCAAGCTAATTTATTAAATTAAAAAAACGTAACGGAAAAAGGAAGGGGCAAAGTCAAGCTAGATTAGTCCTAGAACTAATAAACAAAGTTGGTTACTTCCACAACCGACTATCCCATAATTTAAGAACAACATCAGCAGCTCAAAACAAAAAAACAGTCCTTCCAGCTTTCATCTTTCGTGTATGTTGCAAACCATAATCGTAACAAAAAAATTCAAAAACAAAAAAAATGCAAGTATAACCCTCTTACCGACCTACATTACAACCCCACATTTTCACAAGTTAATAATCAACACAGAACATAGTAGACTTAAATTGCATTGCCTTCATTTCCATCATCTAGATATCGAAAACAAATCATATGTTCCGTAAATTATGTTAATAAACCGCAATTAGCCTAACTTTTTATTTTAAAAAAAGGTACTTCCCTTCGGAAAATTGTGCACCTACCCCCAAACAATGTCAATCCCCAACAGAAATTCTCAACTATTCCAATGTCATTAAACGAAAGACCCTATTTATGTTACGAAAAAATCAAGTTATTTTCCGGGAAACAAACGGAGCCTAACCTAACCCCATAAAACAAAACGAATCAATCGAGGCACCAAAGAACTAACAGAATTACACCTTAGAGAGCGATTATAATAAATTAAAACAGATAATTATATGAATCAACAGAAATTATATTAATTAATTAAACAATTCAACAGATCTAGTAATGACAAAATCAAGTTAGATCCGTGTGTACATGGAATAGATCAATACAGAGAGAGATACATACGTAACAACGAGAAATTTAGAGGGGATTAAGAGAAAACTTACACGAAAATCGAGAGAGATCGAGAGAGAGAGAGATGCACAATGGACAAGATCAAATGTCTTTTTTACGAATTCTTTTATATGTTAATAAAAATATTTATTTTTCGGAAGATAAAAAAAAAAGACTTTTATTTTATTTTATTTAATTGATTTTGTATATCTACGATTTGTTCATGGTTGTATATTGAATTTGAATAATCGGTTAAGGTAACGGGTTAATCGATAAAATCGAAAATTAGGGGCGTATTTAATTAGGATTTTGTAGGATTGAAAATTTAGGTGTATTTATTTTGAATTTTAGAAAGTTTATTAAAATTCGGGCCTATTCAATTGAGATTTTTAAAAATTTATTAAGTAGGTATATTTAAATTGGATTTTAAAAAGTTTATTAAAATTTTTGTGTATTCAATTTGAATTTTTAGAAATTTATTAAAATCTTCTGGTATTCAAAAATCCGTGAATTTTGTTAGATATAATAAAATGGTGAATTTTGATGATTTTGTTGTTATATTTTATATTTTCTGAAATCCTGTTAAAATTTATGAGATTTTGAAGAATTTCACAAATTTTTTTTTAAAATCAAGGAGACTCTACAAAGTTTCATGTAAATTTCTTCTAATTCGCAAAATATCATTAATCCACTAATATCAACAAAGATCTTTCAAAATTAATGAAATATTTTTAATCTATCAAAATCTAGAACGAATACACCCCCATAGGTAATAATTAATATTATAATAATATTATTGTTATTTGTCCTATTTGTAATCAAAATATATTATTCAAAAATAATTTGTAATCAAACAGATTTTAAAAATCAGATCAATCATATATTTTTAAAAAATTAATAGCGAATAATTTGGAGATTTATTGAAAAATCCAAAATTTTAAGAACACTAGTTCAGTTTAGTAAAAGTGTAAAACATATGTTAGATAATTTTAGTAAGTAAAGTGTAACATGTATTTTCTAGAATATAGTTATATTATTTAAATAAAAAATACTATTCTTTGCCTATAGCTCAGAATAGAAATGTATAAATACCGGACTGAATAAAAGAGAATATCATTCGTATTTTGACATTAATAAATCAAATTACTTCTCTAAGCGGCTTCAAAAAAAAAGAGAAAAAAAAACTGCTAGGGCTAAAACGAGCCTAGTATTTTAGATAAAGCTCGACCCGGTTTCATTTTTGAAAAAACCCGATCCGGTCTGATTGTTAAAAAACCGGGACTTTTTAAAGCCCGAATAAAATCCAATCCCAAGAACTTTTTATACATCTCTAGTTCCGCGAATGATTTTCTGATTTGTTGTGGTAGATTGATAAGGAGACCAAACCAATTCGGCTGTCCTTCATTTTGAAGGACAAATATGTTCATTTTCGTATAGAAAATGTGAAGAATTCATATCTCATTTTGAACAAAAAATGATCCCAAATATATAAACATAAACAAATTAATTCAAATCGAATCACATCACTGATATTTGTAGATGCTCGACTCGACTCGATTCATCCCTAATTGCCATAAGCACTGTAAGGAAACATGTGCATAAATAATATATTCAGATTTGACACTGAACAGGCAGTGGTCATGCCAGTGTCTGGTTTTAGAACCTGCTAAGCAATTGCTAAGACAATCACAAAACAAAACAGCCAATATCTGGTTTTAAAGCCTTCTAAGCAGTTTACTAAGACAATCAGATAAAAAAGCAATATCTTTACTTCTCCAGGAAAGCGATCCTACCATCATAACCATAACAACAAAAGTTAAGAAACCGACCTACTTAATGTCACTAAACAGTTTAAGACAAACTGGGAGGACATGCAAAAGACCAAAAGTGCAGTTAACAAAAGTTGAACGAACCAAGCTGCCTATAGATCCCAACACAAAGAGGCTGTACGTAAAGATAATGCTTCCCAATAAACTATGTTAGACTCCAGCGTCCTGAATATCTTAGCTTGCAAGCAAGTCTAAGTCCATCTTGCTAATCCTAAATTTGAGAAGATCGGAAACTGCAAATAGAAAGATAAAAAATTACAAAAGTCTGCATTAGTTAAGACCAGATCTTAAAAAAAACATCTGCATAAATATGATATCTTTTATGCTACTTTAAACCCATCCATTGCATGTACTACAATGAATCCATTAATAGTGCAAGTTTGGTTCAGGATTAGGCAAGAGGTATGGAAAGAAAATTATTTAATTTAGTAATCATCCTTGACACAAGTATTCCACAGACAAATAGTTCTATTGCGCAACTTCCACACTAGAATAAATGTGTCACAATCACAGTAATTTGTTTCACCTCTCGCTGCAGATGAGCATGTTTATTAGTCTAGTCCTCACATGCATGGGCACAAATTTGGACTTCACGTAGTTACAAATGAATCCAATACAGCAGCAATACAGAATCAATAGACTGTTTTAAGAAATCAGGAGTCAATGCAAGAATAGAACTGTGATTTAAACAAAAAAATCACCTCGATTGTACAAAAACTGTGGAAAAGATACTGGTAAAAGGAATAAAGGGTCATGGGTCTACGACAACCAAAAACTTAAACAACGGCAATTAATGTTAAACTATGGGACTGAAAACAATATTTCTATTTTCTATACTAATATGATTTCAGATTTCCTATATAGAACAAGATCACAAAGAGTATTTAACAGAAGATAAAGGCCATTATAGCAAGTTAGCAACTACAGAAGAGTAGCTTTTTAGATATAATTCCTAGTTCTTAAACTCATACGTCCAAATTATTAGTTAAATCTCTCTAGGCTTCTTTTTGAAAAATATAATTTCCAAACAAAACTTATAATAGTAGTGAATGTGAAAACCTAAAATTTACAGTTTGTCGCATGTTGCATGTTTCAAAGAGAATTTCCGTGCATAGTTATTTAAAGCATGGCATCAATACTAATGTTTTGAAAAGAACGTAAAAATAAAATAACACTTAACAGTTCTAGAGCTGATGTCAATAGTTGTGTAATAGTTTAGGTGAAGGAGAAACAGGGGACCTGACACCACTCTCACCTGTTCACCTCATTCTGGGCCTCTTACTGAGGTTGCCACCTGAAGGTGCCCGTGACTTCCCAAATGATTTTGATTTCCTTCTTTTCCTCTCCTCTTCACTGTCTGATTCAGCTCCGTGTTCTCTATCTGCAGTAGTTGCTTCCTTTTCCAACTCTTCCCATGTTTTTCCTTCTTCCTCCTCTTCATCTCCTTCCTCAGAATCTTCTTCTTCATCTTCTTCAGAGTCCACCAAAGAGGCACTTTCATTATCATCATCGTCATCTGATTCTGAGTCAGATTGCACATCAGATGGCTCGTATCCTTGGTCTGACTCGCCAGAGTTCTCAGAATCTGAATCGCTAGCCTCCAAATTCAGAAATTCCCATCCACCGTCCTCGATGAACTTTTCTGGGTCATCGGTGATCGTCTTCAGTATGGTTTTCCAGTTCATATTAAGTCTGCTCTCATAGTACTTTATGTCTGTTGTATCAAGCCACTCTTTGATGCCATCCAGGGATGATGAAGGGATCGAATCAATGCGGAAAACATCTCGCTTAAAGTCCTTAAAAACAATTGCCATGTCAAAGTTTTTCTGGCCAAGCCCAACTCTCTCCAGGTTAACAATTTCAATCTCACTTAAAGATACTACGACAAATGGCATCTCTATAAGCTCAACCAGGCAGCTTGATGTTGGAACCACAAAGCAAGAGGATTTGTATGGTACCCCATGGAAGCCAAGCTCTCTTAGTGGCTGATCAAACTCCAAGTCCAGCTCTTTAAGCTGAGGTTGACCCCATAGATCGTTTACACGATTCACAAAATTCTGAAAGTCTGAGTTAATTTTGTTTTTACGAGCCCTCTCTCGCTGTTCTTCCTCAATCTCGTCAGGGTCATAAGCAGACCTCTTTCCAGTCCCAATTTTCTGCACCACATCCATCACTTCACAATAGAATTGCACATCCTTCGTTTTCTTGTTCCCCACCATGATGTGATTGTGCAGATGGAAGTGCACAAGAGTTATCATTTCTTTTTCAGCTGGCTGGAAGAAAGCATGCTTTATGTTAGCATACATAACATCCACACGCTCATCAGACCGTGAAGTTGAATATCGCAGTCCATTTACATGTGCTTCTAATGTACCTGTCAGCTTTCTTCCACGACCACCAAACACTGGACGAATCCATAGATCAGACAACCTTATTGGCTTAAACTTTGAACCTGCAAGTTGGAGCTTTTCCTGAGTAACTAAAGTTGCCCTCTCAGCTCTCTCTGATTCTCGGGAAGCAACCTGCTTACGGAGGGCCTTTATTAGTTGCACAACCTCACTACTGTGCCTTGGGTCCCTCGACCGGAATGACACTTCCTTGACAAAAGTGCAGCTTTGAAACTTTAAGGTGTTCTGATCATACTGACTGAAGGGAGTACCTGGTACATTGAATATGATTCGGATATAGCAATTACGACTGGTATCCTGCTGGCTGCTAACACTCTTTACAGTAGCCACATGAAACGGAACCATGCTACCATAAATAGGCAATAAAATGGCTTCATTCCTTTGATCTATTTGAATTAGTAAACCTCTTGGAGGAGGTACATCGTTAACATTCTTATAAGCAACCAAGTCACCAGAGGATCTCGTGCCACCGCGGTTATCCACCGACTCAGAGCCTCCAGCAGTTAGCCTCCTAGCAGTTTCAATATTCTTTTGGCGGGCAAGTTCTGCTTGATGATTTCTTCTTATCTCTTCCTTTGACATCTCATGATTAACCGACCTGAGTGTTGTCTTAAGAGCATTTGTATCACCAGCAGTTGCTTCCATCTCTTCCAGCTCCTCCTCTTCTTCGCTTTCTTTGAAGGTGTAGGCAACATCCTTAACAGCTTTGCTGCTTGTAGAAGTCACTACTTCTGGACCATTTTCAGCAATTACAACTGTATCAGCAAGCAGCATGGAGACTTTTTGGGTCTTCGGATCTTTGGTGTTGGTTAGCAAATTCTGGAAACCAAGTGAAACATTAAAAACCATGCCTCTTTTAAGCACCCTGTCATTCTTTCCACTTAAAGCAAGTGCTGACTCACGAAATTCAAGGCCAATTCCTGTTCCAGCAGATTTGGTCAAGTTAGCAACCAGTTCAGGGGAATTTTTCTCAACTATGGAAAGAGCTGCTTGGTAGGCTACACTAGCCTTGTTACCGGGCCTCAAAGCACTAATCGCTGCTTCTTGAGCTTTTAGAAGGACTTCATAGGCCTTGGTCTGTATTGCATTAGCATCTATAAGAAAAGTGCGTGCAACATTCGAGCAGTAGCTACTGTAACGAGTCCCAATTGCGCACAAGATAACACTAGTAGAATCATAGTAGAGGCTCTGATCAGTGCTTGATGCACCTGGTTTTAGATCAAATTCCCCACCACTCTGAAAAATTGGAGGGTAGCAGATATCAACATTTTCAGCCTTTAGCTTCACCTTGATTTTTGCAGGTTCAGCAATGACCTTCTCTGTCTCGTCCATTAGTGAAGAGTGAGAAACTTTTTTTTCCTCATCAATGATTTTTTCCATCTTTGGGACCACAAAAAGCTTCATAACTGATGAAGTCCAATAAGCAGATTTCTTCACATTTGTAATCTCGGCACCATCCTTCACAGCAAATATGTCGGAAAAACCATTTGAAATGTCAGCAAGCATGAAATTTTCATTCTTTAGTTTCTCAGCCCACTTCTCCAAAAGATTCCCCTCAGGAGTCTCTCTCACTATATGCCCAACAACCGGAGCATCCACTTTCGACTGAGCGCGCACTGCACGAAATACAGCATCCATTAGTGCAGTTCCATCATCATTTTTGCTTTTCACATGCACTATGATATCAACATCAAGAGCCTCCTTAGCAGGTCCTTTTAAACCTCCGAGTATAGAAGCCTTCTTTTGACTACACAAAAAATGAATCTGCTTTTTCATGAATACCATAATAGTATCTGGGAACTCGTATCCAACCAACCAGATATTTAGGGCTGACGATTTTAGATAGCGCAGGTCATCTGATGGCGGAGGAGTTGCTACAGTAATAACTTCAGAAGAACCCCATAGATCATTACAGTTTTCAGTCCAGTGAGAATACAATATCTTCAACCGAGTTTTGAAGTTATCTGCATTGATGGTATAAGCACCTCGAGCTACATTGCTATTTCTCTGTTCAACCATTTTAGTGTATCTATAACATATAATGATCACCTGTAAACAGCGAGACAAAACAAATAATAATCAGTTCGTTATATTGCTTTTCCCCCTGCAAACAGTGAACCCAAAGGGAGAAAAAAATGGGAGCAAGTATTTGTTGGGAGAAAAAAAAAGGAAAATGAGGCAGAAGGGAGCTGAAAAAACAAAAAATCACGGAGGGGAATACTGTAACAGTGATTTTCTGAAATTCATCTTATTCGTTCTGCCTTTTTCCAAATCAATTCATACCAGAAGGCTATTAACAGAGTCATATGCTTGCGATAAATACAGGTAAACTGATGAGGAAAAGTGTCTATTGTTTCTTCTCAGCTGTTAGAACCACATAGCAAGACAATAATATAACTCCATATATACTATTATATATTCCAGCCACATACAGAACACTTTTTAAGCCTTCTCTTCTTCTCTAGTTCTTTTCAGCATGCAAATTGAATGCGCAGGCAACACCATACAATATATAAGTACCAGTGTAAAGCAGTACTTGGACATATTTCAGATATAAAATTCATACTTCCAACTCCTAACAATAAAGTTAAAATATTCCATATTTCAACGTCAATATATAATGAGATGTAGAATGACTTGACATCTTCAATAACGAACACATATCCACTGAAAATTATCACATACTTTCGAATCTTCTTGCAGTTATTACTTATTAGGTATAACTCGAACTTTCCTAGTTGACAGAATATATCAAATTTCAGGTGCTAAAATAAAATATAACTTCAAATTTTTAACCACCGCCAACTAACCTAAAACAACTCACAAAGTGCAAAGTTGGTTATCTAAAAGAATTCTCTTTCAAAATTCTGAAAATTGACTTTTAGACTGCCCACAGTTACTAGGGATAGCTCAAACTTTCATAACCGCGTGGAGTATATCAAACTTCATATACTAAAAACAACAAAAAAAAAACTTGAAACTTTTAACCACTGCCAAGTAACCCAAAACAACTCGCAAAAGTGAAAACTTGGTCATATACTCATATTGTATACACTAATACACATATTCTCATAGTCAAAATTCTGGAAAAATTCGAACTCAGATCCTCACAATATTCCCTTACTTAATTAACAAAGCTACCATAGTGCATTCATTTCAAATGACATAGCAATTACCCACCTAAACAAGGAAATAACTAAAACTGGTCAAGTCAGACAGTCTCTTGATTATGGAAATGGCAAAACCTCGGATGAAATTAATATTCGAAACATTGCGATTACAAATCTAAAACCCAATTAGGGATTCAATACGCCCAAAAAAACAATTTTAGATCCCTCATTTAAATAGACAAGGGTTACATAACACACAACATTTAGATACATTTATCACCGGATCCGGCAGTTTATTAATAACAAGTACAAAATTGTTTGACACAATCCTCCTTACATTTTCATCATCAGCATCCTGACAAGTATAAGGATAAACACCTACTTTTCCGACAATACTCCTAACAAACTCAACAGTCATGGACAAAACACTTACCAACAAAACTCGATAACAACTACTTCTCCAAAATATTCCTAACAAACTCATCCGTCATGTACAAAGGGAACAAAACACCTACCAACGCAACTCGATAACAACTTCTCCAACAATATTCCACCAAACTCAACAGTCATGTACAAGGGGAACAAAACACTTACCAATTCAACTCGTTAACTAGTTTACCAACCAACAACACTCCTAACAAACTCAACAGTCATGTACAAAGGGGACAAAACACCTACCAACGCAACTCGATGACAACAACTTCTCCAACAATATTCCAGAAAACTCAACAGTCATGTACAAGGGGAACAAAACACTTACCAATGCAACTCGATAACTAGTTTAGCAACCAACAACACTCCTAACAAACTCAACAGTCATGCACAAAGGGGACAACACACTTACCAACGCAACTCGAAAACAACTTCCCCAACAATACTCCTAACAAACTCAACGGTCATGTACAAGGGGACAAAACACATTTCGATAACTACTTCTCCAACAATACGCCTAACAAACTCAATACAAACACTTCGCAATGCGACTCGATAACAACATAATTGAAAACAACACAAAACAAAGCATAATAATTCTCAATCATGAAAAAACAAGCATTAGGGTTTCTCAAACATACAAATACTATGTTAGGGTTTATAAAAGCCCTAAAATAAATGAAATGAAAAAGGAACTTACAACGGGGTGAATGAGATTAGGGTTTGTAAATTGATAATCAATCAATTGATCTTTTCGCCTTCAAAACCCTAGAAATGCATACAGATAGTCAGATATACTTACAATTTGGACTAGACCTCTAGCAATTATGCTATTATGTATGCGGTGCGATGTGAATTTAAGATGAGAACGATGTCGTTTTGTATGTGGTGCGATGTGAATTTAAGATGAGAACGATGTCGTTTTGTTGGTTCTTGGATTACTCTCAGGAGTAGTGGTTTTATTGATGAGAAATAAATGGCGCCCTTTCTACTTGGCGGGAAACTCTTATTGCTCCTTTCTTTTTTTCGGTCAACGAATTTATTAGTACATCTTTATGTATTAAAATTAATTTTATTATTTATTTACATTTACATCATTCTAAAACATGAAAATCGACAATAGTCGATAGAGGTACAACCGGATAATCGATTATTAATTGAATTGAATAATCAGACCATTAATCTGAGTCAATTTATAACGAAGATAATTATTCAATTTGAGGGAATAATCGGTATTTTGGAATTTAGTAAAGGATTTCGTCAATAAAATCAATAACTCATATTCACATAATAGTCAATAAATTGTTTACTGATTTTTTTTATTTTTTTTTTCAACTTTGACCGATTAATTCTGATTTTTGATCATCTCGGCCGATTAAGTATGTCTCGCCCGACTTTTCACCGATTTTTTTTTTAAAAATCACTCTTTGACCCGATTTCCGCTTAATCGAGGCGGGACCCGTCCGTCTACCGATTAATCGGCCGAATTTTAGAACATTGTTTATTTATATTGTTAGGAATGAGTACTAAGTTAATGTAATACATAGGGGTGAATGTATTACAATCGATTTTCTATGCAACAATGTAATTTGTGTGTGAGTGTATGTGGAATTTAAATAACACATAAATTACTTCTAACTGATATTAGATAGAATGTTGCTACAACCTGTGAATACAAAAGAGTATTCTCAGTTTTTGTTTCTCAAAGCAGGGTCGGTCCTGAGTATTTTTAGGCCCGGTGCGAAAAAAAAATCGGGTCCCTGCAAAAAAAAATGCAAAGCAAAAATAGACAGAAAAACAAACTTTTTGATGGGTTTGGAACCTAGCTAAGTGCAATGCTAGGAGGCTCATCCTCACGCCTTAATTTTATATCCACTACATATAAAACCAATATTCTTGAAAAATATATAAAAATTACAAAGTAAAAACAAAAAAATATGTAAAAAACGCCGCCTCATGCCTTATCTAATCCACATTTTGACTTCTTATCTGAAATGACTTCTTTGAGCAATTTTTGATGTGAAATCTTCAATTATATGGTCAACATCTATATCTTTCGGCATATTCTTTTCAATACTCAAAATTGTTAGTTCGTTCAACTTTAAATTAAATTAAACGCATTAGTAAGGCTTGAATCTTCAATTTTAAATTAAACGAACCATAAAATATTGTGTCCTGCAAATATAAAGTAGAAAATTTATATTAGTTCTGATGTGACGGAATGTAAAGTTAAAGTCGATATTAAAAACTAAAGTAAACACAATAATATAAAATCAGTAATTACAATTTATAGAAAAGCAAAAAACACAAGAATCATTTAATAGTAAAATATATATTTATAATTTTTAATTAAGAAATTTATCATGTACATACACAATTTTTAGGTATACAATATATTGAAAGAAATCCTAACAATGATTACAAGTTTAATTATAATTAATAAATATGGAGTAATAGACAAAGATAATACCTGGAAATTAATTAAGAATGGAGTGAATGTTGGTGAAAACCTAAAGCAGCGCCAACAATACGACAAACAAAGGAAAAAAAAGAGAATCAACATTCAATTAACAGAGAGAGACGTGGTCACGTGGGCTGAACACTACAACTAAAAAAAAATGCATTGCAGATGGGCTCTATTTTGGGCTTAAAAAATATAACATACAAAACAACATATATACCTATATACATAGTGGGTTATAATTTTTTGGGGCCCTTGATCTCAGTGGGCCCAGTGCACCAGCACAGCCTGCACTGGGTCAAGGCCGCAGTCAAAGGGATATACAATTCCCAATCTTGAATACTTACAACTAAATGAAGCAGTCTATGCACTTATAAGTTGTGCACAAGTTTCTTTTACAATAAGACAAAAACTAGTTGCACTGATTTGTTTTTTCAACAAATATAAATACACTTCATTAACTATCCTCCATTTGAATTTCTCTCCAAGTTTCGTTTGTCTGTAGTTACTCTAAAAAGTGTCCAAGTCCCTCATTCGATATCTATGGAATAACCGATTCAATATATTGACTTCTCGAATCCGTGTAAACTTGACTTCTCGAATCAGTCTCCTTATGACTTCTCGAACTAATGTATTTTACTTCTTTAACTATGACATCTCGAATAAGTTGTTTTGAAATCTCTAATCCTTGACATCACGAATCAGTATAATATAGTTCATTAATCCAGATATCTCATTTTGGGAACATCAACTGATCTGCAACAAACTCAAATGCTTTTCTCTCTTCATGAGAGTTTTTCACCCTATGTGGTTTTGGATCTAAGCTTACTCTAGCCGTTTTATATCTAATATGCATCTTGTTTTTATTTAGCATTTTCTCTGATGAAATTGTTATACCACCTACCAAAGCTCATACATTACCTTAGTTCTTTAATTAATTCAACTTTTTCCACTTTCACTTTAACCCACTTCCTCTTTGCCTCATCTCTCTCAAATCATATATGGAAAATATTTCTTTAAACTCCTCCCCAGATCATTGCCTTGTTGGAAAAATTGACTGAAATTGACTTTTTGCCAGTGCCCTTTTGGATTCAAGCTCATGGCTTACCTTTAGGAAAGATGAATAAAAATTATGCAAAAGAACCTGGTAATATGATCGGAGAACTTCTCGAAACTGATTGCATTGGTGAAGGTATTCAACTCAACCGTAGTTTTCTTCGTTTCCAGGTGGCTATTGATATTAATCACCCTCTTCTTCCTAGCTATAATCTCAAAAGAAATGATTTGCCAGCATTGTGGATTGAGCTCAGCTATGAAAGATTATCAAATAAAAAAACAAATTTCTTTCCAGAATTTGTCCATCGAACCTCAAAGTCAAAAAATCACTTCTTCATAAAAAATTCAGGCTCACCTGGAAAGAAAAACTCTGGTTCTGTATATCAAAAAATAAAAAATAAAATCCATTCTACTTTAGCTGTATCCCGTCAAGCTCTTTGGCATCGTCTATCAATGATCCTCAACGCTACCAATAAGCCTCATGTTCTTATAGGGGATCTTAATGTTGTGGGAGAAATGGCTTATAAGTCAGGGGGAAATTATAATATCTCTCGCCAAATTCACGAGTTGCAAGGTTTTATTAGTTCTACCAATCTTATTGAAATCCCCTTTAAAGGTTTGAGCTATGCATGGACAAACAAAAGGCTAGATTCTTAAAACATCAAGGAGAGAATTGATAGAGTTCTTGTTGATAGATTACACCTGCAAAAATATTCAATTAATTAGAGAACTAAAATATATATAATAATAGAGAGGGGGTTCCGAAATGCTTATTTGAGTATTGTGGGAATCGAGACTTCTCTCATCTCATTAATGATGTTACTTTGTTCATCTCTGACCATATGAATAGACAGCTTATAAAAGAGGTCTCAGATGATGAAATTTACTCTGCAATAAAACAACTTGGCCCTCTTAAAGCTCCCGAAAAGGATGGATTTCAAGGTTTCTTTTACCGTAAATATTGGCACATCGTCGGAGTTCTGGTATGCTCTGTTATAAAGGATTTCATTCTGGATCCTTGTCGTCCTACATCAACATTACCTCTGTCGTTTTCATCCCAAGAATTCAAAATTCTAAAAATTTTGGCAATTTTAGACCGATTAGCCTCTACAACTTTATATACCGAATTATTACAAAGATTATGGCAAATCGTCTAAAGCCTTTGATGAATCAGATCATATCTCCGCAACAAGGAGCTTTTATCCCAGGGCGTCTGATTCAAGATGCCATCGTTGTCGAGCACGAGTGCTTTCATTACCATGATAACAAGAAGAAAGGTTACAAATGCTTTATGGCTCTCAAATTTGATCTAAACAAAGCATTGGACCGCGTGGAATGGGATTTTTTGATTGCTATTCTTGAAAAAATGGGTTTTAGTCATTCTTTTGTTCATTGGATCAAGCAGTGCATATCAACTTCATCTCTAGATATTATGTTGAACGATGATCAAGTATGTTCTATAAATCCCAAAAAAGGTATTCGCCAAGGCGACCCCATATCGCCATATTTGTTCTTATTTGTTGCTGATGTCCTTTCACGCATGATTCATAAAGCTTTGCAAGATGGTTCAATTCAAGGTTTACATAAGGCTAGGCATTGTCCTGTGATTCCCCACATCGTTTTCGCAGATGACTCGCTTCTATTCTTTGAAGCGTCAAACATGAATGCAAGATTTATTTTAAACATTTTGAATAAATATTGTGAGGCATCTGGTCAGCTGATTAATTTTAGCAAGTCGTCTATCAAGTTCTCTCCGAACACCCCTCTAGTTGTCAAAGATAGTATTTCTCATATTTTTGGTTTTTAGGTGATGAATCAATCGACCATGTCCTTGGGTCTTCCTGCAGCCGTAGGCCGAAACAAGGCACTTATGTTTGATTTCATCAGAGAAAGAGCTCTAAAAAAACTGCAAGGTTGGAAATCAAAAAATTTGTCCCAATCGGGCAGGGAAGTTCTCATAAAAGCGGTCATTCAAGCTATTCCATCTTTTGCTCTACAGTGTTTTCTCTTGCCCCCGAAGTTGATAAATTTCATCATGTCATCAATCAGAAAGTTTTTCTAGGGTGGGGATGCTGAGAAACGACATATTCACTGGAAGGCTTGGGATCTGATCATATAAGAGGAAGGTGGTATGGGTTTCAAAAATTTAAATGCAACAAATTTGGCATTTCTTGCTAAACAAGGTTGGCGCCTCCTCATGAATCCAGGTTCTTTTTGGGCTCGAGTTATTCGTGGCCTCTACTTTCCAAGCGGATCTTTCATGACAGCTAAAAGGGTCGCAAAACATCGTGGTTTTGGAATTCTATTCTTCAAGGGAGAGATGTTCTATTGGCTGGTATGAGATGGTAGGTCGGGATGGTTTTTCTATTAATTTTTGGTGTAACAAATGGTTTCCTAGTACACCAGATTTTTTCATTCCTGAAGCCAAAGGTCATTTCCCAAATAATTTTTGTGTTTTTCATTTCATCAAAAATGGAATCTGGGACTTGGAAAAGCTTGGTTCGATCGTTTCAGCATCTATTGTTCATGCTATCTCACTGATTCCTATTAGTAGAACTGGAGCTCATGATAAGCTTGTATGGCATCATACAATTAATGGTTTATACTATGTTAAATCTGGATACTATGTTGCTTGTGAGTTATTAAAGCATCCGGTAGTGCCTGCTGCTGCTGCTTCATCTTCTTCTTCTGGTGAGTGCATTAATTTCTGGAAACTAATTTGGCAAACTCCAACTCCACCGAAGATCAGAATGTTCATGTGGCGTATTTGTAACAATGCCATTGCTACATCTTTAAATCTTTTCAATCGAAAGTGCGCACAATCTTCAGCTTGTCATATATGTTTTAAAGAGACTGAAACCACATAACATATGTTATTTTGCTGCGCTTGGACATCTCCAGTTTGGTTGGCATGTTCCCTTTCATTGCAACCATCTTTAGACAGTTCCACTACTATATGCTTTTTGCTTCAGTCCATTATTGCTCAAGCTGCTTCAAAGAAAATTGCTCGAGGTCTATTATCAACTTTTGCTTTTACCAGTTGGGCAATATGGAAATCTAGAAACGCGCACATATTCGAAGATATGCCGCTCAGTCCCCACCTAACTCATAGTCTGAACCAGTCAATTTCTTGCGAGTATGCGACTCTTTTTTGCCATCCTGCTATTGATCCTCCCAACCCCACAACAAACTCACAACGATCGTCTTCCCCTCCTGCACAATATGTGAAGTATAATTGTGATGGGAGTTTCAAGGATGGTAAAGCTTCAATTGGCATTTTAGGTAGGAATAATCTTGGAACCTTAATTGATGGTCATGGTAGCTTAGTCAATGCCTAATCTCCGCTACATGCCGAGCTTCTTGCTATTCATAGAGCTTGTAGCCTTGCTTACCAAAGAAAATTTCGTTCGGCTTTCATTGACTCAGACTCGCTCATAGCTGTTTCACTTGCTTCTTCGGACAGAAATCCGCCTTGGCATGTTAGTGCAATTGTTGATGATATAAGAGTCTTTGCAGCTACGCTCAATTTGAAGTTCCATTTTATTTCTAGGCTATGTTATGCACCAACTCATTGGCTAGCTAAGAATGCTTATTCTTCTATGCTTCCTTTGAATTGGGTTTGTTGTCCTCCTTATGAACTTTCCTCTTTGTTGAGGTGTGATTTGTTTTAATATATTTGTTTCTCTGGGTTGGTCTCTCCAACCCCTTTCAACGTCAAAAAAAATAAAAAATCCAGACATCTCTAATCAGTGTATTTTGACTTCACTAATTATGACATCTTAAATCAGTGATTTTTCACTTCTCGAACAATACACTTAACTTCTCTAATCTTCAATGCAACTCTTCTTGAATTGATAACTTCTCGAACAAACCATTCTACACTTCTTGAATTATGAATTAACACATTTTCATTTCATTTCTTCAAACTCTATATTCTTCAATTTGTCTTCAAATGACTTGAGGCATGATCCATAGATCTTCTCCCAAGATACAATTGGAAACTTATTTTGAGGTTACATTTTATTAGTTTACATCTGACCATCCCCTAGTTAAATGGTCAAGTAAGTAATACAAAGTATTAGAATACTATAGGCTTGTTATTAGGTAGGTACCCTCTCTAACTAACATATATAAATATTGAGATAATATACTTGGGGTGAGAAATATCGGATATCCCGCTAAGATCGTATATGTAATTTTCGGATCATATGAAAATAATTACACCCTTCGTCCTACTTTTTTTGTCCACTATTTTCTATTTTTTATTTTAAAATTATTGTTCACATTTAATTACTATGATAAATTATGTATTAAATGTATTAACTATTATAAAAAACAATATAATTATATGACAACTATATATACGATTTAATCGGATATTCAAATCATGTAAAATTGGATCGAATATCGAATAATCTGGATTCGAGTTAATTACATGCATAAAATAATAAAGTTCAATGGAGACCCCGGATAAGTTGGAGACTAGCGTCATACTCCCGAGTTTTTAAAGGGTCGAAATTAAATGAATATAAGATAAAGTAATTGAAAATGGAAGTAATATGTTTCACTCACTTGCTCCGAATTTTAAAAAATAAATAGGGAATTAATTTCATTAATATGCTCCTTAATTAAAAAAAACCCATATAAATGATGGTTAAGTTACAATGCAATCATTATTTTAATATGACAACATATATCCTAATATGAATTTGGTATATTCTTAATGATATCATTTCACATTTTTAAACATGATTCAATAAACTTGTAAGGTACCGTCTGACATTGCTGTTGCAGACATCAACATCAATTATTTTTCTTCTGAAAAACAGGTGAAAAATTATTTGGTAAATTTCAAAAACAACTTTTCTGAAAAGCACTTTTAGCTAAAAACCGCTTTTAGAGAAAACAAGTCCCCCAATACTTTTGATAAAAAACTGTTTTTCAGCTTTTGTGGGAAGTATCTACTGGTTTCAACATCAAATCTCACCAAAAACATATTTTTTAATATTTTTACCCCAAACCATCCACATATCAAAAATATTATCAAACATTTATCTGATTTTCGTGACAACACTTATTTTAATAGAACTTTTTTCGAAAGCACAACAATTTTTAATAACAATCCGAAACGGAACTAAAGTTTGTGATATAATTTTGAGCATACTACTTTATATATTTCGATTTCAGCAAAAGAAATTACGAGAGATAACTATACATGTCGACAACATATGATAACTATATATACTAGGGGGTCTTCTACATACAACGTTGGATGGGTCTATTTTATATCCAACAAATCATATCTCTTACATTGAGATGATCTACGGATGGGGAGAGGGGCACCCATAACTTCATATCATAGATGTGATGTTTTACAATTTTACCCTTTTTCATATCCCATGTTTCGCGACCTCTGCATAAATCGAACCTTATCCGATGAAACCATTACATGATTGTGCTCTAATTGGACCACCGATACTTCCCATACATTTATCTTCATACGATGGACAACACACATTCGAGCTTCACAATTCGTTCTTCCTAATGTATCTCTAACTCGCCTTACTTTCCCGTCTTCAGTTTCAAAATCAAAAGATTGGGAACTTGCTTTTCTACCTTAACGACATATATACAAACGCGAAGATATAAAGTCATTTCGCGAGAATGTGTACTCCTAATTATGATCTCAAATCCCATTTTTCTTCTATAATCTCTATAGAATCTTTCGGCTTCGTCTAATGTATCAAGTTTTTGACCAACACATGAAGACAAATCATCCATATCTTCAAAATTTTCTTTTACCTAATACCCTCATCATAAAAATCATTCAAATTTTCACAATACTTTTCTTTTCCTTTTTTTTAAAGTACTACCAAAATTATTTACAATATTTTTCCCTTTTGGAGTTCTACCATCACCACAATAATTTCCATATTTTTCATTTTTCTCTTCATTAAAATTAGCAAAACCATAACTTAAATCATCAAGATGTATTAATTCTTCCGTAGAATTAAAAGTTGATTTATTACGAGATGGAATAATTTTATCAACATTTATTGGCACAAAAGATTTAAAATTACTTTTATCTTCGTCACTTTCCGAATTAGATTTACCCAAAAAAAAAAAGAATTGAACAACGAAGAAGACATAAATATGAGAAGATTTGAACTAATCTTTGATTTTACAAAAAAAAAATTTCGATCCGGCAGCTGCAGTGCATAAAATCAGAGAAAATGTAAGCCGTTGAGAGTAAATGGACGGATGCGAAGTGATAGAATGGTGCATATAAAAAAAGGTAGGTGAGGGTAAATAATTGCAAGAAGATGACCTAAGGTTTAATTTTTTTACAGACAAATATATAATAAAAAACACATGACTCAAGTATATTTTTTTAAACACACTCAACTTCTGTCATATCCAACAGATGTGTGAGATTTTTAAAATCAATATATATAAAGAAGGATATGCGGGAGTTTAGATAGCGCCTCTAAGATCGTTATATTTTATTTTTCCAATTTTCTAGAATTTTAGAATTTTAAATACTAATAATTGAAAATATATCTTTAATATATTAAAAGTAGAATATGCGTCCGAATTTGTAGAGGAGAAAACCTAAAATTTGTATGGAACTATATAATTGAAATTCTAACGGAAGTAAAATAGGTGTTCAAATTAGCATTGGTTTTCATCAATATATATTCTTATATATTGATAAATATACTGCTGCAGAATTGTCAAAAGACAAAACCACAGGTTAAAACAATGACAAAGGACATGTCAACACATTGCTAAAACAAGTTGTGACATAAGGAGGCTCAACTACAAAATCAGTTAGAGTTGCCAGCTAAGCAACAACTTAGTAACAAACTTGTATAGATTCACAGAAACCATGTATATAAGCTCTGGGAAATAGAAAGCGGCTTCTCTTAGTTTTACAGTACTAGTTCTAGGTCTTCTTCAAGATACAGTAATGTAATCAATCTTCTTGATTAATTCTGTAACAAACACTAAGTCAATCAGTAAATGTTAGTTCAGTTTCAGTATTTTGACATGGTATCAGAGCATGGATACAATTCTGCGGTGCGATTGATCAAAATCTTCATGAATCATAATGTTCTTGAGTGTGTTTGTTGAGGTATCTTGATTTCTATACGATTTCTTACATCTTGATTTCTTGATTTCATGAATTGATATGTCTTCCTTGTGATTGATTCTTGCTTGATTGGTCGATTGATATCTTTGAGATTTGTGATTTTATTGTTCTTCGAGAGTTTTTTTTTTTATCGATTTATTTCTCTTGATCAAATCTATTCGATCTGTTCACCTTGTTATTTCTGTGTAAACAATCTGTTTGATAAAATGTCCACATCACAAACACAAGATCCTTCGCTTGATCCTTCATCTTCATTCTATATTCATCCGTCTGATAATCCCGGGATGAAGTTAGTAACTCTTAAGTTTGATGGAAGTGGTTATGGTGATTGGAAGATGTCAATGCTAATTAGTTTAGTTGTTAAGAATAAGGTCAGTTTTGTTGATGGAACGATTGTAAAGCCTCCGTCTACTGATGTTAATTCCAAAGCATGTGACAGATGTAACAATATGATGATATCATGGATCTTAGGAGTTTTAGATCAAGATATATCTAGGAGTGTTTTGTATTTCTCTACTGCAAGAGAGATATGGCTCAATCTTGAGGAAAGATTTGGACAAGCGTTTGGTACTGTGTTGTTTTCAATTCAACAATCGTTACATGATATAAGGCAAATGAATGACAGTATTTCCAGTTACTATACTAAAATCAAGATGCTATGGGATCAGTTGGATTCTATTGATGCAATTCCAACTTGTAGTTGTATAAACTGTACTTGCACTATTACTGCGAAATTGATGAAATCACAGGAAGACAGACGACTAGTAGAGTTTTTGATGAAACTAGCTGATGGTTATGAGGTCATAAGGGGAAGTATTTTAGTTATGAATCCATTACCTGCTATATCACATGCTTATCGTTTGTTGATGCAAGAAGAAAACCACAAAAGACTATCACATGGAACTAATGGAGCAGATGAGGCAATGGCATTTGCAGTGAATATGAGATTTAATCCAAGGCAAAACTCAAGCTATTCGGATTCTAGAAGCAGAAACAGTTCATACTATTGTGATCATTGTAAGATGACAGGCCATACTACACAGAGGTGTTATAAATTGATTGGTTACCCACAGAATTTCAGAGGAAATGATAGAGGAAATGATAGAGAAAAGAAAGCAGCATCTATAACTTTGGAAGATACTCAATCTGTTACTTTCACAAACTCTCAGTATCTGCAACTCTTGAAACTGATAGGAAAGGACCAAAATGAAGAATCATTGTCACCACATGAAGGACAGAACATCAAATATGCTAATGTGGCAGGTAAATTTTGCTTTACTTCAACAAATGGTTCACAATGGATAGTTGATAGTGGAGCTACTGATCACATGTGCTATGATTTGTCCTTGTTTGATTCTTGTGCAATACTTCATGATAATAGTAATACAATTACTATTCATAATGGCAAACAAGTGAAGGTTACACATGTTGGAACAGTTTCTGTCAATAGTGATATTGTTCTTGAAGATGTTCTTTATGTACCAGATTTTAAGTTCAACTTAATTTCTATTCCAAAACTGTGCAAAGACAAGGGATGTACTGTGACCTTTACTAATGATTCATGTTTTCTCCAGGGTCCTTTAATGAGGCCACAAGCTCTTGGTAATTACAAGGATGGTCTGTATTACTTGGACAGTGCATCTAATAAGAGTAATAAGTTTCTATCTGATTCAAGCACTGCCAGTAAACAGTTTCACCTTACTTCTACTATACATAATATTTCTTCCAAAAATAATAGTGTTTGTAGTAGTACTTCTGTTTCTGATGCAACAAAGGCCAAACTTTGGCATCTTCGAATGGGTCATTTACCTGTCCATATGTTAAAACATGTTAAATCTTTTGACGGAGTTTGTGCAATGGAAGGCATATGCCAGATATGTCCTGTAGCTAAACAAACAAGGATACCATTTCCTATTAGCTCATCAAAGACTACTGCTGCATTTGAGTTAGTACATATGGATACTTGGGGAGCTTACAAGGATTCTACATACAATGGTTGTCATTTCTTTCTCACAATTGTGGATGACTACACAAGAATGACATGGATTTTCTTAATGATTCATAAATCAAAAGCTGCTAGTATATTTGAAAAATTTGCTGTTTATGTGACAACTCAGTTTGATAAACAAGTTAAGAATGTTCGAACTGATAATGCTCCAGAATTGTGCGATGGTCAGTTGAAGATTTTTTTTATCAAAAGACGGGAATTTTTCATCAAAGAAGTTGTGTTAACTCCCCACAACAGAATGGCATAGTGGAGAGAAAACACAGGCATTTATTGGATACTGCTCGAGCTCTTTTCTTCCAGTCAAAAGTTCTAATTCAATACTGGAGAGAATGTGTTTTATCTGCTGCTCATCTGATAAACAGAATGCCACTCCAGGTTTTGAATTTTCTAAGCCCTTATGAATTGTTACATGGCAATCCACCTGACTTGTCACATTTGAGAGTATTTGGTTGTATGTGTTTTGTCAGCACTTCCAAGATAAACAGAACTAAATTTGATCCTAAGGCAAATATCTGTACTTTCATTGGATATCCTCTACACAACAAGGATATAAGGTTCTTAATATGGAGTCTATGGAAATCAGTATTACTAGAGATGTTGTTTTCCATGAACAACATTTTCCATTTCATATCACAACTAGTACTTCTCCTCCACCTCCACCTTTATTCTTACCTACATGTACAGATTTTACTCATTTTCATCAGATTTTACTACCAGATGTTCTTAATCTACCAGAATCTGCTAATTCACAACAAGATTATTCTGTTGTTGACTCTATTGAATCTACTACTATTGATGATATTACAGAGTCTATTGGTGTTACCAATATTAGAAGAAGCACCAGGATCTCAAAACCATCTACCTTGTATACTGATTTTGTTTGTGGAAACAGTGTCACCACAACTCATTGGTGCAATATGGTGACTTTCTCTGCTTTACCTTCTCCCTATCAGGCATTGCTTTCACATCATTCTGTCTTAAAAGAACCTACTTCATATACTGAAGCTTGTAAAGATCCAAGATGGCAGCTAGCAATGAAAACTGAATTACAAGCACTGGATAAAAACAAGACATGGGTTCTTGTTGATTTACCACCAGGAAAAAAACCCATTGGTTGTAAATGGGTTTATAAAAATCAAGTTAAAAGCCGACGGTTCAATTGAAAGACTCAAGGCTCGTTTGGTTGCAAAAGGTTACAATAAAAAATGGGGCATTGATTTTGAAGAAACATTTTCACCTGTGGTGAAAATGACTATTATACGATGCCTCATTGCTTTGGCTGCTAACAGAGGATGGAAATTATATCAGTTAGATGTGAATAACACTTTTCTCCATGGGGATTTGTTAGAAGAGGTCTACATGACAGTGCCACAAGGTCTGGATAATCCTCACAATAAGGTCTGTAAACTCACTACATCTCTCTACGGTTTAAAACAAGCATCTCGACAATGGTTTGCCAAATTATTGAATGAGTTACAGCTTAAAGGCTTTAAACAGTCGAAAAATGACTATTCCCTTTTCATCCATAAAGATCTCAAGACTGGCTTGATTACTATTGCAGCTGTCTATGTCGATGACATCATTCTGACGTGCAATAATATTTCTTGTTTAACTGATCTCAAGATCCATTTGGATACTGTGTTTAGCATTAAGGACCTGGGGCACCTTAGTTACTTCTTAGGTATTGAAATTGGATATGTTCCAGATGGGATAACATTGACTCAGAAAAAGTTTACCCATGAACTTTTACAAGATGCTGGCATTTCTTCTTTCAAACCGGTTGTAACTCCTCTTCCTATAAATCTCAAGTTACAAGCTACTGAGGGTGAACTCTTCTCAGATCCTAGCCTCTACAGATGTTTAGTAGGAAAGCTAAATTTCTTGACTCATACCCGACCGGATTTGTCATATACTGTTCAGCATCTCAGTCAATTTTTGCAGATGCCTCGTATTCCTCATTATCAGGCTTTGCTTCATGTTCTGAGATATGTAGCTTCTACCTCAGGTCAGGGTATCTTGTTAAAAGGAGGTGAACAACTAGCTCTTCATGCTTACTCGGATTCTGATTGGGGTGCCTGTCTTGATTCTCGAAGGTCTATTTATGGATATATTCTTTTACTTGGTAAGTCACCTGTTAGCTGAAAATCGAAGAAACAAGGGACTGTTTCCAGGAGTTCCTCTGAAGCTGAATACCGATCTATGTCTTCAGCTGCTTCAGAATTTACATGGTTAGTTCGACTTCTTGAAGAACTCGGTGTCACAAATCTCAAGCCTATCACGTTGTATTGTGATAACCAGAGTGCCATTCACATTGCTAAGAATCCGGTTCATCATGAAAGAACTAAAAATATTGAGATCGATGTTCATTTCACTCGTGATAAAGTCTTGGAGGGACTTATTCAACTGACCTATCTTCCTACATCTTGCCAGCTCGCGGATGTCTTTACTAAAATTCTGCCTTCATCTCAGTTTAATGATCTTCTTTCCAAACTAGGCATGACACCTTGCCAGCCTCGTTTGAGGGGGATGATAAATATACTGCTGCAGAATTGTCAAAAGACAAAACCACAGGTCAAAACAATGACAAAGGACAGGTCAACACATTGCTAAAACAAGTTGTGACATAAGGAGGCTCAACTACAAAATCAGTTAGAGTTGCCAGCTAAGCAACAACTTAGTAACAAACTTGTATAGATTCACAGAAACCATGTATATAAGCTCTGGGAAGTAGAAAGTGGCTTCTCTTAGTTTTACAGTACTAGTTGCAGGTCTTCTTCAAGATACAGTAATGTAATCAATCTTCTTGATTAATTCTGTAACAAACACTAAGTCAATCAGTAAATGTTAGTTCAGTTTCAGTATTTTGACATATAATCTACAAGAAATGTAGCAAGAAAGTAGTTAACAACCATACCGATTTATCCATATAAATGATGTACAGGAAAAGTTCCATCTTTAAATCTGTAACATTCATGGCTAACTACTTAACCGGAACTTCTTGACTGCATTTGTGGAGGTTTGTCCAAATTAACCCGTGAACGGATTATACCTGATTTATATACATAATTTATGCATAATGTGTAATTAATTAATTACGTGGCAATGCATGTTCAAATTCTTACAGTTTTCATTTTTTTAGTATCTTTTTGCATAATCAAATATATGGTCTTGGAGTCCTTTCTGCAACAACAAGGCATCCCATGCATGGGCAACTAAGTGATCACTACACAAGGTTTTCAATAGTGTTTAATTTATCTTGAAAGTGAGTTTTTTAATTGGTAGTACTTATGGGTGTTTTGAACATACATACTTTCTTACCCAAGAGTCAGTAAATTACATGGGAAGAAGTTTTAAGAAACACGACGACTTCTATTTTTATTATGTCTCAAACTTTGTGTCAGATTGCATATTGGAATCAAATATTGAGTTGTACTCAATATAGTGCAGAAGAACCAACGACCGAAACTAACTTGGTAAAAATAATTTTTAAAATATTCGTCTTCTAATTAAAATCTTAAAGAAGGGATGAATTGTGTATAGTCGTAAAAGTTTACCAACCCTGAAAGAAACATACAAGGATCTAAAAACGTAGGGACTTACAAATAGAGGTGGTCAAACGGGCGGGTTCGACCGTTCAAACCGTAACCGACTCTTCAAAACAACTCGGATAATTAGACTCGAAACGGTTCAGTTCAAAATCGGCACAAACCGCACAGATTGAGGCGTATAAGAGTTGGAGTTTTTGGACCCAGAACCGGCACGACCCGGCTCGCCAACCCGCCAAATGAACCGGCACGGCTCGCGAGTTGGCTCGCCCGTCACATCCAGTTATTTGTGTTCATTGTATTGCTAGCATTAATACCTTTATGTTATTATTTAAGAACTAGCTATTTAGCGTGTGCAATGCACGGACATACTCTAAATACAAGTAAATTATTGGTTTGTTCGGAATTTCTTTGCAAATTTGCGTATTAGAGTAGCAATTTATAAGTTATACAAGTAAAATTAGTACAAGTTTATATTATACTTATATACATGATTTTTTTTATTATCTTGTGTTGATTTGAACGTATTTATACCCTATAAATATAATATTTAAAATATATCAGAGATTATATATAGTTTGATTTATTATAGGTATGAATAACTACAATGCACATGAATGCTTAATATATAAATTTTACTTAAATAATATTTTTTAGAATATTTAATTCATAAAAATTTACAATAAATCTAAATAACAGTATAATGACAAATGTTATATGTTAGCATATATGATCATATATTATCATACATTTATATAAATCTATGTATATGTGTATGTATGTACGATTATGCAACCAAAAAATTAAAACCGTTTAGTGATATATATATATAGGGAGCTACTCTAATGAGACCATGTTAGGATGAGAACTGAGACCTTGGTGGCAATTTTGTAAATAAATTGAACTGTAAGGATAGTTACAAACTACAATACATAAAATATAGTTACAGACACATATTACAAAGTAACGTTTCTGAACATCCTCATCTTCACTCTTGCATCCAATAGCAGCCCTAAATCACTCATTCAAACCTCTTAAAAAATCCATTAACGGTTAGAAACTAGTAATTTAAAGCTATATATTGTGTCTCTATCAATGTAACATATGGTTTTCCCCCCAATTTGGATAGCAGAGATCTTAAAATATCAATCACCAAAAATCAGGTAGTTTCAATATTGTTTATCGAAAATTAGATAAATTGATGCTCTAATATCACTGAATCGTTATCGAATGAACTATGTTATCAGGAAATTCACAATATGTGATATATAATTCATATAAACGTGTTTTCACTTTTTTGTCTTGATTCTCTGTGTTTTTTTATATTACTTTTTGGTTATTGTATAGATTCTACAATTTTGATTGTCAACTTATTTGTTCATATAAGATGTAATTGTAGGTTGTGATACATCGTCTTTTTGGTGATTCAGTCATATAAAAAGGTAATTTGCCTACGGAGAGAATGTATTTTGGATTATATGGTACAATTCTCTTATAATAATTATTTTGGTGATTTAGATATAAATTGGGTGATTTGTTATAATAGTGGGACTTACTTGTTCATGGAAGATATAACTCTAGGCTTGTAAATTTTGATACATATTTTTCTTTTGGTGATTCAATGATGAGAAATGGTGATTTACCTTCAAGTGATATATATTTTTAGAGAATATGGTACTTTGCCTTTATTAAAAAAATTTGGGTGATTTAATTGTGAAAAAGGTGATTTGTTTTAATAATGAGACTATATGTCAGAATTATAGTTGTAGGATTGTGATACTTTTTTTTGGTGATTCATAGATATAAAATGGTGATTTACTTTCACAGTGATGTATATATATTTAGATTATGTAGTACTCTACCCTCATGAAGCAATTCCATGATTTTCTAATTCCAAGTAGTACATGTTTATATATGTTAGTGTGGTCTCAAATTTTAGTTTCTTAATGAAATTTGAACTTTGAGGTTGGAACCTAAGATACTAGTTTATCGTGTGGTGATACTTTGAATTAGTGGTCTGTCAAAGCACGAAGTAGATTTGAACATTCTTGTTTAATATTTTTCAGGTCTAGGAAGAGTAAATCAGTTTTTTGTGGCCAGCAATAGTGACATGGTTCCATGTATTTATAGATCTCAACTGCTACACTTTTATTTGTACTATAACGTGATCGTATTGTTAGAATTTTACTCTTGTTACAAGTTTTGAAGGTTAATGTCATGGGCTTCAAGGTGCATCACCAGATTTGCAATTTCGAAACTTTCCAGAAATTCATAATTTCCAGTATTATTATCTTTGGTGCAGAGCTGTGCAGGTGCCTTTACAAGCATTATTACACTCGTGATATGCTCGTGCATGATTTCAATCTGGCCAAATTTATTCCATTGGCATGTTTTGTCAAATTGCTAAAGTACAAGTACTGTAGAGGTGTGATGGGTTCACCAAAAAGTAATTTTTATTTTTTTTAATTGTTTGAGCACCAAAGTTGTGGTTTAATGGCATTGAGTTAGAGATTTAATCTGGTATGTGGACTCTTTCCATTTGATAGAAGCTACATTGGCACTACTAGTGTTTTTGGGTTATGTATGTGACATTTTAATTCATTTAGTCCTAATTCAAATTTCCGCGAGGACAATTCTGGGATGCTATTTTAAAGATTCATGATACTATGTTCTTTGTCCCCTATCAAAGGTTCTTTCTTAACGCAATTTCGGTGGTTTGGCAATGTTTGACAATGTATATGGTATTTTTATTTTCAAATCATGCCTATGGTGTTTAGGTGTGTGTGGTTGGGCAATCTCCAATGCTATATTTCTAGTAAGAGAGTGTTGGTGTTAGTTTTTGATGTGTTTCCACATGCCTGATGCATGATTGGTTGTTGTGTATTTTTATCTCAATTTGAAAGAAACTTTCCAAATCTTCCCATTCTCTATTTAATCCCTTGGTCATAACTCACCACAATTAGAAAAAAGTTCTTTGATCAAGACTTAAATACACACAAATTTGTCAAAGCATACACTCAACATAACAAAATTTTGGTGTGTGAAGTCTGATATGTTGGCTTCAGATTATAAGGTATAAAAGACTTATCATTAGAATAGTATAAACCTAACAATGAATCAACACATAAACACCTAAAATAAAATGCATGTTTCCTACAAATGTACTCAAAAGTGGTTTGTATTTATAAATATATAATATTTCTTACCTATGTTGTATCTCCATAAAATAGACACAAATCACCTTTTTCTATACTTAAGAAAGTGATAATTTATATAAAAAAAATATTTATTACTTAAATTTATTATAAAAAAATACAAATTACAATAGATTAAACACAAATCACCTCTTTTGTATTTTAAAATATTTTACTTATAAAACAATACATGTGAATCACCAAAAACATATATAAAATACTTTTTTAAAATTAAATAGGTAGGCATTTGTAAAAATTATATTATTATTGTAAAATAGTATACACAAAGCATCGAAAAAAATATATGAAAATCACAGAATCATGAATTAATTTTTTAAATTATGAATTATGAATTATGAAAATGAAAATAACAAATTTGAGTTAGAGAGTTGAGAATTTTTATTATTTATATTTAAATTTTATAATACCAAGAATCTAAAATGATATTATTATTTATACAATTTACGTAATAAAATATACACATAATTCATCCTTTATGTGCTAAAATTTTTAAATATTTGTATAATAAAAACACGAAATCACCAAAAAAGTATAAAAATAATTATTTTGTTCTTAGAAAGTTTGAGCATTAGTAAAATTATATCATGTATTTGGAAAATAAATACACACGAACCACCTTTGTTTTTAAAAGAGATAAAGATTTTTAAAAATAATAATTTATTATAAAATTTAAATGCAAATGATCAAAATTACCCATAAATCACTTTTACAAAATAACATTTAGTATGTATCTTAAATGTTAATAGAAAATACACCTAAATCACCAAAAAATACGCAAAATCATTTTGTTTATACTTATAAATTTATGAAAAATAATGTTTACTGTTTACATAATCATAAAATATGTACATAAATTACGAAAAATATACATAAATCACCAAAAAACATCTAACTCACCTGTTACACACAAAAAAAGACTAGATACACACCTACTTGGTCCTTGAAATGTATAAATATTTTACCCTTCATTTCTTTCTTTTGTAATTTGCCATCTTGAATTGTATGATAGTACTATCATGGTTGATGATTACTCGATTTAAGTCAAGCACATTACGTGTTAATTATACATTTGTTAGATAGTCTTCAAGAAATATGTAGTTTCCTCATTGGAATAAAAATTGTAAATTGTTTGGTTTTAGCTAATTAGTACTTGGTACTTTTTATTTACTTTTCTGATTATAGTTTCATCATTGGATAAGATCATATTGAATATATAACTTGAACTTGTCATTGTCATCATATGAATTCAAATGCTTGCAAGGCAAATACAGTCAAAACCTCATACAATAAACTTATTGACTAATAAATCAAACGGAAATATACACCAACTTGAACACTTGCTCAGTTTCACTAATATTTAATCATCTATGTAAATGAAGACTAAACAAAACACAAAAAAAAAGAAGAGACATCCACCATTCCCACTCTGAACGGTCTTTCCCCTTCAGTCCAGCACTCTCAAGATGCACAACTGCAAAGGATGGATTTCAAGACTTAAAATTCACTAAACTAAAAGCCAAAATCACCAAAGTTTAAGCCACCATATTGCCACCCACCACCACCTCCACATCGTCACCACCACATTGCCACAGAATCACCAAACTTTATCCCAAATCACTAAATTTTAAATGCAAGCCACCAAGAATTTCAAATGAAAATCACCAAAAAAAAAACAGATAAAAGCATCTCTCATTGTTTCTATCTTTAATCAACATCACAAATCTTCAGCACTACCTCGTCCGTTAATCACCATCGATTTAAAACACCTCCACAAAATCTGTAACTACCTCGGTAATCATCATCGTCTACCTAATCGAATCAACAATAAAAACAGGACATTAGTCTCAATAAACAACACATTGCAAACTAACTAATTTCATTGAAGCATATTCATCAGAGACTTCGTCATCTCCGATTACAAAAAATTCACCAAAATTACTATACTCGTCCCCAAATCACCAAAATTTTACTAAAATTACTAAAATTTAATCGCCAAACACAAATTACCAAATTATGTAAAATGCAATTTCAACAAAAAAAAATTCAGATGTGAGCACACACGCACCTTTCCCTTCCCATAAGGCGCTGCTAGGTCCACTTCTCACTCTTCACTCTTCTATTATACGTGTCTCTTGAAACCAGTCATATAGTGATGTTATATCTACTTGTATAAACATCATCGCTGAGAGAGTGGTATTAAGTTATTCAAAACTTCGATTCACAATCTTAAATAAGAAACAATGAAAAGAGAAAGTGACACTGGGAAAGATTATAGTACGAACTCGCCGGAGAAGATATGAGCTCGCCGACGAAGATAATGTATATGTATGTATCGCTGTGTTTGTGGCAAGGGGAGAGGTAAAGAGATCGATTGATAGGTTGGCAGGAGAGAAGGATAATAGATGTACGGTCCAGATTAGAAATATTACACTGAGATAGATGGCTAAGATTCGGTCTCAGTTCTCATAATAAATGGGTCTCATTTGAGCACTTGCATATATATATATATTTATATACATGCGTGTGTAGGTATATATGAATGTATATATGTTTGTATGTGTGTAATATTTATGTATGTATGTATGTATATGTGTGTGTATATGTATGTATGTATGTATGTGTGTATATATGTATGTATAAGTATGCAATTTAATTTTGTAGTATTTAATAATATATATTAAATATTTTGATATTAAAAGAGCAAAATAACCTTAAAAAGATAAAATATAAAGGAGGGTAAAATAATCCAAAAAAATTAAATTGCTTGGCCATGCCAGGTCAAGTTAAGAGTTTATTATTACCAAGTTGTACCTTTTCTTATTCAATAGATTTATTATTGACTTAAGATATCTAAATTTTATATCATCTTATTGAAAGTACCAATTTCTTTTTAAAATTATCAAAATCAAAATTTGAATAACTTATTCATTTTACATGTTCAACTTATTAATTTTAATTTTATTTTTGTATTTTTAATAACTGATTGATTATGCAAAACAATGAATTTATTCAAAAATTTTCACATTTTATTTATAACCTAAAATAATTTTAATTCACAAATCACATTTTTAAATTTTTTCACAAAAGCTGTAAAACATCCAATTCCAACTAAATTTTAAAACATGGGATGGAGGGAGTAAGAGTTTTTTATTACCAAGTTGTACTTTTTCTTATTCAATAGATTTATTATTGACTTAAGATATCTAAATTTTATATCATCTTATTGAAAGTACCAATTTCTTTTTAAAATTATCAAAATCAAAATTTGAATTCAATATCATAATTTGAATTCAATAAATCTCATCAAAATTTTTAGGTTCTTCCTCGGACGCAATTAAGATTTTAGAGTGGTAACAACTAACAACATATTCAAACATGATACATCAACACAGAATTCTTTTATGAAATAAACAATACATGGCGTCCTGTTATTGCCGGCCTTAATGGTCTAACAAAAGCAAAACCATGAACCACCAATTTCTAATTCATTATTGTTGAAAAGTAGGAAAAAAAATCTTAAAATAACTTTTGAAAATGATAGCGACTCGGAATTTTTCTTAGAATTTACTTAGGATTTTTCTTCATATCTCTTAAAATTTATACACTATAAGTATAAAGTAATGTCTCCATCTCATTTAATATGTGCTGTTTATATTTTTTTATAAATAATTTGATTACAGTTTGACTAAAAATTACATATACAATATAACTGTGAAAAATAATAAAATATATATCACTACAAATTATGTTAAATTTATTTTAAAATATTTTTTCCCATTATTTGAAATTATCAATCAAAATCGAATCAAATTATCTATAAAAAGATGAAATAGAACACAAAAAAATGAGCCGGAACAAATTTATAGTACGAATTTTGTATATACATGTAAAAAACTTAAAAAAAATATTCATATATTTTACATTTATATAGGTAGCCTTCTATAGAACACCCTCTTATCTTATATATATTAGCCTATAACCCGTGAAAGGCACGGGTCTTAAACAATAATAAACTAAAAAATTTAATGTTAACGGAAAATATTAAAATAAAAGTAAAAATTAATATGATAAATTATAAAATGAGAAACTTAAATATTAATTAGAACATAAAAAAATACATATGGGGCTGAGGAAGATAAATGAGGTATTATTAATATTATTTTATAATAAAATAAAATTAATAATAAGGACAAATATAAAAGCTAACATGTTTTAATTAAATAAAGTAAGTGTCCGTGATATTTTTAGAAATGTTTTAATTATATTAATTGTATTTATTAAAAAAATATGTTGATATGTTAAAATAAGTAAGTTTTTTTTAATAAGGACAAATAGAAAAATTAACATGTAAGTTTTTTAATAGAGATTTTAGTGATAATAAATATAAAAGATAATATGATTTAATTTAAAGATAATTGTCGTGATATTTTTGGAAAAACAGTAGATTTTGTTAGAATTCTTTTTTAATTATAAAAGAAAATCAGCTAGTTACTATTTTTATATTATTTTATTATTTATTAAATATAGTATTAAAATAAGTTTAAAATAAATAAGTAAGGATTGCACCTCATACTTTTGGAAAACAGAAAACACAGATTTTAGTGATAACAAATATAAAAGGTAATATGTTTTAATTTAAAGATGATTGTCGTGATATTTTTGGAAAATGAGTAGATTTTGTTAGAAAAAATATTTTAATTATAAAAGGCAATTATCTAGTTACTATTTTTATATTTTTTTATTATTTATTAAATAGAATAAATGACCGAAAACCAAAAACCGACCGAAAACCGAAAACCAAAACTTTTAATGTTTCGGCTTTAATAATATAGTATAGATATAGAGAGTCCCATAGCACACCATTAACTCCTTATATATAATAAGCGTAAGGGAGATCTTATCCAAAATTTTGGTCGGTCACTGTACTACCAAAAGTATATGATCCGTTGGATTATAAAACTATAAATATTCAAATAGATGAGGACCGTTGGATATAATATTAAAAATTGTATTTGATTAATAATAGGATAGTATTTAAATACTAAAAAATGTATTTTGATAATTTAAACCAATTATAAATAGGTTTTCTATATTGAATAGAAATCTTTATGTAAAAATTCGGAATTATCTTTTCTCTTTAGTTTATGGATAGTTCCAGTTAGATAAAAATTATTAAACTAACATTAAATTAAAGATAATTTTGTTAGCTGGCTGTAAAATCGTTAAAATATGTTGTCTAAAACTCAAGATAGAGCCCAAACAGTAAAGTGATTATCTAAATTTTAATAAATATTTTTTTTATTGTAGCACCAATTTTATTTTTTTCCTAATTCTTTTAAATTTATAAATTCTATTTTTATTTCAATAAAATATTAAAATCAATTTAAGAAAAAATTAAAATCGATTCAGTGTACGATCACTATATGACCAAATTTAATAGTTACAGTTAGATCTTAAATAGATCGATGAGAATTGTTAGATCTAATATTAAAAAGTGTATCTGATTAATAATAGAATTATATTTAAATGATAAAAAGTGTATTTTGATAATTTAAAAGTTTTCTATTTAAAAATTCTTAAATATCTTTTCTCTTGAATTTATGTATAGTTCCAATTAAATAATAATTGTTAAACCAAATATCAAGATAACAATTCATATTGATTATAATATTAAAAATTATGCTGATGTATATCATACTAACAATGATACACGTGAACTACAGAGACTTATGAGAACTCCTGTACATAAATAAATTTAAACACTTTTTTTTCTGAAGGAACATAACAATTTGATTAATCCAAATTATAATTATATTATTTTACATATAACAAACATAAAAGGATAATATCAAAATATTATTAAAATATTGAGGGTTTCATATTCATAAACGATAATTTTGAATATAATACTTATATTAAAATGTGTATTTGATTAAATGTATGATTATATTTAAATACTAAGAAGTGTGTTTTGCTAATTTAAACCAATTATAAATTGGTTTTCTATATTGAATTGAATTTTTATTCTTAACCATATTTTCTTTTCGGTTTATGGGTAGGTCAACAGGTCAAGTTAGATAATAATTATTAAACCATCATTAAATTAAAGATAATTTCGTTAGTTTCACATGGGTTGTAAAATCGTCAAAATTCAATTCTAAAACTCAGGATAGAACCCAAATAGTAAAGTGAGTATCTAAATTTTAATAATTTTTTTTTATTTTTGTAGCACCAATTTATTTATTTTTCCACTAATTGTTTTAAATATATAAATTTTATGTTTCTTTCAATAAAGTATTAAATTAATTAAGAACAAATTCAAATCGATAAAGAATATAATAATATGAGAATAAAATTTTATATAATCATAACATAATTTTTATTCTATTTAATAATTTTTAAGTAATAATGTATTTTAAAATTTTATATACACTGTAAATAAAACCGAAACATTAAAAGTAAAAGCAGTTAGTAAAATACTCATATCAGTGTATACTTGATATCCTTATTATATTAAATCCTTATATATAATAAACATAATAGGGATCTTATCCAAAATTTTGATCGTACACAACCAAACTAACAAGGACCTTTAGATCTTAACTAGATAAATGAAAATCGTTAGATCAAATATTAAAAAAGTGTATTTTATTAATAATAAGATTATATTTAAATTCTAAAAAGTGTATTTTGATAATTTAAACCAAATATACCAAATATAAATAAGTTTTCTATATTAAATAGAATTCTCCATGTAAAAAATTCGTGACTATTATCTAAAAATGATATAAGTTAAAAGATATTATATTAGGATTGGATTTTCCAAAAAGTTGAATCATAAAAATAGTTGTAATTAAATAAGGAAACCCATTTAATATCAAAATAATAAAAATCGTTTAATCTTAAATAGATAGGTGAAAACCGTTAGATTTAACATTAAAAACTGTATTTGGTTAATAAAGGGTATTCTAATAATCTAAACTACATATAAGTAGATTTCCTAAATCGAATAGAATTCTCAATATTAAATTTCGTCACTTTATTCTGTTTTTAGTTTTAGAATAGTTTTTAATTGAAAAATAACTATTAAACCACAACTAAATTAAAGATTATTTTGTGAATTTTATGTGGACCGTAAAATTCGCCAAATCTAACTTTTATAACTCAATACAAACAAATATTAAATTGAGCGTGTAAAATATAATAAATATCAAATTTTTAACTATAATTTTTTTGGCTAAATCTTTTTTAACAATAATTTAATCATGTAAACTAATAACTTTTAAATATTAAAATATTCATAAATAAATATAATTATAAATATTAAAAAAACAATCGTGTGTTCCATGGGTAATTAAAATATAATTATAAACAAAATAATTATAAATAAATTTTAAGTAACCGAGCATAACACGGACTATAAGCTAGTTATAAAAAAACAAATAATACATATATTTACATATTTTTAGTTAAATTTAATTTCAAACTTTAATTTAGTAAATCAAAAAGAAATCCTACAACTTTTTCCTTTAAAAAATCATTGAAAATTATGAAATATTTTGACACGATTCTACAGCAAAATCAAAATTATCCAAAATGGTTCTACTATAAAACCAAATTTAAAATCAATGTTTTTATTCAAATTTTAAATGTTAAATTTTTTATAAAGTTTGTATATGCTAATATTCTACGTTAGAATCAGATTATATATTTTATGTAAAAAAAATTAAAATTATTTATGAGATTCTATAATAGAATGTATGGTTCTCTCCGATTCTCTATATAAGATGGTTCTCTCTGGAATAATGGCATATATAGGGTGGCATTCTAGAGAGAACTTCTTATATAGAGTCCGGGAGAGAATCATTATATAAATATTATTAATACATATTTTTATCACATTTTTTATTAGATATGATTATAAATTTCAATTATTAAATCAAAAAACGAAATTAAACTCTTTTTCTTTTGAAAAAATAATTGAAAATTAGTCAAATAGTCCAAAGTGATTCTACGGTAGAATCAAATCTATCTAAAATGATTCTACAACAGAATCAAATTTAAAATCAATGTTTTTATTCAAATTTTAAATGTTAAATTTTTTATAAATTTTGTATATGCTAATATTCTACGTTAGAATCCGATTATATATTTTATGTAAAAAAAATTAAAATTATTTATGAGATTCTATAATAGAATATATGGTTCTCTCCGATTCTCTATATAAGATGGTTCTCTCTGGAATAATGGCATATATATATATCTTAGTATTCTATATGAGAATCAAAATTTATATTTTATGAAACAATAATAACGATATTTCATAATAGAATCGATGGTATGCTGCTAGACTTTTTATATAATAATAAGATGATTTTTTTTATGAAAGAATGACCTATACATGATTACATCAAACTATTGCGTTACTAGTCAAAGGTGATAAAAAAAAATTCGATTCTATTTATGTAAGATGACTATTTAAATATTACCTAATAATTTTTAAATAATTAAAATATTGTTTAAGATTATAATTAAGGTGACATGATTTATTAATCTGTCCACTAGTTTAGCACCTGTTGACTAAACCAAACAAGCTAATAAAACATCCACATCCACCTTCCCACCTATTGCAAAAGAGAGCCACACACATTATCTTGACCTGATTACATTATATTAATAAAATAATAATAATAAATTATATTTTATGAAACAATAATAATGATATTAATGTGCTACTAGACTAAGGAGGATTTTTCTGGAAGAATGACCTGATTACATCAAACTATTGCGTTACTAGTCAAAGGTGATAAAAAAAAATTCCTATTTATGTAAGATAACTATTTAAATATTACTTAATAATTTTCAAATAATTAAAATATTGTTTAAGATTATAATTAAGGTGGCATGATGTATTAATCTGTCCACGAGTTTAGCACCAGTTGACTCTTCACTTCTATAATTCGTATTCTTGAATGACACGTATCATGTGTTTATTTGTGTAATTCATATTTATATATGAGAGATTCATTTTATTTTATAACTATTTAAATATTACTTAATAATTTTCAAATCATATAAATATTGTTTAAGATTATAATTAAGGTTACATGATTTATTAATCTGTCCACGAGTTTAGCACCAATTGAAACAAGCTAATAAAACATCCACATCCACCTTCCCACTTATTGCAAAGAGAAAGCCACACACATTATCTTGACTCTTCACTTCTATTGCTACGTCTAATTTAAGCCAAGCAAACAAGATCAGAAAACAGAAATAGACAACTTGGTCTAAACATATTGAGGTTAGTTTTATGCCTTTAAAAAAAATTATTGTGGAAACAAAAGATTGTATTAATAAGTAGGGTGGTTTAATACTCAATTTCACTTAAACTCGAATCTCGCCTTCTTGTTATAGAAAATTAGAAAATCGAAATAGAATAATTAAATTTATATTCTTTATTACTAAGCAAAACAATGTGTAAATGGCGCGATACTAAAGTACTAAATTATCAAATTTATATTCTTAATGCAAGTTGGCTGCATTTATTTTCGTTAATTCTCGAATCTTGACTTACTGTTAGGAAGAAAATTAGAATGTTCTCCATTACAATACTATAATAACTACAAAATTCCAACAAAATACAGACTATGTCAATGTTATGATCCGCAGCCTCTAAACACAACATCAAAGCTGTCGATTTATCGAAAAATATTAAGTAAGGATGAGCTTGAGGTATAAACAACCTCAAAGCTGTCAGTTTGTGCACAAAATGACGATGATTGTTGTGTTTATGTTAACAATAGGAGGAGTTGTGACAGATCCTCAAACTAAGCTCTTAAACGAGGAGTGCAGTCAGTTTAAAACTGCAGATACTTTGTCGAATTTTAACAGCAATTTTAACAAAACTTTCGGAAACATCAGAAACCAGCTGTCTGGTAACATACACTTTGCTACAGCATTGAGTTTGGATGTGTTTGGGTTGGCTCAGTGCAGGAACTATCTGTCAACTGGAGACTGTATTGCTTGTTTTGATGCTGGTGTCAATCGGATTACGCGGAGCTGCCCTGCCTACGATGGTGCTCATATCGTACTTGAAGGCTGCTTCCTCAGGTAATAACTTAATTTTTTTTTCTTGACTTTCAAGAAAGACCAACTATTGATGCCTTGACAGTTGCAGAGATTAGTTTATCACCGAAAAATGAAGAAAAAATTTAATAATGTTGTGGCTATAATAGATTGCTAGCTGGAAATATCTTGTATGATGATGTAAACATTTAATGGAGAGAGTAGATCATGGCTATAAAGTTAAAGAGTTCGATATCCCTTTTCTGATTATTTCTCTATTTACTCAAGGTACGAGGCACACAATTTCTTTAGCGAGTACACAGAACAGGACAATTCTGGGGTATGTAGCACCAACCGGAGTGTATCTCAGGCGACTGCTTTTAATCAAGTGGTACAAGGGTTGTTACCTGATCTTGTAGCTGCCACACCGAAGATGAATAATGTATATGCAGCAACCACAAGGCAAGTGTTTGACGGTGGTGCAACAGCAACTGTGTATGCTGTGGCTCAATGTATCGAAACTATAAGCAAGAGTGATTGCCAAAGTTGCTTAACAACTGCCTATAATAACATACGAGATTGTCCTCCAGAAGCCGATGGAAGTGCCATCAATATGCGGTGTTTCATCAGATACTCCAACACATCTTTTTTTGCTGAAAACCAGATAACCAACATCGCACAATATCTAAAAGGAGGTGAATGCATAGTTTAGTTGATATCAGAGTATTCATAACATGTCATGAATGTTCTCAAGTCACCATGGCATCCTTGTATTGTTTGATTTAGATCATGGTCAACCATTACATGATAATACAAGGGTATCGATGGATTTCAGACACAAAATGTTTGGACTCCTAGCGCTTCTCAAGTACTATTTTCAGTTTCTTGCTCTCAGAACTTCACATTGCTTTTCAATATGTAGGAGGTTCAAGTATGAAGACAGCCATCATTGGAGCCGTAGTTGGAGGGTTGAGCTTTCTTTTGCTCATACTTCTATTCTTTCTATGGAACAGATTAAGAATGTCGAAGAAAGCTGGAAATGGTAAGAAAGATTAACTGAAACAACACTTACTTAGATAACTTGAGTTTTATAGGATATATTCGGGACATTTTCTTTCTAAAATCAACTCGACTCACTTTTCTAATTTCTTAATTTTCTGTGTTAATCATCTATCTTACAGGTAACATATCAGGCATAAACAATTTGCAAGGACCACTTATATACAGTTACAAAGATCTGAAAGCTGCGACAAAAAATTTTAGTCTAGAATACAAAGTAGGAGAAGGAGGTTTCGGAGATGTATACAAGGTAACTCCTAACTTAGTCATACTTCCCATCACTTAATGGTCCAACGCCCTACTCCGGAGAATGTGTCCAGTGTTCATAAAAGTTTCCAAATTGTTTTATTAAGAGCCAGGGTTTAAAAGAAACAGCCTCTTCACTCCTAAGAGTAAGTGCAAGTTCCATACATCTCACCCTCCCACGACCTTAATTCTGAATGGAAGATTCTGGTTTTATGCTTTGTTTGGTTTGGTTTCACCATCTCCGCTCAATTCAGAAACACAATTCGTTTTCTTTCCTACAAATGGTTTGCCTAGTAATTTTTTAAGGACTGCTTTTACATGTGCTTGGTTTTTCATCGTAAAGAGCTTCTAAATCCATCTTCAAACGACACATTTTCCCTTGCATAAATGTTTTCTTTGTTCTGTACATGAACAGGGCATTATAAAGAATGGGGATATAGTTGCAGTAAAGAAACTGGCTATAACTTCAACCCGAGTAAATACTGAATTTGAGAGTGAAGTTCGACTTATAAGTAATGTTCATCATCGGAATATTATCCGTCTACTAGGCTGTAGTTCCAAAGGGCCTGAGAAACTTCTTGTCTATGAATACATGGAAAACGGAAGCCTTGATACATTCTTATATGGTAAGATAACTTTAAACTTTCAACTGACATTGTATCAATTGAATGTACTATATAGTGCATTATGAAATTTATTGTTGGTATTTAGAAAAAAAAGAAAAAGAAAGAAACTTATTGTTGGCAGGGGACAAACGCGGAACTCTCACTTGGAAACAAAGGGTCGACATAATCACGGGCACAGCTCGGGGTCTCACCTATATACATGAACAATTTCATGTATGTATCATACATCGAGATATAAAATCTAGCAACATTCTACTTGATGATGATTTCCAACCTAAAATTTCTGATTTCGGGCTGGCAAGACTTCTACCTAACGATCAAACTCACCTCAGCACTAGGTTCGCAGGGACTTTGTAAGTTACACTAACAATCGCTTCACTACTCGGTGTTTCAACAATAGAGCACGTACCAGAAATAAATTTATAATGTACTTAAATACACCAGGGGATACACAGCACCGGAGTATGCAATTCATGGACACTTGTCTGAGAAAGTTGATACTTATGCCTACGGAATCATGGTCCTTGAAATTATAAGCGGCCGAAGGTGCAGTGATATGACGAATGAGGCTGGCACAGAATCTCTTCTTCAATATGTAAGTACATTTACTCTAACAATCTCTAGTTTATTATGATTTTTTTTTTTTTTTTGCATTCTTCTGGTAACTGGTAAGTACAATTTGACGATTGAAACTTCTACTTACGATGTGAGCTTGCTTGGTATCAAAACTCACATATACTATTGACACTAGACTTGTGATGCTGTGCTTGCTTGATATCGTGTAAAATAGGCATGGAAGTTGTACGAGAATGACATGCATTCTAACTTGATTGATCAGACATTAGATCCATCTGAATATGAAGTAGAAAGTGTTAAAAAGGTAATTCAGATTGCGTTAAAGTGCACGCAGTCACCAGTTTCGATCAGGCCAACAATGTCTGAAGTCGTGGTGCTGCTTGTAAATGAAGGATCAGTAGATCAGAAACCGCCAAGCAAGCCAACAGTTATCGACGGTGTTTCAACATCTACTACACCATCAATCTCCAGTGCCACATTTACTTCTATGGAATCTGGAGGTCGTTAGCAGATTTTAATGTGAGCTTCTTCAAACAATGAGACGGTAGAATATCTGCATAAAATTATTCGAACCTCGTAAGTTTATACATACATACTGCAAAATCATATCCAAGCTCAATGTAACACAGTTTTATACAAGTATAGTCCATTTACATGGTTATTTAACATATCGCGTATGCTACATTATTTGATAACAAATTTTGAAACTAAATTCGATAGGTCTTGTATTACTTGTAATTTTATTTTTGAGTTTAAAAGTTGGTCCAGCAGTTGGATCATAATGTTATCGATCAATTGAACAAGAAACGCCAAACAAGCCAACACTGGTCCAGCAGTTGGATCATAATGTTATCGATGATGTTTTTTTTCTCACCATTTCCTGAGTTGAGTCTAAACTGTAATGTCTTACATTCACAAGCTCTTTCAGAATTTGATGATGGTACATTATCTCTTATTTGGATATACACATTCGTGGAAGTCTTTCATGTACTTGCTACTAAGTGTGTTTTGGGAATAATACAGGTGACGATACGTCGTCTTTGGAAAGGTGTTATCAGGAATGGGCATGGTTTACGAAGCAGAAGCAGAAGGATAACAGAGTAAAACACCCAAGCATAAAAGAAAATAATGCACCACTCTTGGATGTAGCTGCTTTCAAGATAGGACTAATATCCAAACGCGAATCTAATTATAAAAGATAAAATATAATAATTTCCGATACATACAGGGATTAGAAACCGAATCCTAAATAGAATGGGTTGTTTCGATCCCTATAAATATGGGGTATGAAAGCTTAGAATAAAATCCTATATCTAACCGTGATCCCCAATTAACACGATTTCATTATTCCTGCAAACTTCAAAATTTGTCACCGAATTTCTTCGTTAACAAATTTGAATTCGCTAAATTATTGATGACTACCGCAGCTCGACCAACCTGGGCACCTGCTAAAGGTGGGAATGAACAAGGTGGGACTCGAATTTTTGGCCCTTCTCAGAAGTACTCTTCCAGGGACATTGCTTCTCACACAACACTTAAGCCCAGAAAAGATGGGCAAGACACTCAGGAGGAACTGCAGAAGAGGAATCTCCGTGACGAGTTGGAGGAGCGTGAGCGAAGACATCTTTCGTCTAGAGAGGACAAAGATCGTAGGAAGGGAGGGCATCTGCTCTTGGAAGAAGAGATTGGAGATTCTGATGATGATGCAGAAATAAAAGGAGACGACGACGACGAAGACGACAACTATGAGGATGATACAGAAGCTCTTTTGGCGGAGCTTGAACAGATAAAGAAGGAGAGAGCAGAGGATAAACTGAGGAAAGAGTCAGACTCGTGCATACGTGGAAATCCTCTGCTGAATAACGCAACCTCATTCAATGTGAAAAGAAGGTGGAATGATGATGTGGTTTTCAAGAACCAGATTCGTGGTGAGACCAAGACATCCAAGCGCTTCATCAATGACACTGTTAGGAGCGACTTCCATCGCAAATTTCTCCAGAATTACATCAAGTAGTGAGTCTTTGTTGTTTTCAAAGAGGATTCTGTATTATGTTTGACATTTCTATTATGAATCAAGATTGAAATTGTATAAAAAAAACTAGAATTTAGTTGTATCACCGATAATTTTTGAACCATTGCAACTATTTACGATATTACAGAAATTACTAACCCAACGATATATTTTGTCACGATTGATCAGAGAGGACTCGAACCTGTAACCCTCCTTAAACGAGCTCCTGAGACCCACCCTAAATGAATTATATGATGTAATTTTTCAAGGAAGCATAGCTCTTCGACCTTCTCCAAAAAATAGAAATCAACTACCGTTCTAAGCTTCTAATGGTAATGAGATCAGAGATGCACACTAGATGCACTGGCTCTGGCTCTAGCAGGGCACTGCTGAACTTTTGATACTACTAAATTTCTGTTGTTGGAAGAATTTCGTAACAACCCGAATCGGAGGTTGCTGGAATAACGAATTATGAAAATAGGGGGCCCATCAGTGGTTCCAAGCATAGTATTAACTTGTGCTCCCACAATAGATTTCTTTGCTTTCTTTACAGGACAGTCCTTGCTCCAATGACCAACTTGTCCACAAGACCAACAAAGTTTGTTTCCATTTGGTTTCTTAGCCTTGTTCTTGTCATTTTTAGGCTTAGTATTTTCCTTCTTAGTGACAGCCTTTCTACTATGTCCAACAATCACTACATTCACCTTCAAACTCCTATGTTTAGCAGGCATCACATGTCCTTGTTTGGACTTGTGTTGTTCCTGCACAGAGATGTCCAACATAAGATTTGTCCATGTGATATCTCCTTTCTGTCTTTTCAGGGAGAGAGCAAACTCTTCCCAAAACTTCAGGAGCTTTTCAATCACTGCCATAACTTGAAACTTTTCAGGAAGGTCCATTCCGGACTCCTTCAAAGCATGCACCAACATCTCAAACTCGTGCGCCTGCTCAATCATGGATTTAGAATCCACTAGTTTTAAATCAAGGAAATGAGCCACATAATACTTTTCCAACCCTTGCGAGTAAGTATTATGTGTTTGGTCCAGCTTCTCTTATAAGAGCTTAGCTGCGAAGGAATCTGTTGAGTAAACATCAAATAGAGTGTTCGCTAAAGCTGCCAGTGTTGCCGCCCTAGCCACCCCATCTTTTTCCTCCCACATAGCATAAGCCTTAACAGATTCAACCTTTTCATGATCAACAACCAGTTTCTCATACTGCATCACCTGCCATAGACCCTTTACCGTAAGCCACAGTTTCATCTTTTTCTGCCAACGAGAAAAACCAACACCCACACCGAATATATCAGGCATACCCGACAAATCGATAGGCTGTGAAAAACGGTACGTGGTCCAATCGATAGTGGGTGCAGTAACACTAGAACCAGACCAAATAAAATCGTAACAGCAAATATGACATTTAATACTAAATATTATGATTTAATTTCATTAACAGCTGTCGTCAGGATTTAATATCAGTTACAACATCAATCAGGATTTAGTCCTATCAGCCCGACCTGACCCGAGTCGTGGCGGCGGCGCACGCGTGAGGCACACAATAACACCATGCACACTCACATGCCTTAATAGTTGTACACCACTCTTGCACATGATTCTATATAAAGCCACTAACCTCTCATTACCAATTTTATGTGGGACAAACCCACATAACTCATTTCAAGCATCCAATTTCAACTCAATTTATTTATGGATTACACTAAGAAAATGTCTTAGATACAAACATGAAAGTTTAAGTCCTTATAACAAAGAACAACCTCCAATTGTTAGTTTCCGGAAATTCCATCAAGAATATATATAAAATATGCCCCAAACTTTCCATTTTCTGACATATTGTTATTCAGGACAAGCAGGAATAGTTATTTTAATACTCTTACAAGAAATGAAGAGATCATAAACTTGGTTAACGCCCTGTGAAATTAGTAAAAGTAGCAGTGGCATTGGAGATTGACTGAGCAGTAGCAGTAGATGTCGAGCTATCGTCGTCGATATTCTTAGACATTTGGACAAATTTTGGCTTGTTTGGTGGTCTCTGTTCTAGTGATCCATCATTTACTAGCATAACAACTTCAGACATCGTTGGCCTTAAAGATACTGGTGACTGAGTGCACTTCAAAGCAATCTCGATCACCTTCTTGGCATTGTCGAAGTGATATTCACTTGGATCTAATGTCTCATCGATAAGCTTAAAGTGTTTGCCATTATCATACAGTTTCCATGCCTGTTTTGCACAAGGATAGCATTTTTAATATGATAATATTCATGAAAGTTTTGATAATTAAATGATAAGTGAAAATTTATTCTACTGCCAAAGGAAAGACTTACATATTGAAGAAGAGATTCAGTGAGATGCTCATTCATCATATCGCTACACCTTCGACCACTGATTATTTCAACGACAACAATTCCATATCCGTAGGTATCAACTTTCTCAGACAAGTGTCCATGGATCGCATACTCTGGTGCTGTGTAACCCCTGGTGTATCGATCCAAAAAAATATTTGTGAAATTTATCTTCGGTTCTATAGTTATTTAATTATGGTCATGTGTACGTCCGTAAATATATTATGGTAAAACATTAAGAAGTCGAGAAGAGATGATTAAATCTTAGGGCAATGACTTACAAGGTCCCCGCAAATCTAGTGGTAAGATGACTTTGGTCCTTAGGTAGAAGTCTTGCCAAACCAAAATCTGCAATTTTGGGTTGAAGATCATCATCAAGTAGAATATTGCTAGATTTCATGTCTCGGTGTATGATGCATACATGAAATTGTTCATGTAGATAAGCAAGACCCCTGGCTATACCCAAGATTATGTCAAACCGTTGTTTCCAGCTGAGAGTGCCACGTTTGTCACCTGGAAATAAGAATGTACTTCATATTAAACATGAAACTTTGGAGTTGCCAGTTTAAGGATAACTCACCATATAAGAATGTATCAAGGCTTCCATTTTCCATGTATTCATACACGAGAAGTTGCACTGGTCCTTTGCCACTGCATCCTAGAAGACGCAGGACATTTCGGTGATGAACATTACTTATAAGCCTAACTTCACTCTCAAAATCCGTCTTTTCCTTGCTTGTCACTACAGCAAGTTTCTTTACTGCGACTTTGTTTCCATTCGCTATAATGCCCTGTTTATGACATAATTAGTTAGCACCGCAAAGTAAATCATCTGTATTTAGGTAAGAGGGAAATGGTTATAAGACTGAACTCGCCTTGTATACATCTCCAAAACCTCCTTCCCCTACTTTGTATTCTACACTAAAATTATTTGTTGCTGATTTCAAGTCTTTGTAATTGTATATAATTGCTCCCTGCAACTTGGTTACACCTAATATATCACCTATAGTATGAAGAAAACCAATTCATCAAAACAGTGATAAATATAAATATAGAATCATCTATTTCATCTGGATGTATCATAAGCTTATGCATAAAGATGGTTATCAGTTAATATTCATCACCTCTTTCAGATTTCTTCGGTTTTCTTAATAATCGATACCACAAAAGCAGCGCAAGCATAAGCAGGACAAGGCATAAACCACCAATCAAACCCATGACCAGGGGTGTTTTCTTGTTTGAACTTCCTGAAATGGGGCAACTTCACACATCACATTGTCTTTCGTATATAATATATATCATAATTCGAAGTGAAATACGATTCATGGACTTGATTAATGTTTTGCAAGAAAAACGAATGATGGATTAAGTATTTTCTAGTGTAGAAACAGTATTTCAAACAACCTAGACCAAGATACCATAATATAATTTAAAAAGTAAAAATCACTAGGGTTGATCGATGTGTCACCTCCTTCAACGTATAGGGTGATATCAGTTACATAGTTATCTGCAAAGAAAGAGGTGTCAGAATATCTGAGGAAACAACCAGCATCTACCGAGCTTCCCCCGGCTAGAGGAGGACATATTTGTACGTTAATATACGCCCTTGATAAGCACGTATCGCAGTCGCTCCGGCTAATATTTTGGACACATTGTGCCACAACATACACTGTTGCTATTGCTGTTGGACCACCATCAAAAACTTGCCTTTTCGATGCTGCAAAGAAACTTTTAATCTTTGGTGTGGCAGCGATAAGATCTGTTATCAACTCTTCAACTGCTGGTTTAAAAGCAGTTGGTTTAGGAGCAGTCCGATTATTAATACATACCCCAGTCGAGTCTTCAAATGATATCTGTTTATAGAAGTTGCGTGCTCCATACCTTCGTTGGAAAATAAATGATTTTACTAAGAAATCAAATTGTAAAGACCTGGTATATATTTGTCTGTCATATTTTTCTTTTTAGCCTCGCTACTTTATACAACACAATCGTAGTTAGCAAACTGATGTGATCTCGCTGATCGTTCTGTATCTACTTGTAGCAGAAGTGGTGATCGGCAATAAAATTCAGACTGATATCGTTCTGTAATACATGCTTATTTATAGACTTTTTGTAGATATGTGACATGATATTTGGAGCATTAACTTAACAAAAAAAAAAAGATATTGGGAGCATTAGATTCTTGAGTCAGTGGGGAGTGAGATTCGAAGGGGGAGGGCGAGAGGAGGCTTTCAATTAGGCTATCTAGGAACCCTCTATAATTATCTTTTAGTGTCAATTCCTAAATTTTTAGAATCTCGACGGAGTTTATATGAACATTTACATAAGAAGTAGCTTAAGAAAGTTGACTAGTAATCAAACCTGAGGAAGCATCCTTGGTATATCTGCTTGAGGGCAATCATGTTTAATTTGTGTGAGGCCAGCATCAAAGCAAGCAACACAGTCTGCATTAGATAAATAGTTCCTGCACTGTACCAGACCAAAGACATCAGTATAATACGCTGTTGCAAAGTGTGCGTTTGATAACTGTTTTCTCATGTCTCCGAATGTCTTATTAAAATTGCTAAAGAAAATCGACAAGTCATTCGTTGTGTTGGAATTACTGCACTGTCGAAGCAACTCTTCTGCTTGGGGGTCTGATCGAACTCCTTGCATGATCATCAATACAATAAAAAATATTGCACTGTCGAAGCAACTCTTCTGCTTGGGGGTCTGATCCTCATTTCTTGAAGAAGACCAAGACCAAGGACTTGCACCCTCGGCTGTTTTAGAATCCTGGTTCTCGAAGTGATGGCTCTATGTACATCAGGGCCGATGTGAATTTAAGTACTGTAATTTGCATTATTTGTAGCTAATCTATAGAATATTATCTGATCATTAAGTTAAAATTAATTAAAACGCATTCCTCCACAAAACAATAAGGACTCGAGGATCAGATCTAAATTATGATTGCTAAATTACAATGCTGCCCTAGATATATTAGAGTGACTCGGTCAGCCAATTTTGGTCTTCGTGGAAGACAAGTTGTCTAGTTCAGCAACAATTTTTCTTATGGTCGCAATCATGTTGTGTTCTGTTCACATACTGTTTGATATATATTAGGCGTTCTTTATTTTTCGTGTCTGTGTATTCGAAATATCAAATTCATAAATTGAAATTTCTGTATAATTAGCAAACTTCCATAAAATTGTCCGTATACTTTTCCTTGTTGGTGTTTGTTGGCTTGGCAGAGAATACTATTCTAAATTTTATCAAGACAGCATAATTATTAATAGGCTTAATGACCTTTTGATCCCTTAAATATGACAGTGTGTACCCATCGACCCTTAACTAAAAAACTCGTCTCATTCAGCCCTCATAGTGTGTCATCGTGTACCTATTAACCTTTTTTCCTATTTTTTTTCAATAATACCCATGCACGATATATATACCTTTTAACCCTTAAAAGTACTAAGTTTGTAAACTCTTGAAGCTTCAAGTTCCTTGGAGTAAATCCTGAATATGTAAGTAGCTCCTATACCAGTTATGATCGTAAAAGATGCAAAAAGAGAGTGAGAGTCATCGACCACAAAAAACATGTAATGTAAACTCAAGCATGCTGCCTTTAGCAGAAGAACCTAAGTTTCCTGTTATTGTTAGCTAATCATGCTGCTAGTATCTGTCAAGAAGGTAAGTTACACTCTAATCAGCATGACCTCCTCTTAGAATTTAGAATTTATCTACTGCATCCTGGTAAACAACATACTTTTATAAATGTAATACATTAAAAAAAAACATGCCTTAAAGCTACGCTCTATTCTTCATTTACAGAAGAAATAAATAAACTTTTTGACACATGAATCTTTAGCACTTATAAATTTAAACCAGACCTCGATGTGATGCTGTCTCATCCAGTTTCTTCGCTGTGAAAAATTATTCTCATCGCTTATTGGTATCAGTGTATGTTTGATCAATTAACTTTCGAGTAATGCTAGTTTTCCAGTAGAGTACAACTCCATCCATCAATTCACAATCACCAAAATTTACGGGTTATTATTAAGAGGTTGGCCCTCAAAGTTTCTTCGAAAATACACAGGAACCCTCAAAGTATAAAAACGTACCTCTGGGCCACTAAAGTATGGCTTTTGTATGTATCGGCCTTTTTTCCGACAATTGGAGATAAAAATTACATATCGGCCGTTCGGCATAGGATAATATCAGAACATATGTGTTAATGTGTACAAATGTGCATACTTTAAGGGTCAATATATTAATATTGTTATGTTATAGAAAATGGCAAAATAATGCAATTTCGCTTATTTTTTGGCCTAAAATTATATTTTTAAATATTATTTATTTTATTTTGTTTGTTTCGTATTAAAATTCAAACGTCCTATTTTGATACAAACCTAAAAACTCGAAAAAAATAAAGTACAAAATTATGTTATATTAAGGTCCAAAATGACCAAAAAAACTAAATTTTCATAAGAACTTATCATGATAGGCATTTTGAGAGCGTAAAAAAATATGTTTTTATATAAATTTTTTTTTCTTTTTTTGTTCTATATTAAAATTTGAACGTACTACTTTGGTACAAGCCAAAAATGATGAAAAAAATAAAATGCCGAACTATGTTATTTTAGATTCGTAAATGACAAAAAATCACAATTTTCTTAAAAACTTATGTCTAGCCATTTTCACAGGCATCAAAATTATATTTTACATATTTTTTTGCATTTTTTATATTTTATTAAATTTGAACGTCCTACTTTGGTGCAAGTCAAAAAACTTGAAAATATATATTGCAAAACTATGTCATTTAAAGGTCCGAAAATGATAAGTACGCTTAATAGAAACATTAAAGATTTTTTTTACTAGAATGTGTAAAGGTGTATAATAATCCAAACTTCAAGGGCCAAAATGTTCATACTATTTTTATGTAATGTACAAAGCAATGAAAATGACAAATTTGCCCCTCAACCGATTTAATAATAATGACTTTGAACGGAAAAAGGGTTGGGATGTACATCAGACATACTTCAGTGGCATGGAGGTAGAGCTGTCAATGGATCGGATCTGGATCGGATCGGCCTTGATCCATATCCTGATCCATTTAATTTTACCGGATTCGGATCGGATCATAGCCGGATTTTTTATAGCCCGATCCATATCCGGATCCGTTAGGATCACGGTTAACGGATCGGAGCTCCGATCCGTTAATATTTTAAAAACATATTTTAAAAACATATTTTACTCAAATTCAAATTCAAACATCACTAAACATTTCACAAAGTTGAAATGCAAATTTAACACCAACATTAATTTACAGATTACACAATAAATTAAAATCTAATTACAATCCGAAAACTAAAACACAGAATTTGAATGTCCAACTATCCTAAATACACTTGCTTGCCATACAACCATCGAAAGTTTGTAACCATTCAGCAATAAATCTGAAGCTAGTTTATGTGCCTTACATTTCATTGTCTTTTGTGTCAATTTTATAAATAAAAGAGAGGTCTAGTTTATACAAGTAAAAGAGAACTGTTTTGATTTAATTGGTAAAAATATTTGATATATTTAATATATAACATATTTATTATATATAATATATAAATTAAATATATATAATATATAATCGGATCGGATCGTTAACGGATCGGATCATGTTAAATCCATATCCGATACTAATCGGATCGGATCGTTACCGGATCGGATTTTTAACGGATCGGATTTATTTTGTAGTGATCCATATCCGTTCCATTAGCCTTCGGATCGGATCGGATCGGATCGGATTTCCGATCCATTGACAGCCCTACATGGAGGTAAGTTTCGTACTTTGAGGATTCCTGTGTATTTTCAGTGTATTTTCAGTAGAACTTTGAGGGTCAACCTCTTAATAACCCAAAATTTACTCTAGAAGCAGAAGAATTTATCTTGATTACATATGCTACCTATCACTAATAATTAATTTGTATCTTCTGAAGTTATCATTAAAAATGACAAGTGGAATCAAATCACACAAAAGTGTGGCACTACTTTCAGGTCCAGTAATATGGCAAAATGTGGTAAAAGTGTTCGAATTTCGACGTGGTGTACTGAGCTTACTCAATATTCAAAGGTCTGAAACTTGATTCTGAATATATGTAGCATAGCTACAAATTTAATTGAACTGAGCTAGCTGCATAGCAATAGCCTAGTGCCTAAAAGGGTAAAAGATTAAACTACACAAACTTGGTACTTCAAGAGTTCAAGGACTAAAAAGTATATATTGTGCAAGGGTATTGTTGGAAGAAAAATAGGAAAAAGGGTCAGTGGGTACACGATCATATATAGTGAGGGCTGAATGGGACGAGTTTTTTTTAAGGATTGATGGGTACGAACTGTCATAGCCAAAAGGTCATTAAGCCAATATTAATATGTACAAAACATAGGTTGTCAAAATAGTGAAAACTGATAACAAAAGAACTTAGCACATTTCTTACAGTTCAGTAATTTTGTGACAATTTTGATGCTCATAGTTTGCATATGCATAATCACACTTACTTTACCTACTGTACTTTGCGAGTTGTGAGTCCAGTATCTAACAACTAATTCTGTAAACTTTTAGTTTCGGTTGAATCAAATTTGCTTCCATGTTTAAAGACAGGCTCAATCTTCAAGTCCGTTCCCCGCAGAGACATACAACTACAAGGAAAACAACCTTTACCAGCACATACTGTCAATTACCAGAAGCAGAGCTGTGGAATACATCGGATATGGTGTTCTAAACCACTGGAGGCAAAAATCATTTTGAGATGACTGTCAAAACTGTAACATCAGACAATGCCTTTGAATTCTATGATTGTGCATGTAACAACTTCTATGAATAAATTAATGAGTTTACAACAGATGTCGAAGTTTGAGGGAAAAACATAACTGTGTTAGAGGTTGCAAAGAGTAATGAGGTTCCATTAGGTTCTGCACTTGTGTCACGAGGTGATAGCGGTTCACAGTATTGGATGTCGTAAATCGAGTCCCTACATTTGTTTTGCAAAACAAATCTCTACTCTAAGTGCCGCTGCAAAAATCAGTCTTTGGAGGTCTCAAATTCGAGTCTCTCCTATCCCTAAAGATGGAACGAGATCCCCGCATTGTAAATTCAAATTTTCGTATTTTTATAGTTGGCACATCTCTTGGCGGTGTACCAAGTACTTTTTCAAGTTTTATTTTGTGTGTACCAAGTCCTCTTCCGAAATCAGTTTGTGTACAAAACTCTTTTTAACAAGTTTTTCCGGTATTAAATGTCAATATGGATGTCACATATGCCAACTTATTATGGGCAAATTTGGCTAATAGATAATAAACTAACTTATAGCTTATAAACCAGTAATAATAATTTATGAAGGGTGTTTGTCACCAACTTATAAACCAACTTATAACTTATATGTTTATAAATTGAATGTTAGTAACAACGTACATTTTCCTTAACTTATTGACTTATTGTTTGATTTATTTGTCTTTTAGTATTTCATATTTTTACATTTGTGTTTTTAAATGTTTTTTTTAATTTAAAATGTATGTATTTAGCTCATTGTATTTAATAATTATTTTTAAAATGTAAATTAACAAATTTGTAACTAACTTATAAGTAAATTTATCCAAACACCTAAGAATTTATCCACTTATCACTTATACGACACTTATTCATTTTAAGGTATAAGTCAATTTTTTTAATATACCCCAAACATGCCCTCATAGGAGTAAAATATTTGTTCTATTGTTTTTGTCGTAACAATTTTTATAGCGAATCAAGAGAGTTGATGAAGCTGAATTTAAAGTCTTCAGCTAGACTTGCAGAGAAATAAAAGGGAGAGAAGAGAGAACGTTGAGGAAGAAAAACAAGTTTATCAATTCTATTCCTTTCTCAGTTCTCCAGAACTCATATAACTAGGGTTGTACTCAACAAAAGAGAACATATCTCAACCATACACCAGTACTCATACATACGTGGACGCTAGAAGTCCTTATGATTGAAAACTAATAAACAATATAATCTATGTGAACAATTATTTAGCTTTTCCTCTACCAATCTTGCCCTTGATAAAGTCTTTCATCCATGCCGGCTCCTTGACTTTCTAAGTTTGTCCAATGTCAAAATATCTTCCAACTCAGCATCATCAATTTCTTTGTCCTCATTTACTTTGTCATTCTCAACTTCATTGTCCAAAGAGAGCAATCCAGCTCTTTCTTGTTCAGCTTCCAGAGTCAGTTCTACCTCATCACTCGCTACATTACCCACCCTTTCAACAACAATTACCTCAAGGTGTAAACTTGGGTATATCCTTTTGAATTCTGTTTGATCAACCCATGTAGCATCTTCTATTGGCAAAGATTCCCATTGAATAAGTAACTGAGGAACTGTAATATCCCGTAATTTTTAGATTAATAATATATAATAAAAGAAAAAAGGATTAAAATTGGAAAAAGAATTGGATTTAAAATTAAATTAGACTAATGAGCCTAATTTGGATCAGATTTGAACACGGGTAAGTAGTAGGTTTGGATTTAGGGTTTGGTTACGTTATATAAACATCAGGTTCTACTTCTTCGTCTTTGTTTGTAAAATTCGTAGGGCTTTTTCTCACACAAATCAGCTGTCTTGTAAATTTCGTAGTTAATTCATCGTAAATCTGAATTCGTTGATTCTGGACTTTTCAGGAAGCTATTTCAATTTCCTACAACTTCTATTTCATAGTGTTTTCCCGGATTATGCTCTGAACTGTTCTTAAAATCACAAAACACAAACAGATCTTGTTTTTCAGTTTCTGTTCAAATTCAGCAGACGTTTTATTCAATTCCCGATTCGTTATAAGTCCGATTTTGATGAGTCATATCTTTTCGGAAAGGTATTTTCGTTCTCTACGACTTTCGACCTTTGAGTTTTTCATGAAAACATCGTTTAGAGGGTCAAAAAGGCTAAATACAGTTCTGGTCAGAATTGAATATACGATCTAGGATGCGTTGAGGTAAGTTTCCGGTCGATTTTCCTAGTGTTTTCGAAATTATGTGTTATATGTATATATTTGCTTATACAACTTGGGCTAACTGAGATTATATTTTGAATTAATGATGTGTTTATTTGATATGTGTTATGTGTAAGCAATAATAGTCTTTGAATTCGGATTTGTGTCATGGTTTGTGAAAATATCGAATAAGAATAAGAATAAGGACCGAGTCACCGGGTTGTAGTGACAGTTTTCTGAAAATTTAGGACCGTTATCACCGGGTTGTAGTGATCGTGGCATGAATTTTGGGTTTTGAGTTATTATTGTTATGTGGTATCGTATTTATCGAATAAGAATAAGAATATGTGAATCGAAACTATGTATTGTGTATCGTTATTGTATCGTATTGAATATCGTATTATCTTGTATGTATACATGTTATTTGCCCGACTAGTTGGATCGATTGGTTTCTTGCTGGGCTGTATAGCTCATTCCTTACATTTTCAGGTTGCCGTTAGAACAAGTGGATGTGTTTTCGAGTTCGAGGATCTTAGGTTTGGACTAGATTGGCTTGGATTGTCATCGTTAGCTGCGCTTTTGTAATTGTTAGCTTTGTAATAGAACTTTTGTCACGCTTCCGTCTGTAATTGTCATTGTATAGTACTTTATTTAAGTTTTGTATTTAGAATTAATAGTCCGAAAAGTCGGGCTGTTACAGTTGGTATCCAGAGCAGGCTGTCATTCGGAGTGTGTTAGGTATGAGACTAATACATTCTCTAGGGTGCGATCTTGTGGACTATAGATTAAGTTTGACTTATGGGAGATTAGTGGGTAGACGCGTCATGTGATAGGATTGTTGTGAATTTGGGGACCAAATTATTTTTAAGGAGGGTAGTATGTAATATCCCGTAATTTTTAGATTTATAATATATAATAAAAGAAAAAAGGATTAAAATTGGAAAAAGAATTGGATTTAAAATTAAATTAGACTAATGGGCCTAATTTGGATCAGATTTGAACACGGGTAAGTAGTAGGTTTGGATTTAGGGTTTGGTTACGTTATATAAACATCAGGTTCTACTTCTTCGTCTTTGTTTGTAAAATTCGTAGGGCTTTTTCTCACACAAATCAGCTGTCTTGTAAATTTCGTAGTTAATTCATCGTAAATCTGAATTCGTTGATTCTGGACTTTTCAGGAAGCTATTTCAATTTCCTACAACTTCTATTTCATAGTGTTTTCCCGGATTATGCTCTGAACTGTTCTTAAAATCACAAAACACAAACAGATCTTGTTTTTCAGTTTCTGTTCAAATTCAGCAGACGTTTTATTCAATTCCCGATTCGTTATAAGTCCGATTTTGATGAGTCATATCTTTTCGGAAAGGTATTTTCGTTCTCTACGACTTTCGACCTTTGAGTTTTTCATGAAAACATCGTTTAGAGGGTCAAAAAGGCTAAATACAGTTCTGGTCAGAATTGAATATACGATCTAGGATGCGTTGAGGTAAGTTTCCGGTCGATTTTCCTAGTGTTTTCGAAATTATGTGTTATATGTATATATTTGCTTATACAACTTGGGCTAACTGAGATTATATTTTGAATTAATGATGTGTTTATTTGATATGTGTTATGTGTAAGCAATAATAGTCTTTGAATTCGGATTTGTGTCATGGTTTGTGAAAATATCGAATAAGAATAAGAATAAGGACCGAGTCACCGGGTTGTAGTGACAGTTTTCTGAAAATTTAGGACCGTTATCACCGGGTTGTAGTGACCGTGGCATGAATTTTGGGTTTTGAGTTATTATTGTTATGTGGTATCGTATTTATCGAATAAGAATAAGAATATGTGAATCGAAACTATGTATTGTGTATCGTTATTGTATCGTATTGAATATCGTATTATCTTGTATGTATACATGTTATTTGCCCGACTAGTTGGATCGATTGGTTTCTTGCTGGGCTGTATAGCTCATTCCTTACATTTTCAGGTTGCCGTTAGAACGAGTGGATGTGTTTTCGAGTTCGAGGATCTTAGGTTTGGACTAGATTGGCTTGGATTGTCATCGTTAGCTGCGCTTTTGTAATTGTTAGCTTTGTAATAGAACTTTTGTCACGCTTCCGTCTATAATTGTCATTGTATAGTACTTTATTTAAGTTTTGTATTTAGAATTAATAGTCCGAAAAGTCGGGCTGTTACAGGAACCCAATGATTATTTACTAGTTTTTTTCTCGTTGAAAGAACAACAATTAGTCTAATCAGGGGCTACTGCTACCAGGAAGCTCAGTGGGTTGTACTGAAATATCGCCGTGGAATTTTTTTAGCAATGACACATGAAAAACGGGGTGGATCTTTGAGAATTCTTAAAGTTGAAGTTTATATGCAACCTTACCAATTTTCGCTATGACAGGAAAAGACCTAAAGTATCGTTTGCAGATTTTGAGTTAATCTTTGTGCTACAGTTTGTTGACAGTATGGCTGCAACTTTACAAGCACTAAATCACCCACTTCTAATGAAAAATATGTTATGTGTTTATCTGATTGATACTTCATTCGTCTTTGTGATGCTTCCAAGGTTTCCTGCAAGATTTTTAACTTCGCATCTCTAGTAGCTGTTAACGGAGGAATTTGGTATTAACAAAGTTTGAGGTTTATCGCCGGAATCAAGATCTATGACGGTGGTTCTTCACCAGAAAATCGCCAGAGTGTGGTGGTTGTGATGAATTGGGGGCTGAGATTGTAAGGGTTTCTTGGTGGTGGCTCGCTGAGCTCTTCTCTTCCAACCCTTTACAATGTGCCTACGTACCCCGTATTTATAGGGGATCAAGCCCAACGTAGTTCTTGGAGAGCAAGTAACCTATATGGGCTGGTTTCTGATTTCCGAGGCCCACTAGGATACCTGATCCATCTTCTGGAATTGGTCTTCGACTCGCTTTAGGAATGTCCAACGATGAGGCCTAGTCACAAAGGCCCAAGGCTCAACTACAGTCGAGGGACTTCACGGATACGGCATCGACCCAACTTAGGAGCCGACACTAACCGCTACCAGCTGTCTCCCTGACCAAAGTAGTTGCAGGTATAGCCATGACTTACCCCAAATGCCAGACGCATCCTTGTCCCCCGAATGAGAAGCACCCACCAGATTGCAGGACAAGTGATCCCAAGCGTTTGGGTGCAAAGTGCAGGATTACTCCAAAGTTCCCCAATGAGGACGCGCCAATTGAGTACAGGAACAGAGCTCCCAAAGCACACACCAAGATTCACCCCACATCCCCAATGAGGATGCGCCCATTGAATACAGGAGGAGGTCTTCAATCACCAGGCATACCCCTGGAGGCCTTCAACACAGAAATCATCACCAGGAAAACCCCTGGAGGCCTTCAACAACGGACATCCCTCCCTTAGGGCTCATCCTAAGGGAGAAGTCTTCAATATCTTGCCAGTATCAAGCCAATAGAGCCATCCTTCACCATCAAGTAGCTATTTCAAACCAAGAGGACGCGCCCTCAAGGGGTGGATGGCCTAAAGGGGCGCACCCTTACCCCTATGAGGGCAAGCCCTAAGTCTTCCATATGCTAATCCCATGTTAGTCTAGTTGTTATTCTCTGTCAAGTCATTCATTCATGTCAAGTTGTCAGTCCACACCAAGAGGACGCGTCCTCAAGGGTTGGACGACCAGAGGGCGCGCCCGCACCCCTATGATGACAAGCCCTGAGCCTCCGTTTACTAGTTCAATCCCTAATTGCATCTTGGATATCCTCAATTGATTATTACTTGACCCGAATCTACCCTAAAAATCCAATAACGAATTTTGGCTATAACAACTACCCCCCAATTCCATGTGAAATCGGAGATGAAGTATGGAATTTCTAATCTTCAAAGTGCCAAAAATCTTTGTAACCTTGTCTCCTTCAGGGCGCGCCTTCATGTTCTTTCCACATCCGACCTCTAAGCCTATATGAGCGAACCCGGCATAGGAAACAAGAGGCATTATGCACAAGTATAAACCTCTCTTATACACCACAGCTTATGACGAAGTATAATCTCCTAACAATGATTTGGAGATCAACCCAAGTCTTCCACTTCTCCCATAACACAAAAATTTAAGTCTTTCATCCCAAAATTGCTCTCCTTTGGGCGTGCGCTAGACTGTAGGCGCGTCCTCCTTCAAGAATTCCATTAATAGACTAACACAATAATATGCACATTAGAGATTCACCTTAGACCATCAACATTGTAGGGTGAGCCTTGAGAGGGAGGCGCGTCTATAGCCCAAGTAAGATCACTGGCCTTCAAGTAATAAAAAACCCTTGGAGGCAGGGATGACGTGTCATGACGATGAAGGTAATCTTTCCACCAGCAACACAATTTCTAACACAATGACAATTTTTTCAGCAATCACCGTGTAACTCTACTCATATTGCTTGTTTATCTTCACTTTCCCAAAATAAACTGGATTCTGTTTGTAAAATTCGTAATCTGACTTCTAGGCCTGTTTCTGAACTTCTCCAATTGGAATCTTGATTTTGGACTACTTTTGGATTGTAGAAAATCCTGTTATCTTCGTAGGGGCTGTAAGACCGTATGATTCTGATGTCTAGAACTCCAATTATGGCCTAAACAGCAATGTATGCGCGTGTAGATCAATAAATCCGAATTTACTTGTATTTTATGTCCAAATAACTCTAATTCCTTCCAAGTTTAGGAATTCTCTATTTCCCTTCCTACCAATCTTGTTATACTTGTATATTCTTCATATTGTCCCATGTCAAGGCATACTTGGAAAAAACACATCAAACGGTGCTGATGGGATCTCATTCTTCGGAGGGCGCGCCCTAAACGGGCTAATATGTTTTCTTCTTTAATTTAACCAATAGAAAAGCAATTTGACAGGACATCTGTCTTTCAAGGAACAGTTGCAGAAAACACTTTTCAACCTTGTATGTATGAGGGTGCGCCCTGATGATAAGGCGCATCCACAAGCTTCAACTTTTTCTTTAAGGCTTTGGGAGTATGTCTTCCATACCACTGAGTGCACTTCTTCCATTTCAGGGAGAATCTATGCTTCTGTCTTCTTGACCCCTTAAAGATAATGAGGACGTGTCCTCTAAAAACGTGCCTCCTGATAATGAACAAGATATCACTTCTCTTCCCAAGTATCAGGGAAATTAATCTTCTGGGACCGATGTTGTTCCTGAAAAGCCTTTGGACGATGTTGCTAAAACAAGTGATACTACGGATGAAAACATCTCCACTTCTCTTGCTGATGACACTCAGGACGCGTTCTGAGGCTTGATATGACCTTTATTCCTTTTGCTAAGTCTTCTGAACATTATTGAGGTGCAGGTCCTCACTTCTAAGCCTTGTAAGTTGTATTTGATTTGTCTGTGCTTTCGGTAACTCCATGGGATATGTTTCCCGGAATTATATTCTCTTGTTGCATTATCTTGCTTGTCATACTTGCATGTCAACTAGGAAGAGTTTCGTATTTTATCATCTAACTGAAGGCGCGTCGTCCTAGAGGACGCGTCACCCTAGAGGGCACGCCCTATATAAACAAACCATCTCGAAAGTTTTCAAAATTTCATCACCTCAACTAGAACTAGGGAAAGTGTATATGAACTACCCCCCTAGACTAGGAGGTAATTAATTTACCTTGTAGGCTATTATTCAGTCATTTCCCGTCTTCAATCAACTATTAGTAGAATAGTGAACCAAAGCATCACTTTGTTGAAACTACTCCATCAAGCGCTTACATGACTATTCGGGGGCCTCACCCTCAAAAGTTTCATTAAAACTTTAGGGGGCACTCTCCGGTCACAAAATACTTCGAATCTTGACCCACGAAAGGGGCATCTCAATATGAGGCATCTCTGGAAGAGGCATCCTATGAAGGGGAATATTAATCACTACTATCTTTTATATAATTTATCGTGTAGAAGGCCTTCACCAGACTAGCCTAGGGCCGCACCTCAGCGCCTTTATCCGGCGAAGGGGCACACAAAAGGCGTCAATTGTATCTTCAAACATCGTTTCATGAAGAAGCATCCCCGTAAGGATACTCTGTTATTCATAGGAAGGGTCGGGAGATGCATTAGTACTACCCCCCAGTATCGTGAGAGCGCGCCCTCTTGCGTAGGGCGGCCTATATGGACGAGGGCAATGTCAAAGTCCCTTCTAATCTTCTAATCCATTTGAAAATAGCATTTTTCTGTGGAGGGGCTCACTCATGACCTTGGGGCCGCATCCTGCTGATCAGGGGGCACATCCTAAGATCCATGGGGCCTCTACTCAAATATTCTTCTTCTTGCTGCAACCTGTGGGATTGTACAATCATGCTTAAAGTCGAAGCCTTGGCATATGAGGTTGATACACTTGTGACGCGCCTTAAAGGGCATGTCTTCTATTATTGAGGATGTGACGACGCGTTCTCTGAAGATAAAAGTCTTGTCTTTTCGGAGGGGCTCACTCATGTCCATGGGGCCTCGACCTGTAGGTAAGGGGCACTCACTGTGGACCAGGGGGCCGCTCTCCTATGTCATCCATTGAATTATCACGTGAAGGGGCTCACTCATATCCATGGGGCCTCGACCTGTAATTAGGGGGCTCTCACTATGGAATACGGGGCCTCTGCTTCCAATAGCTTCCTTTCCTCTAAAATTCAAGTAATGAATTCTTCACACGGAGGGGCTCGCTCATGTCCACGGGGCCTCAACCTATAATTCTTTCAAGAATCAGGGGGCGCACTATGTGAATCATGGGGCCGCTCTCCGATATTATCAATTGAGTTGTCACATGAGGGGGCTCACTCATGACCATGGGGCCTCAACCTGTAACCAGGGGGCACTCTCTTTGGATCACGGGGCCTTGCCTCCCTATTACCTTCCTCTAAAAATCGCTGGAGTTCATGTTGAGCAGTAACTCTTTTTCCTGAGGGTACGCCACGGAGGAAGGACGTGTCCTGAAAGACCAGGAAGCCGTACAAGTCAATCATCTCTCCATGTACTCGTTGGAATTTGTCTGAACATAGGAGTAGTTTCGGAGTGAGCGCCATGAAGGAAGGACACACTTGAGAGACGACAAAGGGGATCAAGTATTGGAGCTTGTCTGGTCATTTCTTCATTAGAATTGTTTGTAGACATTTCTCCATTGGACGCGTCCTCGGGGAGAAACGATCCTTGGGACCTTAGACATGCTGAGAAGGCATCTTTGAAGTAGAAGACGCGTCCTTTCAGGTTGGGACGTATAGCTTGATAATTCTTGAGATATTCTTCCAAGTAGGAATTTTCCACCTGTCAAAAAACTCAATAATCGAAAATTTCACAAAGTACCTGGAGGACGCGTCCTAGAGGCATGGACGTGAGCAACCGCCGAATCATCATAGAAGTTGTTGGAACCATCTGATCCTCGAGCATCACCCTTAGGGCACGCCCTAAGAGTTATTGGGGATTTTCCTTCATCTTCTTCCTACAACAACTCAAGGAACAAAGAGCAAAACCAAAACTAGTTAGGTGTTACCTTGAGGGCGCGTCCAGAATATGATGACGTGCTCCCGATAGTTGCGCCTTCTTTTTAGGATCTTGCTCGGAATCACCCCCCAGTATACATGAAAACTGTCACCTTCAAGTATACATGGAAATATCCTTCACCATCTTTGGATCTTCCTCCTTGCCGCCAGCATGAAGTAGTACCCATGGCCATCCTCCAAATCTTAGCAGACCTTCTTCTAAGAACTTTCATCATGATGAGATATCTCTTCCTCCTAAGATTATGATCTTGATCAGCGCCCCTCCTTCTAGCGCCAATTTGTTAACGGAGGAATTTGGTATTAACAAAGTTTGAGGTTTATCGCCGGAATCAAGATCTATGACGGTGGTTCTTCACCAGAAAATCGCCAGAGTGTGGTGGTTGTGATGAATTGGGGGCTGAGATTGTAAGGGTTTCTTGGTGGTGGCTCGCTGAGCTCTTCTCTTCCAACCCTTTACAATGTGCCTACGTACCCCGTATTTATAGGGGATCAAGCCCAACGTAGTTCTTGGAGAGCAAGTAACCTATATGGGCTGGTTTCTGATTTCCGAGGCCCACTAGGATACCTGATCCATCTTCTGGAATTGGTCTTCGACTCGCTTTAGGAATGTCCAACGATGAGGCCTAGTCACAAAGGCCCAAGGCTCAACTACAGTCTAGGGACTTCACGGATACGGCATCGACCCAACTTAGGAGCCGACACTAACCGCTACCAGCTGTCTCCCTGACCAAAGTAGTTGCAGGTATAGCCATGACTTACCCCAAATGCCAGACGCATCCTTGTCCCCCGAATGAGAAGCACCCACCAGATTGCAGGACAAGTGATCCCAAGCGTTTGGGTGCAAAGTGCAGGATTACTCCAAAGTTCCCCAATGAGGACGCGCCCATTGAGTACAGGAACAGAGCTCCCAAAGCACACACCAAGATTCACCCCACATCCCCAATGAGGACGCGCCCATTGAATACAGGAGGAGGTCTTCAATCACCAGGCATACCCCTGGAGGCCTTCAACACAGAAATCATCACCAGGCAAACCCCTGGAGGCCTTCAACAACGGACATCCCTCCCTTAGGGCTCATCCTAAGGGAGAAGTCTTCAATATCTTGCCAGTATCAAGCCAATAGAGCCATCCTTCACCATCAAGTAGCTATTTCAAACCAAGAGGACGCGCCCTCAAGGGGTGGATGGCCTAAAGGGGCGCACCCTTACCCCTATGAGGGCAAGCCCTAAGTCTTCCATATGCTAATCCCATGTTAGTCTAGTTGTTATTCTCTGTCAAGTCATTCATTCATGTCAAGTTGTCAGTCCACACCAAGAGGACGCGTCCTCAAGGGTTGGACGACCAGAGGGCGCGCCCGCACCCCTATGAGGACAAGCCCCGAGCCTCCGTTGTACTAGTTCAATCCCTAATTGCATCTTGGATATCCTCAATTGATTATTACTTGACCCGAATCTACCCTAAAAATCCAATAACGAATTTTGGCTATAACAGTAGCTAAAGTGACATCTAAAGCTTCAACTTGAGATGTACCTGGTATTGAATTATAGTTCCACTCAGCAAGTCCCAAATACTTATGCCATAAACGAGGTTCACTAATAACAAAGCACATCAAATACTGCTCCACACACTTATTAACAATTTCGGATTGACCATCCGTTTGTGGATGATACACTGAAGATATTTTTAAAGTGGTGCCCTGTAGAAGAAAGAGTTCTTTCTAAAATTTCGAAAGAAAAATGGAATCTCTGTCACTAACAATTGCTTTTGGAATACCATGAAACTTCCCAACAATTTCCCAAAATAACTCCGGAACTTTAGATGCAGTATAGCTAGTAGACAAAGCACCAAAATGAGCTAGTTTTTACAATCTGTCAACTACTACAAAAATAGTGGTATAGCCTTGTGAAGTAGGAAGGTGAGTAATAAAATCCATACTTACTTCCTTCTAGATCTATTGAGGTATCTCCAATGGTTGTAAGAGGCCGTATGGACTGGTATTTAGAGCCTTAACTTGCTGACATATGACACACATTTTTATGTAACTACTAACATCAGTTCTCATATTTTGCCAATAAAAGTTAGCACTTAACCACATATTTGTTTTGTGGATGCCTCCATGACCTCCAATTGGCGAGCAATGAAATTCTTTTATTAATGCATCCTTCAGTGGTGAACCTGTTGGTATATAAACCCTCCCACGAAACAAAAATAGACCATCACATATTGTCCAGTGCTGAGCATTTTTCCAGTCCACATCTTTAAGTCCAATTGTTTCCGCTTGCTCTCTTTTAATATCCTCTACCAACAAAAACTTTGGTATACTGATGGCCAGGAATGTTTGACCCTGCCCCTTGTGATCCGGCCGACGAGAAAGGGCATCAGCAACTGCATTATTAGCTCCTGGTTTGTAAATGATATCATAATCATAGCCCAACATCTTTGTTAAGTAATATTGTTGTTCAGGAGTTTGAACAACTTGATGCATCAAGCTCCTTAAACTTTGTTGATGCATCAAGCTCCTTAAACTTTGTTGATCAGTGTATATGAGAAACTTGCCCCTAACAAATAATGCCTCCATTTTGTTATTGCTATTGTGATTGCATAAAGCTCCCTTAAATAGGTCAAAGCCTTTTGCATTCTTGGGCATAACGTTTTACTGAAGTAAGCAATAGGGTGTTTATCTTGAAGCAAGACTGCTCCAACAACCACCATTGATGCATCAGTTTCTATAATAAATTGTTTGGTAAAGTCAGGAAGTGAAAGTACCGGAGCTTATGTAAGGGAAATTTTTAAATTTTGAAAAGCTTCTTCTGCCTTATCACTCCATTTAAATGCCTCTGTTTTCAGTAAATCAGTCAATGGTGCAGCAATCAAGGAATATCCTTTAATAAATCTGCGATAGTACCCGGACAGACCAAGAAAACTTCGTAGTTGCTTTAAGTTACCTGGTTGCGGCCACGAAACCATGGTTTCAATTTTTGAAGCATCAGGTTGCACACCCTTGTCACTGATTATATGTCCCGGATAATCAATGGTAGTTGCTGAAAATGTACACTTTGACAATTTGGCAAAAAATGAATTTTCTTGTAAGCATTGTAAGACTAGTTGCAGGTGAAGACATGTAAATTCATATCTCTGTTGTAAATTAAAATGTCATCAAAAAAGATAATCACAAACTTTCGAAGAAATTTCTTGAAGATGGTATTTGTTGTGCCCTAAATCTCACATGGGCTCAATTTAAAGCCCGCATATAATATAGGCCCAATCAGTATGGATTTGTTAAGGATTGGATGTATTGAAGTTCAGCTTCATAGTGCCAATGAGCGGCTTCAAGGTGTTCTGACTGCAGGAGAAGGTTCAGGGTGTTATGACTGCAGGCACAGGTTCAGGGATAACTCAGCAGCAGGGCAGGTGTTGAGGTTCAAGTAAAGAGTATTGAGGTTCAGGTGGTCCGAACCTCGGGGCTGTTACCAACTGACAAGTAACCAGGACCTCGGGAAGGCAGAGTACTAGTAGGACAAGGACTCAGCTACCTATACTTTAGGAACACGGATTTATACTTATAAAAGGACTCCTAAATCTGATTAAACACGCTGAATGTAGTAAATACAATCAGTATAGGACTTAAACTGATGGTTTCGGATAAGCATTAAATACATGAGGGTTTATAGGACTTAGTGGTGGATATGGACTAGGACACTGGAAAGCTCGGCTAGAGCTACCTAATTCGTCTATAACTCTAAGATGGATTATCTTAGAGTGGCCGAATTCATGGCAAGGAAGAAGTATAAACCTAATAGAACTACATGGGGCTTGATTCCTATAAATAGGATATGTAGGCACTTGACTAAAGGATTCGGATTTTCACTCTAGAGACGCATAAGGCTCGTGTACTCTCTGTGATACATATTCCGGCGAATTTACTGGTAGTGTAGGATTTACACTGCTTACTTCGACCGGTCACTACAAGAAAAACTGAATCAGACAACACTTATCCTACAACGCTCAGACGAAAAAGTGTTGCCTGAAATTTTTAGACAACGGTTTAAAATTCAGCAAAAATATGTATTGTCTATTGTTAGATATAATTGCTAATGTTTGTTTATCAGTGTTTAAGCAACAGGTATTTACAAGAGTTTATCAGAAGCCAGTCAGAGTTTAGTTAAACTCTGACAGGGTGAAGAGTTTAATTGAAGCCGGTCAGAGTTTAGTTAAAGTCTGACAAGGTGAAAGTTGAATTAGCTGTCGGTGCAGAATTGAAGATTCTAGAAGCAATATATTCTGAAGATGGAAAGAAGCAGAATATATTGATACAGCTAAGGAGATTAGACAGAAGACTGAAGCAATCCTTAATTGATAAGTTTTGTATAGCTAACTTATAGGAATATCAATTAGATAAGGATTGTATGAAGCTGTGTACTATATAAACACAGATAGGTTATCCCTAGAAGGGACGCGTGAATATTGATATATTATTCTTGTAACCTAGAAGCTCTTTGTGATTCATTAACATCATAAAGAGAGAAGCTGTTAATACGATTACAATTTTATTGATTCATAAACAGTGTTTTTAATTATCGTTATTCTCATACATACTTGATTATATTGTGTATTCGGCCTAACAATTGGTATCAGAGCCAAGGCTGTTTAATATATACAGTTTTACGATTCAAACACAGTCATAATCATGTCTGAAGAAAATCAAGCTGCTCCCAAGGCTGAACAGGTTAAGCCTAATTCTGTGAGTCGATATGAAACAATCAGGGTTCCGATTCTCAGGCCTGTAGAATATCCGATTTGGAAGGTGAAGATGACCATGTTTCTGGAGGCTACAGATCCAGAATATCTTGACAGAATTTATGATGGTCCTCATAATCCAACCAAACTAGCCCCTGTTGTTGATGGACAAGAACAAAAGACTGTTCCAAAGGAAAAGAAAGATTTGACTCCTGAGGACATCTCATCAATTGCAAAGGATGCAAAGGTTAGACATCTTCTCCACAGTGCGTTAGATAACGTTATGTCTAACAGAGTAATTGGCTGCAAGACTGCCAAAGAAATATGGGATGCTCTAGAAGTCAGATGCCAAGGAACAGGTGCTATTAAGAAGAATAGAAAGACAATACTCACACAGGAGTATGAGCACTTTGATTCAAGAACTAATGAAACCTTGACTGAGACTTATGACAGATTTTGCAAACTGTTGAACGATCTGTCTCTGGTTGATAAAGAATATGAACTTGAAGAGTCAAATCTCAAGTTTCTTTTATCTCTACCTGAAAAGTGGGATTTAAAGGCAACAACAATCAGAGATAATTATGATCTTGTTGATACAGATCTTGATGAGATCTATGGATTGTTAAAGACTCATGAACTTGAGATAGAACAAAGAAACAGGAGATCCAGCAAGAAGACAAAATCTATTGCTCTCAAAGTTGAGGAGAAGCCCATTAAGAAGGAATCATCAAGGAAGAAAGCCAAGGGAAAGGCTTTAGTCATAAAATCTGAGAGTGAGTCATCAAACTCTGATGATGATTCAAACTCTGATGAAGCTTCTGATTCTGAGGATGATGAAGAGGAAATGATGCAAATGGCTGCCTTGATGGTTAAGACATTTAAGAAGATGGGATTCAAGAACTTCAAGAAGGGTAAGAGATTCTCAAGGAGAGATTCAAATTCTGAGAAGAAGAATTTCAGAAAGTCTGATGGAAGGGATACCAAGTCTGGAAAGAAGGACAAATCTGAGATCCAGTGCTACAAGTGCAAAGAGATGGGTCACTATGCTCCAGAGTGCAAGAAAGGAAGAACTGAAAAAGCACTCATCTCTAAAGGCAAAGACTGGGCAGATACTTCAGATTCTGATGATGGAGTGAATTATGCACTCATGGCAACTGTCAAAGATGAAGTTGAGTCATCAGAAAATAAGGTACCTCTAACTACTTATGCTTATGATACTGATAATATTTCTGAATTAAGAATTTATCTTAAGAACATACATGTTAGTTATAGGGATCAGACTTTAGAGAATGAGAGGATCAAATCTGAGAATCTTAGTCTTAAAGAAAGAAACAAGTTTCTTGAAAGAGAACTTGAGAATATGAAGCAGATTCAAAAAGAAAGAGATGATGCTGTTTATGTAGAACAGGAGTTGCTAAAAAGATATAAGCAACTAGAATCTGATTTAGAGAAGGAAAGGAAAATAATCAAGACTTGGACAGATTCTGGAAGAGACACTCATCAAGTGTTTCAGACTGATTCTGTAGGTTTAGGTTATTGTGAAAATGATGAACTTAGGTTTAAAGACAAGGTTAAGGTAAAACCACAACTTAAACCTGTGAAATTTGTTCCAGAAGCCAATAAGTTAAAATCTGTTGTAATAAGGGAAGCTGATATGGAATCAGATGAATCTTGTGTCAAACAGGAAAATATTATAACAGAAAAACTTATGGAAATAGAAGCAGTTAGAAAACCAGTAAAAACTTGTGAAAAACAGGTTAATGTTGGCTTGATGACAGGAAAACAGTTCAATCATAAGCTTAAAGAGGTAAAGTCTGCCATAAAACCTAAAGGTTCCAAGAGAAATAGGAATGGAAAAGTAGGCATAAATAATAGAAATAATCATATGCCTAATGCTAGTGCCTCAAGAAAAACATGTTACAGTTGTGGTAGTTCTAATCATCTTGCTAGATTTTGCACTAAGAACAAACATATTAATACTTTACCTTCTACATCAGAAGTAAAGAATGATTATGTTAGAGTAAAACCACAGACTTTATGCAAACATTGTGGGAGCACTTGGCATTCTATTTACACATGTAAGAGTTATCATGCAATTTATCATAACTATTATGAGCTAAAACCCAACCTAAAATGGGTTAGAGCAAACTCTGCTAGTGTAAAATCTGACAATGTTAGTTTAAATTCTGATAATGTTGATTCCGCTGCAAAAGCTAACACTGTTAAGAAGGACAAAGGATCCAAGCAAGTCTGGATCCTTAAAACTAACACTTAGTGTTTGTTTGTGATTGCAGGGTATAATAGAGAGCACAATTATCTTGGACAGTGGATGCTCAGGACATATGACTGGAAACAAAGCCCTGCTATCAGACTTTGAGGAGAAAGCTGGCCCAAAAGTTTCCTATAGAGATGGCAACATAGGACACACTCTGGGATATGGCAATATCAATCTTGGAAGTGTCATCATCACAAATGTAGCTCTAGTCTCAGGACTCAAGCATAATCTGTTGTCTGTGAGTCAAATCTGTGACAGAGGAAACCATGTAGATTTTCATAGTGAATACTGTGAAGTTATCAGTAAATCTACTGGAAAAGTTGTTCTAGTTGGACACAGACGCAACAATATTTATGAAGCAAGTTTGGTAACAAACTCTGATGGAAATACAGTGTGTCTGACTGCAAAGATGTCAAATGAAGAGAGTTGGAACTGGCACAAGAAGCTCTCTCATCTCAATTTGAATAACATTAATGAGCTGATAAGAAAGGATCTTGTAAGAGGACTTCCAAAATCAATACTTAATCTAGATGGTCTATGTGATTCTTGTCAAAAGGCCAAGCAAAGGAAGTCATCTTTCAAGAGCAAATCTGAATCTTCAGTAGTGGAACCTTATCATCTTCTACATGTTGATCTCTTTGGACCAGTGAATGTGATGTCAATGGGCAGAAAGAAATATGCTCTAGTAATTGTTGATGAATATACTAGATATACATGGGTGTATTTCTTATCAAAGAAGGATGAAACTGCTCAAATTCTGATGGATCATGTAAATCTACTGGACAAAGGATCACAGCACAAAGTCAAAATAATAAGGAGTGATAATGGAACTGAATTCAGAAACTCAATAATGGAAGCTTTCTGCAAGGAAAGAGGAGTCAAACAAGAATTTTCTGCACCTGGAACTCCACAGCAAAATGGTGTAGTTGAAAGAAAGAACAGAACCTTAATTGAAGCTGCCAGAACTATGCTTGATGAAGCAAAATTACCAACTTATTTCTGGGCAGAAGCTGTTCAAACTGCTTGTTTTACTCAAAATGCAACTCTGATCAACAAGCATGGAAAAACACCATATGAAATGGTGAAAAACAAGAAGCCAAATTTGAAATATTTTCATATATTTGGATGCAAATGCTTTGTGTTGAAGACTCATCCTGAACAGTTGACAAAGTTCGAGTTAAAAGCTGATGAAGGAATCTTTGTTGGCTATCCATTGTCAACAAAAGCATTCAGAGTTTACAATCTGAGAACTAAGGTAATCATGGAATCCATACATGTGTCATTTGATGACAAGAAAATAATTGGACTTGAAAACAAGGATGGATATGATCAACTACGTTTTGAAAATGAAGATCTATTCTCTGATGATGTAAACTCTGACGAAGCAGGTTTGACAAACTCTGACGAAGCATACTCTGAACCTCTACTGGTAAATACTGAAGAAACTGAAAATTCTCAAACTGAACAAAATAGAGAACCAGTTGAGGGGGAGCGTGAAGAAGCTCAACAAGACACAGCAAGTGAGTCAGTTGAGGAAACTGATTCAAACTCTGACAGCTCAAACACTGAGCCATCCAACTCAAGGGGAGCCTCAGATACTGCAGAAAGTCAACGAATGAATCAGGAGAGCATGGATCAAGGGGGAGGATTCAATAATGATGCAAGAAACCACTTACCAACAGCAAGAAAGTGGACACAGGCACACACACCTGATCTCATAATTGGAGATCCTGATGCTAGTGTGAGAACTAGAAGTGCAACAAACAATGAGTGTCTGTATCATGCTTTCTTGTCTCAAACAGAACCAAAGAAAGTGGAGGAAGCTCTTCAAGATGCTAATTGGATTACAGCAATGCAAGAAGAGTTAAATGAATTTGAAAGAAATGAAGTCTGGACACTTGTACCTAGACCAAAGAATAGATCAATTGTAGGTACAAAGTGGGTTTTCAGAAACAAGACTGACAGTGAAGGTGTGATTACAAGGAACAAGGCTAGACTTGTGGCTAAAGGTTATTCACAACAGGAAGGAATTGACTATGATGAAACCTTTGCTCCAGTTGCAAGATTGGAGGCCATAAGAATTTTTCTGGCCTATGCTGCACACAAGAAGTTTAAAGTCTTTCAGATGGATGTAAAGAGTGCTTTTCTCAATGGGAAGCTTGAAGAAGAAGTGTTTGTTGAACAACCACCAGGATTTGTAGATTCCAAGCATCTAGATTATGTCTACAGGCTTGACAAGGCATTATATGGACTAAAGCAAGCACCAAGAGCATGGTATGAAACTCTTGCTCAGTTTCTTTTAGAAAGTGGGTTCACAAGAGGTACAATTGATAAAACCTTGTTTTATTTCAATTCTGGTGATGATTTGCTTTTAGTTCAAATTTATGTAGATGATATTATTTTTGGATCTACTAATGACAAACTTTGTAAGAAGTTTGCAAAGCTTATGCAATCCAGGTACCAAATGAGCATGATGGGAGAGCTTAGTTATTTTCTAGGCTTACAGGTCAAGCAAACAGATGATGGGATTTTTATCAATCAAGCAAAGTATACCAGAAATCTTCTCAAGAAATTTGGTATGCTTGATAGTTCATCTGCTACAACTCCCATGGCTACAGCAACGAAGCTTGACAAAGACACAGGAGCCTCAGTAGATATGACTAACTACAGAGGAATGATAGGGTCTTTACTGTATCTTACTGCAAGTAGACCTGATATCATGTATGCAACATGTCTTTGTGCAAGATTTCAAGCAGATCCCAGAGAGTCTCATCTAACAGCTGTAAAAAGGATCTTCAAATATCTCAAAGGAACCATAACCCTGGGTTTGTGGTATCCTAGAGAATCAGAGTTTAAGTTAATTGGTTACTCTGATACAGATTTTGCAGGCTGTAAGATAGACAGAAAAAGTACAAGTGGAAGCTGTCAATTTTTAGGTGACAGATTGGTTTCTTGGTACAGTAAGAAACAGAAATCAATTTCTACATCCACTGCAGAAGCAGAGTATATAGCAGCTGGTAGCTGTTGTGCACAGATTTTATGGATGAAGAATCAATTGCTGGATTATGGGTTAAGGTACTCTAGAATACCTATCTTCTGTGATAACCAAAGTGCTATTGCTATGACAGGAAATCCAGTACAGCATTCCATGACAAAGCACATCAGCATAAGGTATCATTTTATCAGAGAACATGTGGAAGAAGGAAACATTGAGCTTCATTTTGTGTCTACAGACCAACAACTTGCAGATATCTTCACCAAACCTTTGAGTGAAGCTACTTTTACAAGATTGGTAAATGAACTTGGAATGATCTCTGGTTCTGACTAGAGATACGGGTTAGACTCATTTTTTATGTTCATGATTTCTTACATGTGTTAACTGTTATGTGAATCAGCATGTTAAACTCTGATGATAAACTCTGTGAAGTGTCAGTCATACTCTGAACGTAAACTCTGATGTTAAACTCTGTTGGTCATACTCTGGTAATTACAGTTTAAATGCTATACTCTGATTGTAATTTTGTCTGAAACATATGGACCAATGAAGAAATTTGTATGAAACATAATTCTCAGTAAGTAATTGTGAATCCTTAAGAGTTGATAGATTCTGATCTCAAATATGTGCAGTAAGCTAACACAGCATGATACTGTCTCTATATTTATAGCATCTCTTAGTTTATTGATCCTATACACTGAGTCTGTATTAGCTGTTTGCATTTTCTCTCATAAGTTAACTATAATCACTGATGAAAAGTCTAAACTCTGATTATTCATTGCAAATAATTCACCCTCAAATCAAAAGATGCCAAACAGAGCACAAATTCCTTTGAGATCATGTTGTGCCTAGGAAGATCCAGGAACTTATTGTATGAAATAAGGGCTAAAATCTTTGATTTTTGGTGACTAGTGCCAACCACTGATTACTGGAAAAATAAAAAAAAAAAAAAAAAAAAAAATATAAATATAAAAAATAAAGGGGGTGAAAAATAAAAGACATATCCAAATGAAAGGGTATCAGTAATACAGAGTTTAGATAGAAAAATCAGTGTCTATGTTATACATGAGAGTTTAGGCAACCAGTTTTTACTACTTTAGTTTGTGGATTTTATGCACTTTGAGATGATCTAAATACTGATTTCGGTAAACTCTGCTACTACACACACATTTTTCACAACTGAACAGATTGAGAAAAGAGTTTATTGACAAAGAAGGATAAATGGTAAACACTGATGTATTGTGTGAAATACGCCGAGGTTACTTTGTTTTAATCTCTGCTGGTTAAAATAACTTCTTTGTTTCAGACAGTTAATAATTTTGAGATTAGCCATTTGTTTTTCGGAAAAAGTATGATTGGTCGGAGAACAGAAAGAGTATGTTTATTAAGTCCTGTTTGTGATCTGTATTGCTGCTGAGTATGTTAGTTAATTGGTTAAAGTTTTTTTTACTTTCCAATTACTATGCAATATTGATAATACTGAAATGTAAAGAAACAAATTTTTCATTAATTGATTCAAATTTACATTCAGACAATTTCATACTCATGTTAAGCTAATCTTTCTGGTACATACTAATCACTATGGTTACAAAAGAGAAGATCTATTTAACCAGGACAAGTATTTGAATGCTACATCTGAAGCAGAAGAGCTAGAGCCAGAAGCTATTGTGCTCTAGTACTTCTGATGAGCGCAACCCAGTTGTTCAACTGATCATTATACCATCTGGGATTGCATGACAACATCCTGAAGATGAATCATCATCATCATCATCATCTTCCTGGATTCTCTTTCTGCTTTGCAGCTTGCAGGACTCCAAGAAGATTGTCTCCTCAGTACCCATCAGGAAACTCTGCTGGAAGAGCATCATACATATCTCCATAGTATGGTCGTCTGCCAAGATGGGCACATCATATGGACCGGGACGGATGATGTGCACATAAGGATTAGAGATTGGTCCTTCTGCTATTTCATCATCTGCTATAAGACCTTCATCATTCAGAAAAGAAAGAACAAGAAACTCATCGATGATGTAGTTTGCTTGTTGAGGCCAGTTCATGTTCAAGAATGATTCGACATCCATGAACTCAAACGTTCCTGCCATTTGGTGTTTAGTAATTTTAAGATATGAAGCCTGTTGTTAAAATGCTTGAGTTTTTAAAGCATTCAACAGGGTAACTGAAGGGTTTTTACTAGAATCGAAGCGCTTGGGATACTAAGGTGCGGAGTTTCGAGACAGTCATTATTATTTTGACTGTTGAGTTCCTTTGTACTTTATTATTTAAATTGATAATTTTATTATTATTGATTTTTTTTTCTTTTAAGCGAATATTTTGAGTGTTATATGTGATGACAGGTGTCTCCACGTTTGCACGTGTGTATTGGAAGTTGTTAGATACAGCTGTCAGCGTATTAACGTCTGACATCTGTCCCACTAACATACTTCTAATCTTTACAGTTATTATTTAATACACTACATACACACGATTCAATCTTTTACGCATTTCATCTTTTCATAACATTTTACTCACACACAAACACTCAAACACTTTCAAACCCAGTACTTCTTGTTTTCAATTCTTACTAATGGCAACTACAGCGTTTATTGCTTCTGAATTAGAATTTGTCCCAAATAACTACTCAGCTCCTGTAGCAAATGAGAACGCACCGGAGGCGTTTCATTTGATTCAGAGTTTCTTGTCAAACTCTGATATTGGCACTGCTCTCACCGCACCATCGAAGCTGTCTGCAACACAAATCAAATCTTTTTGGCAGACAGGTGCTTATGATAATGGAGGAGAGTCTGGATCTCCATCTATCATTTTTCAATATGAGGACAATGACTATGCTGTTACTCCTACTACTGTTCGTGATGCTTTGGGTCTTGAAGATTTCAATTCGTTCACAGTTGCTGTTGGAGATTCTGAGTTAGTTCGAATGATGCGAGAAATAGGTTACTCTGGACCACTGACAAAGATTGGTCAATTGAAGCGACCGCTCTTGAGAAAGGAATGGAGTTTCTTTTTCGACTGCATTACAAGAGCGTTCGGGAAAAAGTGCACAAACTGGGATGCAATTCCCACTGATAGTCTACAGATCGGGTATTCTCTTCTCTATGGCAGTCAATTTGATGTTGCTAGATTAGTTTTAACTAATATTGGTGAGAAAATGCTAGAGAATAGGAATGTTGTTTATTTCTCTAGGTTTTGTCAGTTAATATTTAGTCTATGCTGTCCTGATGTTGAGATTTTAGATGAGGATGTAATTCTTTCATTTAAATTGCACAAACGTATATTCTCTGATCTTATCAACAAGGACAACAAGAAAGGAGAAGTTGGTCCTTTAATGTTACCTGCATCTGTGCAACAATTTCTTGACAACTTACAACAACAACATGTCTCAACTGCTGAAGCTGGACCTTCTGTATCTCAACCACAGAGGTCAAAGAGATCTAAAGTTCGAGCAGTTAAGTCTGGTTTGACACAACCTGAAGCTGAGGTATCAAATGTTGATGCTGTGCCTCAGAGAAAAAGAATGAAGAAAAAGAGAGCCCAAAGGGCAAAGACTGTTGCTGCTGATTCTGTTGCAGACTCAGAAACTGAAGCTGATGAAGAAAATCTTCATCAGAGAAAGAGAAGATTAGTTGCTAATCAACTTTTTGGTGATATTATTGCCAATATGAATAAAGAACCTGAGGAAACAGAAGCTCCTACATCAAAAGCTGATGATGTAGTTGAGGAAGCTGTTGCATACTCTGACAGAAGGATGGTTGATCATGAAGATACTATACTAGAAGCTGATCAAGCTACTACTGAATTAGTAGAGCCTATTGCTTCTCACACAGAAATCATTTCTCTTGATTTTGAGAAAGGTGAGGAAGTTGATCAGATTCGAGTTGATCCAGTTCCAGAAGCTGTTGCTGTACATGTAGATGCAACAGACAATGATCATGAAGATACTGTCTTACTTGGAACTTTGCAACAATCAGTTGTTGAGATTGTTCAGAGAGAAGCAGAGGTTACTGTTCCAGTAAACTCTGATGTTCCTCAAACTGTAGCAGATCAAGTACCTGAAGCAACTGCACAGTTAGTTGATGAAATCACTGCTGAAAATGTGCTTGAAGATATTCACAGACAGGATGACAATGCTGAAGCTAGTCCTGATCATTCAAACTCTGATATTCAAGTGGAAATTTCTGATATTCAAGCAAATTCTGCTGAAGAAAGGGAAGTTCAAAGGGCTGCTTCTGAGCATTATCAGACTATGTACTACAATGCATGGGCTAATGCAGATTGTATCTTTCCAGCGCAAAGGGCTGCAGATTTCTTATCTGATTCTGTCAAGAAGATTACAAACCCTGATGTTCTTACAAGTTTACAAGCAACTGTTGTTCAAGTCAAATCTCTCAATAATAGATTTGATGAGAATCAACAGATGTTTACAAATCTGAGGAATGAATTTTCTCTAAGGGATACAACCTTGAAGCTTGACAGATCATTTTATTCTACACAATTCAAGCAGCAAGCCAAGGATTGTGAGGAAATCAAGACAAGGCTTGGAAAAGTTGAGGAGAATCAGGCTGCTATGTCTGCTCAACTGACTTCTATTTCTACTGCGCTTGAATTGCTGACATCAGTACTACTTTCTGATGATGTCAAAAAGGGGGAGAGTATACCTAAAGACAAATGCAAAGATACTCAATCTCTGAGACGGAGGGATGATGATTCTGCTGATGGTGGAAGCAAGGAATCTGAGAGGAATTTACTTTCTGTTCAAGGGAAAAGAAGATCAAAATTAAATTCTAATAGGTTGACAAACTCTGGTAAAGAAATTTCAAACTCTGCCAGTGGTTCAAGACTTAAGAGTTTAATTATTTCAGCCAATCCATTAACTGATGAAGAAATTGCTACCAAGATGTTTCTAGAAGAACATGGTAATGAAGCTACAGTTGAAGACATGAAAGCTGAAATGCTGAGTCTTGCTGAAGAGCATGAGAAGAAATTGAAGGATGGTACTTACAAGAAGAAGGAAATCAAGGCTCCTAGAAAGAAAGAAAAAGGAATTGTTATCAAAGAGAATGTAAACTCTGATCAGAGTTTACAGTACTCAAGGAGGCCTGTGATTAAAAATGCTGACAAAGGAAAAGGTAAACTGGTAGAAGAAGAACAGTTACCTAAGAAGATTTATTCAACCTCTGACATTGCTCAAGTTGAAACAAGATTACCAAAATCAACCTCTGACGCTGCTCAAGTTGATGATACTATTGAAGTTAAGCCAGCCTCTGACAAGGCTCAAGCTGTGCAAACTCTGCTAGCTCCTCAACTCAAAGGTTTCTTAAGACCTGTGTTCTCTGAAACTCTGACACTTCAACCTGTGGATTTTTCTCAAACCAGGACTGTACTTGGAAAAGAATCTTATGATAAGTCTGGTTTAGGTTCACATAGGGAGAAGAGAATAAATAACAGATCTCAAGACAATATTTCACTGGCAGGATCTGGTATTGGAAATACACAAGAAAATCTTGATAAGTTAGAATCTGTTCAGTTGATTTTTCACAGAGTCTTGAAGAAGCAGTTTCTGTTATACTTCATGAGTGATGGAAGAGTTTATAGAGTTGGAGAATCTGATGTAAATCTCAAATCATGGGAAGAACTTGAATACGTACTTTATCTGTTAAAGATTAAGAACAGACACACCCATAATGTTGCTCAAATCTTAAGAGAAAAGATGCTGAGATCAAAAGTGATGCTTGGAGGAGGAGAAGTCTCAAAGGCTTATATCCCAAAGTATAGAGATCATACTGGAAAGTTGGTGGAGATGAAGAGAAACAGTGCTAGATTTAAAACTGCACTGGGAATAAAAGTCTTAGAATTCAACTTAGAGTCAGATAAAGCTCAGTACATTCGGTTAGGGAATGACATGAAGAAGAATAGTATCTATTCTCTGAGGGCTGCCATATATCAAACTGGTGAAGGAGATCCAGAGTATAAGGAGCTGAAAGAGATTATGATAACTGAGCTTGAGAATGCTGAAAGAAGACTGCTGATTGATTATCTCAGGACTGTGCCTGATATTGAAGAAGTCAAGTAAAGTCTGACTGTAAGTTTTTAATATTTTCTATTCTAAGTCAAATTTAAACTCTGTTTTAAATTAAACTCTGTTATATGTTAAACACTGCATTTGTTAAAAGGTTTTGACATCATCAATTATATGTTTTAACTTGTACATTTTATTATGAACAAGTTGGGGGAGATTGTTAGATATAATTGCTAATGTTTGTTTATCAGTGTTTAAGCAACAGGTATTTACAAGAGTTTATCAGAAGCCAGTCAGAGTTTAGTTAAACTCTGACAGGGTGAAGAGTTTAATTGAAGCCGGTCAGAGTTTAGTTAAAGTCTGACAAGGTGAAAGTTGAATTAGCTGTCGGTGCAGAATTGAAGATTCTAGAAGCAATATATTCTGAAGATGGAAAGAAGCAGAATATATTGATACAGCTAAGGAGATTAGACAGAAGACTGAAGCAATCCTTAATTGATAAGTTTTGTATAGCTAACTTATAGGAATATCAATTAGATAAGGATTGTATGAAGCTGTGTACTATATAAACACAGATAGGTTATCCCTAGAAGGGACGCGTGAATATTGATATATTATTCTTGTAACCTAGAAGCTCTTTGTGATTCATTAACATCATAAAGAGAGAAGCTGTTAATACGATTACAATTTTATTGATTCATAAACAGTGTTTTTAATTATCGTTATTCTCATACATACTTGATTATATTGTGTATTCGGCCTAACATCTATCCCACATACTTTACAATGGTTTCAAAAACCATTGTCTATTATTCCTATTTAGATCGAATTAGACAAGGCTTTCTCAATGTAGTGTTGTCTAACATATATCATTTACACAATGGTTTCTATCAACCATTGTGTGAAGAGTACGCAGACAAGATGTTCTTAAACCGTTGTTAAACTTAGACAAGTGTTTTTTCTTTCAATCGATTTAATATAATTCACACAACGGTAGTTAGATACTATTGTCTGATTTTAACAACAGTTTTAGAAAGCATTGACAAATACTGTTGTGTGAATGCTTTTAAAATAGCTCGGATAGAAAACACTTGTCTGAATGTAACCTAACACATCGGTTTTTGTACTGTTGTCTGAAATCAAAATTTGGGGGGAAATAGTTAAAATTGAAGGGGGGGGGGTTGAAATCGAAATTTGGGGGTGGGGGGGATTTGAAATCGAAATTTCGGGGAGGGGAAAGTTGAAATCGAAATAGGGGGAGAAAAAAACCGAACCCGACAAAGATTTTGGCAATTAATGTTTATTGTACCGAAATATCATACAACGGTTTGTAACAAAATAAATTATTGTCTTAAATTCTTTCAGACAACGGTTTCTCATGTAAAACTATTGTGTCACTCCTTTTACTGTTGAATCACTTGAGTATATGTCAGACAATGGTTTTAGATAAAAATCTTTGTCTGTATTATTTTCATTCAACGTTCTTTTTTTGTCTGTATTAAAAACCATTGTATGATGTTTTTGGGTTTTTTTTGTATAATTTTATTTTTTTAACAAACTTTAATTATATGTTGTCTTAGTACATAAGTTTAATGAACACACTTTATACGATGATATTTTAAAACTCTCTTGTTTATACATGTTAATATATAAATTTGTCGAATTAGAATATATAATTAGATAAATGTTAAACAAACGTTTTTTTTGTTCAATCGTTTTTTTAACATAATTTCATAGGAATTTAGACTGAATTCGAAATCATTGACAAATATTGATTCTAGCAATGGTTTTTTATGGAATAAAGCGTTGTAGGAATTTACAACGGTTTGTTTTGCCGGAAACTGTTGTAATAAATTATATCAGACAACGGTTTGTCTGGTAAAACTGTTGTGTAATTCCTCTTACTGTTGCATCACTCGAGTACATGTCACACAATGGTTTTAGATAAAAATGTTTGTTTGTATTATTTTCATACAACGTTCTTTTTTTGTCCATATTAAAAACCATTGTATGATGTTTTTGGATTTTTTTGTATAGTTTTATTTTTTTAACAAACTCTAATAGTTTGGACATAGAAGGGAAAGGAGGTTCGCATGAAATGAGTTGGTCCGGAATATTTGGAGCTAGTGTAAGATTTTTGTATAAAGTTGATTTCTATTAAATATTATTGTGTGTAAGATTAGTTTGGCCTGAATTGTCGAATGTATACTGGTGTTATAAGGTTCTATCAAAAGATTGTTGTAAAGGAAAGAAATTTTTATTTAACGAAATTTTAGATTCTCGATTCTAGCACTATAGCCTAAAAGATCTTAACGGTCAATAGTGATTTGACTAGTACTTCTAACTAGTGTTTCGTCCCGGATTGATGTTTGGATTTTTTAAAAAATATTTATCAACGATCCAACCGTATGGATATCGAGATCTATGTAATTTAATGATATTACAAAAGTTTTAGAAAAAAATAAATTTATTTGGTTTGAGATCTTAATGGTCAGTAGTGATTTGACCAGTACTTCTAACTAGTGTTTCGTCCCGGATTGAGGTTTTGATTTTTTTAAAAATATTTATCGACGATCCAACCGTATGGATATCGAGATCAATGTAATTTAATGATTTTACAAAAGTTTTACAAAAAAATAAATTTATTTGGTTTGAGATCTTAACGGTCAAAAGTGATTTGACCGGTACTTCTAACTAGTGTTTCGTCCCGGATTGAGGTTTGGATTTTTTTAAAAATATTTATCGACGATCCAACCGTATGGATATCGAGATCTATGTAATTTAATGATATTACAAAAGTTTTAGAAAAAAATAAATTTATTTGGTTTGAGATCTTAACGGTCAATAGTGATTTGACAAGTACTTTTAACTAGTGTTTCGTCCCGGATTGAGGTTTTGCTTTTTTTAAAAATATTTATTGACGATCCAACCGTATGGATATCGAGATCAATGTAATTTAATGATATTACAAAAGTTTTAGAAAAAAATAAATTTATTTGGTTTGAGATCTTAACGGTCAATAGTGATTTGACCAGTACTTCTAACTAGTGTTTCGTCCCAGATTGATGTTTCGATTTTTTTAAAAATATTTATCGACGATCCAACCGTATGGATATCGAGATATATGTAATTTAATGATATTACAAAAGTTTTAGAAAAAAATAAATTTATTTGGTTTGAGATCTTAACGGTCAATAGTGATTTGACCAGTACTTCTAACTAGTGTTTCGTCCCAGATTGATGTTTCTATTTTTTTAAAAATATTTATCGACGATCCAACCGTATGGATATCGAGATATATGTAATTTAATGTTATTACAAAAGTTTTAGAAAAAAATAAATTTATTTGGTTTGAGATCTTAACGGTCAATAGTGATTTGAGCAGTACATCTAACTAGTGTTTCGTCCCAGATTGATGTTTCGGTTTTTTTAAAAATATTTATCGACGATCCAACCGTATAGATATCGACATGTATGTAAGTTAATGATATTACAAAAGTTTTAGAAAAAAATAAATTTATTTGGTTTGATATCTTAATGGTCAATAGTGATTTGACCAGTACTTCTAACTAGTGTTTCGTCCCGGATTGATGTTTCGATTTTTTTAAAATTATTTATCGACGATCCAACCGTATGGATATCGAGATCTATGTAATTTAATGATATTACAAAAGTTTTAGAAAAAAATAAATTTATTTTGTTTGAGATCTTAACGGTCAATAGTGATTTGACCAGTACTTCTAACTAGTGTTTCGTCCCGGATTGATGTTTCGATTTTTTTAAAATTATTTATCGACGATCCAACCGTATGGATATCGAGATCTATGTAATTTAATGATATTACAAAAGTTTTAGAAAAAAATAAATTTATTTTGTTTGAGATCTTAACGGTCAATAGTGATTTGACCAGTATTTCTAACTACTGTTCCGTCCCGGATTGATGTTTCGATTTTTTTAAAACTATTTATCGACGGTCCAACCGTATGGATATCGAGATATATGTAATTTAATGATATTACAAAAGTTTTAGAAAAAATTAAATTTATTTGGTTTGAGATCTTAACGGTCAATAGTGATTTGACCAGTACTTCTAACTAGTGTTTCGTCCCGGATTGATGTTTTGATTTTTTTTAAATTATTTATCGACGATCCAACTGTTTGGATATCGAGATATATGTAATTTAATGATATTACAAAAGTTTTAGAAAAAATAAATTTATTTGGTTTGAGATCTTAACGGTCAATAGTGATTTGACTAGTACTTCTAACTAGTGTTTCGTCCCGGATTGATGTTTTGATTTTTTTAAAATTATTTATCGACAATCCAACCATATGGATATCGAGATATATGTAATTTAATGATATTACAAAAGTTTTAGAAAAAGATAACTTTATTTGGTTTGAGATCTTAATGGTTAATAGTGATTTAACTAGTACTTTTAACTAGTATTTCGTCCCGGATTTATGTTTCAATTTTTTACAAAATATTTCTCGATATTGCAACCATACGAACATCAAGGTCTATCTAAAATTATTTAACAAGTCATTTTTTTATTAGTTATAAATTATATTTACAATTTCATTTCCAACTTCCCCCCTGAATACAATTTTGTACCCATCTAAATTTTCATTTCCCCGTAATGCTTTTTAGTTTCCCCGCTTAATACTTTTTAGTTACCCCATTTTCCCCGCTTAATACTTTTTAGTTTCCCCCTTTTCCTTTTGTTTTTCCACCTTTTGATTTCCCCCCTTTGTCAAATCCCTAAATCTCCCCCAGTATCCCCTTCGAACTCAGTTCACCATAGTTGTTCATTTGTAAATCTCTCTCTCTCTCTCTCTCTCTCTCTCTCTCTCTCTCTGCTAAGATGTACTTTAGTTGCCTTCAAGTTGGGTCTTCTTGAACTGAAGATTCTGAATCTGGGCTTCTTGGATCGGGGCTTCGGTTTGGGTTTGGAATGGCTTCAAATTTAAGAGTTCAAATTGATTTAGGGCTGCTATTAATTTGTATCTTCTCTTTTTCTTTTATTTAGGGCTTTGCGATTTGGTTTTGACTTCGATTTGTAGGTATTCTTCATTCTATTTGGTTATATATTTTATCATGCCCGACTTGTTTGTGTTTATGCATCAGCAATATGTCTATAAATGTTAAATTTTTGGTTTTTTTTGTATACATATAATGTGTAAGTTAAATTAATTTGTCGGGTTTATGTATTGTGTCCGATTTACAGGTTGGACTTCAGTTTTATATTTGATTGGGCGTGTTTTACGATTTGTGTGTAAATTTCGATTAGTTATGAAATTGAAACATTATGTTTTTAGTATTTATAATTTGTTATTAAATCAAAAATTGAATGTGTGTATGTGTCTGATGTTTAAGAACATGTAAATTGATATTTAGTTTAGTTTGTGGTAATGGATATAGTAGTAGTCATTCTTAAGCACTGATAAAACTTTCTTCATATGTTTGATTTCTCTGTTAGTTATTGTGAGTGCTTTTCATGTAGACCAACAGAAGCCCGATGAGAGAACCAAGAATGCAATCCCAAACAAACGCACAGGTACATCTTTGGAGGACCCTAGGGTTTGTATATTGATTTCATATTTTCTTTTATTTTTTTGTGTTTCCCTGGTTGCATGCTAGTTAATGGATATAAGTATTGTGCCCTCATAGATATAAGTGAAATATGATTATAATTTAGCCTACATGATGACATTGGAAATAGGAGTAAACAAGTTTACATTCCGGTGATTATAATCCCGTGAGATAAACATCAATGTCACATCTGAGTTTATAGTTGCTCAATCAACAAAAGGGATTTTAAGTCCTGGTGATGATAGTTTTGTGGGAAAGGTCACTTCCAACCTCATGGGTTCCAAGTACAATGTATAGGATCAGGTTTAATGTCCTCCACAATTCAATACTGTGATGTTTAAGTAGATGTTATCACCCTTATAAGCACCCAATTTGCTTTTAAAAATGTGGATGTTAATTCGTTTCAAATTGTATCTTTGTATTACAGAGTGGTCCAAATTCCATGATCAAACAATCTAAACTTTTTGTTGTTATAACGTAATTTCTCTTACCTTTTTATACTGAATATATATTGCACATAAACATTTCGGAACTCATATGTACAGAATCTTCTTTATAAACATATTCATCCCCACCATAGCTAGCTGGTCAGGAAATCACAGAAGCATGAAAGCATGGGTACCTAAACACCAATCCATGCAGCTAAAAAATACAACTCAGGTGTGCTCGAAGGAACACATAAATTTACAATTTAACTGGATTTAGGGTTTTCTTTTTGAGTACTTAGGCTCTTTGCTTTACATTGTGTAGGTTCAACATATAAATGGACTGCCCAAGGATTGGGAAGAGAAAATGGACAAAGTTCATCAGTTATTTTCTAAGATTCCTCATTACAATAGTGTAAGTTTGGGTGTTTTTTCATTTATTATTTATATGAAGCTCTATGCCGATCAACTAATCGTTGCTCTGACCATATTTCAGAATACAAAGCAGTATGAGTTAGATTTCAGAGAGAGGAGGGGGAAAATGGACTAAAAATCAAGAGTTCAGTCAAGAACTTTCAGCTGACTTTAGAGGTATACTATATACTCTAGAATCCATATTGTAAATTCTTTCTACAGATCACTAGAAGTAATTTATTACTATCAAGCTTCTGGCACAAATAATAAGGAAAATATGATATATATCAGTTGAAAATAACAGAGAAGAACTTCCTTTTGTAGAGTTCCTACGAGTAATTGTTTTTAATTTATTGTGCTGAGAACTGATTTAGTGCATTCCTTTAATCAGAAACATGGAAGACATGCAATTCTGCAACTCGGAAGACAGAAATATGGAAGAGTGGGAAAATTCTGCATTTGTTTGGCATCTATTGATTCAAGCACAATGTAAATTAGTCTATCTATAGTTGTCTTTGGCTGTTCAAGCTCAGAACACCGAGTCAGACCATTCCAAGCATCTTCGTCTTATGCCAACTTTAAGGGTCATGCATTGAGACAACTTTTTTTGTGTTTCTCAAAAGGTTGTGGATAGACTTGTGAGTGCAACATACATTGAGACAACTACGTTGAAGAACTTGAAATATTTCTAGTGGTTTTAGTTTTTTTTAAAAATTTGTATATTTATACATTTAGTATTTGAAATTTTAAAATGCTTTGATTTTGTATTTTTATTTTGGTTGACCATTGTTTATAAAAAAATAGGAATATGTTTAAATTAAGTGATGTGTGAATCGTTAGACCGAACTATTGTCAATTAGATTTCTTACAACACTTTTTTGAAGAAAAAAGCTTGTAACAATTGGTTACAGACAACAGTTGGAGAAAACAGGACGATTGTAACAAAAGATAACAGCCAACGATTTCGTAATTAAAAATCATTGTGGTAATAAGTTTTAAACAATGTATTTGCTTATAGAAACCGTTGACTAAAGGAAAGGAGAACAACTCTTTTCTTCTATAGGAACCGTTGTGTTCATTTTATTCAGACAATACGAACAGATTTACTAGACCTTTGTGTTAATGCTAAAACAACAACACTTTTGTAATTCAATCCTCTTGATACAAAGCGCTTTCAACAACAGTTTTAGCAAAAAGCGTTGTTGTTTCTGGCTTTTGTACAACACTTTTGGAAGCTCTAACCGTTGTCTTCAGGAATATCATACAACGGTACGTACCGTTGTGTGATACACGTAACAGACGGCATCTCAATAGACAATGGGTTTTCGAAGCTTTAGACAATGGTCAAAAACCGTTGTAAAACGCTGTTTTCCTTGTAGTGGTGGTTTGTCAACTCAGCCCCCGGAAATCTTACTTCATCCATTCTGTTCTTATATTCAGCTTCAGGCTTGGTACTGTGAACCTGTGGCTCTGTCCGATAACCAAGGACGTATTGCACGAATATTCCAGCGAGATTCTCTCAATTGTGTTGTACCAAATTTCTCTCACAACATAAGTGGCGCTAGAAGGAGGGGGACTCCATCAGAAATCTTGAGAGAGAAAAGATGTCGGATGATTCCGGAAATACGCAAACACCAACTAACGGCGAAGATGATCGTGGAACAGGTCCTCATGGCGAGGTTACGAACAAGGATATTTTTGATCACCTTAAGAAGATTGGCGAAAGGGTGGATTCCTTGGAGAAAAAATCTGAAAAGATGAAAAAATGGCGAAAAAGACAAAGGTCCTCGGAAAAACGCTCTAAGGCAAATGTTACACCAATTCGGCTAGATTTTGGTAGTGACGAAGAAGGACCTGAAAAGGAGAAGACCAAAAAGACTTTTTCTGATGTTGAAACTGATCAGAGCAATCCTGACTGGAACTCTGAAGCTGAGCTCAAGGATAAGGAGGACCCTGAACCTTCGGTTACAAGGAGTGTCACGGTATTTGATCGAATGGGAAAAAGGTTAACAAATAAGGATTTGAGACTTAAGCTTTTGGAGGCTAAACAAAAGGGTCCCAAGAAGGTGCAAAGTGAGAAATCACTGTCCAAGGGGTCAAGGAGTCATAAGGATAAGTCCCACACTAAACCTGAGGATGAGCATAGCTCGGACTCGTCCTATAAAGCTGATGATAGCTCTGATGGAAGCTCCAATGATGGGGATGACACTAATGATACCTCTGAATCAGCTGAAGGTGATGGAAAATATAAGGAGGAGGACCTCAGGAAGGTCCTCTAAAAGATTATGGCGGAAAAAGGTCCTCGGTCAGGATTGACAGTGGGATCACCTTTCACTAAGAAGGTGCGGGATTCACCCTTACCCCGTAGCTATAGGGGAGTAGGAGACTTGAAATTCAATGGGACCATGGACCCTGTGGAGTTTCTTAGCCGTTTCAATACGGAGATAGAAGTCTATCAAATCAAGGATCGTACAAAATGCCGCTTGCTGGCTGCAACTCTAAGGGATAGTGCTCATCAGTGGTTCAAGAGGCTTCCCTCCAATTCTATTAGGTCATGGAGAAAGATGGGTGAGATGTTTGTAACCCAGTTTAGAGCTTCAGTCACGTTTGCACCTCCGGCTAACACACTAGCAAACATCAAGAAACGTGACAACGAGACACTTAACGAGTATTTCAAGAGGTTCAATGTTGAGGTTCCAAGGGTGAGGAAAACCACTGACGAGACTTATAAAAATTTCCTGATAGCTGGGGTTAAGCCGGGGACTGAATTCTGGGTGTTATGTTCAACAACTAATTTTCTTAGAGGTAGGCTCGGTGTTATGTTCGCAAACTGTTGCGACGTAAAAAATGATATTAAATTTGTCCTATCGTTTCCAAGAAACAATTTTTATGACAAATCTAGATAGTTGATAAGTTTTCTCATGAGTTACGTAGAAACAAAGAAATTTGATTATTTAAAGTACCAAGTTCCTCAAGTGCACACATCATACCATTATTTTTTTTCGTATTCAAATGAGCCACCAGTGCGATACAAATTATAAAGGAGAGGTGGAATCGAGAAGAGTACACAGGACCTCGACATTCGTCACCACAAGACCTGTGTGCACTTTACTTGTATAAATATGTCAGTTCTCGTTCGACACTGAACAGCAAATCTAGAATTTGAGCATGGAGTGGATGTATAACTGTGTTGTTTGGTCCATTTTGTTCAGTTTGCTGTCACTTCTTTGGCATTTGAGGTGGAAGAGTAGACGTTATAGAAGTTCCAAGCTTCCTCCGGGGCCGAGGGGCTGGCCTGATATTGGCAACAAAAATATGGCCCTGTTGTGTGGTTATATCTCGGTCCTGTCAAGACCATGGTGATTCTTTCTGCTGGTGCAGCCGAAGAGTTTTTCAAGAAGCATGATTTCGATTTTGCTGACCGTTTCGTTAATGTCTCAATGAAGTCACATGAGTTTTACAAGAGCTCTATGGCTCTTGGTGCATATAGTAGCTATTGGCGTACCTTGAAGCGGATATGCACAGTTCAGCTCTTTAGTAATAAGAGAATCAACGAAACAGTTCTTATTAGGCAAAAATGTGTGGATACCGACTTCATGGGATATAAAATACCGAAAGGTACACAAGTTTTAGTCAATGCTTGGGCAATTGGACGAGATGAAGAAAATTGGGAGGACGCTTTGTCTTTCAAACCCGAAAGATTCTTAGGATCAAGTATTGGGTACAAGGGTCAAAATTTCGAGTTGATACCATTTGGTGCAGGGAGAAGGATTTGCCCTGATGTTCTGCTGTCTCATCGCATGCTTCCCCTGATTTTAGGCTCGTTGCTTCACCATTTTGACTGGGAAAGTGTTAGCAGTGACATGCAAATTGACATGAGAGAAACATTTGGTTTACAGCAAAGAAATTAGAATCCTTGAAAGCAGTTCCAAAACTTAGGACAACATTATCATAAATTAACATTTGTACACTTGCTTCTTCAAAGCTGATCTTGTTTCATAAAAGATTGAGAATAATACTCTTATCAACAAATTCTTAAAAATCTATTATTTTTATCAATTACATTTTTCAGTGCAAGTGTAATTGACTTAATAAATAATTCAAAGTACAAAACATTATACTGTCAAAAGTGCAATTACTAATTTCTGGGAAGAGCACTTACTAATTGTCTTCCAACTCTGATAAATTTAAGATCAAAGTTTGTAAATGTGGGAGATGTATGTTCTCTTTGTAATGATGCCCCAAAAACTACCTTTCATAGTTTGGTTAAATGCCAATTTGCTAAACTGTGCTTATCACAGGTGGTAGTGGGTTTCAGTCAAGACGGTTGGTTGAATTTTCCTAGTTGGTTTGAAAATTTCTGCAAGACAAAATCAGCTGATTGTGTTGATCAAGTCTCAGTGGTTTGTTGGTCAATTTGGAGAGCCAGAAATAACTTATTGTGGAACCAGAAAAATATTACAGCTGAGATGGCACTACTGGAAAAACAGGCTACAACATCGGTTATTGGCCGATGTCAATGTACATTTCAAACCGATGTCTACGCGTGTGTTGTTAAAGGTCAGGACCTATAACATCGGTTTTTGACCGATGTCAAAGATGAATATACACATCGATTTTGTTAACGAAACTGATGCTAAATATTCCATTACAAATCGGTGTCATAGAATTAGCTGATATAATTTGTATATATTGACATCACTTTGTCAATGAAGCCGACGTTAAATATTCAAATACACATCGGTTTCTTAGAATTAACTGATATAATTTGTGTTTATAGACATGGATTTGTTTTGATAAAACGACATTAAAGGTCAACAACATACATCAGTTTGCTGGTAATAAACTGTTGTTAATTTAATTTTACACAGGTTTATAATAAATTTACTTGTTTTCGCCAATAATTCTGCTCATTTGTGATATCAAACCAAAATATACCAAAAAAATTGAGTATTCTTAAATTCAAAATAGCTTTAGCTATCCATAGTTCCAACATCATATTTCAATATTTGATATTCTACTAAAACTTCTAATTAAACACGCCTCTAGTTTCAACTAACATCTAAACAAAGTCATACCCAACATCAACACAAACCATCCCCTAGTGCATTTTTAGTCAAACCAAAGAAACCACCATATTAAATCAAAAGCAGCTTCATTTCTTGTCTTTCAATAAATCACTCGAAAAACTTTGCACCTTCATGCGAACCACCAACATGACCGAAAACCTTGGCCCCGTGACCCACCTGCAATGGTGACAACCCCTGTAAAGTGAAACAACAATGCTTGAATGTTGCAGAAGCATTGGTCATAATCAGATTGACCAAGAGGGAAATGGAATACAATGAAGTGTAGAATGTTTTACTAGTAATATAAACATAGAATGTTTGTAAAATATCCATTCAGAGTAGGCGGTTCCACAATATTTTCAGTTCTTTGATTGTTTTAAGATACTGAAAGGCTACTACTAGCATACCAAAAAAGTCCAAATGCTATGACATCTTACAAGAAAAGGGAGCTATTTATTAACCTCAGAAAGATAAGCAGCATCAGATATAACCAAATTTTCCATGTTTGCGGCAGTGGTAGCTTGAATCCGGTTATCAGGTAATGCCCAGTTCTCCAGAACAACACCATCTGTGTGCCTATCATCTTATATGTTTTGGAGTTTGAATCTCTTCCCAATGTTCCCAATTAACATGCAATGAACTGGTTTCAGTTACTACATTTATCACGAACATACAATTTAGAAATAGGATGATTTTTTTACACCAGCAAGGAGTCAAGCACATATACTTACAGAGTTTAGAAACTTTATTAAGCAGGCATAGCAAGTAGAAGTAATTTCCCAACAAGAGTTTATACTAGGAGATAAATAGAGTCCTTACTTGGTTGGACAAAATTTGTTGCAGGAACAGGTTGATAAGCATAAGTCTGGGCCTCAGGTCTGGCCAGAGCTTTATCACACACTGGGGTAGTGCTCTGCTCTTGGACCATAACTCTCAGCTGTGTTCTCAATGATAGTTTGTCAACCCTTAAAATGTCTGCAATAGGCATGATTGCACAATTAAAAAAGGGGAACACCTGAACAAAACAAATGCAATTAAAAGTTTTTCCCAAGAAGTAACCCATAAAATTATTGAAATTGAAAAGGCAAAACCATAGTAAACATCACATGTTCTGTAACAAATCAATAGCAGTATCTAATACATTTACCACCAAAAGAAGTACCTCAATTTCCTGCCTAAGATTCTGAATGTCTTTATCAGTTTTCCCATGCTTCATAATAAATTTCATCGCAACCGTCTGTAACAAAATGACAGAATAATGTAATTACTCAAGAAATCTATATATTTGAAAAATTTTAAGCTACAACTAACATCAAACCAATTAACAGTTAAATCGATAGCTACCTGTCCAGTTTTATAACACCAAAACTAGCAGACACTTGTTCCTGGAATCCACTTAATAAAAAACTAACATTTTATAACACCAAAAACTCACATTTTATCAATCAATTGCATTACCAGTTTAAAGGAAACATACAAGTATACAAAACATAAAAGTACATCTCTATATACTTGTAAAACAAAAAGCAAATACAAATCAGATACAAGTAAAACGGGAAAACAAATATAAGCTTACATTGCAAAGAATAGAGAAGAAGAACAGAGATGTAAAAGCCAACTCCAAGCTCGAGATGTGTTCAAAAAGGTAGATTGAAAAATCAAAAAATAAAATTAAAATTGAATTTGATAGTAATTTACAAATTAAAGAACAAATGAAGGAAAAAGAAACCCAATTAGGTCAATTACCTTTCAACTCGATTGGGTTCCTTCAATTAGGGTTTAGATTTGACAAAGATAGTGAAATTAGGGTTTTAGTTACAGAGATGATGCGATGATGAGATGGTGAAATTAGGTTTTAGTTGAGATGATGAGATCGAGAGAGAGAGAGGGAGACAGGAGAGAGAGAACGCAGAGAGTGAGAGAGGAAAATGGGGAAAATTGGGGGAATAAAAACTTTGATAAGGTGGGGGGAAATATATTTGGTATAAGGGGGGAAATTATTTGGTGAAATAACGGGGAAAGTGTGGCAGGATTTTTTTTAAATTTTTTAAGAATGAGAATTCTCTACGGCTATTTTACAAATTGATGTCTAAAAACAGTTTTAACATCGTTTTAAAAAATACTGATGTTGAAACACTTTTTAACATCAGTGGCATTTGCAACTGATGTTAAAACACCGATGTTATATCTACTTTTTCTAGTAGTGTGGTGGTAAGGGATGCAATTACTCTTCTTGATACTTGGATTTTAGCTCAGAATAAATGTGTTGAGCACCAGTCGATTTCAGTTTTAAATACTGAGGTAGAGGAGCGTTGGATAAAACCCATTGTCGGAAGTATCAAGTTTAATTGTGATGCTGCTGTTTTCTGAGAATAAATATGGTTTTGGTTGGTTGGCTCGTGACCATGAAGGAAGATTGATAGAGGCTGTTGCTGGAGTTCCGGTAGGAAAGGTGACACCTCAACTCGCTGAAGTTATTGGTTTAAAGGAGGTATTGAGCTGGATCAAGGCTCAAGTGGGAGCTGAGAAAGCGTCTCAATTACATCAAAATCGGGCTAATTATTAAAAAATATTTAAAATTTTAAAAAATAATTAGAAATTTAAAATGTAGAAACTTGATTAAATGATAGGAAAAAATATTATTTTTGTACATGTAATTATAATTTTAGATGCTAAAATCGTAAATTCTCTTAATCTTTCCTCTTAAATTGATCTCTAATTAAAAATTTAAACCTTCAAAATTTTATTTATTAAAATTATATAATATTTTTAACATATTTGCATAAATTAGATATGAATATGTTTAGTTGAAATAACATATGAATATAATAATATATGTTTAGTTGAAATAACGAAACAATTATATATATGAATATAATTGTATATAAAAAATATTTTTAAATTTATTCTGATTAATAACCCGATTAAGCATTCCGATTAATCCCCGATTACCCAATTAATCCTGAACGTACCCTTCACCGATTAACTCCGATTTACGCTTTTTACAACACTGATTTAAACTTGTAATTGTCTGTCGAAGTAAAAAACAAATTGTCCACAAATTCAAATAATTACAACTGGTGGATGGATTAGACCTAACACCTTGACAAATTCAAATAATTACAACTGGTAGATAGATTAGACCTAACACGTTGTAATGTATTTTATGTACACTAACTTTGTGTAAAATTATTTGGTAGTATAAAACGCAAAAGGATAGTCATATTTCACTTTAGATGGATTTATTATTGAACCTTAGCCGAAAATTATACTACAAATTATGTAATCATTCTGCCTCCCGATTCTTTATTCTCAATTATTTGTGCATCTACTATTTTTTTCGATTCTTTATTCTCAATTATTTGTGCATCTACTATTTTTTTTCTAAATCAAGTTGCGTTTGTTTTAGTTTTTAGTTTATAGTGTTTACCGAATCTTTGCCATCTCCCAACTACAATTACAACCTCACAGTAAGAGTATCTTCAACGGTGTTAATTAAACTGGTTGGCTAAAATAATATAATATATTGGTTATGTAAAATTTGCTGAACCTCCTCTTAGGTGATGTGGTTCAACGGAGTTGGCTATTTCAGTTGACTATATTTTGAAAATAGTATGTTTTCATTATTGAAGTTGTTATAAATAGAATATTCAATATGGTAAGAGATGATGTTGAGGTTTGCTACACGTGGTTCGACAAATATAGGCAACATTATAAGATTGACTATAATTTTACCTAAGGGCTATGTTCCATGGAATGCATCTTTGTTTTACAAATTCTCTATAATTCTAATTATGGTGTGCCGCGTAAATATTTACCTAAGAGTTCTGTAACTTTGAAGATGCTCACAGTAGAACTATTTAAATTTAAACTATCCTATTTTTATATATGAATCCTAGTCACCGGAACCCTTATTTAAAGCAAATCAAGACTTTAAATGTTGGGGCCGGCCACCAACTTGGACCAATTCAACGGTGTCTCCTCAAGTCAGCGACAAACCTCCCTATATTGCTAGTTAATCATCTTTCACAAATACGAAGCTCTTATCTGAAGTGACAATGGCTTCTAATCCATAATTTCACAAATCCATAATTTTACGTATATTCCAGTTGTTTCTGTTTACTAAATATGGCTTCAACAAGTTCTCAAACTCCACCTTCTTCTACTTTGATTTCAACAACTCCCACTGGCTGGGACGTTTTCCTGAGCTTCCGCGGCATAGACACTCGACATGGTTTCACCAGTCATTTGTATTCTGCCCTGGATCGCCATAGTATTCGAACATTTATTGATGATCCTGAGTTACAGTGTGGAGAAATGATCTCGGACGCCTTGATCAAAGCTATTCAGGAGTCTAGGATTTACGTTGCTGTCCTCTCTGAAAATTATGCTTCTTCCGCTTGGTGCCTTGACGAGCTGGTAGAGATTCTCAGTTGTAGCAACAGATTGCAGAGATTGGTTATTCCCGTGTTTTACAACATCCTTCCATCAGTTGTGCGATTCCAAAACGGGAGTTTTAAAGCACATTTTAAGAAACATGAAGATCGATTGGCGGGTGAAATGGAAAGAGTCGCGAATTGGCGGCTTACACTGACAGAAGTTGCCGATAAATCAGGAAAACATATTGACGGTCAAAAGTAATTTTACTAATTCATAATTTTATTTCTTTGTGAAATAGATCATGTATACAATTCTATATAATGCACATTTTTACAAAAAAATACAAATTATACTCCAATTCTATGTGTTATGCTTATAAATCAAACTTGCAAGTTTACCAGAACTCTTTGTTGAACAACCTATTTGGAGAAAAGCAAAACGTTATGTTTGTAATACTCTTTTTATTTCATAATGAAAAAGAATTGCATTGCAGGTCTGAAGCTGATATTGTCCAAGAAATTGTTGACCAGATAATACTCCAAATAAATCCCACTGTTTTAGATGTTGCCAGATATCCAGTTGGGTTGAATTCCCGTGTTAAACACATAGCAGCATTGTTGAGCAGTGGCACAAAAGATGTCATTAAAATCGGTATATATGGTATGGGTGGTGTAGGCAAAACAACTCTTGCCAAAGCAGTTTTTAATGATCAACTCCAACTAGGAAGCTTTAAGGGAAGCTGCTTCCTTGCAAATGTGAGGGAGAATTCAGGGACTTTAAAAGGCCTAGAATCTTTGCAACAACAACTTATTAACGATGTTCTTAGAAGTAAGAACAAAGTTGAGGTTAGCAGTGTTGGCCAAGGAACTAAGCTGATAGAAGCTAGAATTTGTTCAACAAAATTTTTGGTTGTTATTGATGATTTAGACAACCATGAAAATTTTAACTCACTGGTAGGACCATTTGCTTCTGGGAGTGTAGTTATTATAACTACAAGGGACGAAGAAACATTGGATAGTATTGATGTAGAAACAAAATATCGATACAGGGTTACAGAGCTGGGTGATGCTGAGTCAGAGAAACTGCTTTTTCAACATGCATTTAAAGATACTAAACCAAATAATACTCAAATGAAATTGTCTAAAGACATTCTACGTCTTGCTGGAGGGCTACCCTTGGCTCTCGAGGTTTTCGGCTCGTACTTGTATAAGAAATCTGAGGGTAGATGGGAAACTTACATTAAGAAGCTGCAGGAAAAACCCAACAGTACTATCCAGCAAAGACTTATGATTAGCTTGGATGCCCTGGAATCAGATGATCCTCTGCTAAAGAAAATGTTCCTTGACATTGCTTGTTTTTTCATTGGAAAGAATAAAGAAGAGGTGGTTGAAATATTGGATACTTATTACTCGTACGCGAAGGATCAAATTGATATTCTCATGAAAAAAAGTTTACTAACAATCAATGATTACAATAAAGTCCGAATGCATGATCTGCTTCAGGATGTGGGAAAGGAAATCGTGCGTAACAACTTTCCTGATGAGCCTGGAAAGCATAGTAGATTATGGGTACCAAAAGATATATGCTATGTGTTGGAGAAACAAAAGGTAATTACAGCATATGTATATTTCAGAATGGTTTCAGATCAATCTAATTGATTCAACTTTTCATCCTTTTAATCTATGTATATATAATTGCACATGAGATGTAAATTAACTTTTCTTGTTGAAATGCATGCATCAGGGAACTGAAGCGATTGAAGGTATCATGCTCCGCAAGCATTCATTGGAGAAAGTATCGATTGCTATGAAAACATTCAGAAGAATGAGTAAATTAAGATTTCTTTACCTCAGTGACATTAATCTCACTGGAAAGTTTAATATGACACTAGAAGATTTGAGGTGGTTTTGTTGGGAACGGTGTCCTTTAAAGTATTTCCCTTTTGATTTTTTCCCTCAAAAACTTGTTACTCTTCATTTGCGCTCTAGCAAAATAACAATGTGGGAGGTAAACATGCTAGTTACTTTGAGTATGTTTCTAACATATATGAGAAGTTATAATACAAAAAATTCAGATTTAGTACCTCCTAATGGAACTCATTGTTGCAGGTTTCAAATGTTTTTGAGAAGTTAAGGAATCTAGACATGTCGGATTCCCAAGATTTCACTACCACCCCAGATTTCAGAAGACTACCTTGTCTTGAAAATTTAAATCTCAAGGGTTGTACAGGCTTGAAGGAGGTCCATATATCAATTGGAAGTTTAGTGAGCCTTCTTTCCTTAAATTTGAAGGGTTGTGCAAATCTAAGAAGTCTTCCGGATACCATTTGCAACTTAAGAGCATTGGAAGTTTTATGTATACAAGAATGTACACGCCTAGAAGCATTGCCAATACAATTGGGGGACATTAAATCCCTTATAGAGCTCAATGCTAGCTACCTAAGTGTTCCTAAATTACCAGATTCGGTCGGAGATCTTACTAAGCTTGTTAAGCTGGATTTAGATTGGAACAGGAAGCTTGAATATCTTCCAGACACCATTTGCAACTTAAGAGCACTGGAAGTTTTAAGCATTGATTGTTGTACGAATCTGGAAGCATTGCCCGATGAATTGGGGAAAGTTGAATCTTTAAAGTCCCTAGCTGTAAAGTCCCTAGCTGTGTCGAAATTACCAGATTCAATCGGTAATCTTAGTAAGCTTGTTGAGCTGGAATTAAGTTTTAACGAGAAGCTTGAAACTCTTCCAAACACCATTTGTAACTTGAGATCATTGGAAGTACTTAATATTAGTGGTTGTGATAAACTAGAGAGATTACCTGATCAACTGTGGAATCTTACAAGGTTGTCCACACTTGAAATTTGGGAAGCAACTCTTTTAAATAAACTTCCTGACATAGAATCAAGCCAGACTTCATTATCATTGAGACTGCTGTCTTTATATAAGAGTAAAATCACTGCCCTGCCATCTGGTATTAGTCAGCTCTCAAACCTAGAACTTCTTCGTCTTAGCAGTTGTGATCATCTGTTGTCCATTGCAGAACTTCCTCCTAATCTGAAGAAGATTTATGCCGAAGAGTGTACGTCTTTGCAAAGATTAAATCTATCCAATTTGAAACAATTGCAGGAATTGGTCCTCAAAAATTGTAGTGCTTTGACAGAGATTTTCGGATTGAGGGAACTCGTTTCTTTAGAAAGAATAGTTTTGGAAGGTCGCAGATCACCTCTACTGGCACTTATTTTAAACAAGCCATTATTTCAGGTTTGCAGTTCTCAAAACAATTAGTTGGTTAATTAACTTTTACTATCTGCCTGCCAAATTATTTAGTAGTAATTTCTTTAGATTTTTTGATTATATTTTAAATGCATAAAAAAAGTACTTCATCATAATTTTTAGAGTTTTGTATGTATGAAATTTTAAATGTTGAATTAATTTATTTTTGGGAGAGATGGTATAATACATCTTGAAATACGTTAAAGATTAGTATATAGTTTTGGATATAATGGGATTTTTTCATAAATACTCAATTCTAGAATTTTTTTTTGCAAAAATACTATGTTTTTTAGAATTTTTTGCAAAAATACAACATTTTTACAAAAATACTTTCTTTTTAAAAATATTTGAAAAAATACCGTCTGCCAAACTTAATTATCATTAGCACAGTTGGATTTATGTGGGAGTAGAATCACTGCTTTGCTATCCTGTATTAGTAAGCTATGTAATAAAATATTAATTTATGTACTACCTTGTATCTCAGGTAAAGTAAAGTATAGGCATATTTGATATATTATTATTTAAATCTTAATTTTTTAATTTTAGTTTTAGATTTTATTTCAAATTTAATTTTATTATTTTAATAATTTTTTTATATACAAGTATTATGTGTGGATATATTTATTTGGTTGCTTATATTATAATTTACATGTATATTATAATAAAATTATATTTTTAAAAGGTGTTATATACATATTAGTGATATAAAATGTCAAAGGTGTTTTCGCATAGGGTTTATGTTTCAAAAATTTAAAAATAAGAATTTTAATTTTTTTTTAAAAGGAGTGATTTTGACAATTTTATAAAATTAATATGTAAACTTAGTATCCAGAAGACTCCTATTTAGCAAAAATAAGTTTTTTAAATATCTTACAAAAATGCCAATTTTTTAAAAATATTTGCAAAAATACGATAATGTAACTTGTGCAACTATATTTACAACGGAGACAAATACAACTTTTAAAAGTTTAATAAGTTAAATCATCATTGCATAATATAGGTTGCATAATAAATTGAACTGGTTAAATCAAATGCAACATAACCAAAAGCAACATCAACACCCAAAATTAACTTCATTTATTTTTCAGAAAAACTTAAAAGTTATTGTACACGGTATTTTTGCAAATATTATCAAAAGATAGTAAAAAAGATAAAAACTTTAAAAAATAATATTTTTATTAATTTCCCTATAATTATTTAAGAAAACAATAACTGAGTAACTTAATGTTAAATACATAAAATAGTACGGACATGTGATACTATTAAAATAATTATTTCACTTTACTTTTTTATACATGCGTGAACTTCTGAAGTGTATATGTGGTGGTTAATTTTTTATTTTTTATTTTCGGTGCAAGATTTACTCTGGTTTTGAGCAACAAATTGCTATTCACCTTTGGGATTGGATTGTCGACGAGGTAAACAAGTTTCCGGATTGGATTATTCAATCAAGTGTACAAGGGTCAGTTGTCGATGACTTGACAGAAGAGATTTCATCGTCCGTGAATTTGCAACCAAACTTGTCACAAAATTACTTGGGGCTGATTCTCTGCTTTGCGCAGGTCTACGATGAACTTGATTTTTCTGTTATGACTTCCGCAAGTAATGTATTCCGGAGCTACCTTAACTTAGATGACTCAAGTATAGTAATAGTACCAAGATCAATCTTTACAGTCACAGACACCGATACTATGATCAAATTTACTTCAAATGCACGCAGACATTGGATTCATCTACTGTACAAAAACGAGGATGACAGCACCACTGTCAATGTTGAAGATGGACGAAACAACCCCTACTACGCCAGTGATTCGGAAGTAGAAGAAGAATGAGGGTACATACATTTTCAGTCAAATGTCAGAAGATTGCATAAACCCGAGCGGTGTAACCCCTATGTATAGAATTCTTAGTGTTTGTTAGTAAATTTGACAATCTCTGCGTAGTTTCGTAGGGAAAAGTACAGTATCTCAAACGTTCTTTTAAGATGACAAGGTAAATTCAAGAAATAGCCAAGTGATTGGTGGTTGACTCGAGTGGCGGCACATCGAGTGTTAAATAAATTGATTATTACGTGCTAGTCATGCCACCCTGAAATCTGCTACTCTGGGTTAAAAGCCTTTGAGTAAAGTGTTGCTAGCAGACTGAAAATGAAAACAAGCAGGGCCCCTAGTTAGGCCATGAATCATCTCACGGTTAATTCCATTTGAGTATCCCCTGTTTTTCACCTGCAAATAGGGGCACAGACTCGTGTTACCTCTTAGAAAAGGAACATGCATGTTTATCACAACAAGTGTCTCATCATATAAGAATTTATCAAGGCTTCTGTCTGCCATGCCATGTATTCGAATCTGAGAAGTGCCTCTGATCATTTCTTCCAGCATTCCAGTAGACGGACGATATTATTTACGAGCCTAAGTTCGATCTCAATCTCTGCTTTTACTCTGCTTGAAGTTATAGCAGGTTTCTTTACTGTAACCACATCCCCATCATGTATATGCTCTTGTTCAAGCAATAACTAATTACTGTTCCCTCATTACCAATTAGTCAATTACTAATCACTAATTACTGTTCTATCAGCTCTTCCGTATGGGGTTCGATAGTATTCCTTTCACGTACAATTAGTACCATTAAGAATGATCATATCCTTTATTGTCGTAGTCTTCTTTTCTTCACCACTAGCAACAGCCTCTCTCCCATTTCAATTTTTTTTATTGCCCAGTTGAGTTCTAGCCCACGCATCCATACACAGATTGTTCTTATATCCTGGGGACGACATGATTGTTCTTTATTCAAATTCAAACACAGCCGCAAAATTTCTCAAACACAACGCCATCCGTGATTCATCCCTAAAAACTCAGGTACACTGGTTTTATTTTCAGACTTTAATAATAAAATATTTTTTGTGGAAAAATTTACTTTCTTTGGAAATTGTTTTATAATTTTTTTCAAATAGTTTTCCAACATAAATTTCCAAAAATTTTAAGACTTTTCGGAATTTTATGATGTTATACCTGTTTGTCATGATTATTGGCATGTTTACCCGAACATTGTTGCATGCTTCCTAGTTGTTTACTTCAATATTAGCACTTATTTTAGACGCTTTAAATATTGTATTTAGTGAACAACCTTGTAATCTGGTATTAGCTTGTGAATTAGAATTTCGGATAACATATAAATTTATATGCATTTTAGTGAATGGGTTGTCCGATATTGCGTATCCTTATTGTGTGAGGAGTAAGACAACCAAAAAATTTTGGGATGCCTTATTTATTTATTTTTGTCATGGATTTCAGTGGAACTTATAAATTTTCGATGAACCATTATTTAAAGTTTTTTTTTACAGATACGAAATCGGTATGCTCACAATCTTTTTAACTCACAAAAGTTGCACAAGGAATTATTTTGCAAGGAATATATATCTTTAGACATGGCACAACCACCTAGAAATGACGTTCATAAGTTTCTATGTCATAAAGACAAAAAACTAGTATATATTGGGAATGAGTGCCATATAAGACATCAAGCTTCATCTCAATCCAATACTTTAGATGAACCTTTTGTGGCTATGATTACGGAAATCAACTCGGTGGAAGGAACAGATGGATGGTGGATGGTAGGTAGACACGGGCGCTTCGTATCATGTCTATGATTGTAAGATGTTTAAAATATACAAGTCTGTCCAAGATAAGAAAGTTCTGCTAGGAGACGTCTTACACACTCCAGAGATGCGAAAGAATTTGATGTTTAGGGTTTTTCTTAACGAAAGAGGGTTCCCTATGTTCAGATTTGTACACCATTACTAAGAATGATATTTTTGTGAGAAAATGTTATGTTGTAGGTGGAATGTTTATGTTGAACGCTGAAGTTATTAAAGTTTCTAGTTCTACTTACATGTTACATGTTGACTCATTTCAATACTTGGCAAGCATAATTAATATGAGTAATTTAGGATTAATTCCTAAGTTGTCTCTCTCAAATTTAGATAAATGTGAATGTTGTAGTCACAGAACCATTAGATCTAATTCATTCTAGAATATGTGAATTATATGAAGTTTTAACTCGAATTGCATATTCAAGTACTCAAAAACGACTAAGGAATGGATGAGTTGTGGTGATACAAAGTTACTCCCTTATAAGTGGAAAATGAAAATTAGAACCTTAAATCCCACATTGAAAGGAAAAAGAGCCTTTCAAGGCATTATATAGCAAGACACTTATGTAGTGTCCAAGTGTGTTAACAATGTGTTGCTCCATCTCCTACGTGCGCGAAGGGGGCAAATCATGAAATTTCGAAAAAAAAATCGTGGCTTCGGAAGCCTTCGAGCTTTTCACGTATGAGACCTGATTATCTTTTTCACTGCCATCTATTTAATCCTCAGAAACCATGTGTTTTCCGCAATTGTTACACACACACCTTCGGAAGCCTTCGAGATTTTCACGTATGCGACCTGATTATCTATACATAACTTCAGTGCCATCCGTTTAATCCTTGGAAACCGTGTGTTTTCCACAATTGTTACACACACACCTGTTTCTCTATTGTTAACCAACCAGAAAAGTCTCCTCATTATCCAACTTAGAATTACCCCAATTTGTTCGTTCATGATTAGAAGTAAGCTAAAAGACTATAAGGTAGAATGACTAAAATTTTAAATTGATTAATTTGGATAGTAATACTCGAATCATTTTATGATAATTTATAATTATCAAGGAACCCTCCATCACTTTATTTTATTGTCAATTTTTAAAGTTTTAGAATCTCTTCGTACGTTATATATATATAAACATTTACATATGAAGTAGCTCAAGGAAGTTGAATAGTAATAATATAGTTCCATCTTATCCGAGGAAGTCATGTCTAATTTGTGCGAGTCCAGCATTGAAGCAAGAAACACATTTTCCAATAGATAAATAGTTCCGGCACTGTACCATCCCAAACACATCAGTAAATTAAGATGTTGAATGGTGTGCATTTGATAGCTATTTTCTCATGTCTCCAAATGTCTTACTAAAATTGCTTAAGAAAATCAACAAGTCGTTGGTTGTGTTGGTATTACTGGACTGTCGAAGCAACTCTTCTACTAGGGGGTCCGATCGAACTCCTTGCATGATCATTATTATAATAACAAAAATACTGCATATCAGGATCATCCTCCTTTTTTCTTAAAGAGAAAAGATGATTCCAGGCTCTTTAGTCTATATTATTTGTAGGTTGCACGTTGTAGTATAATCATAGACTAATTGAGTAGCGTATACTTTTTTTGTTGCACATAAGTTGCTGATATATGACTAGGTTCTGTGTTTGGACTTTGATGGTATTTAAAATAAATACCCTTGCCTTCAACTTACGGAAACCGAAGGAATTTAACATTCCCTACGGTATTTTTGATAGTAAGAACTTCAATGCCACTAGCCAAGCTCCTGGACATGTGTCAATCATGCATGGACCAGTCATTTCCCTTAGGCTTGAGTCACCACCCCGCCTGTCCCTACAAACCATCCGAATCACCTACTCTACTAGGACTAGGAAAACTGAACAGCTGCTTAGGATGGATCCTCATCACCTAGTCTAGGAGGGGTAGACTGCCAGGCAGCGGAGGGGGGAGAACCTATAAAAAAGAAAGGAGAGAGAAGTTTAGGGGAGAGGTCAATTTAAACCCTCTAATATACAGAAACCTTCAACCAATCTTCTGATGCTCGCTACAGATTGTCTTTAGAATCCCTACGACCATCAGACTTAATTAAAGATCTTGTTTGTACATTTAGTACTGTGATTTTAACTAACTTGTTCCATTATTTGTAGTACTGTGATTTAAATTAGCATTTTAGATTTTGTAGCTAATGTACTAAGTTTGTAAGATAAAGTGGTTCGTCCTAATATCTTTCAAAGAGCATATAAAATTAGCAAGGGACAAGACAAGGGCCGAAAATAAATTAAAATGACATTTTTGCAAGAAAAATCTACAAAAAAGTAATAATTTTGAAATAAATTACAACAACATTCATGCAGGGATATTAATAATTTAAGAAAATTCAACAGTTTTTTGTAATATAATGACAAAAGAATTATACTATTTTTATTAATAAAAGATTTTCTTTTTTGATAGAACATAATAGTACCAAGGTATCAATGTATCGAATTTCGGCGTCACTAAATAATTAAATTATTTGTTGGTTTAACTTCAAACTCGGGTTCGATTTTCTGCAACTACATAATGAAACAAGATTTATCAATTTGATTTCGTTTTTTGGTTTCACGCCAATCTCGGATTCGATTCACAAGAACTACATAAATTAATGATATACTTTAGTATTAATTTCAGGTTCATTTATCTATAACTACATGTTGAAATAATATTTATTAATTTAATACTCCCTCCGTTCCTTTTTGTTAGTCGTTTTCAAAGTTTTTACACAAACCAAGAATTGGCAGTTAAACATTCTAATGTAATTAATAAGGTCATGCTTTTACTTTTATATCCTTGGAAGCTAAAAGGAGAAGAGCAATGAACTATTTAATGCAGGACATTCTGGGAAGGTTTTTAAAAAGTTGGCAGTTAATAAGCTTTGAAAGTTTGGAACGACAATCAAAAGGGAATATTAATCAAAACTTAAAACGAATATTAAACGGGAACGGAGGGAGTAATTAATTTTAAATATCATCTACATGAATAAATAATATTTACTTATTATTAATTCATTATTCTTGATTAAGATAGTACGTGTGATGTTCACAAACCCAATATTCATGCAAGATTTACAACGTAAGTTGATAAAAATTGAAACTATTATATATATATATATAGGTTAATGATCAAATAAAAACCAATCTTAAAATAAAAACTAGAAACTAATACCACATATTATTTAAGTGTTATAAGATCTGGACCACATATTTAAGTATTTTATATTTCATTTATATGCATAACCCCCTATTTCACAGTACTCACTCAGTCCTTCACCCACCACCACTATCCTATTTCCCAAATATATAAATAATTTTGATCATTCTGTATTCCGGAATCTACCTCATCACTCTAAATATTATCATTTCTGTCTTTACATCTCTCCCTACCATCTCTCTCTTTAACTTTTTCATAATCTCTCATCTCTCACTTCGATTCACAACACCAAAACATTGGATTCACATCATCATATCGATAATCATAACAACTCCGATGATAGTGACCACATCGTCAATAGCAAGTTATGAGATTGATAATTTTTATCAATCTTTGAAAAAAAGACATGGTTAGTATGTATATGTCTCCAATGTAATATTTGGTGATTTCTGTGATACAAGTTAGTGATTTTTGTGATACAAACCAGTTATTCATGTCATACAAATTAGTGATTGAGGTATAAATTTGGTATTTATGTTCATATTTCAGTAATTTTTATTGTACATAGTGGTTGTGTTTTTCATGGAGACTGTGATTAATTGGTGTAGGTATTTCTTGGTGTAAATTGAATTTGTAGAATAAAAAGATATATAGATTGAAGAGGAAGAAATAAAAAGTCGCCGGAATCAATGGTGATTGAAGGTGGGTGGTCGGAATTAATGATGGTGAGAGGTGTTGGCCGGAATAAATCGTGGCAGAGGAGGCCGGAATAAATCATGGGCAGAGGAGGTGATTGAAATTAATTGTGGTCAGGTCACGATGATACATAATGTATGTAGTTGGTTTTTAGTTTTCTAATTGGGTTTCTATTAGAGTAGGAATGTTAACATCAAATATTTATCTATTTTTATTTTATAATATTTTATCAAATAATAAATATTTATCAAATATTAAGTATATTTATCAAATATTTATCAAATATATTTATCAAATATTTATCAAATATATTTATCAAATATCAAATATATGAAATATATATAATATTTATCAAATATTTTATTTTTATTCATAAGTATAATATGATTACATCTTTCTTATCAATATAAAAATTTGTCAAGGAGTTGTGTAATTTCACAAAAATTGAATTTAATTGATATAATGAATGCTCACATTCAAATCCATTTTGCCTAATAACATGTAATCTTTTAATAAAATACATCATTATTAAACCGTCATATCTATACTATATTATTAAAGACGAAACATTAAAAGTTTTGGTCGGTCGGTCGGTCGGTCGGTATTTGAGCCGGTTCTATCTATAATTTGAGTCGGGCCTATATATAATCAATTTATTTATAACCAATTGTTTGTTTCCGCTAAAATACATTACCTATTTTATCTATTTTTCTAACTAAAACAACTTATCTTTTAAAAATAAAATAGGTAACATATATATAAAATGGTAATATTATTACATATTTATGATTGATTACCTTTTTCAGCTAAAACACATTATATGTTTTACATTTTCTAACTAAAACAACTTATGTTCTAAACATAACACATGCAAAATAAATATGTAATGGTAATTTTGTTATATATAATTATTAATAAATAAACACTTACCCTTTTCAGCTAAACACATAACCTTTTTTATTTTTTCTAACTTAAACAACTATTTTTTCTAAAAGTAACACGAGCAACATATATATATATATATATATAGAAAGGTAATATAATTTTCTATTTTCTAATTTAAACAACTAATTTTCTAAAAGTAACACGGACAACATATCTATACTATCAATCAATACTATTATATAATAGACGAAACATTAAAAGTTTGGTTGGTCGGTATGGTACGTTTTGATTTTACTTAATTGCCCTTATTTATTTAACTGTACTTCGTGTTTTTACTTAATTAACCTTACTTATTTATAAAAATATATTATTAAATAATAATATTACCTATTTATAACCAAATACTTTTTTTACCTAAAATATATTATTTTTCTATTTTTTCTAACAAATTCCCCTACTTTTTCAAATATATCACGGGCAATTACCTTTTTTAACTAAAACATTTAGTTTTTCTATTTTTCCTTACTAAAACCCCTCATTTTCCAAAAATATCACGGACAAACATTTAGTTATTTATTTTTAAACCTATTTTAATATTATACTTATTTTTTAAAAGTTTACCTATTTTAACATGTCTACTTATTTTTCTTAACAAATGCAATTACTAAAAATATTAAAATATAAATAATCAAATAACTATTTATAACCAATTACCTTTTCAGCTAAAACACATTGTATATTTTTTCTAACAAAGTCCCTCCTTTTCTAAATATATCACGGGAAATTGCATTTTACAATTTATTTTTTCTATTTTTCTCACTAAAATCCATTATTTTTCCAAAAATATCACAGGAAACCCTTTACTTATTTATTTTAAAACGTATTTAAATACTTTTAATTATTAAATTTTAAAACCTAATTTTCCAAAAATATCACGGGCATTTACCTTTTTAAACTAAATATATGTTACATTTTTATTTTTTCTTACTAAAACCCCTCATTTCCAAAAATATAACGGGCAAACCCATACTTATTTATTTTAAAATCTGTTTTAATATTTTTAATTAACTAAAAGTGTTTAGCTATTTTAACATGTCTACTTATTTTTTGCACAATTATAATTAAAAAAATATTTAAAAAATAATAATAAAATAACAATTAACAATCCGTGCATCGCACGGGTTTTAAGCTAGTAATTATATATGTGTAGTATTGTAAAAGAATAAATTATTCACACCTAAAATAAAAAATTATATTGACATTTAAAATCTTTTGTTAAAAAATATTACTAATTTTAATAGTTAAAAATTAATACCTTAATCTTATATACTTAAAACAAAGTGTCATGAGAAGGATTTTGGAGAAGAAAGTGAAGAGTTTAATACAGTTCAGGCTCATGTGAAGTCCAACTAAATGCCGGAGTGTCTAAATTTATAAGGGTCCTGGTCCCTGACAATTGATTGTCAGAGACCGGTTAAACAACAATTCATTTCGTAGTAACATACCATGACTCCTTCCTCAGCAGGGTACTCTGCATCGTCACACAAAGGATCTAGTTGAATCACCCCTATTTTTTTTACAGAAAATACGAACAATATCCAATGATTTTCATTAACACAAGTGGGGAAAAAGATGAAATCAACCTTGTTAATGGCCGGACCTACACCACAAGTGGCCCAGTGAAGATAAAAGTTAGTCAATCTCTGTGTTTCACGCCGATACTCCATCTTCCGGGCCAAGGTCATGAATAAGGGATCCATGAAGTAGTAAGTAGGCTTTCGCTCGAACACATTCCCCATCGCAATCTCTTCCTCACGATCGCGAAGTAAAGTCTGCAACAACATTAGAACATTATCAAAGCTCACTGTAGGAATACATACAACATAACTGAAATGTGAGAAGAAAGGATCGTGTCATACCATGTATACGGGGTGCCAAAGACAGCATTGCCTTCGCAGATAAATGAAAGCTCTTGTGGATGATTCCCTCCTTCATTTTGACCTCCTCATCAGAACCCCAGCCCCAGATGGACTTGATATCTTCTTTCTTCGACTCGCTAAGAGGCTTATTGATCTGCCATTTCCTATCTCGTAGACGGCGTACATCAAGCTTCTCCGGCCTCGAAGAAGATGACTTAGATGCAAGGGTAGGTGTCTGTTGCGTAAAACATAGATGTGCAAGTGTACACAATCGCAAACAAGTAATATAGTAATAAATACCAGATTTCGTTCCTCAAGGACTGCAAATTTGTATTAATTGCAAGTAAAATCTCACAATTCAGTTATCGAACACAAGATTTTATTGATGGTTTTATATCTAAACTAATTAATTAACTAACTAATATTATAATAGCAAAGCGAGTCTTACGAGATTCAGATATGAGAAGATAAGTCAGGATAATTACTTCCCTCTAACACATGAAAATCGGTAAAAGAGTCGCGTAACACTATAACAATTCCACAGTTCACTAGCTAGAATTCAATGGTCATAGGTTTCTCTCAAAATCACTATGGTACAATTCCTACCAAGTAAACTAACTAACATATGTCTATGCCAAATTTACTCCTCAGAATACAATTAAACACCAATTCACAAAGCTATGCATGGTCACAATATATGTCTATACCGTAACAATATTATAATCAGAAGATATAAGCATGCACTATTCAAGTTTTATGTCAATTAACTATAACTATTTCGATATTATAATTAACTCATTAACCCACTAAAGTTGATCGGACAATAGCAAGTATTAGCATGAAAAATATTTGAATGAATAAACTGTAGAACCGCATACAGTACTCTTTAACAAAACACCAATAATCCCATGCTAGGGTTCCATAAAAATCCCAACTTTATACAATTAGTTCATAATTAAGATCTCAAAACAATCCCAAGATAACCAAATATCTTTAATGGCTGAATCATTTTCCGTTGATGGCTTATCCTCCTCCCTTGTGCGGCTTCTTCTATCTTCAAATATCTCTCTCTGTATCTGTATCTAATAAATCTCTAATCTAAGTATTTTTAATTATTTAATACAAATACAAAGAGTTTCCCAATTAGAATTGAATTCCAATAATAGAAATTCGTAGCTGACTGTTGGGCTATGTTTCTGGACTGACTCGGATTTATTTTAATATCAAGGCCACTTCTGAATTAAATCTCTTCTCATAAGCTTTCCCTGGGCTGTTAAATCGTCTGAATCGGACTTATAGAACTCCAGTTATGGCCCAAACAGTGTGAACTGCGCAAGTGGGTCATAAAAATCCGAATTTTAATCAAATTAATCTCCAACTCTTGTCATTTAAGCTCCAAGCCTTCCTTTATTAGAACTCCTTCATATCTACAATAAAACATTATAATTTATTAAATAAAAATCCAAATCAACACAAAATAACTTAAATATAGGGACAATATTATGATAAAGCTCACACTTATCACATCCCCACACTTAGCATTTTGCACGTCCTCGGGCAAAGAAGAAAGAAAAGACTAAGTCCTAACTAACTAATACCACTTCCGTAGGTGATCACGGTTGCATTTGGCATATGCAACAAGCCCTTTAAACCCCTAGGCAGCCCTAGTGGACGAGTAAGGTCTCGTGAGGGTTTGTAGTAAATCTATCCACAAAATCTTATTTGGGTTGACTGCCAAGTCTCAAACATGAAATATATCATAGCACACCACACATGCAAAATTAACCATGTAATAACTCTTAGATGTCATATAATGCAATTCCTCAACTTTACACACCAACACAACTATTCAAGTACGCGCACATAGTCTGAAAGACTAAAATATGTCATGAATAACATCAAAGTCTCAATCAACAAGATAATAGCATGCTTTAGATGGAAAGATAACCTCACAAACACTCAAAGCACACAAGTGTTTAGGTGTAACTGTATCACTCAAATTCAATCAAATGCACATGTGCTACCATAAGCTTGCTTGTCCACCAAAATCTCTAGACTTCGTGTTCGTATAAATCAAAAGGTCTTTGTCAAGGGTTGTAATGAGGCTTAGGTGAGGGGTAGGAAAATGAAAAGGCCGCAGTTGGCTAAACTTGACAACTAATAGAGCATAATGTTCATATACACTTGAAGCACTCAACATGAAACTAACCTTGAGATATCATCCTACATACAATGTAAACTCATAACTTTCATATTGTAAGAACCATCGAACATACACTCTCTTTTCTTTCTTTTTCCATAGAGAGATTTTTTTTCACTTCTTTTTTTCTTTATTATTTTTCTTTTCTCTCTCTATTTTTTTTTCTTCCTTTTTTGTTGACCTTTGTGACTCTGTTTGAAATGTCACCGACAAGAAGTAGCCAAACCAATTCAAATCCCACCAAAATTCACACATTAACAAAGATATCCCCACACTCAATATTTTACCAATCTCAAGTATATATCACAATGCTCTACTAGTCAATCAAGACAAGAACAAATTAATAAGCTCAAGATTGTGATGGTGATATACGAAGAAAAAGGATATAGGCTCAAGGGGGCTCACTAAGGATTATTTTTAAGGGTATTGTTTAGGACAATACGGTTAATCCTAGTGCCTTTATCATTTTTACACAATACACAATATCAATATGCGCACGACCTGGTCTAAAGCAAGTTCTAGAGCAACATGTACAATGACGAATAACTCACCACAAAAAAAATAGATTGATAAAAAAATGTATCAATCGCATATTACGGCTCAAGATCTCACAGGTGATAGCATGCTAAACTCATCAAAATTGACAATGACGTACATTCAAGTTTTGAAATTTCGCAAACACATACAAGACATCATCATGTATAAGGTATTTTACGCCAAGGAAACAAATACATGACACTCGCAAAACAAGTCTACGTGGTGTGTACTTATCCTTATTAACATGCTCTTTTGACAAGGCAATCAATTTTTTTAGGTTTTCTATTTTTTTTGTGTTTTTCAATTTTTTAACTATCCTAAAAAAAATCTTACAAATTAAAAATTAAAAAAAAAAACTAATTTTTTTTAAAGTTTTTTTTATATTGGAAACCCCTCCCCACACTTAAGCGGTTCATTGTCCCCAATGAATAATATATATACATTAAACTAACAACATCCTAAAAAAAATACAAAAATAAAATCAAATAAAAAATATATACAAAGAAAGGTTAGAAATACTCCCCTAGTGTCGCATGAAATGCTTCCAAAAAGATTGTAAAATAATCTCTCACTAAATTTTCAGTGCTGCAATCAGTCATATAAAATGCTGTCCGTATACTTCCACTGATTGATATGCAGCTCAGCTGGTTCAGTGTTCCAAATAGAGGTAGGTTAGCCCTTAAGTCATGGGTTCAACCCCCACTGACAGCATTTTTAATTATGTGTGCAGCTTGCAATCCCTCTTCGTGATGATATGCTGAATGAATTACAAATCAACCAGTAACACAGTGAGAGTGTTGGTGCAGTGGTCAGGGGTTCAAAACCCCCACCCCCGCAATTTCAAGTAACATTTTTGCAAAAGGCTCTCTCCCAAGCAGATCTAGGCAGCTGACTGGACACCAGGCTGGGCTTGAAGAGTGATATTCATATACTGTGGTTAGAGGTGGCCACTTGGGCGGTCCGTGCGAGCCGGACCGGGCTTGTCAAGGGTCGGGCTCGGCTCCGGCGAGCACGGAACCGGCACTAAGTATGTACGAGCCGGATACGAGTCGCGCTTGAATCGGAAAAGGTAAAACCGGAATCGGCACGACGAGTAAAACCGGAATCGGCACGGGCGAATGTGCGAGCCGGGCTGGGCGAATACGAGCTCGTTTTCGAGCGAATGTGCGTGCGAATACGGGCGAATACGAGCTCAGATTAGTTAACTAATTAATTTGCAAGCAACTTGCATTAATTCACTGACATACAGCCTCATTCAATTGTCATCACTCGTCACTCGTTAGTCTGTCACAACTTGAAGCTGCCACGTGCCAGACATGCAGGGTTAGATTTTTTAGAATTTACATTTATGCAAGTTATATTTAATTACGAATTACATATTATTTGTAATCTTATAATTTACTTATTAATTTTTAATTTGTTAATTTGTGATAAAAGAGGACGGTACCTCATATAAATTTTATTAATTTCAAAAATATTGTACAAATTATTTGAGAGGACTCCTCTCTAAAAAAACGGAACAAACCGCATAAACATATAAAATTACAATACAAATTAAATAAATTTCTAAAGTGCAAAACAAAAAATAACTATCCACTATTTATTGTTGTTCGTGAGTAGTTGATGTGTCAGAATCCGAAGTATTCATTGTCATCCATGGATCTTCTTTGCCATCCGAGTTATCTTCTTTTTTTCCTTGTTGTCTTTTTGCAGCTTGATCCCAATCTTTTTTGCAAACACAAATTTTTACAACATCTGGCGAAAGACTTGATCTCTTCTCGTCCAACACTCTTCTACCTGCACTAAAAGCGGACTCGGACGCAATTGTAGAAGCGGGGACTACTAAAATATCCTTTACGATTTTTGCTAAAACTGGAAATTGTAACTCATGATTCTTCCACCATGTTAGTATTTCAAAATCATCATTTAACTCATAATGATAAGAAAAAAATTCACGAACCATACTAAAAGCAGAAGAAGGTACGGAAGATGATTCAGAAATTCTAACTTTTTGTTTTTTGCTTAATATAGATGAAATAGTACTATTAAACCTACTAACACTACTACTACTCTTAGGTGGTATAGAACTTTGAATTTTTGGAGCATATATATCTACAAGACGATACAACAAACCTAAACAATTAGTTACATACAATTCATGATTATATGAAACTCCTAACACTTGATAATAATGCTCTAACATATTTTCTAAACCTTCTTTTCTAACACCAGGATCAAGAAGACATGCAACACCATAAATATAAGGAAAGTCGGTAAAATATTCGATCCACTTAACTTTCATATCAAAAATAACCTCACTAAAAAATTCATTTTCTTCGTATTCTTTTAAAGTAGTAACAATACTAACACACTCAATAATAACATGATGTACATTTGGTTGATAAACATAAGAAAAAACCGTAGTAGCATGTGCAAAACAAGCAAGTATGTCACGTACCGTAGATGCCAACTCCCAAGCTTGTTCGGTAATAAGTCCATCATCGTATTGGTGGCTTGGGTCTTCATTATATAATTCGGTAATAATTGTCTTATATTGAATTGCATCATTTAATAATTTATAAGTCGAACTCCATCTCGTAGAACAATCGATACCCCACTTCTTTGGCCTTAATCCATTATCTTTACACAATTTTTTGTACTTAGACCTATATGTACCCGCAAAACGTAGATATTTAATTACTTTCCTAATAGGTTCTAATAAATGAGTTAATTGTGAAATTCCTTTTTGGGCCGACAAATTAATTATGTGAGCACAACATCTAACATGTAAAAATACTCCATCTAAAGCTAAAGGAATATCGGGCCTAATATAATCAATGGCTTTTTTATTAGCAGCAGCATTATCTAAAGATATCGTAAATACCTTATTAAACAAATTAAATTCCTTTATTGTATCTAAAATTCTTTGTTTTATGTTATAACCAGTGTGTGACTCATCCATAACATCAAAAGCAATAATTCGTTTTTCTAATAAGTAGTCACTAATCCAATGAACCGTAACATAAATATAAGGCTCACCTTGACTCGAACTCCAACAATCACTAGTTAAAGAAACCATACCATCAAAATCACGAAAGTATTCAATTAATTGTGCACGTTGAGCATAATATTGTTTTTGTGTGTGACGTTTAAGTGTGTTCCTATGTATTTTTCTAAATGCCGGGTTTAGTGAATGTTTAACCATGTATTCTAAATTCGGACTCTCGCCGTGGGAAAAAGGTAACTCCTCTAAAGTAACATAGGTAGCAAAATCTTCAACCATTCTATCTCTATTATAAGAGAAAGGCATACCTCCACCGGGGGACGAAGTCATGAAACCACCAATTTGTGTTTGTTGTTGACCTCCACGTGCTTCTCCACTTTCATGACTCGCCTTCGAAATTCCATGAATGTTTTCCAAGTGCCGATTAAGTGTACCCGTACCCGTTCCCTTGGCATAACTAAATGGGGCTTGTTGTCGACCATTTTGTAAACAAAGCAAACAATGAGCTTTAAATCGATTTGGATTATCCGGTATTGCCACCTTATCAAAATATGTCCAAACGTGCGATGATTGTCTCGAACTCGTACCACCTACAAAAATTTACAAAATGAATAAATTAAAAAGGAAATAAAAATAAATTCGAAGGAAACAAATTTTACAAAATAAAAGAAAACAAGATTTTAAAAACAAGATTTTAAAACCAAGATTTTAAAACCAAGATTTTAAAAATAAAAACCAAATATATGAAATATGAATTTTTAAAAAACTATGAACTTTTTAAAAACTAAAATCAAAACAATATTTTAATTTATGAAAATACATAAAATAAAAGCACACAAATTAAATCAACCAAAAAATTATAATTAAAAAAAAATGAAACGTACCTTCTTCGGTGGTAGATCGAGATCGAGGTGGTAGCATAGATACAGGGGTTGAATCTTGAGACGATACAGTACCTCTTCCTTGTTCCATTTTTTTTTGTAAAATGTTGTAAAAATAAATAAAATGCAAAATCTTGTATGAATAAATAAAATGTAATATAGAGCAGTAGCAGACTAGCAGTAGAGAAGAATGAGAATGAAAGCAGTATCAGCAAGCCAGCAACTAGCAGGAGAGATTGAGATTTTGAGAGAAATTGGTGAGTTAGAAAATTAGAAGACAAACATGTATTTATAGTGAAAAATATGTGTCCGTTGGGGTTGGGGACAGCCGGACAGAGAAATGCAGGCGGCAACTGTCAAGTGGCAACAGCTACTGGCTAGTCAGAGAAGACCGTTGTGGGCGAGTGGACGAGTGGCCGAGCCGTGCGGGCCGGTTCGGGCGGTTCGAGCCGTGCGGGCCGGTTCGGGCGGTTCGGGCGGTTCGGGCGGCTCACGGTTCGGGCGGTTCGGGCCGGTTCGCGGGTTCTGAAAAATGGAATCGTATTCGGCACTAACTACCTTACGAATCGGGCCGAATTATTCGCGGTTCAATCGGGCCGAATAATATCCGAATAAAGTAACGTGCCGGGCTGTGCGAGCTGAATAAACCCGCCCGTTTGGCCACCTCTAACTGTGGTGCGCGCGCACGCTAAAATATTAGTGCCATAACAGGGATTTCCGCACCGTAGAAAGTCAAAAGTGCACCAGGGGTAAATGTCATGTATTTCAAGTTTCAACAGAGAATTTCGCATGGCCAACACAGCTGCCACATGCCCCTCACAAAATTTCTGCTCCTTTTTTTTTTTTTTGCAAAATCAGCACGGTTGCTCCCTAAATTGCCCAACCAACATTTTTTCTCTCTCAATTTTGTTTCACGACTCAATTTTTTTTAAAACATTTCCTCCAAAATTTAAATAAAACACCAAGTGTCCTAAATAAATTATTCTTGCATCTCATAATTTTTTAAACCTTAAACACTTACAACAGTCATGGATTGCCTCCCAATAAACGCCATTCTTTTAAGTCTTTAGCTAGACATGAAACCGATCTTTTCACTTAACAAATTCACACCGTAGTGTAAAATTCCACATTGCATCTTTATACGGCCATTTAATTATCTTTTTCGGGGCCATGTCTTTGATGACAAGTTTCTGCTTTAGTTGCCCCTCAAAAGAACACTTGACATTATCCTCGAGACAAATTCGCATACACCAAGAATAGATTAATATATCATGAATATTCAAAATTGTCCATCCACTACCTGATTTGTGCTTTTGGAAAACCTCCAAAAATAATTCTTTTTTACCAGGAGCTAAATCTGCTGAGATAATGATGGATAAAGTCGGAGATTTCAACCTTCTTTGTTGCTCAAAAGAACCCATTGCAGTGTCCAAAGGGCACACAATATCACAAAAATTTGGAATACCCCTTCTAATAGCTATCTTGTTCTTTAGTAAAACCTCAGATAAATTTTCTTTCTTGTCCGGAAGTAACTCTGTTGAGATGATGATATAATATATTGGGGATGAGATCGAATAAACTTCTTGAGAATGAGAGGACACCAACTTCAATTCCAAATCAGGTGGTTCTTTTATTGATGCTTCTAGAGGGTTGACTTTTGCAGATAGCACTTCCATTGACTCGAAACAATGCATTGTTTCTACATCTCGTGAATTAACCTCCAACAAAGTTAGATTATCCTTTTCATTATTTTCATGTCTGAAATCTAGAATCATGGGCAACTCCAAAGGATATTCATAAGAATTTTGCTCTAGTTTATCAGAAACTAGAACATCCTCTACCAATATTGTTGAAGAGTCCTCTACATATCCTTCGTAACCAGATGTTGTCTGAGAGACCTCTACATCTTTCTCGCTTTCTGTAAACACACCTTCAGAATGCTCTATCTGAACTTCTTCACAATTTTCAGTACCACTTGGTAGAGAACTTGGCGTTTGATTTCTTAACTCATCAACTAGATCCCCAATTTTTTCCCCTAAGTTCCTCATTGAATCTGATTGAGTTCGGATAACATCTTGATTTTCTATAGCTTTCTTCAACAATGTTTTCAGAGAATTGTATTCATCTTCTTCTTCAGGCTCTTGTTGTTGAGGTTGCTGAAAATATGAATAATCAGCGTTCATAAATGAATTTCCAAGATAAGCTCCTTCATTGCTCCATGAATAATTCGGAGGTTGACTCCATGACTGGTTGCAAGAATTGGAATATGGGTTACTCCAATTTTGATTACCAACAAAGCAAATAGAGTCTGGATTGGAAGGACAGTAGTCATAGGTATGAGCACCGCAACAAAAAACACACGAAACATTGTCAGCTTGGCTTCGTGGTGGACTTGATGGTTGCCACATAGGTTGATTCATTCCCATGCTCAAATTCTTCACCATCTGTGACACGGAAGACAATCTAGCCTGCAAGGAAATAAATTATTGATCTCGTGCAGCACACTCTTCCTCATAGACAATATCCATTGCTTGTGGTAAATACATAACTCTATGTTGTTAAACCTGACAAACAACTAGAATTATCCACGTAAGCACACAAAAACAAACCAAACTGCAAGATGATTAAATTTGTAATAAATACTATAACAGTCCCCGGCAGCGGCGCCAAAAACTTGTTGCGTAAAATATAGATGTGCAAGTGTACACAATCGCAAACAAGTAATATAGTAATAAATACCAGATTTCGTTCCTCAAGGACTGCAAATTTGTATTAATCGCAAGTAAAATCTCACAATTCAGTTATCGAACACAAGATTTGATTGATGGTTTTATATCTAAACTAATTAATTAACTAACTAATATTATAATAGCAAAGAGAGTCTTACGAGATTCAGATATGAGAAGATAAGTCAGGATAATTACTTCCCCCTAACACATGAAAATCGGTAAAAGAGTCGCGTAGCACTATAACAATTCCACAGTTCACTAGCTAGAATTCAATGGTCATAGGTTTCTCTCGAAATCACTATGGTACAATTCCTACCAAGTAAACTAACATATGTCTATGCCAAATTTACTCCTCAGAATACAATTAAACACCAATTCACAAAGCTATGCATGGTCACAATATATGTCTATACCGTAACAATATTATAATCAGAAGATATAAGCATGCACCATTCAAGTTTTATGTCAATTAACTATAACTCTTTCGATATTATAATTAACTCATTAACCCACTAAAGTTGATCGGACAATAGCAAGTATTAGCATGAAAAACACTTGAATGAATAAACTGTAGAACCGCATATAGTACTCTTTAACAAAACACCAATAATCTCATGCTAGGGTTCCATAAAAATCCCAACTTTATACAATTAGTTCATAATTAAGATCTCAAAACAATCCCAAGATAACCAACACATATTCATAAGAAGAGATATAAAAAGATTAAAGAAAACAAAGCCAATTGAATGTCTTCAATGGCTGAATCCTTTTCCGTTGATAACTTATCCTCCTCCCTTGTGCGGCTTCTTCTATCTTCAAATCTATCTCTCTGTATTAGGTCTCATCTGTATCTAATAAATCTCTAATCTAAGTATTTTTATTTATTTAATACAAATACAAAGAGTTTCCCAATCAGAATTGAATTCCAATAATAGAAATTCGTAGCTGACTATTGGGCTCTGTTTCTGGACTGACTCGGATTTATTTTAATATCAAGGCCACTTCTGAATTAAATCTCTTCTCATAAGCTTTCCTTGGGCTGTTAAATCGTCTGAATCGGACTTATAGAACTCCAGTTATGGCCCAAACAGTGTGAACTGTGCAAGTGGGTCATAAAAATCCGAATTTTAATCAAATTAATCTCCAACTCTTGTCATTTAAGCTCCAAGCCTTCCTTTATTAAAACTCCTTCATACCTATAATAAAAAATTATAATTTATTAAATAAAAATCCAAATCAACACAAAATAACTTAAATACAGGGACAATATTATGATAAAGCTCACACTTATCAGTGTCTGTGACACATGCTGAGAAGGCTGTGTAATCTCAATGATATCATGTTCAGCAATGGTGGCCAGTGGAGTCTTCTTTGCCTTGTCAGACAAATCAACATTTTCAAATTTTGGTGGCCTATAGGAAGGACCTCGCACCTCCTTCATGAAGCTACAAAAGGGGTCTAAGAAGGTCGGTGCAATCCTAGCAAACTCATCACGATACTCAACAGGAATAGAAGCATCGATCTTTTGGCAAATTCCAACCCCGTCATGATCTGCATACAAATACAACTATGAACAACATATAATAATTACGAGATAGAAATAAATCAAACACTACAAACATAGAAAACCTACGAGCTCATAGGCCGTCAAGTTGTTAAACAACTCTCTAGTTGAATACTCGGGCTTCAGATGCGGTTTTGGCTTCCCGACACGCAGCCGAGAAATCTCCGTGTACCATGCCCTATACTCTACATCAGACACAAACTGTGACTCATCAAATACGTAGTCACATGGACTGGCAGAAAACCTCAACCACTCCCCAATCTCCGTGAACCATACACTCCTCCAATCCCAAGTGACAAAGCTCTGTTTGGCCTTTCTGTACTGTGTCATGTCAACTGGGGAACGAGGGATACCCTGTCTCAGCCCTAACTGCCTCAAGACCCTATTAGAATGTTGATACTCAACTATGTCCTAGTGGATAAGAGGAAGTCTGGCAGAACCTGCATAGAAACCCTCGTAATCATCCCAGTAAATATATCCATTTCCATCTCCATCCTCGTCATTAGACTCGTGAAAATGGTCGTAAGGAGTCCATTGCACACTATCTGACCCAACTCCATCAAACTCACCTCGGTAGTGTAGCAAGCTATGATGAGGCCCCTTACTAATATGACATCTAGGCCGTTTTCCCAACAGAACCTTCTCCACAGACAAGTCCTCAACAGTAAAATCCAACCCAATGTCCTCCTTCTCAATTCCCTTCTTTTTCCCCTTCCCCTTCCCCTTTGCCTTCCCCTTTCCCTTCAACTCCTCACTAACCTCCTCCTCAATGAGTTTCCTCTTCTTTTTCCCCTCCTCATTCCCCTTACCCTCACTAAGCTCATCCTCACTAACCTTCCACTTCCCCTCAATAGGTTCTTTCACCATTGTAGACCTAGCCCAATACTCAGCAACAGGGAAGCTTGCCCGCTTGGGATCTGCAATAGGAAACTCAATATCAAATCGCTCGTAAGACCAAATATGCAGCAATAACAAGCAACCACTAACACTAACAGCCCCTTTCGTTGCAGCGCGCTCCAACCCCCTATACAAATATGCCAACACTACAGATCCCCAAGAATACGTATGAATACGATCCAAGTAGAAAAGCGGGACAATGTACCTCGGATGCACCACGTTCCTACTATTAGTAGGAAACAAAACTGACCCCACCACCAACATCAAATATGCCTTCGTGTGCAGACTAATCTTTTTCGGGTCATTACCAGGATCACCCCCGTACCGCTTATGCAACCATGTATACTTAATCCCTCCTCTTGTATCCATTGCCAGATTGATCTCTGGATCAGTAAGCTCTTCGAACAAGTTCCTCGTAAAATAGGCTTTCGGATTTTGGATTGCACCCCCAACCAACGGATGACTAGTAGTGGGCAACCCCAGTATGTAATGAACATCCTGCAATGTCACTATCATCTCACCCTGCCTCATGAAGAATGTATTAGTCTCCGGGCGCCACCTCTCTACCAAGGCTGTCACAAGTGCGGTATCATTCTGAAGCACTACATAATTGTTTGCAAACAAACCAAACCCCGTCATGTCCAGTATCTCCTTCTGAGCATCATTCATAACCCACAAAACGCATCAATCTATTACCGGAATAACACTCCAACGTACCCTTATCAATTCCATCCCAAACCTCCTGACTGACATGATAAACATTATCAAATATAACCGTTTGACTAATAGGTCCCGGAAGTATATCCTCCTACCTGAAACATTCACAAACAGCAATAATGAACACAAATTCAAACCAATTATGGTTTTACAAAGATAATATGTTCAGAACCATTAATATTGTTAAGCACAAAACAACAACTACATTCTCAAACCAAGCACCATCAAATGCATAAAAGTACCAGGCTATGAATCTAGGATCAAAATCACTGCATGACAATACGCAAAACCGGTACGCAAACCACATTACACTGCATGACAATACGCAAAACCAGTACGCAAACCACATTATAAAAGTGAAGTGAAAGAACATAGGTCCACAACAACAGGAAGCTAGTAGCCCTACTGGTCTAAAAAAATAACCACAGGTCCACAACAATACTATCTAAGGCGTTGTTTGATTCATTTTGATAATGTGATTTCAATTTATTCAAAATCAATGCATATAGGACCAAAAATGATCATGCAGAACAGTATATGTACATTATGCAGAACATATATATTGATCATGAAAACACTAAAGATGTATGTACATATATGAATCATGGTAATTTTAGGCATACAGGCAGTGTAGTATACTTGAGGACTGAGGTAAGCATAACTTGAGTATTATTTAAATGACCGTAATCATACTAAAACGTGGAAGATATTTTCTGTTGTCGAAAAATAATCTACAGAAATTTTGAAGACCTTTTATTAGCAACAACAGGAAACTGAAAGAGATATTTTCTGTTTTGGTGGGTTTTAATCTTAAACTACCAGTGCCTCCACTTTCTGTTTTGCATGATTTTCCAACCAAAAAAGAATAGTTTCGTCAAGACTTTACTGGATATCGATCAATATAATAAAAGTCAGCAGATAAAAGAACGTTTTTCCTCAAAATGTTCAACTAAAATGTTAGGCAATACAACACCTTCATTGACAATTTGACAAAACAATTCACAAAACCTTACATGCTTCAAAACAAGATGTATGTACAACTCAGTAACTATATATTGATCATGAAAACACTAAAGATGTATGTACATATATGAATCTGGTTTAACAGCAAGCATGTAACAATCTCAAACACACACTATTTTAACCGATTTTGATCACCCGCACAAATTCCACACAATTTCTCACAATTCCACAGACATTTCTCACAGACATTTTATCAAACACGTACGAAGCAGTACAATACAATCCAATCTCGATTTTAACTCAATTCGAACAATTTAACCCAACAAAAACAAACACTGGAGCATACAACAAAGATATCACTTAATTCAACCATCTTTCAATTCGAATTCGAGCATATTAAAACAGTAAATACGAAACACTAACCCTAAAACCCTAATAACGTCGACTTAGATACCATACCTCGCTTGATAATCCTCCATTGTTCGCTTGGTCACTGAAATCGCCACATAAATGCTTCAATCGCCACTTAAATCACACAAGAAATCGTCGATTTAGATTTAGGGTTTGTAAAAGTTGGTTAATCGGGCTAAATTGAAACTAATACACTTTGCAGGCGCTCCGCGCTTTTTTTAAGCGGAAGGACAGACGCTCCGCGTAAAATAAGCGCGGTAAGGAGCCTCTCCGTGATAAAAAAACGCGGAACGGGTGAATATTTTTTTAAAATCCTAGCCGTTGAAATGTTGATGCAACGGCTACGAAATGAATTGTTGTTTAACTGGTCCCTGACAATCAATTGTCAAAAACGAGGACCCAATTTATAATTTGTTTAGACTACTTTTAAGTTTTGACTGCTCCATCCTATTTTTTCTACCTATTCCGGTTTATCGGTGATGAGATTTTCTTCTATTTTCTATGTACTGTGATCATGCATTTAAAGTAGTAATTGTCTGCCCAAGTAAAAAAAAACAATTATATAGCAAAGAAGAAAAAAAAAAGTGTAGTTCAAATAATTACAACTGGTGGATGGATTACACCTAACACGTTGCAATGTATTTTATGTAACTTTGTGTAAAATTATTTGGTAGTAAACGATAGTCATATTTTCACTTTAGATGGATTTATTATTGAACCTTAGCCGAAAATTATACAAATTATGTAATCATGCTGCCTCCCGATTCTTTACTCTCAATTATTTGTGCATCTACTATTTTTTTTCTAAATCAAGTTGCGTTTGTTTTAGGGCCTGTTTGGTTAGCAATTTAAAAATTAGTTTATGCATTATAAGTTGATAAGAGCTTAGAAAGAGTGTTTGTGTACTTAGTTTATTTGATAACTTATAACTTATAATTAATCTAAATAAAAAATGTTAAATATTATGTGTACAAAACATTAAAGATGATTGGTACTGGTCTAAAGATGATCATAAAGAATTTCTCGGTAGAGCCAGAAATAACGTGTGGAGCCAGAAAATTCAGCATTGTTGACTCCATTCCAGGTCTTCTGTCTTTGCTATCCTCATATTCCCCTCATCTTTACATTTGTTTCTTATCATCTTATTTTACATATATCCCAGTTTTTGTATCTGTAGAGTGAAGTTGTAATGGCTTCAACAACTTCTCAAACTCCATCATCTTCAACTTCAGTTTCAACAACTCCCACTCGCTGGGACGTTTTCTTGAGCTTCCGTGGCAAAGACACTCGAACTGGTTTCATCAGTCATTTGTATTCTGCCCTGGATCGCTATAGTATTCCAACATTTATGGATGATCCTGAGTTAAGGCGTGGAGAAGTGATCTCGGATGCGTTGCTCGAAGCTATTCAGGAATCTAAGACTTACGTTGTTGTCCTCTCTGAAAATTATGCTTCTTCGAGTTGGTGCCTTGACGAGCTGGTAGAGATTCTCCGTTGTAGCAACACAATGAAGAGATTGGTTATTCCCGTGTTTTACAACATTGACCCATCAGTTGTGCGACACCAAACTAAGAGTTTTAAAGATGCTTTTGATAAACATGAAGATCGATTAGCGGGTGAAATGGAAAGAGTCGAGAATTGGCGGCATACACTGACAGAAGTTGCCGATAAATCAGGAGAACATATTGACGGTAAAAAGTAAGTTTACTAATTCATAATTTTATTTCTTTGTGAAATAGATCATGTATACAATTCTATATAATTCAACAATTTTATGTAAATTCTAAGCATTATAATTTTTTTTACCAGAACTCTTTGTTGAACAACCTATTTGGAGAAAAGCAAAACGTTATGTTGTAAGACTCTTTTTATTTCATAATGAAAAAGAATTGCATTGCAGGTCTGAAGCTCATATTGTCCAAGAAATTGTTGACCAGATACTCCAAATAAATCCCACTGCTTTAGATGTTGCCAGATATCCAGTTGGGTTGGATTCCCGTGTTGATGACATTACAGCATTGTTGAGCGGTGACACAAAAGGTATCATTAAGATCGGTTTATATGGTATGGGCGGCATAGGTAAAACAACTCTCGCCAAAGCAGTTTTCAATCAACTCTTGCAAGGAAGCTTTAAGGGAAGCTGCTTTCTCGCAAATGTGAGAGAGATTTCGGGGACATTAAAAGGCGTAGAGTCTTTGCAACAACAACTTATTAATGATGTTCTTAAAAGTAAGAACAAAGTTGAGGTTAGTAGTGTTGACCAAGGAACTAAGCTGATACAAGCTAGAATTTGTTCAACAAAAATTTTGGTTGTTATTGATGATTTAGACAACCATGAAAATTTTAAATCACTGGTAGGACCATTTGCTTCTGGGAGTGTAGTTATTATAACTACAAGGGACGAAGAAACATTGGATAGTATTGATGTAGAAACAAAATATCGATACAGGGTTACAGAGCTGGGTGATGCTGAGTCAGAGACACTGCTTTTTCAACATGCATTTAAAGATACTAAACCAAGTAATACTCTAATGAATTTGTCTAAAGACATTCTACATCTTGCTGGAGGGCTACCCTTGGCTCTCGAAGTTTTCGGCTCGTACTTGTATAAGAAGTCCGAGGTTAGATGGAAATCTTACATTGAGACGCTGCAGGAAAAACCCAACAGTACTATCCAGCAAAGACTTATGATTAGCTTGGATGCCCTGGAATCAGATAATCCTCTGCTAAAGAAAATGTTCGTTGACATTGCTTGTTTTTTCATTGGAAGGGATAAAGAAAAAGTGGTGGTTGAAATATTGGATACTTACTATTCCCACGCAGCTGATAAAATTGATATTCTCATGAAAAAAAGTTTACTAACAATCAATAATTACAATCAAGTCCGAATGCATGATCTGCTTCAGGATGTGGGAAAGGAAATCGCGCGTAACAACTTTCCTGATGAGCCTGGAAAGCATAGTAGATTATGGGTACCAAAAGATATATGCTACGTGCTGCATGAAGACAAGGTAATTTATATGAGTTGATGTGGTCACTTTTCTTCTTATTAATTTATGTATATAAGATTACACATAAGATGAAATTATGTGTCTAACTATTATCCTCTTTTTTTTTTCTCTTAGATTTATTATACAAGTATGGTAATTAATTTTTCTTATTGATATATTTGCCTCAGGGAACAGAAGCGATTGAAGGTATCACTCTCCCCAGTTTTGAACTTCTTTTCCCGAAGGAGGATCCATTGAAGGAAGTATCGTTTCCTGCAGAAGCATTAAGAAGAATGAGTAAATTAAGATTTCTTTACTTCGAAGACATTAATCTCACTGGAAAGTTTGAACGGACACTAAAAGATTTGAGGTGGTTTCGCTGGGATCGGTGTCCTTTAAAGTGTTTACCTTCTGATTTTTGCCCTCAAGAACTTGTTATTCTCGAGTTGCCCCATAGCAAAATGACAACAATGTGGGAGGTAAACATGGTAGGTGCATCTGAGTATGTTTCTACATATATGAAAAGCTCTAATACAAAAATGTCGTATTTGGTACCTCCTAATTGCACTCATTGTTGCAGGTTTCGAATGCTTTCAGGAAGTTGAAGACTCTAAACATGTCGTTATCCTTTGATTTAACTACCACCCCGGACTTCAGAAGGCTACCATGTCTAGAAAAATTAAATTTTGACGGCTGTAGAAGCTTGAAGGAGGTCCATAAATCAATTGGAAGTTTAGTGAGCCTTGTTTCCTTAAATTTGAACCGTTGTGTAGATCTAAGAAATCTTCCGGATACCATTTGCAACTTAAGAGCACTGGAAGTTTTATGTATACAAGGATGTACAGGCCTAGAAGAATTGCCAATACAATTGGGGGACATTAAATCCCTTATAGAGCTCTATGCTGGCCACCTAAGTGTTCCTAAATTACCAGATTCGGTCGGAGATCTTACTAAGCTTGTTAAGCTGGATTTAGGTGGGAACAGTGAGCTTGAATATCTTCCAAACACCATTTGCAACTTGAGATCATTGGAAGTATTTGATTTTAGTGATTGTCATAAACTAGAGAGATTACCTGATCAACTGTGGAATCTTACAAGGTTGTCCGCACTTCGTATTAGTCAGCTCTCAAACCTAGAATTTCTTCCTGACATAGAATCAAGCCAGACTTCATTATCATTGACAGTGTTGGATTTATCTTGGAGTAAAATCACTGCCCTGCCATCTGGTATTAGTCAGCTCTCAAACCTAGAAGAGCTTCATCTTAGAAGATGTGGTCATCTATTGTCCATTGCAGAACTTCCTCCTAATCTGAAGGAGATTTATGCCGCAGAGTGTACGTCTTTGCAAAGATTAAATCTATCCAATTTGAAACAATTGAAGGAATTGGGCCTCCAAAATTGTAGTGCTTTGACAGAGATTTTAGGATTGAGGGAACTCGTTTCTTTACAAAGAATAGTTTTGAAAGTTTGCAGACCACCTCTACTGGCACTTATTTTAAACAAGCCATTATTTCAGGTTTGCATTCTCAAAACAATTAGCTGGTTAATTATCTTTTACTACCTGCCTGCCAAATTATTTAGTAGTAATTTCTTTAGATTTTTTTATTATATTTTAAATGCATAAAAAAAATTACTTCATCATAATTTTTAGAGTTTTGTATGTATGAAATTCTAAATGCTAAATTCATTTATTTTTGGGAGAAATAGTATAATACATCTTGAAATACGTTAAAGGTTAGTATAAATTTTTGGATGAACGAGTATAGTTTTATACATTTTAAAATACGTTAAAGATTATTATATTTTTTATGGGACAGAAAGAATATATAATGGGGTTTTTTCATAAATACTCAATTCTAGAATCTTTTTTGCAAAAATACTATGTTTTTTAGAATTTTTTGCAAAAATACCAACATATTTGCAAAAATACCATATTTTAATATACCAACATATTTGCAAAAATATCAACATATTTTCAAAAATACCAACTGCATCAACCAAAATCAACCACAAATGCAATTTAAAAAAAATTTAATAATTGGAATTATCTTTGTTTTCATAATAGGTTGCAAAACAAATTTTAATATTTTTGATGTGAGATTAAGTAATTTACAAGTAAAAATTGTGATTGAATATGATATGTACATGTTCAAATATAATAAAAAAGATAAAAATATACCGTATTAAAATTTAAATAATTGTTATAATGTGGAACTAATTAGATTGTATTAAACCTTTTTGAATTCAAAGAAAATATATATGTTCTGTATACAGTAGAAAATTAAAACATGTATTTAAAAATTTACAATAATTGAGTATAAATAAATAAGTAAAATTAGCTATTATTTTTAAATGCAATAAGGCTAAAAAGATTAACATTATAAATTATAAATTTACTCTAGTCCTTATGAAATTATAATCCACACTAGCTCATTATAACTCCATTGTTAGGCCACGGGTTTTGTTATATACATATATAATTGTCCAATTACATAAATAACCTCATAATTTAACATTAACGGAGCAATTCCAGATGACTTGACAGAATTGGTGCAAACAATTTACTCTAAAATCAAACAAAAATTCAACTTATAATAATGAATTTGTTGCCCCAGCCGGGCCTGTTTCACAAATCAACCACAACTGCAATCCTACAACTATTTTTGCAACTAAAATCAACCACAAAAGTAACCACCATTGCAACTTTAAATTTTAAAACAATTTAAATTAAATTAGTTGCACAAGAAGTTGCGCCAATTACAAAACGAGTTGCAAAATAATTAGGATATATTAGGTTGCATAATAGGTTGCAAAAGTAATTGTCCTACGGAGTCAATTAACTGAAATCCTACCACAAATTAAACTATGAAACGTTATTCAAAATAACAATTATAACAGTGTAAGAAGAGACATAGCAATCCGAAGCAAGCCATAGTAACCCGAATCAACTTGGATCTTACAAAAAAAAAATCACTAAAAGTAACTGACATCAACATCAATTGATGTTGATTATCACCGATTTGCTACAGACTACCTTCAAGTTGTTTTCATATCAACACGTTAGAATATCCCCAAATCAATCAAATGAAACTTATCGCAATCAATCAAATACAATATCTCATTCAATCATCAAATCTTTACTTACATCATAATTAAGTTTCAAAAATCAAATTAACATCATTGAGATTGATTCGGGGTCACATGAATTGAATTGAAATGCATCAAAATGATGATATTTGTGTGTGTGTATCAGTGTATAGGTTGATTGTTTGATTGAAATCGAAAATTATTTTGGTGATTGATACAAAGAAGCTAGAAAAAGAAGGAAGAAACATTTGATAAAATGCAGATCAAAGAATGAAGTAAGAAGAAAGAAACCGTAGTTGGTTAAAAAAGAAAAAGAAAAGACTAAACTAAGTAAAAGTACAATGATTTTAAAAAGAACATAAAACTGCTAAAAGTTCTCTCAAATAATGTAATTTTGTTAATTTCTCTATATTTTTTTGAGTTTTTTTGTTTTATTTTTTATTTTTTTAGGGATGAAAATTTTTATTTGATATAGTATGGGGCATACAATCAAGCCAGACTTAATTATCATTAGCACACTTGGATTTATGTGGGAGTACGATCACTGCTTTGCCATCCTGTATTATAAGCTCTCAGAACCTCCTCCTAATCTCTCTGACAAAAATTCATGCCTATAACCTATGTAATAAAATATTAATCTATGTACTACCTTGTATCTCAGGTAAAGTATAGGCATATTTGATATATTATTATTTAAATCTAAATTTTTTAATTTTAGTTTTAGATTTTATTTCAAATTTAATTTTATTATTTTAATAATTTTTTATATATAAGTATTATGTGTGGATATATTTATTTGGTTGCTTATATTATTATTTACATGTATATTATAATAAAATTATATTTTTATAAGGTGTTAAATACATATTAGTGATATAAAATGTCAAAGGTGTTTTCGCATAGGGTTTAAGTTTCAAAATTTTAAAAATAAGAATTTTAATTTTTTTTAAAAGGAGTGCTTTTGACAATTTTATAAAGTTAATATGTAAACTTAGTATCGAGAAGACTCCTATTTAGCAAGTAATGTATTACGGTTACGGAGCGACACTAAGTTTAATAACATAAGTATAGTAATAGTACCAAGATCAATCTTTCCAGTCACAGATGCTGATCATACAATTAAATTAACATCAGATGCACGTAAACACTGGATTCATCTACTGTACAAAAACGAGGATGACAACACCACTGTCAATGTTCAAGATGAACGAAACACCCTGTCGGCCAGTGATTTGGAAGTAGAAGATGGAGGGCACCCTTCAAAACGCTTGAAGCTTTTGGAATTGTGAAACTTTCCTAGATATTGCTTGTTTATTTATTGATGGAAGAAAGAAGAGGTTTTTTTATCTATACTATCTGCAAGGTTTTACTTCAGGCAGTCATTACATCGAGGAAGAATAATTGCACGTAACAACTCTCCCGATGAGCTAGAAAACATAGTATATTGTGGTTGTCATCAGACATATACGACGTGTTGAAGAAGCTCATGGTAATTTTAATTTAATGCCTACATGCATTTGGTGAATGTCAAACATTTACATTTATAAATTTAGCGCTCCAAACTTGTTCTGTCGACTGTCATGTTTTGATAATGTTTCAAGTGACCAACTCACACATCTTTCTTCCATTTTGTAGGTATTTTATATCAAGTAATACCCCGACAGATGTAGTTTAGATTTGAGCATCTTATTGATATTTAAGCTCCGGAGTTTCCAGATTGGAATAGTTAATCAGCAAATATTCAGTCACAGGCATCGGACTCGTAAAATGAATACATATAGGCGAGGTTCAGGAAAGTCTTTCATATTGCCACCAAATGTAATACAAAATTTGTTGGGGATGATTCTTTGTTGTCAAAACTGTAAGTCTGTACCATTGGACATTGACTTTGTATGATCATGCACTGATGCACGTAACAGCTTTTATGCATTAATTATGAGTTTACAGTAACAGAATTCGAAGATCAAAAGATAAAACATGATCGCGTTAGAGGTTGCAAAGAGTACTCAGGTTCCAATTTAGTTCTACACTTGTCTTCCTGGGAGGATTGCCGCTCACAGTAGTGCATATCATATATATAATCCCTACATTTGTCAAACATTAAAGTCTTTGGCTTCCTATCAGTTGCAACTAATTCAGTAAAAAATCGCAGATAAGTTTCCTGCCAGCGGCAGTCTCTCCCGATAAATTATGTGTAGATTGTAGCCTTCAGAGCACTTTTTGAAGATTGATCCTGTTAGTTTTTTGTTTATATATAGCCTTTCTAAGAGTGAAGAGGGATTGATACATTTTATTATAATGAGATAGAACAAACAATGTAGTAGCAACATCACTCGGCAAATAACCAAATAAGGTCCGAGTTTCAAATAAATTGATTTTGCTTAAATGTTCAAGTAGTGAGACTCAATCTTTAAACCAGTGCAGAAGGCTACATATAATTTCAAAAACCACAATTCCAGCGCAGTGTAACCCCTATATATTGTACTAGTCTTTATATAGTTTCATCACAACAAATGACTTATATATAGAAGCTAATGTTATACAAAGCTAGGTCAACTCATCATATAAGAATTTATCAAGGCTTCTGTTTGCCATGTATTCGAATATTAGTACCTCTGATCATGTATGCAATAGATAAATAGTTCCTGCACTTTACCATCCTAAACACAGATAAGCTGTTGAAAGGTGTGCATTTGACAGCTGTTTTCTCATGTCTCCAAATGTCTTGCTAAAATTGCTTAAGAAAATCGACAAGTTGTTGGTTGTGTTAGAATTACTGCACTGTCGAATCAACTCTTGTGCTAGGCGGTCCGATGGAATTCCTTGCATGATCATTATTATAATAACAAAAATAGTGCAGATGAGGATCATCCTCCTTAATTCTTAAAGAGAAAAGATGATTCCAGGCTCTTTAGTCTGTATTATAAACATCAATATAGTGGTTGGACCTGAAGGCCCTGTTTGTAAATTTGGTACTGTGATATGAAATACAGTGCTCAATAATTCGTAGTACAATGTGAATTTTTTTTCTATGATTCAAGCTAATTAATTCAATAATTTGTAAAAATAAACATAAAAAAAATGAGAATTATAACACTGAATTCTCTAGATTGTTTTCTATCCAGTAGAAAGCAGGAATGAGATGCCATTCTGATAGCAGTTTCTTTTCTGGGAAAAAAATATACTAGGCCAAAGCAGATAGCCTAACATTTAGTTTGGTTGATAAAAGAGCAAATTACTTGTCAACAGATTTGCATTTAAATGCTACAGTGATGCTTGAACAACACTAAAAAAGCCAATAAGGACCTTTGGAATATAGCCATAACAGACTTTCAAATTCTTCATCTGAAGATTTTATGGAATGTTAAAAAAGGTATCACCTGTATTACAATAGATATCTTATTCTAGTGTCAGTAGAGATCCATTCATTAGTAGTTTTTACAAATTCCGCAAGATCTTCAACGGATGCCTTTAAAGTTGATACTTAAGACATCCATCAAGTTTGCAGATTTCACTAGAAAACCGGTATGCATTAGTTTATCAAAATCCTTGTCGATTCATCGGCATTTCAAACTACCTTTCATTAATGTTTGTTTTTGAAACCAAAACTCGATATGTTTGTTTTTCAAGTCTACCTCCAGCCTTCGTTTCTCATCATGTTGACGATTTTCCTTCACTAATTTACTAAAATGTTTTAGTATATAGTGAAAATGTACATGCTTATAGAAAATTGGTGAACACCTTCGTTTAAAGTGCGCACTTATAAAATGTTATTTTTGAATTTTTAAGCATAAGAACAGGGGTTACTTCAGACCTTTTGTTTCTATACTTTTGTTTCTATACTTCAGATTATCGTATAAAACAAACATCTAGAAGACATCACAGGATTTCTAAAACACCTAAAATCATGTTATTTGGATTATTATAGCTCCGATGACAAAAACAAGTCTAACTGTAGAACATTCACATCAAATTTTCTATTTATGAACCTCATTTTCATTGGCACTATATATAGAGGTATTAAACACTGTGTTCAATCTTAGAAATTTTACGGGTACAAGGAAAAACTGATATCAGATCTACTGTGTTCAATATTTCAACTCATTTTGTAGAGTCTCCCTAAATCCTAGAATGGTAAAACCATAAAAATCTTTAATGACTCGACCAGGGATAAGTTCTGGAGAACGCTCAGGTGATATATAAATGGAACGGCAATTGCAAATTTTCAGTTCTCTCTCCCATTTATCAAATCCATGAATCATATCCCTCAATTTGTTTACTCTGGCTGAACATTATATTTTATACTAACAGAATAGCTAACATATTGTCAGTTCACTGACCTGGTTTTAAACGAATAAATATATCATCATCTTTGGAATAACTAACAAAATTAGAGGCTAGACGAGTCCTGACTGTGCCACCAATGTTAACCGACCAGAAACTAGAGTCTCCTCATTATCCAACTTAGAATTACCCCAATTTGCCCGTTCATGATTAGAAGTAAGCTAAATGACTATAAGCTAGAATGACAAAAATTTGAAAATGGTAAAAATGGATAGTAATACTTGAATCATTTTATTAGGAAGGAACCCTCTGTAATATCTTTTATTATGAAGGAAGTTTTATTGTCCATCTGCTTCAGGGCACCATCTGCTTCAGGGAGTCGTGTCTATTTTGTGTGAGTACAGCATGGAAGCAAGAAACACAGTCTGCACTAGATAAATAGTTCCTGCATTTTACCATCACAAACACATCAGTTAATTAAGCTGTTCAAAGGTGTGCATTTGACAACTGTTTTCTCATGTCTCCGAATGTCTTACTAAAATTGCATCACTAAATGGTTTGCATTTGTTTATGCTCATTACTAACTTGTTGAAGAGATGAAATATAACCAAGGTGTATCTTTTTGATCAGAGATTGAATTAGGCCAAAAATTAGGATACATTCCGGGAAAATCAAACTTCCATGGAAGATACATTATGGGAAAATCAAACTTCCATAAAAAAGAAGCAAATGAAAGGCTTTCATAAAAATTCTCGTAGAATCTACTAGGTTCGATTTTCTTCAAATACATAATGAAATAAGATTTATTAATTTAATTTCGTTTTTTGATTTCACTCCAATCTCGAGTTCGGAGTTTCAAGAACTACATAAGTTAATAATATTATCTATAATATCACTTAATCTTATTTAGTACATTGACATTTAAACTTCTATGTTAAAAAATATTATTAATGATTTAATATTTAAAAATTAATATTTTAATTTTTTGTGCTTAACACTTTGTGAAGACTGTTAAGTAACAATGTTGACCTTAATATATATATATATATATATATATATATATATATATATATGGGTCATGTTCTTTGTAGAACCCTTAACCTTAGAACCCTTACAACTCTATCTTATTTTTTAAAATAATATATATTTATTATACGAAGGTCATGGGTAAAGTTGTCCAAAAACACAAAATACATAATTTAGAGCTAATTAATATTTTATTAACGATAATAATCATACATCGATATCGATCACAAAATTCTCCATCATCATCATAAAATTTCTCCAATTATTTTTATCATTTTTTGTGAAAATATTCAAGTTATTGTATAAACACAATATCAAATAACAATGTTCAGCAGCTGAACATTTAAATACAAGTAAGTTCAGTTGCAGAACTTTAAAATTTATGTGTTTGATTTCAAATTCGATTGCATGACTTTTATGTTCAGCGGTAGAACACGAAAGTTATGGTATGAAAATAATGTGAATAACATTGTTCAACAGCTGAACATTATAAAAATAATCAAGTTCACTTGTAGAACTTTGTGGAAAAAATAAGTTCAGTTGTAGAACTTTGAAGTCCATATGCATAACTTTTAAAATTCAGCTGCAGAACACTGTATTTATACTATAAAACAAAATAGGTTCGGCAGTAGAATCATTTTATTCCAAGAATACCCTTATAAGATTTTGTATATAAAAATAAGTTGAATCTGAACAGTTGATCTAGTAATAATCCAACGGCTTATAACAGTTCTAAAGTTCTTTTTTAGTGATTGGTTCTCTCTTGAGCCTAACCATATATATATATATATAGGGTCATGTTCCTTGTAGAACCCTTAACCTAAGAACTCTTAGAACTCTATCTTATTTTTTAAAATAATATATATTTATTATATGAAGGTCATGGGTAAAGTTGTCCAAAAACACAAAATACATAATTTAGAGCTAATTAATATTTGATTAACGATAATAATCATACATCGATATCGATCACAAAATTCTCCATCATCATCATAAAATTTCCCCAATTATTTGATCAATTTTTGTGAAAATATTCAAGTTATTGTATAAACACAATATCAAATAACATTGTTCAGCAGCTGAACATTTAAATACAAGTAAGTTCAGTTGCAGAACTTTAAAATTTATGTGTTTGATTTCAAATTCGATTGCATGACTTTTATGTTCAGCGGTAGAACACGAAAGTTATGGTATGAAAATAATGTGAATAACATTGTTCAACAGCTGAACATTATAAAAATAATCAAGTTCACTTGTAGAACTTCGTGGAAAAAAGTAAGTTCAGTTGTAGAACTTTGAATTCCATATGCATAACTTTTAAAATTCAGTTGCAGAACACTGTATTTACACTATGAAACAAAATAGATTCGGCAGTAGAATCCTTTTATTCCAACAATACCCTTATAAGATTTTGTATATAAAAATGAGTTGAATCTGAACAGTTGATCTAGTAATAATCCAACGGCTTATAACAGTTCTAAAGTTCTTTTTTAGTGATTGGTTTCCTCTTGAGCGTAACCCTATATATATATATATATATATATATATATATATATAGGCCAAGGTTCAAGAGAGAACAGCCTTAAAAAGAGAACGGAGAACACCTTTCTTTTATAAAATCTTTTATGATTTGTAAAATTTATAACAAATTGAAAAAATTAGATTTTTATCTAAATCTTTTTCCGCAAAATCCTATAAATATTTTAGTATTTAATTATGCTTTTATATTGCTTGGATACACCCCAAACTTGGTACCAGAGCCATGTTTTTATTTAAAATGAATATTTTAGATAAAGAAAATCATGAGGAAAACTCTGAGGAAACTCAGAATAATTTTGAGATCGAATTTTCTGAAAATTAAAAAGGTTTTCAAGGTAGCTTTTATACTCTTATACTATCATATCAGAATATTAATATTATTCAACACAAACAATAAGCAGAACTAATTAAATTTAAATAATCAGTCAAAAAAATTAAATTTAAATAATCTTTCTTTCCAACCTAGCAGTTGCCTTCAATCCAATTTTTTTATATGAATCCTAGTCATGGGAATTAGACAATTTCGTACACAACACGAAACCGATATGATAATTATGAGTTTTGTTTTACCTTTTCGGTACACGAACACAAAATTACACGAACGAATTTAGTGTCGATTTTGGGTTTACCCTTGGGTACACGACACAAATGAAAGTACACAAATAATTAAATAATTAAATAAATATTTTTGATTTATGTATATACATATTATAAATAAATATTGTATATATAATTTTTAGAATAACAAAAAAGAAAGTAGTTTGAAATTTAAGTTTAAAAAAATTCGACCATACTTGAAGCGTTATGAATGATTAACTTAAGAGTCCATTAGTAAAAATTAAGCTGAAAATGCTAATATTTAAATATTTAAATTGGTTTATTATATTTTTATTTTTATTTAATATGATATGAAAAGTATACGAAATGACTGTACACGAACACGAAACAATACGAATTCTTAATAAATTTTGTTTGGGTTTAACAATTATATATCTATATATATACTATATTATTATAAGCAAACCACCCTCTATTTGGTTGATAGTTTGGTCATTTGGTTGGTTGGTAGTTTGGTCCTCTAAATAATAACTGTTAGATGTAAATATAGGTAAATGAGAACCGTTGGATGTAATATTAAAATAATATTCTTTTTTTGATATCTAAAATGCTCCCACGGGTTCAAGGTTCGAATCCCGTCAACAACATATTATTATTAAATATTTATATCATCTATTTTTCTAAGCTACATTCAAAAGTTCAAGATATTATTCCATCGACAACATATTAAGAATTTTTAAAATCAAAATACAAAAAAAAACTTAGAATAACATCATACATATATTATTATATTTGATTATTTTTTAAAATCATATAAATCAAGATATAGATAATAAGATAAAAAATACTAAAATTCATCCGTATATCGCACAAATTATAGGCTAGTATATATGAAACACGAAAGTAAAGTACACGAAAATAAATGAAACTAAACGAATTGTTAAGTGTAATGGGAACCATTATTTAAAGCAAATCAAGACTTGGAATGTTGTGGCCACCAAGTTGGACCAAAGAGAGTACAACGGTCTCCACAAGTCACCGAATATAGTGTTTAATTAATTTGGTTTTTCATATATTAAAATATGAAGCTCTTATCTGAAGTGACAATGGCTTCTTATCCATTATTTTCTTATCATCTTATTTTGCATATATCCCAGTTGTTGTATCTGTTGAGTAAATTAATGGCTTCAACAAGTTCTCAAACTCCATCTTCTTCAACTTCAGTTTCAACAACTCCCACTGGCTGGGACGTTTTCCTGAGCCATGATTTCGATTTTCCTGAGCCATGATTTCCTCTGGCAGAGTTGTTGTATCTGTTGATTTCCTGAGCCATGATTTTGCTGACCGTTTCGTTAATGTCTCAATGAAGTCACATGAGTTTTACAAGAGCTCTATGGCTCTTGGTGCATATAGTAGCTATTGGCGTACCTTGAAGCGGATATGCACAGTTCAGCTCTTTAGTAATAAGAGAATCAACGAAACAGTTCTTATTAGGCAAAAATGTGTGGATGTGATGCTGTCATGGATTGAGAAGGAAGTAGAAAAAGGTGCAAGTGGTGGAATAGAAGTGATTAAATTTGTATTCCCAACATCATTTAACTTGATTGGAAATCTAACGGTGTCTCGTGACTTGATGGATCCTTACTCGGAGATGGCCTCTGAATTTTACTCAGCCTTGTCAGGAATCGCAGAGTGTTTAGGCCGTCCTAATATCTCTGATTTGTTTCCATGGCTTAGATGGGTTGACCTGCAGGGGTTAAGGATGAGAAGGGATCGATATCTGGATAAAGCAATACAGATTGTTTCAGGGTTTGTAAATGAGCGTGTGAAACAGCGGCAACAAAATGAAGGAATGGCAACAGAGCATAAGGACTTCTTGGATGTGGTTTTAGATTTCGAGGGCAGCGGGAAGGATGAACCAGCTAAACTATCCCACCTCCAAATCAGTATTTTTCTAATGGTAAATTAAATAAGAAATGTGTTTGTGTGTGTGATTTAATCATAGTTTTAAAAATTATTGTACATTGATTCAGGAAATGTTTATGGCGGGAACAGAAACGACAAGCTCCACAACTGAGTGGGCGATGACCGAGCTCTTACAAAATCCTGAATCACTGAAGAAGATTAAAGCAGAGCTTCGTAGAGTTGTGGGCGTAAACAACAAACTGACAGAGAGCCACATTGATAATCTACCTTACTTGCAAGCTACTATAGAGGAAACACTACGCTTGCATGCTCCGGTTCCACTTGTTCTTCCTAGAAAGGCAATTCCTGAAGAAAATTGGGAGGATGCTTCGTCTTTCAAACCCGAAAGATTCTTAGGATCAAGTATTGGGTACAAGGCTCAAAATAATACTCTTATCAACAAATTCTTAAAAATAGTATTATTTTTATCAATTACATTTTTCAAAGTACAAAACATTAAAGATGATTGGTACTGGTCTAAAGATGATCATAAAGAATTTCTCGGTAGAGCCAGAAATAACGTGTGGAGCCAGGAAATAAAGCATTGTTGACTCCATTCCAGGTCTTCTGTCTTTGCAATCCTCATATTCCCCTTATCTTTACATTTCTTTCTTATCATCTTATTTTACATATATCCCAGTTTTTGTATCTGTTGAGTAAATTAATGGCTTCAACAACTTCTCAAACTCCACCTTGTTCTGCTTTAATTTCAACAACTCCTACTAGTTGGGACGTTTTCCTGAGCTTCCGTGGCTTAGACACTCGACTTGGTTTCACCAGTCATTTGTATTCTGCCCTGGATCGCCATGGTATTCGAACATTTAAGGATGAACCTGAGTTAAGGCATGGAGAAGTGATCTCGGATGCGTTGCTCGAAGCTATTCAGGAATCTAAGACTTACGTTGTTGTCCTCTCTGAAAATTATGCTTCTTCGAGTTGGTGCCTTGACGAGCTGGTAGAGATTCTCCGTTGTAGCAACACAATGAACAGATTGATTATTCCCGTGTTTTACAACATTGATCCATCAGTTGTGCGACACCAAACTAAGAGTTTTAAAGATGCTTTTGATAAACATGAAGATCGATTAGCCGGTGAAATGGAAAGAGTCGAGAATTGGCGGCATACACTGACAGAAGTTGCCGATAAATCAGGAGAACATATTGACGGTAAAAAGTAAGTTTACTAATTCATAATTTTATTTCTTTGTGAAATAGATCATGTATACAATTGTATATAATTCAACAATTTTATGTAAATTCTAAGCATTATAATTTTATGCTTACAAATCAAACTTGCAAGTTTACCAGAACCTATTTGGAGAAAAGCAAAACGTTATGTTGTAAGACTCTTTTTATTTCATAATGAAAAAGAATTGCATTGCAGGTCTGAAGCTCATATTGTCCAAGAAATTGTTGACCAGATAATACTCCAAATAAATCCCACTGCTTTAGATGTTGCCAGATATCAAGTTGGGTTGAATTCCCGTGTTGATGACATAACAGCATTGTTGAGCTGTGGCACAAAAGATGTCATTAAAATCGGTATATATGGTATGGGTGGGGTAGGCAAAACAAGTCTTGCCAAAGCAGTTTTTAATCAACTGCAAGGAAGCTTTAAGGGAAGCTGCTTCCTTGCAAATGTGAGGGAGAATTCAGGGACTTTAAAAGGCCTAGAATCTTTGCAACAACAACTTATTAACGATGTTCTTAAAAGTAATGTTAAGGTTAGCAGTGTTGGCCAAGGAACTAAGCTGATAGAAGCTAGAATTTGTTCAACAAAAATTTTGGTTGTTATTGATGATTTAGACAACCATGAAAATTTTAAATCACTGGTAGGACCATTTGCTTCTGGGAGTGTAGTTATTATAACTACAAGGGATGAAGAAACATTGGATAGTATTGATGTAGAAACAAAATATCGATACAGGGTTAATGAGCTGGATGATACCGAGTCAGAGACACTACTTTTCCAACATGCATTTGGAGGTTCTAAACCAAACAATACTCTACTGATATTGTCTAAAGAAATTCTACGTCTTGCTGGAGGGCTCCCCTTGGCTCTCGAGGTTTTCGGCTCGTACTTGTATAAGAAGTCCGAGGTTAGATGGAAATCTTACATTGAGACGCTGCAGGAAAAACCCAACAGTACTATCCAGCAAAGACTTATGATTAACTTGGATGCCCTGGAATCAGATGATCCTCTGCTAAAGAAAATGTTCGTTGACATTGCTTGTTTTTTCATTGGAAGAAAGAAAAAAGAGGTGGTTGAAATATTGGATACTTACTATTCCTACGCAGATGATAAAATTGATATTCTCATGAAAAAAAGTTTACTAACAATCAATAATTACAATGAAGTCCAAATGCATGATCTGCTTCAGGATGTGGGAAAGGAAATCGCGCGTAACAACTTTCCTGATGAGCCTGGAAAGCATAGTAGATTATGGGTACCAAAAGATATATGCTACGTGCTGCATGAAGACAAGGTAATTACGTGGTTGCAGATCAGCATAATTGATTCATATGAATTTATAGGAGGAATTTATATGAGTTGATGTGGTCACTTTTCTTCTTATTAATTTATGTATATAAAATTACACATAAGATGAAATTATGTGTCTAACTGTTATCCTCTTATACAAGTATGGTAATTAAATTTTCTTATTGAGATACTTGCCTCAGGGAACAGAAGTGATTGAAGGTATCATTCTCCCCTGTTTTGAACCGCCCTGGGTTCATGAACTTCTTTTCCCGGAGAAGGAAGATCCTTTGAAGGAAGTATCGTTTCCTGCAGAAGCATTAAGAAGAATGAGTAAATTAAGATTTCTTTACTTCCATGACATTAATCTCACTGGAAAGTTTGAACGGACACTAAAAGATTTGAGGTGGTTTTGCTGGTATCGGTGTCCTTTAAAGTGTTTACCTTCTGATTTTTGCCCTCAAGAACTTGTTATTCTCGAGTTGCCCCATAGCAAAATGACAACAATGTGGGAGGTAAACATGGTAGGTGCATCTGAGTATGTTTCTACATATATGAAAAGTTCTAATACAAAAATGTCGTATTCGGTACCTCCTAATTGCACTCATTGTTGCAGGTTTCGAATGCTTTCAGGAAGTTGAAGACTCTAAACATGTCGTTTTCCTGTGATTTAACTACCACCCCAGACTTCAGAAGGTTACCATGTCTAGAAAAATTAAATTTTGAGTACTGTAGAAGCTTGAAGGAGGTCCATATATCAATTGGAAGTTTAGTGAGCCTTGTTTCCTTAGATTTGACGGGTTGTTACAACCTAAGAAGTCTTCCGGATACCATTTGCAACTTAAGAGCACTGGAAGTTTTAAGCATTAATTATTGTACGAATCTGGAAGCATTGCCCGATGAATTGGGGAAAGTTGAATCTTTAAGAGAGCTCAATGCAAGGATGCTAGCTGTGTCGAAATTACCAGATTCAATCGGATATCTTAGTAAGCTTGTTAAGCTGAATCTGGGTTATAACACGAAGCTTGAAACTCTTCCAAACACCATTTGCAACTTGAGATCATTGGAAGTACTTGATTTTGTTGGTTGTGATAAACTAGAGAGATTACCTGATCAACTGTGGAATCTTACAAGGTTGTCCACACTTGAAATTTGGGGTGCAACTCTTTTAAATAAACTTCCTGACATAGAATCAAGCCAGACTTCATTATCATTGAGAAAGTTGGATTTATGGGGGAGTAAAATCACTGCCCTGCCATCTGGTATTAGTCAGCTCTCAAACCTAGAAGAGCTTCATCTTATCAGTTGTGATCATCTATTGTCCATTGCAGAACTTCCTCCTAATCTGAAGGAGATTAATGCCCAAGGGTGTACGTCTTTGCAAAGATTAAATATATCCAATTTGAAACAATTGAAGGAATTGGGCCTCCAAAATTGTAGTGCTTTGACAGAGATTTTAGGATTGAGGGAACTCGTTTCTTTACAAAGAATAGTTTTGAAAGTTTGCAGACCACCTCTACTGGCACTTATTTTAAACAAGCCATTATTTCAGGTTTGCACTTCTCAAAACAATTAGCTGGTTAATTATCTTTTACTACCTGCCTGCCAAATTATTTAGTACAACATATTATTTAAAATTATTTAGTAAATTATTTCAGGTTTGGGGAATTTTTTTTTGCAAAAATATTATATTTTTTTAGAATTTTTTTGCAAAAATACAAAATATTTGGAAAAATATAATTTTTTTAAAATATTTGAAAAAATATTGTTTGCATGAAGTCAAACTTAATTATAATTAGCACGGTTGGATTTATGTGGGAGTACAATCACTGCTTTGCCATCCAGTAAGCTCTCAGAACCTCCTGCTAGTCTAACGAAAATTCATGCCTATAACCTATGTAATAAAATATTAAACTATGCCTATAACCTATGTAATAAAATATTAATTTATGTACTACCTTGTATCTCAGGTATAGTATAGACATATTTGATATATTATTATTTAAATCTTAATTTTTTAATTTTAGTTTTAGATTTTATTTCAAATTTAATTTTTATTTTAATAATTTTTTTATATAAAATTATTATGTGTGGATATATTTATACATAAAATCGTACCGACATGTGATACTATTAAAATAATTATTTCACTTTACTTTTTTATACATGCGTGAACTTGGGAAGTATATGTGGTGGTTAATTTTTTATTTTTTATTTCCGGTGCAAGATTTACTCTGGTTTTGAGCAACAAATTGTTATTAGACTTAAGGCAGAAAAGTTTCCGGATTGGATTATTCAATCAAGTGTACAAGCGTCAAAATCGATTTTAGATAGCGAGGCTGCAGAAGAGATTTCATCGTCTGTGAATTTGCAACCAAACTTGTCACAAAATTACTTGGGGCTGATTCTCTGCTTTCAATCGTGGCTGCTCTACGATTATTCTGTTATGACTTCCGCAAGTAATGTATTACGGTTACGGAGCGACACTGGGTTCGAGGACTCAAGTATAGTAATAGTACCAAGATCAATCTTTACAGTCACAGATGCTGATCATACAATTAAATTTACATCAACTGCACGTAAACACTGGATTCATCTACTGTACAAAACCGAGGATGACAACACCACTGTCAATGTTGAAGATGAACGAAACACCCTGTCAGCCAGTGATTTGGAAGTAGAAGATGGAGGGCACCCTTCAAAACGCTTGAAACTTTTGAAATTTTGTATTTGATGGACCTGATTCATGTTTATCCCACCTAGCCTGTGAAAATTTTTCCTAGATATTGCTTGTTTATTTATCGATGGAAAAAAGAAGAGGTTGGTTATCTATATATTATCTCTATCCGCAAGGTTTTCCTCCAGGCAGTTATTACATCGAGGAAGAATCATTGCACGTAACAACTCTCCTGATGAGGCTAGAAAACATAGTATATTGTGGTTGTCATCAGACATATATGACGTGTTGAAGAAGCTCGTGGTAATTTTAATTTAATGCCTACATGCATTTGGGTGAATGTCAAACATTTACATTTATAAATTTAGGGGTTAAATATCAAAGTGGTCACTAAAGTGAACACCATATATCATTTTCATCATTGATCTCAACGGGATATCATTTCAATCACTAAACTCATCATAAACATCAAACAGATAACTCTAAATATGTGTTCGAAAAGGAAAAATAACTTTTCTCGAGTTCTACACATATTTCTTCAATACTACTGCAACCAAATGAAAAGTTATGAATTATAGTATTTTAGATAATTTATTTAGATTTTAAAAAATTCATTTACTATTTATTTTTAATTAAATCAAAGTAAATAACTATAAAATTAAAAATAAATAGTAAATAATTTTTTTTAAATCTAAATATAATATCATAAATACTAGAGTTCAGAACTTTTCATTTGATTGTGTTAGCATTCGAGAAATATGTATAGAACTCGATATAAATTATTTTTACTTTTCGAACACATATTTAGAGGTATCCGTTTGATATTTATGACGATTTTAGTGATTAAAGTGATATCTCGTTGAGATCAGTGATGAAAGTGATATATGATCTTCACTTCAATGGCCATTTTGATATTTAACCCATAAATTTAGTGCTCCAAACTTGTTCTGTCTACTGTCATGTTTTGATAATGTTTCAAGTGACCAACTCACATATCTTTCTTCCATTTTGTAGGTATTTTATATCAAGTAATACTGCGACAGATGTATTTTGGATTTCAGCATCTTATTGATATTTAAGCTCCGGAGTTTTCAGATTGGAATAGTTAATCAGCAAATATTCGGTCACAGGCATGAGGCATCGGACTCGTAAAATGAATACATATAGGCGAGGTTCAGGAAAGTCTTTCATATTGCCACCAAATGTAATACAAAATTTGTTGGGGATGATTCTTTGCTGTCAAAACTGTAAGTCCGTACCATTGGACATTGCCTTTGTATGATCATGCACTGATGCACGTAACAGCTTTTATGCATTAATTATGAGTTTACAGTAACAGAATTCGAAGATCAAAAGATAAAACATGATCGTGTTACAGGTTGCAAAGAGTATTCAAGTTCCAATTTAGTTCTACACTTGTCTTCCTGGGATGATTGCGGCTCACAGTAGTGCATATCATATATATAATCCCAACATTTGTCAAACATTAAAGTCTTTGGCTTCCTATCAGTTGCAACTAATTCAGTAAAAAATCGCAGATAAGTTCTCCCGATAAATTATGTGTAGATTGTAGCCTTCAGAGCACTTGTTGAAGATTGAACCTGTTAGTTTTTTGTTTATAGCCTATCTAAGAGTGAAGCGGGTTTGATACATTTTATTATAATGATATAGAATAAACAATGTAGTAGCAACATGACTCGGCAAATAACCAAGTAAGGTCCGAGTTTCAAATAAATTGATTTTGCTTAAATGTTCAAGTAGTGAAACTCAATCTTCAAACCAGTGCAGAAGTCTACATATAATTTCAAAAACCACAATTCCAGCGCAGTGTAACCCTTATATATTGTACTAGTCTTTATATAGTTTCACCTGCAAAAGGGACACATCAATTCATCACAACAAGTATCTTATATACTCCCTCTGTCCCTCTCATTTCTTTACACTTTCCTTTTTGGTACGTACCTCTCATTTCTTTACATACCAAAAATAGTAACATTTTATAATATAAAATCCAATCACATTCACTACTTTACTCCACTATACCTACTTTATACCCACTTTATACATTAAATATTGATTGGTCCAACCACTTTACTCATTTTTCTTACTTTTCTCTATTAATTTACACTTTTTCTTAACCTCCGTGTCGTTCCTCAATGTAAAGAATTGAGGGGGACGGAGGGAGTATATGTTATACAATTCTAGGTCAACTCCTCATTTAAGAATTCATCAAGGCTTCTGTTTGTCATGTATTCGAATATAAGTACCTCTGATCATCGAAGCAAGTGTCATCAATTCATCACAACAAGTGTCTTATATATATGTTATATACAGCATCGAAGCAAGAAACGCAGTCTGCAATAGATAAATAGTTCCTGCACTTTACCATCCCAAACACATCAGTAAATTAAGATGTTGAAAGGCGTGCATTTGACAGCTGTGTTCTCATGTCTCCGATTGTCTTACTAAAATTTCTTAAGAAAATCGACAAGTCGATTACTGCACTGTGGAAGTAAGTCTTCTGCTAGGCGGTCCAATCGAATTCCTTGCATGATCATTATTATAATAACAAAAATACTGCAGATGAGGATCATCCTCCTTATTTCTTAAAGAGAAAAGATGATTCCAGGCTCTTTAGTCTATATCATAAACATCAATACAGTACTAAGTGTCTACAGTATCTGCAGTTCGCACATTACTGTTGATATATGCTTTTAAGTTCTGTGGTTGGACTTAAAGACCCTGTTTGTAAATTTAGTTCTGGGATTTGAAATACAGTGCTCAATAATTCGTAGTACGATGTGAATTTTTTTGCTATTATTCAAGCTAATTATGTTCTATTATTTGTAAGAATAAACATAAAAAAATGAGAATTATAACACTTGAATTCTCTAGATTTTGTTTTCTATCTAGTAGAAAGCAGGAATGAGATGCCATTCTGATAGGACTCAGGAGTATGCAATATTGTTCTGGAAAAGAAAATACTATGCCAAAGCAGATAGCCTAACATTTATTTTGGTTGATAAAAGAGCAAATTACTAGCTAACAGATTTGCATGTAAATGCTACAGTGATACTTAACAGAGATCCATTCATTAGTAGATTTTACAAATTCCGCAAGATCTTCAATGGATGCCTTTAAGGTTGATACTTAAGACATCCACTGAGTTTGCAGATTTCACTAGGAAACCTGTAAGCATTCGTTGATCAAAATCGTAGTTGATTCACCGGCATTTCAAACTACCTTTCATTAGTGTTTGGTTTTGAAACCAAAATTCGACATGTTTGTTTTTCAAGTCTACCTCTCTACCAAGCCCAGCCTTCATTTCTCATCATAATGACGATTTTCCTTCACTAATTTACTAAAATGTTTTAGTATATAGTGAAAATGTACATGCTTATAGAAAATTGATGAACACCTTCGTTTACGGAACTTATAAAATGTTATTTTTGAATTTTTAAGCATAAGTACAGGGGTTACATCAGACCTTGTGTTTCTATACTTTCAACCACCTTTTCAGATTATCGTATAAAACAAACATCTAGAAGACATCACAGCCTTTCTAAAACACCTAAAATCATGTTATTTGGGTTATTACAGCTCCGATGACAAAAAAAAGTCTAACTCTAGAACATTCACATTTTCTAGTTATGTACCTCATTTTCATTAGCACTGTTATGCCGATTTTTGTCATGTACAGGGCATCATTGTTACCGTAATATACCGTAATTTTTAGATTAATAATAATAAAAGAATAATAGAAAATTAGATTAAAATTTGATAAAGAATAGGATTTAAAATTAAATTAGACTAATGGGCTTGGATCAGATTTGAACACGGGTAAGTAGTAGGTTTGGAATTAGGGTTTCGAGTCTTTATATAAAAATATCATATTCTCCTTCGTCATCTTTCTTGTTAAAATTCGTAGGTCTCTTATATACAAAAATCTGCAGTCTTGTAAACTTCGTAATAAATTCATCGTAGGTCAGAATTTGATGATTCTGGACTTTTTGGAAAGCTCTTTCAATTTTCTACAACTTTTGTTTCACATTGTTTTTCCAGATTATGCTCTGAACTGTTCTTAAAATCACAAAACACAAACAGATCTCGGTTTTTCAGTTTTTGTTCAATTCAGCAGATGTTTTATTCAATTCCCGATTCGTTTTAAGTCCGATTTTGATGATTCATATCTTTTCAGAAAGGTCTTTTCGTTCTCTACAACTTTCGTGATTTAAGTTTTTCCAGTAAACGTCGTTTAGAAGCTCAAAAAAAGTATGTACAGTTCTGGTCAGAAATTGGTACGTGCTCTAGGATGTGTTGAGATAAGTTTCCGATTGTTCTTCCTAGTATTTTCGAAATTACGTGTTGTGTGTGTATATTTATTTATATAAAAATGGGCTAAGTGATTATATTTTGAAGTGATATGTATTATTTGATATGTGTTATATGTAAGCAATAGACTTGAGATTCTGATTTGTGTCATGGTTTGTGAAAATATAGAATAAGAATAAGGACCGAGTCACCGGGTTATAGTGACAGTTTTCTGAAAATTTAGGACCGTTATCACCGGGTTGTAGTGGTCGTGGCATGAATTATGGGTTTCAAGTTATTGTTGTTTATGTGATTATGTGGTGTCGTATCGTATCGTATCGAATAAGAAAAAGAATATAAATGTGTATCGTAAGTTATGTATTGTGTATCGTTATTGTATCGTATCCAATATTGTATTGTCATATGTGTATAAATGTTATTTGCCCGACTAGTTGGATCGATTGGTTTCTTGCTGGGCTGTATAGCTCATTCCTTACAATTTTCCGGTTCGAGTTAAGATCGAGTGGATGTGCTTTCGAGTTCGAGGATCTTAGGTTTGGACTAGTTTGGCTTGGATTGTCATCGTTAGCTGCGCTTTTCTAATAGTTATCTTTGTATAGAACTTTGTCACGCTTCCGTCTGTAATTGTCATTGTATACTGTTTTATTTAAGTTTTGAATTTAGATTTAATAGTCCGAAAAGTCGGGCTGTTACAGTTGGTATCAAGAGCAGGTTGTCCTTCGGAGTGTGTTAGGTATGGGACTAGTACACTTCCTAGGATGCGTTTCTGTGGACCATAGTTTAAGTTTAACTTGTAGGAGATTGTGGGTAGACGTGTCGTGAACCTTTTAAAGTATAGCATTGTTGTGAATTGGGGACCAAATTCTTTTTAAGGAGGGTAGTTTGTAATATACCGTAATTTTTAGATTAATAATAATAAAAGAATAATAGAAAATTAGATTAAAATTTGATAAAGAATAAGATTTAAAATTAAATTAGACTAATGGGCTTGGATCAGATTTGAACACGGGTAAGTAGTAGGTTTGGAATTAGGGTTTCGAGTCTTTATATAAAAATATCATATTCTCCTTCCTCATCTTTCTTGTTAAAATTCGTAGGTCTCTTATATACAAAACTAGTTGAGAAAGCCGCGCTTCGCGGCGACGTAACAATTTTTTTAAAAAACTTTATCAAATAAATTACAAAAATTACTCGGTCCTCGCTAATAAGCCGTCCTCCCGTGAAACACGCTTTCCTTTTTAATATCAAAATCTCAAATTTAATATATTTAATATATACTTGTCTTATATATTAATTTTTATGTTACCATAGTCATTTCTAATGAGACACTCTTTCATAGAACAAACACTTATATAACTTTACATATTCTACTTCAAATAGATTTTTAGTTATGTATTACAAATGCTTATTCTACTTCCAATAGAACTTGTAATTGCAAGTACTTCTTTTATATCCGAATACTTCTCCTCTATAAATGGAAACACCTATTCTACTTCAAATAGAACTTTGCAAGTAATTCTTTTATATTTGAATTCTTCCCCTCTACAAATTCAAACACCTATTCTACTTCAAATAAAACTTTTAATTATATGTCTTCGCTATAAATTCGAACTCTTCTCCTCAATAAATTCGAACATCTATTCTACTTCTAATATGTTAAAGGATATTTTTTTATTTATCAGTATTTAAAATTCTAAAATTCTAGAAAATTAGAAAAATAGATTGAGACGATCTTAGGGGTGCCACCTAATCTCCCGCGTATCCTCCTTTATATATATATTGATATATTGAATCTGCAGTCTTGTAAACTTCGTAATAAATTCATCGTAAGCCAGAATTTGATGATTCTGGACTTTTTGGAAAGCTCTTTCAAGTTTCTACAACTTTTGTTTCACATTGTTTTTCCAGATTATGCTCTGAACTGTTCTTAAAATCACAAAACACAAACAGATCTCGGTTTTTCAGTTTTTGTTCAATTCAGCAGATGTTTTATTCAATTCCCGATTCGTTTTAAGTCCGATTTTGATGATTCATATCTTTTCAGAAAGGTCTTTTCGTTCTCTACAACTTTCGTGATTTAAGTTTTTCCAGTAAACGTCGTTTAGAAGGTCAAAAAGAGTAAATACAATTCTGGTCAGAAATGGGTACGTGCTCTAGGATGTGTTGAGGTAAGTTTCCGATTGTTCTTCCTAGTATTTTCGAAATTACGTGTTGTGTGTGTATATTTATTTATATAAAAATGGGCTAAGTGATTATATTTTGAAGTGATATGTATTATTTGATATGTGTTATATGTAAGCAACAGACTTGAGATTCTGATTTGTGTCATGGTTTGTGAAAATATCGAATAAGAATAAGGACCGAGTCACCGGGTTATAGTGACAGTTTTCTCAAAATTTAGGACCGTTATCACCGGGTTGTAGTGGTCGTGGCATGAATTATGGGTTTCAAGTTATTGTTGTTTATGTGGTTATGTGGTGTCGTATCGTATCGTATCGAATAAGAAAAAAAAAATGAATGTGTATCGTAAGTTATGTATTGTGCATCGTTATTGTATCGTATCGAATATTGTATTGTCATACACTACTACAAAAATGGCCTTTTACGTCGGTTAAATAAGTCATATACGTCGGCTAACTGGCGACGTATAGAGGGGCGACGTATAAAGAACTAATATTTTACGTCCGGTAAAATAGCGACGTAAAAGATTGAATATAAGTCGCTATTAAACCGACGTAAAAGACCAAAAACCCGACATATATGATTAAGAGAGGCCAACGTATAATTACTAAACCACCAACGTAAAAAGTCTACTAGCCGACGTATATTGTTTGGCTTTTTACGTCGCCTTATTTAGATAACCGACATATATACCTCGTGTTTTATACGTCGCCGATATTTTATGAAGAACCGACGTATATTGTCAAAAAAAATGCAAAAAAAAAAAATATTTTTTTTCTGATTACCAAAAAACCTGTTCAGCAATCAAAAAACTTATAAACAACATATCTGAGCTTCAAAATTCAATTTGAACAGTCATGCACTAAATAATATGATTCTCTGTTACACACTTGAACAAATTCACTCACTCTATATATAAATTCTCAATCTTCAGGCATCAACCATTTATTATAACAGAGACCAAATAAGTAAAGATAAAACGATGCAGTGAGTAAGAACCCTACTGTTTGATACAAGTTTGACAGAACTTAATGCTTGTTTTCGGAAACCTCCACTCTTTTATATACCCTCCTTCCTGCCCGCCCGCATCTCTGTAATTAGCAGAAGAAAAAAAAAGATGTGATCGCCCACGTAAAACTATAACGAACTAAATAGCAGTAAAAAAAATATCTATGTTATAGCGTATGTGTTAAAGATATCATACTACTACTCCAGAACTGCAGAACTTTGCAGAACTGCAGATTGAAGAACTGGGAACAACTTTTATTTCTAATCAGCAAGTCAAGAGTACAACTTTTATGGTTTCAACTTGTCCTAACTAGGTACTTATAAGCATCATAGGAGAGATCAATTTAGGACACAAATACTAAGGTCAAAATCTTAATGTTGAAGTTAAAAAATTACAAAATTCTCAAAAGATATCGACACCAATTTAAACAACCTTTCTAGTTTACACTCATCAAATTTATTTCTTCAAGGTGTACAACCCTTCCGAGTAACATAAATCAGATATGGGACAAGCAAAGCCCTATTTTTGAAGTCATGGCTTCACGATAAAGTATACATCCATTTTCTTTTATGTCAAGACAGATAACCTTTTTTATACATAACATATAACATATAACACATAACTTTGTATTGGTATAAGTTAACGCATTCTTCTAGGTACATGTATCTTAACATGGAATTGACCTCAAGACATTCTTTTTTAGGTACATGTATATTAACCCATCATCCAAGCTCTCTTAAAATTATGCTTTGAATAAAAATCTAATATTTCAAATTTTTATAATATTTTTTGTTGACCAATTTAGGCCATGGATGTCACAATTAAAGTCCAACTTGTATATATGCGCAAAATACTGATTTAGGTGATTAGCTTTCTTACCAACTTATAATATCCAGTCAGGAAGTCGTATTGTGCACTTCTCGCTTTTCTTGAAGGCTAGTGCTAGCCATAAATGGTACCTCAGTTGCGATTTGCGGACGAAAGGGCCAAAATCTCTCTACAAACTTTAAGATGACAATACAAACATCAAGTAATCCATCAAAACTAGTAGATAAAAAAGAGAGTAAGTGTGTATTATCTCATGTGAAGTCTATTTAAAATGGAAACCATATATTATATATTATAAAATACCATAGGCAGAAAAGAATGAGATATTTGCAGCTATTATGAAATTTTGATAATTTCTCATTCTTGCTAATTTTGTGCATGTCTCTGCATAGTAGCTTTTATTAATATAAATATATGATACAACATATTAGCAGTGCAAAGTTTCTTTTGTAAAACATCACAGTGGCATGCACCACAGACTGATATAGATGAGCTAACTCTGAGAAAAACTCCTCTGAAAGTCTTGATTATTTAATTTTCAATTTTTGCTTCTGGAAATGATTGATGATGTTTTAGTTTAATAAAGATAGCAGAAGAACTATTAGCTAGAAGATGGAATGATTAAGGTTGTGTACATCTTTCATCAATCAGACTTGACAGATGCAGATGGTCAAAAACAAAGTTGGTCACAAACATTAACTCTGCCTGTATCATTAAATAACAAAAACTGGAAACTAAGCACAACACAAGGAAAAAAGGTAAAAAGAATGAAGTCAAGCCTAGCACTTGTTCCCAATTGTAACTATCGTACAAGATGACCACTCTTGCCTCTTGACTGCTATAATATCTTAACACTTCCCCTGTTATCTTTTCCCATTTAACCGTATATATTTTGGGTAGATTTTTCTGAATATACCAACTAATGTTGAGCCACATCATCTTTTAAGCTGATATATCACTTTAAAGACTTGCCCAAGTAATTTTTTACTACTTTTTCATATCTATCTCTGTGATAGTTGTACCATATTATCATACAGAAAAACTGCAACCCTATTTTCATACAGGATGAGGGAAGAAGTTACAGAGTTATAATTCACCATTTCAACATAAAGATAGCAGAAGAACTATTAGCTAGAAGATAGAATGCTTAAGGTTGTGTACATCTTTCATCAACCAGGCTTGACAGATGCAGATGGTCGCAAACAAAGTTGTGAGTATTTTAATTTTTTTAGCTAGGGCTGCATTGTTAACTAATGGTTGTATGTTCCTTTGTACACTAGTGCGATTAAGTAAACTTGGTGTGTTATATTAAGAATACCCAGTTACCACAAACAAATTAACAAAAAACCAACAAAGGCAGCAAATCAAAAACACAAGTCTGTACTATTCAAAACAAAAGGGTCTCCAGACAAAAATCATAAACCAAACTGACAATTCAAATCAAATAGACACAAAGCTCTAAAGCATAAATTTATATAAATACAAGGATAAGAGATAGGCGGTTATACATACATTCACATACCTACATATACAAATATAAGCAGTAATTCTCGTATATACGATCTCAATCACATACTTGAATCCAATTAGTTAGATAATTGCTTAAATCCTTATTGCTTTAATTTTAATTGCTTGAATTGAGTGTTAGGGTACATAGTCAGAGAGTTTTAATTTGGGGAAGAACGAGCAACTCAGTTAGAGAGTCTAATTATCGAGAACTAAGTACTTTGACTACACGCTTTTAAATTAAATTCCTTTTTTTTAATTAAAATTTGTAGCTTTAATGTTTTATACATCGGACAAAAAAAGCGGTCTTATGTTACAAGACCTTATATGTCGGGTAAAAAACGACCGATGTATAAGCCCACACCTAATACGTCGGTTTGGGAGAAGGCCGATGTAAAAGATAATTTTATACGTCGGTAAAAATTAAACCGACATATAATTTGACCATATACGTCGGTTTTATGTCAAAGCTACGTAAAAGGTTCCGTAACAATGTACATATACGTCGCCCTTTAAAATGACCGACGTATAAAGTATTATATACGTCGGATTTTTAGATGTGCGACGTAAAAAGCGCGACGTAAAAAATTAATTTTGTACTAGTGATATGTGTATATATGTTATTTGCCCGACTAGTTGGATCGATTGGTTTCTTGCTGGGCTGTATAGCTCATTCCTTACAATTTTCCGGTTCGAGTTAAGATCGAGTGGATGTGCTTTCGAGTTCGAGGATCTTAGGTTTGGACTAGTTTGGCTTGGATTGTCATCGTTAGCTGCGCTTTTGTAATAGTTATCTTTGTATAGAACTTTGTTACGCTTCCGTCTGTAATTGTCATTGTATACTGTTTTATTTAAGTTTTGAATTTAGATTTAATAGTCCGAAAAGTCGGGCTGTTACAGTTACGGGTATTTGTATAGAGCTTCAACATATATTCATGATTGTTAATAGATGATATTAGGGTTTTGGAGATTTTTTAGACTGAGCTCGAGAAGTTATTCTAAGAAAGGAGCTCCAAAATATCGGGTGTCGGATCGCTCTCAAGTTGCCTACGTATCTCTACTATTATACAGAGAATCAAGTCTACGTAGTTCTGTTAGGATATACTACTTTTTCCGTGTAGAGTTCTAGTTAGAACAATACACCTAAACTTTAGGAGTAAATCACCTCGTTGTAGTGAGTGACCTCAAATACGATAATTCTCGTTATTGGGCCTATATATTATGGAGTATGGAATCGGATTTATATCTCGTATCAGCATGTCCCAGTATTGATCAGAGGTTTCCTTTGGTGAATACTTAATTAAAGTATTTTTTTTCTTGATTTTTACGCCTTTGTAATTTTTGACTGGCTTTGTCTTGAAATTAACAGTATTTATAATATTACTATTTTATTACGCTTTGGCTAACAAAGGTAAACGGTTAATTATTAGTATTTATAATATTACTATTTTATGTTACTAAATGAAATTGTATGTGATATTTTTGAAAAATGTGAGATTTTTACTTAGGAAAAATTTTAGTTAAAAAATATAAAAAAGAATATAAGCTTTGGAAAAAAAGCTAATCGGTTAGTTATTAGTAATTATAAATATTATTATTTTATTTCATTAAAAAGAACTGCCCGTGATATTTTTGGAAAATGAGAGGTTTTAGTTAGAAAAAATAGAAAAGTAAATAATTTTAGTTAAAAAATATAAAAAAATATACACTTTTGCTAAAATAGTTAATTGGTTAGTTATTAACAATTATTATTTTATTATTTTATTTTAATAAATGAAACTGTATGTGATATTTTTGGAAAAGGAGAGGTTTTAGTAAGCAAAAATAAAAAGCTTATATGTTTTAGTTAGAAAAGGTGATTGCCCGTGATATTTTTGGAAAAGTAATGGAATTTTTCAGAAAAAATAAAAAAAATTATATATTTTAGATGTAAAAGGTAATTGGTTATAAATATGTAATATTATTATTTAATAATATTTTTATAAATAAGTAAGAATAATTAAGTAAAACATGAAGTACATTAAGTAAGACAATTAAGTAAAATCACAACATATCAAAAAATATTTAGTATCATTAATTTAATTTAAAAAATCTACTGTTAGAGATTGGATTACTATGAGGACTACAAACCGATTACAAAAACTTTTAATGTTTCGTTATAATAGTATAGATAAATTAGTAATGTGGGGGTCTTTCAAGTGAGGATTGTTGGTGTTATTAGTATTACAGCTAGAATGTTGCCGTAAGAAAGAAATTTCACTTCATTAATTAGTAAATTATTCATTACAACTCAGATATATCTCAAGTCACTGAAACAGCGAAAGAATAACATACTACATTAAAGCACTAAAACCCTGTGAACAATAAACTGCTGCAAGTACAGAGGAAGTTCAACGTTGTTTGCTTGGGTGTTTTACTCTGTTATCCTTCTGCTTCAACTTCGTAAACCATGCCTATTCCTGATAACACCTTTCCAAAGACGACGTATCGTCACCTGTATTATTCCCAAAACACACTTAGTAGCAAGTACATGAAAGACTTCCACGAATGTGTATATCCAAATAAGAGATAATATACCATCGATAAATTTTACTTAACAATTCAAACTAAATTTCTGATTCATCTGTTATGTTAAATGCATCTAAGCCAATTAGAAAAAAAAATGCATATAGGCCATTTCCAGCTGGTTGTGACCGTGGTGATGAAGAATTGTGAGAGCTCCTTCACCAATACGGATGAAGTGAATAAGAAACATTATTTGGTTTCCTATTGTTTATTGTTCGTAATTATAATTATTAAATGTATGTTCTGTATGTCGTTCTCTCCTGTTAATTAATTATGTGAGTTGCAGTTTGTTTCAGGAATCAAGCCGAATGAAGTCAAGAAGGTAACTGGACTTGGTATGTTTGTGAATAGAGATGAAATTTTTGTTGAAAAGGATGAACTATGAATGTCCTGGAAGAATATAATCCACTCTTCATATCTGCTGCTGCCCTGCATTAGGTTCTGCAATACATTTTTAAGTTATAATCAACTGAACTTGAGTTTAAATTTTCAAATTCTGAAATAGCTTGTGAATGTAAGACATTACTATTGAATATATTTTGTATTTGTAAATAAGAGTTTTAATTAGTTAGTTAGAATAGCTGTCATTATGGCGGGAAAGTTAGTTAGAGTTAAGTTTGTTAAATTTGTATATATACTTTCATTTTCCATTTCTTCTAAGTGAGAGATCTAGATGTAACAGAAAACAGTTTCAATGATAATGGTTTCTTTCTTTACTTCCTTCATTCAAAGATGAAGATATCTTCATCTTCTCATGGTATCAGAGCTGCGTAGATCATATCGATTTCGCTGAATTTTTTCTTTTTTGTGTTTCTTATTCTTCATATCCAAAATCCAAACGAATTGTTCTTAATTTTGTTGTTTACGATCAATTCATCTTCATTTTGTTGTCTACGATTAATTCATCTTCTTCATCCTGTTCTTGCTTTTTCTTCTTTCAAGAAATTTCTCTTAGACATTTCATCAAACAGTTATGGCTCAGTCTGAATCTTCTTCTCAGATTCATGTTACGAGTAACAATACTGCTATCAATTACAATGATCCGTATTTTCTGTCGACAAATGATAATTCTAATGCTCAATTAGGGGAAATCATCTTCAATGGCAACAATTATGTTAATTGGAATCGTAGTGTAAGTTTAGCTCTTGGAGCGAAGAACAAGACTGGTTTTGTTGACGGTACTTTACTTCGACCTGCGGATGATTCGCCTGATTTACAGAAATGGATTCGCAATGATTATATGGTTACTGGTTGGATCTTGTTTTCTATTGAAAAGTCCATTGCAGAAAGTTTCATTTTTACTCCATCTGCTAGAGCTTTGTGGATTGAAATCAAAGAAAGGTATGGACATTCTAATGCTCCTCAGTTGTATGAATTCCATAAGATTTTAATGTCGATAGCACAGAATGATGATTCTATAGTTGAATACTATAACAAATTGAAGAAAGTTTGGGATCAACTACAAATTCTTGAACCATTTCCTGATTGTACGTGTGGAGCTATTGTTAAATGTACTTGTGGTTTGATGACGAAGATTGTTGAAGCAGATCAGCTTAAGAAATTGATACAATTCATTGTCGGTCTAAATAATTCTTATGATCAAGCCAAGATAAATATTCTGAGCATGGATCCATTACCCTCTGTGAATAAGGTCTATCATATGTTGCAACAGATTGAGAGGCAAAATTCTATTATTAGGTCACAGCCTATTGAGATGAGTGGTCTTTTTACTGCAAGAAACGGTTTACAATATGCTTCTAAGTTTACTCCTGGATCACAAAGAACAGAGGAAAACTAAGTTGGATAGGTTTTGTGATCATTGCAAGATGAAAGGTCATCTCAAAGATCAATGTTTCAAGATTGTTGGGTATCCTGACTGGTATAAAGGGAAGACTGTTTCTACTCATGGTCATTTCAGAAATTCTGATCAGAAGTTTGCAGGCCATGTTCAGGATTTTTCTTCTGGTGTTCTTGGACATTCTCTTTTGGATTTAACTCATGATGAATCTACTGGTAATGCTTCCAGTTCTTCTATGGTTGATTCTCAAGCTTCTAATGCTGCTCTTTATAAGGAGTTTGTCAAATTTATGCAATCTAATCAACAAGTGTCAAATTCTTCTGGAGATTCAGTTTCTGCAGTCAATTTTGCAGGTACTTTATCTGCTTTTTCTGCAAATTGCGAATTGTCTAATGATAAACATGTCTGGATAGTAGATACTGGTGCAAGTGATCATATGGCAACACACCTAGATATCTTTTCAACTACACAACCTCTTATTCAACAACTTACAATAGTATTACCTGATGGTACTTTTAAAACAATTAATACTATTGGTACTGTTGTTTTAACTCCTCATATCACTCTTTCTAATGTCTTCTACATTCCTGATTTTAAACATAACCTTCTTTCTGTGGCCAGACTTCTTGATCAGCATCAGCTTGTTGCTAATTTTAAAACCTCTTCGTGTTATTTCCAGGACCTTACAACTAGTCATATCAAGGCAGTTGGCATAAGGCATGGAGGTCTATATAAACTACTTTCAGATGGTTCTGTTGCATCTGTCTCTGATTTTCATACAAACAGTTCTCTATCCTCTATAGCTGATGTTTCTACTTCTTTTCAATGTAGTGTTTCTTTTGATCTTTTACATGCCAGATTGGGGCATATGTCTTTTCCAAAATTTAAATACTTGTCTGATGTTTCTTTTTCAAAGCATAATCCAACTGATAATTGTGAGATTTGTATGTTGGCTAAACATCATCAATTGCCTTTTACTGCATCCAGTTCTATTGCTTCAGCTTGTTTTGATTTAGTTCATGATCTCTGGGGGCCTTACAGGACTCCTTCTTTTTCTGGTGCATCTTATTTTTTGACTATTCTTGATGATTCCTCTAGAACAACTTGGACACATTTGGTTCATGCTAAGTCTCAAGTTCCACATATTATATCTACATTTGTGTCATATGTTGATACACATTTTCAGTGTGGTATTAAGACCATTCGTAGTGACAATGGGACTGAGATTGTTCAACATTATTTTCAAGATTTCTTTGCTTCCAAAGGTATTATGCATCAGACTAGTGTAGCAGGTGTTCCACAGCAGAATGGTAGAGTCGAACGTAAACATAGGCATTTATTGGAAACTGCTAGAGCCATTAAATTTCATGCAAATTTGTCTACAAAGTTTTGGGGAGATTGCATTCTGGCTTCTACACATTTGATCAATCTCATGCCTAGTTCTGTTTTATCTTGGAAATCACCTTATGAGGTATTGATGCAGAAACCACCTGATTTTTCTAGATTGAGAGTTATTCGTTGCTTGTGTTATGCAGCCATTAAGTGTTCTGATAAATTTGAACCTAGAGCTCTTAAGTGCATTCTTTTGGGTTATCCTTATGCCAAGACGGCTTACAAACTTTATGATCTTGATAATCATAGGATTGTCATTAGCAGGGATGTGGTTTTTAAGGAACATATTTTTCCTTTTAAAGAATCCATGACTGGTAATATTTCTGATTCTTTTGATCCAACTTTATCACCTCTTGATTTGTCCACTGGATATTCTGATTCTATTTCCTCTTTTCCAGTCAGTTCATCTGATTCTGATTCATTAAATCATTATAATCTCAGTCCAGTTTCCATATCTCCAGATTTTCACATTCATCAGAACAATTCTGATCAGAATTCTGATTCTGTTCCTCTCATTAATCCTAGTTCTACTCATGCTATTGTTCCTCTTAGGCTGTCTTCTAGGTCTGTTGTTCTACCTCAGAAATACAATGATTTTTTGCTTTCCTCTACTACTTCACATTCTCAGGTTTTCAATGTCTACAAACAACCTGATTTGAATTCTTTTAGTACAGCTTATCTGGCTTCTCTGTCTAAGGTTTTATCTATTTCTGAACCAAGTTCTTACTCTCAAGCCCAACATGATCCCCAATGGGTTGAGGCTATGCGTTCTGAAATTCAGGCTCTTGAGAAAAATCATACATGGGATTTAGTTCCACTTCCTTCTCGCAAGACTGCCATTGGTTGTAAGTGGGTTTACAAAGCCAAATTTAATCCAGATGGGTCTTTGAATAAATGTAAGGCAAGGCTAGTTGCTAGGGGAGACAAACAAATTAAGGGCAAAGACTATAAATACACTTTTAGTCCAATGGCCAGATTTACTACTGTTAGATTACTTATTGCTCTTGCTGCTGCTAAAGATTGGAAAATTCATCAGTGTGACATCAATAATGCTTTTTTGCATGGTTATGTAGAAGAAGAATTGTACATGACACCTCCACCTGGTTACAATGTTTCACCTGGTTTAGTTTGCAGATTAAGGAGGTCTCTTTATGGTCTTAGGCAAGCATCTAGGCAATGGAATGTTGAGCTTTCTAAGCATTTGATTCAGATTGGATATGTTCAATCCATACAAGATTATTCATTGTCCACAAAGTCAGAATTGAATGGAGTTTTTTCTGCAGTTGTAGCCTATGTGGATGATTTGTTGCTTACTGGTAGTTCATTATCTCAGATTCAGTTTGTCAAAAATTATCTTCATGAAGCTTTTACCATAAAAGATCTTGGTCCATTGACTTATTTTTTGGGTATTGAGGTGACCAGGACTTCTTCAGGTATTCTTTTGAACCAGAGAAAATACATTCTTGATCTTTTAAAGGATTCAAATCTTGAAGAGTGTCAATCTGTTTCTATTCCTTTTCCAAAGAATCTGCATCTTAGTACCAAGGATTCTCCTTTGATGTCTGATCCTGAACCTTACAGAAGGCTGGTTGGCAAACTTTTATATCTAAATATGACTAGGCCAAAATTTCATATTGTGTTCAACAACTGAGTCAGTTTATTCATGCTCCTGCTTTATCACATTTCCAATCTGGTATACATGTTTTGAGGTATCTCAAAGGTACAATTAATATGGGGCTTTTTTATCCTTCTAAATCAGAACTCATTCTTAAAGGGTATTGTGATGCTGACTAGGGCAATTGTCCTTTCTCTGCCAAATCTTTGTCTGGGTATGCTATCTTCTTGGGAGACTCTCTTATTGCCTGGAAAACAAAGAAACATAAAACTACTTCTAAAAGTACTTGTGAAGCAGAATATAGGAGTATGAGTTATTCCACAAGTGAAATTATTTGGTTACAAGGATTGTTAACAGATTTGCAGGTTCATGTTCCACTTCCTATTAACTTGTTCTGTGACAATACAGCTGCACAATACATTGCTGAAAACCAAGTTTTTCAAGAAAGAACCAAGCATTTACGGGTGGATTGTCATTTTATTCGAGACTATGTTGACTATGGTTTTCTTCAGCTTCACCATGTGCAAACATCTCTTCAACTCGCTGATCCTTTTACAAAAGCTTTATCTCATGATCAACTTCAATTCTTCTGTTCCAAGCTTGGTCTTGTCTGCAATTATCCAAGTCCAGCTTGAAGGGGGGGATATTGAATATATTTTGTATTTGTAAATAAGAGTTTTAATCAGTTAGTTAGAATAACTGTCATTATGGCGGGAAAGTTAGTTAGAGTTAAGTTTGTTAAATTTGTATATATACTTTCATTTTCCATTTCTTCTAAGTGAGAGATCTAGATGTAACAGAAAACAGTTTCAATGATAATGGTTTCTTTCTTTACTTCATTCATTCAAAGATGAAGATATCTTCATCTTCTCAATTACAGTTTAGACTCAACTTAGGAAATGGCGAGAAGTGTTGCTGTCTAGTGATTTACTTTTGCAAAAAAATTGAAAGTTAAATGCCATGTATTTACTCATATTAGAATATAAGCTTGTAGAGTTTTTGGTTAAACCGTATTTTTACTCTAGTTGAATTTTTTTTGCTCATCCAGGTTTAATACACTCCGCCCCCCCACTCCCATCCATGTATATTCTAGCTTTTAGACATGCTGGTCTGCAGGAGGACAGGTGGTAGGTTTAAAATTTCTATGTAGGTGTAGTTGTGTTGTCTTATTTTATATGTTACTAGCTTATAACCCGTGCCAAACACGGGTCGAGCATAAGTCGACATTAAAATATTAGTATTAATAAATTATTAATAAGTATTATTTAAAAATGTATTTCTCGAGAATTGAATGATAAAAATATATAATAAATAAATAAGTATTTAATTATGTAGTTATAGATAATCGAACTGGGCATAAAGGTAAAAAAATTAAAGTAAATAAATTAATTTTGTATGATTACGTAACTGCAAAGAATCTAACGCTCCATGAAACTATTGAATTTAAAGTAAATAAATAAATCTTGTATAAGTACGTAGTTGTAAGGATTCGAACCCTGGATGAATCTAAAGAATTTAAAGTAAATAAATCTTGTATAATTATGTAGTTACGAGGAATCGAACCCGGGTTAAGTGATAACCAAATTTGGTACTTTGGTACTTTAGTACCAGTAAATAAATAAATCTTGTATAATTACGTAGTTTTAACGATTCGAACTCTGGATGAATCTAAAGAATTTAAAGTAAATAAATCTTGTATAATTATGTAGTTGCGAGGAATCGAACCCGGGTTAAGTGATAACCAAATTTGGTACTTTGGTACTGTTAGATCAGAATTCAATGATCGTCAGGAGCTAGACTCAACTGATCAGGATTGCTGACGTCATCAGGATTACATGGTCGTCAGGATCAAGATGCATATCAGGACTGGGATCAGGATTGATCATCAGGACTGGAAGCTGATCAGGATTCCTACTTCGAGTTATATTTGGAGTCTAGTTAAACATGGAAGTTTATTCTGCCGGTTCCTGGTTTGTAGAATGTAGCTATCGATTAAGGATATGTTTCTATCTTTGTAATTGATTAGGACTTATCTTGTTATTGATAGAGAAGCTGTGTGAAGTATATAAACACAGTTTAGGTTTCGTTTTAACAACGATCATACACTCGAGTATTTGTGTAACCTAGCAGCTCTCAAGAACATCAGAATTTCTTGAGAGAGTTTGTAACAGTTTTATATCAGATTTAATAAAGCTGTTATTGTTCTTTCATATTTGTGTTATATACTTGAATAAGTCGAGAATCTTATACAATTGTATTCAACCCCCTTCTACAATTGTTATTTACTGGGCAACAATTGGTATCAAAGCAAACTGATTTAATTTTGAATCAGAAACGATCTAAGATGTCGACAACCAAGTATGAAAGCATGAAGATTCCCATCTTGAAGATATCAGAATATCCTACATGGAGGATAAAGATGTTGATGTACCTGGAGGCTATGGATCCTGACTACTTGGACAGGATTCGTGATGGACCATATATACCTACAAAGTTCGTAGAACGAACAGAAACTGTACCTGAACATCATGTGGTCAAAGCCAAAAGTGAATGGACTCCAGAAGAAAAAGCTCATGTACTCAGGGAACCAAAGATAAAGAATATCTTGCACAATAGTCTTGATGCTGTCATGTCAAACAGAGTGATTGCATGCAAGTCTTCAAAAGAAATCTGGGATACATTGGAAACTCAGTGCCAAGGATCTGCATCTGTCAAGAAGAACAGAAGGGCTTTTTTGATTCAAGAATATGAACAATTCGATGCAAGACCTGATGAGAGCCTGACTGATCTATATGATAGATTTCTGACACTATTGAACAGCTTATCTTTAGTTGACAAGGAATATGAAACTGAAGATTCAAACACCAAGTTTCTAAGAGCTTTACCTTAAGAATGGGACACTCAGACCTCGATCATTAGACATCAGTATGATCTCAACACTGTGTCTCTTGATGAAGTCTATGGAATGCTAAGAACTCATGATCTTGAAGTTCAACAGAGAAAGAACAAGAAGAGCAACAAGGCAAAATCTATTGCTTTGAAAGCTGAGACAAAATCAAAAGGAAAAGCTATGGAGGTCTCTAGAAGGAAATCAATAGTAGCTGAGTCAGATCCTGAAGACTCTTCATCAGATTCTGATGGCAATCCTGATGCCAATAATGATGATGATTCTTCTGACTCAGACATGGAAGAGATGGTTGCTATGATTGTCAGAAACTTCAGAAGGATGAAGTTTAGGAAGAATAGAAGACAAGGCAATTTTCAGAAAAAGACCTTCAATGCAGACAAAGACAAGTATATCAAAAAGGACAGCAAGGGTAGCAAATTTGACAAGTCAAAGGTTAGATGCTATAAGTGTAATGGTATGGCTCACTTTGCTTCTGAGTGCAACAAGACGAAGGCACTCATCACATCAAGCAAGGATTGGATGGACTCTTCCTCAGAATCTGACACTGAGGTAGTCAACTATGCTTTAATGGCCAATGCTGATGTAACTGCTGCTCCTGATGATAAGGTACTAAATACTATCTTTGATTTTGATACTGATAATGCTTCTGAGTTAAGACGTTTTCTAAAGTCATTACATATTAGCTTTAGAAGTCAAACTTCTGAGAATACTAGAATCTTATCTGAGATGTCTGACCTTAGAAAAAGGAATGAGATATTAGAAGCTGAATTTTCTCGTATGCAAGAAGTACAAAAAGAATGTGATAATGCTAAACACATGCACCTAGAGATGAAATCTAAATGTACTTCTCTTGAAAAGGAACTTGATTATGCTAATGAGAAAATCAGAACCTGGACAGACTCTGGTAGGAAATTTCATGAGATTAATACCTCTAAGAATTGGAAAGAATGTCTAGGATATAAGTCAGATGAAGATAAGAAATTGAAAGAGAAAATTGTCATTGATGAGACAGTCAGTCCAAAGACCTATAGACATGTTATAGACACAACCAAATCTAAGATTACTCCTGTTAATTTTGTTTTTGGTAAGGATTCCAATTCTACTTTTGAAAAAGGATCTACTTCTACTCAAGGAATTAAAATTATAAAGTCTAAACCTGTCATGAATAAAGTCACTAAGAATGTAGGTCTATTGTCTCAGAAATAGCTTAAGGATAAAATCTGTGAGGTTACAGATAAGAAAAAGGAAGCTACTGTTAAGAGAAACAGGAATGGTAAAGTTGGGATCAATAAAGAGAATGGTTATAAATATATCCCAAATGCACCTAGAAAGTGTTGTTTTAACTGTGGTAACTCTAATCATCTTGCTATTGATTGTGATAAGTGGATTTCATATTCACTTGGAACGTCCTAAATTGGCTTAAATTGATTGTTTGTACTCAAGTGCGTGGTGTTTTTAATGTGTTTTGTGTTAGTGTATGCAGAGTTGATTCGTCAGCAGAGTTTTGGTGTTTCTGTGGTTTATAGTGGTGTTTTTAGCAATTTTGTGAAGGCCAAGTGATTTCGGAACGTGAGAGCGCAAGGAAGCGTCAAAGAAAAGCAAGTTGAAAAATTCTGGCAGAAGACAGGCGCGCCCGCGCCCATCCAAGCGCGCACGCGCTCTCCAAATGCTGAAAAAGGCAATTTTTGTTCAGAAAAGGAAATTAGCAGAAGACCAGTCAACCCTGTGGCCTATATAAACTATTGGTGGACGATTTCTGAGATATACATTGTCATATATACATACTTATCCATCCACCGGTGAGGAGAACAAGAAGACGGCTGATTACGAAGATCTACTTTTCATATTATCTTTGTATTCTTCTAATTAGGCGATACTTTGGATTCTCGTTTGTTTCTTCATAAACCCTAGCACTTTTATTCAGTATTTCAGACATATTTACTATCATGTTTTTATCAGAACCCACGATGATGAACGGTTCGATTATGAACTAATCGTTGTCGTGGGATTCTAACAGATTTATTTATGGATTTCGATAGTTAATAGTTTTAAAGATTTGTGTGTGATGAATTGTTGATAACCTAGTTTGGTTGTGCTTATTCTTCTTGGATGCGTAGCTAACATCTAAGTTGTTTGTTAATCTCTATTGATTGCGAAGGTGGATATAGAGGTTTAGAACTTGCCATGCTAGCATAGGTTTATGTATGTTTGTCATGCATGATTTGTAACAGCCCCAAATCCGGGGTCAGGGATTTAGGGTAGTCACGATCCATATACTCCTTGCCTTACCTGTATTACTCACACCATTCATAATTCACCTGCTCATGACCCCACAACATATGTCGCACACACACACACACACAGGTTAGAGTCTCAGAAACGACACAATACAACAACTGCGGAATAAATAATTTTTATTAAAATACCCAAATGTCTTTTGAATCTGTCACTGATACAATTTCTAAGTAATGTTACATTACCAACTTAGTCTTCTGATGCTTACAATCCTCTAATACCATTCATGTCTATACATAAGTTGAATGCCAAAAGCCGTAGCCTGATTCGATTGGTTCGTACTACTCTTCAGGATCACTGCTAGAAACTGTTTATGGAAACGCCTTGCGGGGTATGTGCCGTCCCATTGGCATCCTGCTTCGCTGCTATATAATATATATAAAACAATAGCAAGAGTGAGCGATAGCTCAACAAGGTAATGAAAGTATGGCATAATTCTGCCTTTAACTCAACCCAGAATAAAGCGAGTATAAGACAATAATTTGTCAAAATATTTCGATACTGGAATTATTTCCTTATCGGAATGTATTCCCAAAAACAGTACCATTATTGTACTTCAAATATCATTTCATAATATTTCTGCAAACTGTTGCTATATTATGAACAAAGTTCTAGTATAATATAAAAGATGAGGTTTCAAAGTAAACCAATATAACCTTTCCCAAAAATATCTGCTATATAAGCAGAATATCAACACATAACATAAAAGATGAAGTTATAAGGTGATTCAGTATAAACAACTCCCTTACCATAACTCATGATTGGTTCATTTCCAAACACTTTTCGACCCCCTGCCAACATGATTGGTTCTTTATCCCAATGCATGTTGCAGGAATATCCAAATTGGATGATGAACTAATACTGGAGTTGCTACCGCGTCCGCTGTGCCTAACCTTGCTATGATCAGTAGCAGGTCGCACCGCTCAAATAGTTTTCTACATGTAGATGGAAGAATCACGACAGCCTGACATTGTCTACCGCCTTACTGTGACCTCCCGGCCCATTTGGGGCAATAAAAGTTGGATGGGCCCACGCAACTTGACCACTTACACCACTCCTAGTTCAGATGAAATCCATGACTCTGAAACGTAAAGATCGTCCTCCTTTCCCCAAGTGTAACACTTGTTGATACGACTCCACTAAGTAGTTATATCTAGGTTGGAAAGGAAGATTCTCCAATATTTCCCAAGCTATTGCTTGTTAATGGATATCGACTTGTTCCATGAATTTACCCCTCGATCGTTGAGGTGGTAACACAATATTTGACTTGCAGCAATTACATTGCTTTGAGAAAATGTCTGTCCCCTGACAGTTTTTGAATTGAGAGTTTAAAAAGAGTAGTAGTCACTTAAATCAGGTTTCCCATATTTTTGATAGTTGAGCGAGCATTTAAATCCTCTTTAAAAGACAGATTTAAATGGAAAAACATTGTTTTGGGAACCTCTTTTGATTTACAAATACTTAATAATATTTATTAAATAATTAAATCTTAAATGAATATTTGAAAATAATATTCATTAAATAAATAACCCTCAAATGAATATTTACAATAATATTCATTAAACAAATAATCCTCAAATAATATTCACAATAATATTCTTCGATTAAGTAAACCTCAAATGAATATCTGAAATAATATTCCTTAATTAATAAATCTCATTTGAATATTCGAAAGTAATATCCATTAAATAAATAGTCCTTAAATGAATATTCACAAATAATATTCATTAAATAAATACTTAATCCTCGAATGAATATTCAAAAGTAATGTTCATTAAATAATAAAATAATCTTCAAATGAATATTCAAAATAATATTCTTAAAGTCAATAATCCTCAAATGAATATTCGAAAGTAATATTCATTAAATAAATAATTAATCCTCGAATGAATATTCAAAAGTAATATTCATTAAATAAATAATTAATCCTCGAATGAATATTCAAAAGTAATATTCATTAAATAAATAATTAATCCTCGAATAACCGTACCCGATATCTTTATCGGAAAATAACCTTTAATACATACAAAAATATAATTACTTCTGATCTAAAGAAATATCATACGCCCTTAACCTAGGGCCTTTATAAAAACCTGGCTTATAACTAATATCCCATATCTAGCTTAGAAGCCCATAATCAAATCATTTCCAAGAAATAAATACTTTCCGGAACATAAATAACGTTTAATAATAATATTCCTCAAGATGAATAGTATTCTGCCGCTGGAATCCCTCCGGGTTTCCACGACTATCTATATAACAAAATATCGACTCCCGGTCTAGAGTCGAAACAATAAACCTGCTCTTATCTATAGAGCTACAAGGTACACCGGTTTATAACTACTTTATCTCAAAGCTCATATATAAACCAAAATCAAACTCCATTTTATACAATATATAACATGTATCGCAAAACTGTATAACTCCACACATGGCAAAAGCAGTAATATATAATCAATACTTCAAAGTATAGATTTAGAAAACTTGCCACAATACTTGCAACAAAGATTTGGTATATAAATTGGGAATACACAAGTATTGAACATTGGAAAATATACATACTCTGAATAATAGAGTAAGGTTTAGTAAACTTGCCTGATGCTCGAGAAGTGATAGGGGTTCGCGACGATGCCGGACAATCTAGACAAAGTCAAAGAAAACGCACGATTAATCCCCTGGATAATCCACTTGTACTCAATGCTTAAACACGTAAGCGAAACACAACCAAGGCATTACTAGCTCGTCATAGGCTCATACTAAGTCCATGTTAATCGACAATTACTTAAGTCTTAGGTTTAGTCCGAAATCGATCCTCGAATACAAGTTATACTTAACCATTTACAACATTGGTTTCTAAGTCATGTTCTTAGTGGTTGTCACTTGCGCAACCTCTGTTGTCGCATTTTTATAAAATCGAAAAATAATCTTTTGAATACGAATCTTTTTCGTGAGCCTTCCTAACTGTCTCTGGCATTATTCCTCAAAGTTTCACATTTTAATATGGCTTCTAAGTGGTCCAAAAATAGCCTCAAAGTGACTGACCAGAGATGGGTTGTTCTTCCGAACGGCGTTTACTAAAACTCACTTTTATCCTAAACCGTAAATCGTATAGACATGATCTTTATACCAAAACAAACCTTAAAACAAGACCTACATGTTCATGGTCAGTGTTGTTCAAAAATATTCCAAGACCAGTTCGTAATTCTTGCTCAAAACAGCCTTAAATCAAATGGGCATTACGACGGCTATAATCGTAACGTTTCCCGGTTTTTGTTATGTCAAAACCTCTTAAAACCAAATGAATTCAACAACCCAACAACTTTTACAACATAACCAGTTCATATACTTCAAGAACACATCACCAACATCAACCAACAACAAGTATTCATCAAGAATTAACCATACATACTCCAAATTCCATAAACACGCTTATTCTTAAACATTACTAGAAACTTCACTTAAATCTCAACATAAATCAAATGGGTGGATGAGTGGTATACCTTCCTTGAATCCTTAAACACACCACAAGAGCTTGTAAGCCTTAAGAGAGTCTTTATCCATGGTTATCATCCCTAAACTTGCAAAAGAAAATCAAGAACAAGTTATGAATTCTCGGAGTTACTATACACCAGTTTAAAGAACTGGAACACTGGAGGTCTTACCTTGCTCAAATGGAAGAAACTTGTGAAATAGGAAATGTAGGTTATCTCAAGACCTTTCCAACAAGCTATAGATCGCCATTTTCCACCGAGAAATGAAGTATCTATGATCTTTACAATCCGGCAGTCTGTTTTTGGCCGAAAATGAAGAAATGAATTTGTTTTTCTTTTTGGGTTTTGGCTTTTGACTTGATTAATGATAATGCTGATTTTTGTGTGTTAAAAGAGTGGTGAGTCATAGCTCTAAGGCTCTCTCCTTGTGACACTTGTCCAACATGCATTGGCTTAGATAAAGTAGCTTTACTGGTTCGCTTTCCTTTCACATGGATGATCCAAATGCTGCATTCCTCGAATTAATCTTGTTACATGTTACTTCCATGTCTATATTTAATCCTGTAAATGTTGTCTTGTCCCTCTTGAAATGATTCGAAATATTTTTCTAAAGGGCGAATAAAACTCTACGCGTTTCTCGCAGTGAATAGTAACTATTCACTATTCATTCCAACAATCGAATCCTTAAATCGACTTTAATAAAATAATAAAATTTCAAAATATTAAATCCTCAAATCCTCAATTCTAATATCTCTTTTTTTGAATATAATAATAATAAATCACTGCCCGGTCAAATACTACACCAAAATAAAATTTGGAATTTCTGAATTCCGATCGTCTTTGCATTCACTTATTTACTCCGTAGATCACTGATATGACTTCGGAATATTCACACTACGTCTCGTACATAGGTGGCATGAAAAATTTTCTTAACCCTCAAAATCACTATTCATCCACCAAATTCACTATTCACTGATGCACTTAATCATAATAAGAAAAGTTTTAATTTTACCAAAAATTTGGGTTATTACAGTCTCCCCTAAAAGGATTCCGTCCCGGAATCAGCTTAGGAATAACTGGGGGTACTTCTCTCCCATTGCACTTTCTAACTCCCAAGTGGATTCTTCCACTTCTTAATTTTCCACAAATCTCTCACTAGCTTGGCAACCTCGTCACTTAGCACTTGCTCTTTTCTATCCGTATTTCCACAGGTTGTCCTTTGTAAGTCAGACCAGGTTGTATATCTACCTGCTCGTACTCTAACATATGTCGGGCATCTATAGTATACTGACGTAGCATTGACACATGAACCCCGTTATGACCATTCTACAAGTTTTTTGGGGGGGTAAGGCTGGCTCGTAGGCCACCTTCCTGACGTGTTTTAAAATCTCAGATGGCCCAATGAATTTCGGGCTCAACTTCCCTTTCTTTTTGTTAGGCCGAATACACAATATATAATCAAGTATGTATGAGAATAACAATCAAGAACACAGTTTATGAATCAACAAAAACTGTATTTATATTAACAGCTTCTCTCTTTATGATGTTAATGAATCACAAAGAGCTTCTAGGTTACAAGAATAATATATTCAATGTTCGCATCCCTTCTAGGGATAACCTATCTGTGTTTATATAGTACACAGTTACACAATCCTTATCTAATTGATATTCCTACAAATTAGCTATACAAGTTATATCAATTTAGGATTGCTTCTTGTCTTCTATTCCGTCTCCTTAGCTGTATCAATATATTCTGCTTCTTTCCATCTTCAGAATATATTGCTTCTAGAATCTTCAATTCAGCACCGACAGCTAATTCAACTATCACCTTGTCAGACTTTAAATAAACTCTGACCGGCTTCCTTTAAACTCTTCACCCTGTCAGAGTTTAATTAAACTCTGACCGGCTTCTGATAAACTCTGATCAGTACCTGTTGCTTAAACACTGATAAACAAACGTCAGCAATTATATCTAACAATCTCCCCCAACTTGTTCATAATAAAATGTACAAGTTAAACATATAATTGATGATGTCAAAAACATTTAACAAATGCAGTGTTTAACATATAACAGAGTTTAATTTAAAACAGAGTTTAAATTTGACTTAGAATAGAAAATATATTAAAAACTTACAGTCAGACTTTACTTGATCTCTTGAATATCAGGCACTGTCCTGATATAGTCTGATAGCAATTTCTTTTCAGCTCTTTCTAGCTCTTCCACCATGATCTTCTTCACTTCTTTCAACTCTGGATCAAATTCTCCAGTCTGATAAATTGCAGCTCTCAGAGAATAGATGGAATTCTTCCTCATCTCATTCCCTAGCTTAATATAATAAGCTTTATCAGATTCTAAATTGAATTCAAGAACTTTTGTACCCAGTGTTGTTCTGAACTTAGCACTGTTTCTTTTCATCTCAATAATCTTCCCATGTGCATCTCTGTATTTTGGAATATATGCACTTGATACTCCTCCTCCAAGCATCATCTTCGATCTTAGCATCTTTTCTCTGATAACCGAAGCAGCATTGTGAGTATTTCTATTTTTGACTTTTAACAAGTACAGAACATACTCCAATTCTTGATAAGATTTGAGATTTATATCAGACTCTGCAACCTTATAAACTCTTCCATCATTCATAAAGTACAACAAAAATTCCTTCTTCAACACCTTATGAAAGATCATTTGAACAGAGTCTAGCATATCAAGATTTTCTTGAGTAATAATACCAGATTCTGCCAGTGAAATGTTGTCTTGAGATCTGTTATTAGTTCTTCTCTCTCTGTGTGAACCCAGTCCAGATTTATCATAGGCTTCTTTTCCCAATATTGTTCTGGTTTTTGAGAAATTTACAGCTTCAAGCTTTAAGTCTTCAAGAATCTTTGGTTTACTGAATCCTGGAAGTAGTGTAGATTTCTGTACAACTTGAGCAACGTCAGAGGTTGTCATATCTTCAATAGAAACATCAACTTGAGCAGCGTCAGAGGTTGATTTATCTAATCTTGTTTCAACTTGAGCAATGTCAGAGGTTGATTTAAACTTCTTATTCAGGTTAGGCTCTTCAATCATTATGCCTTTACCCTTATCAGAGTTTCCAATCACAGGTCTCCTTGTATATTGTATACTCTGTTGAATATTCTCTTTGATAGAAATACCAACTTCTTTCTTTCTAGGAGCCTTGATTTCCTTTTTCTTGTAGATTCCAGCTTCAAGATTTTTCTTGTGTTCCTCAGCAAGCATTTGCTCTTCAGCCTGGATATCTTCAATAGTAACATTCTTTCCATGCTCTTTCATGAATATCTTAGCAGCAATCTCTTCATCAGTAGATGGATTAGTTGAAACAACTAAATCCTTGAGTTTTGAAGTAGATTGGCCACCAGAGTTTATCTTGTCAGAGTTTGTTTGTGTATCAGAGTTTACTCTTTTCCTGCTTTGCCTTTGAGCAAAAATCTTTCTTTTATTTTCTTTGCTTCCCCCATCAGTAGAATCATCCCTCCGTCTCAGAGCTTGAGTGTCTTTGCATTTGTCTTTAGGTACACTCTCCCCCTTTTTGACATCATCAGAAAGTAGTACTGATGTCAGCAATTCAATGGCAGTAGAAATAGAATTCAGTTGAGTAGACATTGCATTCTGATTTTCCTCAACTTTCCCAAGCCTCTTCTTGATTTCCTCAGAATCCTTGGCTTGCTGCTTGAGCATAGAATAATAAAAAGTTCTGTCAGACTTGAAAGTAAGATCCTTCATACTGGCTTCATTCCTTAGATTTGTAAGCATTTGTTGATTCTCATCAAATCTATTATTAAGAGATTTGACTTGAACAACAGTTGCCTGTAAGCTTGTAAGTACATCAGTATTTGAGATCTTCTTGACAGAATCAGATAGAAAATCTGCAGCCCTTTGTGCTGGGAAGACACAATCTGCATCAGCCCATTTGTTGTAGTACATATTCTGGAAATGCTCATTTCTCTGTCTATTGACTTCCCGTCTTTCATCACTATTGACATCATCAGCCAATGAAACTCGAATACTAGGGTGTGAATGAGAACCCTCAGCATCATTTCCAGCTTCTTCATTATTGTCTGCTTCATTTTCAGTAAGAATATTTTCAGCAGTAAACTGTGCAGCTTCATCAATTTTCTCCTCTTCTACAGCTTCAGGTATATCAGAGTTAACCTGAGCAAAAACCTCTGCTTCTCTTTGAACAATCTCAACAACAGATTGTTGCAAAGTTTCAAGAATAATATTCTCAGAGTTTAGCTCATCAGTAGCCTCTTGTTCCTTTTCTATCACAGCTTCATCAAGAATTGTCTCTGTGACTTTTATCAGCTGATTAACCTCCTCACCTTTGTCAAGATCACAAGAAATAAGTTCAGTGTGAGTGGCCAGAGATTCTTCTACCTGATCAGTTACTTGATCAGCTTCCACACCCTCTGTATAATGATCAGAATGTATAGAGGTGTGTGCTTCAAAATCAAAAACTCTGCTATCAGAATGAGTAGCAGCTTCCTCAACTACATCATTAGCCATTGATGTAGGAGCATCTAAATCCAAATCCATCATATTAGCATCAGTATTTATCCTGTCTAGATTGACAGCTTCAGCATTTGCAGCATCCTCCTGAACAAACACTTCAGGAGCTTCAGTGTTTACAAACACTCTGTCCTCATTAGCATTTTGAATTTCCTCCTCAACAACAATTGCAGGAGTATCTTGAGGAACAGTTTCAGTCACAATCTCCTCATTCTCTGATGCAGGAGCTTCAGTTTCCTCAGAAACTCTGTCCATATTGACATTTATAGCACCAAAAAGATGTGCAGCCACTAGTCTTCTTTTTCTCTGATGAAGAGTTTCTTCATCAGTATCAGGCTCTGAGGCTTCAACAACAGACTTTGCCCTATTGGCTCTTCTTTTCTTTAGCCTTGTCTTCTCAGGTATCTCTTCAGGTCTTGATACCCCAGCTTCAGTAGATGGTCTCCTTGCAGGTTTAGTACCAATATGTTTGGTCCTACCTCCCCTTGCAAGTTTAACAGAAGTTGATGGAGGTAACTCTGTGTTTAAAGGTTCTGGTTGAGATTCAGCTTGTGTTTGTGGATTTACTTGAGCATCCACAAACTGTTGCACAGAAGCAGGTAGCAACAGGTCTCCAACAATTCCTTTCTTAACATCTTTGTTTACTAGATCAGTAAATACCCTCTTATGTAATTTAAAACAAGAAACATCTGTTTCAATTACATTTACTCCTTCAACACAATAAGAAACCAAAAGCTGACAGAATCTAGAAAAATAAACAACTCCTCTATTCTCTGTCATCTTCTCGCCTAAGTTAGTCAAAACAAGTCGTGCAAAATCAAAATGATTATCATATAATAAAGAATACCCGATTTGCAGACTGTCTGTGGGAATAGCATCCCAATTTGTGCATTTTTTTCCAAATGTCCTCGTGATGCAATCGAAGAAGAAACTCCATTCCTTTGGCAGAAACGGCCTTTTGAGTTGCCCAATCTTTGTCAATGGCCCAGAGTAGCCAATCTCTCGCATCATTCGTATTAAATCCTCATCACCCATTCCAACAGTGTAAGAAGGATACTCAGGAAACCCCATTGCAGCTCGAACAGTACCAGCAGTAATAACATACTCTGTTTCTTCAAACTCAAAGATTATGGATGGGCTCCCAGTTTCACCACCATCATCATAAACCCCTGTCTCCCAGAACGCCTTGATTTGTAACCCAGAAAGTTTGGCTGGTTCAACTAAAGCACGCCCAATCGCTGACTGAGCAAGAAACTTTTGAATCATATGAAATGCTTCTGGTGCGTTTGCAGTGTTTAGTGGTGCGGTATAGTTGTTTGGAACGAACTCTAACTGATAAGTGCATATTTTTGCATATTTTTAGTACCTATTTATTGCTTGAACTCGTATTTTAATAATTTATTTTGTTACATTACAGGAAATTCGTGAATAAATAAAGAAATGGCAAAATAAAGAAATAAAGAGCAAGATGAAGAAAAAGGACTTAAATGAAAAGAGGAAAAAGAATTAGGAGCTTGGTGAAAAGGGAATCTTAGAGGACATGTGGAAGGTGGAGATCATCCCAACACACCACATAAGTGTATGGTCAAGATCAACTCTTCAAAGCTTAAAGGGGAAGGAAACAAATAGATGGCTAGGATTGCTCCACCACATTTAGAAGGTGTAGGGCCAAGATTCACCCAACCCTACCCTAATCCCTAATCCTAGTCCTATAAATACCCCACCCCTCATCTTGTATGAGAAAACTTTTAACTTTTTACTTTTTTTTCCTTACTTTTTACACACCTTTTATTAGTTTTTGGTTGTAATTTCAATTTCCTAGTATAGGTGCATCTTTTATTTCAAAGTTTGTAGTTCCATTCCAATTTCAATAAAAGAGCTTCCTTTTTCATCTTGTCTTGTCATTTACATTTACATCTTGTTCTTGTTTTATGGCTATGAACTTTCTTAAATCCAAAATAGTGGATCCATGGCTTTTGTGCCACCACTTGAGGTGAAAGGAGCATTCTTTAGCTTTTAATCCTTGTTATTTAGCTTAGATTTACATTCCCTAGTTGTTCTTGAAGTCAAACCCATCTAAAAATTTAATTTTTGAGTGGGGTTTTGACGGATAAGAGCTAGTTTACATTTCTTGCATTAAAAGGTTGTTCTTCTTGTTAAGTAGCTCAAGAAATTATTAAATCCATTTAAAAAAGTTAATTTTTAAGTGGGTTTGGTGATTTCACCCTTAGATTTATTCTCCTTGTCAATTTAGTCTTAACTTTGTAGTGGGTGTGTTCTTGAAGTTGGATTTGTGGTGTGGGTGTTGATTTTGAAGATTGGAGGTTGAAGGAGGTGATTTGGTGTTGTTCTTGTAGATGGTAAAATGGGTGTCTTGAGTTGTTAAGTTTGTTGATTTAATTTTTGGTATTGGATTTGGTGTTTAGATGTAATGGGTTTGATATTTTAGAGTTTATTTGGTGTTGTTAGTGTTAAAATTGGGGTCTTTAATCTTTAGATTTAGTGTTAGATTTAATGTTAAAGTAAGTTTTTTATTTTATTTGGGGTCTAATCTTGATGTTTGGTGGTGTGATTTTTCCGTTTTGAGTTACTTTTCCGGTCAATTTGCTCGATAAAAGCTCAGTTTTTCTCACCATTTTCCGTCCTGCACAGCCGCTGCGCATCAGTTTTTTCGTTTTCTGTCCAGCGCGTGCACTTCACGCGCGCACCATTTTTTTTTCTGTCTTTTTTTTTTGCGCGGGTTGCCAGTCTCCCCCGCCAGTTTTTTTTGTTTTCTTTTTTCATACTTCTTTTTCATATTTGTTTTTTCTGTTTTCTTTTTTTCTTGTTTTTTTTTGTTTGTTTTTTTTTCTTAACTTTGTTTTCAGTTTTATTTTTTTTTTATTTTTAGTTTTATTTTCTTTTTCTGTTTTTTTTTTTTAGTTATTTCTAAAATTCTTCTTTTAAATTAATTTTTTTTTTTTACTTAGATAAATTATTTTATAATTAATAATTAGATAATTAATTGTTGGTTGTTAAATGCTTTATTAATTCTAGAATTTCTCTTTATGTCTCCTTCTATGTTTAATTAATCAAAAATCTCTCCTCAAAATTAATTGTTCTAGTCCGCCTAAATTAAAAATTAAGAATCGCGAAAAATAAAATAGTCTCTGTGGATCGAATCTTAAATATTAAAACGGTGATCGTGCGCTTGCGATTTTAAATCTTTATTTCTTGCACATCAAGTTTTTGGCGCCGCTGCCGGGGACTAATTAATTTTTCGCGCCTTAATTTTTAATTTTTCGGATTAGTTTTTTTTTTCGTACTTGCTTATAATTGGAAATTGAGCGTTCGGGAAATTTTGGTGAGACGTACTTGAGCTTCAAGATTTTTGGAAAGCTTGCTAAGGTAACCCGTATCCCTCCTTATTTTTCAATTTTGTTCATATTTATTTAGGAAAAAAAAAAAAAAAAAATTTAATATTCAAAAATCCAAAAAAATTAGTTAATTGCTGCATCATGCATTTGTACACTTAGGAGCACATCATCTAGATTTTTATTTTCTTGTTTTTAATTTATCGTACCTTACTTTTGGTGATTGCTGGAGGACCGAGGTACGTTAAAATTCTTCTTTTCTTTAGTTAGATCACGTAGTTTAACGCATCCATAGTTGTTTTACCGCTTTGATATCTCGTTGTGTGGTGCATTCATCTTAATCGGACTTAAGGGCAAAACCCAAGTTTAAGATAAGGGGAGGGATTTCATCACTCTTTCCTTGGCCCACAACCACTTAATTTCATCATTCTGCATTACCCTAGCCTTGTAAATAAAATTAATTAGACGTTAGCCCCTAGGACTTCGGCTCAACTAGGAAGAAAACCTGGAACGAATAATTCTTTTCGTATATATCCTCTTTGGTGTCTAGGCAAGCGAAAGCTTACCTGGCCAATTAGGGTTGGTGTCTAGGTCTGGGTTTAGCCTCTTGGCAATGCTTGCTCGGATCTGGCCGACCGGGACTTATACTGATTGAATTAGGACTTCTAGTAATATCTTTTTGTTAGGAGCAGGTCTAGTTTTTAGGGAACCCTAGCTTTAGTTTTTTTTTCTTTTTAATTCTTGTGTGACTAGTTGTAGATTCTTATCTGCTACGTGTTTACTGTTTATGCAATCTACCTGGATTAGGAAGAACTCATCTAGATTAGTGAGAACGATAGAAAATTCCTCTTCTTCGGACTCCGTTAATTTAGAAATTCCTAACCAAATAGAGACCATGGCAGTAGTACAACAAGTAGCTCTTAAGGATAGATGTTATCCGACCCGCTCGGCCCAACCCTCTTGTATCACCCTACCCCCGGTAACAGGTAATAATTTTGAAATAAAAGGACATCACATCAGTATGTTGCCTAAGTTTACCGGGAGTGAGGGTGAAGACCCGTACCTTTTTCTCCATGAATTTGAGGAGGTCTGTGCCCTCCAAAAGATTCAACAATTGACCGAAGACTCCATTAGGCTTAGGTTGATTAATTTTGCCTTAAAAGAAAGCGCTAAATTGTGGTTGTATAGTCTCCCGGCTAACTCTATCTCTTCGTGGGAGGGCTTTGTGGTAATTTTTCTCAAAAAGTATTTTCCAAATCATAAGACTACAAGAATTACAAACGAGATAAATCAATTTCATCAGAAAGAAAAAGAGTCTTTTTGGAAATACTTCGATCGTTTTAAAAATCTTTTATCACAATGCCCCCACCACGGAATAGAGAAGTGGAGACTGTGCAAGATAGTTTATGAGGCCTTAGATGGACCAACCACTGCCCTTTTAGAGTCTATGTGCCAAGGCAAGTTTATGGACAAGGTTGAGAACGAGGGGTGGGCATTTTTCGAAGAGTTGGCCGAAAAGACTATGTTGTGGGAGTCGACTCGGGAACCTAAAAAGACCAACGAGCCGTCTAGTACTTCTAGAGGTATGCATTCGATAGGTAATTCGATAGCAACCGATGCCAAGCTAGCTACTCTCGCTAGACGTCTCGAAGCCTTAGAGTCTCATAGTGGCCCCTCACATATGTCTATGTACCCAAATTATGTTGCCCCGAACCATGAGTCTTCTTCGTCTTTCCCCGATTTTGAGCAAGCGAACGCCATGTTCCAAGCTACACCTAGGAACGATCCTTTTGCCCCAACCTATAATCCTGGGTGGAGGAATCATCCTAACTTTGCATGGAACCAAGGGCCTAATTTTCAAACTCCTCCTCCACCATCTTTTCCTAAGCCGAACTCTTACCCAAGTACTGTCCAAAATCCGTATCCAAAACCCGTTCAAGCTCCCTTGAATCCTCCCGGGTTTAGTGATTCGGATAAGCGCCTCAATTCTTTAGAAAAGAGTATCGAGACTTTGTTGAAGTCCCAAACGGCTTTTATGCAAACTATGACTCAAGATAGGCAAATTTTGAACTCTAATGCTCAAGCCATATCTAAGTTAGAAATGCAAATGAGCCAATTGGCGAATACCATGTGTGAGAGAGAAAAAAGTAAGCTTCCTAGTCAACCCGAGGTTAATCCTAGATTCCCACTCAATCAAAGACCTCATGAAAATGTCAATGTTATAATTTCTTTAAGGTCGGGAAATAAGGTTGATAACCAAGTAGGTGCTGACTCTCACAAAGCAGATGATTTAGATTCTGAACCCAATCCTTCTCTTTCAAATCCGATTCTTGATCAATCAAACCCTAAACCTGTTGTTTCTCCTTGCAAAAGGCCTTCACACTGTGAACCTTCATCTTCTAGCAAAGCACTTTCAAATCCTATTCCCGATGTGTCTAGTGAAAGAGTCTTTATACCGAAAGCTCCTTATCCTCAAAGACTCATTTCAAATAAACAATCAGATCAAATGGATAAGATTTTGGAAGTTTTCAAGCAAGTCAAAGTCAACATTCCTCTTTTAGATGCCATTCAACAAATTCCTTCATATGCTAAGTGTCTAAAAGATTTGTGCACTCACAAACGATCCACTCATGTTCCTAAAAAAGCCTTTTTGACCTCTCAAGTTAGTTCAATTCTTTCGAATCAAATTCCTGTGAAATATAAGGACCCCGGCTGTCCTACAATTTCTTGTGTCATAGGCGATACTTTTGTGGATAAAGCTTTACTTGACTTAGGAGCTAGTGTGAATCTTCTTCCATTTACGGTCTATCAAGCCCTAGGTTTAGGCGAGCTCAAGAAGACGAACATGACGCTCCAACTAGCTGATCGTTCTGTCAAAATGCCCAAGGGGATTGTAGAAGATGTGTTGATCAAGGTTGGTGATTTTTTCTTCCCGGTTGATTTTGTTGTTCTCGAAACTCAACCCGTCACGAATCCTAAGAACCAAATTCCTATCATTCTAGGAAGACCTTTTCTTGCTACATCTAATGCCTTGATTAATTGTAGGAATGGTTCTATGAAACTCACTTTTGGAAACATGACCATTGACCTTAACATCTTTAATGTAGGAAAAGAACCCAATGAGCTTTATGAGCAACCATTAGGGGTTAATCTAGTCAATGAGATTGTTACTTGGTCAAATATTGAGGATAGTGAGATTGAGTCTTTTCTTGAGCAAGATTTTAAAATGAATTTTGAGTCTAACCGAGAGCTTCATGAGTCCTTTAAGGACATGACTTCCGAAGAGTTGTTAGGAGAGTTGGATGACCTTTGCTCGAAATTGGAAACCAGGCCGGGGGATGTCTCTTTTAAACCTCGCACCTCTGTTCAAACTCCTGTTGGTGAGCCACCTACATTTGACTTAGATTCACATCACTCCACTTTTGATAAAACTCTTTTTCCTATTATCACTAATGATTTACACCATGACCAAGAATCTCAAATAATTAATTTGTTTAAACAACACAAAGAAGCAACAAGTTGGTTTATGGAGGACATTAGTGATATAGATCCTTTTAATGTGGAAGATTGCCTTAGATTACTTGAGAAAGTCAATGTAGTGGTAAATTTTCAAAGATTTCTTGATTCTTTCTCGAAGCTTCCTCCCATCTTTCCTTGTGGCATTGGTTAATTAGTTTCAAATCAGAGGCTCCCGTCATAAAGTTCAGGTATGGGGGAGTAAAAGTGTGTGTGAGTGGGTTGTTTTAGTTCGTTGTCTTTCAGAATTTTAATTCCCCATCATTCCTTGTCAGGTATTATCTCATCATTCTCCTTTGTCATTTCTCTCATTTTGCATACATTGAGGACAATGCATGATTTAGGTATGGGGGAGGGTTTGTAAATAGAAAAATCAGAAAATCCAAAAAATAAAAAAATTAAAAAAAAATTAAAAATACAAAAAAAAAATTAGTGTAGAGTTGTAAATATTAGGGTTGTTAATCCTTTTTCTAGTCTTGTTAATTGGTTGCTAGTTGCTTGATGCACCCTTGCATGCTTTGTAATCTTTTGTTCCTGATTCTTGAGTTGAGAAGTGATTTGCTGAGTTCTTGTTCACACACTTACACTAACTAGGTGAAACTAGTAGGCTTAGTGAATTGTGCAAGAAATTAGAAGGTCATGAATATGTGCAAGTTGACTTGGTTTCCATGCTTAGCGTACAAATAGGTGCATTGATGAGTCCTTGGCTTGAGATTGATTATGCTATTTCCACACCAAGTGAGTTTTGAGCCTATATGCACATCTTTTGCATCCATATTCTTTTGCTTGAGTGTCCACTTGTCATTTGCATTACTAGCTCTTGTTTGAAGTCTCTCTTGATATGCATGACATCATTGGTGATAAGATGATAAAGGCATTTAGGAATAAACCTATATTTCCAAAAATGTCCAAACCATTCTTATGTGATCATTAGCTAACCCTTTGAGCTTAAATCCTATTTTTTCGGTGACACACCACATTACTTGCCTAAGACCTTTTCTTGTTTAGCCTTACTTAATCTTGATCCCATTTTGCCAAAGGCTAGTAGGAACTTTAGTGAATAATAGGGTGTGGGATGGGTTTACTTTTGTTCATTACTTTTGAGGAAATATCTGTTTTGGCTGTTAGTCGTTACTCAAGCTAAAGGTAAGGAGGATTATAGTTGTCTATATTGTAGCTCTCATAAAAAATTATAAAAAAAGAAATAGAAAAAAAAATAGAAAAAAAAATAATAAAAAGAAAAAAATGGAAAAAAAAAAATAAAAAAAAATAAAATGAGAGCATACTTGTGTTTTAGTAATCCTCCTTCTTTAGACTAATCAAGCCTTTTTGTTCAATAAAGTTGTAAATAAAGTTGTAAAGTGTTGGGGGGAATGTTTGGTGAGATGTTTAAATTCTTGTAGTTACTACTAGTTTTTGACACTTCACCTCATTTTGGCCTTTCTTGACATACCTTGTCCCTAGCCCCCATTACAACCCAAATAAAGACCTTTTGATTGTCATCTTTGATGTACGTTGTGTTACAAGTTAGATTGATACCAAGTGTCAAGCATGTTTTTGATCTTGTTGGAATAGAGTGATACACCTTCCCTTGTTCTTGAGTGAATATTCTTCTGTGAGTGAAAGGTGAGGTATTGCTTGTTTCTTGTGCATATGAAATCTCAAGTTTTGACTCTAAGGTGTGCTCTTGTGTTCTTAGCATGTTTTCCAACTATTTTTGCACTTGACATGGGTTTTTAATCACTCTTGTATGCTTCTTTGAGTCTACTTTGTGAATCCTTGCATCTTTCACCCCAAGACTTTGCAAATTCACTTTGATTCTTAAGATGATGTGACATGAGAGGATAAGTATGTGTGGTGTTGCATTGCCATGTGACCATTTTATCAAGCTAGATGGATTTTGTGGGTACATTCTCTATAGGCCCTCACGAGACCTCACTCGTCCACTAGGGCTGCCTAGGGGTTTAAAGGGCTTGTTGCATATGCCAAATGCAACCGTGGTCACCTACGGAAGTGGTATTAGTGTTAGATAGTTTTTAATAGTGTTTTGTTTTACTCGAGGACGAGCAAAAGATAGGTATGGGGGCATTTGATAAGTGCATATTTTTGCATATTTTTAGTACCTATTTATTGCTTGAACTCGTATTTTAATAATTTATTTTGTTACATTTCAGGAAATTCGTGAATAAATAAAGAAATGGCAAAATAAAGAAATAAAGAGCAAGATGAAGAAAAAGGACTTAAATGAAAAGAGGAAAAAGAATTAGGAGCTTGGTGAAAAGGGAATCTTAGAGGACATGTGGAAGGTGGAGATCATCCCAACACACCACATAAGTGTATGGTCAAGATCAACTCTTCAAAGCTTAAAGGGGAAGGAAACAAATAGATGGCTAGGATTGCTCCACCACATTTAGAAGGTGTAGGGCCAAGATTCACCCAACCCTACCCTAATCCCTAATCCTAGTCCTATAAATACCCCACCCCTCATCTTGTATGAGAAAACTTTTAACTTTTTACTTTTATTTCCTTACTTTTTACACACCTTTTATTAGTTTTTGGTTGTAATTTCAATTTCCTAGTATAGGTGCATCTTTTATTTCAAAGTTTGTAGTTCCATTCCAATTTCAATAAAAGAGCTTCCTTTTTCATCTTGTCTTGTCATTTACATTTACATCTTGTTCTTGTTTTATGGCTATGAACTTTCTTAAATCCAAAATAGTGGATCCATGGCTTTTGTGCCACCACTTGAGGTGAAAGGAGCATTCTTTAGCTTTTAATCCTTGTTATTTAGCTTAGATTTACATTCCCTAGTTGTTCTTGAAGTCAAACCCATCTAAAAATTTAATTTTTGAGTGGGGTTTTGACGGATAAGAGCTAGTTTACATTTCTTGCATTAAAAGGTTGTTCTTCTTGTTAAGTAGCTCAAGAAATTATTAAATACATTTAAAAAAGTTAATTTTTAAGTGGGTTTGGTGATTTCACCCTTAGATTTATTCTCCTTGTCAATTTAGTCTTAACTTTGTAGTGGGTGTGTTCTTGAAGTTGGATTTGTGGTGTGGGTGTTGATTTTGAAGATTGGAGGTTGAAGGAGGTGATTTGGTGTTGTTCTTGTAGATGGTAAAATGGGTGTCTTGAGTTGTTAAGATTGTAGATTTAATTTTTGGTATTGGATTTGGTGTTTAGATGTAATGGGTTTGATATTTTAGAGTTTATTTGGTGTTGTTAGTGTTAAAATTGGGGTCTTTAATCTTTAGATTTAGTGTTAGATTTAATGTTAAAGTAAGTTTTTTATTTTATTTGGGGTCTAATCTTGATGTTTGGTGGTGTGATTTTTCCGTTTTGAGTTACTTTTCCGGTCAATTTGCTCGATAAAAGCTCAGTTTTTCTCACCATTTTCCGTCTTGCACAGCCGCTGTGCATCAGTTTTTTCGTTTTCTGTCCAGCGCGTGCACTTCACGCGCGCACCATTTTTTTTTCTGTCTTTTTTTTTTTGCGCGGGTTGCCAGTCTCCCCCGCCAGTTTTTTTTGTTTTCTTTTTTCATACTTCTTTTTCATATTTCTTTTTTCTGTTTTCTTTTTTTCTTGTTTTTTTTTTGTTTGTTTTTTTTTCTTAACTTTGTTTTCAGTTTTATTTTTTTTTTTATTTTTAGTTTTATTTTCTTTTTCTGTTTTTTTTTTAGTTATTTCTAAAATTCTTCTTTTAAATTAATTTTTTTTTTTTTACTTAGATAAATTATTTTATAATTAATAATTAGATAATTAATTGTTAGTTGTTAAATGCTTTATTAATTCTAGAATTTCTCTTTATGTCTCCTTCTATGTTTAATTAATCAAAAATCTCTCCTCAAAATTAATTGTTCTAGTCCGCTGATAAGTGGATTTTATATCCACTTGGAATGCTTCATATCGGCTTAAATTGATGACTTGAACTCAAGTATGTGGTGTGTTTAATGTGTTTTCATTAAGTTTTGCAGAACCAAGAGTTGGAGGTTAATTTGATTAAAAATCGGATTTTCCGGGTAGGTTGCGCAGTCTTCATTGTTTTGGCCATATCTGGAGTTCTACAAGTCCGAATCTGACGATCTTACAGCTCACGCGAAGAGGACAACATTTTCTATAATTCTGGACAGAAGGTACGGCGCGGCAGCGCCGTGTTTGTGCTTGTTTATGGCGCGGCAGCGCCGTGGAAAAAGGAGCAGAATTTGTCTGGCGCGGCAGCGCCGCTTTCCTGTGTATTTGTGGCGCGGCAGCGCCGGGCACTCTGGCGGAAAATTCCTGTTTTGACCTAATTGCTGATTTTTCGAGTGAAAGTTAAAAAAAATCAATTCCATACGAATTATTGCACCTGGAGGCCTTTATAAAGAAGAAAAAGAACCCTAGAGAAGGAGGGAGAGACACATACCACATATTATATACGGAGTTTTAAAGCACGAAGAACCAAGGAAGAAGATAGTTTTCAATTTATTCTTGTATTCTTTCATGCTTGTGGATGCTTGGTTTGGGTGTATTCTTTAGAACCTTGATATTTATTCAATATAATTCGTTTTCTTCAATCATGTTTACATTAGAACCCATGGTGACGATTAGTTTGATTATGAACTAACTCGTTGTCATGGGGTTTTAGCGGATTTATTCATGAAGTTTATGTGTTGAATTTTCTCGATGCCTATAGTGTGATTGATGCGATATCCTATCATGGTTGTTTTAATTCGTTATAGGAGAGTAGCTAACTCCTGTAATTGTGTGTTAATTCTTATTGAAGCGAAAGTGGATCTAAGAGTTTAGAACTTGCCATGCTAGCATAGGTTTATGCGTGAGAATATCATTCGTAATTAGTGTCGTAACTCTAACCGTTTTATGACGACTATGTGATCAATTGAATGCTTGTACTTCAACCATTATGTTTTCAATCTTTATAGACATATAAGGACTAAGCATAATTGGGAGACTAAGTGATTTCTATCTTAATTGTGGATATTATTTAGGATGGTATTGGTACAACGAAAGTTGGCTTATATCAGTTTTGTGTGTTCGATCAGGTATTAATAAATCACATGAAAAGGCTAGAGAATTGGAAACTATAGATGGATTGTTTAATGAAGTTAGGATCTCATGTTTTATTCGCATAAGTAATTCGATTCCAAATCTTGTTAGTTAATTAATTCTTAGTTTATTAAATTGCTTCATAGTTAATCTTAGTTATTCAAAACCCTATTTTGTTAATTGTCTTAGCAGTGAATAAAAACCATACATTGTTGCATAGGTACAAAACTATAATAACCAAGCAGTCTCTGTGGGAACGAACTCTACTTATCTCTATATTACTTGTGACCACGTGCACTTGCGTGTTGAGTTTGGTCGTAACAAGTTTTTGGCGCCGCTGCCGGGGACTCGGTGTTATTTATATAGTTTATGTGCTTGTCATCAGTGATCGTTAGAGTTCACTGACTCGGATTATAGTTGTTTGTTCTGTGTGTTTCAGGTACTTGAACGTGTATGCGAACACGTTCTCAGACTCGTAAATTGGAAGAAGAAAGATTACAGTTAGTAAAGATGGGAGACGTACCAGAAGGAGTAGCACCTGCAGCTAAGGCTTTGAAAGACTATTCTCAGCCAAAGATCAATGATATCCAGTCGAGCATTGTCAGACCTGCCATTGCAGCCAATACCTTTGAAATCAAGCCTAGCACGATTCAGATGGTACAAAACTCAGTTCAGTTTGGGGGTGCTGCTACAGAGGATCCTAACATGCACATTCGGAGCTTCATGGAGATTTGCGATACTTTCAAGTTCAACGGTGTGTCGGATGATGCTATCAAGTTGAGGATATTTCCATTCTCTTTGAGGGACAAAGCTAAAGGCTGGTTACATTCTTTACCGGCTGGGTCTATCACTACTTGGGAAGAGCTTGCACAAAAATTTCTCTCCAAATTCTTTCCTATGGCGAAAACAGCTGCCATAAGGAATGCTATTGCTCAGTTTGCCCAGGCACAGGGAGAGTCATTGTGTGAAGCTTGGGAGCGTTATAAAGAGATGCTCAGAAAATGCCCCCATCATGGAATGCCGGACTGGATGATCATTAATTGTTTTTATAATGGATTGGGGTGGCAGTCGAGACCGATGGTGGATGCAGCATCAGGTGGAGCTCTATGGGCTAAAAGCTACGAGGAAGCATATGATCTGATTGAGATGATGGCAGAAAATGAATATCAGAGTCCGACGCAGAGAATGCCACAGCAAAAGGTGGCGGGAATTCTTGATGTTAGTGCAGCTACAGCTTTAGCGGCTCAGCTAGAGGCATTGAATATGAAGATTGATTCTTTGGCAAATCATGGGATTCGTCAGGTAGCTAGTGTTTGTGAGCTATGTGCAGGTGCACATGAGACGAAGCAGTGTGCCATTTCTAATGAATCAGTGCAGTTTGTGAGCAACTTTCCGAATCAGCAACAGCCAGCCCCGAATACTTATCATCCGAGCAACAGGAATCATCCTAATTTCAGTTGGAGCAATAATCAGGGTGGCATACAGCAATCACAACAACCGCATCAACAATTTCAAGCTAGGCCATACAACTCTGCAGGTTTTCAGCAGCAAGGGCAGAATTTTCAGCAGCAGTTTCAGCCACCAGGATTTCAACAAGCTCATGGAAATTCTGGTCAAACTTTTAAAGAACAATCTGAATTGGAAGAGTTGAGGTTGATGGTTAAAAGTCAGGCGGTCTCACTCAAGACCGTGGAGAATCAGATGGGACAACTTACCAGTGCGATGCTGAAAATATCTCAGGGAATTCTTTCTAATGAACCAGAAGTTAATCCAGGCAAGAGGGAAGTTAAAGAGCAGGTAAATGCCATAACACTCAGGTCTGGTAGAGTCACAAGCAATCCAACATTAGCAGCCAAGGAAGACGAAGATTTCCAGGAACAACTACTTGTGCCCTCCCCAGAAAAAGAAGAGGTAATTCCTAAGCTGGTAGCTGAGCAGTTGGTTGAAGAAGGGGACAATAACAAGAGGTCTGTTGAGAAATCTTCTCAGGAGCAGACTAGAGAGAGCGAACAGATTTTTCCACCTCCCCCATATCCAAGAAAAGCCTACAGGCAAGCGATCGACAAGAAATTGGACAGGTTTCTGGAGGTGTTCAGGAAGTTACAAATTAATATACCTTTTGCAGAAGCTCTAGAACAGATGCCGAGCTATGCCAAGTTCATGAAAGGTATTTTATCCAGGAAATTGAAGCTTGAGGATTTGGAAACTGTGGCGTTGACTGAGGAATGCAGTGCTGTGCTGCAACAGAAATTGCCTCCGAAACTCAAGGATCCTGGGAGCTTTACAATACCTTGCACTATCGGGAAATTGTCTTTTGACAAATGCTTATGTGACTTGGGAGCTAGTATTAACTTGATGCCATTGTCTGTCTTTGAGCAGCTTGGTCTGCCTGATCCGAAACCAACGAACATGACATTGCAGCTGGCTGATCGTTCAATTACATATCCAAGAGGTGTGGTGGAAGATGTCCTAGTAAAAGTGGGTAAGCTCATCTTTCCTGCTGATTTTGTTATTCTCGACTTTGAGGAAGACAAGAGGATTCCCATCATCTTGGGAAGACCATTTTTAGCCACGGGCAAAACGATGATCGATGTCCAAAAAGGAGAGCTCACAATGAGAGTGCAAGATCAGACTGTCTCCTTTAATGTGTTTAAGGCCATCAATGTTCCGGAGGATAATGAAAAGTGTTTTAGAGTGGAAGGGGTTGATACTGGTCAGAATAAACCGTTTGATCAGTTGTTGAAGTCGGATACATTCGATGTTTGTGTATTAAGCAAGCCTCGTAGTGAGGAGGTAAAAGCAGAGCATGTTCAGATGTTAAATTCAGTTCCTTGGAAGAGGAAATTTGATACGCCAAACGAGTCGCTTGGTTTGACAGAGCTCTTGAACTCTCAGGTGCGGCTTAAGCCGTCATTTAAAAAAACTACTAATCTCGTTCTTAAATCTTCATCAAATCATCTGAGGTATGCATATTTTGGACAGTCATCTATTTTTCCTGTTATTGTTGCTAACAATTTGTCAGGAAGTGAATTTGGAGAGCACCATCAGGATCCTCCGTTTGGGCCACCAACCACTCAGGGTGGCAGTATAATGTGATTCTGGTTAGTCGAGTCCGGCTAAATGACGTTAACGACAGCGCTTCGTGGGAGGCAACCCATGTGTTAGGTATGTTTCTACTATCTTTCTTATTACCTTCAATGAGGGCATTGAATATTCTAAGTTTGGGGGTGATTTGGGGATAAGTAGTGTTGTGGTGTTATGTGTTCATGTAGGAAATCATATTTTGCATATTGTGGTAATTCATTCATGTTTTGTTTGTATTTTGCATGTTTGTTTCATGTAGGACATTTTGTTTATGTTTTTATTATATGTGTCATTTTAGTTGCATGGCATGCATATTTCATGATCCCTTAGGACTTGACTATTTCCGTTGGTGAGTCGATGTTGATTGGAGTGTGGTTGTGATGAATAGAGGGTTGATTAAGTTTTTAAGTATTGACTTGCATGCCAGAAACAATTGTAAATTCACAAGTCTCATTGGTTGCTTTTTGAATTTGATCAGATCATATTTGTTTGGAAGTTAGAATTTAATCACTTGCTTATATTTAGAATGTTTTCTATTCTCTTGAAATTGAAAGAAGCACTTAAGTCTAAGTTTGGGGGAAAACAGGGATTTCATGCTAGTTATAAAGGCTAGGTGTCAAATGGCTAGTAGCCGGCTCATTGAAAAGATGAGTAGTCTAGGGTGGGATGAGAAAAAGTCAAAGCGCACTCATTCCGAAATTGAAATAAAAAAAAAAGAAAGAAAAAAAAAAAAAAAAAGAGTTGTATTAGTTGTGTTTATGCAGAATTGATCAGGTTGAGCTCTTTAATACTCGAGCAATTAAGTTCTAGGGGACTTTGTGCCTAGTGACCTAAGACTTTGCCGGTCTGGGATCCGCTAACCTAACGCTCGCTACATGGGTATTATTGTATAAGCCTTTAGGGGTCTCAGCTATTGCACGGTCAATTAAGCATGCGTATTGTGTTTAGTATGTTGTTTTGTTATAAAAGCATGAATTCCTGTCTAACTCAAGTGGATATTTGAGGTGTCTTTAAGTGGTTTCTTGTGGCTAGAGTACATTTTGTTTATAAGCTTGTGGTTGTTTTGGTGAAGAATAGGATATGGTCTTGATTTAGTTTGGGAGTATATTGGTGAGCATTGCACACACGCACGTTTCTGTGTTTGTCTTGTTGGTCGATGGGAATTTGGTCGAACTCTGTTTGGAAGACTGTGTTCTTTGAGATGTTGGCTTGTTGATTGGTTTTGGTTGGTTTGAAGGGATCGTTGCATTTTCATATTAGTTGCATATATGCATTGCATTGTTAGTTGCATGAGTAGATGGATTTTGTGGGTACATTCGCTATAGGCCCTCACGAGACCTTACTCGTCCACTAGGGCTGCCTAGGGGTTTAAAGGGCTTGTTGCATATGCCAAATGCAACCGTGATCACCTACGGAAGTGGTACTAGTTAGTTGTATATAGTTATGTTTGTTTATGCTTGAGGACAAGCATCGGTTTAAGTTTGGGGGTGTGATAAGTGGATTTTATATCCACTTGGAATGCTTCATATCGGCTTAAATTGATGACTTGAACTCAAGTATGTGGTGTGTTTAATGTGTTTTCATTAAGTTTTGCAGAACCAAGAGTTGGAGGTTAATTTGATTAAAAATCGGATTTTCCGGGTAGGTTGCGCAGTCTTCACTGTTTTGGCCATATCTGGAGTTCTACAAGTCCGAATCTGACGATCTTACAGCTCACGCGAAGAGGACAACATTTTCTATAATTCTGGACAGAAGGTACGGCGCGGCAGCGCCGTGTTTGTGCTTGTTTATGGCGCGGCAGCGCCGTGGAAAAAGGAGCAGAATTTGTCTGGCGCGGCAGCGCCGCTTTCCTGTGTATTTGTGGTGCGGCAGCGCCGGGCACTCTGGCGGAAAATTCCTGTTTTGACCTAATTGCTGATTTTTCGAGTGAAAGTTAAAAAAAATCAATTCCATACGAATTATTGCACCTGGAGGCCTTTATAAAGAAGAAAAAGAACCCTAGAGAAGGAGGGAGAGACACATACCACATATTATATACGGAGTTTTAAAGCACGAAGAACCAAGGAAGAAGATAGTTTTCAATTTATTCTTGTATTCTTTCATGCTTGTGGATGCTTGGTTTGGGTGTATTCTTTAGAACCTTGATATTTATTCAATATAATTCGTTTTCTTCAATCATGTTTACATTAGAACCCATGGTGACGATTAGTTTGATTATGAACTAACTCGTTGTCATGGGGTTTTAGCGGATTTATTCATGAAGTTTATGTGTTGAATTTTCTCGATGCCTATAGTGTGATTGATGCGATATCCTATCATGGTTGTTTTAATTCGTTATAGGAGAGTAGCTAACTCCTATAATTGTGTGTTAATTCTTATTGAAGCGAAAGTGGATCTAAGAGTTTAGAACTTGCCATGCTAGCATAGGTTTATGCGTGAGAATATCATTCGTAATTAGTGTCGTAACTCTAACCGTTTTATGACGACTATGTGATCAATTGAATGCTTGTACTTCAACCATTATGTTTTCAATCTTTATAGACATATAAGGACTAAGCATAATTGGGAGACTAAGTGATTTCTATCTTAATTGTGGATATTATTTAGGATGGTATTGGTACAACGAAAGTTGGCTTATATCAGTTTTGTGTGTTCGATCAGGTATTAATAAATCACATGAAAAGGCTAGAGAATTGGAAACTATAGATGGATTGTTTAATGAAGTTAGGATCCCATGTTTTATTCGCATAAGTAATTCGATTCCAAATCTTGTTAGTTAATTAATTCTTAGTTTATTAAATTGCTTCATAGTTAATCTTAGTTATTCAAAACCCTATTTTGTTAATTGTCTTAGCAGTGAATAAAAACCATACATTGTTGCATAGGTACAAAACTATAATAACCAAGCAGTCTCTGTGGGAACGAACTCTACTTATCTCTATATTACTTGTGACCACGTGCACTTGCGTGTTGAGTTTGGTCGTAACATCCGCCTAAATTAAAAATTAAGAATCGCGAAAAATAAAATAGTCTCTGTGGATCGAATCTTAAATATTAAAACGGTGATCGTGCGCTTGCGATTTTAAATCTTTATTTCTTGCACATCACTAACCCAGACGAAACAAAAGCTGTGGTTGCCATTAGAAGATTTTGAAGAAAGAACAAGTAACTGATGCGAAAGCTTAACAGAGTTTATGTGTAGAAAGGTGTTTGTGACTATGTGTGTGTGATAATAGATGTGTATGAGTAAGATGTGAAAAGTTTAACTGAAGATGTGTGTATTGTATTTAAAAGAAAATTAAAGATTAAAAACTGAAGAGTTTTTAATCATTAATACACAACTGTCTTACTCCTATAATCATGTGAGTGGGACACATGTCAAACGTGCATATGCTGACAGCTGTATTGAACAACTTCCAATACACGTGCAGACGAGGAGACACCTGGCATCACATAAGACACTCAAAATATCCGCTTATTGGCCAAAAAAAAATCAATAATAATAAAATTATCGATTTTAATATTTCAGAAACATAATAACGATGTACGAAGGAGCTCAACAGTCAGAAGAATAATGACTGTCTTGGAACTCCGCACTTTACTGTCCCCATAGCTTCAAGCCAAACAAAACCTTTCAGTTGCCCTGTTGGATGCTATAAAAGCTAGAGCATTGTAACAACAGGCAATCCATATATTAAAAAAATACCATACATCAAATGGCAGGAACCTTTGAATTCATGGATTTAGAAGCATTCTTGAATATGAACTGGCGTCAACAAGCAAACTATATTATTGATGAGTTTCTTGTTTTGTCATTTCTGAATGATGAAGGTCTCATTGCTGATGATGAAATAGCTGAAGGACCTATCTCCAATCCCTATGTGCACATCATTCGTCCTGGGCCATATGATGTGCCCATCCTTGCAGATGATCAAGCTGTGGAGATTTGTATGATGCTCTTTTATCAGAGCTACTTTACAGGTTCGAAGAAGAAATTCTTCTTGGAATCCTGCAAGCTGCAAACCAGAAAGAGAATTCGAGAGGATGATGATGATGATTCAACATCAGGGGGTTGTCAAGCCTTGGAAATCCCAGATGGTATAATGACCAGATAACCGAACAAGTAGCTAGACAAGAGTATGAAATTGTCTGAATGTAAACAAAGTTTGAATCAATTAATGAAAAAGATCCATTGTTTTGCTTTACATATCAGTATTAATGTTATGATGAATGTATAATCATAAATGAATTATCAGAACTACAGTCATCAGTATCTCATAGTAATTGTAAAGTGAAAGAAATGATATCACTTTAAACAGTAAACTAACATACTCATCAGCGCTACTAATCACCATCAGGACTTATCAAACACACTCTTTCTTTTCTCTGTTTAATGCAAAATAGATCCGTTACCAATCATACTTTTTCGAAAAACAAATGTCTAATCTCAAAATTATAAAATGTCTGAAACAAAGAAATTATTTTAACCATCAGAGATTAAAACAAAGTTACCTCGGCATATGTCACACAATACATCAGTGTTTACCATTTATCCTTCTTTGTCAATAAACTCTTTTCTCAATCTGTACAGGTGTGAAAATATGTGTGTGTAATAGCAGAGTTTACCGAAATCAATATTTAGATCATCTCAAAGTGCATAAAATCCACAAACTAAAGTAGTAAAAATTGGTTGCCTAAACTCTCATGTATAACATAAAATCTGATTTTATATCTAAACTCTGTTTTCTGATATCCTTTCATTTGGATATATCTTTTGTTTTTCACCCCCTTTCTTTATGTGATTTTTTTTTTTTTTTAATTTTTGTTTTATTTTTCCAGTAATCAGTGGTTGGCACTAGTCACCAAAAATCAACGATTTTAGCCCTTATTTCATACAATAAGTTCCTGGATCTTCCTAGGCACAACATGATCTCAAAGGAATTTGTGCTCTTTTTGGCATCTTTTGATTTGAGGGTGAATTATTTGCAATTAATAATCAGAGTTCAGACTTTTCATCAGTTAATACAATTAATTTATGAGAGAAAATGCAAACAGCTAATACAGACTCAGTGTATAGGATCAATAAACTAAGAGATGGTATAAATACAGAGACAGTATCATGCTGTGTTAACTTACTGCACATATTTGAGATCAGAATTTATACAACTCTTAAGGATTCATAATTACTTACTGAGAATTATGCTTCATACAAATTTCTTCATTGGTCCATATGTTTCAGACAAAATTACAATCAGAGTATAGCATTAAACTGTAACAATCAGAGTATGACCAACATTTTATGACTAACAGAGTTTAGCATCAGAGTTTAACCGACAGAGTATGACTGACACTTCACAGAGTTTACTGACAGAATTTAACTGTCAGAGTTTACCATCAGAGTTTAACATGCTGGTGCACATAACAGTTAACACATGTAAGAAATCATGAACATAAAAAGTGAGTCTAACCCGTATCTCTAGTCAGAACCAGAGATCATTCCAAGTTCATTTACCAATCTTGTAAAAGTAGCTTCACTCAAAGGTTTGGTGAAGATATCTGCAAGTTGTTGGTCTGTAGACACAAAATGAAGCTCAATGTTTCCTTCTTCTACATGTTCTCTGATAAAATGATACCTTATGCTGATGTGCTTGGTCATAGAGTGCTGTACTGGATTACCTGTCATAGCAATAGCACTTTGGTTATCACAGAAAATAGGTATTCTAGAGTACCTTAACCCATAATCCAGCAATTGATTCTTCATCCATAAAATCTGTGCACAACAGCTACCAGCTGCTATATACTCTGCTTCTGCTGTGGATGTAGAAATTGATTTCTGTTTCTTGCTATACCAAGAAATCAATCTGTCACCTAAGAATTGACAGCTTCCACTTGTACTTTTTCTATCTATCTTACAGCCTGCAAAATCTGCAACAGAGTAACCAATTAACTTAAACTCTGATTCTCTAGGATACCACAAACCCAAGGTTATGGTTCCTTTGAGATATTTGAAAATCCTTTTTACAGCTGTTAGATGAGGCTCTCTGGGATCTGCTTGAAATCTTGCACAAAGACATGTTGCATACATGATATCAGGTCTACTTGCAGTAAGATACAGTAAAGACCCTATCATTCCTCTGTAGTTAGTCATATCTACTGAGGCTCCTGTGTCTTTGTCTAGCTTCGTTGCTGTAGCCATGGGAGTTGTAGCAGATGAACTATCAAGCATACCAAATTTCTTGAGAAGATTTCTGGTATATTTTGCTTGATTGATAAAAATACCATCATCTGTTTGCTTGACCTGTAAGCCTAGAAAATAACTAAGCTCGCCCATCATGCTCATTTGATACCTGGATTGCATAAGCTTTGCAAACTTCTTACAGAGTTTGTCATTAGTAGATCCAAAAATAATATCATCTACATAAATTTGAACTAACAGCAAATCATCACCAGAATTGAAATAAAACAAGGTTTTATCAATTGTACCTCTTGTGAACCCACTTTCTAAAAGAAATTGAGCAAGAGTTTCATACCATGCTCTTGGTGCTTGCTTTAGTCCATATAATGCCTTGTCAAGCCTGTAGACATAATCTGGATGCTTGGGATCTACAAATCCTGGTGGTTGTTAAACAAATACTTCTTCTTCAAGCTTCCCATTGAGAAAAGCACTTTTTACATCCATCTGAAAGACTTTAAACTTCTTGTGTGCAGCATAGGCCAGAAAAATTCTTATGGCCTCCAATCTTGCAACTGGAGCAAAGGTTTCATCATAGTCAATTCCTTCCTGTTGTGAATAACCTTTAGCCACAAGTCTAGCTTTATTTCTTGTAATCACACCTTCACTGTCAGTCTTGTTTCTGAAAACCCACTTTGTACCTACTATTGATCTATTCTTTGGTCTAGGTACAAGTGTCCAGACTTCATTTCTTTCAAATTCATTTAACTCTTCTTGCATTGCTGTAATCCAATTAGCATCTTGAAGAGCTTCCTCCACTTTCTTTGGTTCTGTTTGAGACAAGAAAGCATGATACAGACACTCATTATTTGTTGCACTTCTAGTTCTCACACTAGCATCAGGATCTCCAATTATGAGATCAGGTGTGTGTGCCTGTGTCCACTTTCTTGCTGTTGGTAAGTGGTTTCTTGCATCATTATTGGATCCTCCCCCTTGATCCATGCTCTCCTGATTCATATGTTGACTTTCTGCAGCATCTGAGGCTCCCCCTGAATTGGATGGCTCAGAGTTTGAACTGTCAGAGTTTGAATCAGTTTCCTCAACTGAATCAGTTGCTGTGTCTTGTTGAGCTTCTTCACGCTCCCCCTCAACTGGTTCTCTATTTTGTTCAATTTGAGAATTTCCAGTTTCTCCAGTATTTACCAGTAGAGGTTCAGAGTATGCTTCGTCAGAGTTTGTCAAACCTGCTTCGTCAGAGTTTGTCAAACCTGCTTCATCAGAGTTTGTCAAACCTGCTTCATCAGAGTTTATATCATCAGAGAATAGATCTTCATTTTCAAAACGTAGTTGATCATATCCATCCTTGTCTTTAAGTCCAATTATTTTCTTGTCATCAAATGACACATGTATGGATTCCATGATCACCTTAGTTCTTAGATTGTAAACTCTGAATGCTTTTGTTGACAATGGATAGCCAACAAAGATTCCTTCATCAGCTTTTAACTCGAACTTTGTCAACTGTTCAGGATGAGTCTTCAACACAAAGCATTTGCATCCAAATATATGAAAATATTTCAAATTTGGCTTCTTATTTTTCACCATCTCATATGGTGTTTTCCCATGCTTGTTGATCAATGTTGCATTTTGAGTAAAACAAGCAGTTTGAACAGCTTCTGCCCAGAAGTATGTTGGTAATTTTGCTTCATCAAGCATAGTTCTGGCTGCTTCAATTAAAGTTCTGTTCTTCCTTTCAACTACACCATTTTGCTGTGGAGTTCCAGGTGCAGAAAATTCTTGTTTCACTCCTCTTTCCTTGCAGAAAGCTTCCATTATTGAGTTTCTGAATTCAGTTCCATTATCACTCCTTATAATTTTGACTTTGTGCTGTGATCCTTTATCCAGTAGATTTACATGATCCATCAGAGTTTGAGCAGTTTCATCCTTCTTTGACAAGAAATACACCCATGTATATCTAGTATATTCATCAACAATTACTAGAGCACATTTCTTTCTGCCCATGGACATCACATTCACTGGTCCAAAGAGATCAACATGTAGAAGATGATAAGGTTCCACTACTGAAGATTCAGATTTGCTCTTGAAAGATGACTTCCTTTGCTTGGCCTTTTGACAAGAATCACATAGGCCATCTAGACTGAGTATTGATTTTGGAAGTCCCCTTACAAGATCCTTTCTTATTAGCTCATTGATGTTGTTCAAATTGAGATGAGAGAGCTTCTTGTGCCAATTCCAACTCTCTTCATTTGACATTCTTGCAGTCAGACACACTGTTTTTCCATCAGAGTTTGTTACCAAACTTGCTTCATAAATGTTGTTATGCCTGTGTCCAACTAGAACAACTTTTCCAGTAGATTTACTGATGACTTCACAGTATTCACTATGAAAATCTACATGGTTTCCTCTGTCACAGATTTGACTCACAGATAACAGATTATGCTTGAGTCCTGAGACTAGAGCTACATTCGTGATGATGACACTTCCAAGATTAATATTGCCATATCCCAGAGTGTGTCCTATGTTGCCATCTCCATAGGAAACTTTTGGGCCAGCCTTCTCCTTAAAGTCTGATAGCAGGGCTTTATTTCCAGTCATGTGTCCTGAGCATCCACTGTCTAAGATAAGGGTGCTCTCTCTTATGCCCTGCAATCACAAACCAACACTAAGTGTTAGTTTTAAGGACCCAGACTTGCTTGGATCCTTTGTCTTTCTTAACAGTGTTAGTTTTTGCAGCGGAATTACTATCAACAGAGTTTAAACTAACATTGTCAGACTTTACACTTGCAGAGTTTGCTCTAACCCACTTCAGATTGGGTTTTAGCTCATAATAGTTGTGATAAATAGCATGATAACTCTTGCAAGTATAAATGGAATGCCAAGTGCTCCCACAGTGTGTGCATAGAGTCTGTGGTCTAACTCTAACATAATCATTCTTTACTTCTGAAGTAGAAGGTAAAGAATTAATATGTTTGTTCTTATTGCAAAATCTAGCAAGATGATTAGAACTACCACAATTGTAACATGTTTTCCTTGAAGCACCAGCATTAAGCAAATGATTATTTCTGTTATTTATGCCTATTTTTCCATTCCTATTTTTCTTGGACCCTTTTGGTTTCATGGCAGACTTTACCTCTTTCAACTTATGATTGAACTGTTTTCCTGTCATCAAGCCAACATTAACCTGTTTTTCACAAGTTTTTACTGGCTTTCTAACAGCTTCTATTTCCATAAGATTTTCTGTTATAATATTTTCCTGTTTTTCACAGGCTTCATCTGATTCCTTATCAGCTTCCCTTATTACAACAGATTTTAACTTATTGGCTTCTGGAACAAATTTCACAGGTTTAAGTTGTGGTTTTACCTTAACCTTGTCTTTAAACCTAAGTTCATCATTTTCACAATAACCTAAACCTACAGAATCAGTTTGAAACACTTGATGAGTGTCTCTTCCAGAATCTGTCCAAGTTTTGATTATTTTTCTTTCTTTTTCTAAATCAGATTCTAGTTGCTTATATCTTTTCAGCAACTTCTGTTCTACATAAACAGCATCATCTCTTTCTTTTTGAATCTGCTTCATACTTTCAAGTTCTCCTTCAAGAAACTTGTTTCTATCTTTAAGACTAAGATTCTCAGATTTAATTCTCTCATTTTCTAAAGTCTGATCCCTATAGCTAACATGAACACTTTTCAGATATACTCTTAACTCAGATATATTATCAGTATCATAAGCATAAGTAGTTAGGGGTACCTTATTTTCAGATGATTCAGTCTCATCTCTGACAGTTGCCATAAGAGCATAGTTTTCTCCATCATCAGAGTCTGAAGTATCTGCCCAGTCTTTGCCTTTAGAGATGAGTGCTTTCTCAGTTTTGCCTTTCTTGCACTCTGGAGCATAGTGACCCATCTCCTTACACTTGTAGCACTGGATTTGAGATTTATCCTTCTTGCCAGGTTTGGTCTCCCTTCCATCAGACTTTCTAAAACTCTTCCTTTCAGAGTTTGAATCTTTCCTTGAGAATCTCTTTCCCTTCTTGAAGTTCTTGAATCCCATCTTCTTGAAGGTCTTCACCATCAATGCAGCCATTTGCAACATTTGTTCTTCATCATCATCAGAGTCAGAAGCTTCATCAGAGTTTGAGTCATCATCAGAGTTTGATGACTCACTCTCAGATTTAATGACTAAAGCCTTTCCCTTGGCTTTCTTCCTTGATGATTCCTTCTTAATGGGCTTCTCCTCGACTTTGAGAGCAACAGATTTTGTCTTTTTACTCAATCTTCTATTCCTTTGTTCTATCTCCAGTTCATGAGTTTTCAATAACCCATAGATTTCATCAAGATCTGTATCAGCAAGCTCATAATTATCTCTTATTGTGGTTGTCTTTAAATCCCACTTTTCAGGTAGAGATAACAGAAACTTGAGATTAGACTCTTCAAGCTCATATTCTTTATCAACCAGAGACAGATCATTCAACAGTTTGCAAAATCTGTCATAAGTCTCAGTCAAGGTTTCATTAGGTCTTGAATCAAAGTGCTCATACTCCTGTGTGAGTATTGTCTTTATGTTCTTCTTAATAGCACCTGTTCCCTGGCATCTGACTTCTAAAGCATCCCATATCTCTTTGGCAGTTTTGCAGCCAATTACTCTGTTAGACATAACATTATCTAAAGCACTGTGGAGAAGATGTCTAACCTTTGCATCTTTTGCAATTGATGAGATGTCCTCAGGAGTCATATCTTTCTTTTCCTTTGGAACAGTCTTTTGTTCTTGACCATCAACAACAGGGGACAATTTAGTTGGCATATGAGGACCATCATAGATTCTGTCAAGGTATTCTGGATCTGTAGCCTCCAGAAACATGGTCATCTTAACCTTCCAAATCGGATACTCTACTGGCCTGAGAATTGGAACCCTGATTGTTTCATATCGACTCACAGAATTGGGCTTAACCTGTTCAGCCTTAGGAGCAGTTTGATTTTCTTCAGACATGATTATTACTGTGTTTGAATCGTAAAACTGTATATATTAAACAGCCTTGGCTCTGATACCAATTGTTAGGCCGAATACACAATATATAATCAAGTATGTATGAGAATAACAATCAAGAACACAGTTTATGAATCAACAAAAACTGTATTTATATTAACAGCTTCTCTCTTTATGATGTTAATGAATCACAAAGAGCTTCTAGGTTACAAGAATAATATATTCAATGTTCGCATCCCTTCTAGGGATAACCTATCTGTGTTTATATAGTACACAGTTACACAATCCTTATCTAATTGATATTCCTACAAATTAGCTATACAAGTTATATCAATTTAGGATTGCTTCTTATCTTCTATTCCGTCTCCTTAGCTGTATCAATATATTCTGCTTCTTTCCATCTTCAGAATATATTGCTTCTAGAATCTTCAATTCAGCACCGACAGCTAATTCAACTATCACCTTGTCAGACTTTAAATAAACTCTGATCGGCTTCCTTTAAACTCTTCACCCTGTCAGAGTTTAATTAAACTCTGACCGGCTTCTGATAAACTCTGATCAGTACCTGTTGCTTAAACACTGATAAACAAACGTCAGCAATTATATCTAACACTTTTCAAATCTCATTAATTCTTTCCATGGAGATACCTTTAGCATCACGAATCTCTAACCTCATACTCTCTATCTTGTTTGTACAGAAATACACCAGCATAAACTTGTTTGTCATTCATCAACTTGCCATTTAACTTATTATTAGCAGTATTATCTTTATACTCGCGGGCTTAGTCCGCATACTTTCTTTGTCTGTCTTGGTTGTCACTAGCCGCTTGTTGGTGAAATCTTTTGTCTTTTTAGTTTTTTGGACTAACTTGGGTTTTGTGTAAAATCTCATCCTTTATTTCCCGATCACTCGGAATCCATCTCTGTCTCATTTTAATCAAGGGTATCGGCCACCACATTGGCCTTCCCCGGATGGTAGTGTATCTCACAGTCATAATCCTAGGTCAATTCTAGCCATTTCTCCATCTCATGCTATCTACTATCACGGGTAACTCAAAGCCAATTCATTACATTCCATAAAATTTGTGGGTGCATTAGTCAACCCAAAATAACCTCGCTGAAAACTCGAAGTGTCTATTCCTAGTACGAATCGCAGTCTTGGGTATCTCCTCAGATTTAACTTCCAACTGGTGATATCCAGTTCTTAAATAAACTAGCTTTACAGCCCGTGCGAGGCACGGGCATGCTCTAGTTATTTTCGGTTATGTTGATCTCATTGTTTGGTGGAATGCATGTAGAAGAAAAGACATAAGCATGTAACGGTATATCAGTAGGAAATATGTCGAAGGTTTGATGATACATGTTTTACAAAATCTCAGTCTATAAGGTTGTTATTATGACCTGAGTAGGCGCAAATATTTTGACTAATTAACATGTTTTGTTGGCACGCACGACCCTTCTGTACTGCAAGATTTCGTCGGTTATAATTTTGCCAATCGTATTTGAATGAGAAGATGGTTTTAGTGTCACTTTGAAAGAATATCGGACATCTTTTACCATTTCCCTTGTCGGGGGAACGTTGGCACTCCATTTACCTGTTTGTAGTTCATGGGGTAGTCGTGACCTTGTGTACTGCAAGATTTCGCCGATTATAATTTTTCCAATTGTATTTGAATGAGAAGATGGTTTTACTGTCACTTTGAAATAGAATTGGGCGCCTTTTATCATTTTCATTGCATGGGGGAACGTTGGCACTCCATTTACCTGTTTGTAGTTCATGGGGTAGTCGTTAAGTGGGTGTTGTAAAATTTGATCGGTGTGCATAATAGAGTAAAAATGTAGAAGTACAAGTTGTATTAGTATGTGTGGATACACTATTTAAACGAATGCATACCACTTTGCCCGTTTTAAGAAGGGTCTCCTTGTAGACACGTTGAATACAATAATTGTACAGTTGTGGATATAATTTATTTTAGAAAACTATTACTTATACCTTTCAAGATAATGCTAAACTGTTTCGTGATAAGTTACTCGTTTCACCTTACAATTGCCACTTGACACAAATAATTTAAAATTTATTACTTTTAATATTTTATCATAGATATTCAAAAAAATTAAACCGATTTAGTTTAGATTTGATTTAGTCGTACGATGACAACTTCAACTCTCTTGTAAAAATCTCCAACACAAACTTTTTTATTAATATACAAATATAAAACTCTTTTGCATTTTTCGGGTTCAATACTTTATATACTATAGTGCATTTTTCGAAAATGAGCAACGTATAAAATTTATCTATTGAAGATGAGATTTATAATATATTGGATCATAATAAAACTACAGTTTTAATCTTATTAGTAGCTAAAATTTCAAAAATGCATATATAATTATAAGTTGTTAATATCTTATAATGAAACAATAATAAATGTAAAATAATGATAAAATCCTTTTTTACGCTTCAATACTATTATATAATAGACGAAACATTAAAAGTTTGGTTGGTCGGTATGATATAAAAGTTTGGTTGGTCGGTATGGTATATTGTGATTTTACTTAATTGCCCTTAATTAACTGTACTTCATGTTTTACTTAATTAACCTTACTTATTTATATAAATATATTATTAAATAATAATATTACATATTTATAACCAATTACCTTTTTCACCTAAAATACATTATTTTTTCTAACAAATTTCCCTACGTTTTCAAATATATCACGGACAATTACCTTTTTTAGCTAAAACATGTTAGTTTTTCTATTTTTCCTTACTAAAACCCCTCATTTTCCAAAAATATCACGGACAAACATTTAGTTATTTATTTTTAAATATATTTTAATATTATAATTATTTTTTAAAAGTTTACCTATTTTAACATATCTACTTATTTTTCTTAACAAATGCAATTACTAAAAATATTAAAATATAAATAATCAAATACCTATTTATAACCAATTATCTTTTCAGCTAAAACACATTATATATTTTTTCTAATAAAGTCCCTCCTTTTCTAAATATATTACGGGAAATTGCCTTTTACAATTGTCTTTTTCTATTTTTCTCACTAAAATCCTTTCATTTTCCAAAAATATCATAGGAAACCTTTACTTATTTATTTTAAAACGTATTTAAATACTTTTAATTATTAAATTTTAAAACCTCATTTTCCAAAAATATCACGGAATTTACATTTCTAAACTAAATATATGTTACATTTTTTATTTTATTTTACTAAAACCCCTCATTTCCAAAAATATAACGGGAAAACCCATACTTATTTATTTTAAAATCTGTTTGAATGTTTTTAATTAATTAAAAGTGTTTAGCTATTTTAACAAGTCTACCTATTTTTTGCACAATTACAATTAATAAAATATTAAAATAATAATAATAAAATAATAATTAACAATCCGTGCATCGCACGAGTTTTAAGCTAGTATTATATATAAGGATATAATTGAAAAGAAGCAAATATGTTGATAGTTTTAAATTTAAAAAACTATTAAAAAAAATATAATAAGTGATATTGGATATAGATGTCAACATTTGTCACACTATCACCTAGGTCATGGTTCAATTCACATTAAAAAGAAATTTTTTTATCATCAATATACAATTGGAGGGATAATTTATTAATCTAATATCATCAATATAATATTGAAAGGATAATTTAGTAATCTAATATATATATAATCTGATAGTATATAGAATTTGTAATCTAATAGTATATATAATATGAGCCATTATGTACTTAATGCAAATAAACATGATTTATAATATAAAAATATTAATATAATCTTTTTTTATGGATCAATTCCAATTTTATAACATTTTTTTAAAATACAATTTTATAACATTTTGCGCGAGTTTTTCTCAAATATGGTCAGAAATATTTATTTAAGGCACTTGCGAAAATAAATTATCTACCTTACCAAGTAGATTACAAAAAAGAGACCAAAATAGAGTATAACATATTGAGTGTTTGCGCAGATTAATAAAAAGCTTCATAATACAATAGTATTCTTCAGTTTGTTATGGTGATCCTGCCACCAGTTTGAACTTGTTGGTGACACTATGTGACATGATTGAGAAGATTTGCAAGGAAGATCGGTTTGGTATTAGTCCAAAGAAGATTTGGTATTAGTCCAAAGAAGATTTTGTTCTTAGTTGAATGTATTTGATGATTAGTTTTATAAGCTAATTAATAATCAGATAGGAATTAGTTAAAAGTGTCAAATAAAGACTCCATTTCGAAAATACCAATACTCTCCGGGCTCCATAATTTTCTATAAGCGGCCGGAGTAGTATACTTGTCCTTAATGCATGAGGTGGCGGGATTGAGATGCACACAAATTCGTATTCAAAAAAAACTGTTCGAACTGGTTAAAAAAATCGGAAAAAATCTGATTAAAAAAAAGTCCAACTCAATTGGATCCAGCCCGCAGGCTTAAACGAATCGCATATTTTTCACAAAATCCCGATCCGGTTCGAGCCGAATAAACCCAAATAATATCTCGATTTGGACGTAGTCTTGATCAGGATAAAAGTCCAATCCAAAAAGCTAGAATTTTTAATTAAATATCAGATAAAAGCTTAATTTTTTTAATTAAATCCGAAAAAATAAAAAAAAAGGTAAAGTTAAAGTTAAAGTTATCAATATCTAAAATAATTTGTAAAAATCCGATTTGGCCCCTCCTGACTCGACCCTATCTACATGTATAAATATTTTAGAGAAAATTTGTCTCGATTTAAAAAAGCCCGGCCCTATCGGATATCGAAAAATCCGACCTGAATCCGGATTACGTATCTCTATTCAGGGTAACAACTATAGAGGTGCTTATATTATTACTTATATTATCTGATATGTATGAATATAGTTGAGACAAAATGATTCCTATTTTGTATTATTTTATATTATTGGATGCTCGGACTAAAAAGTGATATTATGTGACTAAAAATGCATTTGTACTTTGTCTTAAAATTGTGAATACAAAGGAAGAAACATAATTAAATTTAATTAAAGAGATACGAGTCTATTAGATATACTTTATACCAATAACCACTTTTATCAATAATCAGACAAATGAAATTATCATGAAAGAATCTTGAATAAAAACTAAAGTGTAAAATAATATTTGTGAAAGACATTACCACACTAATGGGTTCTATACCACAACAAAAAAACCCAAGTAGTTGAATGGTTAAATTGGTGACTTGAAATTCTTAGTAATTAGTATTGAAGTGTCTTAGGTTCGATTCCCATCAAGATCAAAATTTTCTTACATTTTTATAAAATTTGACTTTGGAGGGGCAGTTATGTAATTTCAAGTGTTGAATAAAATGGTTCACAAAGTGCTTGTTGCAGTATAAGATATATAATAGATTTGGAAATACACACCGTTCTTCCACTGATCAAACAATCATTTACAAGGGTACCTATTCTCCATGTCGAACTCATACAACTCTCGAGGTTCGATACATAATCTTGTGCTAACATCCTTCTCTCTTACAACAACACCGGGCTCTCCATGGTGGTACACTGGGTCTTATCATACCCTTATACAACAACTCTTATAACTGAGTCACTAACCCTTTCATTCCCATTAAACTCTGAATACTCGGTATTCATTCTCATGTCATCCAAATCGATATCTGGTAGCTCATTAAAACCTTGTATAATCTCCCAAAACCATTGTAGTTCCCTTTAAACTTGGTATCTCTTTTCTTGGCGTCAACCATAAGAGCTAATTAAGCCTCGTATTTCTGACGTAATAGTTTCTTAGTCTGAACTATATTCAAGAATCTCTAAATCTGCCTCCATCCTTTAATTATTACTCTCTCTCCCTTACAATCAGTTTGGGCTCCATTGGGTGCCAACCAACCCATCCTTATTATAATATCAACTTCTCCCAACTTGAAAGGGATCAGGTCTATCAAAAGTGTCGACCTCATATTTCTAGTTCACAACCTGGATGTACCAGTCTTATGGGAAAATCCCTCGATTGACTATTTCTACTTGTAATTATTCCCTTAGTGGCTCGGCCTTAAGGTTTAATTGTCATGCAACTTCTTGATATACAACGATACATTAGCTCTGTCTAAACAGTATAGAAGGGTACCTGCTATTTAAAGGTCTTGACAGTGGGCTGCTTGTTGGAGGTAGCCCTGGTTGAAACCTACTGGCTTTCTTTTCTTCTGTGTTCACAACTCCGGAACAAACTTCAATAATTCAGAAAACTTGACCTCATACTCGGTCATAGTCATGGTTTCTTGTTTTAACTCTTTAACTTTCATTTTCATCTGGGTCTCCATATATTTCCGAAAATTATTCCTCTAAAACAACACACGCTGCACCTCTCCCAAGTCACAATACCAGCTCCCTCTGACTCCATCGTCAGTACTTATCTTGCTAACCCAGAGGTAGTGTCCATTCGTAAACAACTCCTCCAAAATCTCAATTCCACTATATGGCATCTATCTAACACCGTTGTCACTAGAGTTCACGACACATCGCTATTCCTTTCACATATATCGATTGACACGCTTTCCATTATCATAATATCCTTGGGAGAATAAACAAATTTCATCGATATGTCACTACATTCTATTCGTCTTCGGGATTCGCTCCTTTCATAGGCGATTTCGTTGCGAATCTAACTCCTATCAGCGAATTTTGACTTATTTGACCTGGTTGGCCTCCCCTTAGAATTCAATGAGGATAACAAAAATTATGGGGACTTGAAAAGACAGCTCCCATATCAAGGAAAACGTCACACACTGGTTATGAGTTTTAAGGTAACCTTATTGGAGGTAAGAGAATTTTACCGAGGGATCAATATGATCATAAGAACTCAACGTTGTGTGCCTCAATTGAGACATTACTAAAGGTAATTAGCCTTCTTGTATTTCACAACTTATAAGTGATGGCGTCCCATCAGACTTCTATCACACAGACAGATAGTCCTTGTAGCCCCTATAAGTATAGGGTTGTTCGTCTCAGTGGAAGTTGAAAAGTATGAAAGCAATTTGATATCAATTTAATGATTATCGTCTTTCGACAATATTTCTTAAAGGAACACCTTGGATTAAAATTGAACAGGTTCCAAAGGTGCGGTTTCCAAAGAAAAAAATAACCAAAAAGATACTGGTACTTAACAAGCAAGGGTTATTCATTATTTGAAAAAAAGTGGAAGCTTGAATAACATCATTTGACAAGGCTTCGAAACCTGAAAGTAGGCATCGTGACAGCCTCTAACACAATTGAAATTAAATATGATTTAACACGAGTGTTATAAAATAACTTCGAAGAGGGAATATACCCTTTATCAGAATTCTTTCCTGGAGAGAGGTCAAGATAGATCATAGATTGGGGAAGTATCCCACATAACCTGCAAATGGGGAGGGTATTACCAAGGTCTCTACGGATGCCTTTTATGTCGGCTCCTCTAATGGATAATCGTTCAATTCCAAAGCTTTTCTTTTCCACGCATCCTAAGGTGTTCGATACTTACGTCATTGCCGACTTATAATAGTCGCTAAGGATTCAACCATCGACCTTTGCAATCGCAGGGAATTCTATTCGACTAGGCGCAAACATCCCAAGTAAGCGTTCTGTTCTATAAGAAGATTTCGATACCGTTGTCGCCCGTAGCAATGAAAATTCCACATGTCGACTGGGCGGTACTCCGGAAGATCGTTAGAAACTACAAGCTTAAATCCGGTCTCTATTTCAATCATCCTTATACCCAATATTCCTTCTCCCATATCAATCTCGTGTGCTACATAAGCTTAACACTTTTGGCACAATAGCCTTTTCATTTAAGTCAATCCCGGAATTTCTCAGTCCGTCTTGGTCCTTAAATATATTTCGCCTTTACCGTCCAATCTCAACTTCACCATTTTATCTCTACAATCAATTATAGCAATCAGGGTCTGTCCACCAACCCATATAGCGGCCATCTTACCCAATCCACAGGGTTCGCTCTAGTTTCCACTCTCTTTGGTGACATCCTCTGGTAATCAGAAAGACAAGGTTTGCCAAAATTTGCTGAATTTCTCTCCAAATCTGGGAAATTTGATCAATCTACTTACCTACTAGTAATGCTCGGATCTGATTTCCGACCTTTCTGTTCTATCCTCATAATTCCTTCCTGGTTTCCTGAGGGTGGTAAATCTCGTTCTCGATTCCGTCTTAGAGTGCTTGTCTTACAATAACATTTGCATGGTACATATACCCAAAATTCTCCTTGAGATAATAAAATCCCTCAATGATGTAATAGACACTATTTCCAGTGGAATCGCTGGTCGTGGGGGATTGGAATCTCATAGCCCAAAATAATTCCTTCCACTATTCTAGGCAACTAAGTACCCTTAATCATTCGCGAAGATCTGAACATCTTGGTTCTTACGTATGCCGCCTCCTTATGGGCAACTATAACCGACTACGAGTGACAAGTTTCGTTCATGTCGAATCAATCCACTGATACTGGCTGTATTGCCTCTACCTCTTCTGCTTTGGAGACTCTACTCCATTTTCTTTGTCATATCTCATGATGAATCATAACGATCCTAAACTCTCGTATCAGCACTTATTTGACCTCTGAAGGTTCGTCCGGTCCTATTGTACGACCTCAAGTAACATACTACATCTTTATCAATCAACACGTCTCTACAAGATTCTTTCCTTGACCCACTATGGGGTCTTCCTCTAGATCCTCCTATGGATCTTCCTTTATCGGGTCTCCGTCCATTTCAAGGAACGCATCATCAATTGCCTACTCGAAGGCCTCGGGATCTGGTATCTCGGGATCCCATCCATCTATAACTCATACGAATCGAGGTGACTAACCATGAAGTCCTAAGTACGGTTTCCCAAAAGAAGTCCCCTCTCGGGCTTCATCTTAAACAGTCAGGGTCATGTCCTCTAACCCGACTACGAACTCAATTTGAGCTCTAGATATTCTTATCATTATTAAGGGTATTGTAAGAGTCGATCTCCTATCGTTTCTGAGGACTGTAACCTAACGCTCTGATACCATTTCTGTAACAGCCCCAAATCCGGGGTCAGGGATTTAGGGTAGTCACGATCCATATACTCCTTGCCTTACCTGTATTACTCACACCATTCATAATTCACCTGCTCATGACCCCACAACATATGTCGCACACACACACACACACACAGGTTAGAGTCTCAGAAACGACACAATACAACAACTGCGGAATAAATAATTTTTATTACAATACCCAAATGTCTTTTGAATCTGTCACTGATACAATTTCTAATTAATGTTACATTACCAACTTAGTCTTCTGATGCTTACAATCCTCTAATACCATTCATGTCTATACATAAGTTGAATGCCAAAAGCCGTAGCCTGATTCGATTGGTTCGTACTACTCTTCGGGATCACTGCTAGAAACTATTTATGGAAACACCTTGCGGGGTATGTGCCGTCCCATTGGCATCCTGCTTCGCTGCTATATAATATATATAAAACAATAGCAAGAGTGAGCGATAGCTCAGCAAGGTAATGAAAGTATGGCATAATTCTGCCTTTAACTCAACCCAGAATAAAGCGAGTATAAGACAATAATTTGTCAAAATATTTCGATACTGAAATTATTTCCTTATCGGAATGTATTTCCAAAAACAGTACCATTATTGTACTTCAAATATCATTTCATAATATTTCTGCAAACTGTTGCTATATTATGAACAAAGTTCTAGTATAATATAAAAGATGAGGTTTCAAAGTAAACCAATATAACCTTTCCCAAAAATATCTGCTATATAAGCAGAATATCAACACATAACTTAAAAGATGAAGTTATAAGGTGATTCAGTATAAACAACTCCCTTACCATAACTCATGTTATGTAAGGTATCCACAGAGTCATATGATATAAAAGATGAAGTTATATGGATTTATTGTCACTTCATTTCCAAACACTTTTCGACCCCATGCCAACATGATTGGTTCTTTATCCCAATGCATGTTGCAGGAATATCCAAATTGGATGATGAACTAATACTGGAGTTGCTACCGCGTCCGCTGTGCCTAACCTTGCTATGATCAGTAGCAGGTCGCACCGCTCAAATAGTTTTCTACATGTAGATGGAAGAATCACGACAGCCTGACATTGTCTACCGCCTTACTGTGACCTCCCGGCCCATTTGGGGCAATAAAAGTTGGATGGGCCCACGCAACTTGACCACTTACACCACTCCTAGTTCAGATGAAATCCATGACTCTGAAACGTAAAGATCGTCCTCCTTTCCCCAAGTGTAACACTTGTTGATACGACTCCACTAAGTAGTTATATCTAGGTTGGAAAGGAAGATTCTCCAATATTTCCCAAGCTATTGCTTGTTAATGGATATCGACTTGTTCCATGAATTTACCCCTCGATCGTTGAGGTGGTAACACAATATTTGACTTGCAGCAATTACATTGCTTTGAGAAAATGTCTGTCCCCTGACAGTTTTTGAATTGAGAGTTTAAAAAGAGTAGTAGTCACTTAAATCAGGTTTCCCATATTTTTGATAGTTGAGCGAGCATTTAAATCCTCTTTAAAAGACAGATTTAAATGGAAAAACATTGTTTTGGGAACCTCTTTTGATTTACAAATACTTAATAATATTTATTAAATAAGTAAATCTTAAATGAATATTTGAAAATAATATTCATTAAATAAATAACCCTCAAATGAATATTTACAATAATATTCATTAAACAAATAATCCTCAAATAATATTCACAATAATATTCTTCGATTAAGTAAACCTCAAATGAATATCTGAAATAATATTCCTTAATTAATAAATCTCATGTGAATATTCGAAAGTAATATCCATTAAATAAATAGTCCTTAAATGAATATTCACAAATAATATTCATTAAATAAATACTTAATCCTCGAATGAATATTCAAAAGTAATGTTCATTAAATAATAAAATAATCTTCAAATGAATATTCAAAATAATATTCTTAAAGTCAATAATCCTCAAATGAATATTCGAAAGTAATATTCATTAAATAAATAATTAATCCTCGAATGAATATTCAAAAGTAATATTCATTAAATAAATAATTAATCCTCGAATGAATATTCAAAAGTAATATTCATTAAATAAATAATTAATCCTCGAATAACCGTACCCGATATCTTTATCGGAAAATAACCTTTAATACATACAAAAATATAATTACTTCTGATCTAAAGAAATATCATACGCCCTTAACCTAGGGCCTTTATAAAAACCTGGCTTATAACTAATATCCCATATCTAGCTTAGAAGCCCATAATCAAATCATTTCCAAGAAATAAATACTTTCCGGAACATAAATAACGTTTAATAATAATATTCCTCAAGATGAATAGTACTCTGACGCTGGAATCCCTCCGGGATTCCACGACTATCTATATAACAAAATATCGACTCCCGGTCTAGAGTCGAAACAATAAACCTGCTCTTATCTATAGAGCTACAAGGTACACCGGTTTATAACTACTTTATCTCAAAACTCATATATAAACCAAAATCAAACTCCATTTTATACAATATATAACATGTATCGCAAAACTGTATAACTCCACACATGGCAAAAGCAGTAATATATAATCAATACTTCAAAGTATAGATTTAGAAAACTTGCCACAATACTTGCAACAAAGATTTGGTATATAAATTGGGAATACACAAGTATTGAACATTGGAAAATATACATACTCTGAATAATAGAGTAAGGTTTAGTAAACTTGCCTGATGCTCGAGAAGTGATAGGGGTTCGCGACGATGCCGGACAATCTAGACAAAGTCAAAGAAAACGCACGATTAATCCCCTGGATAATCCACTTGTACTCAATGCTTAAACACGTAAGCGAAACACAACCAAGGCATTACTAGCTCGTCATAGGCTCATACTAAGTCCATGTTAATCGACAATTACTTAAGTCTTAGGTTTAGTCCGAAATCGATCCTCGAATACAAGTTATACTTAACCATTTACAACATTGGTTTCTAAGTCATGTTCTTAGTGGTTGTCACTTGCGCAACCTCTGTTGTCGCATTTTTATAAAATCGAAAAATAATCTTTTGAATACGAATCTTTTTCGTGAGCCTTCCTAACTGTCTCTGGCATTATTCCTCAGAGTTTCACATTTTAATATGGCTTCTAAGTGGTCCAAAAATAGCCTCAAAGTGACTGACCAGAGATGGGTTGTTCTTCCGAACGGCGTTTACTAAAACTCACTTTTATCCTAAACCGTAAATCGTATAGACATGATCTTTATACCAAAACAAACCTTAAAACAAGACCTACATGTTCATGGTCAGTGTTGTTCAAAAATATTCCAAGACCAGTTCGTAATTCTTGCTCAAAACAGCCTTAAATCAAATGGGCATTACGACGGCTATAATCGTAACGTTTCCCGGTTTTTGTTATGTCAAAACCTCTTAAAACCAAATGAATTCAACAACCCAACAACTTTTACAACATAACCAGTTCATATACTTCAAGAACACATCACCAATATCAACCAACAACAAGTATTCATCAAGAATTAACCATACATACTCCAAATTCCATAAACACGCTTATTCTTAAACATTACTAGAAACTTCACTTAAATCTCAACATAAATCAAATGGGTGGATGAGTGGTATACCTTCCTTGAATCCTTAAACACACCACAAGAGCTTGTAAGCCTTAAGAGAGTCTTTATCCATGGTTATCATCCCTAAACTTGCAAAAGAAAATCAAGAACAAGTTATGAATTCTCGGAGTTACTATACACCAGTTTAAAGAACTGGAAAACTGAAGGTCTTACCTTGCTCAAATGGAAGAAACTTGTGAAATAGGAAATGTAGGTTATCTCAAGACCTTTCCAACAAGCTATAGATGGCCATTTTACACCGAGAAATGAAGGATCTATGATCTTTACAATCCGGCAGTCTGTTTTTGGCCGAAAATGAAGAAATGAATTTGTTTTTCTTTTTGGGTTTTGGCTTTTGACTTGATTAATGATAATGCTAATTTTTTTGTGTTAAAAGAGTGGTGAGTCATAGCTCTAAGGCTCTCTCCTTGTGACACTTGTCCAACATGCATTGGCTTAGATAAAGTAGCTTTACTGGTTCGCTTTCCTTTCACATGGATGATCCAAATGCTGCATTCCTCGAATTAATCTTGTTACATGTTACTTCCATGTCTATATTTAATCCTGTAAATGTTGTCTTGTCCCTCTTGAAATGATTCGAAATATTTTTCTAAAGGGCGAATAAAACTCTACGCGGTTCTCGCAGTGAATACTAACTATTCACTATTCATTCCAACAATCGAATCCTTAAATCGACTTTAATAAAATAATAAAATTCCAAAATATTAAATCCTCAAATCCTCAATTCTAATATCTATTTTCTTGAATATAATAATAATAAATCACTGCCCGGTAAAATACTACACCAAAATAAAATTTGAAATTTCTGAATTCCGATCGTCTTTGCATTCACTTATTTACTCCGTAGATCACTGATATGACTTCGGAATATTCACACTACGTCTCGTACATAGGTGGCATGAAAAATTTTCTTAACCCTCAAAATCACTATTCATCCACCAAATTCACTATTCACTGATGCACTTAATCATAATAAGAAAAGTTTTAATTTTACCAAAAATTTGGGTTATTACATGATTCGTAGGTGATTTTAACCATCTTACATGCCCTATGTAATCTGAATGGATAACTTGCTCATTAAACCGTTATGTTTTCAAATCTTATAGACATATATGGTCTAAGCATAATTGGTGTCTGCTCAACTTCTATCTCTTTTGTGGATGTTTGAGTGGTTTGGTATACGTATACTGAAAGGTAGCGTATACTGATTTCGTGTTATCCGGTTAGTTATCATAACCGTCACATGCATTGATTAAAGACGAAAGACTCTGAATGAAGTATTTAATGAAGTTAGGATCCCATGTTTTATTCTCATAAGTAAATCAACAGCAATCTTTAGTTAAATATAGTCTTGGTAATTTGTTTAGTTAAATTAGTTAATCAAAACATAACTTTGATACTTGTCTTAGCATTGAACAATAGCCATACATTGTTGCATAAGTGCATAACTATAATAACCAAAGCAGTCTCTGTGGGAACGAACTCTACTTATTCTTATATTACTTGTGACCGCGTATACTTGCGTGATATTGTGTGAACAAGTGGCGCCGCTGCCGGGGACTCGGTGTTATATTTAGTTTATGTGCTTGTCATCAGTGGTCGTTAAAGTTCACTGACTCGGATTATACTCATCAATTTTACTTTGTTTGCTGTGTTTCAGATACTTTAGTGAGCGTGTATGCGAACACGTTCTCAATCTCGGAAAGAACTTGAATTAAGTCTAGTTATGGGAGATCAAGCAGTAGTAGAAACGAAGGCTTTGAAGGACTATTCTCAGCCAAAGATCAATGACATTCAATCTAGCATTGTCAGGCCGGCTATTGCGGCTAATACTTTCGAAATCAAGCATGGCACGATTCAGATGGTGCAGAATTCAGTTCAGTTTGGGGGTGCTCCAACGGAAGATCCTAATATGCATATTAGGGATTTCATTGAGATATGCGACACCTTCAAGTTCAACGGAGTGTCGGAAGATGCTGTGAAGCTGAGACTTTTCCCATTTTCTCTTAGGGATAAAGCTAAGGGCTGGTTGCATTCTCTACCAGCAGGTTCTATTACCACATGGGAGGATCTTGCTCAGAAATTTATCACTAAATTCTTCCCTATGGCTAAAACAGCAGCAATCAGGAATGCTCTTACTCAGTTTGCACAGCATTCTGGAGAAACTTTATGTGAAGCTTGGGAGCGCTACAAGGAGATGCTTAGGAAGTGTCCTCATCATGGAATGCCTGATTGGATGGTGATCAACTGTTTCTATAATGGTCTGGGAGGTCAATCTCGACCAATGCTTGACGCGGCATCAGGTGGAGCTCTTTGGGCTAAAAGCTACGATGAGGCTTATGAACTTATTGAGATGATGGCTGCTAATGAATACCAGAATCCAACTCAGAGGTTATCACAAGGAAAGGTAGCAGGGGTTCTGGAAGTGGATGCAGCTACGGTAATAGCAGCTCAGCTAAAGGCTTTGTCTATGAAGGTGGATTCCTTGTCTAACTATGGAGTTCAGCAGGTGGCTAGTGTTTGTGAGCTATGTGCAGGTGCACATGACACGACTCAGTGTGCCATATCTAGTGAATCGGCACAGTTTGTGAGCAACTTCCAAAGACCACATCAGCCAGTGCCTAATGCATATCATCTGAATAACAGGAATCATCCTAATTTCAGCTGGAGTAATAATCAGGGTGGTCAGCAACAACCACAACAGCCGTATCAGCAGTATCAAGGTCAGCAATATGGAGCTAAGCCATTTAATTCTTCTAGTTTTCAGCAGCAGTATGCTCCAAGGCAACCATATCAACCACCAGGTTTTCAACAACCATCTCATGGCTATGATGTTCAGTCATCTAATGAAAAATCTGAATTGGAAGAATTGAGGCTAATGTGCAAGAGCCAAGCTGTTTCCATCAAGACTCTGGAGAATCAAATCGGTCATATTGCCAATGCCTTGTTGAATATACCACAGGGAACTCTCCCTGGTGATACGGAAGCTAATCCAGGCAAAAGAGAGGTCAAGGAACATGTAAAGGCAGTTACCTTGCGATCTGGAAGGGTTACGAGTGACCAGAACTCAGAAACGGCAGAAAACGAAAAATTTTTGGATTTCCAACAGAAGGTGGAGCGCGCCCGCGCCCTAGGGAGCGCGCCCGCGCCTGACATTCTGCTAGAAGATGAAGAAAAAGTAGAAAAAGGCAGTTTGGGGGGAAACGAAGCGGAAAAGCGTGACCTTTCTAGTGAGAAATCTATTCTGAAGCAGAATACAGAGACCAAGGAGGTCTATCCTCCTCCGCCATTCCCTAAACGTCTTCAGAAGAAGAAGTTGGACAAGCAGTTTGCTAAATTTCTCGAAGTTTTCAAGAAGTTGCATATCAACATACCTTTTGCGGAAGCTCTAGAACAAATGCCGAGCTACGCAAAGTTCATGAAAGGTATTCCATCTCGGAAAGTTGAAACTCGAGGAGTTGGAGACTGTTGCTCTAACTGAAGAGTCCAGTGCTATTCTACAGCAGAAGTTACCTCCAAAACTCAAGGATCCAGGGAGTTTCACCATACCGTGCACAATCGGCAATCTATCTTTCAACAAGTGCTTGTGTGACTTGGGAGCTAGTATTAATCTGATGACGTTGTCTGTCTTCATGCAACTTGGACTTCCTGAGCCTAAACCTATAAATATGTCCTTACAGCTGGCTGATCGGTCGATCACATATCCTAGAGGTATAGTGGAGGATGTTTTGGTTAAAGTGGATAAGCTCATTTTTCCTGCTGATTTTGTTATTCTGGACTTTGAGGAGGACAAGAAGATTCCAGTTATCTTGGGAAGACCGTTCTTAGCTACAGGACGAACTTTGATCGATGTGCAGAAAGGAGAGCTTACAATGAGGGTTCAAAATCAGAAGGTCATTTTTAACGTGTTCAAGGCAATGAAATTTCCAACTGAGGAAGAAGAGTGCTTTAAATTGGAGATGGTCGATTCTGTCGTCAATACAGAGATTGAACAACCGCTGAAGTCAGATACAGTGGAGAGAGTCTTGATAGGGGATTCTGAGACTGAAAACAAAGAAAGAGCAGAGCAACTTCAGTTGTTGAATGCACCTCCGTGGAAAAGGAAAATTGATGCGTCATTCGATTCTCTTGGATTAGCAGAGCTGAACAATTCTCAGGAGCGACTTAAACCATCTATGGAAGAAGCTCTTACACTTGAACTCCAACCACTGCATGATCAATTGAGGTATGGTAAAGTATACGAGAGCAACAGGTTATATAAGGAGAAGGTTAAGGACTGGCATGAAAGAGGGGTGGTGAAACATTCATTTGTGTCTGGTCAGCTAGTTCTGCGTTTCAAGTCTCGCTTCAGATTTTTTCCAGGAAAGCGTAAGTCGAGGTGGTCGGTGCCTATCACGGTTAAATCAGCATTTCCGCATGATGCAGTAGAGATTTTCCATAAGTTTCCGGACGAAGTGTTCAAGGTTAATGGTCAGTGGCTGAATTATGACGTTGGTAATACGGTGAACCGAGAGTCGACGTTCACCGTTCTTGCGACTGGATGAAAAAGGATTCACGTCAAGCTATTGATGTAAAACAACCGCTTCGTGGGAGGCAATCCACGCGAATATGCAGTATTAGTATTCTGTGTAAAAAAAAAAAAAAATCATGAACAGTAGCAGAGCTCGCCCGCGCAGGGTTACTGTTCACAGCGAAAAAAAGCAAAAATAAAAAATAAAAAAGACAAAAAATAGTTTGTTTTGTTTCCCCCTAGGATCCATCTAGGACTCAGCGTGAGGTGGATAGGTCCGGTGTTGGTGATACTCAGTATAGGCGGCTGACTAGGCGTATTGACGCCATGCATGACATTCAGAGTCGCTTTGCTCAGGACTTGACTCAGGTGTTGGGTACTGCTTTCCGCGCCAATGGAGTTGATATTGTGTGGCCCACCTTTGGAGCTGATTCTGTTTATCCACCACCGGATACACCACCCGAGGAGGGTGGTACTGCTGATGATTAGGTATTCTCTGCACTTTCCTTGTTATTGCCTTCAATGAGGACATTGAATATTGTAAGTTTGGGGGTGATAATTAAGGAATGGTAATGTTAGTGTGTGTTCATATAGGATTAATATTGCATATATAGTTAGTTCATTCATGTCTTTGCATGTTTATGTCATTTAGAGCATTTTGTTTGCATTAGTGTTTATATTTATCATGTGAGTCCATTTAGTTGCATTTGCATAGCATATTTCATGATCTCTTAGGACTTGACTATTTCCGTTGATGAGTCGATGTTGATGGGAGTGTAATTTTGATGAATAGAGGGTTGATTAAATTTCTAGAAATTGACTTGCATGCCAAAAACAAAATAATTTCACAAGTCTCATTGGTTGCTTTTGGATTTGATCAGACCATGCTTGTTTGGATATTAGAATTTAATCACTTGCTTACATTTAGAATGTTCTTCTATTCTCTTGAAAACAAAGAAGCACTAAAGTCTAAGTTTGGGGGAAACCAGGGATTTCATGCTAGTTGTTAATAAAGGCTAGGCGTCAAATGGCTAGTAGCCGCTCATGAAAATGAGTAGTCTAGGGAGGGATGAGGAAAAGCAAAGCGCACTCATTCCGAAATTGTTAAAAAATATATATGAAAAGAAAAAAAAAGAAAAAAAAAAAGAAAAAAAAAGTTGTTTTAGTTGTTTTATGCAGAATTGATCAGGTTGAGCTCTTTAATACTCGAGCAATTAAGTTCTAGGGGACTTTGTGCCTAGTGACCTAAGACTTTTCCGGTCTGGGATCCACTAACCTAAAGCTCGCTACATGGGTATTATTGTATAAGCCTTTCGGGGTCTCAGCCATTGCACGGTCAAATAAGCATGTGTGTCGTAATAAAGCATGAATTCCTGTCTAGCTCAAGTGGATTTTGAGGTGTCTTTAAGTGGTTTCTTGTGTCTAGAGTTCATTCTGTTTATAAGCTTGTGGTTGTTTTGGTGAAGAATAGGATATGGTCTTGGTTTAGTTTGGGAGTATATTGATGAGCATTGCACACACGCACGTTTCTGTGTTTGTATTGTTAGTATACGGGGATTTGGTCGAGCTCTGTTTGGAAGATTGCATTCGTTGAGATGTTGGCTTGTTGATTGGTTATGGTTAGCCTGAGGGGATCGTTTGCATTATCATATTAGTTGCATTCATGCATTGCATTATAGTTATATAGAGTCTGTTTATGCTTGAGGACAAGCATCGGATTAAGTTTGGGGGTGTGATAAGTGGATTTCATATTCACTTGGAACATCCTAAATTGGCTTAAATTGATTGTTTGTACTCAAGTGCGTGGTGTTTTTAATGTGTTTTGTGTTAGTGTATGCAGAGTTGCTTCGTCAGCAGAGTTTTGGTGTTTCTGTGGTTTATAGTGGTGTTTTTAGCAATTTTGTGAAGGCGAAGTGATTTCGGAACGTGAGAGCGCAAGGAAGCGTCAAAGAAAAGCAAGATGAAAAATTCTGGCAGAAGACAGGCGCGCCCGCGCCCATCCAAGCGCGCCCGCGCTCTCCAAATGCTGAAAAAGGCAATTTCTGTTCAGAAAAGGAAATTAGCAGAAGACCAGTCAACCCTGTGGCCTATATAAACTATTGGTGGACGATTTCTGAGATATACATTGTCATATATACATACTTATCCATCCACCGGTGAGGAGAACAAGAAGACGGCTGATTACGAAGATCTACTTTTCATATTATCTTTGTATTCTTCTAATTAGGCGATACTTTGGATTCTCGTTTGTTTCTTCATAAACCCTAGCACTTTTATTCAGTATTTCAGACATATTTACTATCATGTTTTTATCAGAACCCACGACGATGAATGGTTCGATTATGAACTAATCGTTGTCGTGGGATTCTAACGGATTTATTTATGGATTTCAGTAGTTAATAGTTTTAAAGATTTGTGTGTGATGAATTGTTGATAACCTAGTTTGGTTGTGCTTATTCTTCTTGGATGCGTAGCTAACATCTAAGTTGTTTGTTAATCTCTATTGATTGCGAAAGTGGATATAGAGGTTTAGAACTTGCCATGCTAGCATAGGTTTATGTATGTTTGTCATGCATGATTCGTAGGTGATTTTAACCATCTTACCTGCCCTATGTAATCTGAATGGATAACTTTCTCATTAAACCGTTATGTTTTCAAATCTTATAGACATATAGGGTCTAAGCATAATTGGTGTCTGCTCAACTTCTATCTCTTTTGTGGATGTTTGAGTGGTTTGGTATACGTATACTGAAAGGTAGCGTATACTGATTTCGTGTTATCCGATTAGTTATCATAACCGTCACATGCATTGATTAAAGACGAAAGACTCTGAATGAAGTATTTAATGAAGTTAGGATCCCATGTTTTATTCTCATAAGTAAATCAACAGCAATCTTTAGTTAAATATAGTCTTGGTAATTTGTTTAGTTAAATTAGTTAATCAAAACATAACTTTGATACTTGTCTTAGCATTGAACAATAGCCATACATTGTTGCATAAGTGCATAACTATAATAACCAAAGCAGTCTATGTGGGAACGAACTCTACTTATTCTTATATTACTTGTGACCGCATATACTTGCGTGATATTGTGTGAACAAATTGTAAGAAGAGTAAGAAGAAGATTGCTGAAATTCCTAAGTCTGATGTTAGGAATAGATCAGTATTTTATAAACCACAGAAGTCTTGTTTTCATTGTGGTAGTATATGGCATTCTATTTATACTTGTAAAGAGTATCATGATTTGTACTATAACTTTTATGATCCATTGCCTAAGTTTGATAGTAGTACAAAGTCTGATAGAATTGAGAATGTCATAGTGAAGCATGCTTTTGTTAATACTGATGCTGACAAAGCAAATCCTGATGGAGTAAATCCTGTCAGGACTGCTAATGTCAGAAAGTCTTCTGTTGCTAAAATTAATAAATTGCATGAAAAAGGAACCCAACATGTATGGGTTCCTAAGTGTTCTAACTAGTGTGTTTCTATTCTGATTGCAGGGAAAAAGGAAGAATATGTTAGTCATGGATAGTGGATGTTCTGTACACATGACTGGAAACAAAGCTCGTTATCAGAATATGAGGAAAAAGCTGGCCCAACTGTGTCTTATGGAGATGGCAACATTGGACAAACCTTGGGTTATGGCAATATAATCATTGGAAATGTCATCATTGAAAAAGTAGCTCTAGTGAAGGGACTAAAACACAATCTGTTGAGTATTAGTCAAATCACTGACAGAGGTTATCATGTCAACTTCTATTCCACTCATTGTGAAGTAGTCAGCAAAGATACAGGAAAGATTGCATTGATTGGCTACAGGAATGGTAACATTTATGAAGCCAACATTCTCTCAAATACTGATGGCTCCCCTACATGTCTAATCAGTAAAGCATCAGTAGATGAAAGTTGGAATTGGCACAAGAAGCTTTCTCATCTCAACTTCAGCAATATCAATGAGTTGGTTAAGAAAGAGTTAGTAAGAGGATTACCTAATGTCTTGTATACACCTGATGGACTCTGTGATGCATGTCAGAAAGCAAAACAAAGGAGGACATCATTCCAGAGTAAATCAGAATCCTCTATTGAAGAACCATATCACATGCTACATCTTGATCTGTTTGGTCCAGTCAACATCATGTCCATCAGTAAGAAAAGGTACACTCTTGTAATTGTTGATGAATATTCTAGATTCACCTGGGTGTACTTTCTGCACAGAAAAGATGAAACTCCTGAAGTTCTGTTGGATCATGTGAGAATGATTGAGACAACCACAAAGTACAAAGTCAAGATACTGAGAAGTGATAATGGAACTGAATTCAAGAATTCAAAGATGGAAGAGTTCTGCAAATACAAAGGAATCATTCAACAATTCTCTGCTCCTGGCACACCCCAGCAAAATGGAGTAGTAGAAAGGAAAAATAGAACTCTTATTGAAGCTGGCAGAACTATGTTGGAAGAAGCTAAATTACCTACATATTTCTGGGTAGAAGCAGTCAACACAGCATGCTATACACAAAATCTCACATTGATAAACAGGCATGGTGTTACTCCTTATCAGTCACTCAAGGAGAAGAAACCAAGTCTGAAGCATTTGCATGTGTTTGGCTGTAAGTGTTTTGTTCTCAGAACTCATCCTGAACAGCTAGGAAAATTTGAAACAAAGGCTGATGAGGGAATTTTCATTGGTTATCCTACATCGAGAGCCTTCAGAGTTTTCAATTTGAGAACAAGAACTGTCATGGAGTCAATACATGTATCTTTTGATGATAAGAAGATAACTGGAATCATTGAAGACTCTCATGATAGATTGATTTTTGAAAATGAAGCTTCCAAGGAACCTGAAGAAAGTGAATCAGATCCTGTCAATACATCAGATCCTGATGGGTCACCAAATCCTGACGACACACCAGATACTGATGGTGCTAATACTGATGATGCAAACAATAGTAATACAACTAGTAGTGCTAATGTTGAGGGGGAGTAACAGCATTCTACTACAAGTTCAGAGTCAACTCAATCATCAGGACAAAATTCTTCAGATACTGATTCAAGTGATGATCCTGATAACACATCAGGATGAGTTAGCAACAATTCAGGGCGAGCTTCAAATCAAGCAAATTCTTCTAATCAAGATAACACCAATCCAGGGGGAGTAGATACATCAAGACATGACTTTAGAAGTGAAGAGTCAAGATAATGTGTGTGGCTTTCTCTTTGCAATAAGTGCGAAGGTGGATGTGGATGTTATATTAGCTTGTTTGGTTTAGTCAATTGGTGCTTCGTGGACAGATTAATAAATCATGTCACCTTAATTATAATCTTAAACAATATTTTAATTATTTGAAAATTATTAAGTAATATTTAAATAGATTATTAGACCAAGTTGTTCCCTCTATCTCATTTTTTGTGTTCTATTTCATCTTTTTATAGATAATTTGATTCGACTTTGATTGATAATTTCAAATAATGGGAAAAAATATTTTAAAATAAATTTAATATAATTTTTAGTGATATATATTTTATTATTTTTCACAGTTATATTGTATATGTAATTTTTAGTCAAACTGTGATCAAATTATTTATAAATAAAATAAACAGCACATATTAAATGAGATGGAGACATTACTTTATACTTATAGTGTATAAATTTTAAGAGAAATGAAGAAAAATTCCAAGTTAATTCTAAGAAAAATTTCGAGTCGCTATCATTTTCAAAAGTTATTTTAAGATTTTTTTTCTACTTTTCAATAATAATGAATATATGATGTAATTTTTCAAGGAAGCTGTTATACTGGATTTTCGATAATGGGTCTTAGACAGGTCCCTAAGTGATTTGGGCTTAGAAAATGAATTATGTTTTGGAAAAGATTGGTGTAAACTGGGATCGGGCTCACACCGTGAGCTATGATGAGCCCAAAATCCTTTTAAGTATGGTGGGCTCGCTTCGTTAGCGTATGGTGAGCCCCTTTCCTTATGAGTCCCCACCTTAACGAGGGCTCGCATCATAATCGGGCTCGCTTCGCTAAAATGAATATTGGGCTCTCTTCCTTATAAGTTCACTTTGATGGGCTCGCGTCTTTATTTATGAACCCTCGCCATAAGCTTATGGGCTCTCACCATTATGAAGTAATGGGCTCGTGTTACTTATCAGAAATGAGAATAATTGAACATAGGTGAGCTCGCACCACTTGCACTACGAAAGGGTAATTTTCATATGTTTTGTGCGATGCGAGCCTGGCCAGCTCGCATCATGGGTGAAGCCCAAAATATGGAAATTCCTGTTTATGGAATGTTTCTTGGTTGACACGGGACATACCTACAATCATGGGAAGAAATGTGGAGATGCCGCGAGATTGTAGGAAAACGTGTGAGGACCGGACTATTTATGGGAACATGAGGTGGATTGATAATCCTTGGACTATTTATGGGAACATGAGGTGGATTGATAATCCTTGGACTATTTATGGGAACTTGAGGTGGATTGATAATCCTTGAGCTGTTTATGGGAACATAAATCTTGACTATTTTATGGGCTTGGACTGAATGGGCTTGTCCAATGACTTGTTTTTCAAGAACTACGTGAGGCTTGATCCCTATATAAAGGGGTACGTAGGCACCTTGTATGATACACAATTGACACTCGGCAAGAGCAAGAGAAAAAACTCATTCTCTATTCAATTTTTGAGGAGTCATCATACAAGTCCAGCCACAACTTTCCATAAACCTCCAACACACTGTTGTACGAAATTCTCCTAACAACAATTGGCGCTAGAAGGAGGGGACATTGACATCTTAAGGAGAAGGATGTCGAAGAACAACAAGAACGGTGACAAGGGGATTGAGCACAAGAAGGATGCCACACCACAAGGAGCAAGGACGGATCCACCACCCCACGGAGAGGGAGGACCAAGCAAAACCACCCCTGTCATGCCTCAAGTCGCACCAGTTACACTAGATGGCCAGAAGATCTTAGGCTACCTCGAGGGGATCGAACTTTTGAGTAATGCTAGTTTTCCAGTAGAGTACAACTCCATCCATCAATTCAAAATCACCAAAATTTACGGGTTATTAAGAGATTGGCCCTCAAAGTTTTCCCGAAAATACATAGGAATCCTCAAAGTATAAAAATGTACCTCTGGGCCACTGAAGTATGGCTTTTGTATGTATCGACCTTTTTTCCGACAATTGGAGATAAAAATTACATATTGGCCGTTCGGCATAGGGTAATTAATATCGGAACATATGTGTTAATGTGTACAAAGGTGCATATTTTAAGGGTCAATATATTAATATTGCTAAGTTATAGAAAATGGCAAAATAATGCAATTTCGCTTATTTTTTTGGCCTAAAAATTATATTTTTAAATATTATTTATTTTATTTTGTTTGTTTCTTAAAAACTTATGTCTAGGCCTTTTTTACGGGCACAAAAATTATATTTTACATATTTGTTTTGCATTTTTTATATTTTTAATGCAAATTTCGCTTATTTTTGCATAAAAAATATATTTTTTAAGTTATAGAAAATGGCAAAATAATGCAATTTCACTTATTTTTTTGGCCTAAAAATTATATTTTAAAATATTATTTATTTTATTTTGTTTGTTTCGTATTAAAATTCAAACGTCCTATTTTGGTACAAACTTAAAAACTAGAAAAAAATAAAGTACAAAACTATGTTATGTTAAGGTCCAAAATGCCCAAAAAACTAAATTTTCATAAGAACTTATCATGATAGGCATTTTGAGAGCGTAAAAAAATATGTTTTTACATAATATTTTTTTTTCTTTTTTTGTTCTGTATTAAAATTTGAACGTACTACTTTGGTACAAGCCAAAAATGATGAAAAAATAAAATGCCAAACTATGTTATTTTAGATTCGTAAATGACAAAAAATCACAATTTTCTTAAAAACTTATGTCTAGGCATTTTCACGGGCAAAAAATTATATTTTACATATTTTTTTGCATTTTTTATATTTTATTAAAATTTGAACGTCCTACTTTGATGCAAGTCAAACAACTCGAAAATATATATTGCAAAACTATGTCATTTAAAAGTCTGAAAATGATAAGTACGCTTAATAGAAACATTAAAGATTTTTTTTACTAGAATGTGTAAAGGTGTATAATAATCCATACTTAAGTGCCAAAATGTTCATACTATTTTTATGTAACGTACAAAGCAATGGAAATGACAAAGTTACCCCTCAACCGATTTAATAATAATGACTTTGAACGGAAAAAGGGTTGGGATGTACATCAAACATACTTCAGTGGCATGGAGGTACGTTTTCGTACTTTGAGTATTCTTGTGTATTTTTAGTATATTTTTAGTAGAACTTTGAGGGTCAACCTCTTAATGACCCAAAATTTACTCTAGAAGCAGAAGAATTTATCTTGATTACATATGCTACCTATCACTAATAATTCATTTGTATCTTCTGAAGTTATCATTAAAAATGGCAAGTGGAATCAAATCACACAAAAGTGTGGCACTACTTTCAGGTCCAGTAATATGGCAAAATGTGGTAAAAGTGTTTGAATTTCGACGTGGTGTACTGAGCTTACTCAATATTCAAAGGTCTGAAACTTGATTCTGAATATATGTAGCTTAGCTGCAAATTATATTCTATATATAATTAGCATAACAGAGTTCAAGTGGTATGGTCGTCAGGGGTAAAAGGGTCAATTTTGAAGTAATATTATTATGTGTATCACGGTTCGATTCCTCACGGTTACAAACATTAGTATTACTTTTAAATGAAGTTAATATAATTTGGTTGTCAAAAAATCAACATATCCTAAAAGTTAAAATTAGTAAACAACATATATCTCTTTTAATTATTATTATAATTTATAAAATTGTAATTAAATTAGATTGACATTTTAGAAAAAAAATTAAGAAAAGTAAAATTTTAACAAAATAATTATATTAATAATTTATACGACAGCCCGTGCATTGCACGGGTATAAAGCTAGTTTAATTGAACTGAGCTAGTTGCATAGCAATAGCCTAGTGCCTAAAAGGGTAAAAGATTAAACTACACAAACTTGGTACTTCAAGAGTTCAAGGACTAAAAAGTATATATTATGTAGAGGTATTATTGGAAGAAAAAATAGGAAAAAGGGTTCGTGGGTACACGATGATATACAGTGGGGGCTGAATGGGACGAGGTTTTTTTTAAGGATTGATGGGTACGAACTGTCATACTATAGGGGCCAAAAGGTCATTAAACCAATATTAATATGTACACAACATAGGTTGTCAAAACAGTGAAAACTGATAACCAAAGAACTAAGCACATTTCTTAAAGTTCAATAATTTTGCGACAATTTTGATGCTCGCAGTTTGCATATGCATAATCACATGTACTTTACCTACTGTACGTTGCGAGTTGTGACTCCAGTATCTATTTAGTTTCGGTTGAATCAAATTTGCTTCCATGTTTAAGACAGGCTCAATCTTCAAGTCCGTTAACTGCAGGGAACTTACAACTACTAGGAAAACAACCTTTACCAGCACATACTATCAATTACCAGAAGCAGAGCTGTGGAATACATCAAATATGGTGTTCTAAACCACTGGAGGCAAAAATTATTTTGAGATGACTGTCAAAACTGTAACATCGAACAATGCCTTTGAATTCTATGATTGTGCATGTAACAACTTCTATGAATAAATTAATGAGTTTACAATAGATGTCGAAGTTTGAGGGAAAAACATAACTCTGTTAGAGGTTGCAAAGAGTATTGAGGTTCCATTAGGTTCTGCACTTGTGTCACAAGGTGATAGCGGTTCACAGTAGTGGTCCTAAATCGAGTCCCTACATTTGTTTTGCAAAACAAATCTCTACTTTAAGTGTCGCTGCAAAAATCAGTCTCCGGATGTCTCAAATTCGAGTCCATCCTATCCCGAAAGATGGAACGAGATCCCCGCATTGAAAAATCAATTTTTTGTATTTTTATAGTTGGTACATATCTTGGCGGTGTACCAAGTACTTTTTCAAGTTTTATATTGTTTGTACCAAGTCCTCTTCCGAAATCAGTTTGTGTACAAAACTCCTTTTAACAAGTTTGTCATGTATTAAATGTCAATCTGGATGTCACATATGCCAACTTATTATATAGGGCAACTCTATAAAAGATAAAGAAAATTTTATTTTTGACAATGTCATAGTTACCAACATGCTCTCATAGGAGTAAAATATTTGTTCTATTGTTTTTCTCGTAACAATTTTTAAAGCGAATCAAGAGAGTTGATGATCTAGACTTTGTCCTTATTTACTTTGTCCTTATTTACTTTGTCATTCTCAACTTCATTGTCCGAAGAGAGCAATCCAGCTCTTTCTTGTTCAGCTTCCAGAGTCAGTTCTACCTCATCACTCGCTACATTACCCACCCCTTCAACAAGCACCTTGCCCTCAAGGTGTAAACTTGGGTATATCTTTTTGAATTCTGTTTGATCAACCCATGTAGCATCTTCTATTGGCAAAGATTCCCATTGAATAAGTAACTGAGGAACCCAATGATTATTTACTAGTTTTTTTCTCGTTGAAAGAACAACAATTGGTCTAATCAGGGGCTGATTATCAACACTGCTGCCAGGAAGCTCAGTGGGTTGTACGGAACTATTGCCGTGGAATTTTTTTAGCAATGACACATGAAAAACGGGGTGGATCTTTGAGAATTCTGGAAGTTGAAGTTTATATGCAACCTTACCAATTTTCGCTATGACAAGAAAAGGCCCAAAGTATCGTTTGCAGAGTTTTTGAGCTAATCTTTGTGCTATAGTTTGTTGACAGTATGGCTGCAACTTTACACGCACTAAATGACCCACTTCTAATGAAAAATATGTTCTGTGTTTATCTGATTGATACTTCATTCGTCTTTGTGATGCTTCCAAGGTTTCCTGCAAGATTTTTAACTTCGCATCTCTAGTAGCTAAAGTGACATCTAAAGCTTCAACTTGAGATGTACCTGGTATATAATTCGCATGAACAGGTGGAGGTCTGCCAGACATAACTTCATAAGGTGTCTTTCCAATTAAAGCATGGTAAGAATAATTATAGTTCCACTCAGCAAGTCCCAAATACTTATGCCATAAACGAGGTTCACTAATAACAAAGCACCTCAAATACTGCTCCACACACTTATTAACAATTTCGGATTGACCATCCGTTTGTGGATGATACACTGAAGATATTTTTAAAGTGGTGCCCTGTAGAAGAAAGAGTTCTTTCCAAAATTTCGAAAGAAAAATGGAATCTCTGTCACTAACAATTGCTTTTGGAATACCATGAAACTTTCCAACAATTTCCCAAAATAACTCCGCAACTTTAGATGTAGTATAGCTAGTAGACAAAGCACCAAAATGAGCTACTTTTGACAATCTGTCAACTACTACAAAAATAGTGGTATAGCCTTGTGAAGCAGGAAGATGAGTAATAAAATCCATACTTACTTCCTCCTAGATCTGTTGAGGTATCTCCAATGGTTGTAAGAGGCCGTATGGACTGGTATTTAGAGCCTTAACTTGCCTTAACTTACACACATTTTTATGTAACTACTAACATCAGTTCTCATATTTTGCCAATAAAAGTTAGCAATTAACCTCATATATGTTTTGTGGATGCCTCCATGACCTCCAATTGGCGAGCAATGAAATTCTTTTATTAATGCATCCTTCAGTGGTGAACCTGTTGGAATATAAACCCTCCCACGAAACAAAAATAGACCATCACATATTGTCCAGTGCTGAGCATTTTTCCAGTCCACATCTTTAAGTTCAATTGCTTCGGCTTGCTCTCTTTTAATATCCTCTACCAACAAAAACTTTGATATACTGATGGCCAGGAATGTTTGACCCTGCCCCTTATGATCCGGCCGACGAGAAAGGGCATCGGCAACTGCATTATTAGCTCCTGGTTTATAAATGATATCATAATCATAGCCCAACATCTTTGTTAAGTAATATTGTTGTTCAGGAGTTTGAACAACTTGATGCATCAAGCTCCTTAAACTTTGTTGATCAGTGTATATGAAAAACTTGCCCCCAACAAATAATGCCTCCATTTTGTTATTGTTATTGTGATTGCATAAAGCTCCCTTAAATAGGTCAAAGCCTTTTGCATTCTTGGGCATAACGTTTTACTGAAGTAAGCAATAGGGTGTTTATCTTGAAGCAAGACTGCTACAACAACCACCATTGATGCATCAGTTTCTATAATAAATTGTTTGGTAAAGTCAGGAAGTGAAAGTACCGGAGCTTATGTAAGGGCAATTTTTAAATTTTGAAAAGCTTCTTCTGCCTTATCACTCCATTTAAATGCCTCTGTTTTCAGTAAATCAGTCAGTGGTGCAGCAATCAAGGCATATCCTTTAATAAATCTGCGATAGTACCCGGACAGACCAAGAAAACTTCGTAGTTGCTTTAAGTTACCTGGTTGCGGCCACGAAACCATGGTTTCAATTTTTGAAGCATCAGGTTGCACACCCTTGTCACTGATTATATGGTAGTTGCTGAAAATGTACACTTTGACAATTTGGCAAAAAATGAATTTTCTTGTAAGCATTGTAAGACTAGTTACAGGTGAAGAAATGTAAATTCATATCTCTGTTGTAAATTAAAATGTCATCAAAAAAGATAATCACAAACTTTCGAAGAAATTTGTTGAAGATGGTATTCATAACAGCTTAAAAGGTTAAAGGTGCATTTGAGAGACCAAAAGGCATCACGAGGAACTCAAAATGACCAAAATGAGTCTGAAAAGTTTTTTTGTGAATATCACATGAAGCCATCCTAATTTGGTGGTAACCTGATCTTAGGTCAATTTTAGTGAAATACGTAGCTTCGTTTAACTCATCCAGAAGTTCATCAATTGTTGGGATAAGAAATCTGTCTTTTAGAGTCATAGCATTCAAACCCCTATAATCAATACATAGCCGCCATGTGTCGTCACTCTTTTTCACAAGTAAAACTGGGGAACTATATGGGCTGGTGCTGGGTTTTATAATTCCTGATTCAAGCATGTCATTCACCTGCCTTTCAATCTCAGTTTTTTGAAAGTGTGGAAATCTATAAGGTCTGACATTTACTGGTTTAGAATGAGTTTACAGGGGTATGTGATGGTCAAAAATCCTTTGAGGCAGTAATTTTGGTGGTTCAGAAAAGACACTTTTAAACTGTTGAAGAATTTGATTTATAACAGGTATAGTGTGAAAAGATAAAGGGTTAGGAGGGAGTAGAGAGGGTGTGGTTTGTTTTGAATGTAAAGAGTGCAAAGTGAGAGTGTCAGTACCTTGCGATTCATGTTTCTCCACAAGATTCAGGATATAACATCCAGCTACTTCCCTTCTTTTATTCAGCTTGTGCAATTGTCCAGTAGAGATAGTGCCGAGTCCCAAACTATCTTGTGGACCTTGGAGAGTTACCTCTTTATCTCCATGAAAGAATTTAATATAATATTGTTTATAGTTGATTTCTATTTCTCCAAAGCTCTCTTGCCAAGTCACCCCAAGCACAACATCAGCCCCATGTAGATCAATGATGTAAAAATCAATTTTAAACTTTGTGACCTTGGATCTCAATGGAAACTTGTTTACACTGACCAGCACATGTAAGGTTTTCTCCGTTGCCAACAATTACTGAGAATTTAGAAGTTGGAGTAATGTCCAGCCCCAAAAAATTTGCAACCCTCGCTTGTAAAAAGTTATGACTACTACCACCATCTACTAAAATTTGCAACTTCTTTCCGTTTACAGATCCTTTTATCCTCAAATAACGAGAAGTTGAGTTCCCAATCAGTGCATATAATTTGCCAGTAGCAGGTTCATCTAATGAAGGTTCTTCACTTACCTCCTTATTCTCCTCCAACTTTAGATATGTTTTGATATCCTCACTGCTACCTTCTGGAACAATATCATCTAATAACATCAAAGACATCTGACTTTACATCAGTGCCCCTTGTGCCACTTCTCTTCGCAGCTAAAACATTGCCCCTTCTCCATTTTAATTTGTCTCTCCACAGCAGATAATAGCTTAATGGGTAATTTATTATATGGAAGAGATTTATTATTAGCAACAACAAGTTTTCCAGAATTATCAGGGGGTGAATAAGGCTTCATAGTAGTTTTAGTTGTAGGGAAAAACCCAATTTGTGGTCGAGGACCTAATAGAGAAGTAGTGTCATGTGTCTTGGGTTGGAAATTTGAGAACCTACTAGTCATAAATTTACCTTCATATAATTTAGACAACCCAATCGCATGTTGCAGGCTATAAGGTTTAGCAGAAATAACTTCACATTGTATATCTGACCTAAGCCCAGCAATATAACAACCCTTAAGATATGACTCTGGTAACCCATTAATTTTATTAGATATGGCTTGAAACCTCACCTCATATTCAGTAAATGTGCCTGTTTTGTAAGCTTTGATAACTGAGTGTTTGGATCATCATAATGAGAATGTCCGAACCTTATCTGGAGCTGCAAAGTAAAATCTGCCCATGATCTTATCTGGTGATTCGTCTCCATCCATTGGTACCAGGTTGAAGCAGCTCCATCCAAATGTTATTTTCAGAAATAAGATGGTACTCAAAATATTTATTCACATTATAAAACCACTCAATAGGGTCTCCAGATTCAAATCTAGGAAAATCAAAGATATGATTAGGATCTGCCATTTTTCTCTCAATGAAAGCACCAATGAAGCTGAATTTAAAGTCTTCAGCTAGACTTGCAGAGAAATAAAAGAGAGAGAAGAGAGAACTTTGAGGAAGAAAAACAAACATATATCAATATATTGCATCTTCACATTCATGTTTTCTTCTAGCATGCCTCTCTATTTACTTATCTATAAACCTTAAAAATCCAACAAAAACTAATAAACAATATAATTTATGTGAACAATTATTTAGCTTTTCCTCTGCCAGTCTTGCCCTTGATAAAGTCTTTCATCCATGCTGGCTCCTTGACATTCCTCCTTGACTATCTAAGTTTGTCCAATGTCAAAATATCTTCCAACTCAACAGCTTTAATTTCTTTGTCCTCATTTACTTTTTAATCTATGTCTAAGCAAAGATATGTGATTAGTTAAAAGTACCAAGTTCAAGTATGATTATCAAGTGCGCAAGTCCGGCACTCAATTGGAAATGGATCTTTGACGCACCATATTTTAAATAGGCACCCGACATATGTGTACGATATGTTACACATTCGATTTCTTCTTTCGTTACCTTCTGGCCCATTTGGATTAAAGAACATATTGTAGATTTTCCAATTTGTATAAATATGTCACTTCTCGTCGGAAACTGACCAAAAAATCTAGAATTTGAGCATGGAGTGGATGTACAACTATGTATTTGTCTTCTAAAGTCTTTTTGAACTAGTTTGGATACACAACTTGCTACTTGAGATAAATGTACCTTTGTCTTTCGCTCCCCGAATTTTCTGCAATAATACTAGCGCAAGTTATCTCAGTTCTAATAATCCTATGTTCCACTCTCGTATGAAGCATATATCTCTTGACTATCACTTTGTCCGTGAACTGGTCTCGAATGGAGCCTTACAAGTTTGTCATGTTCATACCAAATACCAAAGATCAATGAGACGATAGTTTGACAAAGTCACTTTCTCGTCAAAGTTTCACTCGTGTTCGTTCATCCTCCATCTTGCGGGGGCAAAATAGCCATCCTAACCTTTCAGCAGATAATTCCACATAATAAGGATAACAAGTGCTGATACAGATCCATCCTAACCAAACTGTAGATATCTTTGTAAAGATAAATTCTAATGTCTACTGTCTACACATGGTGATCTATAATGATTTAAATTAGATAATTCATGCACTGCACCATCCCAAACACATCAACTAATATGATGTTGCGAAGTGTCCATCTGACAACTACTATCTTATATATTAAAATTGCTCAAGAAAATCGAAAAGTCATTCGCTACGTTGGATAAATTGAGTTAAAATAGGCTGCTTGAAATGAGTTATGTGGGTTGTTTAAGTTGAAAGAATTTTTTTCCCACATAGAATTGGTAATGAGAGAGGTTGGTGGATTTATATAGTAACATGTGCAAGAGTAGTGTACAACTACTAAGGCATGTGAGTGTGCATGGTGTTATTATGTGCCTCACGCGCGCCGCCGCCGCCTCGCCTCACCACGCCACGCCACGGGTCGGGTCGGGGTGATTTGGGCGAATGTCTCGGCGTCTCTCGTACGCGAGGCGACCTGGGCGAGGGATTTTATTACCTGTTTATTTAATATTATTTATTGATTTAATTTAACAGTGTCAGAATTTATTTGATTCAGCTCAACGAACTAGGTCAGGATTTATAATAAATCCCGATGGACCAGTTCTTGGATTAACTCCTAATGGCTTGCCCTGAGTTAACTACTGATGGATGTAAATTCTGATGGACCAGTTAACTACTGATGGGATAAGTCATGATTGCCTGAGTTAACTACTGATGGGATATAAGTCCTGATGGGTCAGTACTTGGATTAAATTAATCCTGATTGCAGCTGTAACTGATATTAAATCCTGATGACAGCTGTTAATGATATTAAATCAGAATATTTAGTATTAAATGCTATATCTGCAGTTACGATTTTATTTGGTCTGTTACGTTTTATTTTGTATTATATAGACAAAACAGAACGTTTGACACATAGGGGATATACGTGCTCAGAAAACCCTATCAACTATCTTATTCTTTGTTCTCTCTCAACACATACAGATTAAATACATAGTTCTTGGGCGAACTGAGGGTCTGGTCGTTGTTGATCATTGTCGTTACTGTGAGCGGACTGATCTGTGAAATTTTATCCTGAAAGTGATATTGCTGCAACCCAACACAGCGTAAGTGGAGCAATAATCTCTTCAAGAACAATCAAGACTTCTCGAAAGGCTTGACGACTCAGCTGTTCTGTTCTTTACAGTATTTGTTAAAACGACAGAGATAAGTGTTCTTTCTTATCTTGTTATTTACAGTCTCTAATTATATTTTTGTTTCGACCTTCGTGTTTGTTTTGTTAATTGGTCTTATCTCCATGTTCTTGTTAATAAATATATATATATATATATATATATAGGCTAGTGATCAAATAGAAACTAAAATTAAAATAGAAACTAGAAACTAATTTAAGCCCTTAGATTAATGTAATCTAATGGCCCTCTACTGCATTACACACAGTTAAAATACACCCTCACATACACAATCCCACCTAATTCCCTTCGTTTTTAATTTAATTTTTTCCGTGAATCGGTGAACTTTTTTAGAAATCCGACTTCACTATATTTTTCTCCATCTTCCAACGATCAATATGCATACCATATGTGCTATATTACGGAGTACTAAAATTTTAGTGATTTCTGTAAGAATAAATAGTGATTTCAGCATAGATGTAGCGATTTATTTTTATATACGTATAAATTTAGTGATTTTGCGGTACAAAATTTGTAATTTACGTATAGATCTGGAGTACAAATCACTACATTTAGTATTTACGCAGAAATCACTATTTATTCTTACAAGAATCACCAACATTTTAGTGATTCTCGCAAGCATAAATAGTGATTTATCGTCGGAATATATCAAATATGGTATGCAAACTGATTATTGCGAGATGAAGAAAAATACAGTGAAGTCAGATTTCAAAAAAAGATCACCAATTAATGGGAAAAATATAATTACGAATGGAGGGGATTAGGCGGGGTTGTGTACGAGAGAGTGTATTTAATTGTGTGTGGTGCAGTTTCTAGTTTTTATTTTAAATTGATTTCTATTTGAGTAGGACTCTATATATATATATATATATATATATATATATATATATATATATATATATATATATATATGTAATATTCCTAATTTTTAATAATAATAATAGGTAAAGTGATTTTTTTTAAAATTTAAAAGATAATAATACAATTAGTAAAGAAAAAGTTTAATAAATCATTCATTGGTTTTTACAAACTTTAAGATATCTTTTCATAATAGGAAAAGTAGTATTATATATTTAGACAATACAATATTCTCGCACAAAACAAAAACCCTAAAAGAAAATAGCGAGAGAGAAAATATCCAGAGAGAGAGCCGCAGGTCGAGAGAATCAGTGGAAGAAGTCCTCGGGATGTGTGCGCACTTGGTATTACTCCAGGAAGGAATTAATTTGAGAGATTATATGGTCCCCAAATATTGATCACAAGTTTTTTTTTATCCCAAGTGTACATGATCACGGTATGTATCTGAATAATATTTATTTATTTAACTAATTGTTAGTGTAAGCATATTAGGTTGTTTATGTATGATAATTTGTTTGGTCTTACATCTGTACATCATATGCGTGTAACGTTACAATAGAAGAAGAGAGAAACTAATCCCAGAATTTCAACATGTTACTCTTTAAGATATTACAATTACAATTATGTATTAAATATTACATTGCTTAGATTATGATAGCAAGAATTAGTGTGACACTAGTAGACTATCAACATGTGATTAACCAGATGATGTTAAAATTAGTAGACATGTACGAGATACTAGTAACCATAAACTAACAATGATAAGCTGTAAATTACGAGCACGCATAATTGAACTATATATATATAGATATATATTAATAATGCATATTAATTATAAAATTATACTTTTGTAATTAGATGGAAGCTAGGGATTTAACGGGTCGGTTGCTATTATTAAGGTACGGATTTATCTCCCTTTCATGCAGCGCTACTCATGTTAAGAACTAGTATATTTGTTTTATCCAGTTCTCAAATCGATTCTAGTATTATCTGTTTTGACTCTTTAAAGTTATTTCAAAAACTGTTTTGCAATATTTAGAAAAATCTATTTTTGGGGTTTTCTAAGAAAAATTGCATCTTAAATTATCCTTTTAGAATATCTGAACATCTCGCTCATTTCCATTCCAAAATATTAAAATATCTGTTTTAGTTCTGTTTCGAAATATTTATATATTTGTCTCAGTTCTGTTACGAAATATCTCAATATCTGTATCAGTGATTTTTAGAAAATTGTGAATATTAAATATCTGCTTCGAGTATTTGTCTCTCTAAAATAAATATACTTTTAGCTTGTGTGAAATATTTTATTTGAACCCTTAGTGATATAGGGTATACCGAGTTAACCGGCTTTAGGGGTACTACAACCATGTCATTGCGGCACCAGTGACATGACACTTCTATGGCAGTGTGATTGGTCATGGCATATCCTTCTGATAGCTCAGGAGGCGAGCTTTTGCGCATTTTGATATTTGTTTCAGGATACGTGGGTGCACCCAGAGTTTGTTTTGATTTGTGATTTGATTCGGCGGTGACGATGTATATGCCGTACACGTTATCCGGTTTGTTGCATACGTTACGGTACCCTATGACGTATGTATTTGTATCTGTATCTGTTCTGACCTCGGTATGAAATATCCTACCCCTTTCGTTGCTTCAGCCATGCTTATTTTAAAAATAATTGATTTATTATAAATTGTCAAATATGTATATCTATTTTTCTATTTTATAAACTGTATTCCAAATCCGTACTGGGCGTTTGGCTCATGCCGTATTCTTTTTCTGGCAGGTGCTTAGGGTGATCTGGGATTGTGTGAAAGAGAGCTATCCGCTATTTCATTGATTAAGATTATGGACTTCTGGAATTATTTAGACGATTTAATAATTATTTTACAAATTTTGGTACTCTGTATTCAGGTTTATGGTTTAATAAGTAGCCTCTCATTTAATTTTAGATGGGGGTGTTACAATATATAAGTATTTTATAATCATACCCAACAAAAACTGTGCATACTATGAACCTCAATAGTATTAATTGTCTATAGTAGTCTATAGTATCTACAGGCTGCCGTGCTAGCATTGACTAATTGAGTAGCGTACACATCTGTCTTTTTTATTGCACATAAGCTGCTGGTTGAAGACTTTAGGTTCTGTGTTCGGACTTAAAGAGCCTGCATGAACATGTAGATGTGAATTTTAATATTGTGATTTGAACTACCTTGTTCGATAATTGGTAACACAATGTGAATTTTTAATACTGTGATTTGAACTATTGTGTTCGGTAATTTGTAGAATCATTAAAATTTTAGTACTTTTATTTGAATTTATAGGTGATCTGTAAATATTTGTAGAATAAAATGTTTCGTGCTGATTATTAATTGATATAATAATCTACTCAAATTATAAACAACTGGCATGCCAACGAGAAAAGAAATAAATTGAATTAGTATTACATTTAATACGTACTAGCTTAAAACCTGATGCACGAATTATTTAGTTATTATTTTATTATTTATGTTTTAATATTTTATTAATTATATTCGTTAAAAAATAAGTACACATGTTAAAATAGGTAATTTTTTTAAATAATTAAAAGTATTAAAATAGATTTTAAAATAAATAGGTAAGTTTGTCCGTGATATTTTTGGAAAAAAAAAGATTTTAATAAGAAAAATATAAAATATAACATAATTTAGTTGAAAAAGGTAATTGGTCATGATATAGTAGGTATGTTAAAATAGGTAAAGTTTTTTAAATAGTTAAAAACATTAAAATAATTTTAAAATAAATAAGTAAGGGTTGTAAATGTGACGTGTAATTGGTTATAAATAAGAATATTTTTTAGTTGAAAAAGGTAATTGTTCGTGATAATGTTAAAAAATGAGGGTATTTTGTTAGGAAAAATAGAAAATAAGTAAAGGTTGCGCGTGATATCTTTGGAAAAGGAGAGGTTTTAGTAAGGAAAAATAGAAAAGGTAATCCCGTGTGATGCACATATTGTTTTTAATATTTATTATTTGATTATTTACGTTATAATATTTTATTATTTGCATTTGTTAAAAAAATAAGTAACCATGTTAAAATAGCTATATTTTTTAAAAAATTAAAAGCATTAAAATAAATTTTAATTAAGGGTTTACCCGTGATATTTTTGGAAAAAGAGCGGTTTTAGTAAGTTAAAATAGAAAATGTAACATGTTTTTATTAAAAAGGTAATTGCTCATGATATTTTTGGAAAATGAGGTGATTTTGTTAGAAAAAATTGAAAAGGTAATGTGTTTTAACTGAAAAAGGTAACTGGTTATAAATATATCTTATTATTTAATAATTTTTTGTTATAGATAAGTAAGGATAATTAAGTAAAATCACAAAGTACCAAAAATAGGTATTAACAAACAGGTACCGTACCAAACTTTTAATGTTTCGTTTATTATAATATAGTATAGATAGCTTAAAACCAGTGCGATGCACGGATTGTTTTTAATAATTGTTAATTTTATTATTTATATTTTATTAATTGCATTTATTAAAAAAAAATAAGTAAGCGTGTTAAACAGTTTTAAATAATTAAAAGTATTAAAATGGATTTTAAAATAAATAAGTAACGATTTGCCCGTGATATTTTGGAAAAGAAGAGGTTTTAGTAAGAAAAATACAAAGTAACATGTTTTTATTGAATTTTAAAATATAAAAGTAACGATTTGTCCGTGATATTTTTGAAAAAAGAGGGGTTTTAGTAAGTTAAAATAGAAAATGTAACATGTTTTTATTAAAAAGGTAATTGCTCATGATATTTTTGGAAAATGAGGTGATTTTGTTAGAAAAAATTGAAAAGGTAATGTGTTTTAACTGAATTATAAATAAATCTTATTATTTAATAATTTTTTGTTATAGATAAGTAAGGATAATTAAGTAAAATCACAAAGTACCAAAAATAGGTATTAACAAACAGGTACCGTACCAAACTTTTAATGTTTCGTCTATTATAATATAGTATAGATAGCTTAAAACCAGTGCGATGCACGGATTGTTTTTAATAATTGTTAATTTTATTATTTATATTTTATTAATTGCATTTATTAAAAAAAATAAGTAAGCGTGTTAAACAGTTTTAAATAATTAAAAGTATTAAAATGGATTTTAAAATAAATAAGTAACGATTTGCCCGTGATATTTTGGAAAAGAAGAGGTTTTAGTAAGAAAAATACAAAGTAACATGTTTTTGTTGAATTTTAAAATATAAAAGTAACGATTTGCCCGTGATATTTTTGAAAAAAGAGGGGTTTTAGTAAGAAAAATAGAAAAGGTGACATGTTTTAGTTGAAAAAAGTAATTGTTAATTAAAAGTATTAAATAGATTTTAAAGTAAATAAGTAAGGATTTGTCCGTGATATATTTGGAAAAAGAAGGATTTTAGTAAAGAAAATAGAAAATATAACATGTAAAGAGGGATTTTAGTAAGGAAAATAGAAAATATAATATGTTTTAGCTGAAAAGGTAATTGCTCGTGATTTTAATAGAAAAAAGGGGAAAAGTAATTGCCAATTAAAAGCATTAAAATATTTTTTAAAATAAATAAGTAAGTGTTTTCTCATGATATATTTGAAAAATGAGGGATTTTAGCAAGAGAAATAAAAAAAAGTAACATATTTTAGTTTCAAAGGAAATTGCCCGTGATTTTTTTTTAAAAAAAATGGTAATATATTTTAACTGAAAGGGTAACTGATTATAATAATTTTGATAATAATTAAATAAACAATTAAATAAGGCAAGTATCGTATCAAAAAACAGATACCCAAAAACAGGTACCAAAACTTTCAATGTTTTGTTCTTAATAATATAGTATAGATAGAAAGATAGATTTATAATATTAGTATTTTACGCTACTAAATGGAATAGTCCGTGATATTTTTGAGGTTTTAGTTAGGAGAAATATTAGTTAGAAAATATAAAAAAGAATATACGTTTTGGAAAAAAAAAGCTAATCGGTTAGTCATTAATAATTATAATATTATTATTTTATTTTATTAAATATAACTGTTCGTGATATTTTTGAAAAATGAGAGGTTTTATTTATGAAAAATAGAAAATTAGAAATTTTAATTAGAAAATATAAAAAAGAATATACACTTTGGCTAAAAATGGTATTGGCTTAGTTATTAGCAATTATAACCTTATTATGTTATTTTATTAAATGAAGCTGCGTGCGATATTTTTGGAAAATGAGATGTTTTAGTTAGGAAAAATAGAAAATATATTCTATTTAATAATTTTAATATTTTATCTAACGATTCTCATCGATTTGATCAGAAATATCTAAGGCTATGAATGGAGTGACCAGACTACAAAAACTATGAGGACCATACTACAAAACTTTCAATGTTTTGTCTTTAAGATAATAGTATAGATTACAAATGATTAAAATGGCATTCCAGCACGGATACTAATAATAACTTACAGCTGTTTTTTAGTATATATTAACGAGAGAGAATACAAATAATAAGGACTCGCGGACGTGGTTGCCAAAATTAGAAATCGAATCTAATCGATTGATGTACTCCCTCCGTTCCTAAATACATGTCCATTTTGATTTTTGAACGGTCAAATTAACTTAACTTTGACCGAATTTTACATGTAATAAAAAGTTGAATTTTTTTAAAAAAAAAATATATATTTGAAAAATACATTTAGTCTATTTTCAAATGTAACTTTCAGTTTTTAAAAATAATAAATAAATTATTTATAATATTTAGTCAAAAACTAATAAATTTAACTCCTAAAAAATCGAAATATACAGGACGGAGTATCAATCAATATATATATATAAAGGAGGATACGCGGGAGCTTAGGTGGCGTCTCTAAGATCGTTCCAATCTATTTTTCTAATTTTTTAGAATTTTAGAATTTTAAATACTGATAAATAAAAAATATCCTTAACATATTATATTACAAGTAGAATAGATGTTCGAATTTATAGAGGAGAAAAGTTTGAATTTTTATAGAAAACATTTAACTAAATTATTTAAAATTTATAAAGGAGAAGAATTCTAAGTAAAAAAATTGTTCTTTAAAGAGTAGAAATAGAATCATAATTTACATAGAATTTTATACATTATTGACCCTATATATAATAGAGTCGGAGAAAGAGATTTATTCTTTTACTAGAATATGAATGTCCAATTTTCGATATTTCTTCATTTTTTTAATTTAGTCTAAATCTTTTTGTTATATGTTTAGTCTGGTACCGCATTCACTCACATATGAATTTTTAATTTTGATGTCTTCAATTATTAATCCTCCTTTTAATATTTTTAAGAACAGACATATGCTTACAATGAATAACATCTTTTTTAAGCCTTCTTGATGTGCACGTACTAACAATTATTTGATCGAACAACTTAAATTACTGTTTAGACTTTCTGTTCACGAGACTAGCCTGAAGCTGAAGGTCAGGTTGGCCCATCTTCTTTTATGGGTACTAGCTTATAGCCCGTGCGATGCACGGTTACTTAAATTTTATTTATAATTATTCTGTTTATAATTATATTTTTATTACGATGCAACACACGATTGTTTTTTTTATATTTATAATTATATTTATTTATGAGTATTTTAATATTTAAAAGTTATTAGTTTACATGATTAAATTATTGTTAAAAAAAATTAGCCAAAAAAAAATATAGTTAAAAATTTGATATTTATTACATTTTCCACGCTCAATTTAATATTTGTTTATATTTAGTTATAAAAATTAGATTTGACCAATTTTACGGTTCACATGAAATTCACAAAATAATCTTTAATTTAGTTGTGGTTTAATAGTTTTTTTTTCAATTAAAAACTATTCTAAAACTAAAAAGAGAATAAAGTGACGAAATTTAATGTTGAGAATTATATTCGATTTAGGAAATCTACTTAACTTATATGTAGTTTAGATTATTACAATAACCTTTATTAACCAAATACAGGTTAATGTTAAATCTAACGGTTTTCACCTATATCTATTTAAGGTTAAACGATTTTTATTATTTTGGTTATAAATGAGTTTCCTTATTTAATTACAACTATTTTTATGTTTTAACTTTTTGGAAAATACAATCCTAATATAATATCTTTTAACTTATATCATTTTTAGATAATAATTTCTTTTTATATGATATAATCTTGATCATCTATTTTTAAAAGTATTGGATCTAACGGTTGAGAATGTTTTTGCGGTATTTAGGACCAAACTACCAGGATAACATCATTAATTTTTCTTAATATTTATAATTTTTAAAATTTTTAATTTTTTTAAATATTTATTGCTAAAATATAATATACTCTTTTTTGTAATATGTTAATGATGCGGGAACTTTGAACTTTTGAGAAAATAAATTATCAATTAAAAAATATTTTTTTTTTAATAGTTCTTCTTTTAAAATAGTACACCGTGACGATCAAAATTCTGTATAAAATTCATTTTTTATAGTATATCCCGTAAATATCTATGTTATTATATTAAAGTCTAAATAATGAAAGCTTTCTTATAAGTGTGGTCACTTTGTTTGATCACTCAATCCATAATCGTTGGATCTTTCAAATTAAATTGTTGAGAAACATTACATATAAAATTATCATGTAGAATGATCTAAGATTTGAATCTACCAACAACATATTAAAATTTACAGGTTTTTTTTGAAAAAAATTTTTTTTTTTTCATTTTTTTTCTTTCAGACATGGGTTATTTGATAATAATTTTTGTAAAGTACGATTTTTCAGAAAAGTACTATACTAATTGATTAACAAACTTTTAAAGTTTCGAATTTAATAATTTACAATGTATATAGGTTAAAAAAGTTAGGTTTGTTCAGTAGCTGAGTCTACAATTTCAAAATACGGTTTGTTTTAATATGAATATAGTTCTGCTAACAATGAAATTAGATCTGTATGAGTGCTTATAAAACAAAATCACCATTTACGTATAATTTATTATTTAATAATAAATTATATTTGATTAGTTATGATCTATAACTTAATAAAATAGGATAAAAAATATGCACAATTTTATAAAATTTTATCCTCGTATTAGAAGTTTTACACAAAGAATTCAATTCAATATAGAAAACCAATTTATAATTGGTTTAAATTATCAAATCACACTTCTTAGTATTTAAATATAATCTAAATTTAATCAAATACACATTTTAATATAAGTATTATATTCAGAATTATCGTTTATGAATATGAAACCCTCAATATTTTAATAATATTTTGATATTATCCTTTTATGTTTGTTATATGTAAAATAATATAATTATAATTTGGATTAATCGAATTGTTATGTTCCTTGAGAAAAAAAAGTGTTTAAATTTATTTATGTACAGGAGTTCTCCTAAGTCTCTTATAACGTAGGGTATCATTGTAATCGATATTAATTGTTATCTTGATATTTGGTTTAACAATTATTATCTAACTGGAACTATACATAAATTCAAGAGAAAAGATATTTAAGAATTTTTACATAGAAAAATTTTAAATTATCAAAATACACTTTTTAGTATTTAAATATAATTCTATTATTAATCGGATACACTTTTTAATATTAGATCTAACAATTCTCATCGATCTATTTAAGATCTAACTATAATTATTAATTTGGTCGTATACTGATCGTACACGGACCAGGTCGATTTTAATATTTTATTGAAATAAACAAAGAATTTATAAATTTAAAAGAATTAGGGAAAAAAAATTAAATTGGTGCTACAATAATAAAAAAATATTTATTAAAATTTAGATAATAACTTTACTGTTTGGGCTCTTTGGCTCTATCCTGAGTTTTAGACAACAGATTTTAACGATTTTACAGCTCACGCGAAGCTTACAAAATTATCTTTAATTTAATGATAGTTTAATAATTATTATCTAACTGGAACTATCCAGAAAATAAAGAGAAAAGATAATTACGAATTTTTACATAAAGATTTCTATTCTATATAGAAAACCTATTTATAATAGGTTTAAATTATCAAAATACACCTTTTAGTATTTAAATATTATCCTATTATTAATCAAATACAATTTTTAATATTATATCTGACGGTCCTCATCGATTTGAATATTTATAGTTTTATAATCCAACGGATCGTATACTTTTGGTAGTATAGTGACCGACCAAAGTTTTGGATAAGATCTTCCTTACGCTTATTATATATAAGGAGTTAATAGCTTAAAACCCGTATGATGCACAAGTTATTTTTAATACCGGTTAATTTTATTAATTATATTATATATTTTATTAATTGCATTTATTTAAAAAAATAAGTAGGCGTGTTAAACATTTTAAAATAATTAAAAGTATTAAAATGAATTTTAAAATAAATAAGTAACGGTTTGCCAATGATATTTTGGAAAAAGAGGGGTTTTAGTAAGAAAAATAGAAAGTAACATGTTTTCGTTGAATTTTAAAATATAAAAGTAACGATTTGCCCGTGATATTTTTGAAAAAAGAGGGGGTTTAGTAACAAAAATATAAAAGGTGACACGTTTTAGTTAAAAAAAGGTAATTGTCAATTAAAAGTATTAAAATGGATTTTAAAGTAAATATGTAAGGGTTTGCTCCTGATATATTTGGAAAATGAGGGATTTTAGCAAGGGAAATAGAAAAAGTAACATGTTTTAGCTGAAAAGGAAATTGCTCGTGGTTATTTTAGAAAAAAATGGTAATATATTTTAATTGAAAGGGTAATTGATCATAATAATTAAATAAATAATTAAATAAGGCAAGCATCATATCAAAAAACAGGTACCAAAACTTTCAATATTTCGTCTTTAATAATATAGTATAGATAGAGAGATATATTCATAATATTAGTATTTTATGCTACTAAATGGAATAGCCCGTGATATTTTTGTGGTTTTAGTTATGAGAAATATTAGTTAGAAATTATATAAAAAAATATACGTTTTGGAAAAAAACTAATCGGTTAGTCATATAATTATAATATTATTATTTTATTTTATTAAATAGAACTATTCGTGATATGTTTGGAAAATTAGAGGTTTTATTTAGGAAAAATAGAAAATTAGAAATTTAAGTTAAAAATTATAAAAAAGAATATATACTTTGGCTAAAAATGGTAATGAGTTATTTATTAGCAATTATAACCTTATTATGTTATTTTATTAAATGAAACTGCATGTGATATTTTTGGAAAATGAGATGTTTTAGTTAGCAAAAATAGAAAAGATATTCTATATACTAATTTTAATATTTTATCTAACGGTTCTCATCGATTTGATCAAAAATATCTAACGGCTATGAATGGAGTGACCGGACTATAAAAACTTTCATGACCGGACTACAAAACTTTCAATGTTTCGTCTTTAATATAATAGTATAGATAGTATAGATTATCTAACGGGAACTATCCATAAACTAAAGAGAAAAGATAATTACGATTTTTTACATAAAAATTTCTATTCAATATAGAAAACCTATTTATAATTGGTTTAAATTAAAAAAAAAATTAAAATTTAGATAATCACTTTACTGTTTGGGCTCTATCTTGAGTTTTAGACAACAGATTTTAACAATTTTACGGCGCACGCGAAGCTAACAAAATTATCTTTAATTTAATGATGGTTTAATAATTATTATCTAACTGGAACTATCCATAAACTAAATAGAAAAGATAATTACGATTTTTTACATAAAGATTTCTATTCAATATAGAAAACCTATTTATAATTGGTTTAAATTATCAAAATACACCTTTTAGTATTTAAATACTATCCTATTATTAATCAAATACAATTTTTAATATTATATCTAACGGTCCTCATCTATCTGAATATTTATAGTTTTATAATCCAACGGATCATATACTTTTGGTAGTACAATGACCGACCAAAGTTTTGGATAAGATCTCCCTTACGCTTATTATATATAAGGAGTTAATTGTTCCTGCAAAAAGTCACCATATGCAACCTTCAGAGGCCACTTCTATACATTTCACCTGGTAATATTTTTATTCTAATATTAGAAGGTATCTTTAAAATCATTCTAATTTATTATTTTTTATTTTTTTAGATTTTTACATATTAAATATTAATAAAAAAATAAAATTTAACATACTAAAAGTAGAATAAAAATTTGAATTTATAAGAAAAAAGAGTTTGAGTTTATATAGAACACATAATTAAAATTTTATCAAAACTAGAATAGGTGTTTAAAATTATGAAAAATAATAATTTAATTTATCGGCAAGACATATAATTACAATATCTACATAAACATTAATGGTTTGAAAGCCATAATGAGGTAGAAATTAGAATAGCCAGATGTCCAATTTTGATTTTTTATCGCTCTGTAATCCGTAACTAACATTTATTAAATTTTATTATTGTAGAAAGTTTAAACTGATGAAATATTTTGGACAAGAGTGTAAACTGAACGGCTGGAAACCATGGTCATGGTATAGAGACATAGTAAATTAATGCCGATAATGATATTTTGTAAAGGCAACCTGACAACATCCATTATTATTATTATTATTATTATTATTATTTTTATTGTAATCTTTTCTAAAAATTATTATTGATATTGCATCAAATAACTTTGTAGAATTCTTCAAAGTACAAAATCAGTTTATTCACATAATAGGAGTTAATCAGTTTATTAGAAACTCTTAGTGTACATGAAACAAAGTTTTGAGGTATTTAAAAAGTAATGAGTATTTAGTACTTAGTCAAAACAAGTGCGTTTATTATACAATATTGCCATAATCTTAGCATTCTTTTCTTTTCTTTTCTTGAGAAAATAATCTCATCAGTTTTATGATAGAATAGTAATTTGAGAATAGTTCGAAATTATATGAACGATATACAATTGAAAGTTCTATCAGAAGAGGTTTTCAAATTTATGGGCTAGAAGAGTTCGAATTTGTAAAAATAAGACGACTTTTTAGAGAGTAATGAGTAAATGTTGTAATTTAATTTTTTTTTTTTAACATATTAGAAATAGAAAAGGTGTTCGAATTTATAGAGGATAACGGTTCGAACTTATAGAGAAGACACATGAATATAAGTTATATTTAAAGTATAATAGATGTCCGAATTTATAAAGAATAATGATTCAAATTTATAGGTTATATATATAATTAAAAGTTTCATCGGAAGCATAATAGGTTTTCAAATTTATATAATAAAAGAATTCGAAGTAGATAGATGTTCGAATTTATCGAGGAAAAGAGTTCGAATTTATAGCGAATTCATATAATTAAAAGTTATATTTGAAGTAGAATAGGTGTTTGAATTTGTAGAGGGGAAGAGTTCAAATATAAAGAAGTACTTGCAAAATTCTATTTGAAGTAGAATAGGTGTTTCGATTTATAGAGGAGAAGAGTTCGGATATAAAAAAAGTACTTGCAATTAAAAGTTCTATTGGAAGTAGAATAAGCGTTTGTAATACATAACTAAAAATTCTATTTGAAATAGAATATGTAAAATTATATAGGTGTTTTTTCAACGAAAGAGTGTCTAATTAGAAAGGAATATGGTAACATAAAAATTAATATATAAGACAAGTATATATTCAATATATTAAATTTGAGATTTTGATATTAAAAAGGAAATCGTGTTTGACGGGAGGACGGCTTATTAACGAGGACCGAGTAATTTTCGTAATTTATTTGATAGATTTTTTTTTTAAAATTATTACGCCGCCGCGAAGCGCGGCTTTTTCAACTAGTTTAACTTAAATTTGGGATTTTTAGAACAATGCTCGGGGATCAAAACAAACATTTTCCGGGGCTAGAAAGACAATGTATAACTGTTACATTAAAGTATTTCCCTGTAGTATTTGAATGACTCGGTCAACCAATTTGCTTGAAGACAAGTTGTCTAATTCAACAACTAATTTTCTTAGAGGTAGGCTCCGTGTTATGTTCGCAAACTGTTGCGACGTAAAAAATGATATTAAATTTGTCCTATCGTTTCCAAGAAACAATTTTTATGACAAATCTAGATAGTTGATAAGTTTTCTGAGTTACGTCGAAACAAAGAAATTTGATTCTCGGTCCTGTCAAGACCATGGTGATTCTTTCTGCTGGTGCAGCCGAAGAGTTTTTCAAGAACCATGATTTCGATTTTGCTGACCGTTTCGTTAATGTCTCAATGAAGTCACATGAGTTTTACAAGAGCTCTATGGCTCTTGGTGCATATAGTAGCTATTGGCGTACCTTGAAGCGGATATGCACAGTTCAGCTCTTTAGTAATAAGAGAATCAACGAAACAGTTCTTATTAGGCAAAAATGTGTGGATGTGATGCTGTCATGGATTGAGAAGGAAGTAGAAAAAGACGCAAGTGGTGGAATAGAAGTGAATAAATTTGTATTCCCAACATCATTTAACTTGATTGGAAATCTAACGGTGTCTCGTGACTTGATGGATCCTTACTCGGAGATGGCCTCGGAATTTTACTCAGCCTTGTCAGGAATCGCAGAGTGTTTAGGCCGTCCTAATATCTCTGATTTGTTTCCAACTTTCCATGGCTTAGATGGCTTGACCTGCAGGGGTTAAGGACGAGAAGGGATCGATATCTGGATAAAGCAATACAGATTGTTTCGGGATTTGTAAATGAGCGTGTGAAACAGCGGCAACAAAATGAAGGAAGGGCAACAGAGCATAATTAAGGACTTCTTGGATGTGGTTTTAGATTTCGAGGGCAGCGGGAAGGATGAACCAGCTAAACTATCCCACCTCCAAATCAGTATTTTTCTAGTGGTAAATTAAATAAGAAATGCGTTTGTGTGTGTGATTTAATCATAGTTGTTAAAATTATTGTACATTGATTCAGGAAATGTTTATGGCGGGAACAGAAACGACAAGCTCCACAACTGAGTGGGCGATGAGCGAGCTCTTACAAAATCCTGAATCAATGAAGAAGATTAAAGCAGAGCTTCACAGGGTTGTGGGCGTAAACAACAAACTGACAGAGAGCCACATTGATAATCTACCTTACTTGCAAGCTACTATAGAGGAAACACTACGCTTGCATGCTCCGGTTCCACTTGTTCTTCCTAGAAAGGCAATTCAAGATACCGACTTCATGGGATACAAAATACCGAAAGGTACACAAGTTTTAGTCAATGCTTGGGCAATTGGACGAGATGAAGAAAATTGGGAGGATGCTTTGTCTTTCAAACCCGAAAGATTCTTAGGATCAAGTATTGGGTACAAGGGTCAAAATTTCGAGTTCATACCATTTGGTGCAGGGAGAAGGATTTGCCCTGGTGTTCTGCTGTCTCATCGCATGCTTCCCCTGATTTTAGGCTCACCATTTTGACTGGGAAAGTGTTAGCAGTGACATGAAATTGACATGAGAGAAACATTTGGTTTAACAGCAAAGAAATTAGAATCCTTGAAAGCAGTTCCAAAACTTATGACAACATGATCATATAAGATTGATTATGTATTAATATTCAGAATAATACTCTTATCAACAAATTCTTAAAAATAGTATTATTTTTATCAATTACATTTTTCAGTGCAAGTGTAATCGACTTAATAAATAATTCAAAGTACAAAACATTAAAGATGATTGGTACTGGTCTAAAGAATCTCTCGGTGTGGACTGTCAAAAGTGCACTTGCTAAGAGCATCTCCGAGAGGAGTAACTAAAACGGTTAGGTAAAATAATATATAGACTGTCGTAATGGGTTTCAGTCAAGACGGTTTGTTGAATTTTCCTAGTTGGTTTAAAAATTTCTGCAAGACAAAATCAGCCGATTGTGTTGATCGAGTCTCAGTGGTTTAGAGCCAGAAATAACGTGTGGAACCAGAAAATTCTGCACTCAATTTATTAATCATCCAGAAATTTTAATCTAAATAGAAAATGTTAAAAATTATGTGTTGACTCCATTCCAGGTCTTCTGTCTTTGCTATCCTCACGTTCCCCTTATCTTTACTGTTGACTCCATTCCAGGTCTTCTGTCTTTGCTATCCTCACGTTCCCCTTATCTTTACTGTTGACTCCATTCCAGGTCTTCTGTCTTTGCTATCCTCATATTCCCCTTATCTTTACATTTGTTTCTTATCATCTTATTTTACATATATCCCAGTTTTTGTATCTGTAGAGTGAAGTAGTAATGGCTTCAACAAGTTCTCAAACTCCACCTTGTTCTGCTTTAATTTCAACAACTCCTACTAGTTGGGACGTTTTCCTGAGCTTCCGTGGCTTAGACACTCGACTTGGTTTCACCAGTCATTTGTATTCTGCCCTGGATCGCCATGGTATTCGAACATTTAAGGATGAACCTGAGTTAAGGCGTGGAGAAGTGATCTCGGATGCGTTGCTCGAAGCTATTCAGGAATCTAAGACTTATGTTGTTGTCCTCTCTGAAAATTATGCTTCTTCGAGTTGGTGCCTTGACGAGCTGGTAGAGATTCTCCGTTGTAGCAACACAATGAACAGATTGATTATTCCCGTGTTTTACAACATTGATCCATCAGTTGTGCGATACCAAACTAAGAGTTTTAAAGATGCTTTTGATAAACATGAAGATCGATTAGCGGGTGAAATGGAAAGAGTCGCGAATTGGCGGCATAAACTGACAGAAGTTGCCCAAAAATCAGGAGAACATATTGACGGTAAAAAGTAAGTTTACTAATTCATAATTTTATTTCTTTGTGAAATAGATCATGTATACAATTCTATATAATTCAACAATTTTATGTAAATTCTAAGCATTATAATCAAACTTATGTTATGCTTACAAATCAAACTTGCAAGTTTACCAGAACTCTTTGTTGAACAACCTATTTGGAGAAAAGCAAAACGTTATGTTGTAAGACTCTTTTTATTTCATAATGAAAAAGAATTGCATTGCAGGTCTGAAGCTGATATTGTGAAAGAAATTGTTGACGAGATTCTACTCCAAATAAATCCCACTGCTTTACATGTTGCCAGATATCCAGTTGGGTTGGATTCCCGTGTTAAATACATAAAAGAATTGTTGAGCAGTGGCACAAAAGGTGTCATTAAGATTGGTATATGTGGTATGGGTGGGGTAGGCAAAACAACTCTTGCCAAAGAAGTTTTTAATCAACTGCAAGGAAGCTTTAAGGGAAGCTGCTTTCTCGCAAACGTGAGAGAGATTTCGGGGACTGTAAAAGGCGTAGAGTCTTTGCAACAACAACTTATTAATGATGTTCTTAAAAGTAAGAACAAAGTTGAGGTTAGTAGTGTTGACCAAGGAACTAAGCTGATACAAGCTAGAATTTGTTCAACAAATATTTTGGTTGTTATTGATGATTTAGACAACCATGAAAAATTTAAATCACTGATAGGACCATTTGCTTCTGGGAGTGTAGTTATTATAACTACAAGGGACGAAGAAAAATTGGATAGTTTTGATGTAGAAACAAAATATCGATACAGGGTTAGAGAGCTGGGTGATGCTGAGTCAGAGACGCTACTTTTTCAACATGCATTTAAAGATACTAAACCAAGTAATACTCTAATGAAATTGTCTAAAGACATTCTACATCTTGCTGGAGGGCTCCCCTTGGCTCTCGAGGTTTTCGGCTCGTACTTGTATAAGAAGCCCGAGGTTAGCTGGAAATCTTACATTAAGACGCTGCAGCGAAATCCCAACAGCACTATCCAGCAAAGACTTATGATTAGCTTGAATGCCCTGGAGTCAGATGATCCTCTGCTAAAGAAAATGTTCCTTGACATTGCTTGTCTTTTCACTGGATGGTATAAAGAAGAGGTGGTTGAAATATTGGATACTTATTACTCGGACGCGAAGGTTAAAATTGATATTCTCATGAAAAAAAGTTTACTAACAATCAATGATTACAATAAAGTCCGAATGCATGATCTGCTTCAGGATGTGGGAAAGGAAATCGCGCGTAACAACTTTCCTGATGAGCCTGGAAAGCATAGTAGATTATGGGTACCAAAAGATATATGCTATGTGTTGGAGAAACAAAAGGTAATTACAGCATATGTATATTTCAGAATGGATCAATCTAATTGATTCAACTTTTCATCCTTTTAATCTATGTATATATAATTGCATATGAGATGTAAATTAACTTTTCTTGTTGAAATGCATGCATCAGGGAACTAAAGTGATTGAAGGTATCATGCTCCGCGAGCATTCATCGGAGAAAGTATCGATTGCTATGAAAACATTCAGAAGAATGAGAAAATTAAGATTTCTTTACTTCGATGGCATTAATCTCACTGGAAAGTTTGAACAGACACTAAAAGATTTGAGATGGTTTCGCTGGGATCGGTGTCCTTTAAAGTATTTCCCTTTTGATTTTTGCCCTCAAAAACTTGTTACTCTTCGTTTGCGCTCTAGCAAAATAACAATGTGGGAGGTAAACATGCTAGGTACTTTGAGTATGTTTCTAACATATATGAGAAGTTATAATACAAAAAATTCAGATTTAGTACCTCCTAATGGCACTCATTGTTGCAGGTTTCAAATGTTTTTGAGAAGTTAAGGAATCTAGACATGTCGGATTCCCAAGATTTAACTACCACCCCAGATTTCAGAAGACTACCGTGTCTTGAAAATTTAAATCTTGAGGGTTGTACAGGCTTGAAGGAGGTCCATATATCAATTGGAAGTTTAGAGAGCCTTCTTTCCTTAAATTTGAAGGATTGTGAAAACCTAAGAAGTCTTCCGAATACCATTTGCAACTTAAGAGCATTGGCAGTTTTATGTATACAAGGATGTAGTGGCCTAGAAGAATTGCCAGTACAATTGGGGAACATTAAATCCCTTATAGAGCTCAATGCTTGGAAATTAAGTGTACTAAAATTACCAGATTCGATCGGAGATCTTTCTAAGCTTGTTAAGCTGAATTTATCTGATAACAGGAACCTTGAATCTCTTCCAAACACCATTTGCAACTTAAGAGCACTGGAAGTTTTAAGCATTGATTATTGTTGGAATCTGGAAGCATTGCCCGATGAATTGGGGAAAGTTGAATCTTTAAGAGAGCTCAATGCTCGCAACCTAAGTGTTCCTAAATTACCAGATTCGGTCGGAGATCTTACTAAGCTTGTTAAGCTGGATTTATCTGATAACAGGAACCTTGAATCTCTTCCAAACACCATTTGCAACTTAAGAGCACTGGAAGTTTTAAGCATTGATTATTGTTGGAATCTGGAAGCATTGCCCGATGAATTGGGGAAAGTTGAATCTTTAAGAGAGCTCAATGCTGGCCACCTAAGTGTTCCTAAATTACCAGATTCGGTCGGAGATCTTACTAAGCTTCTTAAGCTGGATTTACGTTATAACAGAAAGCTTGAATATCTTCCAAGCACCATTTGCAACTTAAGAGCACTAGAAGTTTTATGTATACAAGAATGTACAGGCCTAGAAGAATTGCCAATACAATTGGGGAACATTGAATCCCTAAGAGAGCTCAATGCTCGCGACCTAAGTGTTCCTAAATTACCAGATTCGGTCGGAGATCTTACTAAGCTTGTTAAGCTGGAATTTAATTTTAACTGGAAGCTTGAATATCTTCCAAGCACCATTTGCAACTTAAGAGCACTGGAAGTTTTAAGCATTGATGATTGTACGAATCTGGAAGCATTGCCCGATGAATTGGGGAAAGTTGAATCTTTAAGAGAGCTCAATGTAATGTCCCTAGCTTTGTCGAAATTACCAGATTCAATCGGATATCTTAGTAAGCTTGTTGAGCTGAATTTGAAGAATAACAAGAAGCTTGAATATCTTCCAAACACCATTTGCAACTTAAGAGCACTGGAAGTTTTAAGCATTGATTATTGTACGAATCTGGAAGCATTGCCCGATGAATTGGGGAAACTTGAATCTTTAAGAGAGCTCAATGCAAACTTACTAGCTGTGTCGAAATTACCAGATTCGGTCGGAGATCTTACTAAGCTTGTTAAGCTGGATTTAGGTGGGAACACGAAGCTTGAATATCTTCCAAGCACCATTTGCAACTTAAGAGCACTGGAAGTTTTATGTATAGAAAGATGTAGAGGCCTAGAAGAATTGCCAGTACAATTGGGGAACATTGAATCCCTAAGAAAGCTCAATGCTCGCGACCTAAGTGTTCCTAAATTACCAGATTCGGTCGGAGATCTTACTAAGCTTGTTAAGCTGGATTTAGGTGGGAACACGAAGCTTGAATATCTTCCAAGCACCATTTGCAACTTAAGAGCACTGGAAGTTTTAAGCATTGATTATTGTACGAATCTGGAAGCATTGCCCGATGAATTGGGGAAACTTGAATCTTTAAGAGAGCTCAATGCAAACTTACTAGCTGTGTCGAAATTACCAGATTCGGTCGGAGATCTTACTAAGCTTGTTAAGCTGGATTTAGGTGGGAACACGAAGCTTGAATATCTTCCAAGCACCATTTGCAACTTAAGAGCACTGGAAGTTTTAAGCATTGATGATTGTACGAATCTGGAAGCATTGCCCGATGAATTGGGGAAAGTTGAATCTTTAAGAGAGCTCAATGCTGGCCACCTAAGTGTTCCTAAATTACCAGATTCGGTCGGAGATCTTACTAAGCTTGTTAAGCTGGATTTAGGTGGGAACACGAAGCTTGAATATCTTCCAAGCACCATTTGCAACTTAAACATATTTACAAAAATATTATCTTTTTAAAAATATTTGAAAAAATACGGTCTCCCAAATTTAATTATCATTAGCACAGTTGGATTTATGTGGGAGTACAATCACTGCTTTGTATTAGTAAGCTCTCAAAACCTCATCCGACGAAAATTCAAGCCTATAACCTATGTAATAAAATATTAATCTATGTACTACCTTGTATCTCAGGTAAAGTAAAGTATAAAGGTAAAGTAAAGTATAGGCATATTTGATATATTATTATTTAAATCTTAATTTTTTAATTTTAGTTTTAGATTTTATTTCAAATTTAATTTTATTATTTTAATAATTTTTTTATATATAAGTATTATGTGTGGATATATTTATTTGGTTGCTTATATTATAATTTACATGTATATTATAATAAAATTATATTTTTAAAAGGTGTTAAATACATATTAGTGATATAAAATGTCAAAGGTGTTTTCGCATAGGGTTTATGTTTCAAAAATTTAAAAATAAGAATTTTAATTTTTTTTAAAAGGAGTGCTTTTGACAATTTTATAAAATTAATATGTAAACTTAGTATCGAGAAGACTCCTATTTAGAAAAAATAAGTTTTTTAAATATCTTACAAAAATGCCAATTTTTTAAAAATATTTGCAAAAATACGATAATGTAACTTGTGCAACTATATTTACAACGGAGACAAATACAACTTGTAAAAGTTTTATAAGTTAAATCAAATGCAACATAACCAAAAGCAACATCAACACCCAAAATTAACTTCATTTATTTTTCAGAAAAACTTAAAAGTTATTATACACCCTATTTTTGCAAATATTATCAAAAGATAGTAAAAAAGATAAAAACTTAAAAAAAAAAAATTATTAATTTCCCTATAATTATTTAAGAAAACAATAATTGAGTAACTTAATGTCAAATACATAAAATAGTACGGACATGTGATACTATTAAAATAATTATTTCACTTTACTTTTTTATACATGCGTGAACTTCTGAAGTATATGTGGTGGTTAATTTTTTATTTTTTATTTCAGGTGCAAGATTTACTCTAGTTTTGAGCAACAAATTGTTATTTACGTCGACGTAGAGGAGTTTCCGGATTGGATTATTCAATCAAGTGTACAAGGGTCAGTTGTCGAAGACGAGACGGTAGAGATTTCATCGTCTGTGAATTTGCAACCAAACTTGTCACAAAATTACTATGAACCTGATTATTCTGTTATGACTTCCGCAAGTAATATATTTGGACCAGGTATAGTAATAGTACCAAGATCAATCTTTACAGTCACAGATGCTGATCATACAATTAAATTTACATCAAAAGCAAGTAAACATTGGATTCATCTACTGTACAAAAACGAGGATGACAACACCACTGTCAATGTTGAAGATGAACGAAACACCCTGTCGGCCAGTGATTTGGAAGTAGAAGATGGAGGCACCCTTCAAAACGCTTGAAGCTTTTGGAATTGTGAAACTTTCCTAGATATTGCTTGTTTATTTATTGATGGAAGAAAGAAGAGGTTTTTTATCTATACTATCTGCAAGGTTTTACTTCAGGCAGTCATTACATCGAGGAAGAATAATTGCACGTAACAACTCTCCCGATGAGCTAGAAAATATAGTATATTGGGGTTGATTCTCTTCTTTCAATCTTGGCAGCTCTACCATGAACTTGATTATTCTGTTATGACTTCCGCAAGTAATGTATTCCGGAGCAACGATTACACAAGTGACACTATAGTAATAGTACCAAGATCAATCTTTACGGTCACAGATGCTGATCATACAATTAAATTTACATCAACTGCATATGATTATACAGAACCTGTGACCGATTGTACTTCATATCCACGCAGACATTGGATTCATCTACTGTACAAAAACGAGGATGACAGCACCACTGTCAATGTTGAAGATGGACGAAACAACCCCTACTACGCCAGTGATTCGGAAGTAGAAGAAGAAGGGCACCCTTCAAAACGCTTGAAGCTTGCATAAAGCCGAGCGGTGTATAGAATTCTTAGTGCTTGTTAGTAAATTTGACAATCTCTGGATAGTTTCGTAGGGAAAAGTACAGTATCTCAAACGTTCTTTTAAGATGACAAGGTAAATTCAAGAAATAGCCAAGTGATTGGTGGTTGACTCGAGTGGCGGCACATCGAGTGTTAAATAAATTGATTATTACGTGCTAGTCATGGCACCCTGAAATCTGCTACTTTGGGTTAAAAACCTTTGAGTAAAGTGTTACTAGCAGACTGAAAATGAAAACAAGCAAGGCCCCGTTAATTCCATTTGAGTATCCCCTGTTTTTCACCTGCAAATAGGGGCACAGACTCGTGTTACCTCTTAGAAAAGGAACATGTTTATCACAACAAGTGTCTCATCATATAAGAATTTATCAAGGCTTCTGTCTGCCATGCCATGTATTCGAATGCCTCTGATCATTTCTTCCAGCATTCCAGTAGACGGATGATATTATTTACGAGCCTAAGTTCGATCTCAATCTCTGCTTTTACTCTGCTTGAAGTTATAGCAGGTTTCTTTTCTGTAACCACATCTCCATCATGTATATGCTCTTGTTCAAGCAATAACTAAGTACTGTTCCCTCATTACCAATTAGTCAATTACTAATCACTAATTACTGTTCTATCAGCTCTTCCGTATGGGGTTCGATAGTATTCCTTTCACGTACAATTAGTACCATTAAGAATGATCATATCCTTTATTGTCGTAGTCTTCTTTTCTTCACCACTAGCAACAGCCTCTCTCCCATTTCAATTTTTTTTATTGCCCAGTTGAGTTCTAGCCCACGCATCCATACACAGATTGTTCTTCTATCCTGGGGACGACATGATCGTTCTTTATTCAAATTCAAACAGAGCCGCGAAATTTCTCAAACACAACGCCATCCGTGATTCATCCCTAAAAACTCCTGGTTTTATTTTCAGACTTTAATAATAAAATATTTTGTGGAAAAATTTACTTTCTTTGGAAATTGTTTTATAATTTTTTTCAAATAGTTTTCCAACATAAATTTCCAAAAATTTTAAGACTTTTCGGAATTTTATGATGTTATACCTGTTTGTCATGGTTATTGGCATGTTTACCCGAACATTGTTGCATGCTTCCTAGTTGTTTACTTCAATAGTAGCACTTATTTTAGACGCTTTAAATATTTTATTTAGTGAACAACCTTGTAATCTGGTATTAGCTTGTGAATTAGAATTTCGGATAACATATAAATTTATGTGCATTTTAGTGAATGGGTTGTCCGATATTGCGTAGCCTTATTGTGTGAGGAGTAAGACAACCAAAAAATTTTGGGATGCCTTATTTATTTATTTTTGTCATGGATTTCAGTGGAACTTATAAATTTTCGATAAACCAGTATTTAAAGTTTTTTTTTACAGATACGAAATCGGTATGCTCACAATCTTTTTAACTCACAAAAGTTGCACAAGGAATTATTTTGCAAGGAATATATATCTTTAGACATGGCACAACCACCTAGAAATGGCGTTCATAAGTTTCTATGTCATAAAGACAAAAAACTAGTATATATTGGGAATGAGTGCCATATAAGACATCAAGCTTCATCTCAATCCAATACTTTAGATGAACCTTTTGTGGCTATGATTACGGAAATCAACTCGGTGGAAGGAACAGATAGATGGTGGATGGTGGGTAGACACGGGCGCTTCGTATCATGTCTATGATTGTAAGATGTTTAAAATATACAAGTCTGTCCAAGATAAGAAAGTTCTGCTAGGAGACGTCTTACACACTCCAGAGATGCGAAAGAATTTGATGTTTAGGGTTTTTCTTAACGAAAGAGGGTTCCCTAGGTTCAGATTTGTACACCATTACTAAGAATGATATTTTTGTGAGAAAATGTTATGTTGTAGGTGGAATGTTTATGTTGAACGCTGAAGTTATTAAAGTTTCTAGTTCTAGTTACATGTTGACTCATTTCAATACTTGGCAAGCATAATTAATATGAGTAATTTAGGATTAATTCCTAAGTTGTCTCTCTCAAATTTAGATAAATGTGAATGTTGTAGTCACAGAACCATTAGATCTAATTCATTCTAGGATATGTGAATTATATGAAGTTTTAACTCGAATTGCATATTCAAGTACTCAAAAACGACTAAGGAATGGATGAGTTGTGGTGATACAAAGTTAGTCCCTTATAAGTGGAAAATGAAAATTAGAACCTTAAATCCCACATTGAAAGGAAAAAGAGCCTTTCAAGGCATTATATAGCAAGACACTTATGTAGTGTCCAAGTGTGTTAACAATGTGTTGCTCCATCTCCTACGTGCGCGCAAGGGGGCAAATCATGGAATTTTGAAAAAAAAATCATGGCTTCGGAAGCCTTCGAGCTTTTCATGTATGAGACCTGATTATCTTTTTCACTGCCATCTGTTTAATCCTCAGAAACCATGTGTTTTCCGCAATTGTTACACACACACCTTCGGAAGCCTTCGAGATTTTCACGTATGCGACCTGATTATCTATACATAACTTCAGTGCCATCTGTTTAATCCTTGGAAACCGTGTGTTTTCCACAATTTTTACACACACACACACACCTGTTTCTCTATTGTTAACCAACCAGAAAAGTCTCCTCATTATCCAACTTAGAATTACCCCAATTTGTTCGTTCATGATTAGAAGTAAGCTAAAAGACTATAAGGTAGAATGACTAAAATTTTAAATTGATTAATTTGGATAGTAATACTCGAATCATTTTATGATAATTTATAATTATCAAGGAACCCTCCATCACTTTATTTTATTGTCAATTTGTAAAGTTTTAGAATCTCGTCGTACGTTATATATATAAACATTTACATATGAAGTAGCTCAAGGAAGTTGAATAGTAATAATATAGTTCCATCTTATCCGAGGAAGTCATGTCTAATTTGTGCGAGTCCAGCATTGAAGCAAGAAACACATTTTCCAATAGATAAATAGTTCCGACACTGTACCATCCCAAACACATCAGTAAATTAAGATGTTGAATGGTGTGCATTTGATAGCTGTTTTCTCATGTCTCCAAATGTCTTACTAAAATTGCTTAAGAAAATCAACAAGTCGTTGGTTGTGTTGGTATTACTGGACTGTCGAAGTGACTATTCTACTAGGGGGTCCGATCGAACTCCTTGCATGATCATTATTATAATAACAAAAATACTGCAGATCAGGATCATCCTCCTTTTTTCTTAAAGAGAAAAGATGATTCCCGGCTCTTTAGTCTATATTATTTGTAGGTTGCACGTTGTAGTATAATCATAGACTAATTGAGTAGCGTATACTTTTTTTGTTGCACATAAGTTGCTGATATATGACTAGGTTCTGTGTTTGGACTTTGATGGTATTTAAAATAAATACCCTTGCCTTCAGCTTACGGAAACCGAAGGAATTTAACATTCCCTACGGTATTTTTGATCGTAAGAACTTCAATGCCACTAGCCAAGCTCCTGGACATGTGTCAATCATGCATGGACCAGTCATTTCCCTTAGGCTTGAGTCACCACGCCGCCTGTCCCTATAAACCATCCGAATCACCTACTCTACTAGGACTAGGCAAACTGAACAGCTGCTTAGGATGGATCCTCATCACCTAGTCTAGGAGGGGTAGACTGCCAGGCAGCGGAGGGGGGAGAACCTATTAAAAAGAAAGGAGAGAGAAGTTTAGGGGAGAGGTCAATTTAAACCCTCTAATATACAGAAACCTTCAACCAATCTTCTGATGCTCGCTACGGATTGTCTTTAGAATCCCTACGACCATCAGACTTAATTAAAGATCTTGTTTGTACATTTAGTACTGTGATTTTAACTACCTTGTTCCATTATTTGTAGTACTGTGATTTAAATTAGCATTTTAGATTTTGTAGCTAATGTACTAAGTTTGTAAGATAAAGTGGTTCGTCCTAATATCTTTCAAAGAGTATATAAAATTAGCAAGGGACAAGACAAGGGCCGGAAATAAATTAAAAAGACATTTTTGCAAGAAAAAACTACAAAAAAGTAATAATTTTGAAATAAATTACAACAACATTCATGCAGGGATATTAATAATTTAAGAAAAAACAACAGTTTTTTGTAATATAATGACAAAAGAATTATACTATTTTTATTAATAAAAGATTTTCTTTTTTGATAGAACATAATAGTACCAAGGTATCAATGTATCGAATTTCGGCGTCACTAAATAATTAAATTATTTGTTGGTTTAACTTCAAACTCGGGTTCGATTTTCTGCAACTACATAATGAAACAAGATTTATCAATTTGATTTCGTTTTTTGGTTTCACGCCAATCTCGGATTCGATTCACAAGAACTACATAAATTAATAATATACTTTAGTATTAATTTTAGGTTCATTTATCTATAACTACATGTTGAAATAATATTTATTAATTTAATACTCCCTCCGTTCCTTTTTGTTAGTCGTTTTCAAAGTTTTTACACAAACCAAGAATTGGCAGTTAAACATTCTAATGTAATTAATAAGGTCATGCTTTTACTTTTATATCCTTGGAAGCTAAAAGGAGAAGAGCAATGAACTATTTAATGCAGGACATTCTGGGAAGGTTTTTAAAAAGTTGGCAGTTAATAAGCTTTGAAAGTTTGGAACGACAATCAAAAGGGAATATTAATCAAAACTTAAAACGAATATTAAACGGGAACGGAGGGAGTAATTAATTTTAAATATCATCTACATGAATAAATAATATTTACTTATTATTAATTCATTATTCTTGATTAAGATAGTACGTGTGATGTTCACAAACCCGATATTCATGCAAGATTTACAACGTAAGTTGATAAAAATTGAAACTATTATATATATATAGGTTAATGATCAAATAAAACCCAATCTTAAAATAAAAACTAGAAACTAATGCCACATATTATTTAAGTGTTATAAGATCTGGACCACATATTTAAGTATTTTATATTTCATTTATATACATAACCCCCTATTTCACAGTACTCACTCAGTCCTTCACCCACCACCACTATCCTATTTCCCGAATATATAAATAATTTTGATCATTCTGTATTTCCGGAAGCTACCTCATCACTCTAAATATTATCATTTCTGTCTTTACATCTCTCCCTACCCTCTCTCTCTTTAACTTTTTCATAATCTCTCATCTCTCACTTCGATTCACAACACCAAAACATTGGATTCACATCATCATATCGATAATCATAACAACTCCGATGATAGTGACCACATCGTCAATAGCAAGTTATGAGATCGATAATTTTTATCAATCTTTGAAAAAAAGACATGGTTAGTATGTATATGTCTCTAATGTAATATTTGGTGATTTCTGTGATACAAGTTAGTGATTTTTGTGATACAAACCAGTTATTCATGTCATACAAATTAGTGATTGAGGTATAAATTTGTTATTTATGTTCATATTTCAGTAATTTTTATTGTACATAGTGGTTGTGTTTTTCTTGGTGTAAATTGAATTTATAGAATAAAAAGATATATAGATTGAAGAGGAAGAAATAAAAAGTCGCCGGAATCAATGGTGATTGAAGGTTAGTGGTCGGAATTAATGATGGTGAGAGGTGTTGGCCGGAATAAATCGTGGCAGAGGAGGCCGGAATAAATCATGGGCAGAGGAGGTGATTGAAATTAATTGTGATCAGGTCACGATGATACATAATGTATGTAGTTGGTTTTTAGTTTTCTAATTGGGTTTCTATTAGAGTAGGAATGTTAACATCAAATATTTATCTATTTTTATTTTATAATATTTTATCAAATATTAAGTATATTTATCAAATATTAAGTATATTTATCAAATATTTATCAAATATATTTATCAAATATTTATCAAATATCAAATATATTAAATATATATAATATTTATCAAATATATTATTTTTATTCATAAGTATAATATGATTACATCTTTCTTATCAATATAAAAATTTGTCAAGGAGTTGTGTAATTTCACAATAATTGAATTTAATTGATATAATGAATGCTCACATTCAAATCCATTTTGCCTAATAACATGTAATCTTTTAATAAAATACATCATTATTAAACCGTCATATCTATACTATATTATTAAAGACGAAACATTAAAAGTTTTAGTCGGTCGGTCGGTATTTGAGCCGGTTCTATCTATAATTTGAGTCGGGCCTATATATAATCAATTTATTTATGACCAATTGTTTGTTTCCGCTAAAATACATTACCAATTTTATCTATTTTTCTAACTAAAACAACTTATCTTCTAAAAATAAAATAGGTAACATATATATAAAATGGTAATATTATTACATATTTATGTATGTTTTACATTTTCTAACTAAAACAACTTATGTTCTAAACATAACACATGCAAAATAAATATGTAATGGTAATTTTGTTATATATAATTATTAATAAATAAACACTTACCCTTTTCAGCTAAACACATAACCTTTTTTATTTTTTCTAACTTAAACAAATATTTTTTCTAAAAGTAACACGAGCAACTTATATATATATATATAGAAAGGTAATATAATTTTCTATTTTCTAATTTAAACAACTAATTTTCTAAAAGTAACACGAACAACATATCTATACTATCAATCAATACTATTATATAATAGACGAAACATTAAAAGTTTGGTTGGTCGGTATGGTACGTTTTGATTTTACTTAATTGCCCTTATTTAACTGTACTTCGTGTTTTTACTTAATTAACCTTACTTATTTATAAAAATATATTATTAAATAATAATATTATCTATTTATAACCAAATACTTTTTTTACCTAAAATATATTATTTTTCTATTTTTTCTAACAAATTCCCCTACTTTTTCAAATATATCACGGACAATTACCTTTTTTAACTAAAACATGTTAGTTTTTCTATTTTTCCTTACTAAAACCCCTCATTTTCCAAAAATATCACGGACAAACATTTAGTTATTTATTTTTAAACCTATTTTAATATTATAATTATTTTTTAAAAGTTTACCTATTTTAACATGTATACTTATTTTTCTTAACAAATGCAATTACTAAAAATATTAAAATATAAATAATCAAATAACTATTTATAACCAATTACCTTTTCAGCTAAAACATATTGTATATTTTTTCTAACAAAGTCCCTCCTTTTCTAAATATATCACGGGAAATTGAATTTTACAATTTATTTTTTCTATTTTTCTCACTAAAATCTATTATTTTTCCAAAAATATCACAGGAAACCCTTTACTTATTTATTTTAAAACGTATTTAAATACTTTTAATTATTAAATTTTAAAACCTAGTTTTCCAAAAATATCACGGGCGTTTACCTTTTTAAACTAAATATATGTTACATTTTTTATTTTTTCTTACTAAAACCCCTCATTTCCAAAAATATAACGGGCAAACCCATACTTATTTATTTTAAGATCTGTTTTAATATTTTTAATTAATTAAAAGTGTTTAGCTATTTTAACATGTCTACTTATTTTTTGCACAATTATAATTAAAAAAATATTTAAAAAATAATAATAAAATAACAATTAACAATCCGTGCATCGCACGGGTTTTAAGCTAGTAATTATATGTGTAGTATTGTAAAAGAATAAATTATTCACACCTAAAATAAAAAATTATATTGACATTTAAAATCTTTTGTTAAAAAATATTACTAATTTTAATAGTTAAAAATTAATACCTTAATCTTATATACTTAAAACAAAGTGTCATGAGAAGGATTTTGGAGAAGAAAGTGAAGAGTTTAATACAGTTCAGGCTCATGTGAAGTCCAACTAAATGCCGGAGTGTCTAAATTTATAAGGGTCCTGGTCCCTGACAATCGTCAGGGACCAGTTAAACGACAATTCATTTCGTAGTAACATACAATGACTCCTTCCTCAGCAGGGTACTCAGCATCGCCACACAAAGGATCTAGTTGAATCACCCCCCATTTTTTACAGCAAATACGAACAATATCCAATGATTTTCATTAACACAAGTGGGGAAAAAGATGAAATCAACCTTGTTAATAGTCGGACCTACACCACAAGTGGCCTAGTGAAGATAAAAGTTAGTCAATCTCTGTGTTTCACGCTGATACTCCATCTTCCGGGCCAAGGTCATGAATAAGGGATCCATGAAGTAGTAAGTAGGCTTTCGCTCGAACACATTCCCCATCGCAATCTTTTCCTCACGATCACGAAGTAAAGTCTGCAACAACATTAGAACATTATCAAAGCTCACTGTATGAATACATACAACATAACTGAAATGTGAGAAGAAAGGATCGTGTCATACCATGTATACGGGGTGCCAAAGACAGCATTGCCTTCGCAGATAAATGAAAGCTCTTGTGGATGATTCCCTCCTTCATGTTGACCTCCTCATCAGAACCCCAGCCCCAGATGGACTTGATATCTTCTTTCTTTGACTCGCTAAGAGGCTTATTGATCTGCCATTTCCTATCTCGTAGACGGCGTACATCAAGCTTCTCCAGCCTCGAAGAAGATGACTTAGATGCAAGGGTAGGTGTCTGTTGCGTAAAATATAGATGTGCAAGTGTACACAATCGCAAACAAGTAATATAGTAATAAATACCAGATTTCGTTCCTCAAGGACTGCAAATTTGTATTAATCGCAAGTAAAATCTCACAATTCAGTTATCGAACACAAGATTTGATTGATGGTTTTATATCTAAACTAATTAATTAACTAACTAATATTATAATAGCAAAGAGATTCTTACGAGATTCAGATATGAGAAGATAAGTCAGGATAATTACTTCCCCCTAACACATGAAAATCGGTAAAAGAGTCGCGTAGCACTATAACAATTCCACAGTTCACAAGCTAGAATTCAATGGTCATAGGTTTCTCTCGAAATCACTATGGTACAATTCCTACCAAGTAAACTAACATATGTCTATGCCAAATTTACTCCTCAGAATACAATTAAACACCAATTCACAAAGCTATGCATGGTCACAATATATGTCTATACCGTAACAATATTATAATCAGAAGATATAAGCATGCACCATTCAAGTTTTATGTCAATTAACTATAACTCTTTCGATATTATAATTAACTCATTAACCCACTAAAGTTGATCGGACAATAGCAAGTATTAGCATGAAAAACACTTGAATGAATAAACCGTAGAACCGCATACAGTACTCTTTAACAAAACACCAATAATCCCATGCTAGGGTTCCATAAAAATCCCAATTTTATACAATTAGTTCATAATTAAGATCTCAAAACAATCCCAAGATAACCAACACATATTCATAAGAAGAGATATAAAAAGATTAAAGAAAACAAAGCCAATTGAATGTCTTCAATGGCTGAATCCTTTTTCGTTGATGGCTTATCCTCCTCCCTTGTGCGGCTTCTTCTATCTTCAAATCTCTCTCTCTGTATTAGGTCTCATCTGTATCTAATAAATCTCTAATCTAAGTATTTTTAATTATTTAATACAATACAAAGAGTTTCCCAATCAGAATTGAATTCCAATAATAGAAATTTGTAGCTGACCGTTGGGCTCTGTTTCTGGACTGACTCGGATTTATTTTAATATCAAGGCCACTTCTGAATTAAATCTCTTCTCATAAGCTTTCCCTGGGGTGTTAAATCGTCTGAATCGGACTTATAGAACTCCAGTTATGGCCCAAACAGTGTGAACTGCGCAAGTGGGTCATAAAAATCCGAATTTTAATCAAATTAATCTCCAACTCTTGTCATTTAAGCTCCAAGCCTTCCTTTATTAAAACTCCTTCATACCTACAATAAAACATTATAATTTATTAAATAAAAATCCAAATCAACACAAAATAACTTAAATATAGGGACAATATTATGATAAAGCTCACACTTATCACATCCCCACACTTAGCATTTTGCACGTCCTCGGGCAAAGAAGAAAGAAAAGACTAATTCCTAACTAACTAATACCACTTCCGTAGGTGATCACGGTTGCATTTGGCATATGCAACAAGCCCTTTAAACCCATAGGCAGCCCTAGTGGACGAGTAAGGTCTCGTGAGGGTTTGTAGTAAATCTATCCACAAAATCTTATTTGGGTTGACTGCCAAGTCTCAAACATGAAATATATCATAGCACACCACACATGCAAAATTAACCATGCAATAACTCTTAGATGTCATATAATGCAATTCCTCAACTTTACACACCAACACAACTATTCAAGTACGCGCACATAGTCTGAAAGACTAAAATATGTCATGAATAACATCAAAGTCTCAATCAATAAGATAATAGCATGCTTTAGATGGAAAGATAACCTCACAAACACTCAAAGCACACAAGTGTTTAGGTGTAACTGTATCACTCAAATTCAATCAAATGCACATGTGCTACCATAAGCTTGCTTGTCCACCAAAATCTCTAGACTTCGTGTTCGTATAAATCAAAAGGTCTTTGTCAAGGGTTGTAATGAGGCTTAGGTGAGGGGTAGGAAAATGAAAAGGCCGCAGTTGGCTAAACTTGACAACTAATAGAGCATAATGTTCATATACACTTGAAGCACTCAACATGAAACTAACCTTGAGATATCATCCTACATACAATGTAAACTCATAACTTTCATATTGTAAGAACCATCGAACATACACTCTCTTTTCTTTCTTTTTCCATAGAGAGATTTTTTTTTTCACTTCTTTTTTTCTTTATTATTTTTCTTTTCTCTCTCTATTTTTTTTTTCTTCCTTTTTTGTTGACCTTTGTGAATCTGTTTGAAATGTCACCGACAAGAAGTAGCCAAACCAATTCAAATCCCACGAAAATTCACACATTAACAAAGATATCCCCACACTCAATATTTTACCAATCTCAAGTATATATCACAATGCTCTACTAGTCAATCAAGACAAGAACAAATTAATAAGCTCAAGATTGTGATGGTGATATACGAAGAAAAAGGATATAGGCTCAAGGGGCACTAGTACAAAAATGACTTTTAGCGTCGGTCAAAAAGGCCTTTGGCGTCGGTTTTTTGGCGTAGTATATGTAGAGGACGCTATAGGTCTAGGTCTTTAGCGTCGGCTAAATAGGCGACGCATTTTCGTTACTTACAGCGTCGGTTGCTTAAACGAGCGACACTATTGTACTACTTGTGGCGTTGGTTGCTTCAAAAACCGACACATATTGTATTACTTCTGGCGTCAGTTGCTTAAAAAACTGACACATATTGTCCTACTTCTGGCGTCGGTCAATTAAAAGACTGACACATAAAGTCATCTTATAAGTGTCGGCATTTCCTAGAACCGACGCCTAAAGTCAATTTTTTTTTAAAAAAAATAATTTTAAAATTGCTATTTCAGAAACCTTATTAACCTCACAGCAACAAATACTACATTACAATATGCAATAGAATTGACCAAACCCAATCTTATTAATAATAAAAAAAATTACATAACCATTCTATTTTGTACATCAATTTAATCACACCAGTGCAATTGAACACCAATATTAAAAGTAGTGTTCCTGTGTGTTGCAAACACTTCTAATAATATAACATCAGGGCAGTTCTATCTAATCATTCACCCAAAATAAGTGACTATTGAACACCTATTGTTCTCCTAAGAAGGCACCACAAGAATCAGCAACAAAACCCAGAGGCAAACCAAAAAGATAACCACCACCTTGCTGCGGGAAAAAATAAAAATACGTTAATCATAATAGTTAAGAAAAGGGAGATCTAACTCTTTTATCCCCTTATACGATGTATTATTGTAGAAAAGGGCATATGAAGTTGCAAACACTAATAAAACATAACATGAAAATTACAGAGTAAAATGGAAAAGAACGCACCTCATGTATCTATCTCAACACTAAAACTTCTTTAAAACTAGCAAGGATAAACAAGAGAAACTATTTACTAGTTACTCCATCCAAGACTTTACATTATTCTGGTTATTTATTTATTTTTAGAAAGGTGCTTGTCGTAGACTCTTCCGCTGATAACTAACTACTAGTTTTGCCAAATTTTTTGATATACATAAATCATATTCTAATTATTACTTTTCGCAAACTATATTATCACTCCCGTAAAAATGGTTAATTAAGTAGTTGACTATTTTGTCTCCCATGTCGCCATGTACAATGAATGGCAATGATAACAAAATAACAAGATAGAGAGCAAAGCAGAATTTAAGATAAAATGAATAGGTTGAACAACAAAAAATTTACCTTAACAGTAAGTACTGATGCTGGTACCGCTAAAACTGTTCGAATGTATGCAACTGTCCTGCAAGTTCATAAACAACTAAGCTACATTTACTCCCTCTGTTCATAATATTCTTTGATAAATCATTTGCCAAAATTTGTTTGCTATCATTTAAGCTCATTGGAGAGAAACAAGTATATAAATGTCCTAAAGAAAAAGGTACAGATGATAGAACAGGGTCTTTAGTTTACTTGCCTCGGATCCCTCCAAACATTGTGAAATTCAAATATGTAGCACCCAGTAGTCCAGCAACATCCACTGCATTGCAAATCTGAGGGGATAACAGACTACTTACAATATCAAAATACTAACTATAGTAACTTGTTTTTATAAAACCTAGTAGGATACACATGTTTAATATGAAATTACTTCAAAAGCACAATCCCAACTAAACCATCAATATCATCTTTAATAATCTCAAAAAGAAAGCAGTAAGCCTATTATTATCTACATCTACATGTATAGGCCTACATCTACATCTACATGTATAGGACTAGAAATTTAACTTGGATAAAAAGAGAATGTTTCCTTATTATTATCTCGATTCTTAACAAACTACTAACCATACATAGCTACAAGTGAAGCCTATTGTCATTCTACTACACAACTGACGGCTATCGCTTCTCTATTAAACACAAAAGACTATTTAACTGCTAATCTGCTTATGATCAGACTAGTATAATAACAAAGCTAACCACCAGATGATATAGAAACGAATTAAGGATCTTCAACAAACTAAAGCACAGACTAATATAGTAATGCACCAAACTCAAATAATTATGCATTGCATTGTCTAATAATAATATCAGAGCAGCAACTAATTTTTGCTTAATACAAACAATGAAGATAAAAAATTAAAGAAAATGTTCAAGAAAATTACTGCTCTCCATTGGCAAACATGATGTCAAAGGCAAAGACACAAATGTCAACTGCATAAAGAAAATCATACAAGGATCCAGCTCAACCACAATAACAACTATAACTGATTATCCACATGAACAATAAAATTACAAAACCATCTGCAGTACTGAAGACACCAAACTATTAGTAAAAAATAGTAACAATGGATGAAACTTATCACCCCCAAACAAAATAAAATAACAAACCCAGAGAGTTTGAATCTAGGTTTTGCCATAACCTCAACTAAATAAGTAATTTGCAAGTCCACATATTGCAGTGAAGAAGAGTGTTTTGCTAAGTAATGACTGTGGGTGCTAATACATCAGACCCTAGTTTCACTTTGAACTTTTTCTATAAACTGTATCAGAGTAAAAAAAATGGTATTCCTTTGAACATTATCTTGATAGATTCTTCTCAATTGAAACATTAATTGGATCTTAAAACTTGATCTATTTTACCAACATTCTTCAGATGCATAACTGTGACATCCTTATACTTTGTCAAACTTCCCTACAACTTATCAGACCTGTAAAAGCTGCACTTTTTCATATTTCCTACAACTAATGTGTATTTTTAACATTCCCGGAGCTATATAAGTATATATTGACATGCATTGTAACCTTCAGAGAAGGGAGCGACTCTAAATTATTACAAGGAGACCCAAACTCAATCTACTTAAGTCAAGCTTAAGTTCAGGAAATGTGAATTTTTATAAATAACTGTTTTGACAGTCTCTCTTTTCCATTCCAAGTAAGTTTACCGGACCAAGACTCGCTACTGACAAAGGTATTATAAATTCAAATATGTACCAATTACATATACATATGTACATATATATATATATATCCATTATTAGAGAGAGAGAAGAGAGAGAGCGAGGGGGAGAGAGAGAGAGAGAGAGAGAACCAGAATAAAAAATTCCCAATTCAGCAAATTGCAGGAGAGGATGCATGAAAGACTTCACCTTCGTCTATGGTATTACTGGAGCATTCATCTTACGTACAAGTTCATCAGAAGTTGGACTCATCCCTGTATCAGAAATCCACCTATTAGAAAAATCTAAAGTATATCTTCATACTATTTAAGTTTCTAAACTACATCACCACCAACCTAAACTATATCTTCATACTTTTGCTCAGGGTATTAACGCCAGTGGGTATCTAAAATAGATTCATTGTTCTTTATATCATGTTCGCACAATTAAGTTTGGATTTCAATGTACACTTCAAGTATTCAGCAGTCTCTGTTTTTTGGTCTGTGTTCAGTTGTAACTTTAAGATGTATACCTGAGTGGTATGCTGCTCATTGATAAGAGTACATACCCTTTTTCCCTTGCCAATTTCCTAACCTATTCAAGACCAGATTTTCTCAAATTGGTCAGGATTAAATATAATAATTCCTATCTCCTTCCATCTTTAACAATATATAAACTAACATAGAAGGCACATCGAATAAAGAAAACAAAAACAAATTAATCACACAAATATAATTAATAAAGAAATAAATGCATTAGAAAATAAAAGGAGATTAAATCTAGACCTCTATATGACAAAATCTCTTGATGATCTTGTGAATAAAATTGGTAACTTACTAACTTGAACCCAAATGAACCCAAGTGATACCAGTGAAATGATTTTAAAACCCTTAAATAAACCTTCAATTCAAAACCCCAAAATTAACCTTCAACTTCGAATTAACGTACCTTCAGTTTTATATTCAGCACAAAGATATAAGATGGATTGTTCGATGAAGAATCGTATATGGAATTTGTTTGATTAAATCTCTTATTTGATATGATAGAATCGCCTATTTGCTCCATACATAACATCGCCAGAGCAAGTAGAGAGCAATAGCAGAGGATAACAGCTAGAGATGAACAGAATTACTTGCTGGATTATATATTTATACAAACAGCAAGATGAAGGTCTGAACAGGGGAGATTTGAAGGATGGTTGAGAGTTGTCGATGAGGAAGAGCGGAGTCCAATTGAAGAATTATCGAACTCACATATCTGTGTAATGCTGAGTTCTAACATTAAAAACTAAGTTCTAAAAAGATACTATATACTTGTTAATATTAAAAATATTCTAAAATTTCCAAAATTTTAAATCAATCAAAGTGTAAGTTTGTTATTATAAATTTTTTTATAATAATTATAATTCAAATAATTCTATCATAAATAATGTGTAAATGTATTAGGTAAGAATCAATGTATGTTATTTATTTGTGTAACGAAAATATTAAAATATAATTTTAATATTTTTGTCTTAAAAATCTTTAATAGTAGAGAAAACTAAATATACAATATATAGTTTTAATTTTAAAATATAAGTTGAATTTTTATTTTTGAGAAAAATAAATATTGATGATAATAAAATAAAAATTATTAATGAAATTTTATAGTATAATATATGGTTCTTGACTGTTCTCTATTATCTGGAACAATGTCGATTTCATCACGAATTCTGGCTCAAGATATTAATATTTGGAATTATTTTTTTAATATTGCTCAGCTTTTAGAAAAGGTGTTGTGTCAAAAACATATTACTTTTTTTATAATTTTTTTTATTTGTGCACGTTTTGATGTAAAATATAAAAAATTAATGATTTTGGTAAAGTTTAATTTTGGTAAAATTAACAGCTATTTCCCGTAAAAGTTGAAAAGCAATTATGTTTCAAAATCATAGGAGGCCTACTTTCTATAAAAATAATTTTTAGGCCAAAAACGATTTTCAGAAAAATTGCTTTTAAAATTATCAAACAATTTTTGGCTGCTTTTCAGCAAAATATTGTTATTGTTATCTTCAACGGTAATGTCAAACGAACCCTTAAAAAAAACTATTGCGTATTATTTATATATGTAATAAAAATATTAAAATATATTTTAAAAAATATTGTTTTATTTATGTACAAATTTTATGTGTATAACACAATGCAATCTAGCATTTTTTTCTTAATACCAATTTTATTTGTATATAAATTTAATTTAAATTTTTTAAAAAACCATTATTAAAGAGGGCACTTGAATTATTCATTATACTTAACAAATAAAAAAAATAAATATAAATATCTATACTATTATATTAAAGACGAAACATTAAAAGTTTTTGTAGTCCGTTGGTAGTCGGTTTGTAGTCTGGTCCTCCATAGTTTGGTAATCAAATCTCTAACCGTTAGATCTTTTAAATTAAATTAATGAGAGCCATTGGATATAATACTAAATATTTTTTGGTATGTTGTGATTTTACTTAATTGCCCCCCTTACTTATTTATAAAAAATATTATTAAATAATAATATTACCTATTTATAACCAATTACCTTTTATACCTAAAATATATTTCTTTTTTTATTTCTTCTGAAAAATCCCTTACTTTTTCAAAAATATTACGGACAGTTACCTTTTTTAACTAAAACATGTAAGTTTTTTATTTTTGCTTACTAAAACCTCTCTTTTTCCAAAAATATTACAGACAGTTTCATTTATTAAAATAAAATAATAATATAATAATTATTCTTTTTTATATTTTCTAACTAAAATTTTTACTTTTCTATTTTTTCTAACTAAAACCTCTCATTTTCCAAAAATATCACGGGCAGTTCTTTTTAATGAAATAAAATAATAATATTTATAATTACTAATAACTAACCGATTAGCTTTTTTTTCCCAAAGCGTATATTCTTTTTTATATTTTCTAACTAAAATTTTTCCTAAGTAAAATCTCACATTTTTCAAAAATATCACATGCAATTTCATTTAGTAACATAAAATAGTAATATTATAAATACTAATAATTAACCGATTAACTTTGTTAGCCACAGTGTATATTCTTTTTTATATTTTTAACTAAAATTTCTCCTTTTCTAAAATTATCGCAGACGATGTCTATCTATACTATACTATATTATATAATAGCCAAAATATTGAAAGTTTTGATTTCAATTTTCGGTAATTTATTATATTTAATCTATCTGTATGTACTATATTATATAATAGCCGAAACATTGAAAGTTTTGATTTTCGAGTTTCTCACATATATAACATAACTACAAACTCTTTTAATTATATTTTACTTAGAATTCAAAAACACGACCATTTTTTAGAAAATATTTATATTTATATGTATTACAACAAAATATATTGATAATTTTGATGGTTATCTTTACTAACATGCTTACTAAGCTAATAAACTATTATAAAATCTATAAAAAAAATTTAGATTTAAAGTATTAAAGTAGTACTTTTAATTCTTTTTAAAAAGATAGCATTTTCAGAAGTATTAAAATCTCAAAAAATTTAAAATTAAATTTCAAAATTAATATTAAAGTCGTTCGTGCGTTGCACGGGTTATATGCTTGTAATAGTAAATGTCAGACTAAGAAAATTGAATTAAAAATATTGGTAGGTGCTCCAAGGTATTAAGCCTCATGTTTGATCTTTAATAGATTTTGAAATCAATTCCATTCATACCACCAAACTCTAGCAAAGTTGGTCATGAGCCTCTAATAGAGATGCTCTCTCATGCAGATCATGGGTTCAAAACCAGCAGGATGCAATTTAGCTCATTTTTTAGATTTATTAAATTATCTAGCTACAGCGTCGGTTAAAGCTCCACTAACGCTAAAAGCACGATCTATAGCGTCGGTCCTCATTTTTTTGTGTTTTTCAATTTTTTAACTATCCTAAAAAAAATCTTACAAATTAAAAATTAAAAAAAAACTAATTTTTTTTAAAGTTTTTTTTATATTGGAAACCCCTCCCCACATTTAAGCGGTTCATTGTCCCCAATGAATAATATATATACATTAAACTAACAACATCCTAAAAAAAACAAAAATAAAATCAAATAAAAAATATATACAAAGAAAGGTTAGAAATACTCCCCTAGTGTCGCATGAAATGCTTCCAAAAAGATTGTAAAATAATCTCTCACTAAATTTTCAGTGCTGCAATCATGTCATATAAAATGATGTCCATATACTTCCACAGATTGATGTGCAGCTCAGCTGGTTTAGTGTGCCAAATAGAGGTAGGTTAGCCCGTAGGTCATGGATTCAACCCCGTCTGACATCATTTTTAATTATGTGTGCAGCTTGCAATCCCTCTTCGTGATGATATGCTGAATGAATTACAAATCAACCAGCAACACACTGAGAGTGTTGGTGCAGTGGTTGGTGTATTGACTTCTATGCATGAGGACAGGGGTTCAAATCCCCCACCCCCGCAATTTCAAGTAACATTTTTGCAAAAGGCTCTCTCCCAAGCAGATCTAGGCAGCTGACTGGACACCAGGCTGGGCTTGAAGAGTGATATTCATATACTGTGGTGCGCGCGCACGCTAAAATATTAGTGCCATAACAGGGATTTCCGCACCGTAGAAAGTCAAAAGTGCACCAGGGGTAAATGTCCTGTATTTCAAGTTTCAACAGAGAATTTCGCATGGCCAACACAGCTGCCACATGCCCCTCACAAAATTTCTGCTCCTTTTTTTTTTTTTTTAAATCAGCACAGTTGCTCCATAAATTGCCCAACCAACATTTTTTCTCTCTCAATTTTTTTTCACGACTCAATTTTTTTTAAAACATTTCCTCCAAAATTTAAATAAAACACCAAGTGTCCTAAATAAATTATTCTTGCATCTCATAATTTTTTAAACCTTAAACACTTACAACATTCATGGATTGCCTCCCAATAAACGCCTTTCTTTTAAGTCTTTAGCTAGACATGAAACCGATCTTTTCACTTAACAAATTCACACCGTAGTGTAAAATTCCACATTGCATCTTTATACGGCCATTTAATTATCTTTTTCGGGGCCACGTCTTTGATGACAAGTTTCTGCTTTAGTTGCCCCTCAAAAGAACACTTGACATTATCCTCGAGACAAATTCGCATACACCAAGAATAGATTAATATATCGTGAATATTCAAAATTGTCCATCCACTACCTGATTTGTGCTTTTAGAAAACCTCCAAAAATAATTCTTTTTTACCAGGAGCTAAATCTGCTGAGATAATGATGGATGAAGTCGGAGATTTCAACCTTCTTTGTTGCTCAAAAGAACCCATTGCAGTGTCCAAAGGGCACACAATATCACAAAAATTTGGAATACCCCTTCTAATAGCTATCTTGTTCTTTAGTAAAACCTCAGATAAATTTTCTTTCTTGTCCGGAAGTAACTCTGCTGAGATGATGATATAATATATTGGGGATGAGATCGAATAAACTTCTTGAGAATGAGAGGACACCAACTTCAATTCCAAATTAGGTGGTTCTTTTATTGATGCTTCTGGAGGGTTGACTTTTGCAGATAGCACTTCCATTGACTCGAAACAATGCATTGTTTCTACATCTCGTGAATTAACCTCCAACAAAGTTAGATTATCCTTTTCATTATTTTCATGTCTGAAATCTAGAATCATTGGCAACTCCAAAGGATATTCATAAGAATTTTGCTCTAGTTTATCAGAAACTAGAACATCCTCTACCAATATTGTTGAAGAGTCCTCTATATATCCTTCGTAACCAGATGTTGTCTGAGAGACCTCTACATCTTTCTCGCTTTCCGTAAACACACCTTCAGAATGCTCTATCTGAACTTCTTCACAATTTTCAGTACCACTTGGTAGAGAACTTGGCGTTTGATTTCTTAACTCATCAACTAGATCCCCAATTTTTTCCCCTAAGTTCCTCATTGAATCTGATTGAGTTCGGATAACATCTTGATTTTCTATAGCTTTCTTCAACAATGTTTTCAGAGAATTGTATTCATCTTCTTCTTCAGGCTCTTGTTGTTGAGGTTGCTGAAAATATGAATAATCAGCGTTCATAAATGAATTTCCAAGATAAGCTCCTTCATTGCTCCATGAATAATTCGGAGGTTGACTCCATGACTGGTTGCAAGAATTGGAATATGGGTTACTCCAATTTTGATTACCAACAAAGCAAATAGAGTCTGGATTGGAAGGACAGTAGTCATAGGTATGAGCACCGCAACAAAAAACACACGAAACATTGTCAGCTTGGCTTCGTGGTGGACTTGATGGTTGCCACATAGGTTGATTCATTCCCATGCTCAAATTCTTCACCATCTGTGACACGGAACACAATCTAGCCTGCAAGGAAATAAATTATTGATCTCGTGCAGCACACTCTTCCTCATAGACAACACCCATTGCTTGTGGTAAATACATAACTCTATGTTGTTAAACCTGACAAACAACTAGAATTATCCACGTAAGCACACAAAAACAAACCAAACTGCAAGATGATTAAATTTGTAATAAATACTATAACAGTCCCCGACAGCGGCGCCAAAAACTTGTTACGTAAAATATAGATGTGCAAGTGTACACAATCGCAAACAAGTAATATAGTAATAAATACCAGATTTCGTTCCTCAAGGACTGCAAATTTGTATTAATCGCAAGTAAAATCTCACAATTCAGTTATCGAACACAAGATTTGATTGATGGTTTTATATCTAAACTAATTAATTAACTAACTAATATTATAATAGCAAAGAGAGTCTTACGAGATTCAGATATGAGAAGATAAGTCAGGATAATTACTTCCCCCTAACACATGAAAATCGGTAAAAGAGTCGCGTAGCACTATAACAATTCCACAGTTCACTAGCTAGAATTCAATGGTCATAGGTTTCTCTCGAAATCACTATGGTACAATTCCTACCAAGTAAACTAACATATGTCTATGCCAAATTTACTCCTCAGAATACAATTAAACACCAATTCACAAAGCTATGCATGGTCACAATATATGTCTATACCGTAACAATATTATAATCAGAAGATATAAGCATGCACCATTCAAGTTTTATGTCAATTAACTATAACTCTTTCGATATTATAATTAACTCATTAACCCACTAAAGTTGATCGGACAATAGCAAGTATTAGCATGAAAAACACTTGAATGAATAAACTGTAGAACCGCATATAGTACTCTTTAACAAAACACCAATAATCTCATGCTAGGGTTCCATAAAAATCCCAACTTTATACAATTAGTTCATAATTAAGATCTCAAAACAATCCCAAGATAACCAACACATATTCATAAGAAGAGATATAAAAAGATTAAAGAAAACAAAGCCAATTGAATGTCTTCAATGGCTGAATCCTTTTCCGTTGATAACTTATCCTCCTCCCTTGTGCGGCTCTTCTATCTTCAAATCTATCTCTCTGTATTAGGTCTCATCTGTATCTAATAAATCTCTAATCTAAGTATTTTTAATTATTTAATACAAATACAAAGAGTTTCCCAATCAGAATTGAATTCCAATAATAGAAATTCGTAGCTGACTGTTGGGCTCTGTTTCTGGACTGACTCGGATTTATTTTAATATCAAGGCCACTTCTGAATTAAATCTCTTCTCATAAGCTTTCCCTGGGCTGTTAAATCGTCTGAATCGGACTTATAGAACTCCAGTTATGGCCCAAACAGTGTGAACTGCGCAAGTGGGTCACAAAAATCCGAATTTTAATCAAATTAATCTCTAACTCTTGTCATTTAAGCTCCAAGCCTTCCTTTATTAAAACTCCTTCATACCTACAATAAAAAATTATAATTTATTAAATAAAAATCCAAATCAACACAAAATAACTTAAATATAGGGACAATATTATGATAAAGCTCACACTTATCAGTGTCTGTGACACATGCTGAGAAGGCTGTGTAATCCCAATGATATCATGTTCAGCAATGGTGGCCAGTGGAGTCTTCTTTGCCTTGTCAGACAAATCAACATTTTCATTTTTGGTGGCCTATAGGAAGGACCTCGCACCTCCTTCACGAAGCTACAAAAGGGGTCTAAGAAGGTCGGTGCAATCCTAGCAAACTCATCACGATACTCAACAGGAATAGAAGCATCGATCTTTTGGAAAATTCCAACCCCGTCATGATCTGCATACAAATACAACTATGAACAACATATAATAATTACGAGATAGAAATAAATCAAACACTACAAACATAGAAAACCTACGAGCTCATAGGCCGTCAAGTTGTTAAACAACTCTCTAGTTGAATACTCGGGCTTCAGATGCGGTTTTGGCTTCCCGACACGCAGCCGAGAAATCTCCGTGTACCATGCCCTGTACTCTACATCAGACACAAACTGTGACTCATCAAATACGTAGTCACATGGACTGGCAGAAAACCTCAACCACTCCCCAATCTCCGTGAACCATACACTCCTCCAATCCCAAGTGACAAAGCTCTGTTTGGCCTTTCTGTACTGTGTTATGTCAACTGGGGAACGAGGGATACCCTGTCTCAGCCCTAACTGCCTCAAGACCCTATTAGAATGTTGATACTCAACTATGTCCTAGTGGATAAGAGGAAGTCTGGCAGAACCTGCATAGAAACCCTCGTAATCATCCCACTAAATATATCCATTTCCATCTCCATCCTCGTCATTAGACTCGTGAAAATGGTCGTAAGGAGTCCATTGCACACTATCTGACCCAACTCCATCAAACTCACCTCGGTAGTGTAGCAAGCTATGATGAGGCCCCTTACTAATATGACATCTAGGCCGTTTTCCCAACAGAACCTTCTCCACAGACAAGTCCTCAACAGTAAAATCCAACCCAATGTCCTCCTTCTCAATTCCCTTCTTTTTCCCCTTCCCCTTCCCCTTTGCCTTCCCCTTTCCCTTCACCTCCTCACTAACCTCCTCCTCAATGAGTTTCCTCTTCTTTTTCCCCTCCTCATTCCCCTTACCCTCACTAAGCTCATCCTCACTAACCTTCCACTTCCCCTCAATACGTTCTTTCACCACTGTAGACCTAGCCCAATACTCAGCAACAGGGAAGCTTGCCCGCTTGGGATCTGCAATAGGAAACTCAATATCAAATCGCTCGTAAGACCAAATATGCAGCAATAACAAGCAACCACTAACACTAACAGCCCCTTTCATTGCAGCGCGCTCCAACCCCCTATACAAATATGCCAACACTACAGATCCCCAAGAATACGTATGAATATGATCCAAGTAGAAAAGCGGGACAATGTACCTCGGATGAACCACGTTCCTACTATTAGTAGGAAACAAAACTGACCCCACCACCAACATCAAATATGCCTTCGTGTGCAGACTAATCTTCTTCGGGTCATTACCAGGATCACCCCCGTACCGCTTATGCAACCATGTATACTTAATCCCTCCTCTTGTATCCATTGCCTGATTGATCTCTGGATCAGTAAGCTCTTCGAACCAGTTCCTCGTAAATTAGGCTTTCGGATTTTGGATTGCACCCCCAACCAACGGATGACTAGTAGTGGGCAACCCCAGTATGTAATGAACATCCTGCAATGTCACTATCATCTCACCCTGCCTCATGAAGAATGTATTAGTCTCCGGGCGCCACCTCTCTACCAAGGCTGTCACAAGTGCGGTATCATTCTGAAGCACTACATAATTGTTTGCAAACAAACCAAACCCCGTCATGTCCAGTATCTCCTTCTGAGCATAATTCATAACCCACAAAACGCATCAATCTATTACCGGAATAACACTCCAACCTACCCTTATCAATTCCATCCCAAACCTCCTGACTGACATGATAAACATTATCAAATATAACCGTTTGACTAATAGGTCCCGGAAGTATATCCTCCAACCTGAAACATTCACAAACAGCAATAATGAACACAAATTCAAACCAATTATGGTTTTACAAAGATAATATGTTCAGAACCATTTATATTGTTAAGCACAAAACAACAACTACATTCTCAAACCAAGCACCATCAAATGCATAAAAGTACCAGGCTATGAATCTAGGATCAAAATCACTGCATGACAATACGCAAAACCGGTACGCAAACCGGTACGCAAACCACATTACACTGCATGACAATACGCAAAACCAGTACGCAAACCACATTATAAAAGTGAAGTGAAAGAACATAGGTCCACAACAACAGGAAGCTAGTAGCCCTACTGGTCTAAAAAAATAACCACAGGTCCACAACAATACTATCTAAGGCGTTGTTTGATTCATTTTGATAATGTGATTTCAATTTATTCAAAATCAATGCATATAGGACCAAAAATGATCATGCAGAACAGTATATGTACATTATGCAGAACATATATATTGATCATGAAAACACTAAAGATGTATGTACATATATGAATCATGGTAATTTTAGGCATACAGGCAGTGTAGTATACTTGAGGACTGAGGTAAGCATAACTTGAGTCTTATTTAAATGACCGTAATCATACTAAAACGTGGAAGATATTTTCTGTTGTCGAAAAATAATCTACAGAAATTTTGAAGACCTTTTATTAGCAACAACAGGAAACTGAAAGAGATATTTTCTGTTTTGGTGGGTTTTAATCTTAAACTACGAGTGCCTCCACTTTCTGTTTTGCATGATTTTCCAACCAAAAAAGAATAGTTTCGTCAAGACTTTACTGGATATCGATCAATATAATAAAAGTCAGCAGATAAAAGAACGTTTTTCCTCAAAATGTTCAACTAAAATGTCAGGCAATACAACACCTTCATTGACAATGTGACAAAACAATTCACAAAACCTTACATGCTTCAAAACAAGATGTATGTACAACTCAGTAACTATATATTGATCATGAAAACACTAAAGATGTATGTACATATATGAATCTAGTTTAACAGCAAGCATGTAACAATCTCAAACACACACTATTTTAACCGATTTTGATCACCCGCACAAATTCCACACAATTTCTCACAATTCCACAGACATTTCTCACAGACATTTTATCAAACACGTACGAAGCAGTACAATACATTCCAATCTCGATTTTAACTCAATTCGAACAATTTAACCCAACAAAAACAAACACTGGAGCATACAACAAAGATATCACTTAATTCAACCATCTTTCAATTCGAATTCGAGCATATTAAAATAGTAAATACGAAACACTAACCCTAAAACCCTAATAACGTCGACTTAGATACCATACCTCGCTTGATAATCCTCCATTGTTCGCTTGGTCACTGAAATTGCCACTTAAATGCTTCAATCGCCACTTAAATCACACAAGAAATCGTCGATTTAGATTTAGGGTTTGTAAAAGTTGGTTAATCGGGTTAAATTGAAACTAATACACTTTGCAGGCGCTCCGCGCTTTTTTTAAGCGGAAGGACAGACGCTCCGCGTAAAATAAGCGCGGTAAGGAGCCTCTCCGCGATAAAAAAACGCGGAACGGGTGAATATTTTTTTAAAATCCTAGCCGTTGAAATGTTGATGCAATGGCTACGAAATGAATTGTTGTTTAACTGGTCCCTGACAATCAATTTTCAAAAACGAGGACCCAATTTATAATTTGTTTAGACTACTTTTAAGTTTTGACTGCTCCATCCTATTTTTTCTACCTATTCCGGTTTATCGGTGATGAGATTTTCTTCTATTTTCTATGTACTGTGATCATGCATTTAAAGTAGTAATTGTCTGCCCAAGTAAAAAAAAACAATTATATAGCAAAGAAGAAAAAAAAAGTGTAGTTCAAATAATTACAACTGGTGGATGGATTACACCTAACACGTTGCAATGTATTTTATGTAACTTTGTGTAAAATTATTTGGTAGTAAACGATAGTCATATTTTCACTTTAGATGGATTTATTATTGCACCTTAGCCGAAAATTATACAAATTATGTAATCATGCTGCCTCCCGATTCTTTACTCTCAATTATTTGTGCATCTACTATTTTTTTTCTAAATCAAGTTGCGTTTGTTTTAGGACCTGTTTGGTTAGCAATTTAAAAATTAGTTTATGCATTATAAGTTGATAAGAGCTTAGAAAGAGTGTTTGTGTACTTAGTTTATTTGATAACTTATAACTTATAATTAATCTAAATAAAAAATGTTAAAAATTATGTGTACAAAACATTAAAGATGATTGGTACTGGTCTAAAGATGATCATAAAGAATTTCTCGGTAGAGCCAGAAATAACGTGTGGAACCAGAAATAACGTGTGGAGCCAGAAAATTCAGCATTGTTGACTCCATTCCAGGTCTTCTGTCTTTGCTATCCTCATATTCCCCTTATCTTTACATTTGTTTCTCATCATCTTATTTTACATATATCCCAGTTTTTGTATCTGTTGAGTAAATTAATGGCTTCAACAACTTCTCAAACTCCATCTTCTTCAACTTCAGTTTCAACAACTCCCACTCGCTGGGACGTTTTCTTGAGCTTCCGTGGCATAGACACTCGACATGGTTTCACCAGTCATCTGTATTCTGCCCTGGATCGCTATAGTATTCCAACATTTATGGATGATCCTGAGTTAAGGTGCGGAGAAATGATCTCGGACGCCTTGATCAAAGCTATTCAGGAATCTAAGATTTACATTGTTGTCCTCTCTGAAAATTATGCTTCTTCCGCTTGGTGCCTTGACGAGCTTGTAGAGATTCTCAGTTGTAGCAACAGATTGCAGAGATTGGTTATTCCCGTGTTTTACAACATTCTTCCATCAGTTGTGCGATTCCAAAATGGGAGTTTTAAACCACATTTTAAGAAACATGAAGATCGATTAGCGGGTGAAATGGAAAGAGTCGTGAATTGGCGGCTTACACTGACAGAAGTTGCCGATTTATCAGGAAAACATATTGACGGTCAAAAGTAAGTTTTCTAATTCATAATTTTATTTCTTTGTGAAATAGATCATGTATACAATTCTATATAATTCAAACTTGCAAGTTTACCAGAACTCTTTGTTGAACGTTATGTTGTAAGACTCTTTCTATTTCATAATGAAAACGAATTGCATTGCAGGTCTGAAGCTCATATTGTCCAAGAAATTGTTGACCAGATAATACTCCAAATAAATCCCACTGCTTTAGATGTTGCCAGATATCCAGTTGGGTTGAATTCCCGTGTTGATGACATAACAGCATTTTTGAGCTGTGGCACAAAAGATGTCATTAAAATCGGTATATATGGTATGGGTGGGGTAGGCAAAACAACTCTTGCCAAAGCAGTTTTTAATCAACTGCAAGGAAGCTTTAAGGGAAGCTGCTTCCTTGCAAATGTGAGGGAGAATTCAGGGACTTTAAAAGGCCTAGAATCTTTGCAACAACAACTTATTAACGATGTTCTTAAAAGTAATGTTAAGGTTAGCAGTGTTGGCCAAGGAACTAAGCTGATAGAAGCTAGAATTTGTTCAACAAAAATTTTGGTTGTTATTGATGATTTAGACAACCATGAAAATTTTAAATCACTGGTAGGACCATTTGCTTCTGGGAGTGTAGTTATTATAACTACAAGGGATGAAGAGACATTGGATAGTATTGAAGTAGAAAATAGATATCGATACAGGGTTAATGAGCTGGGTGATACCGAGTCAGAGACGCTACTTTTCCAACATGCATTTGGAGGTTCTAAACCAAACAATACTCTACTGATATTGTCTAAAGAAATTCTACGTCTTGCTGGAGGGCTCCCCTTGGCTCTCGAGGTTTTCGGCTCGTACTTGTATAAGAAGTCCGAGGATAGATGGAAATCTTACATTGAGACGCTGCAGCAAAATCCCAACAGCACTATCCAGCAAAGACTTATGATTAGCTTGAATGCCCTGGAGTCAGATGATCCTCTGCTAAAGAAAATGTTCCTTGACATTGCTTGTCTTTTCACTGGATGGAATAAAGAAGAGGTGGTTGAAATATTGGATACTTATTACTCGTACGCGAAGGTTAAAATTGATATTCTCATGAAAAAAAGTTTACTAACAATCAATAATTACAATCAAGTCCGAATGCATGATCTGCTTCAGGATGTGGGAAAGGAAATCGCGCATAACAACTTTCCTGATGAGCCTGGAAAGCATAGTAGATTATGGGTACCAAAAGATATATGCTACGTGCTGCATGAAGACAAGGTAATTACGTGGTTGCAGATCAGCGTAATTGATTCATATGAATTTATAGGAGGAATTTATATGAGTTGATGTGGTCACTTTTCTTCTTATTAATTTATGTATATAAAATTACACATAAGATGAAATTATGTGTCTAACTGTTATCCTCTTTTTTTTTTCTCTTAGATTTATTATACAAGTATGGTAATTAATTTTTCTTATTGAGATACTTGCCTCAGGGAACAGAAGCGATTGAAGGCATTCTCCCCTGTTTTGAACCGCCCACGGGTCGTGAACTTCTTTTCCCGGAGAAGGAGGATCCGTTGAAGGAAGTATCGTTTTCTGCAGAAGCATTAAGAAGAATGAGTAAATTAAGATTTCTTTACTTCCGTGACATTAATCTCACTGGAAAGTTTGAACGGACACTAAAAGATTTGAGGTGGTTTCGCTGGTATGGGTGTCCTTTAAAGTGTTTACCTTCTGATTTTTGCCCTCAAGAACTTGTTATTCTCGAGTTGCCCCTTAGCAAAATGACAACAATGTGGGAGGTAAACATGGTAGGTGCATCTGAGTATGTTTCTACATATATGAAAAGCTCTAATACAAAAATGTCGTATTTGGTACCTCCTAATTGCACTCATTGTTGCAGGTTTCGAATGCTTTCAGGAAGTTGAAGACTCTAGACATGTCGTTTTCCTGTGATTTAACTACCACCCCAGACTTCAGAAGGCTACCATGTCTAGAAAAATTAAATTTTGAGGGCTGTAGAAGCTTGAAGGAGGTCCATATATCAATTGGAAGTTTAGTGAGCCTTGTTTCCTTAAATTTGAACTTTTGTGTAGATCTAAGAAATCTTCCGGATACCATTTGCAACTTAAGAGCACTGGAAGTTTTATGTATAGAAAGATGTAGAGGCCTAGAAGAATTGCCAGTACAATTGGGGGACATTAAATCCCTTATAAAGCTCAATGCTTGCAAATTAAGTGTACTAAAATTACCAGATTCGATCGGAGATCTTTCTAAGCTTGTTAAGCTGAATTTATCTGATAACAGGAACCTTGAATCTCTTCCAAACACCATTTGCAACTTAAGAGCACTGGAAGTTTTAAACATTCGTTGTACGAATCTGGAAGCATTGCCCGATGAATTGGGGAAAGTTGAATCTTTAAGAGAGCTCAATGTAAAGTCCCTAGCTGTGTCGAAATTACCAGATTCAATCGGATATCTTAGTAAGCTTGTTGAGCTGAAATTAGATGATAACAAGAAGCTTGAATCTCTTCCGAACACCATTTGCAACTTGAGATCATTGGAAGTACTTGATATTAGTGGTTGTGATAAACTAGAGAGATTACCTGATCAACTGTGGAATCTTACAAGGTTGTCCACACTTCATATTAGGGGTGCAAATCTTTTAAATAAACTTCCTGACATAGAATCAAGCCAGACTTCATCATCATTGACAAAGTTGTATTTATCTAAGAGTAAAATCACTGCCCTGCCATCTGGTATTAGTCAGCTCTCAAACCTAGAAGTGCTTTGTCTTCAACGTTGTGGTCATCTATTGTCCATTGCAGAACTTCCTCCTAATCTGAAGAGGATTTATGCCGAAGAGTGTACGTCTTTGCAAAGATTAAATCTATCCAATTTGAAACAATTGAAGGAATTGGTCCTCAGAAATTGTAGTGCTTTGACAGAGATTTTAGGATTGAGGGAACTCGTTTCTTTAGAAAGAGTAGTTTTGGAAGATTGCAGTTCTCTACCGGCAATTATTTTAAACAAGCCATTATTTCAGGTTTGCACTTCTCAAAACAATTAGCTGGTTAATTATCTTTTACTATCTGCCCTGCCAAATTATTTAGTAGTAATTTCTTTAGATTTTTTGATTATATTTTAAATGCATAAAAAAAATTACTTCATCATAATTTTTAGAGTTTTGTATGTATGAAATTTTAAATGCTAAATTCATTTATTTTTGGGAGAGATAGTATAATACATCTTGAAATACGTTAAAGATTAGTATATATATTTTTGGATATAATGGGATTTTTTCATAAATACCCAATTCTAGAATTTGTTTTTTGCAAAATTTTTATATTTTTTTAGAAATTTTTGCAAAAATACAACATATTTGCAAAAATATCATCTTTTTTAAAATATTTGAAAAAATACGGTTTGCCCAAACTTAATTATAATTAGCACGGTTGGATTTATGTGGGAGTACAATCACTGCTTTGCCGTCCAGTAAGCTCTCAGAACCTCCCGCTAATCTGACAAAAATTCATGGCTATAACCTATGTAATAAAATATTAATCTATGTACTACCTTGTATCTCAGGTAAAGTATAGGCATATTTGATATATTATTATTTAAATCTTAATTTTTTAATTTTAGTTTTAGATTTTATTTCAAATTTAATTTTATTATTTTAATAATTTTTTTATATATAATTATTATATGTGAATATATTTATTTGGTTGCTTATATTATAATTTACATGTATATTATAATAAAATTATATTTTAAAAGGTGTTAAATACATATTAGTGATATAAAATGTCAAAGGTGTTTTCGCATAGGGTTTATGTTTCAAAATTTTAAAAATAAGAATTTTAATTTTTTTTAAAAGGAGTGCTTTTGAGAATTTTATAAAATTAATATGTAAACTTAGTATCGAGAAGACTCCTATTTAGCAAAAATAATTTTTTTAAATATATTACAAAAATGCCGATTTTTTAAAAATATTGGCAAAAATACGATAATGTAACTTGTGCAACTATATTTACAACAGAGACAAATACAACTTTTAAAAGTTTAATAAGTTAAATCATTCATTGCAGGTTGCATAATAAATTGAACTGGTTAAATCAAATGCAACATAACCAAAAGCAACATCAACACTCAAAATTAACTTCATTTATTTTTCAGAAAAACTTAAAAGTTAAGTTTTAGTTGTAGACCGTATTTTTGCAAATATTATCAAAAGATAGTAAAAAGGATAAAAACTTAAAACATTAATATTTTTATTAATTTCCCTATAATTATTTAAGGAAACAATAATTGAGTAACTTAATGTCAAATACATAAAATAGTACCTACATGTGATAATATTAAAATAATTATTTCACTTTACTTTTTTATACATGCGTGAAGTTTCGAAGTATATGTGGTGGTTAATTTTTTATTTTTTATTTCCGGTGCAAGATTTACTCTGGTTTTGAGCAACAAATTGTTATTTGGCTCAAAGAAGAGGAGTTTCCGGATTGGATTGGATTTGATTGGCTCTATAGGAGGATTCGATTACAGACAGAAGAGATTTCATCGTCTGTGAATTTGCAACCAAACTTGTCACAAAATTACTTGGGGTTGAAGAAGATGGAGTATACTATCTGGATGGTTTTACTTCAGTACATCAAAAGATTGCAGAAATCCCAAAAGCTGTAGAGTTCTACTCTCTTTTTTTTCAGTAAAATGTCAGAAGATTGCAGAAACCCGAGCGGTGTAACCCCTATGTATAGAATTCTTAGTGTTTGTTAGTAAATTTGACAATCTCTGCATAGTTTCGTAGGGAAAAGTACAGTATCTCAAACGTTCTTTTAAGATGACAAGGTAAATTCAAGAAATAGCCAAGTGATTGGTGGTGGTTGACTCGAGTGGCGGCACATCGAGTGTTAAATAAATTGATTATTACGTGCTAGTCATGCCACCCTGAAATCTGCTACTTTGGGTTAAAAACCTTTGAGTAAAGTGTTGCTAGCAGACTGAAAATGAAAACAAGCAGGGCCCCTAGTTAGGCCATGAATCATCTCACCGTTAATTCCATTTGAGTATCCCCTGTTTTTCACCTGCAAATAGGGGCACAGACTCGTGTTAATTACCTCTTAGAAAAGGAACATGCATGTTTATCACAACAAGTGTCTCATCATGTAAGAATTTACCAAGGCTTCTGTCTGCCATGCCATGTATTCGAATATGAGAAGTGCCTCTGATCATTTCTTCCAGCATTCCAGTAGACGGACGATATTTTTTACGAGCCTAAGTTCGATCTCAATCTCTGCTTTTACTCTGCCATTCCAGTAGACGGATGATATTGGCAAGCAACAGCCTCTCTCCCATTTCAATTCTTTTTATTGCCTAAGTTCTAGCCAAGCATCCATACCGTCATATATTTCATCCGAATTAAAACACACTTGTCCGGTGCTTTTGAATTAATTAGTGTGAGTTTTGTTCTTGGACAAAATTGTTCCACAAGGAGTACTTGATTGAAAAAGGTGTTTTGCTAAAGAAAATATTTTGAGCAATTTTTTCATTAGGTATTGTTTGATTGATAAATTTCATTCTAAATATTTGCCGTGTGAAAATATTTTTGGGGTTGTTCTTATATCCGGGGGACGACATGATTGTTCTTTATTCAAATTCAAACACAGCCGCGAAATTTCTCAAACACAACGCGATCCGTGATTCATCCCTAAAAACTCCGGTACACTGGTTTTATTTAATAATAAAATATTTTTTGTGGAAAAATTTACTTTCTTTGGAAATTGTTTTATAATTTTTTTCAAATAGTTTTCCAACATAAATTTCCAAAAATTTTAAGACTTTTCGGAATTTTATGATGTTATACATGTTTGTCATGATTATTGGCATGTTTACCAGAACATTGTTGCATGCTTCCTACTTGTTTACTTCAATAGTAGCACTTATTTTAGACGCTTTAAATATTGTATTTAGTGAACAACCTTGTAATCTGGTATTAGCTTGCGAATTAGAATTTCGGATAACATATAAATTTATATGCAGTTTAGTGAATGGGTTGTCCGATATTGCGTATCCTTATTGTGTGAGGAGTAAGACAACCAAAATTTTTTGGGATGCCTTATTAATTTATTTTTGTCATGGATTTCAGTGGAACTTATAAATTTTTGATGAACCATTATTTAAAGTTTTTTTTTGACAGATACGAAATTGGTATGCTCACAATCTTTTTAACTCACAAAAGTTGCACAAGGAATTATTTTGCAAGGAATATATATCTTTAGACATGGCACAACCACCTAGAAATGGAGTTCATAAGTTTCTATGTCATAAAGACAAAAAGCTAGTATACATTGGGAATGAGTGCCATATAAGACATCAAGCTTCATCTCAATCCAATACTTTAGATGAACCTTTTGTGGCTATGATTACGGAAATCAACTCGGTGGAAGGAACTGATGGATGGTGGGAGACACGGACGCTTCGTATCATGTCTATGATTGTAAGATGTTTAAAATATACAAGTTTGTCCAAGATAAGAAAGTTCTGCTATGAGATGTCTTGCACACTCCAGAGATGCGAAAGAATTTGGTGTCTAGGGTTTTTCTTTCGTAACGAAAGAGGGTTCACTGGGTTCAGATTTGTACACCATTACTAAGAATGATATTTTTGTGAGAAAATGTTATGTTGTAGGTGGAATGTTTAAGTTGAATGCTGAAGTTATTAAAGTTTCTAGTTCTACTTACATGTTGACTCATTTCAATACTTGGCAAGCATAATTAATATGAGTAATTTAGGATTAATTCCTAAGTTGTCTCTCTCAAATTTAGATAAATGTGAATGTTGTAGTCACAGAACCATTAGATCTAATTCATTCTAGAATATGTGAATTATATGAAGTTTTAACTCAAATTGCATATTCAAGTACTCAAAAACGACTAAGGGATGAATGAGTTGTGGTGATACAAAGTTACTCCCTTATAAGTGGAAAATGAAAATTAGAACCTTAAATCCCACATTGAAAGGAAAAAAAGCCTTTCAAGGCATTATATAACAAGACACTTATGTAGCGTCCAAGTGTGTTAACAATGTGTTGTTCCATCTCCTATGTGCGCGCAAGGGGGCAAATCATGGAATTTCGAGAAAAAAATCGTGGCTTCTGAAGCCTTCGAGCTTTTCACGTATGCGACCTGATTATCTGTACATAACTTCAATGCCATCCGTTTAATCCTCGGAAACCGTGTGTTTTCCACAATTGTTACACACACACACACACACACACACACACCTGTTTCTCTATTGTTAACCAACCAGAAAAGTCTCCTCATTATCCAACTTAGAATTACCCCAATTTGTTCGTTCATGATTAGAAGTAAGCTAAAAGACTATAAGGTAGAATGACTAAAATTTTAAAATGATTAATTTGGATAGTAATACTCAAATCATTTTATGATAATTTATAATAATCAAGGAACCCTCTATCACTTTATTTTATTGTCAATTTGTAAAGTTTTAGAATCTCGTCGTACGTTATATATATAAACATTTACATATGAAGTAGCTCAAGGAAGTTGAATAGTAATAATATAGTTCCATCTGATCCGAGGAAGTCATGTCTAATTTGTGTGGGTCCAGCATTGAAGCAAGAAACACATTTTGCGATAGATAAATAGTCCCGGCATTGTACCATCGCAAACACATCAGTAAATTAAGATGTTGAATGGTGTGCATTTGATAGCTGTTTTCTGATGTCTCCAAATGTCTTACTAAAATTTCTTAAGAAAATCGACAAGTCGTTGGTTGTGTTGGTATTACTGGACTGTCGAAGCGACTCTTCTATTAGGGGGTCCGATCGAACTCCTTGCATGATCATTATTATAATAACAAAAATACTGCAGATCAGGATCATCCTCCTTTTTTCTTAAAGAGAAAAGATGATTCCAGGCTCTTTAGTCTATATTATTTGTAGGTTGCACGTTGTAGTATAATCATAGACTAATTGAGTAGCGTATACTTTTTTTGTTGCACATAAGTTGCTGATATATGACTAGGTTCTGTGTTTGGACTTTGATGGTATTTAAAATAAATACCCTTGCCTTCAGCTTACGGAAACCGAAGGAGTTTAACATTCCCTACGGTATTTCTGATCGTAAGAACTTCAATGCCACTAGCCAAGCTCCTGGACATGTGTCAATCATGCATGGACCAGTCATTTCCCTTAGGCTTGAGTCACCACCCCGCATGTCCCTATAAACCATCTGAATCACCAACTCTACTAGGACTAGGCAAACTGAATAGCTGCTTAGGATGGATCCTCATCACCTAGTCTAGGAGGGGTAGACCGCCAGGCAGCGGAGGGGGGAGAACCTATAAAAAAGAAAGGAGATAGAACTTCAGGGGAGAGGTCAATTTAAACCCTCTAATATACAGAAACCTTCGACCAATCTTCTGATGCTCGCTACGGATTGTCTTTAGAATCCCTACGACCATCAGACTTAATTAAAGATCTTGTTTGTACATTTAGTACTGTGATTTTAACTACCTTGTTCCATTATTTGTAGTACTGTGATTTAAATTAGCATTTTCGATTTTGTAGCTAATCTATACTAAGTTTGTAAGATAAAGTGGTTCGTCCTGATATCTTTCAAAGAGTATATAAAATTAGCAGGGGACAAGACAAAGGCCGAAAATAAATTAAAACGACATTTTTGCAAGAAAAATCTACAAAAAAGTAATAATTTTGAAATAAATTACAACAACATTCATGCAGGGATATTATTAATTTAAGAAAATTCAATAGTTTTTCGTAATATAATGACAAAAGAATTATACTATTTTTATTAATAAAAGATTTTCTTTTTCGATAGAACACAATAATACCAAGGTATCAATGTATTGAATTTCGGTGTCACTAAATAATTAAATTATTTGTTGGTTTAACTTCAAACTCGGGTTCGATTTTCTGCAACTACATAATGAAACAAGATTTATCAATTTGATTTCGTTATTTGGTTTCACGCCAATCTCGGATTTGATTCACAAGAACTACATAAATTAATAATATTTATTTATAATATACTTTAGTATTAATTTCAGGTTCATTTATCTACAACTACATGTTGAAATAATATTTATTAATTTAATACTCCCTCCGTTCCTTTTTGTTAGTCGTTTTCAAAGTTTTTACACAAACCAAGAATTGGCAGTTAAACATTCTAATGTAATTAATAAGGTCATGCTTTTACTTTTATATCCTTGGAAGCTAAAAGGAGAAGAGCAATGAACTATTTAATGCAGGGCATTCTAGGAAGGTTTTTAAAAAGTTGGCAGTTAATTAGCTTTGAAAGTTTTGAACGACAATCAAAAGGGAATATTAATCAAAACTTAAACGACTATTAAAAGGGAACGGAGGGAGTAATTAATTTTAAATATCATCTACATGAATAAATAATATTTACTTATTATTAATTCATTAGTCTTGATTAAGATAGTACGTGTGATGTTCACAAACCTGATATTCATGCAAGATTTACAACGTAAGTTGATAAAAATTGAAACTATTAAGTATATATATATATATATATATATATATATATATATATATATATACACTTAATAAAAAACTAGAAACTAATGCCAGATATTATTTAAGTGTTATAAGATCTGGACCACATATTTAAGTATTTTATATTTCATTTATATGCATAACCCCCTATTTCACAGTACTCACCCAGTACTTCACCGGCCACCACTATCCTATTTCCCGAATATATAAATAATTTTGATCATTCTGTATTTTCGGAAGCTAACTCATCACTCTAAATATTATAATTTTTGTCTTTACATCTCTCCCTACCCTCGCTCTCTTCAACTTTTTCATAATCTCTCATCTCTCACTTCGATTCACAACACCAAAACATTGGATTCACATCATCATATCGATAATCATAACAACTCCGATGATAGTAACCACATCGTCAATTGTTTATAGCAAGCTATGAGATCGATAATTTTTATCAATCTTTGAAAAAAAGACATGGTTAGTATGTATATGTCTCAAATGTAATATTTGGTGATTTCTGTGATACAAGTTAGTGATTTTTGTGATACAAACCAGTTATTCATGTCATAAAAATTAGTGATTGAGGTATAAATTTGGTATTTATGTTCATATTTCAGTAATTTTTATTGTACATAGTGGTTGTGTTTTTCATGGAGACTGTGGTTGGTGTAGGTATTTCTTGGTGTAAATTGAATTTGTAGAATAAAAAGATATAGATATTGAAGAGGAAGAAATAAAAAGTCGCCGGAATCAATGGTGATTGAAGGTGGGTGGTCGGAATTAATGATGGTGAGAGGTGTTGGCCGGAATAAATCGTGGCAGAGGAGGCCGGAATAAATCACGGGCAGAGGAGGTGATTGAAATTAATTGTGGTCGGGTCACGATGATACATAATGTATGTAGTTGGTTTTTAGTTTTCTAATTTGGTTTCTATTAGAGTAGGAATGTTAACATCAAATATTTATCTAATTTTATTTTATAATATTTTATCAAATAATAAATATTTATCAAATATTTATCAAATATATTTATCAAATATTTATCAAATATCAAATATATTAAATATATATAATATTTATCAAATATTTTATTTTTATTAATAAGTATAATATGATTACATATTTCTTATCAATATAAAAATTTGTCAATGAGTTGGGTAATTTCACAATAGTTGAATTTTATTGATATAATGAATGCTCACATTCAAATCCATTTTGCCTAATAACATCTAATCTTTTAATAAAATACATCATTATTAAACCGTCATATAATTATATATGTGTAGTATTGTAAAAGAATAAATTATTCACACCTAAAATAAAAAATTATATTGACATTTAAATTCTTTTGTTAAAAAATATTACTAATTTTAATAGTTAAAAATTAATACCTTAATCTTATATACTTAAAACAAAGTGTCATGAGAAGGAATTTGGAGAAGAAAGTGAAGGGTTTAATACAATTCAGGCTCATGTGAAGTCCAACTAAATGCTGGAGTGTCTAAATTTATAAGGGTCCTGGTCCCTGTCAATTGATTGTCAGGGACCGGTTAAACAACAATTCATTTTGTAGTAACATGCCATGACTCCTTCCTCAGCAGGGTACTCAGCATCGTCACACAAAGGATCTAGTTGAATCACTCCCCATTTTTTTACAGAAAATACGAACAATATCCAATGATTTTCATTAACACAAGTGGGGAAAAAGATGAAATCAACCTTGTTAATGGCCGGACCTACACCACAAGTGGCCAGTGAAGATAAAAGTTAGTCAATATCTGTGTTTCACGCCGATACTCCATCTTTCGGGCCAAGGCCATGAATAAGGGATCCATGAAGTAGTAAGTAGGCTTTCGCTCGAACACATTCCCCATCGCAATCTCTTCCTCACGATCACGAAGTAAAGTCTGCAACAACATTAGAACATTATCAAAACTCACTGTATGAATGCATACAACATAACTAAAATGTGAGAAGAAAGGATCGTGTCATACCATGTATGTATAGATAATCCGGTCATCTATCCAAGTACGGGGTGCCAAAGACAGCATTGCCTTCGCAGATAAATGAAAGCTCTTGTGGACGATTCCCTCCTTCATTTTGACCTCCTCATCAGAACCCCAGCCCCAGATGGACTTGATATCTTCTTTCTTCGACTCGCTAAGAGGCCTATTGATCTGCCATTTCCTATCTCGTAGACGGCGTACATCAAGCTTTTCCGGCCTCGAAGAAGACGACTGAGATGCAAAGGTAGGTGTCTGTGACACATGCTGAGAAGGCTGTGTAATCTCAATGATATCATGTTCAGCAATGGTGGCCAGTGGAGTCTTCTTTGCCTTTTCAGACAAATCAACATTTTCAAATTTCGGTGGCCTATAGGAAGGACCTCGCACCTCCTTCATGAAGCTACAGAACGGGTCTAAGAAGGTCGGTGCAATCCTAGCAAACTCATCATGATACTCAACAGGAATAGAAGCATAGATCTTTTGGCAAAAGTCCAACCCCTTCATAATCTGCATACAAATACAACTATGAACAACATATAATAATTACGAGATTGAAATAAATCAAACACTACAAACATCGAAAACCTGCGAGCTCATAGGCCTTCAAGTTGGTAAACAACTCTCTAGTTGAATATTCGGGCTTCGGATGCGGTTGTGGCTTCCCGACACGCAGCCGAGAAATCTCCGTGTACCATGCCCCGTACTCTACATCGGACACAAACTGTGACTCATCAAATACGTAGTCACATGGACTGGAAGAAAACCTCAACCACTCCCCAAACTCCGTGAACCATACACTCCTCCAATCCCAAGTGACAAAGCTCTGTTTGGCCTTTCTGTACTGTGTCATGTCAACTGGGGAACGAGGGATACCCTGTCTCAGCCCTAACTGCCTCAAGACCCTATCAGAATGCTAATACTCAACTATGTCCTAGTAGATAAGGGGAAGTCTGGCAGAACCTGCATAGAAACCCTCGTAATCATCCCAGTAAATATATCCATCTCCATGTCCATCCTCATCATCAGACTCGTGAAAATGGTCGTAAGGAGTCCATTGCACACTATCCGTCCCAACTCCATCAAACTCACCTCGGTAGTGTGGCAAGTTATGATGAGGCCCCTTACTAATATGACATCTAGGCCGTTTTCCCAACAGAACCTTCTCCACAGACAAGTCCTCAACAGTAAAATCCAACCCAATGTCCTCCTCCTTAATTCCCTTCTTTTTCCCCTTCCCATTCCCCTTTGCCTTCCCCTTTCCCTTTCCCTTCACCTCCTCACTAACCTCCTCCTCAATGAGTTTCCCCTTCTTCTTCCCCTCCTCATTCCCCTTACCCTCACTAAGCTCCTCCTCACTAACCTTCCCCTTCCCCTCAATAGGTTCCTTCACCACTGTAGACCTAGCCCAATACTCAGCAACAGGGAAGCTTGCCAGCTTGGGATCTGCAATAGGAAGCCCAATATCAAATCGCGCGTAAGACCAAATATGCAGCAATAACAAGCAACCACTAACACTAACAACCCCCTTCATTGCAGCGCGCTCCAACCCCCTATACAAATATGCCAACACTGCACATCCCCAATGATACGTATGAATACGATCCAAGTAGAAAATTGGGGCAATGTACCTCAGATGCACCACATTCCTACTATTAGTAGGAAACAAAACTTACCCCACCATCAACATCAAATATGCCTTCGTGTGCAGAGTAATCTTCTCCGGGTCATTACCAGGATCACCCCCGTACCGCTTATGCAACCATGTATACTTAATCCCTCCTCTTGTATCCATTGCCAGATTGATCTCTGGATCAGTAAGCTCTTCGAACCAGTTCCTCGTAAAATAGTCCTTCGGATTTTGGATTGCACCCCCAACCAACGGATGACCAGTAGTGGGCAACCCCAGTATGTAATGAACATCCTGCAATGTCACTGTCATCTCACCCTACCTCATGAAGAATGTATTAGTCTCCGGGCGCCACCTCTCTACCAAGGCTGTCACAAGCGCAGTATCATTCTGAAGCACTACATCATTGTTTGCAAATAAACCAAACCCCGTCATGTCCAGTATCTCCTTCTGAGCATCATTCAGAACCCACAAACGTATCAATCTATTACCGGAATAACACTCCAACGTACCCCTATCAATTCCATCCCAAACCTCCTGACTTACATGATAAGCATTATCAAATATAACCGTTTGACTAATAGGTCCCGGAAGTATGTCCTTCAACCTGAAACATTCACAAACAGCAATAATGAACACAAATTCAAACCAACTATGGTCTTACAAAGATAATATGTTCAGAACCATTAACATTGTTAAGCACAAAACAACAACTACATTCTCAAACCAAGCACCATCAAATGCATAAAAGTACCAGGCTATGAATCTAGGATCAAAATCACTGCATGACAATACGCAAAACTGGTACGCACACCACATTACACTGCATGACAATACGCAAACCACATTATAAAAGTGAAGTGAAAGAACATAGGTCCATAACAACATGAAGTTAGTAGCCCTACTGGTCTAAAAAATAACCACAGGTCCACAACAATATTGTCTAAGGCGTTGTTTGATTCATTTGGATAATGTGATTTCAATTTATTCAAAATCAATGCATATAGGACCAAAAATGATCATGCAGAACAGTATATGTACATTATGAAGAACATATATATTGATCATGAAAACACTAAAGATGTATGTACATATATGAATCATGCTGATTTTAGGCATACAGGCAGTGTAGTATACTTGAGGACTAAGGTAAGCATAATTTGAGTCTTATTTAAATGACCGTAATCACACTAAAACATGGAAGATATTTTCTGTTGCCGAAAAATAATCTACATAAAGTTTGAAGACCTTTTATTAGCAACAACAGGAAACTGAAAGAGATATTTTCTGTTTTGGTGGGTTTTAATCTTAAACTACCAGTGCCTCCACTTTCTGTTTTGCATGATTTTTCAACCAGAAAAGAATAGTTTCGTCAAGACTTTACTGGATATCGATCAATATAATAAAAGTCAGCAGATAAAAGAACGTTTTTCCTCGAAAGGTTCAACTAAAATGTCAAGCAATACAACACCTTCATTGACAATGTGACAAAACAATTCACAAAACCTTACATGCTTCAAAACAAGATGTATGTACAACTCAGTAAATATATATTGATCATGAAAACACTAAAGATGTATGTACATATATGAATCTGGTTTAACAGCAAGCATGTAACAATCTCAAACACACACTATTTTAACCGATTTTGATCACCCGCACAAATTCCACACAATTTCTCACAATTCCACAGACATTTCTCACAGACATTTTATCAAACACGTACGGAGCAGTACAATACAATCCAATCCAATCTCGATTTTAACTCAATTCGACCAATTTAACCCAACAAAAACAAACACCGGAGTATACAACAAAGATATCACTTAATTCAACCATCTTTCAATTCGAATTCGAGCATATTAAAACAGTAAATACGAAACACTAACCCTAAAACCCCAATAACGTCGATTTAGATACCATACCTCGCTTGATAATCCTCCATTGTTCGCTTGGTCACTGAAATCGCCACTGAAATGCTTCAATCGCCACTGAAATCACACAAGAAATCGTCGATTTAGATTTAGGGTTTGTAAAAGTTGGTTAATCGGGTTAAATTGAAACTAATACACTTTTCCTAAATCAAGTTGCGTTTGTTTTAGGGATTGTTTAGTTAGCAATTTAAAAGTTAGCTTATGCATTATAAGTTGATAATAGTTTATGAGGGGTGTTTGTGTACTTAGTTTATTTGATAACTTATAACTTATAAGTTGATAATTTGAATGTTAGAAATCATCAACATTTTACTTAATTAATCAACTTATTCTTTTATTTCTTTATTTTTCAAATACTTTATATTTTTACATTTGTTTTTTTAAATATTTTTTTAATTTAAAATACAAGTGTTGAAATCATCGTATTTAAAAATTATTTTTTCAAATTTAATTTAGCAATTTCTTCACTAACTTATAAGTAAATTTATCCAAATACCCGTATAATTATAAGAATTCATCAACTTATCACTTATATGACACATATATAAGTCTACTTTTTTGTGATATCCCACACTTAGTTTTTAGTTTACAGTGTTTACCGAATCTTTGCCATCTCCCAACTAGGGATGGCAATCGGGTCAGGTCGGCTCGAGTTTGGCATTATCCAAATCCAAACCCGGTTTTTTTAACCATACCCGAACCCGAAAAATACCCGAACATTAATATCCAAATCCAATCCAATGGATTTCGGTTCGGGTTTGGATATACCCGAAACCCGAAATTTTTTGAATTGGATTTGGATAATATCCGAAACCCAAAACCCGAAAATTATTGGATTTGGATAATACCCGAAACCCAAAAATAAAAATCCAAAATTTAAACAAATTTAACATGTTAGGCCGAATACACAATATAATCAAGTATGTATGAGAATAACAATAAATAATAACACTGTTTATGAATCAATAAAACTGTAATCTTATTAACAGCTTCTCTCTTTATGATGTTAATGAATCACAAAGAGCTTCTAGGTTACAAGAATAATATCTCAATGTTCGCGTCCCTTCTAGGGATAACCTATCTGTGTTTATATAGTACACAGCTACATACAATCCTTATCTAATTGATATTCCTACAAGTTAGCTATACAAAACTTATCAATTAAGGATTGCTTCTTATCTTCCATTCTGTTTCCTTAGCTGTATCAATATATTCTGCTTCTTTCCATCTTCAGAATATATTGCTTCTAGAATCTTCAATTTTGCACCGACAGCGAATTCAACTATCACCCTGTCAGACTTTAAATAAACTCTGACCGGCTTCCTTTAAACTCTTCACCCTATCAGAGTTTAACTAAACTCTGACCGGCTTCTGATAAACTCTGGTCAGTACCTGTTGCTTAAACACTGATAAACAAACGTCAGCAATTATATCTAACAATCTCCCCCAACTTGTTCATAATAAAATGTACAAGTTAAACATATAATTGATGATGTCAAAACCATTTAACAAATGCAGTGTTTAACATATAACAGAGTTTAATTTAAAACAGAGTTTAAATTTGACTTAGAATAGAAAATATTAAAAAACTTACAGTCAAACTTTACTTTACTTCTTCAATATCAGGTACAGTTCTGAGATAATCAATCAGCAATCTTCTCTCAGCATTCTCAAGTTCAGTTATCATAATCTCTTTCAGCTCCTTATACTCTGGATCTCCTTCACCAGTTTGATATATGGCAGCCCTCAGAGAATAGATACTGTTCTTCTTCATGTCATTCCCTAACCGAATGTACTGAGCTTTATCTGACTCCAAATTGAATTCTAAAACTTTTATACCAAGTGCAGTTTTAAATTTAGCACTTTTTCTCTTCATCTCCACCAACTTCCCAGTATAATCTCTATACTTTGGAATATAAACGCTTGAGACTCCTCCTCCTCCAAGCATCACTTTTGATCTCAGCATCTTTTCTCTTAAGATTTGAGCAACATTATGGGTGTGTCTGTTCTTAACTTTCAATAGATAAAGTACATATTCAAGTTCTTCCCATGATTTGAGATTGACATCAGATTCTCCAACTCTATAAACACTTCCATCACTCATGAAGTATAACAGAAACTGCTTCTTCAAGACTCTGTGAAAAATCAACTGAACAGATTCTAATTTATCAAGATTTTCTTGTGTATCCCCAATACCAGATCCTGCCAGTGAAATATTGTCTTGAGATCTGTTATTTATTCTCTTCTCCCTATGTGAACCTAAACCAGACTTATCAGAAAATTCTTTTCCAAGTACAGTCCTGGTTTGAGAAAAATCCACAGGTTGAAGTGTCAGAGTTTCAGAGAGTACAGGTTTTAAGAAACCTTTGAGTTGAGGAGCTAGCTGAGTTTGCACAACTTGAGCATTGTCAGAGGTTGGCTTAACTTCAATAGTATCATCAACTTGAGCAGCGTCAGAGGTTGATTTTGCTAATCTTGTTTCAACTTGAGCAATGTCAGAGGTTGAATTATCTTTCTTTTCCAGGTTAGGCTCTTCAATCATTTTGCCTTTACCCTTATCAGAGTTTCTAATCACAGGTCTCCTTGTATATTGTATACTCTGTTGTGTATTTTCTTTGATCGAAATACCAACTTCTTTCTTTCTAGGAGCCTTGATTTCCTTTTTCTTGTAGATTCCAGCTTCAAGATTTTTCTTGTGTTCTTCAGCAAGCATCTGTTCTTCAGCCTGGATATCTTCAATAGTAACTTCCTTTCCATGCTCTTTAATAAAGATCCTAGCAGCAATCTCTTCATCAGTAGATGGGTTAGCTGAAACAACTAAACTCTTGTTGAGTTTTGAAGTAGATTGATCACCAGAGTTTATTACTCTTCTTTGTCTTTGAGCAGAAATCCTTCTTTCACTTCCTTTGCTTCCCCCATCAGTTGAATCATCCTTCCGTCTCAGAGTTTGAGTATCTTTGCATTTGTCTTTAGGTATACTCTCCCCCTTTTTGACATCATCAGAAAGTAGTACTGATGTCAGCAATTCAAGTGCAGTAGAAATGGAAGTCAGTTGAGCAGACATGGCATTCTGGTTGTCCTCAACTGTCCCAAGCCTCTTCTTGATTTCTTCAGAATCCCTGGCTTGCTGCTTGAACATGCCATAATAGTAAGTTCTGTCAGACTTTAAAGTAAGATCCCTCAGACTTACTTCATTCCTTAAATTCGTAAGCATTTGTTGATTCTCATCAAATCTATTATTGAGAGATTTGACTTGAACAACAGTTGCCTGTAAGCTTGTAAGAACATCAGGATTTGAAATCTTCTTGACAGAATCAGATAGAAAATCTGCAGCCCTTTGTGCTGGAAAGACACAATCTGCATTAGCCCATGTATTGTAGTATATATTCTGAAAATGCTCAGAAGCAGCCCTTTGAACTTCTCTCTCTTCAGTAGAATTTGCTTGAAAATCAGAAACTTCCACTTGAATATCAGAGTTTGAATTAGCAGGACTAGCTTCAGCATTGTCATCCTCTCTGTGAATATCTTCAAGCACATTTTCAGCAGTGACTTCATCAATTAACTGTGCAGTTGCATCAGGTACTTGTTCTGCTACAGTTTGAGGAACATCAGAGTTTGCTGGAGCAGTAACCTCTGCTTCTCTCTGAACAATCTCAACAACTGATTGTTGCAAAGCTTCAAGTAAAACAATATCCTCATGATCATTATCTGTTGCATCAGTATGTACAGCAACAGCTTCTGTAACTGGATCAACTCTAATCTGATCAACTTCCTCACCTTTCTCAAAATCAAGAGAAATAATTTCTGTGTGAGAAGCAATAGGTTCTACTAATTCAGTAGTAGTTTGATCAGCTTCCAATACAGTATCTTCATGATCAACAATTCTACTGTCAGAATGAGCAGCAGCTTCCTCAACTACATCATCAGCTTTTGATGTAGGAGCTTCTCTATCAAAATCCATCTGAATAGCTTCAGGATTTGCAGCATCCTCAGCAGTTAGAATATCCTCCTCAACAACAATTGCAGGAGTACTTGGAGGAACTGTTGTAGTCACAATCTCCTCATTCTCTGATGTAGGAGCTTCAGTTTCCTCAGGTACTTTGTCCATATTGGCAATGATATCACCAAAAAGTTGTTCAGCAACTAGTCTTCTCTTTCTCTGATGAAGATTTTCTTCATCAGCTTCAGTTTCTGAGTCTGCAACAGAATCAGCAGCAACAGACTTTGCCCTTTGGGCTCGCTTTTTCTTCATTCTTTTTCTCTGAGGCACAACATCAACATTTGATGCCTCAGCTTCAGTGTGTTGCAAACCAGACTTAACTGCTCGAACTTTAGATCTCTTTGACCTCTGTGGTTGAGAAACAGAAGGTCCAGCTTCAGCAGTTGAGACTTGTTGTTGTTGTAAGTTGTCAAGAAATTGTTGCACTGATGCAGGCAACATTAAAGGACCAACTTCTCCTTTCTTGTTGTCCTTGTTGACAAGGTCAGAGAAAATTTCGTTTGTGCAATTTAAATGAAAAAATAACATCCTCATCTAAAATCTCAACATCAGGGCAGCATAGACTGAATATTAACTGACAAAACCTAGAGAAATAAACGACATTCCTATTCTCTAGCATTTTCTCACCAATATTATGCAAAACTAATCTAGCAACATCAAAATGACTGCCATAGAGAAGAGAATACCCGATCTGTAGACTATCAGTGGGAATTGCATCCCAGTTTGTGCACTTTTTCCCGAACGCTCTTGTTATGCAGTCGAAAAAGAAACTCCATTCCTTTCTCAAGAGCGGTCGCTTCAACTGACCAATCTTTGTCAGTGGTCCAGAGTAGCCTATCTCTTGCATCATTCTGACTAACTCAGAATCTCCAACAGCTATTGTGAATGCATTGAAATCTTCAAGACCCAAAGCATCACGAACAGTTCTGGGAGTTACAGTATAGTCGTTGTCTTGAAATTGAAAAATGATAGAAGGAGACCCATTTTCTCCTCCATCATCATAAGCACCTGTCTGCCAGAAAGCTTTAATTTGTGTTGCAGACAGCTTCAACGGTGCGGTTAGAGCAGTACCAATATCAGAGTTTAACAAGAACCTCTGAATCAAATGAAACGCCTCCGGGGCGTTCTCATTTGCTACAGGAGCAGAATAATTATTGGGAACAAATTCTAATTCAGAAGCAATAAACGCTGTAGTTGCCATTAGTAAGATTTGATGAAAACAATTAGAGAATAAGATTTGAAGAATTAGACTCAGAAAGTGTTTGAGTGTTTGTGTGTGAGTAAAAGCTTATGAAAAGATGAGATGCGAAAAAGATTGAATCGTGTGTATTTAAATAATAACTGTTAAGATTAAAAGTATGTTAGTGGGACAGATGTCAATCGTGCATACACTGACAGCTGTATCTAACAACTTCCAATACACACGTGCAGACGTGGAGACACCTGGCATCACTTAAAAACACTCAAAATATTCGCTTAAAAGAAAAAAAATCAATAATAATAAAATTATCAATTTTAATAATAAAGTACGAAGGAGCTCAACAGTCAGAGTAATAATGACTGTCTTGAAACTCCGCACCTTACTATCCCAAGCGCTTCGAGTCACGTAAAAACCTTTCAGTTACCCTGTTGAATGCTTTAAAAACCAAAGCATTTTAACAACAGGCTTCATATCTTAAACTTACCATACACCAAATGGCAGGAACGTTTGAGTTCATGGATGTAGAGTCATTCTTGAACATGAACTTTCATCAACAAGCAAACTACATCATCGATGAGTTTCTTGTTCTTTCTTTTCTGAATGATGAAGGTCTTATAGCAGATGATGAAATTACTGAAGGACCGATCTCCAATCCTTATGTTCACATCATCCGTCCCGGTCCATATGATGTGCCCATCCTGGCAGACGATCATTCTATGGAGTTTTGTATGTTGCTCTTCCAGCAGAGCTTCCTGATGGGTACTGAGGAGACACTCTTCTTGGAATCCTGCAAGCTGCAAAGCAGAAAGAGAATCCGAGAAGATGATGATGATGATTCATCTTCAGGATGTTGTCAAGCAATCCCAGATGGTATAATGACCAGATGAACAACTGGGTAACTATCATCAGAAGTAATAGAGCACAATAGCTTCTGGCTCTAGCTCTTCTGCTTCAGATATAGCATTCAAATACTTATCCTGGTTAAAATAGGTCTTCTCTTTTGTAACCATAGTGATTAGTATGTACCAGAAAGATTAGCTAGATATGAGTATGTAATTGTCTGAATGTAAATAGAGTTTGAATCAATTAATGAAAAAGACCCATTTTGTTGCTTTACATTTCAGTATTATCAATATTGCATAGTAATTGTAAAGTGAAAGAAAAGATATCACTTTGAACAATAAACTAACATACTCAGCAGCATTACTAACTACTATCAGGACTTATCAAACACATTCTCTCTTTTCTCTGTTCAATCATACTTTTTCGAAAAACAAATGACTAAACCCAAAATCATAAAATTTCTGAAACAAGGAAATTATTTTAACCATCAGAGATTAAAACAAAGTAACCTCGGCGTATTTCACACAATACATCAGTGTTTACCATTTGTCCTTCTTTGTCAATAAACTCTTTTCTCAATCTGTACAGTTGTGAAAATATGTGTGTGTAGTAGCAGAGTTTACCGAAATCAGTATTTAGATCATCTCAAAGTGCATAAAATCCACAAACTAAAGTAGTAAAAACTGGTTGCCTAAACTCTCATGTATAACATAAAATCTGATTTTTATATCCAAACTCTGTATTACTGATATCCTTTCATTTGGATATGTCTTTTATTTTTCACCCCCTTTATATTATTATTATTTTTTTTATTTTTTATTTTTTTATTTTTTTTTATTTTTTTTTATTTTTATTTTTCCAGTAATCAGTGGTTGGCACTAGTCACCAAAAATCAAAGATTTTAGCCCTTATTTCATACAATAAGTTCCTGGATCTTCCTAGGCACAACATGATCTCAAAGGAATTTGTGCTCTGTTTGGCATCTTTTGATTTGAGGGTGAATTATTTGCAATTAATAATCAGAGTTTAGACTTTTCATCAGTAAATATAATTAACTTATGAGAGAAAATGCAAACAGCTAATACAGACTCAGTGTATAGGATCAATAAACTAAGAGATGCTATAAATATAGAGACAGTATCATGCTGTGTTAGCTTACTGCACATTTTTGAGATCAGAATCTATATAACTCTTAAGGATTCATAGTTACTTACTGAGAATTATGCTTTCATACAAATTTCTTCATCGGTCCATATGTTTCAGACAAACTTACAATCAGAGAATAGCATTAAACTATAACATTCAAAGTATGACCAACATTTTATGACTAACAGAGTGTAACATCAGAGTATAACCGACAGAGTTTATGACACTGGTACTTATAACAGTTAACACATGCAAGGAATCATGAGCTTTAAAAAATCAAACATGTATAGATTTTGAGTCTAACCCGTATCTCTAGTCAGAACCAGAGATCATTCCAAGTTCATTTACCAATCTTGTAAAAGTAGCTTCACTCAAAGGTTTGGTGAAGATATCTGCAAGTTGTTGGTCTGTAGACACAAAATGAAGCTCAATGTCCCCTTCTTCCACATGTTCTCTGATAAAATGATATCTTATGCTGATGTGCTTGGTCATGGAGTGCTGTACTGGATTTCCTGTCATAGCAATAGCACTTTGGTTATCACAGAAAATAGGTATTTTAGTGTACCTTAACCCATAGTCCAGCAATTGATTCTTCATCCATAAAATCTGTGCACAACAGCTACCAGCTGCTATTTACTCTGCTTCAGCTGTGGATGTGGAAATTGACTTCTGTTTCTTGCTATACCAAGAAACCAATCTGTCACCTAAAAATTGACAGCTTCCACTTGTACTTTTTCTGTCTATCTTACAGCCTGCAAAATCTGCATCAGAGTAACCAATTAACTTAAACTCTGATTCTCTAGGATACCACAAACCCAAGGTTATGGTGCCTTTGAGATATTTAAAGATCCTTTTTACAGCTGTTAGATGAGGCTCTCTGGGATCTGCTTGAAATCTTGCACAAAGACATGTTGCATACATGATATCAGGTCTACTTGCTGTAAGATACAGTAAAGACCCTATCATTCCTCTGTAGTTTGTCATATCTACTGAGGCTCCTGTGTCTTTGTCTAGCTTTGTTGCAGTAGCCATGGGAGTTGTAGCAGATGAACTATCAAGCATACCAAATTTCTTGAGAAGATTTCTGGTATATTTTGCTTGATTGATAAAAATACCATCATCTGTTTGCTTGACCTGTAAGCCTAGAAAATAACTAAGCTCTCCCATCATGCTCATTTGATACCTGGATTGCATAAGCTTTGCAAACTTCTTACAAAGTTTGTCATTAGTAGATCCAAAAATTATATCATCTACATAAATTTGAACTAACAGCAAGTCATCACCAGAATTGAAATAAAACAAGGTTTTATCAATTGTACCTCTTGTGAACCCACTTTCTAAAAGAAATTGAGCAAGAGTTTCATACCATGCTCTTGGTGCTTGCTTTAGTCCATATAATGCCTTATCAAGCCTGTAGACATAATCTGTTATCTGTGAGTCAAATCTGTGACAGAGGAAACCATGTAGATTTTCATAGTGAATATTGTGAAGTTATTAGTAAATCTACTGGAAAAGTTGTTCTAGTTGGACACAGGCGCAACAATATTTATGAAGCAAGTTTGGTAACAAACTCTGATGGAAAAACAGTGTGTCTGACTGCAAGAATGTCAAATGAAGAGAGTTGGAATTGGAATAAGAAGCTCTCTCATCTCAATTTGAACAACATCAATGAGCTGATAAGAAAGGATCTTGTAAGAGGACTCCCAAAATCAACACTCAGTCTAAATGGCCTATGTGATTCTTGTCAAAAGGCCAAACAAAGGAAGTCATCTTTCAAGAGCAAATCTGAATCTTCAGTAGTGGAACCTTATCATCTTCTACATGTTGATCTCTTTGGACCAGTGAACATAATGTCAATGGGCAGAAAGAAATATGCTCTAGTAATTGTTGATGAATATACTAGATATACATGGGTGTATTTCTTGTCAAAGAAGGATGAAACTGCTCAAATTCTGATGGATCATGTAAATCTACTGGACAAAGGATCACAGCACAAAGTCAAAATAATAAGGAGTGATAATGGAACTGAATTCAGAAACTCAATCTTGGAAGCTTTCTGCAAGGAAAGAGGAGTGAAACAAGAATTTTCTGCACCTGGCACTCCACAACAAAATGGTGTAGTTGAAAGAAAGAACAGAACTTTAATTGAAGCAGCCAGAACTATGCTTGAAGAAGCAAAATTACCAACTTATTTCTGGGCAGAATGATACCAATTGTTAGGCCGAATACACAATATAATCAAGTATGTATGAGAATAACAATAAATAATAACACTGTTTATGAATCAATAAAACTGTAATCTTATTAACAGCTTCTCTCTTTATGATGTTAATGAATCACAAAGAGCTTCTAGGTTACAAGAATAATATCTCAATGTTCGCGTCCCTTCTAGGGATAACCTATCTGTGTTTATATAGTACACAGCTACATACAATCCTTATCTAATTGATATTCCTACAAGTTAGCTATACAAAACTTATCAATTAAGGATTGCTTCTTATCTTCCATTCTGTTTCCTTAGCTGTATCAATATATTCTGCTTCTTTCCATCTTCAGAATATATTGCTTCTAGAATCTTCAATTTTGCACCGACAGCGAATTCAACTATCACCCTGTCAGACTTTAAATAAACTCTGACCGGCTTCCTTTAAACTCTTCACCCTATCAGAGTTTAACTAAACTCTGACCGGCTTCTGATAAACTCTGGTCAGTACCTGTTGCTTAAACACTGATAAACAAACGTCAGCAATTATATCTAACATAACAGAAGTCAGCATTTCAGTAACATTTAGCAATTAGCAATCCAAGTCTCCAAGTCCAAGATACAACCTTTTCATGAGCATGACAAAATATCATCTGGATCCAAATTCCAAACATATTACAAACTCAAATTATTAAATAAGATGGCTCTGCCTGTAACAATGACATATATATATTACTTGGTTGTGTATAAATTTAGTAGCATATGATATAAATTTTTTAGTAGTCTTATAGTGTTAATAGTGAGTGAGTATGATTACTTGGTTGTGTATAAATTTAGAGCATATGATATAGGGTATAGGGTATAAGGTTTAGGGTTTAGGGGTTATGGTTTAGGGGTTAAAGTTTAGGGTAAGTGGGTAACCCCTAAACTTTGAAATTTCTAATCTTTTTCTTATATAATTAAAATTTTTGGATCTCTTTATAATTGATAGGATGATAGGTTAGGGTATGTATGAATATTATATATTATATATATATATATTCGGGGTTTTTCGGGTTTCGGGTTCGGATCGGGTTTCAGAGTTTCGGATATTCGGGTTTTTTTTCGGATTTCGGGTTCGGATCTGGTTTGGATCGGGTTTCGGATTTCGGGTCGGGTTTCGGATCGGTATATGTAAAATCCAAATCCAAATCCAAATATTTTCGGGTATAAAAATCAAATCCATATCCAAATCCAAAAAACCGGGTTCGGTATATCCAAAAAATCGGGTTTCGGATCGGGTATCCATCAGGTCGGATAATTTTTCCATCCCTACTCCGAACTACAGTTACAGCTCACAGTAAGCAAAACTATTTAAATTTAAACTATCCTATTTTTATATATGAATCCTAGTCATCGGAACCCTTATTTAAAGCAAATCAACACTTTTAATGTTGTGGCCGCCCACCAACTTGGACCAATTCAACGGTGTCTCCTCAAGTCACGACAAACCTCCCTAGTTAATCTCCCAACTACATGTAGTTACAGCCTCACAGTAAGCATAACTATCAAGACTTTGAATGTTGTGGCCGGCCACCAACTTTAATCATGCTGCATATACCGATTCTTTATTCTTAATTACTTTTGCACCCACCCTCTTTTTTTCTAATCAAGTTGTGTTTGGCCACCAACTTTGACCAACAAGGTCTTAGAAAAGGTTTCTCCCAAGTTACCCAATGTTGAGTCTAACTGTTTCATTTTTATAAAAATTTCTGAATTATTAGTGAGCAAGACCCTTACCATTAGGGGTGTAATCGAGCCGAGTCAAGTCGAACATTGTCAGGTTCAAGTTCGAGCTTGACTAAAAAGTTCGGGCTCGAGCTCGATCAAACCTTCAATTTCAAGCTCGAAACTCGGCACGTAAAACATTTTAAATCACATTTTAAGAAAGTTAAGTAAGTGAAAGAAGAAATCTTCATTAGTCAAACTAAATGTTGATTCATCAAGAGGCTTGATAAAAATGTATAAAATACTAAATATTTATATAAATATATATTTATAATATATAAAAATTAAAAATGATAGAGGCTCGATTAGGCTCGCGAATCTTGCGAGCCGGGTAATCTGAAGCTCAAGCTCGGCTCGATAGAATATTCAAATAGCTCGAGCTCGGCTCGATTATTATCGAATCAAATTCGAATATTTTACGAACCGAGCTCGAGTAGCTCACAAATTTTTTGAGTAATTTACACCCCTGCATGCGACAAACATCCCTATATTGCTAGTTAATCATCTTTCACAAATATGAAGCTATTATCTGAAGTAATTACAATGACTTCTATTCTAATTCATAATTTCACAAATCACAACTTGTATATTTTATTTTCTCCATTAGTAAAAATTTAAAATGTAATTAAGATATTTTTTAATAAAAAATTAGGAGAATATTAAAATTATATATTTAGTTTCTTGCATTATAAAGTTTTTAAAGACAACAATATTTAAATTGTATATTTAGTTTTCTCCCTTAGTACAAATTTTAAAGGCAATTAAGATATTTTCGAAAGTTCAATATTAATAATTCAAAAATCAAATTATGTTTGTTTTATTTTTTAGTTTACAGTGTTTCACACAGAATCTTTGCCCTCTCCCAACTACAGTTACAGCCTCACAGTAATTCAACTCAACGGTCCAAGGTTTTAGTGAAGGTGTCTCCTCAAGTCAGCGACAAACCTCCCTATATTCCTAGTTAATCATCTTTCACAAATATGAAGCTCTTATCTGAAGTGACAATGGCTTCTAATCCATAATTTCACAAATTCATAATTTTACCTATATTCCGGTTGTTGTATCTGTTTACTAAATATGGCTTCAACAACTTCTCAAACTCCACCTTGTTCTGCTTTAATTTCAACATCTCCCACTGGCTGGGACGTTTTTCTGAGCTTCCGTGGCATAGACACTCGACATGGTTTCACCAGTCATTTGTATTCTGCCTTGGATGGCCATGGTATTCGAACATTTATGGATGATCCTGAGTTACAGTGTGGAGAAGTGATCTCCGCCGCATTGCTCGAAGCTATTCAGGAATCTAGGATTTACGTTGTTGTCCTCTCTGAAAATTATGCTTCTTCGAGTTGGTGCCTTGACGAGCTGGTAGAGATTCTAAATTGTAGCAACACAATGAAGAGATTGGTTATTCCCGTGTTTTACAACATTGACCCATCAGTTGTGCGACACCAAACTAAGAGTTTTAAAGATGCTTTTGATAAACATGAAGATCGATTAGCGGGTGAAATGGAAAGAGTAGCGGGTATTTTGATCCTCAGCTAAAGAAAATGTTCCTTGACATTGCTTGTTTTTTCATTGGAAAGAATAAAGAAGAGGTGGTTGAAATATTGGATACTTATTACTCGTACACGAAGGTTCAAATTGATATTCTCATGAAAAAAAGTTTACTAACAATCAATGATTACAATGAAGTCCGAATGCATGATCTGCTTCGGGATGTGGGAAAGGAAATCGCGCGTAACAACTTTCCTGATGAGCCTGGAAAGCATAGTAGATTATGGGTACCAAAAGATATATGCTATGTGTTGGAGAAACAAAAGGTAATTACAGCATATGTATATTTCAGAATGGTTTCAGGTCAATCTAATTGATTCAACTTTTCATCCTTTTAATCTATGTATATATAATTGCACATGAGATGTAAATTAAGTTTTCTTGTTGAAATGCATGCATCAGGGAACTGAAGCGATTGAAGGTATCATGCTCCGCAAGCATTCATTGGAGAAAGTACCGATTGCTATGAAAACATTCAGAAGAATGAGTAAATTAAGATTTCTTTACCTCATTGACATTAATCTCACTGGAAAGTTTAATATGACACTAGAAGATTTGAGGTGGTTTTGTTGGGATCGGTGTCCTTTAAAGTATTTCCCTTTTGATTTTTGCCCTCAAAAACTTGTTACTCTTCATTTGCGCTCTAGCAAAATAACAACGTGGGAGGTAAACATGCTAGGTACTTTGTGTATGTTTCTAACATATTGAGAAGTTAAAATACAAAAAATTCAGATTTAGTACCTCCTAATGGAACTCATTGTTGCAGGTTTCAAATGTTTTTGAGAAGTTAAGGAATCTGGACATGTCGGATTCCCAAGATTTAACTACCACCCCAGATTTCAGAAGACTACCTTGTCTTGAAAATTTAAATCTTGAGGGTTGTACAGGCTTGAAGAAGGTCCATATATCAATTGGAAGTTTAGTGAGCCTTGTTTCCTTAAATTTGAAGGGTTGTGCAAATCTAAGAAGTCTTCCGGATACCATTTGCAACTTAAGAGCATTGGAAGTTTTATGTATACAAGGATGTAGAGGCCTAGAAGAATTGCCAATACAATTGGGGAACATTGAATCCCTAAGAGAGCTCAATGCTCGCGACCTAAGTGTTCCTAAATTACCAGATTCGGTCGGAGATCTTACTAAGCTTGTTAAGCTGGATTTAGGTGGGAACAGGAAGCTTGAATATCTTCCAAACACCATTTGCAACTTAAGAGCACTGGAAGTTTTAAGCATTGATTATTGTACTAATCTGGAAGCATTGCCCGATGAATTGGGGAAAGTTGAATCTTTAAGAGAGCTCAATGCTGGCCACCTAAGTGTTCCTAAATTACCAGATTCGGTCGGAGATCTTACTAAGCTTGTTAAGCTGGAATTAAGTTTTAACGAGAAGCTTGAATCTCTTCCAAACACCATTTGCAACTTAAGAGCACTGGAAGTTTTAAGCATTGAATATTGTACGAATCTGGAAGCATTGCCCGATGAATTGGGGAAAGTTGAATCTTTAAGAGAGCTCAATGCTGGCCACCTAAGTGTTCCTAAATTACCAGATTCGGTCGGAGATCTTACTAAGCTTGTTAAGCTGGATTTAGGTGGGAACAGGAAGCTTGAATATCTTCCAAGCACCATTTGCAACTTAAGAGCACTGGAAGTTTTAAACATTGATGATTGTACGAATCTGGAAGCATTGCCCGATGAATTGGGGAAAGTTGAATCTTTAAGAGAGCTCAATGTAAAGTCCCTAGCTGTGTCGAAATTACCAGATTCAATCGGTTATCTTAGTAAGCTTGTTGAGCTGGAATTATATTTGAACGAGAAGCTTGAATCTCTTCCAAACACCATTTGCAACTTGAGATCATTGGAAGGATTATATATTTATAATTGTCATAAACTAGAGAGATTACCTGATCAACTGTGGAATCTTACAAGGTTGTCCACACTTCGTATTTGGGATTTAACTCTTTTAAATAAACTTCCTGACATAGAATCAAGCCAGACTTCATCATCATTGACAAAGTTGTATTTATCTAAGAGTAAAATCACTGCCCTGCCATCTGGTATTAGTCAGCTCTCAAACCTAGAAGAGCTTCATCTTAGAAGTTGTGGTCATCTATTGTCCATTGCAGAACTTCCTCCTAATCTGAAGAAGATTTATGCCGCATGGTGTACGTCTTTGGAAAGATTAAATCTATCCAATTTGAAACAATTGCAGGAATTGAACCTCAGAAATTGTAGTGCTTTGACAGAGATTTTAGGATTGAGGGAACTCGTTTCTTTAGAAAGAATATTTTTGGAAGGTTGCAGACCACCTCTACTGGCACTTATTTTAAACAAACCATTATTTCAGGTTTGCACTTCTCAAAACAATTAGCTACCTGCCTGCCAAATTATTTAGTAGTAATTTCTTTATATTTTTTTATTATATTTTAAATGCATAAAAAAAATTACTTCATCATAATTTTTAGAGTTTTGTATGTATGAAATTCTAAATGCTAAATTCATTTATTTTTGGGAGAAATAGTATAATACATCTTGAAATACGTTAAAGGTTAGTATAAATTTTTGGATGAACGAGTATAGTTTTATACATTTTAAAATACGGTAAAGATTATTATATTTTTTATGGGACAGAAAGAATATATAATGGGGTTTTTTCATAAATACTCAATTCTAGAATCTTTTTTGCAAAAATACTATGTTTTTTAGAATTTTTTGCAAAAATACAACATATTTGCAAAAATACCATATTTTAATATACCAACATATTTGCAAAAATATCAACATATTTTCAAAAATACCAACTGCATCAACCAAAATCAACCACAAATACAATTTAAAAAAATTTAATAATTGGAATTATCTTTGTTTTCATAATAGGTTGCAAAACAAATTTTAATATTTTTGATGTGAGATTAAGTAATTTACAAGTAAAAATTGTGATTGAATATGATATGTACATGTTCAAATATAATAAAAAAGATAAAAATATACCGTATTAAAATTTAAATAATTGTTATAATGTGGAACTAATTAGATTGTATTAAACCTTTTTGAATTCAAAGAAAATATATATGTTCTGTTTACAGTAAAAAATTAAAACATGTATTTAAAAATTTACAATAATTGAGTATAAATAAATAAGTAAAATTAGCTATTATTTTTAAATGCAATAAGGCTAAAAAGATTAACATTATAAATTATAAATTTACTCTAGTCCTTATGAAATTATAATCCACACTAGCTCACTATAACTCCACTGTTAGGCCACGGGTTTTGTTATATGCATATATAATTGTCCAATTACATAAATAACCTCATAATTTAACATTAACGGAGCAATTCCAACTTGACAGAATTGGTGCAAACAATTTACTCTAAAATCAAACAAAAATTCAACTTATAATAATGAATTTGTTGCCCAGCGGGGCCTGTTTCACAAATCAACCACAACTGCAATCCTACAACTATTTTTGCAACTAAAATCAACCACAAAAGTAACCACCATTGCAACTTTAAATTTTAAAACAATTTAAATTAAATTAGTTGCACAAGAAGTTGCGCCAATTACAAAACGAGTTGCAAAATAATTAGGATATATTAGGTTGCATAATAGGTTGCAAAAGTAATTGTCCTACGGAGTCAATTAACTGAAATCCTACCACAAATTAAACTATGAAACGTTATTCAAAATAACAATTATAACAGTGTAAGAAGAGACATAGCAATCCGAAGCAAGCCATAGTAACCCGAATCAACTTGGATCTTACAAAAAACAAATCACTAAAAGTAAGTGACATCAACATCAATTGATGTTGATTATCACCGATTTGCTACAGACTACCTTCAAGTTGTTTTCATATCAACACGTTAGAATATCCCCAAATCAATCAAATGAAACTTATCGCAATCAATCAAATACAATATCTCATTCAATCATCAAATCTTTACTTACATCATAATGAAGTTTCAAAAATCAAATTAACATCACTGAGATTGATTCGGGGTCACATGAATTGAATTGAAATGCATCAAAATGATGATATTTGTGTGTGTGTATCAGTGTATATAGGTTGATTGTTTGATTGAAATCGAAAATTATTTTGGTGATTGATACAAAGAAGCTAGAAAAAGAAGGAAGAAACATTTGATAAAATGCAGATCAAAGAATGAAGTAAGAAGAAAGAAACCGTAGTTGGTTAAAAAAGAAAAAGAAAAGACTAAACTAAGTAAAAGTACAATGATTTTAAAAAGAACATAAAACTGCTAAAAGTTCTCTCAAATAATGTAATTTTGTTAATTTCTCTATATTTTTTTGAGTTTTTTTGTTTTATTTTTTATTTTTTTAGGGATGAAAATTTTTATTTGATGTAGTATGGGGCATACAATCAAGCCGGACTTAATTATCATTAGCACACTTGGATTTATGTGGGAGTACGATCACTGCTTTGCCATCCTGTATTATAAGCTCTCAGAACCTCCTCCTAATCTCTGACAAAAATTCATGCCTATAACCTATGTAATAAAATATTAATCTATGTACTACCTTGTATCTCAGGTAAAGTATAGGCATATTTGATATATTATTATTTAAATCTTAATTTTTTAATTTTAGTTTTAGATTTTATTTCAAATTTAATTTTATTATTTTAATAATTTTTTATATATAAGTATTATGTGTGGATATATTTATTTGGTTGCTTATATTATTATTTACATGTATATTATAATAAAATTATATTTTTATAAGGTGTTAAATACATATTAGTGATATAAAATGTCAAAGGTGTTTTCGCATAGGGTTTAAGTTTCAAAATTTTAAAAATAAGAATTTTAATTTTTTTTAAAAGGAGTGCTTTTGACAATTTTATAAAATTAATATGTAAACTTAGTATCAAGAAGACTCCTATTTAGCAAAAATGATTTTTTTAAATATCTTACAAAAATGCCGATTTTTTAAAAATATTTGCAAAAATACGATAATGTAAGTTGTGCAACTATATTTACAATTTACATCGACCAAAAGCAACATCAACACCCAAAATTAACTTCATTTATTTTTCAGAAAAACATAAAAGTTACTTTAAAAAATTAATATTTTTATTAATTTCCCTATAATTATTTAAGGAAACAATAATTGAGTACCTTAATGTCAAATACATAAAATAGTACCCACATGTGATCATATTAAAATAATTATTTCACTTTACTTTTTTATACATGCTTGAACTTGGGAAGTATATGTGGTGATTAATTTTTTATTTTTTATTTCCGGTGCAAGATTTACTCTGGTTTTGAGCAAAAAAATGTTATTTACCTCGGCGTAAAGAAGCTTCCGGATTGGATTATTCAATCAAGTGTACAAGGGTCAGCTGTCTATGGGAGGATTCGATTACAGAAAGAAGAGATTTCATCGTCTGTGAATTTGCAACCAAACTTGTCACAAAATTACTTGGGGCTGATTCTCTGCTTTTAATTATTCTGTTATGACTTCCGCAAGTAATGTATTACGGTTACGGAGCGACACTAAGTTTAATAACATAAGTATAGTAATAGTACCAAGATCAATCTTTCCAGTCACAGATGCTGATCATACAATTAAATTTACATCAGATGCACGTAAACACTGGATTCATCTACTGTACAAAAACGAGGATGACAACACCACTGTCAATGTTGAAGATGAACGAAACACCCTGTCGGCCAGTGATTTGGAAGTAGAAGATGGAGGCACCCTTCAAAACGCTTGAAGCTTTTGGAATTGTGAAACTTTCCTAGATATTGCTTGTTTATTTATTGATGGAAGAAAGAAGAGGTTTTTTATCTATACTATCTGCAAGGTTTTACTTCAGGCAGTCATTACATCGAGGAAGAATAATTGCACGTAACAACTCTCCCGATGAGCTAGAAAACATAGTATATTGTGGTTGTCATCAGACATATATGACGTGTTGAAGAAGCTCATGGTAATTTTAATTTAATGCCTACATGCATTTGGTGAATGTCAAACATTTACATTTATAAATTTAGCGCTCCAAACTTGTTCTGTCGACTGTCATGTTTTGATAATGTTTCAAGTGACCAACTCACACATCTTTCTTCCATTTTGTAGGTATTTTATATCAAGTAATACCCCGACAGATGTAGTTTAGATTTGAGCATCTTATTGATATTTAAGCTCCGGAGTTTCCAGATTGGAATAGTTAATCAGCAAATATTCAGTCACAGGCATCGGACTCGTAAAATGAATACATATAGGCGAGGTTCAGGAAAGTCTTTCATATTGCCACCAAATGTAATACAAAATTTGTTGGGGATGATTCTTTGTTGTCAAAACTGTAAGTCTGTACCATTGGACATTGCCCTTTGTATGATCATGCATTGATGCACGTAACAGCTTTTATGCATTAATTATGAGTTTACAGTAACAGAATTCGAAGATCAAAAGATAAAACATGATCGCGTTAGAGGTTCACAGTAGTGCATATCATATATATAATCCCTACATTTGTCAAACATTAAAGTCTTTGGCTTCCTATCAGTTGCAACTAATTCAGTAAAAAATCGCAGATAAGTTTCCTGCCAGCGGCAGTCTCTCCCGATAAATTATGTGTAGATTGTAGCCTTCAGAGCACTTTCTGAAGATTGATCCTGTTAGTTTTTTGTTTATATATAGCCTTTCTAAGAGTGAAGAGGGATTGATACATTTTATTATAATGAGATAGAACAAACAATGTAGTAGCAACATCACTCGGCAAATAACCAAATAAGGTCCGAGTTTCAAATAAATTGATTTTGCTTAAATGTTCAAGTAGTGAGACTCAATCTTTAAACCAGTGCAGAAGGCTACATATAATTTCAAAAACCACAATTCCAGCGCAGTGTAACCCCTATATATTGTACTAGTCTTTATATAGTTTCATCACAACAAATGACTTATATATAGAAGCTAATGTTATACAAAGCTAGGTCAACTCATCATATAAGAATTTATCAAGGCTTCTGTTTGCCATGTATTCGAATATTAGTACCTCTGATCATGTATGCAATAGATAAATAGTTCCTGCACTTTACCATCCTAAACACAGATAAGCTGTTGAAAGGTGTGCATTTGACAGCTGTTTTCTCATGTCTCCGAATGTCTTACTAAAATTGCTTAAGAAAATCGACAAGTTGTTGGTTGTGATAGAATTACTGCACTGTCGAAGCAACTCTTCTGCTAGGCGGTCCGATCGAATTCCTTGCATGATCATTATTATAATAACAAAAATAGTTCAGATGAGGATCATCCTCCTTAATTCTTAAAGAGAAAAGATGATTCCAGGCTCTTTAGTCTATATTATAAACATCAATATAGTGGTTGGACCTGGAGGCCCTGTTTGTAAATTTGGTACTGTGATATGAAATACAGTGTTCAATAATTCGTAGTACAATGTGAATTTTTTTGCTATGATTCAAGCTAATTAATTCAATAATTTGTAAAAATAAACATTAAAAAATGAGAATTATAACACTGAATTCTCTAGATTGTTTTCTATCCAGTAGAAAGCAGGAATGAGATGCCATTCTGATAGCAGTTTCTTTTCTGGGAAAAAAATATACTAGGCCAAAGCAGATAGCCTAACATTTAGTTTGGTTGATAAAAGAGCAAATTACTTGTCAACAGATTTGCATTTAAATGCTACAGTGATGCTTGAACAACACTAAAAAAGCCAATAAGGACCTTTGGAATATAGCCATCACAGACTTTCAAATTCTTCATCTGAAGATTTTATGGAATGTTAAAAAAGGTATCACCTGTATTACAAAAAATAATCTTATTCTAGTGTCAGTAGAGATCCATTCATTAGTAGTTTTTACAAATTCCGCAAGATCTTCAACGGATGCCTTTAAAGTTGATACTTAAGACATCCATCAAGTTTGCAGATTTCACTAGAAAACCTGTATGCATTAGTTTATCAAAATCCTTGTCGATTCATCGGCATTTCAAACTACCTTTCATTAATGTTTGTTTTTTAAACCAAAACTCGATATGTTTGTTTTTCAAGTCTACCTCCAGCCTTCGTTTCTCATCATGTTGACGATTTTCCTTCACTAATTTACTAAAATGTTTTAGTATATAGTGAAAATGTACATGCTTATAGAAAATTGGTGAACACCTTCGTTTAAAGTGCGCACTTATAAAATGTTATTTTTGAATTTTTAAGCATAAGAACAGGGGTTACTTCAGACCTTTTGTTTCTATACTTTTGTTTCTATACTTCAGATTATCGTATAAAACAAACATCTAGAAGACATCACAGGCTTTCTAAAACACCTAAAATCATGTTATTTGGATTATTATAGCTCCGATGACAAAAACAAGTCTAACTGTAGAACATTCACATCAAATTTTCTAATTATGAACCTCAATTTTCATTGGCACTATATATAGAGGTATTAAACACTGTGTTCAATCTTAGAAATTTTACGAGTACAAGGAAAAACTGATATCAGATCTACTGTGTTCAATATTTCAACTCATTTTGTAGAGTCTCCTAGAATGGTAAAACCATAAAAATCTTTAATGACTCGACCAGGGATAAGTTCTGGAGAACGCTCAGGTGATATATAAATGGAACGGCAGTTGCAAATTTTCAGTTCTCTCTCCCATTTATCAAATCCATGAATCATATCCCTCAATTTGTTTACTCTGGCTGAACATTATATTTTATACTAACAGAATAGCTAACATATTGTCAGTTCACTGACCTGGTTTTAAACGAATAAATATATCATCATCTTTGGAATAACTAACAAAATTAGAGGCTAGACGAGTCCTGACTGTGCCACCAATGTTAACCGACCAGAAACTAGAGTCTCCTCATTATCCAACTTAGAATTACCCCAATTTGCCGTTCATGATTAGAAGTAAGCTAAATGACTATAAGCTAGAATGACTAAAATTTTAAAATGGTAAAAATGGATAGTAATACTTGAATCATTTTATTAGGAAGGAACCCTCTGTAATTATCTTTTATTATGAAGGAAGTTTTATTGTCCATCTGCTTCAGGGCACCATCTGCTTCAGGGAGTCGTGTCTATTTTGTGTGAGTACAGCATGGAAGCAAGAAACACAGTCTGCACTAGATAAATAGTTCCTGCATTTTACCATCACAAACACATCAGTTAATTAAGCTGTTGAAAGGTGTGCATTTGATAGCTGTTTTCTCATGTCTCCGAATGTCTTACTAAAATTACATTAGTAAATGGTTTGCATTTGTTTATGCTCATTACTAAACTTGTTGAAGAGATGAAATATAACAAGGTGTATCTTTTTGATCAGAGGTAATTGAATGATCATCAGAAGAAGAATTAGGCCAAAAATTAGGATACATTCTGGGAAAATCAATCTTCCATCAAAGACATGCAAATGAAAAGCTTTCATAAAAATTCTCCTAGAATCTACTAGGTTCGATTTTCTTCAAATACATAATGAAATAAGATTTATCAATTTAATTTCATTTTTTGATTTCACTCCGATCTCGAGTTCGGAATCTCAAGAGCTACATAAGTTAATAATATTTATCTATAATACCACTTAATCTTATTTATAAAAGTTCATTGACATTTAAACTTCTATGTTAAAAAATATTATTAATGATTTAATAATTAAAAATTAATATTTTAATTTTATGTGCTTAACACTTTGTGAAGACTGTTAAGTTACAATGTTGACCTTAATACATATTAACGACTGATCAACCAATCCCGGTTTCGTAAAAGACAAAATTTATGTACATTGTATTTTATGTACACTAATAACTTTTTCCATCTTTTAAGCAAAATTATTTGGTAGTATAAAACTCAAAATGATAGTTATATTTTTATTTTTGTAAGATGGATGTATAAAATTTAGCCAAAAATTATACAAATTAAATAATTTTGTGACCTACCAATTCTTTATTCTCAATTATTTGTGCACCTACTATTTTTTTCTAAATCAAGTTGAGTTTTGTTTTTTAATTTATAGTGTTTACCTAATCTTTTCTATCTTCCCACGATAGATATAGGTATTAAGTAATCAGCTTCTTTAAAATTTTCGTACGATCAGAAAAGTAGTACTAAAAAGGCTTGAATTTTCCTAAATCGAGCTTTAATGCCATGTTAAATAACTAGCTCTTTTGAACTTTTAAAGTGTTAGAGAAAAGTATGAAGAAAATTTTATACTCTTATATTTTCAAAATATTAATATTATTCAACACAAACAATAAGCAAAACTAATTAAATTTAATTAATCAGTCAAAAAAAATATTTAAATAATCTTTCTTTCCAACATAGTAGTTGCGTTCAATCCAATTTTTATGTATGACTCCTAGTCCTGGAAATTAGAGCGGACAATTTCGTACACGACACGAAAACGACATGATAATTATGGATTTTGGTGTTACCTTTTTGGTACACAAACACGAAAATACACGAATAAAAAATTACACGAACGAATTTAGTGTCGATTTTGGGTTTAGCCTTGGGTACACGACACGGATGAAAGTACACGAATAATTAAATAATTAAATAAATATTTTTGATTTATGTGTATACATATTATAAATAAATATTGTATATATAATTTTTACAATAACAAAAAAGAAAATAGTTTTAAATTTAAGTTTAAAAAGATTCAACCATACTTGACGCGTTATGAATTATTAACTTAAGAGTCAATTAGTAAATTCCGTCCCCCTCAATTTTTTACATTGAGGGGACGACACAGAGGTTAAAAAAGTGTAAATCAATATACTTATATAAAGGAGAAGACGGGTGTAGTAACCCGAATGTTCAGGATTTATCAATATTATTATTATTATTTATTAATATTTTGAGATTTGTGACATGTGAACTTTTGTGAAAGGTTGATACTTGAAATATGGTAATTATATGTTTACCTGGTGAATGGTGTGAGTTAAAAATTTATGTGCATGCTTTTAGTTGCATTTATATGATTTTCTTATTAAAAATCAAATCTTTTTAACTTTTCGGGAATTTTATAAAATCATCGGAGACTCTGTTAATTGTGAAATCTTTTTCAGTACTCTCCTTTTATATTCTATTACTTTCTAAAATTGATGGAGGAATTTATTTTCGGTTTTAAGGATTTAAAAATGATTTTTCAATTTAAATTCCATTTTGTGGTTTAAACTTTGAAAAATTCATATTTAATTCATTGTTTATCACAAAAATATTTTAAAAATATGTGCGAGCTTGTAAATATGTGCTCTTTGTTTTTAAATAAATATTATGATTTTTAGTTATTATTTTCATTTTATTCAGATTTTAAAAATACTATTTAATGGTTTTCTTTATTAAAAATCAATTTTCAGCATTATTAGATTACCAAAATACCCCTGGGTCACAAAAACCTTCATGTACACTTCTTTCTCCCCGACGGTCTCATTTTTTCTCTGGCTCATATCTCTCCCGATTCTCTCTTTCCGTTCTTACACTGTCTTATTTTTCTTCTTATTTCTTCTGATTCTGTTGGTTAAGTTCGTGGGTTTAATTACTAGAACGAAGCCCTTTGAATTCTCTGCAAAACCATATTAATTTTGTAGAGATTCATGGGAATCAAAAATTAGGGATTTTTGGGGACTTTGAAATTTCAAAGGATTTTGATGCGTTGGTGGTGTATATAAATGGATATGATGTAGTGGAGTCGAATTCTGGCCAAGTCGTCGCAAACCCAACAGTATTGAGGGTTATAGCTGGTTGGTCGGTCACCGGTGATGAGCTCCGGTGAGCCGGTGACCATCGACTCTTCGTTTTGGTGTGTTACCGACGATGTTCTATGTTTATGTGATTTTAGTTTGATTATATGTGGTTGAGTGAATTATGTGCACATATTTCTGTAGTTAGTTTAATATTTTGTTTTCGGTTTGATGTTAGTAAGTCGAATGCTTATATGATTAATTGTGTACTGATTTGGATGATGAACTCAGCTTGTTGGTTTGAATTCGAGTATAAGCTATGTGTTCGAGTTCTAATTGTAATGTAAATATGGAGAAACCATATATATGTCTATTTATGAAGTAATCAGTCGGGTGTTATGGTTTTGAGTTTCGATTTAGGTTATTCGTTGCAATATGTGTTTGCCATGTTAATTTCAGTTGTACATAGAGAATTACTTGGTTTTGTTTGGTTGTGTATTGGCCAAAAGAAGGTTGCTTAGGTTTTGACCTCCGAATGTATGTACTTGTTGGATAACTGATGTTCTATGATTACGTGTTAAGAACTCAGTTTGTATGCCAGGAACTTTATGAGGGTAGCTGATCTCGGTTTTCCGAGATACGTTTTGTCAGGTTCAGTGTTGGCGGGGTGTGTACTGCTATGTATGTATTGGAATTGTATATGTGGACAAGTATAGGGGTTTTAGTCTAAAAACACTTCCCCAACGCAAAGCCCCATCCCCTTTATATTTTTAGGAGAGAGAAAACTCGTCCCCTTATTCGAGGGATCAAAATTGCCTCCCCTATATTCTCCATGTCATCAGTAGCAGGTTTTTTAGTCTTCAGTAGAAGGTTTTTAGTCGTCAGTAGCAGGTTTTAGTCGTCAGTAGCAGGTTTTTAGGAGTTTGATTAAGTTTGTGATTTAGTCTTCAGTAGCAGGTTTTTAGTCTTCAATAGCAGGTTTTTAGGAGTTGCTCTTAAATGAAACTTGCGCAATTTTAACGAGCCATACCAATACAGAAAGGCCTCGACAAATTCTACAACTTTTATGTTTTAAACTTTTCTGTTTGAGACCATCTAGATATAGTAAAATGTCATTCTTTCGAAACTGGTCAACTTGAATTTTAGGTCCGATAGCTATTTATGTGCGTTATGACTAGACGTATGGTTTTTATGCTAATATAAGTGATCGCTAGACTATTTGTGGTAGGTTACATGTATTACTACATGCTATGTGCTAAACGTAGGGATAGTATATTGTACGTTTTAAATGATTTTAGATCACTAAGGGGTCGTTTGGTTCGCTGGTATCAGGAATCAGGTATGGGTTTAGAATGAGCAAAACCCATACCTCATGTTTGGTTCAAATTCTTTTATTGTCAAACCCATACCTCAAACCCCCAAACTATGAGTTTTTGATACCCTAGTGGGGAGGTGGGTATGAAAATAAGGGTATGAGTATCAACTTTATACCATTTATTAATTTCATGCAAAAAAACATTATGAATATTAAAAATTATTTTGTATACAAAAAATGATATTGATAACAATAAAATATTTTTAACTTTTTTTTTATAATATAATAAATTAATTTAATATATAATTTAATATCATTTTAAATATCATTCCTGGACTGAACCAAACACATAATATTATAAATGATTTTTCAACCTCATACCACCTCAACCCGATTCCTGATTCCAAACCTATACCACTTTTTGAACCAAACGACCCCTAATTAATTTTAATGTTAGTATGGTTTTATTTGGTGAGTTGAAATTTATTTTAAATTGAATATTTGTTTAACCTCATTTTTTATGGATGTTAATTATTGTGAAGTGGTTTCCTGTGAAGATTTAATTTTGATATTCGTGTTGGTTTATTTTGTTTAATTCTGAACTTTAAGATTTTGTTAAAGTTCGCTGGCTGGTGGAGATTATTGTGGTTTGTTAAGTAATTGGATATACAGGTTGTGTTTGTGCTGTACTGTGTTGTCCGTCCTGTGATCGGGGGCGCAACATAGTACATGAAAATTTTGTGGATAGTCCTATTTACGAATGGGTTATGCCGAAATTTTGTAAAATCTATATATTTATTTATTATTTGTATTTTATTATTAGTGTCTCAAAGAGTAATTAGATTTGATTATTCTTAATCGGTTTGAGATAATAATGAAATTGATTTAATTGATCAATTAATTGAATGATTAATTGGTGAATTTTATTAATTAATTATTATCTAATCTCGATAAATTATAAATCAAATTTAATTAATATTGTCAAAATCTTTTTATTATGTACCTGACTTGATTAATTGCTAATTGTAATATGATGTGATATGCTGGTGTAATTGAAACATGCTTATGTGTTATATGTTTCACTGTTATAGTTTACTCTATAATCGTAAGATAGACATTGGATTATTTAATTTACCGATTAGAAGTGTTCCCTTCTTTTCGCAAGGATCAAGTGTTGAGTTATGTTCTTGTCTAAACGACTAGTTATTAATTGTAGAGTTCGACGAAGAAGGTCAACGGACTTATACGGGAAGATGTTACATGAAGAAGATTAGGGATGGATGGAGTGTTGTTTGTGGTTTATTGGTCAAAGTGAGATGTTTTAACATCGGGAAAACGTCTACCTTCAAAGAGGACATTTCCAAGTGTATTCTTCTGACAAAAAGATATGGGTAAGAATTGTTAATTTCGTTAGAACCGAGTTTTCAAGTTTGTAAGTAGGAATCGGAACCTGAAGATTAAAGTATCGTCTTGTGTTTGATTGTCGAGGTATATGCGCGGATTCGATATCGTGGGATCAGATTCGTGACGATCGCAAAATCGTTATACCAAGAAATGAGTGAAATGGAGGATTATGAAGCCGTAAGATAGAAGAAGAAGAAGAGAATCGTATTACTTTGGATTTACGTAATAGCTAAGGATCAAAGGCAAGTTTACTAACTCATACTCTTTTGTTCGGAGTATCATATTAAGTTCTATAACCTTCACTTATTGTTCAAGTGACATGTTTCTTCCACCATTATGCTAATATTATTCTCAACCCATAATACAAGTTTTATATGTCTCACTTATTGCAAGTGACATTCCCTATTACCATTATTTTTAAATGCATGATTTACGAGACATGATTAAATATTCTGAAATTATTGCTCATTCTTATACTCTTTTGAAATGATTAATCTTTTGATACAAAGATTGAGGAATTTTATTGTTATGCTACAAATGGTATTCAGGCCAAAACTTTGATACATATAATTGCTGAGAATGATTTCTTTAATGAAAATAAATTTACTGGATTAGCAGGTTAATATATATATGATCAATGCTAAATTGTTTTTATGCGATGTTGGATGGTTTGCGTAAGAGGTCTGTTAGCACCAGCCCAGTGTATATTTTATTTGAAGCCAATGAAAATAAGTGCTTCCGGGATCCCAACCCTAAATCATCCCTCTGTCAGGAAGACATTGAGGATGCGAGGCTAAAGAATGACTGATCATCAGCTTTAGTTTATGTGCTTTAGATTCCACTTTGCTAAAAAAAAAATGGGCCAACGGTTTGATAAGAAAAGAATATAATTACAAGTCGTTGGTTGTGTTAGAATTACTGCACTGTCGAAGCAACTCTTCTGCTAGGCGGTCCGATTGAATTCCTTGCATGATCATTATTATAATAACAAAAATAGTGCAGATGAGGATCATCCTCCTTAATTCTTAAAGAGAAAAGATGATTCCAGGCTCTTTAGTCTATATTATAAACATCAATATAGTGGTTGGACCTGAAGGCCCTGTTTGTAAATTTGGTACTGTGATATGAAATACAGTGTTCAATAATTCGTAGTACAATGTGAATTTTTTTGCTATGATTCAAGCTAATTAATTCAATAATTTGTAAAAATAAACATTAAAAAATGAGAATTATAACACTGAATTCTCTAGATTGTTTTCTATCTAGTAGAAAGCAGGAATGAGATGCCATTCTGATAGCAGTTTCTTTTCTGGGGAAAAAATATACTAGGCCAAAGCAGATAGCCTAACATTTAGTTTGGTTGATAAAAGAACAAATTACTCGTCAACAGATTCGTCGGCATTTCAAACTACCTTTCATTAGTGTTTGTTTTTGAAACCAAAACTCGATATGTTTGTTTTTCAAGTATACGTCACTGCCAAGTCCAGCCTTCGTTTCTCATCATGTTGACGATTTTCCTTCACTAATTTACTAAAATGTTTTAGTATATAGTGAAAATGTACATGCTTTTAGAAAATTGGTGAAAACCTTCGTTTAAAGCGCACACTTCTAAAATGTTATTTTTGAATTTTTAAGCATAAGAACAGGTGTTACTTCAGATCTTTTGTTTGTATACTTTTAACCACCTTTTCAGATTATCGTATAAAACAAACATCTAGAAGACATCACAGGCTTTCTAAAACACCTAAAATCATGTTATTTGGATTATTATAGCTCCGATGACAAAAACAAGTCTAACTCTAGAACATTCACATCAAATTTTCTATTTATATATAGAGGTATTAAACATTGTGTTCAATCTTAGAAATTTTACAGGTACCAGGAAAAACTGATATCAGATCTACTGTGTTCATTTATCAAATCCATGAATCATATCCCTCAATTTGTTTACTCTGGCTGAACATTATATTTTATACTAACAAAATAGCTAACATACTGTCAGTTCACTGACCTGGTTTTAAATGAATAAATATATTATCATCTTTGGAATAACTAACAAAATTAGAGGCTAGACGAGCCCTGATTGTGCCACCAATGTTAACCGACCAGAAACTAGAGTCTCCTCATTATCCAACTTAGAATTACCCCAATTTGCCCATTCATGATTAGAAGTAAGCTAAATGACTATAAGGTAGAATGACTAAAATTTTAAAATGGTAAAAATGGATAGTAATACTTGAATCATTTTATTAGGAAGTTTTATTGTCCATCTGCTTCAGGGCACCATCTGCTTCAGGGAGTCATGTCTATTTTGTGTGAGTCCAGCATCGAAGCAAGAAACACAGTCTGCAATAGATAAATAGTTCCTGCACTTTACCATTCCAAACACATCAGTAAATTAAGTTGTTGAAAGGTGTGCATTTGACAGCTGTGTTCTCATGTCTCCGAATGTCTTACTAAAATTGCATCAGTAAATGGTTTGCATTTGTTTATGCTCATTCCTAAACTTGTTGAAGAGATGAAATATAACCAGGTATATCTTTTTGATAAGAGGTTGAATCGATCATCAGAAGAAGAATTAGGCCAAAAATTAGGATATATTCCGGGAAAATCAAACTTCCATCGAAGAGAAGCAAATGAAAGGCTTTCATACAAATTCTCGTAGAATCTACAATGTTGGATTTTCTTCAAATTTATAATGAAATAAGATTTATCAATTTAATTTCATTTTTTCACTCCAATCTCGAGTTTGGAGTCTCAAGAACTACATAAGTTAATAATATCAATCAATATCTTTATATATATAAAGGAAAATCCCTAGGAGCTCTCAGATCGTCCGAACGCTATTTATCTATTTTTCTAGAATTTTAATTCAATAAAATTAAATTTTCCTTATTTAAATTCGAATTTATAGGATTGAAAAATATCAACTACCTTTTAAATTTTTACTAATGAGGAAACTGATATATAATTTTAAGATTCTTTCCTTTCTCAATTTTGATTCAATAAAATGAAAGTTCCTTATTTAAAGTTGAATTTATATGATAGAAAAAATCTCAACTGTCTTTTAAATCTTTACTAATGTAGAAAACTGAATATACAATTTTAAAATTATTTTCTTTCTCAATTTTGATTCAGTAAAATAAATTTTCTTATTTAAATTGGAATTTATATAATTAAAAAAATCTCAACTGCCTTTTAAATTTTTACTAATGGAGAAAATTAAATATGCACTCCTCAATTTTAATTCAACAAAATTAAATTTCCTTATTTACATTCAAAATCATAGGAAAGAAAATAAAAATTTAAAACTCAATTCTATTTAGAATTTAATTAAACAAATATTACATTCTTCTTCGACTAACTTAAATCCTATATAAATACCATAACCTATACGGCTATTAACTTTTCATAGATTTACGTTGTTAGTTTCTGTTTATTAATTTTAAGATCTTTTTCTCCTTTTTTCATGTCGGCTCAAGAAAATATGACACACAATCGGCATAAAAAATATGTAAATAGTTTATTTTATTATTTATGTATGTTTACTTTTTAAAATATTGTGTTCATTATTTATATTATATTTAATATAATATTGTGTTCCTCGATTTTTTTAAATATTTAATATTTAAAATTTTACATAAACAATTATAGGGCCGCCGTGAAGCGCGGCTTAGTCGACTAGTGCTTATATAAAGGAGAAGATGAGAGTGGTGATGTGGCGCGTCTCAAATCGCTTAGATATATTTTTCTAATTTTCTCAAATTCTTGAATAATTAATGTTAAAGATTCGAAAATATCTCAATTAACTTTAAATTTTTTACTAAGTAAACTAAATATACAATTATAATATTCTTGCCTTCAAGATCTTTATTAATGGAGAAAACTAAATATACAATTCTAATATTCTTACCTTTAAAATCTTTACTAATGGATGAATCAATATACTTATATAAAGGAGAAGATGAGAGTGGTGATGTGGCGCGTCTCAAATCGCTTAGATGTATTTTTCTAATTTTCTCAAATTTTTGAATAATTAATGTTAAATATTCGAAAATATCTCAATTAACTTTAAAATTTTTACTAAGGAAACTAAATATACAATTATAATATTCTTGCTTTCAAGATCTTTATTAATGGAGAAAACTAAATATACAATTCTAATATTCTTGCCTTTAAAATCTTTATTAATGGATGAAACTAAATTTACAATTTTAATAGTCTCATAAATTATTTTATTAGAAAATATCTTAATTGTATTTTAAATTTTTACTATTGGAGGAAAGTAAATATAAAAATTTAATATTCTTGCCTTTATAATATTAGATAAATTCTCAATTTATTTTTTACTATTTTCTAACCGAGGAAACTAAATATAGTATGTTACGCTCTCTATTGATCCAATCAATATACTTATATAAAGGAGAAGACGAGGGCGGTGATGTGGCGCCTCTCAAATCGCTTCGATCTATATTTCTATAAATATAGTTTTCCAATTAGTTACATAATTGAGTCATTTTTTAAATGAGTGACTAATTTGATACATTTGAACCAAATGAGTGACGACTTTGATAATTATCCATTTCTTTAATACTATCTTTCAAGAAATGAAGTTAAATATGTTATGTTAAAAATGGTTTGCTTGATTGTATATATAAAAAAAAAATCTTCTAATGGAGGAAACTAAGTATACTATATTAATATTCTTCCAAACTTACTCCACGTGTCCAATTTATTTACTAATTTTTATTTAATATCTTTTAATCGAGAACAATAATAAAGAAAACGATTTGTGAGGTACTAGACGATTTGAGTAGAAAATATCTAAATTGACTTTTAAATATTTAGTAATGTAAATATTAATTAACTTATATTCTACTAAACTTTATTCTTAAGTTAAATTACTATCTTAATATTGTCCTAAAATTTATCTTTAAGTCAAATTACTCTATTGATATTTTTCTAAACTTTTTTTTGAACTTAAAGTTACCTTTTTAATATTCTCATATATTTTTTCTTGAAATTCTAAAATTTATCTTGAAATCATATTGTCATCTTTACATTCTCCTAAAAAAATCAATCTACTTATATAAAGGAGAAGACGAGGGCGGTGATGTGACACCTCTCAAATCGCTTCGATATATTTTTCTCATAATTGTTTTTGTAAAAAATCCACATTTAATTTATCTATATGTTTTAGATATACATTAAAAATCATTTTTTTTAAAATGTTTACCTTTGTTGGTTTTCATGCCCTTTCTATTCCATCAAACCATGTGATTTGTCAGACATGTCTCTTTCACAATTTCAACTGCTAATTATTGAACTAGCATCAATTGAGGTTAATCTTGTAGCATCCGTTGAAAGTGTTGTAGCTGCATCCGTTGAAGGCTCTCAGGTTGCATCCATTGAAGGTTGAATGTGTATCCATTGAGATACAATTTCACTTATGTAAAATTACAAGATATAGAATATTTACAATTACAAGATATAGAATATTTACAAAAGCCTCCCTATTCTACATATCAATTGATAGTCAACATGACTTATTCAACCTTAACAATTACACTTCAACTGTTAATTACTAAACAAAAAAAGAGTATGTAATTACATGGAGTCTTATCAGTTGATAAGCTACCCTTCAACGGATATTGTATACACATGCTATCCGTTGAAGACTACATTTTAACTTTTTGCCGAGTTAATTTAGTTATCATCAAGAATTAGCAGGATTCCAAACATACTTTGTCTTCAAATTTTTAAGCTCTGATAGGATTTTAAGGTTTTAAGCGTTTTTTTGTTAATATCTTAAGGAATAATGTTAAACAATTATTAGAATGTTTGTATTTGGCTCTTTATTTCCCGAAATTACCCTCACCCGATGCTTAACATTTCACGATTAAGGAGTGATTGTCGGAGCAAGGGTAGGATATACATAATCGATACTTAAAGGGTTGATGTGTACAACAAATTTCTTTAGGTGTTTGTGTATATACCATCATACTTCAAAATTTAAGTTATAATTAAGCCTAGAAAATATTCTTGCTTATCTGTTTCCTTGGCTACGAACTGGGCAGAAAATTAGCAGTAAATATAATTGATAAAAACATGTGATCTGATCCCATTGTAGCTGGTTTTCCATACTCTTAAGGAGCATACGCAGGTTACTGAAAATGCCCTCACCTTTGTCATTCTATGACCAAGATTCTATGACTTAGTATCAGGGAAGCAACTTCTCAATTTGTCAAGGTATTGTTCAGCAGAAGAATCTTCGGAACATTTTCCCACTCGTGCCATGGAAGGGAAAAGATACAAGTCTAAATGAACCGTAGTATACTATACCATAGTTTAAAATTGATTTTAAATATTTAGAACTGTATATAACTGGACCCTGCAACTTCAGTAAAAATGATACATCATGAGAAGAGTAAAATAAAACATAGTCTCATCTGTCTTATGAAAGACGATCTTGTTTTTTTCAATTAAAATTCCATTTCATTCAATCATGCAGCTTAGTCACCAAAATATATATACCAAGGGGAAGAAGAGACTAAATTTGAGTCTAAATATTTTCTTTCACTAGAAACCAAAATATATTTGAGTCTAAATTTATTTTTGGTTGTTTCGACATTCATCGGACAACATGAGACATATTGATGCTGTCCGTACTAGTTGCTTACCAACCTACATATAAAAAATATAGAAGAAATTGAAAAAGTTTCAAAAAGCAACATTCTAACAATAAAACATCCCACCCTTGATACTTTCTTTGAGGGCTGGGAGGGGCCTTACAGAGGTGTCAGTGCCTTGAATGCCTGTGTTTTCCGCGCCAGCATCAGTTGATTCAAAATGAAACCATGCACGGGAAGCAAGCAGCCAGGTGAGCATAGCAAACTGGGGGAAGTACGGAAACAAACCTAGTGTGCCGGGCATAAGTATAGAACAAATCATATGTTAGTGACTGTAGAGCATCTGCACTGAAGTTTTCATCCCATAGATCATGGCAATGCGCTGGATTGTTTGTTCCTTGAATTCCGGAATGGCTGTTAAGATAAAAGTCAAACTCTCTCGGATGGCATATACACAAATCTACAATTGTCCCTGGCAGTACACTCCCTGTTCTGTCAGCTGAACTGGGATCATCATCGTTCCAGGGAAACAGTTTTGTATGATGACCTTTCTGACCCACGATGAACGTGATACGAGGTTGCTAATTATCTTGTAATGAGTTGCATATTCTGCGAATAGCATCCTTTTCATGAATCCACTGGGATATGTTGGTGACTGTAGAGCATCTGCACTGAACTGCGAGCTGCATGCACCTCGGCTTAAACCCAGCTTTTCACCTTGCAACACTGGGATATTATTCCAACATCGGTTTCACATATACATTTGACATCACCATATAGCGAACCATTTTCATCCAGTAAATCACAATCAGCAGATCAAGCTCATTTCTTTTAATTTTTCTTTTGGCCTCAAACTACTTATCCTTTACCACTCTTTCAACTTGGCCAGGAGGAGCACTAAGATGTGGTAGCACAGGTCTAAGATTTAATTTTAGTCCATGTTCAAGACACACAAAAGCGAGTTCCTAACACAGTCCTTCTACAGAAGCTTCTGGTACATTTTCAGCAAAGTTTATGCACATCCAATTTTGAACCATTCCTGCATACACAAATTTATTTTTCATCATATTCCTGCACGAGGGAGACACTCCTTTTGTTCGCCTGTTTCATGATCATTTTAAGCCATGGAGTTTGTAAAATTCGCGCTTCCGTCATTACTAGCTCATTCCTAATATGTATACCAAACTCCTTGGCGTAAGGATTTCCCTCATAAGCATTACTATTAACAAACTCAACAATCTCAGCCTGCCTATCAATAGGACGCTGATTCAATAGACTTCTCAGCTGGACAACCAATGTGGTTAAGTTTAGGGATGTCTGCACCAGGATTTTCCTCATGAATACCTGAGATCAACCCATAAAAAACAGTTTTGAGAGCAGAAACCACTACATATTTAATAATGAGAAGGGTAAACACGCTACTTAATACTGAACCACTCCAGTCATGCTTCTGTTGTTTACTTGAACATAGGGGAGAATTAAACCAAAATTTAGAATTGAAGAAAATGTAACAAGTAAACGAGACTTGAGTCTTCGAAATTAATTTCGTTAACAGTTAAGGTGATTGTAAGCATACAATAAGGGAGACATTTAATCAAAGGCTATGAGGTGCAGACATTGTAAAAACACTGATTATGACTTTGGTGGGATAACACTGAGACGAAAAACAATCAAACAATGACCATTACTACGGAACAGAGCCTTTAAAGCTACATTAAATATCTCAAATACATAAGAAAGAACATGAACCATTTACTTTGTTTGGAGTTATCAACATCGAAAAAGAAATAATTGTTGACAAGTCACAAACCTGAATGCAAGCACTTCTGTTGGATTTCAAGGAGAGTTGGATCACATACTTCTAATAAGAGCAGGTGTTGTAACAAAGAGGTTGTAATTGCATCTGCTAAGAAGCCGCAATCAACCATTTTGTCTACTATTTTACATGCTTCATCATATTTCTTATTCCAAAGACATCCACGAATGATGATATTATACGTATTCCTATCCGGAATCAAACCATGGCATCTCATTAAGTGAAATAAAGACAATGCTTGATCAATAAACTGGTTCTTGCAAAGACCAGTTAACATGGTGTGGTATATCACGATATCCAGCATATGGCCTTGAGCATGAATCTTATAAAAAAAGCTCAGTGCTTCCATTGGTTTACCCATCCCACATAGACCTTGTAACAAAATGCCGTGTGTTTGAACTGTGGGTTTCAGACCTTCACATGCCATATTTCTATAAAGATCCATAGCCATGTCCAGTTTTAGCTCCCTGCAACATGCATCCAACAGAACGTTGTATGTAAAACAGTTGGGCTTAATCTCCTTACTTATAATAGTATTCAACAAAGCCAATGCTCCATCCATTTGCCCTTGTGTACAATACGCTTGCATGAGAGTATTATAGGCGAATAAATCAGGATATTCACTCTTTTTATTCATCATCTCAATTAACCGCTTTGCATCGTCCAACTTCCCAGACTTGCAATAAGCATGGATCAATATAGTAAAAGTATGAACACTCGGAGAAATGCCTTTCTTTATCATTTTACAAAGGAGACTCAAAGCATCATCAACAAGACCGCGCTTGCATAAAGAATCGATAATTGTTGAGTAAGTCACAGTATCAGGTTTACACTCCAACTTCTCCATAAATTTGAACAACCAGAGCGCCTTATCAGTATCCCCTGTTTTACAAAGGCCATTAATCACGGTGTTAAAAGTAACCACATTCGGATAAATTTCTCCGTATTTGATAAGGTCTGTGAACAAAAGCCTAGCCTCGTGAGACTTATGTTCATAAAGAAGCCCCCTGATTAGAGTGGTATAAATTACGACATCAGGCACAAAACCACGTTTGAAGACGCCACCAAGCAACGAAAAGGCAGAGTCGACCCGATTGGAATGACAACAACAGTTGATGGCAATACTAAACGTAAAACTATCGACAGGAATGCGTAGAGTACACATATCCCTAAAGAGAGAAACAGCTACGGCGTATTGTTTCATTACAACAAGAGCAGTGAGCAGTTGATTAAAGTCGATAACAGTAGGGAGAGGTTGGCGTTTGAGCATTTTATCAAACACATCAAGAGCATTGTCGAGAGTATCGAAACCGGATTTAGATTTTTGAAGTAGAAATTCTTGTAATTCTAAATGAGGACGTGGAGTTGAATTGGTAGAATGAGGAATGTCGTTAGGGGTTGAGTTGATTTTAGTGTGAGAATGAAAATGAACAAGATTAATTGATGAACACAAGGGAGATGATAATAATTTAAAACGAGAACAAGAATACGTTTGTAATCGTAAAAAAGAGAGGAATTTTGAGGAAACACTGATGAAAGTCATTCTTCTACTACCCTCTCAAATCTCTCTCTCTCTCTCTCTCTCTCTCTCTCAGTCTCTCTCTCTCTCTCCGAAATCTCTCTCACTCTCTCTCTCGTGGACTCTCTCTGGTACTGGTAGTGATAAAATAGACAAGAGTTTGCTAAAAAGTAAAAATAAAAACAGGATGATTACTTTTTTTTTTTTGGTGGCTAAATAGGATGATTACTTCATTAACTCCTAAATTACGGGTGTCTTTTGATACAGATCCACGACGGATCCGTTTGATATTGCTCGTATATAGCCGTGTCGCTTTTTTCTGAAAAATGTGAAAATGTAAAATATTGTTTTGATAGATTCCGAAAAAAAAATTCAAGAAGTATTTTTTACTTTTAAAAGCTGTTTTTAGAAAAGAATGGTCCTCCCATATTTCTTTTAAAAAAAATGTTTTTCATGTTTTGTGAGAACCAGCATGGATTTCAACATTAAATCTTACAAAAAAATTATTATCTTTATATTATACCATAAATATAGAAACTGTAAAATCTTGATAAATTAATACCCTTAGTACCATAAAAAAGTATTAATTAATCGAAATATTAATTAATCGATAAATTAATAATTTATATTATCAAGATATATCATTTTATAATTTTATAACATATACAGTTCTAAGAATAATAAGTTTTATAAATTTATATTTATTGCAATTTCATCTATAAACACTTAAAGAAAATTCATAAATTTAAGCAATATTTATAAATTCAAGTAAATTGAATAGATTCATGAATTTAATTAAACTAGTTTACTAACCCGCGCTTCCCAGCGGCCTTATAATCGCCTTATAATCATTTCTCTAAAAGAATTTCAAAAATATTTTACAAAAAATGTTTTTATTTAAATAATTATATTTCTAACATAAGATTGTTTTGGAATTTTCGTGTCGTCTTGATCATTCACGAAAATTATGAATAAATATACAAAAAAATTGTTTAATATTTTCATTGTTTTAACATTATGCTGCATATATTATATTGATTACTATGTATATATGTTTCATAATTTAAATTCTAACTTATATTTTAAAATATATAATATAATATTAATATTTAATTTTAGCATATAATACGATGATCCTAATGAACTGCCCTTCTTTTAAAGATATTTCCTCCCAATGAGCTTCTTTCTCGTTATTATCAAATTTAACAGATAACACATTAATTTATTAAATAAATTACAAGATTTTCAAAATTGTTTGGACTTATAATAATTTCTCAAAAAGAATTTCAAAAATATTCTACAAAAAATGTTTTAAATAAAATAAAAAAAAATATTTCTAACATAAGATTTCTTTTAAAATTTTCGTGTATTCTTGATCTTTCACGAAAATTATGAATAAATATACAAAAAATTTGTTTATATTATACTGATTACTATTTATATATCTTTCAAAATTTAAATTCAAACTTATATTTGAAAATACATAATATAATATTAATATTTAATTCTAGCATGTTAGAGCAGGATTCAATGATCGTCAGTCATTAGTATTGCACGAGCGTGAGTATCAGGATTGCTATCAGGACTGTGATCAGTATTTAAAAACTGAATCCAAGGTCGAAAACGATCAACATGGCATGGCATTTCAAAGGATCAAAATACCCATTATAATTGTTTTTAACGACCTCAAAATTCCGAGTCATAATTTACTAAGCAAAAATTAACACAAAAAATCAAAAATTCAAATAATTTTGAATAATTCGAATTTAAGGATTTTAAAATTAATTAAAAATCCAAATTTTCAAAGTTCTCCAAAAATTACCAAATTTAAGTATGTTAATCCTTATCACAAACCACACACCCTGCAAATTTTAGAATCAAAAAATCACTTTTTAAACACTAAAAACGAATACCAAAACCTTTGGAATTCCAAAAACTCAAAAACTTAAAATTAAACAAAACTTGAGTTTTAAGATTTCGAATTAATGGGTTTGAGAAGATGAGTTTAGTGATGGTTTCAGTTTTTAAAACTAACAAGAATCGAATCCAGAAATTGAAAATGAATTGGGCAGCAGTTCGTTAAGAAAAGAAAAGAACGGAGAGAATTTGAGCAGTTAAGTAAAAAAACTTGAACTGTGGTAGTATTATGGTAAAAGTAAAAAAAAATCTATATATATATATATATATATATATATATATATATATAGTTAAGTTATATGGAGACCGCTTTTTTTGTGGAGACCTGAAGACCACATATGTTCTGCAATCTAAATTTGGCAAAATAGACCATATTTTGTAATCAAAAATTTGCAAAACGTACTGTTTTGCAAAATATATTCTATGAAAATCACTATTTCATTGAAAATCTTGAAAATCATGTAAGTTCTACAAACTAAACATACTAAACATGAATTTTCTGCAAACCGAACATGTTTGGCAGAACAATATATATTTTGCTATGTTTTAGTTGCAAAACATATATAATTTTAAAGATTTTAAATGAAAATAGTTATTTTCATAGAACATAATTTATAAAATATTATATTTTGCTAAATTTAGATTGCAGAACGTATGTGGTCTCCAGGTTTCCACAAAAAAAGTGGTCTCCATAGAACTTATTTATATATAAACCTGATAGTACTAAGTAAAAAGAAAACTAGTACTATGGTAAAAAACCCGTAGTACTAACACAATTAAAAAGAAAAGCAAAAAATAAGTAATTAAAAAAATGCCTAGTAGTACAAACAAAAACACGGTAGTACTATCAACAGTAAAAAAAGAAAAAGACTTAGTAGTACTATGAAAATGCGGTAGTACTATGAATTGAAAAGGAAAAAACAAAAAAATAAAAAATAAAAAGATGCTGGTAGTACTTACAGAAAGAACTAGTAGTACTATCAAGGGATAATACTACCGATAGTACTACTAGTTCAAAACTAGTAATACTAACGAAAAATAAAAAATAAAAAATAAAAAGTAAAAACAGATTAAAATAAAAAGAAAATTCTGAGAATTGATAAAACTTTACAGAAAATGATTAAAAATGCAGAAAAAAATATGTATAAGTCTAGAAAAATTCATAAAAAATTCTACAAATCCTAGAAAAATATGCAGAAAATTATAGAAGTGCAATAAATTAATATAAACCTGCATAAAAATTCAAACAACAATATATACAATCTGAAACTAACCTAAATAATCCTAAATAATTAAATTTTCAATAAAAATAGATTTCTCCACTTAAAAAACATGAGAAAAATATTTTTAAGGAAAATAAATTATTCAGGAACATTTAAATCAACAAGCATTTAACTTCAAACAAGAATAGGCAATAAATATCATTTAAATATCAACAAGAGAAAATGATTTTTGATAAGAACAAACATAACAAAAATATTGTTAATCACTAAGACTGTTCAACATACCCAATTTACCAACTGACCTGGTAAACGTGGATTCGTCAACAGATTTAGTGAATATATCGACAGTCTGTTCTCCTGTGGGTACAAAGTGTAACTCCACAGTTCCATTCATGACATGCTCTCTGATAAAATGATACCTGATATCAATGTGCTTCATTCTCGAGTGCTGAACAGGGTTGTTGGAGATTGCTATGGCACTTGTATTGTCACATAAAATAGGAATTTTGTCTAATGCAAAGCCATAGTCCTTCAATTGATTCCTTATCCATAAGATCTGAGCACAGCAGCTTCTAGCAGCAATATATTCAGCTTCTGCTGTTGAATTGGAAATTGTTTGTTGTTTCTTGCTATACCAGGAAATCAATCTACCTCCTAGGAATTGACAACTCCCAGAGGTACTCTTTCTATCAACAACACTACCTGCATAATCAGAATATGTATATCCAACAAGATTAAAACCAGAATCTTTAGGGTACCAGATACCTAAATTAGGTGTACCCTTTAGATATCTCAAGATTCTTTTAACAGCAACGAGATGTAAATCTCTAGGGTCCGCTTGGAACCTTGCACACAAGCATGTAGCATACATAATATCTGGTCTACTTGTAGTAAGATAGAGTAAGAAGCCAATCATACCTCTGTAGCTTGTAACATCTACCTTGATAGAATTATCACAAACCCCAAGTTTGACAGCTGTTGAAGATGGAGTCCTTGCTGATGCTAAATCCTCCATGTGATACTTCTTGAGGAGTTCTTTGAGATACTTGGATTGAAAAATAAATATACCATTTGACCTTTGACTTACTTATAATCAAGAAAGAACTTCAGCTCGCCCATCATACTCATTTCAAACTTACTCTACATTAACTTAGCAAATCTCTTACAAAGATTATCATTAGTAGACCCAAATATGATGTCATCCACATAGACTTGGACTAATATCATATCACTTTTGTGTTTCTTTGAAAAAAGAGTTTTGTCTATAATACCTCTAACAAAACCATTTTCTAAAAGAAAACCAGAGAGAGTGTCATACCATTTTCTTGGCGCTTGTTTGAGACCATAGATAGCCTTGAAGAGAAAGTACACAAAGTCCAGCAACTCCTGATTTTCAAAGCTAGGGGGCTGTTCCACATACATTTCTTCATCCAGCTCACCATTCAGGAATGCACTCTTAACATCCATTTGATAGACTTTAAAATTGGAGTAAGCTGCAAATGCTAAGAACATCCTGATGGCCTCAAGCCTTGCCACTAGTGCATAGGTTTCATCATAATCAATGCCTTCAGCTTGTGAATACCCTTGAGAAACCAGTCTTGCCTTGTTCCTTGTAACAATGCCATCCTCATCTAGCTTGTTTCTGTATACCCATCTTGTACCAACTACTTTCTTGTTCTTTGGTCTGGGTACCAGCTTCCAGACTTGTTGTTGTTCAAATTGATTGAGTTCATCTTGCATAGCAATCACCCAATCTGGATCAGTCAGTGCTTCCTCAGTCTTCTTTGGCTCCATCTCAGATAGAAACCCTGAATAATGACATTCATTCTGAGTAGCACTTCTAGTTTTAACTCCAAAATCTGGATCACCAATGATCAGCTCAAAGGGATGAGCTCTATTCCATACAATCTGTCTTGGAAGATTTGATCTTGATGATTCGCCTTGAAATTCATTTTGATGTTGTAAGTGACTAGATGATCATTCATTCCCTCCCCTGAGTTGTTGCTTGATTACCTTGATGATTCTTCTCCAGTGTTAGTGGTATCTCCATTGTTACCAATGTTTCCACCACCACCACCACCACCATCATTATCATCATTATTATTTTCATTACCAGCAACAACCTTAGATGGAGCTTCATCATCTGATTCTGAGTCTGGCAAGTTATCAAACTTCAGTTCTTCAGATGAATCTTCAGTTTGGACACTAGGGAGCTTAGTGTCATCAAATGTAACATTGAAACTTTCCTTCACTTGGTGACTATCAATCAAGTACACCCTGTAAGATCATTTGGAATAACCAATAAATATAGCTTATTGTGCCTTGGCCTCAAATTTGCCACGTTTAACATTTTCATCCTTAAGCACAAAGCATTTAGCACCAAATAAATGAAAGTATTTGAGAGTTGGTTTCTTGTTGTTCATGATCTCATAAGGAGTCTTCATTAAGTCCTTGTTGATTAAAGTTCGATTCTGAGTATAACAAGCAGTATTCACAGCTTCAGCCCAAAAGTACATTAGAAGTCTTGATTCACTTAACATAGTCCTTGCAGCTTCAATCAATGTACGATTCTTCCTTTCCACCACTCCATTTTGTTGAGGAGTTCTAGGGGCAGAATACTGTCTTGTTATTCCTTTATCTGTACAAAAGTCATTTAGGACTGCATTCTTGAATTCAGTTCCATTATCTGACCTTATAGCTCTAACAGGGAATCTAGAATCCATCTCAATCAACTTTATATGATCAATCACCATCTGTGGGGTCTCATCCTTGGAATGTAGGAATAAAACCCAAGTATATTTGGAATAGTCATCAATAATCACAAGTGCATATTGTTTCTTTGACATGGACATCACATTAACTGGACCAAACAAATCCATATGAAGTAGCTGATGTGGTTCAGTTATTGATGATGTGTCAGTGCCCTTGTGAGAAGCTTTCTTTGACTTTCCTTTCTGAAATTCCTCACACAGTCCTTCCTTTGTAGATTCCATCTGAGGCAAACCTCTCACCAATTCCCTCTTGACTAGAGAGTTCATGGTTTTGAAGTTAAGGTGAGACATCTTCTTGTGCCATAGCCAACTCTCATCTGATGAAGCTTTAGCATAAAAACAAGTAACTTCATCTTTGGATCCAGAGTACAGATCAGCTATGAACAAATCACCTTTCCTTACTCCTTGAAGAGCAGGCTTTCCATTCTTCTTGTGAAGGATCTGACATTTATCTTTCTCAAAGGAAACAACATATCCTCTGTCACAGAAATGACTAATGCTGAGAAGATTGAACTTCAGACCTTCCATAATAGATACATCTTGAATGATAACATTTCAAAATTTCAAACAGCCCTATCCTCTGGAAATACCCTTGTTGTTATCTCCAAAGGTAACTCCTGGGCCAGCTTTCTCAACCATATTTAATAGCAGGGCTCTATCTCCGGTCATATGCCTTGAACAGCCACTGTCCAGAACCCACATAACACGGTTTACATGTACCACACCCTGCAGTATCAAATTGATTAGTCCTTCCTCGGAACCCAAACTTGATTAGGTCCGGCATATTTAAAGAACTGGCCTTTGTCAGGCAAAACAACATTTTTAACTTTAACTACTTCAACCTCTTTCACAAAAGAGCGTTTCCATTTATAGCCAGCCTTAACACATTTCTGAGTAGGCTTGGGGATAAATGAATCCACTCTAGTCTTAGAAGGACTAGTAGTCTTAGATCTAACATGTTTTTTTATTATTAACATGTTGACGTGGAACAGTCTTATTATGAGATACATGCTTACTATTAAAATAAACATACATAACATTGAAAGCACAAGACATGCAATTAACCACACCACATGCTTTATAAGAAAGATTAACAGCAGGCATGTTGGTTCTACAGTTGTTTTGATCCACTTTATGGATGTCTGACTTAGTCTCTGTTGCTGAAACAACTTTGACTTGATTATTAGACATACACTTGTTGGACTGATCAAGTTCAAAAGCAAGTTCCTCAATACGCATCTCCTCTTGAATAATGATAAAATATCCATTCAGAGGTTCTGCCAAGGATTCTATAAAGAAAGGTTTATCAATACTCTTAAGCACATGTGGTACACCCCTTTCTGCAGCACTGACTCTATTAGGGGTGTTACTGCTTAATTCTCCAATAGCCTCATTATAGTCATACCCTATTCCTACAGTTTAACCAATAATTTGATTATTGAAGATTTCTTTAGCTGTCTTAGAAGAGTTATAGTAAGAATTAACATTGGTTTTAAGTTCACTTATCTGATCCTTAAGAATGGTTTCCAATTGAATATAACAATTAACCCTATTCTCAAGAAATGCTATTTTCTTAGTAAGATTATCCTGATTAACATGCACAAGTTTTAATTCTTTTACCTCATTTTCAAGAGCTGTGTTCAAAAGAATTATTCTATCATTTTCTCTACGTGCACAAGAAACAGTAGTGCTAAGATGATAGCTCATTTATGCATCAGTAAACTTTACCTCTGACATGAATGATGATGAAGTGCTTGCCTCATTAGCCATTAAAGCTAGGTTTCCAATTTCACCAGCTTCTTCATCACTATCTGTATCATCCCAACTCTTTCCTTCGGCAACATAAGCTTTCCCAATCTTATTCTTCTTGCTAGAATCAAATGAGTTCCTTCTCACTTGCTTTGGATTTTTACATTATGTAGCAAAGTGACCCAACTCATTACAATTGTAGCACCTGATTGTGCTTCTTTCCACGGTTCCAGTTTTATAGCCACCCCTTGTGCTATTTGAAGAAGAAGAACCACCTCTCTGAAACTTGGGCTTGAACTTAAGATTAGGATTCCTTCTGAATCTGAATTTGCCAAACTTCCTCACTATCATTGCCAAATCCCCATCCTCCAGCTGATCAAGTTCTTCCAAAGAATAGAAGTCACCACCAGATTGATAAGTGGATGTTAAGCCATATTCAGCTACAATAATATCCAAGTCAGAATTGGAAGGTTGAACAACCTTCACTTCCAGTTGCTGTGTGACTTCTGTTGCCAATGCAGTAGAAGTACTAACTATCTTTCCAGTTCCATATATCTCCTTTTGCTGAATCTGCTCCAGCTCATAGGTCTTCAGAACACCATAAAGTCTTTCCAACGAAATCTCTCCAAGATCTCTTTCTTCTCTAATTGCAGATATTCTGTGCTCTAAATGAGATGGAAGTGTCAGGAGAAACTTCTTGTTAATCTCCTTGATAGTATAGTGCTTTCCATTTAGATTCAGATCATTTATCAATTTATTGTATCTCTCAAAAACCTCAGAGATACCTTCACCAGGGTTTGATCTGAAATATTCATATGAAAAGGTGAGAATTTCCAACTTATTCTCTCTGACTTCCTCTGTCCCTTCATTGATCATTATCTCTATTGTGTCCCAAATGTGTTTGGCAGTAACACAGTTTAGAACATGATTATGCATGATAGGATCAAGACAATCAACCAGTATCAACTGTAAACATGCATCCAGGGAAGCATCCTCTTTCTCATCAGCTGTGTAGTCATTGAGATCCTTAGGGTACATCCTAGCAGCTCTAGTAACAATATCGTTCTCTATCTGCTCTTCCTCAACAATCATAGGAAGCTTATGACCATTCTTCAGCACTCCAAGATATTTAACATTTGCCACTTGAAGAAACAAGAGCATCTTCTTCTTCCAAATGGGATAATGCTCCTTACTGAACATGGGAATCTTTACTGTACCAACTTTCTGTGTTGTAGACATTTTTGATGAATAATAAAAATTTTAGAGTTTAAGAAAAAATCACAAAAAATGGATCTTTGATTAGTGTATCAATCAAAAGGCTCTGATGCCAATTTTTAGGTCCTGATATATTTGTAGAAGGGGGGGGGGGGGGGGTTGAATACAAACAGTACCGTTTAATCGAATTTGTTCGTATGAAGATATAACAGTTTAAGAACAAATTACTGCGGAATAAAATGAAACAAGATTCAAGTAAATAAAACTTTATTAAACTTGAAGGGTGTTACAAATCAGTATACAGATTACAGAGTTCTTGTTAAAACAAATCTAGAATAAATTCGACATGAATTTATCTATATTTGTAATAAAAGGATCGAATACTAAAAAGTTGTTCGATATAATATCTAGGGATTATGATCCGCTAGATTGTCAAAGCAATACAAGTAATTGAATTATAGTGATTTGGATATAACAGTAATGACTAGAATTGATTACAATGTTCAAATTTAAAGCTTCTCAGTTGGTTGGATGTTAATGGCAGAAGAAATGAATATGAAGTTGTTCTTTCTGTCTTGATCACACACTTCTATTTAACCAAGTCAACATGCATCCCTTTCACGCGCCAAAACAATCCATTTCTTTTTAATACAAATTATACTAGCAGTACTATCAAATCACTTGGTAGTACTATCGGTAGTACTAACCAAATGACTTGGTAGTACTATCGGTAGTACTAATAGTGATAGTACTACTAGTATTAATTTGATAGTACTACTAGTACTAATTTAGAAATAGAAATAATCCGGTTCTAATTTATTTACTTTAATTGATTTAATCAATGAATTAATTCTAAACGAATTAATTCATAGATTAAATAAATTAAGTTATTGACTTAAATAATTTAATAAATAAACTAATTCTTGAGAATTAATTTATAAATAAAATTACTTAAGATCTAGATTAATTAATTTAATATATGAATTAATTCTGGAAGAATTAATTCATAGATTAAATTAATTATCTTATAGAATAAATTAAAAGAGAATTAAAACTAATTCTAAGAACCACTTAAATTGATGACGAACTTCCATTGAATGATGTTGACACTCTATGTACTGTCTGATTCATGAGTGACTAAATTTAATGACTGTTCTTCATCTTTTGACTTTAAGCTGTGGTTCTTTCTCTTTCTACTTAACAAAGGACTGTAACCTGTATGTTTCTCCGTCACACTTTTGAAATCTCTGTCACTTTTAAACAGTTCCACTTCCTTGAATACTTCATTGAGGCTTGATCAATAAATTGAACTTCTTTCAAATGTAGAATTACTTCAAGACTGTAGATGACATTAATCTTCATTCTCTTGACAGATATTATCTTCTGAGATTCCTGTGACATATGAATATATTATTTACTTATTACATCTTAGTTTATGTTGAGTAGAATCCTCGGTGTTTACAAATAGGCCTATACATATGCCTTTTAAACCTCATCTGATTGCAGTCAAAAGAATTTTCAGATATCTCAAAAGCACTCCTTCACTTGGCCTTTGGTATGAAAGGGAATCAGATTTTGGTTTGTGTGGTATTCAGATGCTGATTTTGCAGGGTGCAAGATAGACATGAAAAGTACTTCAGGAAGTTGTCAGTTTTTGGGTGGTAGACTAGTTTCTTGCTTCAGTAAAAAGCAAAAGTCTATCTCTACATCAACAGCAGAAGCTGAGTACATTGCTGCAGGGAGTTGCTGTGCTCAGATAATGTGGATTAGAAATCAGTTGTTAGATTATGGCCTGTCATACTCCAAAATCCCTATTTATTGTGATGACCAAAGTGTTATTGCAATGACAGGAAATCCAGTTCAGCAGTCTCTTACTAAGCACATCAGTATCAGGTACCATTTTATGAGAGAACAAGTACTGGAAGGAACAATTGAACTTCATTTTGTTCCTACTGATCAACAACTAGCTGATATATTCACCAAGCCATTGCCTGAAGCTACTTTCAACAAGTTGGTGAATGAACTAGGAATGATGAACTTTGAGAATTTCTGAGAAAATCTACAGAGAGGAAGTCCTGATGACTATTAAATCCTGATGGTCATTCAGTAAGGTATGTAATTTTGATCGAATCCTGATAGGACACAATCCTGACAGGAAGTCAATTGGGCAATCCTGATGGACATGTCAACATTTATATTTTGCTTAATTTGTGCCTAATTTTTCGTCAGTATTTGCTGAGAAACGTTTGAGTTTTAGTTGGACAACTGTATGCGCGCGTGTGTCACACTGATAGATACACATAAAAAGTGGTGCAGTTATGTTTAATTACACACGTAATTTGGTCCACTAATTATTTGTGCACAAATCACAGCTTGCCACCGGTCACTGAGAGTAAATTTTTGTTTTAACAAAAATACAATTCTTTTCTAATTTGCTAATTACTCTCTCACTACGTCAATTTTTCATCTTCATTCTCTCTCTGTGCTTACGAACCCTAATTTCTAAATCTCAATTCTCAAATTTCTACACTTTATCAATGGCGTCTTCATCATTCATGAACAAACAGACAGTAATTAGTGGTGTAACTTTTGCCACTAACAATTTTGTGGCGGTTTTAGATCATCAGGATTTGCCCACTGAGTTTCATATAATTCAGGATTTCTTAGCTTCAAGTCCATTGAAGTATGCTCTAATAGAACTTGCAAGTGTTTCTTTTAAGTCAGTGATGCAAGTATGGAACACGATTGTTTTTTATAAAGGACACTCAGGATCAATCCTGATGAGTTTTGAATATGATGGGGTTACTCACTATGTAACTCCTGTTGTTGTTGAGGAGGCACTTCACTTGCCTACCTTAGATGATCAAACACTTGCTGTGATTTCTGATTCGACTTTGTTCAAATTTGTTACCAAGTTGGGCTACAATGGTGAGGTTAAGATATATGACAATCTCTTCAGGACCAAGCTAAAGAAGGAATGAAACTTTTTCTTCGACACCATAAGTAGATGTTTCCTGAATAGGACATCTAACTTTGATGCTCTACCATCAGGATCTCTCAAGATAGGGTACTCTCTTATCTACTCTATTATTTTTGATTATGGGTTGTTTGATTAAAGTTCGATTCTGAGTATAACAAGCAGTATTCACAGCTTCAGCCCAAAAGTACATTAGAAGTCTTGATTCACTTAACATAGTCCTTGCAGCTTCAATCAATGTACGATTCTTCCTTTCCACCACTCCATTTTGTTGAGGAGTTCTAGGGGCAGAATACTGTCTTGTTATTCCTTTATCTGTACAAAAGTCATTTAGGACTGCATTCTTGAATTCAGTTCCATTATCTGACCTTATAGCTCTAACAGGGAATCTAGAATCCATCTCAATCAACTTTATATGATCAATCACCATCTGTGGGGTCTCATCCTTGGAATGTAGGAATAAAACCCAAGTATATTTGGAATAGTCATCAATAATCACAAGTGCATATTGTTTCTTTGACATGGACATCACATTAACTGGACCAAACAAATCCATATGAAGTAGCTGATGTGGTTCAGTTATTGATGATGTGTCAGTGCCCTTGTGAGAAGCTTTCTTTGACTTTCCTTTCTGACATTCCTCACACAGTCCTTCCTTTGTAGATTCCATCTGAGGCAAACCTCTCACCAATTCCCTCTTGACTAGAGAGTTCATGGTTTTGAAGTTAAGGTGAGACATCTTCTTGTGCCATAGCCAACTCTCATCTGATGAAGCTTTAGCATAAAAACAAGTAACTTCATCTTTGGATCCAGAGTACAGATCAGCTATGAACAAATCACCTTTCCTTACTCCTTGAAGAGCAGGCTTTCCATTCTTCTTGTGAAGGATCTGACATTTATCTTTCTCAAAGGAAACAACATATCCTCTGTCACAGAAATGACTAATGCTGAGAAGATTGAACTTCAGACCTTCCATAATAGATACATCTTGAATGATAACATTTCAAAATTTCAAACAGCCCTATCCTCTGGAAATACCCTTGTTGTTATCTCCAAAGGTAACTCCTGGGCCAGCTTTCTCAACCATATTTAATAGCAGGGCTCTATCTCCGGTCATATGCCTTGAACAGCCACTGTCCAGAACCCACATAACACGGTTTACCTGTACCACACCCTGCAGTATCAAATTGATTAGTCCTTCCTCGGAACCCAAACTTGATTAGGTCCGGCATATTTAAAGAACTGGCCTTTGTCAGGCAAAACAACATTTTTAACTTTAACTACTTCAACCTCTTTCACAAAAGAGCGTTTCCATTTATAGCCAGCCTTAACACATTTCTGAGTAGGCTTGGGGATAAATGAATCCACTCTAGTCTTAGAAGGACTAGTAGTCTTAGATCTAACATGTTTTTTTATTATTAACATGTTGACGTGGAACAGTCTTATTATGAGATACATGCTTACTATTAAAATAAACATACATAACATTGAAAGCACAAGACATGCAATTAACCACACCACATGCTTTATAAGAAAGATTAACAGCAGGCATGTTGGTTCTACAGTTGTTTTGATCCACTTTATGGATGTCTGACTTAGTCTCTGTTGCTGAAACAACTTTGACTTGATTATTAGACATACACTTGTTGGACTGATCAAGTTCAAAAGCAAGTTCCTCAATACGCATCTCCTCTTGAATAATGATAAAATATCCATTCAGAGGTTCTGCCAAGGATTCTATAAAGAAAGGTTTATCAATACTCTTAAGCACATGTGGTACACCCCTTTCTGCAGCACTGACTCTATTAGGGGTGTTACTGCTTAATTCTCCAATAGCCTCATTATAGTCATACCCTATTCCTACAGTTTAACCAATAATTTGATTATTGAAGATTTCTTTAGCTGTCTTAGAAGAGTTATAGTAAGAATTAACATTGGTTTTAAGTTCACTTATCTGATCCTTAAGAATGGTTTCCAATTGAATATAACAATTAACCCTATTCTCAAGAAATGCTATTTTCTTAGTAAGATTATCCTGATTAACATGCACAAGTTTTAATTCTTTTACCTCATTTTCAAGAGCTGTGTTCAAAAGAATTATTCTATCATTTTCTCTACGTGCACAAGAAACAGTAGTGCTAAGATGATAGCTCATTTATGCATCAGTAAACTTTACCTCTGACATGAATGATGATGAAGTGCTTGCCTCATTAGCCATTAAAGCTAGGTTTCCAATTTCACCAGCTTCTTCATCACTATCTGTATCATCCCAACTCTTTCCTTCGGCAACATAAGCTTTCCCAATCTTATTCTTCTTGCTAGAATCAAATGAGTTCCTTCTCACTTGCTTTGGATTTTTACATTATGTAGCAAAGTGACCCAACTCATTACAATTGTAGCACCTGATTGTGCTTCTTTCCACGGTTCCAGTTTTATAGCCACCCCTTGTGCTATTTGAAGAAGAAGAACCACCTCTCTGAAACTTGGGCTTGAACTTAAGATTAGGATTCCTTCTGAATCTGAATTTGCCAAACTTCCTCACTATCATTGCCAAATCCCCATCCTCCAGCTGATCAAGTTCTTCCAAAGAATAGAAGTCACCACCAGATTGATAAGTGGATGTTAAGCCATATTCAGCTACAATAATATCCAAGTCAGAATTGGAAGGTTGAACAACCTTCACTTCCAGTTGCTGTGTGACTTCTGTTGCCAATGCAGTAGAAGTACTAACTATCTTTCCAGTTCCATATATCTCCTTTTGCTGAATCTGCTCCAGCTCATAGGTCTTCAGAACACCATAAAGTCTTTCCAACGAAATCTCTCCAAGATCTCTTTCTTCTCTAATTGCAGATATTCTGTGCTCTAAATGAGATGGAAGTGTCAGGAGAAACTTCTTGTTAATCTCCTTGATAGTATAGTGCTTTCCATTTAGATTCAGATCATTTATCAATTTATTGTATCTCTCAAAAACCTCAGAGATACCTTCACCAGGGTTTGATCTGAAATATTCATATGAAAAGGTGAGAATTTCCAACTTATTCTCTCTGACTTCCTCTGTCCCTTCATTGATCATTATCTCTATTGTGTCCCAAATGTGTTTGGCAGTAACACAGTTTAGAACATGATTATGCATGATAGGATCAAGACAATCAACCAGTATCAACTGTAAACATGCATCCACGGAAGCATCCTCTTTCTCATCAGCTGTGTAGTCATTGAGATCCTTAGGGTACATCCTAGCAGCTCTAGTAACAATATCGTTCTCTATCTGCTCTTCCTCAACAATCATAGGAAGCTTATGACCATTCTTCAGCACTCCAAGATATTTAACATTTGCCACTTGAAGAAACAAGAGCATCTTCTTCTTCCAAATGGGATAATGCTCCTTACTGAACATGGGAATCTTTACTGTACCAACTTTCTGTGTTGTAGACATTTTTGATGAATAATAAAAATTTTAGAGTTTAAGAAAAAATCACAAAAAATGGATCTTTGATTAGTGTATCAATCAAAAGGCTCTGATGCCAATTTTTAGGTCCTGATATATTTGTAGAAGGGGGGGGGGGGGGGGGTTGAATACAAACAGTACCGTTTAATCGAATTTGTTCGTATGAAGATATAACAGTTTAAGAACAAATTACTGCGGAATAAAATGAAACAAGATTCAAGTAAATAAAACTTTATTAAACTTGAAGGGTGTTACAAATCAGTATACAGATTACAGAGTTCTTGTTAAAACAAATCTAGAATAAATTCGACATGAATTTATCTATATTTGTAATAAAAGGATCGAATACTAAAAAGTTGTTCGATATAATATCTAGGGATTATGATCCGCTAGATTGTCAAAGCAATACAAGTAATTGAATTATAGTGATTTGGATATAACAGTAATGACTAGAATTGATTACAATGTTCAAATTTAAAGCTTCTCAGTTGGTTGGATGTTAATGGCAGAAGAAATGAATATGAAGTTGTTCTTTCTGTCTTGATCACACACTTCTATTTAACCAAGTCAACATGCATCCCTTTCACGCGCCAAAACAATCCATTTCTTTTTAATACAAATTATACTAGCAGTACTATCAAATCACTTGGTAGTACTATCGGTAGTACTAACCAAATGACTTGGTAGTACTATCGGTAGTACTAATAGTGATAGTACTACTAGTATTAATTTGATAGTACTACTAGTACTAATTTAGAAATAGAAATAATCCGGTTCTAATTTATTTACTTTAATTGATTTAATCAATGAATTAATTCTAAACGAATTAATTCATAGATTAAATAAATTAAGTTATTGACTTAAATAATTTAATAAATAAACTAATTCTTGAGAATTAATTTATAAATAAAATTACTTAAGATCTAGATTAATTAATTTAATATATGAATTAATTCTGGAAGAATTAATTCATAGATTAAATTAATTATCTTATAGAATAAATTAAAAGAGAATTAAAACTAATTCTAAGAACCACTTAAATTGATGACGAACTTCCATTGAATGATGTTGACACTCTATGTACTGTCTGATTCATGAGTGACTAAATTTAATGACTGTTCTTCATCTTTTGACTTTAAGCTGTGGTTCTTTCTCTTTCTACTTAACAAAGGACTGTAACCTGTATGTTTCTCCGTCACACTTTTGAAATCTCTGTCACTTTTAAACAGTTCCACTTCCTTGAATACTTCATTGAGGCTTGATCAATAAATTGAACTTCTTTCAAATGTAGAATTACTTCAAGACTGTAGATGACATTAATCTTCATTCTCTTGACAGATATTATCTTCTGAGATTCCTGTGACATATGAATATATTATTTACTTATTACATCTTAGTTTATGTTGAGTAGAATCCTCGGTGTTTACAAATAGGCCTATACATATGCCTTTTAAACCTCATCTGATTGCAGTCAAAAGAATTTTCAGATATCTCAAAAGCACTCCTTCACTTGGCCTTTGGTATGAAAGGGAATCAGATTTTGGTTTGTGTGGTATTCAGATGCTGATTTTGCAGGGTGCAAGATAGACATGAAAAGTACTTCAGGAAGTTGTCAGTTTTTGGGTGGTAGACTAGTTTCTTGCTTCAGTAAAAAGCAAAAGTCTATCTCTACATCAACAGCAGAAGCTGAGTACATTGCTGCAGGGAGTTGCTGTGCTCAGATAATGTGGATTAGAAATCAGTTGTTAGATTATGGCCTGTCATACTCCAAAATCCCTATTTATTGTGATGACCAAAGTGTTATTGCAATGACAGGAAATCCAGTTCAGCAGTCTCTTACTAAGCACATCAGTATCAGGTACCATTTTATGAGAGAACAAGTACTGGAAGGAACAATTGAACTTCATTTTGTTCCTACTGATCAACAACTAGCTGATATATTCACCAAGCCATTGCCTGAAGCTACTTTCAACAAGTTGGTGAATGAACTAGGAATGATGAACTTTGAGAATTTCTGAGAAAATCTACAGAGAGGAAGTCCTGATGACTATTAAATCCTGATGGTCATTCAGTAAGGTATGTAATTTTGATCGAATCCTGATAGGACACAATCCTGACAGGAAGTCAATTGGGCAATCCTGATGGACATGTCAACATTTATATTTTGCTTAATTTGTGCCTAATTTTTCGTCAGTATTTGCTGAGAAACGTTTGAGTTTTAGTTGGACAACTGTATGCGCGCGTGTGTCACACTGATAGATACACATAAAAAGCGGTGCAGTTATGTTTAATTACACACGTAATTTGGTCCACTAATTATTTGTGCACAAATCACAGCTTGCCACCGGTCACTGAGAGTAAATTTTTGTTTTAACAAAAATACAATTCTTTTCTAATTTGCTAATTACTCTCTCACTACGTCAATTTTTCATCTTCATTCTCTCTTTGTGCTTACGAACCCTAATTTCTAAATCTCAATTCTCAAATTTCTACACTTTATCAATGGCGTCTTCATCATTCATGAACAAACAGACAGTAATTAGTGGTGTAACTTTTGCCACTAACAATTTTGTGGCGGTTTTAGATCATCAGGATTTGCCCACTGAGTTTCATATAATTCAGGATTTCTTAGCTTCAAGTCCATTGAAGTATGCTCTAATAGAACTTGCAAGTGTTTCTTTTAAGTCAGTGATGCAAGTATGGAACACGATTGTTTTTTATAAAGGACACTCAGGATCAATCCTGATGAGTTTTGAATATGATGGGGTTACTCACTATGTAACTCCTGTTGTTGTTGAGGAGGCACTTCACTTGCCTACCTTAGATGATCAAACACTTGCTGTGATTTCTGATTCGACTTTGTTCAAATTTGTTACCAAGTTGGGCTACAATGGTGAGGTTAAGATATATGACAATCTCTTCAGGACCAAGCTAAAGAAGGAATGAAACTTTTTCTTCGACACCATAAGTAGATGTTTCCTGAATAGGACATCTAACTTTGATGCTCTACCATCAGGATCTCTCAAGATAGGGTACTCTCTTATCTACTCTATTATTTTTGATTATGGGTTGTTTGTTTTAAAATCATTAAGTGATAGGAAAGCAGATAAATGTGGTTATGTTTGCTTTCTTAGATTTTTCCAATTGATATTTAATCACTTATGTCCTGATGCTATTTTTGAAGAGGAAGTAGTTCTACCAATTTGTAGGATTACTGATAACAATGTGAAGTCCTTAGTCAACAGTGATAAGGTAAATGATTTTCTAGGCAATGCCTACATTCCTGATGAGGTCAGGCTTTTCTTGCAAGAGAAAATGCCTACTCAATATGGATCAGTTTCTGATGCTATGGGACAAGGCCAAACACACCTTGTTCCTGACACAAGCATCCAACCCAAACACTCTAAAACCACCTCTAATGTCTCTCAAAAGACTTTAGTTGTAAAAACAAAGAAATTAGCTAGATCTGATGTGTCTGGAAGGCAATCAAGATCAAAGGATTTCTCCTCTACACCACTCACTAAACAGAAGAAAAAAGGGGTGTACAATGGGTCCTGGTCAAGAAGGCTAATAAGTTTGAAGAGGTTACTGTTAAAAGAAAGTTGATTTTGGGAGATGATACTGATTCTGAGGATAAACTACCACTATCCTCCAAGTTTAAGATGAACAAGGAAGTTGTTGATACTGCTATTGAAGCTGTGGCACCATCTGCTAAGCCATAGAAGAAAAGGAAATTAATAAAAAGCAGGTATCATATTCCTTTGAAGATGCAAAATAATGATGCTCAGGCAATTTCAAATCCTGATGAGTCATCAATTCCTGATGCTCAAGAAATTCCTGACGTTGGTATTCCTGATGCACCAAGCCAGACTGTTTCAATCTCTGATTTTCCAGCCTCTCCATCTAAAAGAATTATTGAAATATCATGGGAGAAGGTTGCTGAGACTGCTTCCAAGCTTGGATTTACACCTACATTGCAAAAGAAAAGGAAGGCAGAAGAGATAGTTTTTAAGAGACAGAAGAAACTGAAGGGATCTAGCCCACAAGAACCTGAACCTCAAAGTGTGTAACACCCCCAGATCCGGGGTCAGGAATCTGGGTTGTCACGCTCCATCAATGATACAATACCTGCATTACTTACAACATTCTTATAATACAACTCCAAAGACCCCAATCACTTACGCACACACACACAAGTTATAGCCTTGGAAATGAGCAACAATAATCAACATTTGTTATTACAACCCAAATGTACTATACAGGATCTCATCTATTATTTACAACCTCTACCTGAAGTTACAATAATAGACCTCACAATACTATACAAGGTTTAGTAATACAAACCCACTCAAAATAATTATCACTAGTTCAAGCTGCAACTATTCTGCTCACACTGACAGTATCCATCCTGCATCAACTAACTCCAGGGTGGTCTCTCCATTCCATTGCTCTCGTAACACGAGGTGGATTCGACAATGTTTTCCTCATGCTGAAATATTTAATAAAGCAAGAATGAGCTAATAGTGCTCAGCAAGAAATCTATCCCAGTTTAAATCTTTAAACCTTTTAGGGAGATAATCCATAAGGGATCAAAGCTTTTATCACTACTAGGGTCTAACCCCAAAATAGTATACCGTTTAAAATACCGTATGACTTATAATCATATTCATATACTCTTCGTAATCATTTGGAAATCCTTGGTATCAGTATGATAAACCAAGACTCAAAACATATCTTTATAACCACAGGCTATGCATTAAACGGATAAGATACCAGTATAACATAAACGATGAAGTTACGGGGAAAATTAATATAATGTTTCCGTAACCCCACATCCACTTATGCATATATAACCTGAGTAAAGTTTTATCAGAGTCATAACTCATAAAATAAAAGATGAAGTTGCCAGAATTTATTGTCACTTCATTTCCAAACACTTTTCGACCTCCTGCCAACATGATCGGTTCTTCACCCCAATACATGTTGCAGAAATATCCAAATTGGATGATGAACCAATACTGGAGCCTTCTCCGCGCCCGTCGTACCAACCTTACTATGATCAGTAGCAGGTCGTACAACAAAAGTATGTTTTCTACATGTAGATGGAAGAATCACGACAGCCTGACATTGTCTACCGCCTTTCTGGATCTCCCGGCCCATTTGGGGCAATAAAATGATGGATCGGCGCGACTCGACCTCTTACACTTGCTCCTAGTTCAGATGAAATCCATGACTCTGAAACGTAAAGATCGTCCTCCTTTCCCAAGTGTAATACTTGTTGATACGACTCCACTCAGTAGTTATATCTAGGTTGGAAAGGAAGATTCTCCAATATTTCCCAAGCGATGCTTGTTAATGGATATCGACTTGTTCCATGAATTTACCCCTCGAGCGTGGAGGTGGTAACACAATCCTTGACTGGCAGAAATTAAATTGCTCCGAGAAAATATCTGTCCCCTGACAGTTTTTGAGTTCGAGAGTTTAAAAAGAGTAGCCAACACTTAAATCAGGTTTCCCATATTTTTGATGGTTCAGCGAGCATTTAAATCCTCTTAAAAGATGGATTTAAATGGAAAACATTGTTTTGGGAACCTCTTTTTGATTTAAAATGATTAATAACATTTATTAAATAAGTAAACCTTAAAATGAATATTCGAAAATAATATTCATTAAATAAACAACCTTGAATGAATATTTAGAAATAATATTCATTAAATAAATAAGGATTAAATGAATATTCAACATAATATTCATTAACTAATAAACCTCGAATGAATATTCAAAATAATATAAACCTCGAATGAATATTCAAAATAATATTCATTAAATAATAAATCTCAAATCAATATTCGAAAATAATATTCATTAAATAATTAAATCTCAAATGAATATTCAAAGGTAATATTCATTAAATAATTAAATCTCAAATGAATATTCAAAGGTAATATTCATTAAATAATTAATTAATCCTCGAATGAATATACATAAATAATATTCATTAAATAATTAAATATTCTTCAAATGAATATTCAAAAATTAATATTCATTAAATAATCCCCAGATGAATATAAATAATACTCTTTAAGTCAATAATCCTCAAATGAATATAAATAATACTCTTTAAGTTAATAATCCTCAAATGAATATAAATAATATTCTTTAAGTCAATAATCCTCAAATGAACATAAATGATATTCTTTAAGTCAATAATCCTCAAATGAATATTCATAAATAATATTCATTAAATAAATAATTAACCCTCGAATAACAGTTACCCGATATATTTATCGGAAAATAATCCTTAACATATACAGAAATATAATTACTTCTGATCTTAGAGAAAATCACCTGCCCTTATCCTAGGGCATTATATATAAAACTGGCTTATAACTGATATCCCATATCTAGCTTATAAGCCCCACATCAAGTCATATCCTCGAATATCGCTATATATATAGCAGTTCGAAAACAAGCATGCAATTTATATATCGCATCTACATATCATATATGAAACAGTTTATTATCACAACAACAGTAAATATGGGTTTTGAAAACTTGCATCTATTATATGCATACATCAGAATATGGTACTTTCAAATACAGCATGGAATGAGAAAACTTGCCTGCAAATCCCGAAGTAGCAATAAGTCTCAGGTTGGTCCAGTAATCTAGAATCAACACAAGGTTCAAGATTAATAACTTAAACGCTTTCACCATCCTAAATATATACTAACTCAAGTACAAGTCCATTTTCAAGTTAACTCCTTAAGATTCTCTACTCGATCATGCTCGCTCACGCATTTTTATAAAATTGAGATTTAATCCTTTTAGCACGAAATCTTTTCGAGGGTCTTCCTAAACATACCTCTCATGTTATCACAAAGTTTCACAATCCAATAAGTCGCTTAAGGGGTTTGATCATTGCCTCAAAGTTGGCTAAGTGGTATAGTTCGGTTTCTCGAAACATCCTTAATTAAAACACTCGTTTCTCCTAAACCGTAAATCGGATTCACATGATCTTCGCACCAAAACGAACCTTGAAACAAGACCTACACTATACTAGGCAGTGGTGACCTTGGACAGAAGTCCTTATGTTCGAATATCACAAACAAAACAGGGTTAAGGAAAAATCGGGCATTATAACGGCTATGTTTTAACGATTCCAAAGTTTAATCATAAACTTTACATAATCAACCAAACCAAATCACCAAGTCAAATCCTCAACATCATTACTAATCCATAATCATCATCAATCAGTCAAAACCAACATCTACTTGCTTATCATCAAAACAACATCAAACTTTCATCAAAATCACTTAATCATCCTTATAATCAAGCTAACTAAACTATACTTAAAACTAACCATATAAATCAATTTATAACTAAGGGTTTCAAGAGTTTATACCTTCCTTGATGATTCATAAACACTAACAATAATTTATAATCCTTCCTTGAGCTTTGAACAAACCTTAACAAGCTTAATCCTAAGAAACAAAATCAAGAATCATGAAAAGTTACTATTCATCCTCATCTTGTAAAATCCATAACAAATCGAAATATAAGAGTTCGGTGCTAAGATTTTTACCAGACCTTGTTCTCTTCATAAGCGTTCTTTTGAGTTATAGATCGCCAAATATGAAGCTTCCTAGATAGGGTTTTGCACCCCATCTTTCCGCTGGACAGAAACTGGACAGTTTGGGTTCTCCAACTTGGGGAAGGGATTTGGTTAGGCTACACTCCTTTGTTGGCCATGAAATTTTGAACGTATGTTATCCATGGAGTGGAGAAGCTATGGTTAAAATTTGGTGATTTTAGGACAAGTAGATTTGGAGTTATGAATTTTTATTTGCTCCTTGTGCAAGCTGAGCAGAAATCTGGAAAATGGGGGAGAGTTTTTCTTTTTCTTTCTTGCCTTGGTTGATTGATAAAATGCTGATATTTGTTGGTCAAAGTGGTGAGTCATCACCTTTGCATTGTCACAGGGACACATGTCGCACATGCAAGAGCTTAGCTAAAGTAGCTTTACTGGTTTGCTTTACTGGTTTGTTTCCTTTCACATGGATGATCCAAATGTTGCATTTCTCGAATTAATCTCGTTACATGTTACTTCCATGCCTATATTTAATCCTGTAAATGTCGCGTTGTTCCATCACCGCTTAATCTCGTATTTAAATTGATTCGTGTCTCGTTGTTCGGTTACGGCTTAATCTTGATGAACGTTCGCAGGGATTTCTTAAGGGTTCTATCGAAGTAGTTTATCGTAAACGTTCTTGACATCACTAATTCTTTTATTAAATCCATATCCATGGAATTGATAATTTAAATCCTCCAATATTTTCAAATAATGATTAATCCGTCCGTTATTGGTGAAATTTCGGAGAAAACAGAAAATGCTCCTTTTCTGATTCTGACAGCTTTTGCATTCCTTCATTTTCATAGTAGATCACTAATACGACTTCGAAAGCCCCTTATCCCGAATCGTACGTAGGTTGGTCTGAAAATCTTTTTCGGTTCAGAAATTTACTATTCATCAGGATTTTACTATTCATCAAAAAAAAAAATTTTAACTAAGTCCGAAATTTGGGGTTATTACAAAGTGGTTCAGCAGCTACTGAAGATCCTGCCACACAAGAACCACTTACTCAAAGTGTGAGTGAAGGCAAAGCTGAAGGAATGGTCCCACAAGAACCATTTTCTCAAAGGGAGAATGAAGACATTCACATTCCTGCCCCACAAGAACCATCTTCTCAAAGTGAGGATGCAGGCAAATCAGCCACAATTTCTAAAGAATTTTCTGACAATGCTCAAGGGATTTCTGGTATTCCTGACATGGAAGTAATGGTCGACAACACTGTCACTGAGGGAAGCACACAAGAACCTTTGACTCAAAGTGTTGAAGCAGCTTCTAAACCTCAAGCTACACAAGAACCATTGGTAGAAAATACTGATGCAAGCAAATCAAATCATGACAGTGTTGCTCCTGATGTAAGTGATGCTCCTGATGCTGGGCCAATCCTGATACAACCACTTGACTCAAGACCATTGATGGATCCTATCTCAGATCATCAGGATAAACTAAAAGGTGTTGTCATTCCTGATTCTAATCTAACTGATGCTTCTGATGATAGTGATAGTGATGATGATGATGATGATGATGATGTTGAGAAGGATCAGCATGCCACAACACTTAAATCTAGTCTTGGAACTAATTTTGGTTCTTCAAGCACTTTCATGGTGGGCAAGGCTACTATAGGAAAAGCTATTGATCAAGACTTTTCTGGTCCTTCGGCAATTGATCCTGCTGAACAGCTAAAAAGGCATGAATGGGAAAATGAATGGTACGGATCTGTTGATCCTGTCAGCTACCCATGTGCTCTACAACATGCTTCTTATGCAGCATCTCTGATTCAGAATGAAGACATAAGGAATCACTTGAAGGCTACCACTCTGTTAAGCAAGAGCCGTAAGGATGAGATTGATTCTATTAAGGCTGCAAACTCTTTGGTGAAGACTGATATATCTCAAAGCTTGGCAAAGGCACATACTGCTCTTCAACTTAGAGTTGTGGATTCTCATTTCAAGTCTCTAATCACTGAACAGTCTTCTATCAACAACATAATTGACTCTTTAGATTCAAAGGTAACTGATATTCAAGCCTCTCTCTCTCTCTGATTTTAAATTTATTATCAAATCCTGATGCCAAAAAGGGGGAGAAGGTAAGTCAGACAAAATGTACACCTGATCTAGTATTGAGAAGAAATAATGATGATGATCATACTGGAAATGATGGTGATGACATGGCAAGACAAGGAGAAACCTCTGATGCTGCTATGGTAAAGTCTACTAGACAAACTACTCAAAGTCAATCCATGCAGTCAACTCATGTTTCTGATTCTGGAGTTAGAACAGTAAGGACCTTAGTGAAATCTCAGATCCTGACGGAAGAGCAAATCCTAACAGGTGACCAAATCCTGACGCCTGGTCATGGACAAACTTTATCTACTATTCCTGAGGGTGATGAAGATGTACTTATTGAAAATCCTGAGGATGCTGCTAATCTATTCCAGAAGTTCAAAACTAAGGGTGGTGATGTTGTTACTCTTTATCACACTGATAAGAGAGTTCAACAGTTGTTTTCTAGGAAAACTCTTTCTACTGCTATTGAAGAATTTCCTGATCCTTCACAAAAAGAATTTATGAAACAACAGAAAGAGATCATGGAAAGTTTTAATAATCCTGCTCTTGTTAGAGGAAGAAGAGGCAGACGTAGGAGAGGAGGTAGAAGAGGAAGAAGATCATCAACTCAATCTATGCCTAGACAAATAAGGTCTAGAAGTCTAAGAATTGAAGAAATTTCTGATGTTATTTAAACTCCAAAAGTTGCTGATACTCAAATTATTAGGACTACCATTCATGATGAAGGAGGAGATGAAGATTATGAACCATAAATTGTGTTAAGGAGAGACCAAGACAATCAACTCTCATCAGTAATACAACTCAAATTGAAGATTCTAATCATGACACTGTTCAAGATACTGATGAATCTGAAATTCTACAAGAGGTTGGTTTGTTAATTCTTTCTACTGTGGTTGATTCTCATAATCTGGGAGTTGATGAAGAAGAAGAAGCTAGAAGAAGAGAGATAAAAAGAACAACATATAGAGATTTTAATCTCTAGAAGCAAACGCTGATCAAATCAAGCAAGTTGTCGTGGAAGAATGGAAGAAGACAACAACATCAGCTAGAAAAGAGCTATGTTCTTGAAAAGGAGAAGGATAAGAAGTGGAAGCACATTGACACTGTAAGGTGTAATAGACCTATCATTTTTCAATCAGGTGGTATTATAACAAATGTTTCTAGTGTTGTAGATTTTTCTGGTTTACAGAGATCTAGAGCACTATGGTTAGAAATGTTTCTGAGCTTAAAGCAGATGCCACACAATACAAGAGGAGGTATAGGTCACAGAGATGCTGAATTTCTGAACATGCCATATGTTGATCCTCATTCACTGATTGAAATTGGAGGTAACTTAACTTCTGAACACCTGAACAATTTATAAGCTGTGGATATAGTCTTAGATTCTCATGATGGCCGGTGCTGAAAAGAAGGAGAAGCTTCTTTACTTCATGAATGATGGAAGTGTAAAGAAGTTGTCCATTCAGGAGTTGTTGGTTAAAACCACAAAGGAACTGAATATGTTCATTATCTACTCAAATGGAAGAATGGAGTGTGCAAGGAATGGTCTGATATGATTCTCTCAACCATAAGGAAAAGATTTGATGAAGGAAGAAATTATAATGGTAATTATACTCCCATGTACTTAAATCTGAGAGATCAAGAAGTTGAAATGCAAAGAGGCAGTGCTGTTAAATAAATGTCTTTTGGTATGAAACAATTGACTCTTAATCCTGATGGGAAGGAAATTGCTTATCTCCTAGTTGAAGAATATAATATACAAAGAAGTTCTTTTCAGCACTAGTACAGAATTGGCTTTTAGCGTCGGTTAAAAAGGTCTAAGGCGTCGGTTTTTTGGTGTAGTATATGTAGGGGACGCTATAGGTATAGGTATTTTGCGTCGGTTAAATAGGCGACGCTAATAGTTGTTCTGCGTCAGTTAATAACCGACGCAAAAAGTCATTAACCGACGCCTATAGTCTGACAAAAGCGTCGGTTGTCTGAAATGCCGACGCCTATAGTCCTGACAAAAGCATCGGTTGTGTGAAATGCCGACGCCTATAGTGCAGACAAAAGCGTCGGTTGTCTGAAATGCCGACGCCTGTAGTCCTTGCAAAAGCGTCGCTTCTGTGAAATATTGTGTAATGAGAATATTAAAATATTATTTATTATTGTGTAATGAGAATATTAAAATAGGTCACTCAAAGTCCAAAAATCTCATGCCAATTTTTTACTACATAAATAATTCAATCAACAAAATACAACAAAACAAACCCAGCACAATTGGCTAGGAGAGGGAAATATAGATATTGGCTTGTAGATGGTCTGGGGTTCGAAACTCTACTCAAGTGATTATTTTTTTGTTGAGTTTATAACTCACCCCATTCAAATCCGGTTACTAAAATATACATATATACTATATACCACGGAAATACATTACTCTATTAGAAATATGAATCAATTTATCATTTTTTTTATAAAACAAAGAACATAGTCTATAGCGTCGGTTTCACCAGACCGACACAAAAAATGCACTCTACAGCGTCGGTTCCCCAAAGGCCGACACTAAAAATTCACTCTACAGCGTCGGTTTCATAACAGCGACACTAAAAAGTGCACTTAATGCGTCGGTGTTACAATGACCGATGCTAGAAGTCCTCTATTGCGTCGGCATTCGTAGAACCGACGCATAAAAGTGTTAAAAGTGTCAGTTAACGTGGACAACCGACGCCTTAGATCAAGGAAAACTGACAATAAGCGTCGGTTATGCTAGCAACCGACACATAAAACATGTAATGGCGTCGCTTGCCCCTAGAATCGACGCTAAAAGTGCGACGCTGTAGGTGCAATCTGTACTAGTGCAGAATCTCAGAGCAGCTATCTACCAGATTGATGAGGAAGATGAAGAACTCGGAAATCTAAAGTATAGACTGATTCAAATTCTTGAAGACAAAGAAGAAAAGTTGTTATCAGACTTCTTGAAGATGAATCTGTTCTATCAAAGAATTTAAAAAGATAAGTTACTGCTGATATTTCTTGAACATTTTGTAATTATATTTTTGGCATCATTGAATCTAGGAATCTATACTTTATTTTACAAAGTATGAGATTGGGGGAGATTGTTAGATCAGGATACAATGATCGTCAGGATCTGGACTACTGATCAGGATTGCTGACATCATCAGTATTGCACGAGCGTCAATATCAGGATTGCTATCAGGAATGTGATCGGTATTATCATCAGGACTGGAAGCTGATCAATATTAATTCAAGATAACTATCGAGTCCATAAAAATAAGGAAGATTGATTTGTCGGTTCCTAGTTTATAGGAATGCAACCGTCGGTTAGGATATGTATCAATATAGTTTGTAATTGATTTGGTCTTATCTTGTAATCGATAGAGCAGCTGTGTGTGCTATATAAACACAGTTTAAGTTTTGATTTTACATCAATTGCTTACACGAGTATTATTGTAACCTAGCAGCTTTCAAGAACATAAGAATTTCTTGAGAGAGTTTTGTAACAGTTTTATACCATAATTAATAAAGCTGTTATTATTCATATTTGTGTTTATACTAAAGTCGAGAATCTTATACAATTGTATTCAACCCCCCTTCTACAATTGTTTATTACTGGGCAACATAGCATATAATACGTTGCTCCTAATGAGCCTTTATATTACCTTTATAGCCTTAATAAAATAGTTAAAAAATATTACCTTTTATAATATTTATATTGTTTTTTTCAGTTTTGTAATCTTGACGTATAATACAATAGTTACAAAATATTACCTTTATAGGCTTGAAGATAAGTTTTAAAGATATTTTGGACCAAAACCTACATTCAATAACGATGAGATGTATTACATTGAAGTACGGGAGAAAATCCGAAAAAAATACACAAAAAGAGAATAAATATACCAAAACTTTTATCAAAATAATATAAAAATTAATTAGACTTCGTAAAATCTCCACCTTGTAATCTATATCCGAGGAGTTCAGATTCCTTCATGTGAATCATAATTGATATTTGCAAAATGTCATGATACACGCATCCACTTTCTTTCATAGATAATACAAATGATATTCTTAAAATCCCCTTCTTTGTTGTAAGTGAGTAAAAGTTCGAGTTTGAGAATATGAATATTCTAAAAGCAAATACAAATATGAGCTGCATGAAACAGAGAGCAAAATCTTTTAGACTCGATAAATTTATTTTTGTTATCGTCTTAATTCTTAATAACAGAAATTTGACATCTTCTTAATTCCTACATGCCATGATTAAAGAATTTAAGTTAGTTTTAAAATTATAGGATTATAGATATACATATAGAGTCAATTATTGTAAAATTTGATTAGATTTATAATTTTTACGATACCTATCTTCTATAAGTATCACATTTTCTATAAATTAGGAGCTAAAAAAGGTTCAATTTTTAATATTTAAAATAGAGGTGCACTACAAATATATATAGGATTTGGACGATCTCGAAGCTCTTGAAATTTTCCTTTAGGAATTTTCTTTTATATAATATAAATAAATCAATATAATATTAAAGATAAAATAAATAAATATAATAAAGATAATGATAATAAAATAATAATAAAGATATTGATATTGATTATTAAGTATATTGGTAAATAAAAAATGAAGGAGAATATTGACATTATATATTTAATTTTCTCCATTAGTAAATATTTCAAAGTTAAGAATATCAAAATTATATACTTAGTTTCATCCATTTGGAAAGATTTAAAAGACAATTGAGATATTTTTTAATAAAAAATTTAATTATATATTTAAATAGTATATTTACTTTTCTCCATTAGTAAAATCTTTAAAGGCAAAAAAAATTAAATTTTATATTTATTTTCCTCTATTACTAAAGATATAAAACACAAATGAGATTTTTTCTAATCTTCGATATTATTAATTCAAAATTTTTTTACCTTTCACAATAAAGTCGATGATGATTTTTAGACATTGACGATATTGTAAAAGTTATACTCCCTCCGTCCCGCCCAATTGTTTACAATTGGGTTGGGCACGGAGGTTAAGGAATATGAGTAAAGTATGAGAAAAAGTAAGAAAAATGAGTAAAGTGGTGGGACCCATCAATATTTAAGGTATAAAGTAAGTAAAGTGGAGGAAAGTAGTGGAAGTAGTTAATTTTTATATTATAAAACTTTACTAAATTTGGAAAGTTTTGGAATGTAAATAAATGGATGGGACATCTCAAAAAGGAAAGTGTAAAGAATTGGATGGAACATAGGGAGTATAACTTTCTTATAAACATACTCTTTAGGTAATTTCAAAGTTCTATGTATGAATAGTTAATGCAAATTCAAAATAAAAAAGGAATTTGTAAATAATAATGCATTCTATAAAACAGGAAGTTGTAAATAGTAATGCATTCTTTCGATATTTTTTTCGAAAGTAGTAAATGAAGTGATTTACTTTTCTCCATTACTAAAGATTTTAAATGTAAGAACATTAAAATTATATTTAGTTTTCAATTAGTAAATATTTTGAAGGAAATTGAGTTTTTTTAGTTTCCTGCATTAGTAAACATTTTAAAGACAATTGAGATTTTTTATAATCTTCAGTTTCCTCCATTAGTAAACATTTTAAAGGAATATGTGATTTTATTAAAATTGTGTATTTTTTCATTAGTAAAAATTTTAAAGGCAATTGAGTTTTTTTAGTTTTCTCTATGGGTAAAGATTTTAAAGGCGATTGAGATTTTTTAGTTTCCTCCATCGGTAAAGATTTTAAAAGCAATTGAGATTTTTTATGATCTTTAGTTTCTTCCATTAGTAAATATTATAAAGGAAAATGAGATTTTTTTTTGAATTATTAGTATTATTAATTCAAAAAATTGAGAAAATTAGAAAAATAGATAGAATCGAGTTGAGAGCCGCCACCTCACCGCCCCGTCTTCTCCTTTATAAAAGTATATTGTGTATTTAGTTTCCCCAGTTATCAAAGATTTTAAAGGCAATTGAGATTTTTTAGTTTCCTCCTAAAGGCAATTGAGATTTTTTATGATCTTTAGTTTCCTGCATTAGTAAACATTATAAAGGAAAATGAGATTATTTCGAATCATTAGTATTATTAATTCAAAAAATTTAGAAAATTAAAAAAATAGATCGAAGCGATTTGAGAGGCGTCACCTCACCACCCCGTCTTCATATTTATATAAGTACATTGACAATTATAGATACATGAATTTAAATAAATTAAATTCTGTCATATAATATACAACCAACATTCCCATTTTCATATTCGAAGCTTACAAATATAATATGTAACACAAATGATGAATAACTACCTAAACTCCATTGAAATGATGAACTGAGTTCTGAGTTTACATATTGAGAGAGAGAGAGAGAGATAGTAGAGAACAAAAGAGATTAAGCTATTGACTAACTAACTAACTACATATTGAGAGAGAGAGAGGAGAAAACAAGAGATATTAAGCTATTGACTAACTAACTAACTGGTGAAATGTTTACATATATACAACATAACAGAATGACAGCCGGCTAGAGTAGTAACAGAAATGACAGCTGGAAAATGGTGGTGGTGGACATTAGCTGGGTGACATTAGCGTGGATCAACAATAGAATCACCAATACCCCCCCCCCCCCACCCCCACTACACCATATTTGACCTATTGCAACCCCAAAATATGTTTGTGTTGCATGAAGTGTTGCTAAAAATAAGAAACTTGCTAGTTTATTGTAATACTTTTGAAAAGTGTTGTATAAAATGGGAAAGTGTTGCAAGTTTAAGAATTATTTTGACAATTTTTGGACTATTGCAATACTTTGGAAAGTGTTACAATACCTGTTACTTTCGGTTACGCTTCTGGCCAAATTGACCGAAATTAGAGGGCGGGAGTTTAATTTTTTCAGGGGCGGGATAAAATTGCCACCAAATTATTTCGGTACCAAAACTTTTACAACATAAAACTTTTAATTTCACAAAAAACCAACTCATCTCTCTCGCTCTCACTCTCATTTCTCTCTCTCGACCTCATCTCTCTGCCGCTCACCTCTCATCTCTCATCCATCTCTCTTTCGATCATCTCTCTCACTCATCTCTTTCCCACATCTCTCATACGTGTCTCAAATCCCTAAAGTCAAAAAACCCCAAAATTGATTTGAGCAACGATTAGGATAAAGATTCGATTAAAGATTTAATTAGAGGTAAAATAACCTTTTTGTTTTTATTATATATGTATATATATGTATACATGTGAAACGTTTTGATATTATATGTGATTTTTGTATGTAGGTGTTAATTTTTTTCATTTTCCCCAACAGGTCATTCGCCGCACTTCACAAAATCCTAATTTCATATACAAATACACATACATATATTGTATATATCTCTTAATTTTTCATTCTTCCTTGTCTTGAATTTCAGGTTCATCTCACTAATTTTTGCACAAACTCGTCGGAGCTTATCGGTAATTTAATTTCTTATTTTTACTTATTTTTTTCGGTTTTTTCGCGTATTTGTGTGTATATATTGTCTGTATTAATTGAATTTGTAGTAGATGTATGTAGCTAGTTGCTAGATGATGTGTTTGATAATTTGAATTTTAATTGTGATGTATGATGCATTTGTGAATTTTAAATATGGGTTTAAATGATTTATTTTGGGATTTAAGCTTAAATAATTGGTGTTGAATTCAAGAAATATGAATGTGATTTAATTTATATTATTTAGATTTATATAAATATTTCTATGTGAGGTCATATCCTGTATATGTTACACGATTGCAATGCTGATGTTTATGTAAGTTCTCATTCGTAAAAATGGTCAGTGATGGGGGCTTTTGTATGTTTTCTCATTGTTGGTAATGGTTCTTATCGGTTATTAGTGGTTCATTGTTGGTAATGGTTCTTTAATTCCTATGCAGAGGAAATGGAAATGCTATTCAGATCGTGTAGAGGTAAAAGCACTTCTAGATCATCATTTGGTTAAATGGAGTTAAAACAAATCTTATACTCTGGTTGAAAAAAAAATCTCTAAGCTCTGCTCTAATAATTCTAAGTAAATGTTGTGTGATTCAATAAGTAATATATAAGTAATATTTTAGAAGGCATGTAGGATTGATAAAGGAACAATGTACAAGTTTGTAAAGAAAACACTTATATGCAAGTTTGTTTACAGTATTATTTTGGTCAAATTTGTGAATCATGTTCCCTTGTCTTTGTCTCTTTTCTTCACGTTTTCTCTTTTTCTTGGACATTATCCTACATGCCATTAATTGCATCGTTGTCTTTAAATGTTGGCATATGCAGTTAACATCTAGATCTATTAATGGTTGTTGTGATTTTAACTTATGTTTAAAAGAGACGTGGAAAATTCATTTGCGGGAGCATAAAATAAAAGCACTTGCACCCTCCTGGATTTTAAATTCTGTAAAAAAACAAGAATGGGATGTAGGTTCGGGATTTCCCCAACTGAAAGTGGGGTGGGGTGGCACCGGAGAGGGGTGGGGTGGCACCGGGTCAATGCAGCCTGAGAGGAAAGGTAAAAAAGCTCACTTTTATTCAATTTCAGAATCAAAATCAGAGTATGAAGACTGTGATTGTTATGAGGAAATTAACAGTTCTGCTACCTGGTAATTTAGTTATGTTATTGAGCAAAGAATTGTTATATACTCTATGCTCTTGGTATGTGCTTATTTAAATTACTTAATGGTGATGATCATGAAGAAGAGAGCAACATAAATAATAGAATGTGCCAGTCACATTAAGATCATATAAAGTCCTGCACATATGTTAATAAGTTAGCAACTCTCCTAAATTGAGCGTTTAGTAAATCTTAATAGACCCATATATGTTTAAGAATGTTTTCACTTGAAACTTCAATTTCCGAAACCTTTAATTTCTAAATGTCTTGTTAATTAATCAACTCCGACCTTCAAAATCCGTAAATCGTAGTAAATGGATCTCAAATAATCTTGATCTCAATTCTCAATCATACCTGATGAAGAACATATATGTTCCAGCAGTTGCAAGTCACAATGTCACATGAAATACTATTTTGCTATGTCATAAAGAGACTTGTTGGTCAAATGAATGATATATCAAATAGTATGGCGTTTCAGTTGATTAAATACTACTCTAGGCAAATCAAATTCCAGAAGAATGACTTTGTATTATATGTCATATCTTTTTAGTATTGTGATATATTAATTAAAAGAAACAGACAATGCATAGTACCTTTTTACATATTACTCAAACAAATGTAAAGTCTGGATTACAGACTTACATTTATGGTTGTATTAGATTAAAAGTATAATATGGTGTATACATGTTGTAATTCTTTTCCATTGGCTCGTGTGAGTATGGTCAGCTGAACCTTAGCCAACTCAGTGCAAGAACTTGATAGGTTTCACCTACTAACAGTCAAAATTTGGTGGTGGTGGCTGCTTTTTATGGATTACATATAGTTTACTATGTCAATCTATGTTGAAAGAATATATTCCCTACTCTTTGGCAAAAAGCTCTCGTGGTTGCAATGTGGGTATTAGTACAAGAAGAAAGGAAAGAATCATAGCAGTAGTCATCAACACAACCATGGCAGTAGATCAAAACCGGAAAATCCACCTCCAGTGGCTCTAGTACCTCCAAATAAAGGTCACAATTCACCTGCTATATTTGATGTATTACATTTTGGTGCCAAAGGAGATGGAAATACGGATGACACAAAGGTAACTCCTACATCTTTTCAAATGCAATTTTCACTCAAATATTTTCAATTCACATGTCTGCATGCAATCCCTACTGTTGTAACCTAGCTTCTTGGTAAAAACAGGTCGAGGGTTAGGGTTTGAGTCTGTGTCCGACTGTCTGAGTGAAGGCATGTGGCAGGGGTACTTAAATTTACTAAAAACCATTATCAATGTTTTATATGTGCACGTAAACATTAGGTACTGCAAAAATAATTTTCCCAGTTAAGCAAAACTTAAGGCTAGCCTCGGTAAACTTAGACCTATTAATAACAAATGTTAATCATATACTTGACCAGCCTGAACAACTTGTTTCTGATTATAAATACATAGCTCTAATATAATTCTATGATTCTGTTTCAGGTAAGGAGGCATCAACCAGTGATGGATCAGATCTTAAGTCCACTTTTTTATGACATCTTTCATTTAGTCACTTCTTTCTTTTCAATCAGGTATTAGCTGCCAGAAAAAATAGACTAACAACCTTAAAGGGTTTTGCACACATATCTGCACCGGAACTGTAGGATATACACTTACTCTGAATTATTGATTGTATGGTATTAATATAATGCCATTTGTTTACGTCTGCACTGCTAATACCTAGGGTATCCTTTATTGTTAACTTTTTTTACAAGAAATTTATCACCCTTCTATGTTCAAGAAAAGTTCACAGCACATGCTCCTCCTCTTGTTAAATTTGAAAGATGTTTGAATTGATGGAAACTATTATACAAAGAGTATAGTGATCAGGAGGCCGATGATCGTGAGGATGATAATCATGAGGATGCCGATTAGGTGGATGACGAAAGTGATGATTGATGATCAGTACTTATACTTTCTATGTCCGTACTTTTGGTAGACATTGGTATTTTAATATTTTCTTTAAGATTTTAATGTAGTGAATTATGGTGTAAGTCGACATGTGCTTTGACTTAAAATTTAAGTACTAGAGCAGGATGATATTGTGTTAAGAGCCAACTATATATGTTTGGGCTTTGTTGGCTTGTTTTGTTGGATTTGTCATTTGGGAAATGAAGAACTTGATTTCTGGTTTGGTATGCCTTTGTACATGGTAATATTAAATTTTCAAACATTATATTGCAATCTGGACTAACAAAAAGTGTTGCTAATATGTGTTGCCAATAAGATATATAGTATTACAACAGGGATAAAAATGTTGCAGATAAATGTTGCTAAAAAAACCAAAAACATTGCAATAGCCATCAAAATGTTGCATCATAATGTTGCAAATAAATTAATTTTGTAACATTCTAAGCCAATAAATGTTGCAAAAATGTGTTGCACAATTCTATTGTAACACCTTAAATGTGTTACTAAAACAGACAAAGTGTTGCAATAAAACGCTATTGTAATACTTGAAAAATGTTGCAATAAGTACATCAAAGCGTTACTATATGGGTTCGTAGGCAACGGCCGCAAATGCAACACCGAGTTTTGGCTAAAGCGTTACAAAAAACTCTATTGTAACACATATGGGGTCTAACGATACACTTTTTTGGGCTTGCAATAGGTCAAATATGGTGTACTGCCCCCAAAGCTGGAGGATGGTGAAATAGACATCCTAACTTGGAAAGCAAATCAGTAAAATGAGGTGAAGGAACCACTTTCTTAAGAACATCTACAAGTTGGTGTTATTAGGTAAGTAAGACAACTGCAACAAGCCTTCAAGAATTTTGTCACAAGTAAAGTGATGATCCAATTCAATGTGCTTACTACGTTCGTGAAACACCATTTCTGGCATTATGTATAGCTGACTGATTATCAAAGTGAAGGGTAATGAGAGTAAGATTGGTAACCCCAAGTTCACGAAGAAGCCTCACAAGCCAAGTAACTTCAGAAGCAGTAACATCCATAACTCTATATTCAGCCTCGGACGAAGATCTAGAAAATGTACTTTGTTTTTAGATTTCCAAGAGACAGGAGATTTACCAAAAAGAACAACATAACCAATAAGTAAGCTTCGTGTGTCCGGATATGAAGCCCAATTAGAGTCAGAAAAGGCTTGGACAGTAAGTGAATTTGAAGCCTTCAAAAGTATACCTTGTCCAATAGAATGATCTAAATAGCGTAATGTATGTGTGAGAGCGTGGAGATGAGGCAAACGAGGGTGTTAGTAAGGTCTGGCCTTATGTTAGTAAGGTAGTTCAATTTACCAAATAAGGACCTATAAAGCTGAGAATCATCTAGAAGAGGGCCATCATGTAAAGACAACTTAAAATGTAGGGGAAGTGGAGTAACAACTTTCTTCGAAACATCTAAGGAATAATCAGAGAGCAGATCTGAAGTGAACTTCTTCCGTGTTAAAAGAATGCCTTCATGTACATAACCAACTCCAATCCCCAAAAAATAGTGCAAAAACCTCAAGTCTTTGATGCTGAAAACTTTATGCAGATGCATTTTCTATGAATCAATCTCAGATAAGTCATTTCCTATAACTCTGATGTCATCAACATACACTACAATAATAGTCAAATGATCTTAATTCTTCTTTATGAAAAACTATAGTCATTGTTGGATTCTTTATATCCTTGAAATATCAGTTCTTACAGAAGCTTAGAAAACCATTCCCTAGATGCTTGCTCAAGACCATAGAGAGGTTTTTTTAATGTATATACCTGATTAGGTTTGTGAGGAACACCTCACTACACCATAGATGGCCGGATGCAATACTTTTAAATTGCAACGCCCACTTTGTGTTACAATTGATACACTATTTTTTAACTACTGCAATACTTTGGAGGCAGTGTTACATTACACATAAACGTCCCGTTGCAATAGAACAGACTCTGTTGCAAAATACTCATTGGGTTACTCTATCGAGATACTGTTGCATTTGATTTCAATTAAAAATTAATTAAAAATTAATTTTTAATTAAAAATAATATTATAAAAGGTTGGCCCCACAGGAAAAAGTGGGCCCCACTAATTTTTCTAATTTTTAATTAAAAATTAATTAAAAATTAAATAATAATTAATTTTTAATTAAAAAAAATATTAAAAAGGTGGGCCCCACAGAAAAAAGTGTGCCCCACAAGTGGGTCCTACTAATTTTTCTAATTTTTAATTAAAAATTAAATAATAATTAATTTTTAATTAAAAAATAATATTAAAAAAGGTGGGGCCCATAGAAAAAAGTGGGCCCCACTAATTTTTCTAATTTTTATTTAAAAATAATATTTAAAAAGTGGACCCCACTAATTTTTATAATTTTTAACCCTAAACCTTAAACCCTAAACCCTAAACCCGAATAAATTTTTAATTGATTTCTTCGACGATCCAACCGTACGGATGTTAAAAGGTACTCATTCTAGTGTTGGAAAAAATAATCAAAAAATTTAAAAGTCTGGTTATGCTGCATCTTTCCATAAACGTTGGAATAGTATTGCTTTCAAGAACGGGACATGTGTTAGATTCACTGAATAGTTTTTTCAATTGATTTCTTCGACGATCCAACCGTACGGATGTTAATCGGTACTCATTCTAGTGTTTGGAAAAAATAATCAAAAAATATAAAAAGTCCGGTTATGCCGCATCTTTCGAATAATATTGCTTTCAAGAACGAGACATGTGTCAGATTCACTGAATAATTTTTTCAATTGATTTCTTCGACGATCCAACCGTACGGATGTTAATCGGTACTCATTCTAGTGTTGGAAAAAAATAATCAAAAAATAAAACGCATCTTTTCAAAACACAATAATTATCAAATTTGAAGTGCCCTATGTCAGAAAAGATTTATATAGGAACATTAAGTCAGAATTTACATAAACGTATCAAAAACCAAACTAGCACATATAAAAAAGTAATACTTCAATAGATTATGGGATGATCATCCTAAATCTATACTATTATATTAAAGACGAAACATTGAAAGTTTTGTAGTCTGGTCACGAAAGTTTTTGTAGTCTGGTCACTCCATTCATAACCTTTAGATATCTCTGATCAAATCAATGAGAACCGTTAGATAAAATATTAAAATTATTATATAGAATATTTTTTCTAACTAAAACATCTCATTTTCCAAAAATATCGCAGACAGTTTCATTTAATAAAATAACATAATAAGGTTATAATTGCTAATAACTAACCAATTACCACTTTTAGCCAAATTGTATATTATTTTTTATTACGGGCACTTACCTTTTGAGATAAAACACGTTACTTTTTCTATTTTTCTTTACTAAGACCTCTCCTTTGCCAAAATATCACGGACAAACAGTTATTAATTTATTTTAAAATCTATTTTAATACTTTTAATTATTTTAAAAAGTTGAACACGTCTACTTATTTTTTTTAGCAAATGCAAATTAATAGAATATTAAAACATAAATAATTAAAATAATAATTATTAATAACAATCTGTGCATCGCACGAGTTTTAAGCTAGTAGACTATTAAACCATTTACATTGGTTAAGTATTTTTCTAACTCTAATAACAAAAAATAAACCAGTTAAGACTAACAATATAGAGACACAAAATAACAAGTAATTTAGGTACATATCTTTAATTTTTTATGCATAACTAAACAATGTTTATTGTCACAATAGAATAAGCTAATATTAACATTAACACCATAGGAGAAAAACAAAAACAATAAGCATAAACTAGAGCAATCCCTGTGCCTTGCATGGACATTGAAGCTAGTATAACTAAAGAACTAACACCATCTTATTATAATAATATCTAAAAGAAGTAGGTCCCCACTCTCTTAATAATTTTAGTACACTCAATTATCAATCACTAATAACTAAAGTAGAAAATCTTACAACTAATAAATCACAATTCATAGAACATAAGATGATCTGCTTATAATCTTGTTGCCCCAATGTGACTAGAGATGGGCCTTATCCTGTTCTATACAATCCCCATTCCATCTTTACAAATCGCATTGGGCAGTGTAGGGATTGAAATTTTTTTTGGGTACCACTAGAGTAACCTATTAGGTGACGCAGCTCGACACCATAATCTTGAAATTTATGTCGTGTGCACTGTGCACTGTTGTTGGGTAGAGTTTAATTCTTTACTTCATCAATCGAAAGCTACAAAGTGAATTTGTATGACTGGAAAAATGGTGAAGTTATGTGTACTTCTTCTGTGAATAATTCTGAAAAATACATATACTGATGGAATATATGGTTTGTACTCGGTACTCTGAAGCATTTGTTAATTCAGAATTATTCAAATTATTATATTCTGTTGATTCAGTGTCCTTTTACGTCAGTATTTCACCATAATGAAGCTGATCAAGAAATGAAAGGTTTTGATAAGTACTTGTGAACCAGTTTGGCTTCTCCAGACACTCAAATAATTGCTAATATGGATATCAAGAAGCCTATAATTTGCTCGTAAAGAAGCCTATAATTTGCTGGTAAAAGTTGTGGTAAGTACCAAATGTTTTGGTGACAATTTTTAGAAGCCCGCTCACCCAAAAATTGAAATCCTACCTAAATAATTCGATCAAGTTGACCAAAAAAGTAAACTATATTCTAATGCTACTTTAAAAGTTTGATCTAAAAGTGTAAAATGGTTCCTTTGTTTGTAACACTTTTGTATTTTATACAACACTTTTTAAAAATGTTACAATTTTCTTATTTTTTGGTGTGTATTAAGGATTGGAATATGATAAAATAATTGGTAACTTTAGGCATGCTTATAAAAAAAATATGTTTCAAACTAAAGGTGGTTTTAGTTAGAAAATGCAATATTAATGATAGTAGGTATTTTAAGTTGATTTTATAAAAGGTAACGCTTTTTAATTAGAAAAGAAGTTAACTATTATATTTTCAACACCCACTATAAATTAAGCTGCAACTCCATTTCTAGTTACATTCATGTATAATATTTAAATTGATTAAAGTATTTATACAGTGGTCATGGAAACTGATAAGAAACACCAGCCAAGGAAACTAATAAGATACACCAGCCAAGCTGCAGGTCATATCTTTAATTAGAAACTTTCAAAGAAGACTTTGGTTATTTAGTATGTTTGTTGTGTCTTGGGTCTTTGTTTCTCTTGGATGAGAATGACAAAAAACAATACAAGAACCATGCATGCACAACCAACAAGTTGACAATATTTTCAATCAACTTACCAAGATAGACTCGATCCACACAGATGATTCCACGTACAGTTTTATATCTTGCCAAACATCCACCATCCCAATTATATATAACAACATGCAGATCATCATCAACCACCAAGTATAAATACAGCCAGCTACTACGTACTACAACTCTATAGCTGCATTCATATCTCTATCTATTTACTGAATCTATCTAGTGAAGAATTCATCAAAGTTTACTAGCTAGTCATGGATAATGTACAAAACCAGCCGAGATTTAGTTAGCTAAATGTTTAGTTAGCTTCTTTTTTTCTTTGCTAATTTAATACAACTAAGTTGAATTATGTTAAATTTGCAGCAGCATTTGCATCTTCGGACCCGCATGTAGCTCCTCCACCTGTAGGTTACCCCACGAAAGATGGCGTTGCAGCTCCTGAAACAACTCAATCCAGAGGTGGCCGGAATAACGTCCGTTGAATCAGAAAGATGTGCTCCTGGAGCGAGGATGGTTTCTGGACCTGGTTCTTCATCCAGAGAGAACTGTGACTCTAGATCATCATCGTCGATGTCTTCAATCTGAGCAATCTTTTCTACCAGTTTGGAGCTCTTCTCTTTGTTATGACATTCTTTTACAAAGTGTCATTTCTTTCTACACACGTAACATCGAGGATTTGGAATTTCTTTTTTTCTTCATTAGAAATTTCCATTTTTTCTTCTTTGAAAATAGGATTTTCCTCCTTTTGCATCCACAAGAACTACTTTTACCACATTTGTTTCTGAGTTCATTTCGATCACATGCCAAACCGAGATTTTTTCTATGTTCCTCTATTTTCTTGAGAAATTTCTTTTGGTTGCATAACTTTTCCGAAGATAGCAAAACGTTTTAGTATAATTCTCCAAGAGAAGTATTGTTGGTAGGATGATTCTTAAGCTGTAAGAGTCTTGATGTTTCATTCCCTAGAGGTCCTGGAAGGGAATTATGGAATGTCTCGTGCAGGTTGACATCATCGATGCCATTTATAGTATAGAACCTCTTAGACATGCTTTCATAATGGTTTCCAAATCCTTCCTCTTGTAAGAGCATCATCTCATGCTCAATTATTCCTCACTATAAATGGACGAAGATGTTCTTTAATAGGAGATTCATTCATTGGAGATGTCTCTAACTTCCTCTAAGACAATTGTGGTGCATCCTGTTGTTTTATGAGCAAAAAGACCGCACTATTTAATGGATTATGATCATAGGGAGAAAATGTAGAAAGAGACTGTGAATAACTAGGCAAAGGTGTAAGATATGTTGAGAAGGATGGCGCATTATAATATCCCGTGTAAGACTTTTGTATCTAAATAGGATGCAGCTGAGCTTTTAAAGTCTTCAATTGTGTCTCGTTTTGAGCCAGTAAGGGCAAGTTGAAAGAAACAGTTGTTGCTAACTTCATGAGCTCATGATGAAGAGCATCAATCTTATTTTGAAGTTGTATAATAGCGCTTGAGATTGATGAAAGACCATGATCAAGCCTGTTTGCTATTGTTTGTTGAGTCGCCATTATCTACTTTATGACCTTATTCTGAGCCACCGCATATTTGGATTACCAATTTAACCATGCCTCTACTGAAGGAGATTATTTACTCGATCCATCTGGATTCTTAGTTATAGGACTTTTGAAATTCTAAATTAATTTAGGGCCAATTCTAAAATCCTAATAAATAGTTTTTTAGAAATAAATTGTTTTCACTAATTAAAATATACATTTAAGAAGAAAACATATGGTTATGAGTGATTTTTTCTCTATTAAAGGGAGGACGACATGCCTAGCAATGTTTGGAGCACCAAAATGAGAAGACGATCGCTTCTAGTTGACAATTATCCTATGGTGAGGATAATTCATGTTGCAACTTGAAAAAACTTGGATTTTGGGACATGTGTTGTGGCACATGGAAAACTTGAAGCGGATCTTATTCGTTGCAGTGAAAGATTTACTATCATATTTAATATGCCAATTATGAATGGTATCGAGGTTAGTATATCTAATGTAATATATACCAATATTGAGAAATTACACATAGTACTCATGTGTTATACTTAAAACTTTCAACATAAACTATTGTACCGTAGGCTACTATAGAACTACGAGATCTGGGCGTGAAAACTATGATTGGTGGAATATGTGAAGATAAAGACCTTGCAATGGAAGATTTTATTCAAGCTGGTATGGATCAATTTTAGAAAAAGAAGCCTTCGAAAGCTCGAACCATGATCTCCATTGTTCAAGTTCTTGACTTAATTTAATTTGTTGTCTTAAAATTGAACCATGCCACCTTGTACAAAATCTTCCATTCCATGGTCTTTATATTCACATATTCCAGGAATCATAGAATTCACTCCCGAATCTCGTAATTCTCTGGTAGCATGCGATACAATAGTTTGTGTTGAAAATTTTAAGTATAAAATTCGAGTACTATGTGTAATCTCTCAATATGTGTATATATTATAATAGATAAACTAAACTCGATAGCATTCATAACTAGCATATTAAAATCCATGAAAATGACATCAAACCTTTCACCGGAACGAATAAGATTCACTTCGAGTTTCCGATTTGCAACCGCAAGTGTCTCAAATCGATGTTTATGAAAGTGTGCAACATGGATTATTCTAAAAATAATGCGCCAATAGTCTTCTCATGTTCGTGCTCCCAAGATGTGCTCCCAACATCTTTGACCATGCTATCCTCAGTTAATAGAGAAAAAATCAATCAAAAAAAATGTATTTTCTTCTAAAATATATAATCTTTTAATTAGTGAAAACAATTTATTTCTAAAAAATAAATTTAGAAGTACTTTATCTCTAGAAAAGTATCATATCGCATAAGAACACACCAAACATACTAGCCAAAACTTATAGTTTAATAGTAATATGTGTCAAATTCTAAATTAATTTAGGGCCAATTCTAAAATCTTGGTGCATAATATTTCACTACAAGAAAAACGCAATCAGACAACACTGATCAGACAACGCTCAGTCGAAAAAGTGTTGCCCATAATTAACTAACAACGGTTATTTTTCAACCTCGAAAAAGTATTGTCTAATCCAGGGTGATTACAACGGTTTAAAAACCATTGTCTAGAAAATTGAATTAGACAACGGTATTTTTAAAGTGCTGTTGCCTGAGCGTGACCAATAGACAACTATTTTCAACAGTATTGTGTGAGTAAACCTAAGACAATGCTATAGAAAACCGTTGTTATAATGATACAACTGTTTTTTTAGTCGTATTGTGCGAATAATCCTGAGACAATGGTGCAGCAAACCGTTGTGGGAATGAGACAAGTGTTTTTTAACAATTATTGTTTAAGAAGTCTACAAACAACGGTAGTTGTAGAGTGTTGTCTGAATTAAAGTACTTTAAAAAAAAATAGGGATATACCAATCTTAGAATAAAATCCAACTAACATACCCAATACTATTAAAAACAATATTGATAAAATTTAATTACAAAGTCGTGAGTAAATTGTCTTATATTAATGTATATATATGTTGCGACTCACGTATGTTTTATGTATTCGATTTATATGTATATACTTTATGTTTTATGATATACACAACGGATTTGTTTATAAAATCATTGTGTGAGTAATTACGTTACAACGCTTTTATTAGCTAAATCGTTGTCTGTATCAAAATCGTTTATTTTTCTTTCATAAATTTTATTTATTGTCCTTAATACATAACTGTCACACCCTTGATGCAATGTTATCATAGGAATCTTGAATATTTAGTATTATCACACACTTGTTGCATTCGATTTTTTGAAAAATATTTATTTGTTTGAGATCTTAGCGGTCAACAAGTGATTTGACTAGTACTTCTAACTAGTATTTCGTCCAAGATTGATGTTTCGATTTTTTTTAAAAAACTTATCGACGATCCAACCGTATGGATATCAAGATCTATGTATTTTGATGATATTACAAAATTTTCAGAAAAAAATAAATTTATTTGGTTTGCGATTTTAACGGTCAACTACTGATTTGACTAGTACTCACATATGTTTTGTTTATTCGATTTCATAAATGTTTAAGACACTGGTTTTTAAATAAAAAGTGTTGTAAGTTATAGTACTTAACAATGGTTTTGGTCAAAAAACTGTTGTAAAATATACACAATGGATTTTTCTTTGATCCGTTCGTTGTTGAATATTATTTATAACAATTGTTTATGTTGTTAAACCGTTGTATGATATACACAACGGATTTTTTTATAAAATCATTGTGTGAGTAATTACGTTACAATGCTTTTATTAGCTAAATCGTTGTATGTATAAAAATCGTTGATTTTTCTTTTATAACTTTTATTTGTTGTCCTTAATACATAAGTGTCACACTCTTGATGCAATGTTATCATAGCAATCTTGAATATTTAATATTATCACACAATTGTTGCATTCGATTTTTTTAAAAATAATGATTAGGTTTGAGATCTTAGCGGTCAACTAATGATTTGACTAGTACTTCTAAATAGTGTTTCGTCCCAGATTGATGTTACGATTTTTTTAAAAATACTTATCGACGATCCAACCGTATGGATATCAAGATCTATGTATTTTGATGATATTACAAAAATTTCAGAAAAAAATAAATTTATTTGGTTTGAGATCTTAACGGTCAACTACTGATTTGACTGATACTCACGTATGTTTTGTTTATTCGATTTCATAAATGTTTAAGACACTGGTTTTTAAAAAACAGTGTTGTAAGTTATAGTACTTAACAACGGTTTTGGTCAAAAAACTGTTGTAAAATATACACTAAGGGTTTTTCTTTGATCCGTTCGTTGTTGAATATTATTTATAACAATTGTTTATGTTGTTAAACCGTTGTATGATATACACAACGGATTTGTTTATAAAAGCATTGTGTGAGTAATCACGTTACAACGCTTTTATTAGCTAAATCGTTGTCTGTATAAAAATCATTGATTTTTCTTTTATAACTTTTATTTGTTGTCCTTAATACATAAGTGTCACACCCTTGATGCAATGTTATCATAGCAATCTTGAATATTTAATATTATCACACAATTGTTGCATTCGATTTTTTTAAAAATATTTATTTGGTTTGAGATCTTAGCGGTCAGCTAGTGATTTGACTAGTACTTCTAACTAGTGTTTCGTCCCAGATTGATGTTACGATTTTTTTAAAAATACTTATCGACGATCCAACCGTATGGATATCAAGATCTATGTATTTTGATGATATTACAAAAATTTCAGAAAAAAATAAATTTATTTGGTTTGAGATCTTAACGGTCAACTACTGATTTGACTGGTACTCACGTATGTTTTGTTTATTGGATTTCATAAATGTTTAAGACACTGGTTTTTTAAAAAAAAGTGTTGTAAGTTATAGTACTTAACAATGGTTTTGGTCAAAAACTGTTGTAAAATATACACAATGGATTTTTCTTTGATCCGTTCGTTGTTGAATATTATTTATAACAATTGTTTATGTTGTTAAACCGTTGTATGATATACACAATGGATTTTTTTATAAAATCATTGTGTGAGTAATTACGTTACAATGCTTTTATTAGCTAAATCGTTGTATGTATAAAAATCGTTGATTTTTCTTTTATAACTTTTATTTGTTGTCCTTAATACATAAGTGTCACACTCTTGATGCAATGTTATCATAGCAATCTTGAATATTTAATATTATCACACAATTGTTGCATTCGATTTTTTTAAAAATAATGATTAGGTTTGAGATCTTAGCGGTCAACTAATGATTTGACTAGTACTTCTAAATAGTGTTTCGTCCCAGATTGATGTTACGATTTTTTTAAAAATACTTATCGACGATCCAACCGTATGGATATCAAGATCTATGTATTTTGATGATATTACAAAAATTTCAGAAAAAAATAAATTTATTTGGTTTGAGATCTTAACGGTCAACTACTGATTTGACTGATACTCACGTATGTTTTGTTTATTCGATTTCATAAATGTTTAAGACACTGGTTTTTAAAAAACAGTGTTGTAAGTTATAGTACTTAACAACGGTTTTGGTCAAAAAACTGTTGTAAAATATACACTAAGGGTTTTTCTTTGATCCGTTCGTTGTTGAATATTATTTATAACAATTGTTTATGTTGTTAAACCGTTGTATGATATACACAACGGATTTGTTTATAAAAGCATTGTGTGAGTAATCACGTTACAACGCTTTTATTAGCTAAATCGTTGTCTGTATAAAAATCATTGATTTTTCTTTTATAACTTTTATTTGTTGTCCTTAATACATAAGTGTCACACCCTTGATGCAATGTTATCATAGCAATCTTGAATATTTAATATTATCACACAATTGTTGCATTCGATTTTTTTAAAAATATTTATTTGGTTTGAGATCTTAGCGGTCAGCTAGTGATTTGACTAGTACTTCTAACTAGTGTTTCGTCCCAGATTGATGTTACGATTTTTTTAAAAATACTTATCGACGATCCAACCGTATGGATATCAAGATCTATGTATTTTGATGATATTACAAAAATTTCAGAAAAAAATAAATTTATTTGGTTTGAGATCTTAACGGTCAACTACTGATTTGACTGGTACTCACGTATGTTTTGTTTATTGGATTTCATAAATGTTTAAGACACTGGTTTTTTAAAAAAAAGTGTTGTAAGTTATAGTACTTAACAACGGTTTTGGTCGAAAAACTGTTGTAAAATATACACAAGGGTTTTTTCTTTGATCCGTTTGTTGTTGAATATTATTTATAACAATTGTTTATGTTGTTAAACCGTTGTATGATATATACAACGGATTTTTTTTTATAAAAGCATTGTGTGATTAATCACGTTACAACGCTTTTATTAGCTAAATCGTTGTCTGTATAAAAATCGTTGATTTTTCTTTTATAACTTTTATTTGTTGTCCTTAATACATAAGTGTCACACCCTTGATGCAATGTTATCATAGGAATCTTAAATATTTAATATTATCACACAATTGTTGCATTCGATTTTTTTAAAAATATTTATTTGGTTTGAGATCTTAGCGGTCAGCTAGTGATTTGACTAGTACTTCTAACTAGTGTTTCGTCCCAGATTGATGTTACAAATTTTTTAAAAATACTTATCGACGATCCAACCGTATGGATATCAAGATCTATGTATTTTGATGATATTACAAAAATTTCAGAAAAAAAATAAATTTATTTGGTTTGAGATCTTAACGGTCAACTACTGATTTGACTGGTACTCACGTATGTTTTGTTTATTCGATTTCATAAATGTTTAAGACACTGGTTTTTTAAAAAAAAGTGTTGTAAGTTATAGTACTTAACAACGGTTTTGGTCGAAAAACTGTTGTAAAATATACACAAGGGTTTTTCTTTGATCCGTTCGTTGTTGAATATTATTTATAACAATTGTTTATGTTGTTAAACCGTTGTATGATATATACAACGGATTTTTTTATAAAAGCATTATGTGATTAATCACGTTACAACGCTTTTATTAGCTAAATCGTTGTCTGTATAAAAATCGTTGATTTTTCTTTTATAACTTTTATTTGTTGTCCTTAATACATAAGTGTCACACCCTTGATGCAATGTTATCATAGGAATCTTGAATATTTAATATTATCACACAATTGTTGCATTCGATTTTTTTAAAAATATTTATTTGGTTTGAGATCTTAGCGGTCAGCTAGTGATTTGACTAGTACTTCTGACTAGTGTTTCGTCCTAGATTGATGTTACGATTTTTTTAAAAATACTTATCGACGATCCAACCGTATGGATATCAAGATCTATGTATTTTGATGATATTACAAAAAATTCAGAAAAAAATAAATTTATTTGGTTTTAGATCTTAACGGTCAACTACTGATTTGACTAGTACTTGTGACTAGTGTTTCGTCCTAGATTGATGGTTCAATTTTTTTTAAAAATATTTATCGACTATCCAACCATTTTGATATCAAGATCTATGTATTTTAATGATATTACAAAAAAATTAGAAAAAAATAAATTTATTTGGTTTGAGATCTTAACGGTCAACTAGTGATTTGACTAGTACTTCTAACTAGTGTTTCGTCCTAGATTGATGTTTCGATTTTTTTAAAAATATTTATTGACTATACAACCGTATGGATATAAATATCTATGTATTTTAATGATATTACAAAAAATTTTAAAAAAAAATTATTTGGTTTGAGATCTTAACGATTAACTAGTGATTTTACTAGTATTACTAACTAGTGTTTCGTCCTAGATTGATATTTTGATTTTTTTAAAAATATTTATCGACTATCCAACCGTATGGATATCAAGATCTATGTAACTTAATGATATTACAAAAATTTTAGAAAAAATAAATTTATTTGTTTTAATTATTTTTGCATAGCATTAAAACGAATAATTTATAATTAAATAAGATAATATGTATTTTACATCCATACAAATGTTTGTCAATTTTTGACTTCCCTCCCTAGCCAATATTTCATTTGCCGCTTCTCAATATCTTATTTCCCCCCTTCATTTGACTACCCCCTTCAGTTCCCTCTTTTCTCCGCATAAACACAATAGATTTGGTCACAAACCCCAAATCGAGTTTCCACTCTTCTTCTTTGTTTACCACTTCAATTTGTGGGCTATTACAGATTTTGTTACTTGTTTCTCCTCCCGCTCTTCTTCTCATTTGATACAGGACCTCTCACCTTTGATTTTAAGATATTTCTCTCTCTGTCTCTCTCTCTCTCACGCACAGACACAAAACCACACATATAACAAACGACGTTCTCTTTCCCCTCTCTCCTTTCACCTACTACTCTTTGATTTAACAATTTCTAAATTTTGGGCTTCCTCGATTTGGGGATTTAATTAGTTTATTTTCCTTGCAGGGCTTGAATTTAGGTTTTAGGGTGTGCTACTTTGGATTAAGGGCTTCCTTGATTAGTTCTTTAATTGGGTTTGAGGGCTTTGATTTTCAGGTATTTTCTTTTTTCTCTGAAGTTATATTGTTTTTCATGTCCAATCTATGTTGTATTTTCAGACAATTATTGACATGATTATTAAGGATGTGATGTGAAATATTTAGTGTTTAGAGGTAACCGGGAAAAGAATCTAGATTTTTTCTTTCTTAAATTTCATAACTGAGATTCGTAAATTAATATATAAATGAAAACGCAGGGTTGGCATAAAATTGCCAACAGTGGAGGTGAGATACAAGAATCTATGTGTTGAAGCAAAATGTGAGGTGGTTCACGGAGAGCCTCTCCCGAACTCTTTTAAAGGCATTTTCGCTGTAAGTCGCCTGCCTCTTCATCCTAGTAAATATTAGTATTAATTTGTTTCCGCTTTACAAGATATCGAGGGTTCGAAGAAAGTAAACCACGGGCTCTTGTCTAATACTCTAATTTATTAGAGATATATATCAACATACATGACAAGTTTGAAGTGTTGTTCTTCTACCTAAATGCACAGATCCCTTACTGCAATTCACCGGAAGCGAAGATTGGCATCATAAAAGGAATCAGTGGCACTATCAAAACTTCAAGGTCCAGAGATTGATAATATAGTTACAATCTAATTTATCTTTATTCGATGTATACAGTATTTCAATTTCCTTACATGCATGACAGAAACAATTAGGACACACATTGAGCTTTTTTACGAGTACTTGTACGCAGTGAAACGAGAAAATTAACTTACAGTAAATTTACAGGATGACCCTATTACTCGGACCCCCGGGATGCGGAAAGAGAACATTGATAAAGGCTCTGGCAGGAAAACTAGACAAGTCTTTGAAGGTCTTTTTTCCTTTCAAACCATTTCTTTTGAGCTATTGATATATTTGCTGAAGTGGGACATAAAGTCGATATGGTATCCTTAGACAGCTTATAATGATAATAATATATGAAAAGTGGCTTGCAAAACTGTGCAAGCAAGAAAACTGATCATGTATCTGTAGACAGCTTAATCATGGATTTATGGTACACGTAAGCTCTCTGATCAATTTTTGGCATTGCATCTTCATAGAACTGGAAAATTACTTTTAGTGCACTAGTATGGACTATAGATCATTATTTTCATGTCTCTAATCACCAAAAATCTTATAATTTCTTAGGAGTAAGTTTCTCTCAAAGGGGATGTCACTGAATAATATCGTTTGTGAAACTACCTAATATATTGAATTCTATACCTGCAAGAGCTTGCTCTGTCTCGCCACAAGCGCATTTGGGTTTGAAAGCCTTGTTGAAGAGTTTAATTTTTTTTTTACAAATATTGGTAGCCAAACGATAATATAAGAGGACTGTTTTTTTTTCCATGATGATTTTGCAATTCTTTATTCTCAAATTACAGATTAGTCATTTACTCCACAAGATTAATTTTTAAGATCAGCAGCCTGCTTTTTATGGTATCATGAACTAGTTTAATAGGTTGAGTACTCTTCCTCTTGTATTTTCTTTAGCAATATATTAGAAACTCTTTTATCTACTATTGTAGAATTTTGAATTTGACTAATTACTAGCAACAGAAATGCTTCAGAGGAAGAAAAGTGGTGGAATCAGAACGTTCGAAAGTCTGAGAACAGTTTTTCAGTGTATATGGGAAGCACTTAGAAAATGTCGACAGGTTGAATAAATTTAATTATGTTACATCTATTTTTCTTTCTTACATTTATGGTACCATAAAAGTAATTTATGGTTAACAGGGATCTCTTTTTTGTATAGAAACAATGGTTGAAATTAGTAGAAGAGAAAAGCAGGCAGGAATTGTTCCTGAATCAGAAATTGATACGTATATGAAGGTAACATGTTAATCAACATGAAGAATTTACCACTCTTCTGTTTATGTTGTACCCAGGTCGTCAATATCCCAACCAAGATTAACAAGGGTACTGCTGATTCTGGTGCTGCTCCTGCTTGTGCAGCTGCTGAAGAGAAAAAGGAAGAGCCTACTGAAGAATCTGATGATGACATGGGGTTCAGCTTGTTTGACTAAATTCTGTTTGTATGAATTGCTAAAATCAACTTTGATGTATGGTGTTTTTTTTTTGCTGTTTAATGTTGAGACTTGCAAACCTTTAGACTTCTAGTATTGCTTTTAAACGATTGTGTTTTATTGCTTAATGGATATTGCAGAATTTTTTTAATTCCCGTGGTTTTCTAGGTTTATACTCTATATTGTGAGCCAATGAGATGGTTTTCTAGGTTTATTATGAGCCAATGAGGGCACAACTGTTCTCTACGAAAAAGACTATTGTTGAAAATCATAACAAACAACAAGTTGTCCAAGAAAAATAGTTGTGAATTAAATATTCATACAACATTTTGCACTAAAGAACCATTGTCTAACTTCATAAAATGCAACATAACACAATATTGTTATGTTGAGTGCAATGAACTTGGACAACAAACATTAAACAACAAAGTGTTGTCTATAATGAACAAACACAATATTTCCGAACAAGAAGACCATTGTTGAAATCTAAACCAAACAACCATTTTAGCAGAAAAACCGTTGTACAACAAAAATTAAAACAAGTTCTTTTTAGTTGAAAACTATTGTCTATTTAGCGAACAACAACAAAACTTTAATAAGAACGTCTTGTTGGAGATGAATCCTTACAACACTTTTCTATAAAAATGTGTTGTTGTTTCTGGTTATTAGACAACAGTTTTGTAAGTAGTGTGTGTTGTTGTAAGCGCGTCAGACAACGATTTCGCACCGTTGTATGATATGCATAAGAGACCGCGTCGCAATAGACAACAGGAAAACAGGGTATTAGACAACGGGCATCCCCCGTTGTGTGAAGCTGTTTTTCTTGTAGTGTTTATAAGTTTAAATATCTGTTACTAATCACAAGTATATCTGACCAAACTACCAAGTTAACTGAAAGTACAAAAGTATATTTGTCATAATCGGTGTAACGTAACAAATTAATATTATCTATATATATATATATAATAAACTGTTATAGCTAGAAAACAAGACCCTGTACATACAACTAAAGTTATCTTATTTAGCAATTGTCTTATCAAGATCTATAGATATAAAACCACATATTATTACACCATGTTCCATAAAGCACCCTAAATTAGTCAACACAATAAATGAACACTTCCTATTTTAGTCAACCTATTTGTATCGATTCTTTAATGTGAGATGAAGAACAATGATCCAAAGTACCTAAAATATTTGATAAAACTAAATTGGGGAATGATTTTCAAATTACATCAAACTATTTTAGAAGGAAAGACAAAATCAACTTCTTAGAGTACCATTAACACATACCCAGCAATCTAATAATCCAACTAAACCTACACAGCATCACAAACAAACTAGTACTACAGATCATCACAAACAAACTAATACAAACAACATCATGACATATAAAAATATTTCTCACATTATACAACACAAGCATAACACATGAAACTAAACATAAATTTCATACCAAGAAATAGGAACTAGAATTACATTCACGGAAAATAAACTTTTCCAAACAAAGAAATCCTTTTTATTAATTATATATCATCAATCAACTAAAACTGACTGAAGGATCAATAACAATACCTCCAGGCAATCATCTCACTGTCTTTTTAAATTCTGGTGCATCAGGAGGAAGAGAAGCGGCACATGAGAACCTTCTACAACATCATTTAGGAAAAAAGAAGTTAAAATCTTCAATTAAAACCAAATGAAACCTATATAGATAGGTTTGTAAAAAAGGGGGAATGTTTGTGAGCTGTCCATACCTGCCCTGAAATGTGGACTACAGCCGAAATGAAGTTGCACTATGAAAGTAGATGTGATTAGGGTTTTATCTATCCTTTAAATAACCATGCTCTATTACTTTTGGGCTTTTGTGTAGTAGTATTGCTTATGGCCCAATTGCAAATATATGTTTTGGGCTATTTTGCTTTTTTGAGCTTTTGTGTAGTAGTAATGTTTATGGTCCAATTGTTAATATATATACTTTTGGAAAGACAATATGCTTATTTAAAAAGTTAAGCTGTCAATTCTAAATTAAATTCTGATAAATTCTCGACTAATTAATAATTAATTAATTAATAATTCATGACAAATTAATTTTTTTAATAGAAATTTTACGATGGTATTTGTTTAATCTCTATTAATTCATAATCTTGGTGATTTATTAAAATTTATTAAATTGACATTAATATTAAGTAAATTATAAAGAATTTGAGACCATTCAAATGAAAATTTAAATTTTTGGGTTGCCAAAAGAACAAAGAACTTGCCAATTGTTTTAGAAAATACTACATTAGTATAAATATACATGAACATATATAGTGTCTCTCTCCCCTCCCTTCTATGTTTTGATCTCTATTCAATACTACAACACAACTCCCCCTTTCCCTTGCAGTTGACACATCATCTTTGTGTTTTTTTCAGTTCTTCATTTCTCATCTGAAATTAGGTCACCCGAGAAGGACGAGAACGAAGGCCAGTTATGAAGTTGAATTTAGGGAAATATGGTTAGATAGGAGCCGCCATGAGGGAATTTTATCAGTGTAAAATTCAAATTTCTGCTAAAATATCAATATTTTATTTCAAAATCACATTTCCTATGTATGTACTCCAACAAAACAAGTGACATCTAAAAATGCCACTTAGTTTGAACTGCACTTTTACTAATTCCGTCAATATTACAAACCAATTTTTTTAGATTAATATATGATGCTAGTTTCTTTACTTATTTATGTAAGTATACATTTTAACATATATTTTTTTATAAGATATAATGCGCATTATATATAATTATGCCATATTTGTGTAGTGTGTGTCAACCCAAGTCCCACAATTACACCCAAAACAACTCATAGTATTAGGCCTTTGGTGGAGTCCTAAAACAAATCCTTCCGGGCTTCATTTATAGCTAATACAACTATACAAGAAGTCATGTGTTGTAACTTTCATACAACAAGTATGAGCATGAATTATGATTTTTGATAGCTCATTTATAACAAATACAACTATACAAGAAGTCATGTGTTGTAACTTTCATACAACAAGTATGAGCATGAAATATGATTTTTAATAACTCATTTATAGCAAATACAACTATACAAGAAGTCATGTGTTGTAACTTTCCTTTCATAATTACGTACATTTGTCACCTGGTGCATTCTAGAAATTAATCCGATCCAACCTGCTTTTTAACTGATTCCCCGTTAGGCTGAACCATTCTAAACCAGACACATAGCTATTATCATAGTATGATAATCCTACATATCATAAAGAGGTCACCATGCAAAGTATGATGCAAAATAAATACTTAAAAATTTAGCTTTCTAACCATTACCAAACACAAGTTCGACATTATCAAATGCCATATAGTCAAGTTACATTAAAGGGGCAAATGCTCCAATTGAACTAAGCTCGTCCGTTAGTGGCCTTCCAACATTAGTGGTCTCCACCGTCATAAAGGCCATTCCCTCACATAGCTTACACTACAAAAAAAAAGTAAAATTATGAGCTTAATAACTAGAAAATATAACTAGAAAATTGGAGAACATAGAAATGTCTTTCTTCCTTTGCCAACTATCCACAATTGCTACATTTCATCTACAATTACAAGAACATTGAGTTTATATTCAGAATCTACACATGTATATAGATTAAGTACGACACAACCAAAAGGAGAAACTAACTGAAAAGGACATCATTAGAGAGACAAGAACTTAGTACAACCACAAAAACACAACACACAACAAAAAATTAAAAAAATTATTGTGGTTACCACCAACTTTGAATTAAAAATAATCATACTTTATGTACCTAAACAGAAGAATACATTTTAAAAAGAAAGAGCTAACAAAATTTTCGGACACAATGTAAACTATATTGTAATGGTACTTTAAAAGTATTGTAATTTATCTAAAAAAGTGTAAAATGGTTCCTTTGTTTGTAACACTTTTGTATTTTATATAACACTTTTTAAAAATGTTACAATATATCAATAAGTTTCTTATCTATAACAACACTACATGCGACACAAATGTGTTTGGGCTTCCAATTGTCCATATATGGTGTAGTGGCATTGCGCAATCCAACAAGTGGTATCAGAGCCGATGGTTAAGAAGTTGATCCTATCTCATCAGCTTGAAGGTGATAAATTATACAATGAAAATCATATAGCTGGGTCATTTTGGAATTGACTTGGTTGTCCAGCTTCTTCATGGCCTTGAGTGAGAGTTTCTTCATCTTCTACATTAGGCTCATCTATAGGTGGATCAGGCATGAAAATTTCTAATACATACTGTCACTATCATTATCACTATCTGAGTTTTTTTTACGGAACTACCATAAGAAGTCTTGTTTTTCTCGTGGTTGTGGTTGAGTTGCCATTTTAGTTAAGAAATAAGATATTGGATTCTCCGCCATTAATTGAGAGGATGGCCGAGGCTGTTCTTTCGTAGGAGATTCCTTCGTTGGGGATTTCTCTAACTTCCTCTTTGAGGACTGTGGCACATCCTGCTGTTATGACCAAAAAGGTTGCACTATTTAATCGATTATGATCATAGGGAGAAAATGTAGAAAGTGGATGTGAATAACTAGGAAATGGTGGACGATATGATGAGAAGGATGGTGTAACAGCCCCAGATCCGGGGTCGGGGATCCGGTCGTTACGGTCTCAATTTCCATCAAAAATACTTGCACTTGAATCAAAACAATTAAACTGCATGCTGTGACCCCACAATAACAACACCACACACACACAACTAGTTATAGTCCCAGAGATGAAATTGGAATAAGTATCTAGTCATAGGATCCACAAGTTATAAGTTATTACAAACCCAAAACATTACAGAGTACGCTTAATAGTTCTTGCCGTTGCTTACATTAATCATAATATAAATAAGGCTGACACACAAAAGCTGTAGCCTAGGCTACTGGTTACTACTACCTCAGCTATGGTGGCTACGACATCAGCGGGTAAATCTCTGACGGCTGCTACCTGCTTGTGCAGAGTGTGCCTGTTGCGGGTCATCTGCTCTAACTGTTGTTGTGATATAAATAAATAAAGCAAGGGTGAGCAATAGAGACCACCAAAATAGTTTATGGCAAATTATCAGTATATAACAGTACGAAAATATCTTTTTAACCACATGTTATGCCTTTAACGGATAAGAGACTAGTATAACATAAAAGATGAAGTTACGAGGAAAATTAATATAATGTTTCCGTAACCCAAAATTCCACTTATGCATATATAATCTGAGTAAGATTTTATCAGAGTCATAACTCATAAAATAAAAGATGAAGTTACAAGGATTTATTGTGACTTAATTTTTTTGAACACTTTTCAACCCCCTGCCAACATGATCGATAAACCTGTACCACAGCGTCATCGTTAGTCCCTTTCAATACATGTTGCAGAAACTCCCTGCCAACATGATCGGTAAACCTGTACCAATGATGTCATCCGTAGTCCCTTTCAATACATGTTGCAGAATTATCCAAAATTGGATGATGAACTAATACCGGAGTTGCTACCGCGCCCGTCGTACCAACCGTACTATGATCAGTAGAAGGTCGTACAACAAAAATATGTTCTCTACATGTAGATGGAAGAATCACGACAGCCTGACATTGTCTACGGCCTTCCCGGATCTCCCGGTCCATTTGGGGCAATAAATTGGATGGGTCGGCGCAACTGGACCACTTACACCACTCCTAGTTCGGATGAAATCCATGACTCTGAAACGTAAAGATCGTCCTCATTTCCCCAAGTGTAATACTTGTTGATACGACTCCACTAAGTAGTTATATCTAGGTTGGAAATGAAGATTCTCCAATATTTCCCAAGCGATGCTTGTTAATGGATATCTACTTGTTCCATCAATTTACCCCTCGATCGTTGAGGTGGTAACACAACATTTGACTTGCAGCAATTAAATTGCTCCGAGAAAATATCTGTCCCTTGACAGTTTTGAGTTTAGAGTTTAAAATGAGTAGCAGACACTTAAATCAGGTTTCCCATATTTTTGATAGTTGAGCGAACATTTAAATCCTCTTAAAAGACAGATTTAAATGGAAAAACATTATTTTGGGAACCTCTTTTTGATTTAAAATAATTAATAATACAGTTTAGAGTATCCTTCATAATTAGTGAAGGTCGAGGACAAACTTTAAATAACATTTCTCATTTTTAAAACGTGTTAAACGTATTTAATAAATAATCGAATAATATTTATTAAATAAGTAAACCTTAAACGAATCTTCGAAAATAATATTCATTAAGTAAATAAGGATTAAATGAATATTCAAAAATAATATTCATTAAATAAATAAGGATTAAATGAATATTCAAAAATAATATTCATTAAATAAATAAACCTCAAATGAATATTCAAAAATAATATTCATTAAATAAATAAACCTCAAATGAATATTCAAAATTAATATTCATTAAATAAATAAACCTCAAATGAATATTCAAAAATAATATTCTTTAAATAAATAATGATTGAATGAATATTCAGAATAATATTCATTAAATGAATAATGATTAAATGAATATTCAAAATAATATTCATTAAATAAATAATCATCGAATAACAGTTGCCCGATATCTTTATCGAAAAAATAATCTTTAATATATACATAAAATATAATTACTTCTGATCTAAAGAAAATCACCCGCCCTTATCCTAGGGCATTTATAAAAACCTGGCTTATAGCTTATATCACATATCTAGCTTATAAGCCCCAACCTCAAGTCATAACCTCAAGTATCGCTATATATATCAGTTCGAAGTCAAGCATGCAATTTATATATCGCAATGTACTTGGGAATAAAACATGCATACCTCGCATTTGCATATCATATATGAAAACAGTTTATTATCACAACAACAGTAAGTATAGGTTTCGAAAACTTGCCTGGTGGTGAGGTAGGGGTAGTGTGCCTCGGGTTAATCCGGCGATCTATACATAGTCAAAATATCTGAGGTTAATCACTTAACACTTTCATGAAACTAAGTATGTACTATCTCATGTAAACAGGTTCATTTTCAAGTTAACGCTTTTAAGAACTTCCACTCGCGCATGCTCGTTCACACATTTTTATAAAATTGAGATTTAATCCTTTCAATACAAAATCTTTTCGAGGATCTTCCTAAACGTACCTAGCATGTTAACATAAAGTTTCACATTCTAATAAGTCACTTAAGGGGTTTGATCATTGCCTCAAAGTTGGCTAAGTTGTATAGTTTGGTTTCGCGAAACATCCTTTACTAAAATACTTGTTTCTCCTAAACCGTAAATCGTATTCTCATGATTTTCGCACCAAAACGAACCTTGAAACAAGACCTACACTATAATGGGCAGTGGTGATCTTGGACAGAAGTCATTGTGTTCGAATATCACAAACAAAACAAGGTTAAGGAAAATCGGGCATTATAACGGCTATGTTTTAAAGATTCCAAAGTTTAATCATAAACTTTACATGATCAATCCAACCAAATCATCAAGTCAATTCCTCAACATCATAACTAATCCATAAACATCGTCAACCATAGTCAAAACCAACATCTACTTATTCATCATCAAAACCACATCAAACTTTCATCAAAATCAATCAACCATCCTTATGTTCATACTAACTAAACTATACTTAAAACTAACCACATAAATCCATTTATAACTAAGGGTTTCAAGAGTTTATACCTTCCTTGATGCTTGATGTATACTAACAATAGTTTATAATCCTTCCTTGAGTTTTGAATAAACCTTAACAAGCTTAATCCTTAAGAACAAAATCAAGAACACAAAAGATTACTATTCATTTCACTATTCACTCTCATCTTCAATCAAGGATTTGAATTTGTTAACCTCAATGGATGATGCTAAGATTAAGAGAATACCTTAGTTTGGAAATATGGAAGCTTTAGAATCCAAGAACATGATTTATGGAAGCTTGATTCTTGAAAAAGTATCCTTTAATGGAAAAAAAGGGCCTAATGGTTTTGTTCTTCAAGGGGGTTTCTTTCTTGATTTTTTTTGCCTTGGTTGATTTGATAGAAAATGTGATATTTTGTAGTTTAAATGGTGAGTCATTGCAATAACCCTCATCATCGGACACATGTCAAGCAACGGGATACCATAGTGGCAAAGCAGCTTTACTAGTTTGTTCCCTTTCACATGGATGATTCAATTGTTGCATTCCTTGGATTAATCTTGTTACATGTTACTTCCATGCCTATATTTAATCCTGTAAGTGTCACGTTGTTCCGTCACCGCTTAATCTCGTAGAATGTTCGCAGGGTTTCTTAAGGGTTCTATCGAAGTAGTTTACCGTAACCGTTCTTGATATCACTAATTCTTTTATTAAATCCATATCCATGGAATTGATAATTTAAATCCTCCAATATTTTCAAATAATGATTAATCCATCCGTTATTGGTGAAATTTCGGAAAAAACAGAAATGATATTTTTCCGATTCTGACAGCTTTTGCATTCCTTCATTTACATCGTAGATCGCTAATACGACTTTGAAAGTTCATTATACCGTCCCGTACATAGGGTGGTCTGAAAACTTTTTAAAATGAAAAAGTTACTATTCATCAGTGGTTTTTAACAAAAGTTACTATTCATCAATAGTTCTTAAATAAGTACAAAATTTGGGGATATTACAGATGGCACATTATAATAGCCCGTTTAAGACTTTTGTATCTAGATAGGGTGTAGCTGAGCTTTTAAAATTTTCAATTATGTCTCCTTTTGAGCCAGTGAGGTCGAGTTGAAAGAAATAGTTCTTGCTAACTACATGAGCTCGTGATGAAGAGCATCAATCTTACTTTGAAGTTGTACTATAGGGCTTGATATTGATGAAAAACCATGATCAACCTTCTTTGCTATTGTTTGTTGAGTCGCCATTATCTGCTTTAAGACCTTAGTCTGAGCCACCGCATTTTCGGATTACCAATTTAACCTTGCCTCTGCTCAAGGAGATTGTTTGCTCCATCCATGTGGATTCTTAGTTGTAGGACTTTTGAAATGCTAAATTAATTTAGGGCCAATTATAAAATGCTAATAATTTGTTTTTTTATAAATAAATTGTTTTCACTAATTAAAATATACATTTAAGAAGAAAACATACAATTATGAGTGATTTTTTCTCCATTAAAGGGAGGACGACATGCCTAGCAATGTTCGGAGCACCAACATGAGAAGACCATCACTTGTAATTCACAATGATGCTATTGTGAGGATAATTCATGTTTGAACTTGAAAAAACATGGATTTGGGACATGTGTTAGTGGCACATGGAAAACTCATAGTGGATTTTATTCGTTGTAGTGAAACATTTACAATCATATTTAATATGCCAATTATGAATGGTGTGGAGGTTAGTCTATCTAATGTAATATATACGAATATTAAGAAATTACACATAGTACTCATGTGTTATAATTAAAACTTTCAACATAAACTATTGTACCGTAGGCTACTATAGATCAAGTTGACCAAAACGTAAACTATATTCTAATGCTACTTTAAAAGTATGATCTAAAAGTGTAAAATGGTTCCTTTGTTTGTAACACTTTTGTATTTTATACGACACTTTTTAAAAATGTTACAATTTTCTTATTTTTTTGGTGTGTATTAACGATTGGAATATGATAAAATAATTGGTACAAAGTGAATTTGTATGACTGGAAAAATGGTGAAGTTATGTGTACTTCTTATGTGAATAATTCTGAAAAATACATATACTGATGGAATATATGGTTTGTACTCGGTACTCTGAAGCATTTGTTAATTCAGAATTATTCAAATTATTATATTCTGTTGATTCAGTGTCCTTTTACGTCAGTATTTCACCATAATGAAGCTGATCAAGAAATGAAAGGTTTTGATAAGTACTTGTGAACCAGTTTGGCTTCTCCAGACACTCAAATAATTGCTAATATGGATATCAAGAAGCCTATAATTTGCTCGTAAAGAAGCCTATAATTTGCTGGTAAAAGTTGTGGTAAGTACCAAATGTTTTGGTGACAATTTTTAGAAGCCCGCTCACCCAAAAATTGAAATCCTACCTAAATAATTCGATCAAGTTGACCAAAAAAGTAAACTATATTCTAATGCTACTTTAAAAGTTTGATCTAAAAGTGTAAAATGGTTCCTTTGTTTGTAACACTTTTGTATTTTATACAACACTTTTTAAAAATGTTACAATTTTCTTATTTTTTGGTGTGTATTAAGGATTGGAATATGATAAAATAATTGGTAACTTTAGGCATGCTTATAAAAATAGGGTCGCGCTCAAATGAGAACTCTCACTATTGTGAGATATGAGATCTAATCATAGCAATTCATTTAAATACACTATATCAATCTCCCACCACTCATTAAATTTATTAATATTTTAATTTTTCACCATCCCCACCCATCCACTACATCCGGCCACCGGGAACCTCCATCTTCGACGACCAATTCCGGCCAAGCCAAAAAATCACCACCGGAATCAAAAAATCACCCCACTACCATCACTCCGACCACCACCGGAAACAAAAAATCACCACCGGAAAACACAAATCACCACCTACTGTCATCCTACATTACCATCTGTTATCAAAAATCACCACCATCGTAACTAAAATCACAACGATTAAGAAAAATAATCACTAAAATCAAACTAAAATAACTACAAATCGAACATCAACATCACCGTTTTTTGACAGAATCACCAACTTTCAATCTAAATCACCAATTCTTTTAAACAAACTACCAAAATTTTTAAAACAAATTACCAAAAATTTAATTCAAAATCACCAAAAAAAAACCAAATCTACATAAGTATTTATGTATAGCATCGATCTTGATGGCAATATTAGATCGCCGGATATTAGAGAGAGAGAGAGAGTGTGGCGGCGACAGGTGGTGGTGGGGCGGCGGCGGGGATAGCGGTGGCGGCTGGGGTGGGTGGAGGGTGATGGTGGCGGAGTTGGTGGGTGGTGGTGGTGGTGGTGGTGGTGGTGGGTGGAGGCATGTGGTGGGTGGTAGTGATGGGTGGAGAGATAATGGGGTTAGATGAGAGAGATGAAAGATAAAAAAACAAATTAAAATTAAGATATTAATTGTGTGGCTATGATTTGTTTAGATATAAAAAATGTGTGAATGAGAGATTAGATCTCAGTTCTCACAATTAATGTGGTTCTCATATGAGCACAACCCTATAAAAATAATATGTTTCAAACTAAAGGTGGTTTTAGTTAGAAAATGCAATATTAATGATAGTAGGTATTTTAAGTTGATTTTATAAAAGGTAACGCGTTTTAATTAGAAAAGAAGTTAACTATTATATTTTCAACACACACTATAAATTAAGCTCAGGCTGCAACTCCATTTCTAGTTACATTCATGTATAATATTTAAATTGATTAAAGTATTTATACAGTGGTCATGGAAACTGATAAGAAACACCAGCCAAGGAAACTAATAAGATACACCAGCCAAGCTGCAGGTCATATCTTTAATTAGAAACTTTCAAAGAAGACTTTGGTTATTTAGTATGTTTGTTGTGTCTTGGGTCTTTGTTTCTCTTGGATGAGAATGACAAAAAACAATACAAGAACCATGCATGCACAACCAACAAGTTGACAATATTTTCAATCAACTTACCAAGATAGACTCGATCCACACAGATGATTCCACGTACAGTTTTATATCTTGCCAAACATCCACCATCCCAATTATATATAACAACATGCAGATCATCATCAACCACCAAGTATAAATACAGCCAGCTACAACGTACTACAACTCTATAGCTGCATTCATATCTCTATCTATTTACTGAATCTATCTAGTGAAGAATTCATCAAAGTTTACTACCTAGTCATGGATAATGTACAAAACCAGCCGAGATTTAGTTAGCTAAATGTTTAGTTAGCTTCTTTTTTTCTTTGCTAATTTCATATTTTAAATTATTGATTTAATTTAATACAACTAAGTTGAATTATGTTAAATTTGCAGCAGCATTTGCATCTTCGGACCCGCATGTATAGAACCTCTTACACATGCTTTCATAATGGGTTTCCAAATCCTTCCTCTTGTAAGAGCATCATCTCATGCTCAATTATTCCTCACTATAAATGGACAAGGCTATTCTTTAATAGGAGATTCATTCATTGGAGATTTCTCTAACTTCCTCTAAGATGATTTTGGTGCATCCTGTTGTTTTATGAGCAAAAAGACTGCACTATTTAATGGATTATGATCATAGGGAGAAAATGTAGAAACAGACTGTGAATAACTAGGCAAAGGTGTAAGATATGTTGAGAAGGATGGCACATTATAATATCCCGTGTAAGACTTGTGTATCTAAATAGGATGCAACTGAGCTTTTAAAGTCTTCAATTCTGTCTCGTTTTGAGCCAGTAAGGGCAAGTGGAAAGAAACAAGTGTTGCTAACTTCATGAGCTCATGATGAAGAGCATCAATCTTATTTTGAAGTTGTATAGTAGCGCTTGAGATTGATGAAAGACCATGATCAAGCTTGTTTGCTATTGTTTGTTGAGTCGCCATTATCTACTTTATGACCTTATTCTGAGCCACCGCATTTTTGGATTACCAATTTAACCTTGCCTCTGCTGAAGGAGATTATTTTCTCGATTCTTTAATAGGAGATTCATTCATTGGAGATTTCTCTAACTTCCTCTAAGTTGATTGTGGTGCATCCTGTTGTTTTATGAGCAAAAAGACTGCACTATTTAATGGATTATGATCATAGGGAGAAAATGTAGAAACAGACTGTGAATAACTAGGCAAAGGTGTAAGATATGTTGAGAAGGATGGCACATTATAATATCCCGTGTAAGACTTGTGTATCTAAATAGGATGCAGCTGAGCTTTTAAAGTCTTCAATTCTGTCTCGTTTTGAGCCAGTAAGGGCAAGTGGAAAGAAATAGGTGTTGCTAACTTCATGAGCTCATGATGAAGAGCATTAATCTTATTTTGAAGTTGTATAGTAGCGCTTGAGATTGATGAAAGACCATGATCAAGCTTGTTTGCTATTGTTTGTTGAGTCGCCATTATCTACTTTATGACCTTATTCTAAGCCACCGCATTTTTGGATTACCAATTTAACCTTGCCTCTGCTGAAGGAGATTATTTGCTCGATCCATCTCGATTCTTAGTTATAGGACTTTTGAAATTCTAAATTAATTTAGGGCCAATTCTAAAATGCTAATAAATAGTTTTTTAGAAATAAATTGTTTTCACTAATTAAAATATACATTTAAGAAGAAAACATATGGTTATGAGTGATTTTTTCTCTATTAAAGGGAGGACGACATGCCTAGCATTGTTTGGAGCACCAAAATGAGAAGACGATCGCTTGTAGTTGACAATGTTGAACTTGAAAAAACTTGGATTTGGGACATGTGTTGTGGCACATGGAAAACTCGAAGCGGATCTTATTCGTTGCAGTGAAAGATTTACTATCATATTTAATTATATGCCAATTATGAATGGTATCGAGGTTAGTATATCTAATGTAATATATACCAATATTGAGAAATTACCCATAGTACTCATGTGTTATACTTAAAACTTTCAAAATAAACTATTGTACCGTAGGCTACTATAGAACTACGAGATCTGGGCATGAAAACTATGATTGTTGGAATATGTGAAGATAAAGACCTTGCAATGGAAGATTTTATACAAGCTGGCATGGATCAATTTTAGAAAAAGAAGCCTTCGAAAGCTCAAACCATGATCTCCATTGTTCGAGTTCTTGACTTAATTTAATTAGTTGTCTTAAAATTGAACCATGCCACCTTGTACAAAATCTTCCATTCCATGGTCTTTATATTCACATATTCCAAGAATCATAGAATTCACGCCCGAATCTCGTAATTCTCTGGTAGCATGCGATACAATAGTTTGTGTTGAAAATTTTAAGTAGAACATTCGAGTACTATGTGTAATCTCTCAATATGTGTATATATTATAATAGATAAACTAAACTCGATAGCATTCATAACTAGCATATTAAAATCCATGAAAATGACATCAAACCTTTCACCGGAACGAATAAGATTCACTTCGAGTTTCCCATTTGCAACCGCAAGTGTCTCAAATCCATGTTTATGAAAGTGTGCAACATGAATTATTCTAACAATAATGCGCCAATAGTCTTCTCATGTTCGTGCTCCCAAGATGTGCTCGCAACATCTTTAACCATGCTATCCTCAGTTAATCGAGAAAAAATCAATCAAAATAATGTATTTTCTTCTAAAATATATAATCTTTTAAATAGTGAAAACAATTTATTTCTAAAAAATAAATTTAGAAGTACTTTATCTCTAGAAAACTATCATATGGCATTAGAACACACCCAAACATACTAGCCAAAACTTGTAGTTTAATAGTAATATGTGTCAAATTCCAAATTAATTTAGGGCCAATTCTAAAATCTTGGTGCATAATATTTATAAGTTTAAATATTTGTTACTAATCACAAGTATATCTGACCAAACTAGCAAGTTAGAGTCTAACTGAAAGTATATTTGTCATAATCCGTAACAAATTAATATTATCTATATATATATATATATATATATATATATAATAAACTGTTATAGCTAGAAAACAAGACCCTGTACATACAACTAAAGTTATCTTATTTAGCAATTGCCTTATCAAGATCTATAGATATAAAAACCATATATTATTACACCATGTTCCATAAATCACCCTAAATTAGTCAACTGAATAAATGAACACTTCCTATTTTAGTCAACCTATTTGTATCGATTCTTTAATGTGAGATGAAGAACAATGATCCAAAGTACCTAAAATATTTGATAAAACTAAACTGGGGAATGATTTGCAAATTACATCAAACTATTTTAGAAGGAAAGACAAAATCAACATCTTAGAGTACCATTAACACATACCCAACAATCTAATAATCCAACTAAACCTACACATCATCACAAACAAACTAGTATTACAGATCATCACAAACAAACTAATACAAACAACATCATGACATATAAAAATATTTCTCACATTATACAACACAAGCATAACACACGAAACTAAACATAAATTTCATACTAAATTAGAGAATATTACAGCGAATAAATCACAATTCATAGAACTTAAGATGATCTGCTTATAATCTTGTTCCCCCCATATGACTAGAGATGGGCATTATGCTCTTCTATACAATCCCGAACTCATCTTCACAAATCTGAGAGATGAGAATCGAACCTTTGAAATATCAAATCTAATCATTATGAATTCTATTTCACTACTACTATCATTGAGCTACATGAATACTTGTTTACATTTGACAATTTATTAAATACATGCATCAATAAATGTGTATCCTATATTATTTACCCATCAATCATATGTCTTTTGGATCATAATTTGTTTATAATTTTGCATATTATTTATATAGTTAGAAAAATTTCTATATCTACTTCATTAGTAAAACTTGTCTTAATTTATTTTCATTAAAGAAATGATTGTTTCCCTATTTTTTTTTACATATTACATGTCTTTTTATTAGTATTTTTTGTTAGTTTAGGTATCTTTAAACACATACCAAAATTCTTGAATATATTTTATTAGTGGTCCTTATTAGGGGTGTTTATGGGTCACCGTAGTTTTGGTAACCGACCCAATTAAATCGGTTTGAAATTTTTAACCCAACTCGTAAAAATAAATTTGTAATCCAACCGTACCCATCATACATTTGTTTTGGAATTGGGTGGGTACGTTTAATTTACGATTTTAGTGCTAATATTTTCTTTTGATTAAAAATTATAATTTTAGTAATGTGAATTATGTTGTAATTCATATATATATACGCACAAAATGTAAGTATATAACGTTAAGTGGAAATATAATATATTGTATACTATATCGTTATATATAATAATATATTTAAATTATCGAGAAAAATTACAATTTACATCGAGTTGGGTTGGGTTGGCCGAAAAAATATAAGACATATACCCAACTAAGTGGGTTTGAAATTATTTTCACCAAATCAAGTTCGAGTTGGTTGGGTTGATGAACCCATGAATACCCGTAATACTTATATTATTTTATTTTATATGTAAGCTTATATATCTATATATAAGTCCTGTAAAGATCATAGTTTGAGTTATTTTTTGAATGTTCATTTGAAAACAAACTACATGACAAAGAATTTATACTACCCCATAACACAATAATTATTATATATGAAGTGCCTTCTATCAAAATAAATTTATAGAAAAATTAGTTATTCTATGTATCATTAAACGCATACCCAAATTCTTGAATATATTTTAATAGTGATACTTATGTTATTTTATTTCATATATAAGCTTATATATCTATATATAAGTTATGTAAAAATCATATTTTGAGTTACTTTTTTAATGTTCCTTTGAAAACAAACTAGACCATAAAGAATATATAGTACCATGTAACACAATAATTATCAAATTTTAAGTGCCCTATGTCATAAAAGATTTATAGCAACATTAAGTCAGAATTTACATAAACGTATCAAAAATCAAACTATAACATATAAAAAAGTATTACTTCAATAGATTATGGGATGATCATCCTAAATAGACTATTAAACCATTTAAACTGGTTAAGTATTTTTCTAACTCTAATAACAAAAAATAAACCAGTTAAGACTAACAATATAGAGACACAAAATAACAAGTAATTTAGGCACATATCTTTAATTTTTTATGCATAACTAAACAATGTTTATTGTCACAATAGAATAAGCTAATATTAACATTAACGTACCATCGGAGAAAAACAAAAACAATAACCATAAACTAGAGCAATCCGTGTGCCTTGCATGGACATTGAAGCTAGTATAACTAAAACACCATCTTATTATAATAATATCTAAAAGAAGTAGGTCCCCACTCTCTTAATAATTTTAGTACACTCAATTATCAATCACTAATAACTAAAGTAGAAAATCTTACAACTAATAAATCACAATTCATAGAACATAAGATGATCTGCTTATAATCTTGTTGCCCCAATGTGACTAGAGATGGGCCTTATCATGTTCTATACAATCCCCATTCCATCTTTACAAATCGCATTGGGCAGTGTAGGGATTGAAATTTTTTTTGGGTACCACTAGAGTAACCTATTAGGTGACGCAGCTCGACACCATAATCTTGAAATTTATGTCGTGTGCACTGTGCACTGTTGTTGGGTAGAGTTTAATTCTTTACTTCATCAATCGAAAGCTACAAAGTGAATTTGTATGACTGGAAAAATGGTGAAGTTATGTGTACTTCTTATGTGAATAATTCTGAAAAATACATATACTGATGGAATATATGGTTTGTACTCGGTACTCTGAAGCATTTGTTAATTCAGAATTATTCAAATTATTATATTCTGTTGATTCAGTGTCCTTTTACGTCAGTATTTCACCATAATGAAGCTGATCAAGAAATGAAAGGTTTTGATAAGTACTTGTGAACCAGTTTGGCTTCTCCAGACACTCAAATAATTGCTAATATGGATATCAAGAAGCCTATAATTTGCTGGTAAAAGTTTTGGTACGTACCAAATGTTTTGGTGACAATTTTTAGAAGCCCGCTCACCAAAAAATTGAAATCCTACCTAAATAATTCCATCAAGTTGACTAAAAAAGTAAACTATATTCTAATGCTACTTTAAAAGTTTGATCTAAAAGTGTAAAATGGTTCCTTTGTTTGTAACACTTTTGTATTTTATACAACACTTTTTAAAAATATTACAATTTTCTTATTTTTTGGTGTGTATTAACGATTGGAATATGATAAAATAATTGGTAACTTTAGGCATGCTTATAAAAATAATATGTTTCAAATTAAAGGTGGTTTTAGTTAGAAAATGCAATATTAATGATAGTAGGTATTTTAAGTTGAGTTTATAAAAGGTAAGGCGTTTTAATTAGAAAAGAAGTTAACTATTATATTTTCAACACCCACTATAAATTAAGCTCAACTGCTGCGGCTGCAACTCCATTTCTAGTTACATTCATGTATAATATTTAAATTGATTAAAGTATTTATACAGTAGTCATGGAAACTGATAAGAAACACCAGCCAAGGAAACTAATAAGATACACCAGCCAAGCTGCAGGTCATATCTTTAATTAGAAACTTTCAAAGAAGACTTTGGTTATTTAGTATGTTTTTTGTGTCTTGGGTCTTTGTTAGGACATTCTTTTGCAAAGTGTCATTTCTTTCTACACAGGTAACATCGAGGATTTGGAATTTCTTTTTTTCTTCCTTAGAAATTTCCATTTTTTCTTCTTTGAAAATAGGATTTTCCTCCTTTTGCATCCACAAGAACTACTTTTACCACATTTGTTTCTGAGTTCATTTCGATCACAGGCCAAACCGAGATTTTTTCTATGTTCCTCTATTTTCTTGAGAAATTTCTTTTGGTTGCATAACTTTTCCGAAGATAGCAAAACATTCTAGTATAATTCTCCAAGAGAAGTATTCTTGGTAGGATGATTCTTAAGTTGTAAATGTTTCATTCCCTGGAGGTTCTGGAAGGGAATTATGGAATGTCTCCTGCAGGTTGACATCATCAATGCCATTTATAGTATAGAACCTCTTAGACATGCTTTCATAATGGGTTTCCAAATCCTCCTCTTATAAAAGCATCATCTCATGCTCAATTATTCCTCACTATAAATGGACGAGGTTGTTCTTTAATAGGAGATTCATTCATTGGAGATGTCTCTAACTTCCTCTAAGACGATTGTGCTGCATCCTGTTGTTTTATGAGCAAAAAGACTGCACTATTTAATGGATTATGATCATAGGGAGAAAATGTAGAAAGAGACCGTGAATAACTAGGCAAAGGTGTAAGATATGTTGAGAAGGATGGCGCATTATAATATCCCGTGTAAGACTTTTGTATCTAAATAGGATGCAGCTGAGCTTTTAAAGTCTTCAATTCTGTCTCGTTTTGAGCCAGTAAGGGCAAGTTGAAAGAAACAGTTGTTGCTAACTTCATGAGCTCATGATGAAGAGCATCAATCTTATTTTGATGTTGTATAGTAGCGCTTGAGATTGATGAAAGACCATGATCAAGCTTGTTTGCTATTGTTTGTTCAGTCGCCATTATCTACTTTATGACCTTATTCTGAGCCACCGCATTTTTGGATTACCAATTTAACCTTGCCTCTGCTGAAGGAGATTATTTGCTCGATCCATCTCGATTCTTAGTCATAGGACTTTTGAAATTCTAAATTAATATAGGGCCAATTCTAAAATGCTAATAAAGAGTTTTTTTAGAAATAAATTGTTTTCAGTAATTAAAATATACATTTAAGAAGAAAACATATGGTTATGAGTGATTTTTTCTCTATTAAAGGGAGGATGACATGCCTAGCAATGTTTGGAGCACCAAAATGAGAAGACGATCTCTTGTAGTTGACAATTATCCTATGGTGAGGATAATTCATGTTGCAACTTGAAAAAAACTTGGATTTGGGACATGTGTTGTGGCACATGGAAAACTCGAAGCGGGTCTTATTTGTTGCAGTGAAAGATTTACTATCATATTTAATATGCCAATTATGAATGGTATGGAGGTTAGTATATCTAATGTAATATATACCAATATTGAGAAACTAAACATAGCACTCATGTGTTATACTTAAAACTTTCAACATAAACTATTGTACCGTAGGCTACTATAGAAATACGAGATGTGGGAATGAAAACTATGATTGTTGGAATATGGGAAGATAAAGACCTTGCAATGGAAGATTTTATACAAGCTGGTATGGATCAATTTTAGAAAAAGAAGCCTTCGAAAGCTCGAACCATGATCTCCATTGTTCAAGTTCTTGACTTAATTTAATTAGTTGTCTTAAAATTGAACCATGCCACCTTGTACAAAATCTTCCATTCCACGGTCTTTATATTCACATATTCCAAGAATCATAGAATTCACGCCCGAATCTCGTAATTCTCTGGTAGCATGCGATACAATAGTTTGTGTTAAAAATTTTAAGTATAACATTTGAGTACTATGTGTAATCTCTCAATATGTGTATATATTATAATAGATAAACTAAACTCGATAGCATTCATAACTAGCATATTAAAATCCATGAAAATGACATCAAACCTTTCACCGGAACGAATAAGGTTCACTTCGAGTTTCCCATTTGGAACCGCAAGTGTCTCAAATCCATGTTTATGAAAGTGTGCAACATGAATTATTCTAACAATAATGCGCCAATAGTCTTCTCATGTTGGTGCTCCCAAGATGTGCTCCGAACATCTTTGACCATGCTATCCTCAGTTAATCGAGAAAAAATCAATCAAAATAATGTATTTTCTTCTAAAATATATAATCTTTTAATTAGTGAAAACAATTTATTTCTAAAATATAAATTTAGAAGTACTTTATCTCTAGAAAACTATCATATCGCATAAGAACACACCCAAACATACTAGCCAAAACTTATAGTTTAATAGTAATATGTGTCAAATTCTAAATTAATTTACGGCCAATTCTAACATCTTGGTGCATAATATTTATAGGTTTAAAATATCTGTACTAATCACAAGTATATCTGACCAACCTAGCAAGTTAGAGTCTAACTGAAAGTACAAAAGTATATTTGTCATAATCCGTGTAACGTAACAAATTAATATTATCTATATATATATAATAAACTGTTATAGCTAGAAAACAAGACCCTGTACATACAACTAAAGTTATCTTATTTAGCAATTGCCTTATCAAGATCTAAAGATATAAAAACCACATATTATTACACCATGTTCCATAAATCACCCTAAATTAGTCAACGGAATAAATGAACACTTCCTATTTTAGTCAACCTATTTGTATGGATTCTTTAATGTGAGATGAAGAACAATGATCCAAAGTACCTAAAATATTTGATAAAACTAAATTGGGGAATGATTTGCAAATTACATCAAACTATTTTAGAAGGAAAGACAAAATCAACATCTTAGAGTACCATTAACACATACCCAGCAATCTAATAATCCAACTAAACCTACACATCATCACAAACAAACTAGTACTACAGATCATCACAAACAAACTAATACAAACAACATCATGACATATAAAAATATTTCTCACATTATACAACACAAGCATAACACACTAAACTAAACATAAATTTCATACCAAGAAATAGGAACTAGAATTACATTCACGGAAAATAAACTTTTCCAAACAAAGAAATCCTTTCTATTAATTATATATCATCAATCAACTAAAACTGACTGAAGGATCAATAACAATACCTCCAGGCAATCATCTCACTGTCTTTTTAAATTCTGGTGCATCAGGAGGAAGGGAAGCGGCACATGAGAACCTTCTACAACATCATTTAGGAAAAAAGAAGTTAAAATCTTCAATTAAAACCAAATGAAACCTATATAGATAGGTTTGTAAAAAAGGCGGAATATTTGTGAGCTGTCCATACCTGCCCTGAAATGTGGACTACAGCCGTAATGAAGTTGCACTATGAAAGTAGATGTGATTAGGGTTTTATCTATCCTTTAAATAACCATGCTCTATTTCTTTTAGGCTTTTGTGTAGTAGTATTGCTTATGGCCCAATTGCAAATATATGTTTTGGGCTATTTTGCTTTTTTGGGCTTTTGTGTAGTAATATTGTTTATGGTCCAATTGTTAATATATATACTTTTGGAAAGACAATATGCTTATTTAAAAAGTTAAGCTGTCAATTCTAAATTAAATTCTGATAAATTCTCGACTAATTAATAATTAATTAATTAATAATTCATGACAAATTAATTTGTTTAATAGAAATTTTACGATGGTATTTGTTTAATATCTATTAATTCATAATCTTGGTAATTTATTAAAATTTATTAAACTGACATTAATATTAAGTAAATTATAAAGAATTTGAGACCATTCAAATGAAAATTTAAATTTTTGGGAACAAAGAACTTGCCAATTGTTTTAGAAAATACTACATTAGTATAAATATACATGAACATATATAGTCTTTCTCTCTCTCCCCTCCCTTCTATGTTTTGATCTCTATTCAATACTACAACACAACTCCCCCTTTGACACATAATCTTTGTGTTTTTTTCAGTTCTTCATTTCTCATCTGAAATTAGGTCACCAGAGAAGGACGAGAACCAAGGCCAGTTATGAAGTTGAATTTAGGGAAATATGGTTAGATAGGAGCCGCCATGAGGGAATTTTATCAGTGTAAAATTCAAATTTCTGCTAAAATATCAATATTTTATTTCAAAATCACATTTCCTATGTATGTACTCCAACAAAACAAGTGACATCTAAAAATGCCACTTAGTTTGAACTGCACTTTTACTAATTCCGTCAATATTACAAACCAATTTTTTTAGATTAATATATGATGCTAGTTTCTTTACTTATTTATGTAAGTATACATTTTAACATATTTTTTTATAAGATATAATGCACATTATATATAATTATGCCATATTTGTGTAGTGTGTGTCAACCCAAGTCCCACAATTACACCCATAACAACTCATAGTATGAGGCCTTTGGTGGGAGTCCTAAAACAAATCCTTCCGGGCTTGGTCACAATCCAGACGGAACAATATTATGCTAATGTGGAGTTATTGGTTGTTTACTACACCAAATCTAATCATCCAAAACAACTCGTTTAGTACGAGACCTTTTGTTGGGAGCCCTAAAACAAATATGTCCAGCCTTGGCGAGGGCCTAGAGGGGACAATATCATACTAATGTGGATTTATTTGGTGTTTGATTGCAGTATGAGCATGAATTATGATTTTTGATAGCTCATTTATAGCAAATACAACTATACAAGATGTCATGTGTTGTAACTTTCATACAACAAGTATGAGCATGAATTATGATTTTTGATAGCTCATTTATAACAAATACAACTATACAAGAAGTCATGTGTTGTAACTTTCATACAACAAGTATGAGCATGAATTATGATTTTTGATAGCTCATTTATAGCAAATACAACTATACAAGAAGTCATGTGTTGTAAATTTCCTTTCATAATTACGTACATTTGTCACCTGGTGCATTCTAGAAATTAATCCGATCCAACCTGCTTTTTAACTGATTCCCCATTAGGCTGAACCATTCTAAACCAGACACATAGTTATTATCATAGTATGATAATCCTACATATCATAAAGAGGTCACCATGCAAAGTATGATGCAAAAAAAATACTTAAAAATTTAGCTTTCTAACCATTACCAAACATATGTTCGACATTATCAAATGCCATATAGTCAGAATCTACACATGTATATAGATCAAGTTTGACATAACCAAAAGATGAAACTAACTAAAAAGAAGGACATCATTAGAGAGACAAGAACATAGTACAACCACAATAACCACTAGTACAGATTGCACCTACAGCGTTGCACTTTTAGCGTCGGTTCTAGGGGCAAGCGACGCCTTTACATGTTTTATGCGTCGGTTGCTAGCATAACCGACGCTTATTGTCAGTTTTCCTTGATCTAAGGCGTCGGTTGTCCAAATTAACCGACGCTTTAACACTTTTATGCGTCGGTTCTACGAATGCCGACGCAATAGAGAACTTCTAGCGTCGGTCATTGTAACACCGACGCATTAAGTGCACTTTTTAGTGTCGTTTTTATGAAACCGATGCTATAGAGTGAATTTTTAGTGTCGGCCTTTGGGGAACCGACGCTGTAGAGTGCATTTTTGGTGTCGGTCTGGTGAAACCGACGCTATAGACTATGTTCTTTACAAAAAATTAATCACTTGAGTAGAGTTTCGAACCCCTGCCCATCTACAATCCAATATCTATATTTCCCTCTCGTATCCAATTGTGCTGGGTTTGTTTGTTTTGGTGTATTTTGTTGATTGAATTATTTATGTAGTAAGAAATTGGCATGAGATTTTTGGACTTTGAGTGACCTATTTTAATATTCTCATTACACAATAATAAATAATATTTTAATATTCTCATTACTGTTATATAATGGATGACTATACCGCTTCATATTACCCCCTTTTTAGTACAACCTTTGGCTTTTCATTGCCTATGTAACCTATACTTGTAGAGCGTATAAAAGGCCTTGGAAGTTATCTATTATACCATCGATTATCTACAAAAATTACACAATAATAAATAATGTGCATTGAATTTTTTCTTAAAGATACGTTTGACATTGCGACTTTTTGCTAAAAAGGGCCAAAAAACTGTTTAGTAAATTCTACAAGCAACTTTTCTGAAAATAAATTTGGCTTAAAAGTTACTTAATATTAGAAAAAGCAGGCCTCCAATTATTATTTTTTTAAAAAAAGCTAATTTTCAGATTTTGTGGGATTAGCCGTTAGTCCGTTAGTTTTACCATCAAACTTCACCGAAATCATTATTTTTTTATATTCTGCATAAAAACATGTACAAGTTAAAAAAAATAGCAAACAGTAATATGATGTTTGAAATAGGGATTTTTCCTAACAACTCTGTAAATTTTAAATACAACCCCAAACATTGATATCTTGAGTCATTATTTATGATAAAATGACCACTATTTCAGGTAAAATTCTCTAATACAGAGAATCCGGAAAATCTTATTATAATCTCATAATTAAATTAATTTTTTTTTCACAAATTATAGAATCTGATATATGTACAATATTATCATTTACAAACTTTATTAAAAATTTAATATTTTAATATCATTTTTTAATTTAGTATTTGAAATTTATTAATTTTATTAATTATTTTGTTCATGATTATATTTTTTATTAGTTATTTTATTAAGATATTGATATGGACAGAAAAGTAATTATGGAAATATAATTGACAAATCAATGGAAATGCTGATATTTAAGGCCCGACACCCTAATTATTCATTAATTTCGTAATTAATGAATAGGGAAAATATACAGCTCATGAAAAGAGTCCAAAATATGGTAAATTAGTCAAAGAAGGATCCAGAATCCCAATTAATGAGTCATAGCCTTTATCGACAAGGAAACGAATTCTCCAGCAAGAAATACGATGTTTATCCAATATAAAAAAGGAGACTTATTCGCTAAGTCTCCTAAACATACCATAAATACCAGGCTCCAGACGCCTATATAAGGTCCCTGATCCTACAATCAGAACTACGTCTTTGGCTTGATTCTCAGTAATAATTGAGATACGTAGGCATCTTGTGAGGACCGATTTAGTCTTGAAACACAAGTGCAGCCATTAAAGCTCAAAGCTCATTAAACCTTAGCATTAAATACACCAGTACGTTTTTTAATCCACAACACTTGGCGCCGTCTGTGGGAAGACAACATTAACCATGGCAAACACACGAAGAACAACTCGTGATACTCCAGTTTCCGAGGAGCTTCCTATCACCTCTGAGGCTGATACTCACGGAAATCAACCACCGCCAACTACTGGCACTGAAGGGGCGAATATCCCCACCAATACTCAAGGACCGGAGGTCCCGATATCGGCTGAAGGGACGAATCCCCTGCAGATGGTCATTCATGGTTCTAATCCACAAGAGACCATTCACCAGCAGCCAATTACGACCTCCCCGCTGCTCATAAATGCACCATGTGGTCTTCAACTTCACACCACAGATCTCCCTCAATATACTACTCAAACTCTCGGCATGCCAACATATGGTATGCCACCTCGACCCCCGGTGGGCAACAGTGGGACTAATCCAATCTACCATGAGGCATATGTGCCCCCTTATATCCAAGGTCTGGGACCCCAAACTATGCGAGCCCCTTTTCAAGATTACTCAGGTCCTTATACCGAGGATGAGAATTACTCAACAGGAGATGAGAGGGATGTTGCCCCAAGAAGGAGACGTTCTTCCCAAACTAATCGGGAACAAGCGTCCATCGAAGCCGAGGCTGCAAGGCTCAAGAAACTACTGGCCGAAGAGGAAGCAAGAACTCAACGAGTCCCTGTGATTAACTTGGACCCAACACCAAGAAGAACCAAGAGCGCTGAAGCCCCAAGGGGAGATCCTAATGTTCTATTGCCCATAGGAAATCCTGATGATCCAACACCACCCTTCACTCATGACATCATGAAACCCAACATCTCTAGAAAATTCAAGATGCCAATGATCAAGGCTTATGATGGAACGGGAGATCCCGCTAACCATGTGAGAACTTTCTCCAACGCACTGCTGTTGCAGCCAACCAACGATGCGGTCAAGTGTAGGGCGTTTCCACAAACCTTGGCAGGCATGGCCCAACGATGGTATAGCCGTCTTCCTCCCAACTCTATTGGGTCCTTCAAGGAACTAAGCCAGGCTTTCATCAATCAATTCATTAGTGGAAGAGTGTATGAGAAAAGCTCTGCCTCACTCATGGCAATTCAGCAAGGAAAAAACGAAGCCCTAAGGGACTATATCAATCGATTCACCCGGGAGGCTCTGAAAGTCCCGGACTTGGAGGACAAAGTGGCTATGATAGCTCTGTAACAATGAACCACTGACGATCACTTCAAGAGATCATTGGCAAAGCATCCACCTGAGAGCATGTTGAAGCTCCAAGATAGGGCTAGAAAGTACATCAAGGCTGAAGAGAGCATGATAAAGCATGAACCCACTACTGGTGCTAATGGGAACTCAAAGAAAAGGAAGGAAACCCAAGAATATGATGTTAAGGAAAAATTTCCTAGAACGTCAAAGGACTCTGATTCTCCACCAAAGAGAAGCAATTTTGGGCCAAAGTTTACAGAATATGCAAGATTGAATATTCCCAGGAGTCAAATTCTGATGGAGATAGCCAAGGAAGAAGATCTCAAATGGCAAAAGCCAATGAGGGCTGACTTGTCCAAACGGAACCAAAATCAATTTTGTCGGTTCCACAAATAAGTTGGTCACGACATCGACGACTGTAGGCAACTGAAAGATGAGATTGAGTTTCTGATACGAAGAGGAAAACTCAACAAATTTACCAAGGATGGTAATCAAGGAAGTCATAGGGGAAACTATGAAAGGAAGGATTATGACAGAAGGGACAACGACCAAGATCGTAACCCTAAGCCCCGAGGGCCAGTCATCAATATGATATTTGGAGGACCAACTGCTGCTGGGTCCTACCGAAACTCAAGAAAGGTTTATGCCCGAGAGGTACTGACTGTGGTCGGAGAAGCACCAAAACGTGCCAGAACAGAAGTGTCAATAGGTTTTGAATATTCTGACTTGGAAGGGGTGAAGTTCCCCCACGATGATCCTCTTGTCATAGTACCTGTGATAGGCAACTCCGAAACAAAGAGAGTCCTGGTCGACAATGGAGCTTCAGTGGATATCTTGTTCCACGATGCTTTTATCAAAATGGGTTACACTGATTCTCAGTTGACGCCCTCGAATATGCCCATATATGGGTTCAATGGAGTGGAATCAAAGGTGGAAGACACTATCCAACTCCCAATGACCATGGGGCAAGGGTTGAATACGTCTACTCAGATGTTGAACTTCATAGTTATAAAGGCAAATTTGACCTATAATGCAATCCTAGGAAGGACTGGTCTTCATGCGTTCAAGGCTGTTGCCTCATCTTATCATCTGAAAATCAAGTTCCCAACGAGGAATGGGATTGGTGAAGAACGAGGAGACCAAAAGAAGGCTAGAAGCTGTTACGTAGCCGCGTTAAGGCCTGATGGAATCGGGGGGGGCAGGTTCTCCCAATTGAAGATATGGATATCAGTGATAATGAGGACCGAAGAGGGAAACCCACTGAGGATTTAATCCCAATTCCCTTAGTCCCTGGTGAACCGGAGAAGGTGACTTATGTTGGAGCACTACTACCTGAGCCATTGAAAAGCAAGCTCATATCTTTTCTTCAAGAGAATAATGACGTTTTTGCTTGGACAGCGGCTGACATGCTAGGGATTGATCGCCAATTGATAACTCATAAATTGAATGTGGATCCTGAAAGGAAGACGGTGAAACAGAAAAAGAGAAGTTTTGCTCCAGAAAGGCTTGAAGCCATTAAACAAGAACTAGAGAAGCTTTTGGAAGCTGGGTTCATTGAGGACATCCAATTCCCAGAATGGTTGGCTAACCACGTGATGGTCAAAAAGGCCAATGGAAAATGGAGGATGTGTGTGGACTTCACTGACTTGAATGATGCGTGTCCTAAGGATTGTTTTCCCTTACCAAGGATTGATGCATTAATAGATGCTACCGCTGGACAAGAGATGCTCAGCTTCATGGATGGCTTCAGTGGATACAACCAAATCAAAATGCACAAGGATGACATCTCCAAGGTATCATTCATCACTGACTTTGGTGTTTTCTATTATCTAGTCATGGCATTTGGCCTTAAGAATGCAGGGGCAACATACCAAAGATTGGTGAACAAAATTGTTGGACACCTAATTGGAAAAACCATGGAGTTCTACGTATATGACATGCTAGTCAAGAGCCTCGATAAGGCCGATCACATAGAGCACCTCCGAGGGGCATTCGAAGTGCTGAGGCACCACAAGATGATGTTGAATCCAGCTAAGTGTGCCTTTGGTGTAGGCTCGGGAAAGTTCTTAGGCCTGATGGTTTCCAAGAGAAGAATAGAGGCTAATCCCAACAAAATCAAAGCAATTCTAGACATGGAACCACCACGGATAGTCAAAGATGTCCAGAAACTAACAAGAAGAGTGGCATCATTGGGAAGATTCATCTCCAAGTCGGGAGAGAAGTGCTTACCTTTCTTCAAAGCACTCAAGAATGTGAAAAACTTTGAATGGACAACTGAAATCCAAGAGGCCTTTGAGGCCCTGAAGAAATACATGGCTGAGGCACCGCTGTTGGCAAAGCCAAATCCAGGGGAAATTCTCTATTTATACTTGGTTGTTTCTAATACAGCCCTTGGAGCCATTTTGGTAAAGGAAGAATTGAAGGTTTAGAAACTCATCTACTATGTGAGCAGGATTCTACATGGGGCAGAAATAAACTACTCAACGATTGAGAAGTTTGCCTTAGCCTTGATAATGGCCTCAAGAAAGTTACGCCCGTACTTCCAGGCTCACAAGATAGAGGTCTTGACTAATCAACCTCTAAGAAACATCTTGCATAACCCCCAAGTTAGTGGAAGACTGATCAAATGAGCCATTGAACTGGGAGAATTTGACATCAAGTATAAGCCTCGAACGACCATAAAAGCTCAAGCACTCACTGACTTCATGGTTGAATGCACCATTGACAACCAAGAAGTCGGGGCGCAGGAAGTAATAGTGGAAGACAAGAAAGATGAAGAGATGGAGTTCAAAGAATATTGGGTGCTCTATTTTGATGGAGCATCAAAAACAAAATCAAGTGGAGCAGGTTTAGTGCTACGAAGTCCTAATGGATTTTTCATAGAGTACGCACTAAAACTTGACTTCCCAACGACAAACAATGAGGCTGAGTACGAAGCCCTGATAGCTGGCTTAGGGCTAGCTGGAGCCTTGAGAGTTAAAACTATGAAAGTATGTGGAGACTCGAGGCTAGTGGTTTCCCAAGTAAATGGGGAGTTTGAAGCCAGAGATGAAGTCATGGCCAAGTACTTAAAACTTGTCAAGGCCATCATGACTCAATTTGATGAATGTTATGTGGAACACATTCCAAGGGAAGAGAACATGAAGGCTGATGCCTTGTCTAAGTTTGCCTCTTCTGAAATTGAAAACTATGTAGGGAGTGTATACTTCCAAGTCTTGAAGACCCCAAGCATCAACGGAAAGTTGGTAGCACCCATTGATGTTGGCAGTTGTTGGATGGATCCCATCAAAGCTCATCTGGAAACTGGGTGGCTACCCACCGACACTTCAGAAGCACGAAAGCTATATGTGAGAGCACTAAGGAGGCAGAATTGGCCCTAAGGGAAGTACATGAAGGAATTTATGGGCAGCACTTGGGGGGCAGAGCCCTTGCCCATAAAATCACTCGTCTAGGTTTCTACTGTCCAAGCATACTTGCTGATGCTAAAAGCTACGTGAAGAAATGTGAACGGTGCCAGAAACATGCACCCGTGGCTAGGCAACCACCAGAGATGTTGACATCCATTAACTCACCTATCCCATTCGCCATGTGGGGGATGGATATACTTCGGCCATTTCCAATGAAAATTGCTCAAAGGAAGTTCTTGATAGTAGCAATCGACTACTTCACCAAGTGGATTAAGGCTAAACCATTAGCCAAGATAACCACCAAGCAAGTGATGCATTTCTTCTGGGAAAATGTGATATGCAGATATGGAATTCCACGAGTCCTGGTCACGGACAATGGAACTCAATTTAACAACGATGAGTTCCAGAAGTATTGTGATGAGAACGATATCAAGTTGTGTTTCACTTCTGTTGCCCATCCTCAAGCAAATGGACAAGCTGAGGTTGCAAATCGAATTATCCTAGATGGACTGAAGAAAAGAGTTGAGCGCTCCAGAAACACTTGGGTAGACAAATTGCTCCCCATACTATGGGCATATCGAACTACTTGCAAAGTCACCACTGGAGCTACCCCCTTTTTGTTGGCATATGGGGCAGAGGCAGTGGTTCCAGTGGAGATTACTCACACGTCTCTAAGAATTGAGGCTTATGAACCAGAAACAAATGAGGAAGGCTTGAGGCTGGCCTTGGATCTGATTGATGAAGTTAGAGACGAGGCAAATGCCAAGATAGTTCAGCATCAAAAGAAGGCATCTTTCTATTATAACCTAAGGGTTAAAGAGACATTCTTTAGACAGGGAGATTTAGTCCTCCGAAAGATTGAGGCATCCGGAGTTGGACAAAAAGGCAAGTTGGCCCCAAATTGGGAAGGACCATATCGCGTCAAGAACGTATTTGGTCGAGGCTCGTACAAACTAGAAACCCTTGAAGGGCATGAGGTGCCAAGGACTTGGCATGCCTCCAATTTGAAAGTTTATTATGTTTAAGGTGTTTCCTAGGTGGACTCACTACTAGAAATAAGGTTTGATAAAACTAACCCATGTTTTTAAACTTGAGTATTATGTAAGGGTTGAACTCATTCTCAAAGTTATGAATTTCATAATCTTCACCATGTTTTGCATGCATCACATACTTATAGATATATATCAAATGCTAACTAAACATGCAAAGTCGAGAAGCAAGAAAACAATACAAGCCATGAATGGCCACAAAATACAAATAAAACTAAACTTGCAAAGAGTTTAAGTTAAGCCCGAAGGCTGAAAATACATGAAAAGAAAATACAAGCCATGAATGGCCATAAATAAACTACAAACTATGCATCAGCCCCCTTGTCGCCAGAATTTGTCTCCTCCCCTGAGCTAGAGCCAGAAGAATGCACGTTAGTGTCAGGGTCATCAAAAGATGTGTCACCAAGGGGTGATGACTACAAAGGATCTATAATCCTCTCATCTTCCTCTAAATCATCCACTCCAGCCAGAATGCGCTCTAAGGGAGTAGGAGGGTGAGGAGCTGGAAAATATGCGGCATCGAAAACCCCCGGATGCTTGGCCAAGATAGCCTGAACAGCATCCTCCCATCCTGATGTATGCTGGACTAGGAAAAGAATCTCGTCATGCTTCTCGATCAAGTCCTTGTACTCCTGAGAGTCAAGGTACTCGTCGATGCAATCATCATTGCTCTTCCTTAGCTCAACAAGATCAGCTTGAGTGTCAGCAAGCTCCTTCTCCCTCCTAGTAAGAGTCTCCTTAAGAGACTTCACCTCCTCTTCAGACCTCTCCAACTTGACCCGGTTGGCCTCAGAAGAGGTACGCCAAGCCTTAGCTTGTAACAATGCCCCCTGGAAGTTGGCATTGGTTTGCCAAAAGATAAAAGTTAAAAAAGTAAAGCAAAAAACTTCAAAGAAAAAGAATAGCTAAAGGTAAAGAAAGTTACCACAACAATAGCCTGAGCTCCTAAGTGCTCAACACCCTCGAGGGTGGAATCAGCAACGAAGTCCTTGTAATCACAAGGAATAAAGGAATGGTATGACCAGTCCACAGCATGCTTGGACACCCCAGTAATGGTGTCCTTCTTCCTAATACCCCAGTTGGGGCGCCACACTAAAGACTTGGTAGACACAGGAATGTCAGCCTCGTCTCCAGGGATCTTAGAAGGGATCAAAAAGTTGGGGACACTAGACTTCCCCCTTGGATCATCTCCAATCCTGGCCCTCTTCATCCTGGATGTCTCCACATCCTTGGGCTCATTAGTCTTGTTTATAAAGGCCGCATCTGTTAAGGAAAAATAAACCAAAGAATGGTTAGAAGGAATTTTCTGAAAGACAGGAAAGTAAACATAAAGAAAAGGGATAAGTAAAAGTACCCTTATCAGAAACAGTTGAGAGATGGACATACTTGAGGACAAACTCATCCAGTAGTTCCCAAGCCACGGTAGTCCCATTATCCTTGATTAGTACTGAGTAGGCATGAGATTCCTCCTCATTCAAGTCAATATTGATGGGACTACCATCTGAAACTCTCCCAAAAGATCTACGGAACAGGGTTCCCCAATCCCCTCCTTCCCAGACAAGATACATAAACTCATTTTTCCATTCGGGGTTGTTGTCTGGGATAGATTTTGGGTGAAAAATGAAAGGGAATCCAACCCTATGACTAATGTACACCCAACCCAAGTTGTTGGCAGAGCTATTCTTGAATTGAAAAATCTTTCTACAAAAAGGTACAGAAAGTGGAAGGTTATTTCAAAGGCATAAAACCATAAAACAATTAATTATCCTCCAAGCGTTGGGGGGTAATTGACAAGGGTTGACTTGGACATCTGCCAAAAGCCTAGGAATGAACTCATGAAAGGGGAACCTAAGGCCAACAACTATGGCATCCCTATAAATACACAAAGCATTTGGCCGCCAGTGACATGAACGGTCACCAGGGCCGGCAGGAACAAGTTTTAAAGGGGCCTTTACCCTATACATCTTATTATAATCTTTAATCATATCTACATCATGAAATCTATTACTGCAATCATATGAATCTAAAGCAGACACAGACGGGTACTCATCCCCACGTTCATTAATCATATCATGCAAGGACATGTATTTTGAACGAATAGGAATGGGGGTACCTCTTTTTGATGCGGAGTTCATCTTTTGAAGACGTTGGGAAGCTCGATCAACCATTTCTAAACCCAGAAATCTTCAAATCTTCAACGAATACCCAGAAAATCTTCAAGTCTTCAAGAAAAAGTGCCCAGAAATCTTCAAATCTTCAAAGAAATTTTAGAAATCTTCAAAGAATTCTTCAAAACTTCAAGTAAAAAACCCAGAAAACGATGAGATTCAACGGAATATCTCGCCGGGAATCATCTGGTGACAGAACCCTAGCAGAACAACTTAGAGAGAATTTTGGAGAAAATTTAGTAGAGTATCTTTGAGAAAATAGAATGTGAGGAATGAATGGAGACAACTAAGAATTCACCCTTTTATAGGGATGATAGCCGGTCAATGGGCCGGTTGAAGGAAGGACAACCGGCATTAGCCGGTATAGTTCCTAGAAGGCTAAAGGCCCAATAAAGGCTAAAGGCCCAATAAAGGCTAAAGGCCCAATAAAGGCTAAAGGCCCAATAAAAAAGCTAAAGGCCCAATTGCTAAATAAAGGCCTTAGGCCTAAATTGAGCCCAATATATGTGGGCCTTAAAAGTCTAAAACAAACCAAGTATTCGACCAGAATCCTGGTCGAATGTGTTCGACCAAGGCCCGAAATGAACCAAATATTCGACCAGAATCCTGGTCAAATGAGTTCGAATAAAGCTCAAAATGAACCATCTATTCGACCAGAATCCTGGTCGAATGAGTTCGAACAGGGCCCAAAATGGAGCAAATCTTCGATTAGAATCCTGGTCGAAAGTGTTCGACCAGGGCCTGAAATAACGCCTTAATTAGACTAGAATCTTGGTCGAAACCGTTCGACCAGGAGGTGAAATGACAACAGGCTTTGACTAGAAACCTGGTCGAAACCATTCGACCAGGGGGTAAAATTGAGTCAAGATTCGACCAGAAACCTGGTCGAATTCATTCGACCAGAAGACAAAATCAAAGCAAATTTCGACCAGAATCCTGGTCGAAGGAGTTCGACCAGTAGCTAAAACTGAGGTCGAATTCGACCAGGATCCTGGTCGAAAATGAACTAAAAAATTCAAAAATTGATTTATCTTCCAGGGAATTGATGAAAGATCCTGATTCCTGTTTTGGGAAATTACAAAATTGGTTTAGAACTATATGTTCGTCAAACCAAGCCATGATACGGAAGAAAGTTTCGTAACTCCCGAATAAAATAACTTCTACGATAATCGAAGAGAGATTTTCCTAGAAGTTGGGGGGCAAATGATATGGACAGAAAAGTAATTATAGAAATATAATTGACAAATCAATGGAAAGGCCGATATTTAAGGCGCGACACCCTAATTATTCATTAATTTCGTAATTAATGAATAGGGAAAATATACAGCTCATGAAAAGAGTCCAAAATATGGTAAATTAGTCAAAGAAGGATCCAGAATCCCAATTAATGAGTCATAGCCTTTATCGACAAGGAAACGAATTCTCCAGCAAGAAATACGATGTTTATCCAATATCAAAAAGGAGACTTATTCGCTAAGTCTCCTAAACATACCATAAATACTAGGCTCCAGAAGCCTATATAAGGTCCCTGATCCTACAATCAGAACTACGTCTTTGGCTTGATTCTCAGTAATAATTGAGATACGTAGGCATCTTGTGAGGACCGATTTAGTCTCGAAACACAAGTGCAGACATTAAAGCTCGAAGCTCATTAAACCTTAGCATTAAATACACCAGTACGTTTTTTAATCCACAACAGATATTTTGTTTAAACAAAGTAAAAACATGTTACAAAAATATTAAAAATATATTTTAAAATTCTAATTTTCTATTTTGCCTAACTACAACCTCTCAGTTTCCAAAAATATCACGGACAGTTCTATTTAATAAAGTATATGATGATATAGGTATTTTCATAAATATGTTTTTCTTCATATTGTTTTTGAAAAATATGTCTATTTAATTTTTTTACAAAAATAACCAAATGTAACTAGATTAAACTAAATATAACAAAGAATAACTTCAATTAGTTGTAAAATGTTAAAAGAAGTTGCATTTGTTTGCAAATCGTAATCTTACAAATATTTTCAAAAGATAACAAAATTGAAAAATTAAAAATTAAAAAAATAGTATTTTTAATTATTAAAATAATGTCATATAAAAAATGACTTAAGTTCAACAAAATCATTTTAGTTTATGTAAAAAATAGTATTTTTAATTATTAAAATAATGTCGTGTAAAAAATAACTTAAGTTCAACAAAATCATTCTAATTTATGTAATTTGCTTTGTTGATTTCTCACATGCCACAAATTTTAATTTTCTTTAATATAAATTCAATATTACTTTTCTTTGATTTTTTTTTGAAAATATAACATATTGTTACTCAAGATTTAAGAGTCCAATATAAGCAGCAAGATCCCCAATTTCACCCGACTGACTAACTACCTTATCCGTAAAGCCCTAATTTTTCAATCGATCTCAATCTAGACCGAGTTCTTCCGACTAAACTGAGTTTTTCCGATCGGATTATGCAAGTAATTTGTTCGAGCCCTAATTAGAAGCTGCTACATATCCGTATCCATCTTCATACTTCATCTTAGTTCTATTCCAGGTATTTTGTGCCCTGTTTTGTGCTTGAATCCTTCTGAATGGCACTACTTTAGAGAAACTAGGTTGCATTGCAGAACTTATAGTTGATGAGTTTGGTAAAAAGCTTCTGGAGGAACTTGATTATACATTGGTAATTTGGTATTTATTGCAATTGTTTTTATGCTGCAAAAGACATAGAGCTTGATAAGGTCTGCAGTAGATAGTCCTGTCCTAGTAGTGTTTTGCAAGATCTAGAAATGATTATATTTCTCAAGCTGTTCTTTTTTGTTTTGAATTATAATCTGCATAGGTAATTCAACAAATTTACTAACAGGATTATGAGATCATTTATTAAACATTTTTATTTAAGTTTGTTCTTGTATATGTTTTCTTTACTAAAATGCTGCTTCTCTTTTGCAACTTTTGCACTAAAACATATTACTATTTCATCACGGTCTGAATAAGTATGTAGTAAAAGAAAGACATACATAGTTATAATCTCGAATCCTTAGGTCTAATTACAACTTAAGTTTTTGGGTTCCTCCAATAATTTTGAAAGTATGCTCGAGAATCTAGGTAAATGTATATACAACAAGAGGTACTATTGAGAAATCCCAAATACGAAATGAAGACATTAGGGAGTTATTCAATGCGGGCCTGCTGATCCATATTTGCCTTCATTTGATTATTATTCATGTTTGAGATCAAGTGAAAATACGCAAGATTAGGTATAGTAGTACTAATACATCTGAATCAAAAATATTACGCAAGAAACATGGGATTGTAATCTTGTTTTTTCTTTGTGGTAAATGAATTTTTTTTTGTGCATTACCTTTTTAAGCTTTCTTGTTATACTTTCTTTAATAATCTGCAAGATGAGGGAACTCAAAAGATTAGTCGAAAAAGATAAAATAAAGTGCATAAGATTGTTGGAGGCTTCCGCTGATACAATTAAAAGGGCTCATGCTGTTACCTTACAGATGGAATGGTCATTGTGTTCTAGGGATTTGAAAGTTGACACTTTTTGGTGCTACAAGTGAGTGGACATTCTTATTTTCATTATTTCTTTTTTGATATTTCACTTAATTGTATCTTTATTTTTGAGTAATATGTTTAAAAACCTTTAGGTTTTCTCACGAGGGATTGGTGTATATCTATATGCTTGATTTCTATGTGTTAACTCTTTTGCAGACTGTGCTTAGGTTCTAATATGATAATCTTTAGCACTTTCAGTCCTTGAACGTAATCTAGAAGTTGTGTGCATTCTTTTTAGAACACAGAATGAATACTTAGTTCTTCACACTTCAGGTTAGTTCCATTTAGTTTTATGCGGTAATTAAGTTCTCTGTTTTTTCAGTTGAATGTGTTTGAATAAAGATTCTTGGTTGGATGCTCTGTATACTATTACATTATTCAGATACGAATAATTTGTTAAGTTCCATTTAGTTTTATGCGGAAATTTGTTAAGTTCCATGCCATTGTTGCAGATATGAATGTGGTGTTCCTGACGGACGCCTTGCTCTAGTTATTATGATTATTGTGCACACTTAGTATGCACAAGATTGTGATGTAAGGATATATATTTGCTTGTATAACAACTGTAATGATATAACTGTACTGATGCAATAATTTTTAGTAGTGAATTGATTTCTTTATAAAAGGTGTTGTTATCTTTAGTCTGGATTTTACTTGTGCTGGATATTGCTTTTTTGGACATTTTTCTATTTTTTATTTTATTGATAAATTTTTTAAGGATATTCCTGGAAGAAAAAAAGGAAATAAAACAATTGAAAAAATTAAAAAATGACCACCTACATAACGCTTCAAAAAGAGCTATGGAAATGGTAATACGGTATAACTAAAAGAACTTGCATAACGTTTCTTAATGTGCTATAGCAAACCTCTTCTTGCGAAACACTTACTTGCATAACACTTACAAAAACACTATCTAAGTACATCACTTGCATAGCACCAAAAAAAGCGCTATGCAAGTTACTGGCACTTGCATAGCACTACCTTACATAGCGCTTAAAAGCGTTGTGCAAGTGCAAAAAAAAATTGCTATGCAAGTTCAAATCTGTAGTAGTGATTAGGCGTGGGATGTTACTTGACTGGTGTTTTTCCTTTAATATTTGTCCTTTGTGTTCGTTGCTAGAAATGGTGTCAAGAATTCTAATCTTTTATACTCTTCTCTTTGTATAGCCCTGGTATGCTCATGGGATTGTTGAAGCCATATTACGTACTGCAAACCTTTCAGTTCCGTTGAAAGTAAGATGGTTCTAATTTAATTTTAAATTTTATTTCTTCATATGTTCTTTTGAAATTAATCTGTTTTAGTCTTCCAGGCATTGTATTACTAAATATATACAATTACACCATCTTATATATGGTATTGGCAGGCAACATCTGGTTTGGGTGCTGCAGCAGCTGAGCTTGCGAGGAATGGATTCTGTGTTGTTCTTGGTATGTTCTAACTTTCTTTTCGTGATCATCTCATCGCGACTTGGAAAAAACCAGTGACAAATTCATTTTTGCCAGGAAAGAAGTGAATCTCCTTTTATAAAATTTTACTTGTGTATTTAACATCTCTAATCTTATTAAATTTGAGGTATTTTTAGGTTCACTGTTGTTGTCATTAATCTTGTGTTGAAAAAGAAATTTGTAATCGTTGTATTACAAAAATTTCATATGGCACTCTACTAGTAAAAAAGAAGGATTGTTGGTTATTATGAGTTCTTTTCGAATTTAAAGTACAAACCAAGAGAACTTTCTATTACCAGCTTAGAATACTATGTTGAATACTTGCATAAGGTGATACAACAATCAATATGTAACAGATTCTTCACTAACTGGTTCACTTTTGGTCTAGCAGTCCTAGTTAAGCCTTTTTAGGACAATTCTAAATAAAATTAATATCCCATCATAATTATTTCATAACAGCTAGTACTTTGTTAATACAACTATCAAACATATAATCATCTAGCTAATGTTGTACATGATTATAAATCCAGAATCCTGGGAGAGCAAGTACAAATTGTTCGGGAGAATAGCACTTATCTCATATTGTACAAGATTGATTTGGCTATTGTTCAGGCAAGTTCAGCTTTGCCACTATTTTACAAAGGAAAAACCTGTAGTTCTATCTGCGGAGCACATTTACTTGGCCTGTTTGGATTCTTTTATTCACTACAAGAAAAAACTGAATCAGACGACTCAACCAGGCCCGTTGTCTATTACCCCCTGAAAACCGATGACTATTGAGATGCTGTCAGATGGACCTCAGACAACGGTTAAAAAATGTTGTGCAAAATAACTGAAACGACAGTCACCCATTAACAAAGTGTTGTATAATAGCCAGAAACAACAACAGTTTATTACCATACAGCCTGTTGTATAAGTTGATTATCACAACATTCTGGTAAATCTAAAGTGTTGTATAACAGCCAGAAACAACAATGGTTTGCTTCTTAATAAAGCCTTGTTTATATTTCTTTTGCACAATGGTTTAAGTTTTATCTACAACGGTTTTCTCCTCAGTATCTGCATTTACTCAACGGTTTTTATCTCTAAGTGTGTAGTAACAAGGCTTTTGAACAACACTTCACATTATTTACCTATTGTGCTTTGTTTTGTTAGACAACAGTTTTATTTTAAAAATGCGTTGTAAGAGATTAATTTTACAACGTTTTTGTTTGGTCAATATTTTGTATTTAGTCTAAATAGACAACAGGTTTCTTTTATGAGTATGTTGTATGAAAAACATTTGCACAACAGTTCTTATAGATGCCACACTAAGCCAAAAGCATAAGAGACAATGGTTTTATAACCAAATGAAACAATGGTAGACATTATAATTAGAAGCCAGCAATTAAAAACCAACAAGTTCATATAATACCAACTAATATTCACCATCATACCCACCATTCACCAAATTCACAAACTATTCCATTCATCCAACCATTTCTAATATTCACCAATACAAGTAAAACCAAAGTAGAGTCCACCAATAGCATCAAATAAACCTCACGAAGCCGCATCAGTAGTGGTCCAAACTCTGTATTATCCGACATCCTCCACTTTATCCACCTCCCTAAAGATCAATAACAAACAAAAATAAGATCAGAAGCATTGAATTAATATTTATCATTTACCAGACTAGCTCATATATCATAATTGCAATACAAATTATATATTACTATAAAAACCTACATTTGATATACTGTAGAAACATGCAACCAATGCATCAGTCCTGATAACACATGCAATGGATAGGCCTGGAATCACTTCATCAGGTATTCCTGCCAAAATTGTCAGCGGACTATTATAAGATTATGACATAAACGAAAAAATGGAGAGTTAGATGCTCAAGACATACCCATATATACCCCAGAAAACAATTGGTGTAAACTTTATAGCTCTAGCAAGTTGGAAGATCAATTTTCCACCAGGCTTACACCATTTGTAGATATCTGTCTGCAGCAGTTTGAGAAAACTTTGTAAATCTATTCATGTACACAAGGAGCACATGCGGTAGAAGACAAACTCTACAGGACAATTGCACATTGAAGATGAGAGAAGAAAAAGCTGTGAACAAGCAGTCAAGGTAAACAAGAAAACGAATTACCAGTGTTTCACTACATATCATATACATTTTGGAGTGACAGAGTACATAAATAAAAAAGGCTATGTTAACAATAAGAATGCTGCACCTGGCCAGTATAAGAAAAATACAAAAATAAGAAAGAGAAACCAGTACCTGACCAAAACAAAACACTGGAACTATTGGGCATCCCTTCTCCATTGCTATTCGTACAAATCCTCTTCTTGATTTAAGAAAAGCGACCTACAAAATAAAACTAGCTCAAAAACTTTGAAATAAACAAAAAAAAAGGTATTTAAGATTGTCAGTTATGCATGTGCGCAGCTTTGCTTAAAACAGAATTCCAGTCAGAATAGCACTGGGTTCTTCTTATAGAAGATACCGACTGAACCCTACCGAAAGATGTAAAGCTCAACAAAGTAATCCAAAAAACCTTCACACTATTTTGTCAAAGTAATTTTCTTTACAGTTATTACATCTACCTTGATGGCCGTTTAGTAGGCATGAAGACAAAGTATACCATTAGCAATAAGTAGTGATCTAGATCGATGACAATTCTCAACTTCGACATAGTATGCGGATCATATTACGCATGATAGATGTGTAGATCATATAGTTTTGAAGTTAATTAGTGCATGACCTACCAATGCAACCTTGAAACCTAAACTAGGAAGGCTAAAAGGTATTCAAAGATTTTGTATGCCTAGATCTGTAATACATTATAGTGATAAGAAATGGACAAAAAGGACGTCAACCTCAGAACCATGTTCCAGGTATAATGTCTCTTGGACTCCACCTGGCACAAGGGCTCGTTAACAAATGTCTTCAGCACTTTTTTTTTTTTGCTAAGTATATCTTCAGCATATTTAACACTGATAACATCAGAATCACTATAAATTCAAAGAACAAGTTACCATAAGCCTGATCTGGGCTGAAAGCATTAATATCTTCAACATATAAAGTCAACGGGAAATATCCACATACATGATTGCATATGTACCTGCATATGGTAAATTACTAGTACATAATCAAGACAAAATCTCATTACACACACAGACAGATATATAGATTTAAAGGTAGAATCTTTTTCTCAAAACCTTGCTAGATTACGGCCCCATGGGATGAGGGTTGAGTTTGAACCTTATCAAAAATAAGGTGAATGTATAAATTTGTTTAACTAGAAAAAAGTTGAACCAACCACCACAATATTGACAAACCATATACTACTATTCATTAACTACCCTCTGTCTCTAACCCTCATCCCATTATCATTTCGAAATTTCAAGCTAGTCCAGAAAATAGAGTTAAATTGTTTCCAACACGTCTTGCAGTAAGATCAAAAAACAGACAGCACTATAACATATGACTCTTCTCAGGCCATAAGAAATTACCACAAGAGATGGAATCGCTGGTTCTGTAAACTCATAGCCTTTTTTAGAAAATACCCTACTTGTGAGGATGATTGCAGTGTAAAACTGAAAAAAAGCCGAAAAAGTTATAGACACGAGCATTCAAAAGCAAACAAATCAACATTGAGAAAGCAATCAAACCTGAAATTTTCTGTTCTTTTTATCCTCAGGGTGAGTTATTCTCCAAATACTACCATTTCTGTCGGGGGGAGTTTTGATTTCTTTAACCTCCATGAACTTGTCAATATCCATGGAGAGTAAAAATCAACAAGCTGCAGGTCTAATGCAAGAAGTGAAATTAAAAATCAAAAAATTAAATTTGAAAATAAATCTGAAAATCACTTAGTAATTTTAATAAGTAGAGGTTTCGAGCTATTTGCAGAGAATCGAGCTAATTCCACATAAATAACAACACTGTGATATGGGACGTCACTTAATTGAAAATCGAGTTATCGATTTAGGGTTTCTCAATTTCAGAGAGAAGGGTTTTTGTGGTGTGTATGTTTGAGAGAGACGAGAGAGAGGAGTGACGGCGGGAGAGGAACGAGGACATTTTGTGTTGGTGTGTATGTATGAGAGAGAGACAGACAGAGAGAGAGAGGAGTGACGGGAGAAAGAGTAGATATGAGTGAGAAAATGGGAGGGGGAATAGAGAGGGGGGAAGAATAAAATTTCAATCGAGGGGGAAGAATAAAATTTCAATTAAGGGGGAAACATTGGTGTCGAGGGGGAAGAATAAAATTTCAATTAAGGGGGAAACATTGGTGTAATAGGTCGGGAAGTAATATTGGCACGTATTTTTCATTTTTTTTAAAAATAGATGTTTTTTTGAAATCTTTTAAAAAAATAGACTTAAACAACCATTATTTTTATCAACCGATGTGAAATGTGAAAGAGGTGATTTTTGTTACAATTTTTTAGTAGGGTCATCGAAAAATATTTTATACAAAATCAAAATACCAATCCGGGACCAAATACTAGTTAGCGATACTAGTCAAATCAGTAGTTGACTGTTAGAATCTCAAAGAAAATAAATTATTTGTATCCGGTTAATTTGGAATATCATTAAAATAGCTACCTAATCTACGACATGTATAACAAAATATATCTTGACATCCATATGATTGGATCATCGAAAAATATTGATATGTAAAACGAGTAATTTGAATATGACAACATTGTTGTTAATAATATTGGTATGTCACTTATTCGCTAATAGTATAGTTATTATATAATGTTCGTTTAACTTCGGAATTAGTAATGTTATAATTATTAACATTTTCCTAGCTAGCTAATATTTCCTTGTAAACAAATATCAAGGATCGTAAATCATACAATATATGATGTCCACATCTACAACGTGTATAACAAAATATCTGAAGTATGATCGTATTCTATCTATCAATGATATTATTATTATCATTAACCTTTACTTAAGTGTTTTTATATATTTAACAATTTTTTATACTAAATATCCAAATAAGAGATTTATACAATAACATTTTATGAAGTGTGTAACACTTATGTATGTATTAAGGGCAACAAATAAAGTATTTTTTTTAAAATCAACGCTTTTAATATAGACAACGGTTTAGCTAAACAAAACATTGTAACGTAAATAATCACGCAAGGATTTTATAAAACGAAACCATTGTCTATATCATACAACGGTTTAACAACATAAACAATTGTTACAGAGATTATTCAACAACGAACGGATCAAAACGAAAACCCTTGTGTATATTATACAACGTTTTTTGGACCAAAACCATTGTTACGTCTTACAACTTAGAACACTTTGTTAAACAAAAACCATTGTCTTATACTTTTATAAAATCGAATAAACAAAACATACGTGAGTCCCGACTCGCATATATAAAATTAATATAAGACAACTTAATGACGACTTCATAATTAAATTATGTCATAATGATATGTAAAATGTGTTATTTGAATATGACAACATTGTTGTTAATAGTATTGGTATGTCACTTATTCGCTAATAGTATAGTTATTATATAATGTTCGTTTAACTTCGGAATTAGTAATGTTATAATTATTAACATTTTCCTAGCTAGCTAATATTTCCTTGTAAACAAATATCAAGGATTGTAAATCATACAATATATGATGTCCACATCTACAACGCGTATGACAAAATATCTGAAGTATGATCGTATTCTATCTATCAATGATATTATTATTATCATTAACCTTTATTTAAGTGTTTTTATATATTTAACAATTTTTTATACCAAATATCCAAATAAGAGATTTATACAATAACATTGTATGAAGTGTGTAACACTTATGTATGTATTAAGGGCAACAAATAAAGTATTTTTTTTAAATCAACGCTTTTGATATAGACAACGGTTTAGCTAAACAAAACGTTGTAACGTAAATAATCACGCAAGGATTTTATAAAACGAAACCATTGTCTATAGCATACAACGGTTTAACAACATAAACAATTGTTACAGAGATTATTCAACAACGAACGGATCATAACGAAAACCCTTGTGTATATTATACAAATATACAACGGGTTTTTGGAACAAAACCATTGTTAAGCCTTACAACTTACAACACTTTGTTAAACAAAAACCATTGTTTTATACTTTTATAAATTGAATAAATAAAACAAAGTTAGTCAACATCCTAATATATAAAAATTATTATCCAATAATTTACTCACAATTTTATAATAAAATTATATCAAATTTACACAACGGTTTTTTTCCAACATTGTCTTATGTTTATTCACACAATACGACTAAGACAACCGTTGTCTCAATCCAACAACGGTTAAATTAAAACATTGTCTTAATATTATTTAGACAAGAGTTAAAAAAACTGTTGTCTAAACCCATTCATTTGCGTCGTCTATATCCACTATTTTTCACTTTCTTAGACAACGGTTCGTAAACCGTTGTAATGTAATGGATTAGACAATACATTTTCGAGCCAAAAAATAAACTGTCGTCTGTTAATTTTAGGCAACACTTTTTCGGCCGTCCGTTGTATGAAAGGTGTCGTCTGATTCAGTTTTTCTTGTAGTGATTAGAGGCTGCACTTTCTGCAAATTTACGGTGTCAGTGAATTCCAGTCACACGAGGGTTCTAGTGCATGGAGTATCCAAGAAAAAAAGAGGTCTAAAGATGTGCAAAAAATTGAAGCAAAAGGATTACTATGTTGGACGATCTTTTTGACATAATTTATTTAATTTTGTAAGGGAAACCAATCACCAGATTGAATTTTTGGTAGTATTTGCAATTTAATGTTCTTGTTTTTCTAAGTGTAGACATTAAGATAACATGAAACTTTTGTCAATTTATGTTAATCAAATATCTGATAATGTTTGTGTTATGATATTATTTTAGTGTATTAGTTGATGTTTATAAAAAATTGATGGATGTACATCAGTGTACATAAGTATATATGTGAAACAAAAACGTTAACAAGCTGAATATCAATTAAACAACAAAAAAAAATATTTTTCTAAAAGATAGTTTAGGCGTCGGTTGCTAGTAGTGTGACGCCATAACACAGACTATTGGCGTCGGCATTTCACAGAAGCGATGTTTTTGTAAGGACTATAGGCGTCGACATTTAAGACAACCGACGCTTTTGTCTAAACTATAGGCGTCGACATTTCACACAACCGATGCTTTTGTCAGGGACTATAGGCGTCGACATTTCAAACAACCGACGCCTTTGTCAGACTATAGGCGTCAGTTAATGACTTTTTGCGTCGGTTAGCGTCGCCTATTTAACCGACGCAAAAGACCTATACCTATAGCGTCCCCTACATATACTACGCCAAAAAACCGACGCCTTAGACCTTTTTAACCGACGCTAAAAGCTAATTCTGTACTACTGAACACAAAACACAACAAAAAATTAAAAAATTTATTGTGGTTACAACCAACTTTGAATTAAAAAACATCATACATTATGTACTTAAATAGAAGAATACATTTTTAAAAAAAAGAGCTAACAAAATTTTCGGACAGCATGTAAGTTACCGTAATTAATTAAAACACAACTCAACAAATTAGCACAAAATTACGAAAAATATTCCCACATATTAACACAAAATTTCACTCGTTAACACAAAATAATGACAAAATTAACATATAATTCCTACTAATTTACACACGATTAACACAAAAGGCCTACTAATTAACACAAAATTCCCACTAAATTATCAAAAAAATCCTAAAAATCAACAAAAAATCCCCACTAATTTAACACGAATACCAACTTTAATCTAACAAAAAATTTTAATTGAAAATCTTCACATACATACATATACATATACATACACGTATATACATATACAAAATCCTATAGCTGGGTCATTTCGGAATTGACTTGGTTGTCGTGCTTCTTCATGGCCTTGGGTGAAAGTTTCTTCATCTTCTACATTAGGCTCATCTATAGGTGGATCAGGCATGAAAATTTCTAATACATACTATCACTATATGAGTCTTCTTCACGGATCTAGCTTAAGAAGTCTTGTTTTTCTCGTGGTTGTGGTTGAGTTGCCATTTTAGTCAAGAAATATGATATTGGATTCTCCACCGTTAATTGAGAGGATGGCCGAGGCTGTTCTTTCGTAGGAGATTCATTCATTGGGGATTTATCTACCTTGCTCTAAGGCGATTGTGGCGCATCCTGTTGTTTTATGAGGAAAAAGGCAGAACTATTTAATGTATTATGAGCATAGGGAGAAAATGTAGAAAGAGGCTGTGAATTACTAGGTAAAGGTGGAAGATATAATGAGAAGGATGACGCATTTTAATATCCGGTGTAAGACTTTTGTATCTAAATAGGATGTAGCTGAGCTTTTAAAGTCTTCAATTATGTCTCCTTTTAAGTAAGTAAGGGCGAGCTGAAAGAAACAGTTGTTGCTAACTGCATGAGCTCATGATGAAGAGCATCAATCTTACTTTAAAGTTGTACTATAGGGCTTGAGATTGATGAAAGACCATGATCAAGCTTCTTTTCTATTGTTTGTTGAGTTGCCATTATCTACTTTATGACATTATACTCAGACACCGCATTTTCGGATTACCAATTTAACCTTGCCTCTGCTCAAGGAGATTGTTTGCTCGATCCATCTGGATTCTTAGTTGTAGGACTTTTGAAATGCTAAATTAATTTAGGGCCCATTCTAAAATGCTAATAAATAGTTTTTTTAGAAGTAAATTGTTTTCACTAATTAAAATATGCATTTAAAAAGAAAACATACAATTATGAGTGATTTTTTCTCCATTAAACGGAGAACGACATGCCTAGCAATTTCGGAGCACCAACATGAGAAGACGGTGGCTTGTAGTTGACAATGATCCTATTGTGAGGATAATTCATGTTGCAAGTTGAAAAAACATGGATTTGGGACATGTGTTATGGCACATGAGCGGAGCTTATTCATTGTAGTGAAAGATTTACCATCATATTTAATATATGAATGGTATTTAATATATATGAATGGTATGAATGGTGAATTCTATGACTATTGATCCATGCCACCGAATCTTTATATTCACATATTCCAAGAGGCATAGAATTCACCACCGAATCTTGTAGGGAAGCATATACGATACAATAGTTTGGGTTGAAAATTTGACGTATAACATTCTATGTGTAATCTCTCAATATGTGTATATATTATAACAGATAAACTAAACTCGATAGCATTCATAACTAGCATATTAAAATCCATTAAAATGATATGAAACCTTTCACTTAAATGAATAAGAACCACTCCGAGTTTCCCATTCACAACCTCAAGTGTCTCAAATCCATGTTTATGAAAGTGTGCAACATGAATTATCCTAACAGTAAGGCGCCGATAGTCTTATCAAGATCTATAGATATAAAAACCACATATAAAAATTACATATTATTTAAACCATGTTCCAAAAATCACCCTAAATGCTTCCTATTTTAGTCAATGTATTTGTATGGATTCTTCAATGTGAGATGAAGAACAATGATCCAAAGTACCTAAAATATTTGATAAAACTAAATCTGGGAATGATTTCCAAATTATACATACATCAAAATATATTTTAGAAGGAAAGACAAAATCAACATCTTAAATTTAAAATTACCATTAACACATACCCAATAATCTAACAATCCAACTAAACCTACACATCATCACAAACAAACTAATACTACAGATCATCAGAAACAAACTAATACAAACAACATCATGACATAAAAATATTTATCACATTATACAACACAAGCATAACACATGAAACTAAACATAAATTTCAAACCAAAAAATAGGAACTAAATGATTAGACAGTAACTCAACATGAGAAATTCGTAAAAAAAACTAGAAACTAAAATTACATTCACCGAAAATAAACTTTTCCAAACAAAGAATTCCTTTCTATTAATTATATATCACCAATCAACTAAAGACTGAAGGATCAATAACAATACCTCCACGAAATTGGTGCATCAGGAGGAAGAGAAGCGGCACATGAGAACCTTCTACAACATCATTTAGGAAAAAGAAAATTAAAATGTTCAATTAAAACCAACTGAAGACTGGCATAAATCAGCTTATTAAAAATTGAAGAAACCTATAGATACGTTTGTACAAAAAGACCCAATGTTTGTGAGTTATCCATACCTGCCCTCAAATGTGGATTGGTACTCGGCGGTAATGAAGTTGCACTATGAAAGTATATGTGATTAGGGTTTTATCTATTCTTTAACCATGATCTATTTATTTTGGGCTTTTGTGTAGTAGTATTTGCTTATGGCCCAATTGTAAATATATGTTTTTGGGCAATTTTGCTCCATTTTTTTGGGCTTTTGTGTAGTAGTATTGTTTATGACCCAATTGTTAATATATATACTTTCGGGCAATTTTACTTCTACAGAAACATCTTTATTAGTCAAATTATTAATTCTTATTATTTTTGCTTAGATTTATAAATTAGTGATTTTTTTTTAAAAGCTATTAATTTAAGTTTTATAAATACATGTGGTAAACCATTAATTAGTTGTGCTTTCTTTACATGTTCTTCATTTTATATTTTCTTTATAGTATATAATTTATTTTATTCCATCCAAGTAAAAAGAAAAGTGCATGTTCTAATATCTTACAGATAATATAAAAATTGGAAAAACAATATGCTTATTTAAAAAGTTAAGCGGTCAATTCTAAATTAAATTCCGATAAATTCTCGACTAATTAATAATTCATGACAAATTAATTTTTTTAATACAAATTGTAAGATGGTATTTGTTTAATCTTAATTAATTCATAATCTTGGTAATTTATTAAAATTTATTAATCTGACATTAATATTAGGTAAATTATAAAGAATTTGAGACCATTCCAATGAAAATTTAAATTTTTGGGTTGCAAAAAGAACAAAGAACTTACCAATTGTTTTAGAAAATACTACATTAGTATAATTATACATGAACATAAATAGTCTCTCTCTCCCCTCCCTTCTAAGTTTTGATCTTTGTGTTTTTTTTAGTTCTTCATTTCTCATCTGAAATTAGGCCATCCTGGAAAGACGAGAACGAAGGCCATTTATGAAGTTGAATTTAGGGAAATATGGTTAGATAGGAGCTTTCGTGAGGGAATTTTATCAGTGTAAAATTCAAATTTGTGCTAAAAAAATAAATATTTTATTTCAAAATCACACTTCGTGTGTATGTACTCCAACAAAACAAGTGACATCTAAAAATGCCACTTAGTTTGAACTGCACTTTTACTAATTCCGTCAATATTACAAAGCAATTTTTTTTGTTTTTTATTTAGTTTATGATGAATTTATAGGTATTAAATTTTTTGATATATATCTTATCTATGTCATTGTGGGAATGATGATGTGCTTTGTTGTACTGAAGGAGTTAAAATATGCTTTTCAAGTTCATAATTTCATGACATATGCCCGTGATGGTCTTTTCTTACATATTACATGTGTTTCTTTGTTCTTTGATTCTTGATAATTGTAATTGGATTCCTGTTTTGAATTGTTTTCCACTTTAGATGAAGCAAACACATTAATATATGATGCTAGTTTCTTTACTTATTTCTGTATGTATACAAGCTGTCATGGATCAATTTAATAAAAGAAGCTTTTGAAAGCTATGTGTAAAAATAATGTAAACTGCAACCGCACAGTGTTTAGTTGTAGCAATGACAGATCGATATGTATTTTCAAAACCCTAACAATTAACTCAGGCGAACTAGACAAATAAGATTTGAGATGATATTTGTTTAACCTAATTAAAAATTAAAATCAGATAAGGAAAACCTAGGAATCTGAATCCATTAATCAATCACAATTAATATCAACTCGCCCTAAAATCAATTCTCTTTCCTTCACAAATAAGATATATCAATTAACGAGACAAGCATATACTATGAAACTTGTTATCTAACAATAAACTATCAAAACTTCATGGAGCAAGCATAGGCTATGAAAAATAAATCCGGTAACAATAATATATCAAAATCACTTTGTCAATTGAACAATTAAACACCAAGGAAAATTACGAGATCTAATTAATAGGGACGAAAAGATATCAACAATAATCAAATTAACTTCGTCTTCATCCTAGGACAAGAAATTTAGCTACGCATGATTATTAAAAGTAACGAAATGCTAAAAGAATAAATCATGATTAAACAAATAAAGTAATAATTATATGATATAAAATATAAACTAACTTGCAGGCACACCTGATGGCAAAAAGAATTGTAAATCTAAGTTAATAAACTCAATAAACAAAAGTTGCTCCCTGTTGTCGAACAAATAAGCCAGTACGCCAACAATTGCTTGCCGGAAATAGTAAAACAAAGGATGCACCGAAAATAAAGAAATTGCCGGAATAAAAATCAACGACTAACTATTTTAATATATAAACGGAGTGCATAAATATTTGAAGAACAAAGATAAAAACTATCAAATTCTAGGTGTCTCAAATACAAGAAGGGAGATCTATATTTATAGGAAAAATAATGGGCTTGGGCTTTTTGACTACAAATCGGATTTTAGAAATATTTCCTCAATTCTTTTTTCTTCTCCGATAAGTTTTCCAATTTTTCTTCAATTTCCTTTTGACTTCAAGTATTTCCATCTCCTTGCCTTTTTCACCTTTTACTGCTTGAAATATGATTTTATTTATTTTCCTACAAAACAAAAGAAAACAATTTAGTAAATAATAAAATTACGAAAACAAACATAAAATAGGTATTAAAAATGTATTAATTAAGGACCTATCAAATGCCCCCATACCTATATTTTGCTCGTCCTCGAGAAAAACTAATATATTATAAACTACTAACTAATAGATAATACCACTTCTGTACGTGATCACGGTTGCATTTGGTATATGCAACAAGCCCTTTAAACCCCTAGGCAGCCCTAGTGGACCAGTAAGGTCTCGTGAGGGCCTATAGTGAATGTACCCACAAAATCCATCTAGCTCATATAAAAGATCGCATGGCAATGCACCGCCACACATACAAGTCCTCTCATGCTACATCAACTTAAGAATCAAAAATGATTTTGCAATGTCTTGTCATGGAAGATGCAAGGATTCACATAGTCTACTCAAAGAAATATGCATAAGTGCTCAAAAGTCCATGTCAAGTGTAAGAATAAGTTGGTAACCATGCTAAACCCAAGAGTACACCTTTGAGTCAAAACTTGGGATCTCAAATGCAAAAACAAGCAATAAATCACCTTTCACTCACAAAAGAATATTCACTCAAGAACAAGGGTAAGTGTATCACTCTATTCCAACAAAATCATAAACATGCTTAACATTTGGTATCAATCTAACTTTAACATAACATACATCAATGATGATAATCAAAAGGTCTTCATTGGGTTGTAACGGGGCTAGGGACAAGGTATGTCAAGTAAGGCCAAAGAAGGTGAAGTGTCAAAAGCTAGTAGGCACCATAATTACACATCACCAAACATCCTCCCCACAACTGAATTTTATAATTTTCTTCCAACAAAAGGCTTGATTAGTCGAATGAAGAAGGATCACAAAAACATAAGTATGCTCTCATATAATTTTTTTTTTCTTTTTTTCTTTTTCATATATCTTTTTTTTTTCTTTTTTTTTCATCTTTTTTTTTCGAGAGCTAAGAGATAGATATAAGAAACCACAATCCTCCTTCAAAAATTTCTTGAACAATGACTATCAAGTAAGCAATCAAACCAAATATTTCCTCAAAAGTAATGAACAAAAGTAAACCCATCTTACACATCTTATTACTCCCTCAAGTTCCTACTAGCCATTGACAATTTGGGATCAAGCATAAGTAAGGCTACACAAGAAAAAGGTCCAGGCAAGTAACGTGGTATGTCACCGAAAAAATAGGATTAAGCTCAAGAGGGCAACTAATTGATCATATATAAATGGTGTGGTAATTTAGAAAATATAGGTTATTCCTAAATGCCTTTATCAACTTACCATCAAATAATGTCATGCATTCAAGAAAGGTCTCAAACAAACGCTAGCAATGCAAACAACATGTGGACACTCAAGCAAACGAATATAAAATGCAAAAGATATGCATATAGGCTCAAAATCTCACATGGTGGTAAAAACATAATCAATCCCAAGCAAAAGATCTCTTCAATGCACCAACTTGTACTCAAAGCTTGAAAACCAAATCATTTTGCACATATTCATGTCCTTCTAATTACTTGCAACATTCAGTAAGTCTACTAGTTTCAACGTGCTAGTGTATGTGTGTGAACAAGAACTTAGCAAATCACTTCTTAATCAAAAGTATCAGAAACACAAGATTACTATAGCATGTAATGGTGCATAAAGCCACTAGCAATCATTTCACAAGGCTAGAATTCTACAATTTACAAGACTAAAATTCTTTTTGGGATTTTTAATTTTTTAATTTTTTTGGATTTTTGTTTTTTTTTAATACTACTAAACCCCTCCCCCATACCTAAATCGTGCATTGTCCTCAATGTATGCAAATGAGAGAAAAATGACAGAGTAAAAGGACGAGAATACCTGATAAGACATGACAGAGAAACACAATACCTATAAAACACACAATAAACACAAAATACACAACACACTCACACACAATCCCCCATACCTACACTTGACTATGGGAGACACTTACAAAAACGCTTACTAACCAATACCAGATCGAGGAAAAACTACCTTCTTAAGAGAATCATCAAACATGTGAAACTCACCCACAAAGACAACATTATCCACTAGAGAAAGATGATCTTGAACCAGAATAAAACTCATACCACTAATATCATTCATAGACCAAGTAGACGCTTCTTTATGTTGTTTAAGCAGATTAATTACTTGGAATTTTTGGTCATGAACTATGTCACTAGAGATAAAAACATGATGAGTTTCATTATTAACTACCAAAGATTGATCAAGAGTGGAAAAAGATGGATTAAAATCAAGTGGGGGTGGCTCACCAACAGAAGTCTTAACAAATTGATGAAGTTCTTTATTGCTCTCATACTCCAACAAAATATCTTTCTCAAGAGAAGACACAATTGCACTATCCTCAAGAATGAATGGAAGAGACTCAGAAGAAGGACCTAGAAACATATACTGGAGAGTTTCTGGAAGAGGTTTAAGTTCTAATTCTGGTGGACTTGTCTCAACAGATTCATTAGCTTCATAAAGCGGCAAAGGAAAAGGTTCTAACTCTCGATTGGAACTAGGAATGGTGGACTCTAACATTTCATTAATCTCATTCTTATGACCAGTATCATCCCAATCTTGACCAAAGTAATTTTGACAAAAGTTAAGAACATCATCAACATTCATGATTTCATTATCAATAAACTCATCAATCATGTTAATTTCTATGGGTTGGTCAAAAAGCTCATTGGGTTGATTTCCTACATTGAAAATGTTGAGGTCAATTTGCATGTTTCCAAATGTGAGTTTCATTAATCCATTTCTACAGTTAATCAAAGCATTAGAGGTGGCAAGAAAAGGTCTTCCTAGAATGATGGGAATTTGATTTTTGAGATTTTGGACAGGTTCGGTTTCTAGAAAAATGAAATCGACAGGGAAGACAAAATCACCAACCTTAATCAACACATCTTCCACCATACCCTTAGGAATTTTGACAAAACGGTCAGCTAACTGAAGAGTGATAGTAGTCTCTTTAAGTTCACCTAAACCCAGGTCTTGATAGACAGATAATGGAAGAAGATTCACACTAGCTCCTAGATCGAGTAAAGCTTTATCGATGAAAGTATTACCAATGACACAAGAAATGGTAGGACAACCAGGATCCTTATACTTCAAAGGGATTTGATTTGACAAGATAGAGCTAACATTAGATGTTAGGAAAGATTTCTTAGGAACATGAGTGGTTCTTTTATGAGTACACAAATCTTTTAGACACTTAGCATAAAAGGGAACTTGTTGAATTGCATCTAAAAGAGGAATGTTAATCTTGACTTGCTTGAAGACTTCCAAAATCTTATCTAATTGAGCAGATTGTTTGTTTGAAGTAAGTCTGTGAGGAAACGGAGCTTTTGGCTTAAAGACTTTTTCAATAGACACATCAGATTGGGGTTTTGAAGGTGGTTCATCGGAGGGTGATGACTCATTAGATTCAACTTCTTCAGGACTCTGGGGATTGGAAGATTGTTTAAGACTAGGATTCAAGAGTAACGGATTTGGTTCAGATGTAAGCTTATCTTCTACTTGAGTATTGACACCAGCATGATTATTGAATTGATTACCAGACCTTAGAGAGATAACAGAATTCACATTTTCATGAGACTTTTGATTTGGATGAAATTTAGGATTAATCTCGGGTTGACTAGGAAATCGATTTTTCTCTCTCTCACTGATGGTGTTTGCCAACTGACTAACTTCGACCTCTAGCTTAGATATAGCTTGAGCATTGGAATTTAGCAATTGCCTATCTTGGGTCATAGTGTTCATGAATTTTTTTTGAGATTGAGTTAAATTAGCTTGAGATTTCAATAACGCCTCAATACTCTTTTCTAAAGAAGTAAATCTTTTATCAGATTCGGCAAAACCAGGAGGATTCAAAGGGACTGAATTTGGATATTGACCAAGATTTTGTGGGGGATATGAGTTAGGATTTTGCGTTGGGTATGGACCAGGATTGGGCTTTTGAAAAGCAGGTTGAGAATTTTGGTTATACTGATTGTATTGACCTTGGTTCCATGAGAAATTTGGATGATTTTTCCAACCAGGATTGTATGTGGATGAATAAGGATCATTCCTAACTCTAGATTGAAACATGGCATTGGCTTGTTCAATTTCAGGACAATTTTCTATCAAATGAGTAGGAGAATTACAGTTTGCACACAGAAACACTTGTGAGGACACCTTGTTGGTTTCTAAGGCTTCTAGACGTCTAGTGAGTGTAGCTAACTTAGCTTCGGTTGCAATAGAATTACCAACTACGTGTACGCCCTTAGATTTTTCAGTTTCCTGACTGGGTTCCCTAGTCGACTCCCACAACATTGTTCTTTCAGCTAACTCTTCAAAAAATTGCCAAGCTTCTTCATCAGTTTTATCCATAAACCTACCATTACACATAGACTCTAACAAGGCAGTGGTTTGACTATCTAAGGCTTCATAGAGAATTTTACAAAGTCTCCATTTTTCTATACCATGTTGAGGACACTTAGACAACAACTTTTGAAATCTATCAAAATATTTCCAAAAAGGCTCATTTGGATTTTGTTGAAATTGGTTGATTTCATTCCTAAGTCTGTTAGCCTTATGGTTGGGAAAATATTTTTTAAGAAATATAGCAACAAATCCCTCCCATGTGGAAATAGAATTAATGGGTAGACTATACAACCATTGTTTAGCATCTTCTTTTAAAGCAAAGTTAATGAGTCTAAGCCTAATGGAATCCTCACTTAGTTGTTGAAGTTTTGGTAAAGCACATACTTCCTCAAATTCTCGAATGAAAAGATATGGATCCTCTCCCTCTACCCCAGCAAACCTAGGTAGCATGCTAATGTTATGATGTTTGATTTCAAAATTGTTTGCGGTTACTGCTGGTAGCACTATGCATGAGGGTTGAGCGGTACGAGCGGGGTAACAACGTTCTTTAAGAGAGACAGCCATGACGGTTGTTGGAACTTCTACTTCTTTTGACTCAATTTTAGTGGGTGAAGAGAAATCGAGTTTTCTTGCTATTCCAGGTAATGAAAGGTCGGATTGTCTCACTAATCTAGATGTATTATCTCGAACCCAAGTACTTTGCATACAAGAGAAACAATCAACTAAGCACGTAGAAGACAAGAGCTATAAGTAAACACCAAAAAAAATGGAAAATAAAAAGAAAAATCTATCTTATCCTAAAAAAAATTTAGACCTTGCTTCTAACAATAAGATACTACTAAACGTAACAACTCAAAAAGCATTCGTCGTGACTGGCCAGGCAGGAGGAAGCATTGCCAAAAGGCTAACCACCATTCTAGGCACCAGTCTAAAGGCCAGGTAAGCTTTCGCTAGTCCTAGACACCACCGAAAAATACTTAGTGATTTGTTCCTCCTAGATTCTCTTCCTAGTTGAGTGCGATATCCTAGGGGCTAACGTCTAATTGATTTTATTAAGGAAAGGGAATGCAAGATGAACGAATTAGTGATTTGTGGGCCAAGGAAAGGGTGATGAAATCCCCCACCTTATCTTGAAATTGGGTGGCGTCCTTAAGATTAATTAGATGATGCAACACACAATTGATGCACTACACTACGTGTTCTATTCTAAATTGTACGTACCTCTTTCCTCCAGCAATCACCACAATTGTATAAGATGGAAAGCGATAAAGACAATAAAGAAATCTAGATGATGTGATCCTATGTGATAGAATGAATGATGCAACAAATTGGTTTTTAACAAATAACTAACTAATATTTTTGGATTTTTCAAATATTTAATTTTTTTGGATTTTTCAATAATGATGGAAAGAAAATAGAGAGAGGTGATACGGAATACCGAAAAGCGCTTCCAAAAATTTCACAAGAGACGACGAGGCCTTCTAGCAATCTTCTTGTCCAAACTTTCCTCTGCTTCACTATTACCTAAAAGACAAACAATGCAGAACAAGAAACTAATCCGAAGAATTAAATATCAAGGAGTGAAAATTACCAATAGTCCCCGGCAGCGGCGCCAAAAACTTGATTTGTAAAAATAATGTAAACTGCAAGCGCACATTGTTTAGTTGTAGCAATCACAGATCGATCCACAGAGACTATGTATTTTCAAAACCCTAACAATTAACTCAGGCGAACTAGACAAATAAGATTTGAGATGAGATTTGTTTAACCTAATTAACAATTAAAATCAGATAAGGAAAACCTAGGAATCTGAATCCATTAATCAATCACAATTAATATCAACTCGCCCTAAAATCAATTCTCTTTCCTTCACAAATAAGATATATCAATTAACGAGACAAGCATATACTATGAAACTTGTTATCTAACAATAACCTATCAAAACTTCATGGAGCAAGCATAGGCTATGAAAAATAAATCCGGTAACAATAATATATCAAAATCACTTTGTCAATTGAACAATTAAACACCAAGGAAAATTACAAGATCTAATTAATAGGAACGAAAAGATATCAACAATAATCAAATTAACTTCGTCTTCATCCTAGGGCAAGAAATTTAGCTACACATGATTATTAAAAGTAACGAAACGCTAAAAGAATAAAGCATGATTAAACAAATAAAGTAATAATTACATGATATAAAATATAAACTAACTTGCAGGCACACGTGATGGCAAAAAGAATTGTAAATCTAAGTTAATAAACTCAATAAACAAAAGTTGCTCCCTGTTGTCGAACAAATAAGCGAGTACGCCAATAATTGCTCGCCGGAAATAGTAAAACAAAGGATGCACCGAAAATAAAGAAATTGCCGGAATAAAAATCAACGACTAACTATTTTAATATATAAACGGAGTGCATAAATATTTGAAGAACAAAGATAAAAACTATCAAATTCTAGGTGTCTCAAATACAAGAAGGGAGATCTATATTTATAGGAAAAATAATGGGCTTGGGCTTTTTGACTACAAATCGGATTGTAGAAATATTTCCTCAATTCCTTTTTCTTCTCCGATAAGTTTTCCAATTTTTCTCCAATTTCCTTTTGACTTCAAGTATTTCCGTCTCCTTGCCTTTTTCACCTTTTACTGCTTGAAATATGATTTTATTTATTTTCCTACAAAACAAAAGAAAACAACTTAGTAAATAATAAAATTACGAAAACAAACATAAAATAGGTATTAAAAATGTATTAATTATGGACCTATCAAGCTCCAACCAGCATCTCCATTGTTCGAGTTCTTGAATCCAACTAAATTATTTTTTAATCTTATTGTCAAATTTGTTACATCTTGAATTCATCCATATTTCACCAATTAATACTTAATTTAGTTGTCTTAAAGAAGTCGAATAATGAAGATGATGTTAGGAGCTTTTAAAGGCTTCTTATAAAATTGATCCATGCCACCTTGTACAAAATATCCATTGTATGGTCTTTATATTCACATATTCGAAGAGTCATAGAATTCATCACCGAATCTTGTAGGGTAGCATATACCATACACTAGTTTGGGTTGAAAATTTGAAGTATAACATTCTATGTGTAATCTCTCAATATGTGTATATATTATAACAGATAAACTAAACTCGATAGCATTCATAACTAGCATATTAAAATCCATGAAAATGTTATCAAACCTTTCACTAAAACGAATAAGACCCACTCCGAGTTTCCCATTCGCAACCTCAAGTGTCTCAGATCCATGTTTATGAAAGTGTGCAACATGAATTATCCTAACTGTTCGCACAAAATCACGCAAGCGTACGCGGTCACAGGTAATATATGATTAAGTAGAGTTCGTTCCCACAGAGACTGGTTTACAACAGTTATGCACATATGCAACAATGTATGGCTATTGTTCAATGCTAAGACAAGTATCAAAGTTGTGTTTTTATCAACTTATTTAACTAAGCAAATTATCAAGACTAAGATTAACTAAGAGTTTACTATAGAGTTACTTATGATAATAAAACATGGGATCCTAACTTCATTAAATACGTCATTCAGAGTTTATGTCTTTAATCAATGTATGTGACGGTTGTGACAACTAATCGGATAACACGAAATCAGTACACGCTACCTTTCAGTATACGTATACCAAACCACTCAAACATCCACAAAAGAGATAGAAGTTAAGCAGACACCAATTATGCTTAGATCCTATATGTCTATAAGATTTGAAAACATAACGTTTAATGAGCAAGTTATCCATTCAGATTACATAGGGCAGGTAAGATGGTTAAAATCACCTATGAATCATGCATGACAAACATACATAAACCTATGCTAGCATGACAAGTTCTAAACCTCTATATCCACTTTCGTAATCAATAGAGATTGTTAGATGTTAGCTACGCATCCAAGAAGAATAAGCACAACCAAACTAGGTTATCAATAATTCATCACACACAAATCTTTAAAACAATTAACTACTAAAATCCATAGATAAATCCGTTAGAATCCCACGATAACGATTAGTTCATAATCGAACCGTTCGTCATCATGGGATCTGATGAAAACATGATAATAAATATGTCTGGAATACTAATAAATAGAGTACTAGTAATAAGGTTTAAGAAAAACAACTCCAACGAGAATCCAAAGTATCGCCTAATTAGAAGAATACAAAGATAAGATGAAACTAGGTCTTCGTAATCAGCCGTCTTCTTGTTCTCCTTGCTGGTGGATAGATAGATATGTAGGTATATAGATATATGTCTCTAAAATCGTCCACCAGTGTATATATAGCCCCTGCTGTTGACTGGTCTCTACCCCTTTCCAAAACAGAACACAAACAGGATTCTTCAGCATTTGATCAAGCGCGGGCGCACTCCTCAGAGGCGCGGGCGCGCTCCTCAGCATTCATCAAGGCGTGGGCGCGCTCCACAGAGGCGCGGGCGCGCTCCTGCTTCTGTCAGATTTCTGCAAAACATTTTTTCTTGACTTTTCTTCGCGCTCTCAAGTCCCGCAACTACTCGGCTTTCACAATGATGTCCTACACCACCATATAATCATGGAAACTCCACAACTCTGCCAATTATTAAGCTCTGCACATTCCAACTAAAAACATATTAAAAACACCAAACACTTTAGTACAAACAGTCAATTTAAGCCGAATTGAAGCGTTCCAAGTAGATTTAAAATCCACTTATCACTAACAGTAAGGCGCCAACAGTCTTATCAAGATATATAGATATAAAAACCACATATAAAAATCACATATTATAACACCATGTTCCAAAAATCACACTAAATGCTTCCTATTTTAGTCAACGTATTTGTATGGATTCTTCAATGTGAGATGAAGAACAATGATCCAAAGTACCTAAAATATTTGATAAAACTAAATGGGGGAATGATTTGCAAATTATTCACACATCAAACTATATTTTAGAAGGAAAGACAAAATCAACATCTTAAATTTAAACATACCCTTAACACATACCCAATTATCTAACAATCCAACTAAACCTACACATCATCACAAACAAACTAATACTACAGATCATTAGAAACAAACTAATACAAACAACATCATGACATATAAAAATATTTTTCACATTATACAACACAAGCATAACACATGAAACTAAACATAAATTTCAAACCAAAAAATAGGAACTACATGATTAGACACTAAGTCAACATGAGAAATTCATAAAGAAACCTAGAAACTAAAATTACATTCACCTAAAATAAAATTTTCCAAACAAAGAATTCCTTTCTATTAATTATATATCACCAATCAACTAAAACTGACTCAATGATCAATAACAATACCTCCAGGCAATCATCTCACTGTCTTTTTAAATTATGGTGCATCAGGAGGAAGAGAAGCGGCACATGAGAAACTTCTACAACATCATTTAGGAAAAAGAAAGTTAAAATGTTCAATTAAAACCAAATGAAGACGGGAGCTTATTAAAAATTGAAGAAACCTATAGATACGTTTGTAAAAAAAGACCCAATGTTTGTGAGTTATCCATACCTGCCCTCAAATGTGGATTGGTACTCAGCCGTAATGAAGTTGCACTATGAAAGTATATGTGATTAGGGTTTTATCTATCCTTTAACCATGATCTATTTCTTTTGGGCTTTTGTGTAGTAGTATTGCTTATGGCCCAATTGTAAATATATGTTTTTGGGCAATTTTGCTCTAATTTTTTGGGCTTTTGTGTAGTAGTATTGTTTATGACCCAATTGTTAATATATATACTTTTGGACAATTTTACTTCTAGAAACATCTTTATTAGTCAAATTATTAATTCTTATTATTTTTGCTTAGATTTATAAATTAGTGATTTTTTTTTGTAAAAGCTATTAATTTAAGTTTTATAAATACCTGTGGTAAACCATTAATTAGTTGTGCTTTCTTTACATGTTCTTCATTTTATATTTTCCTTATAGTATATAATTTATCTTATTCCATCCAAGTAAAAAGAAAAGTGCATGTTCTAATATCTTACAGATAATATAAAAATTGGAAAAACAATATGCTTATTTAAAAAGTTAAGCGGTCAATTCTAAATTAAATTATGATAAATTCTCGACAAATTGATAATTGATTAATTAATAATTCATGACAAATTAAATTTTTAATACAAATTTTACGATGGTATTTGTTTAATCTCTATTAATTCATAATCTTGGAAATTTTTTAAAATTTATTAATCTGACATTAATATTAAGAAAATTATAAAGAATTTGAGAACATTCCAATGAAAATTTAAATTTTTGGGTTGCCAAAAAATAAAGAACTTGCCAATTGTTTTAGAAAATACTACATTAGTATAAATATACATGAACATATATAGTCTCTCTGTCCCCCCTTCTAAGTTTTGATCTCTATTCAATACTACAACACAACCCCCCCCCCCTTTCAGGTGACACATCATTGTCACCATCTTTGTGTTTTTTTCAGTTCTTCGTTTCTCATCTGAAATTAGGTCACCTGAGAAGGACAAGAACCAAGGCCAGTTATGAAGTTGAATTTAGGGAAATATGGTTTAGATAGGAGCTCCCGTGAGCTAATTTAATCAGTGTAAAATTCAAATTTCTGCTAAAAAATCAATATTTTATTTCAAAATCACATTTTCTATGTATGTACTCCAACAAAACAAGAGACATCTAAAAATGCCACTTGGTTTGAACTGCACTTTTACTAATTCCGTCAATATTACAAACCAAATTTTTTTGTTTTTTATTTAGTTTATGATGAATTTATAGGTATTAACTTTTATGATATATATCTTATCTTTGTCATTCTGGGAATGATGATATGCTTTGTTGTACTAGGAGTTAAAATATGCTTTTCAAGTTCATAAATATCATGTCATATGCCCATGATGGACTTTTTTTACATATTATATGTGTTTCTTTGTTCTTTGATTCTTGATATTTGTATTGCATATAATGTTATATAGCTATAAGTATATGCGTTTATATGAAACTGAGAAACAAGAGCTGATTAGTATTTCAAAAGACTTACTTTATTGATTTTCCTGATACACGATATAAAGGAAAAAAACAATGCAACTAAAGATTCTACAAACCAGGACTACCTCCAGCTGATCTCCTAGTTTAACTCCACTTCTAACTTATTAATAAGAACTCCTACAAAGACTCCACAAGACTAGCACGACTCAGTCATGCATACAACCGAAACAAATAAACAAAACACAAACTATTTAATTTATTACAAGTTTGAGATTAAACCCAACAAATTGTAATTGGATTCCTGTTTTGAATTGTTTTCCACCTTCATGCAGAATTTTTTAGATGAAGCAAACACATTAATATATGATGCAAGTTTCTTTACTTATTTCTGTACGTATACATTTTAACATATTTGTTTCATAAGATATAATGCACATTATATATAATTATGCCATATTTGTGTAGTGTGTTTCAACCCAAGTCCCATATTGTTAACATAAAGAAGAACTACACCCAAAACAACACATAGTATGAGGTCTTTGGTGGGAGTCCTAAAACAAATCTTTCCCGGGGTGGCCGGTAGGAACAATATTATGCTAATGTGGAGTTATTGGTTGTTTACTACACCAAATCTGATGGGCCAAAACAACTCGTACTAGGCCATTTGGTGGGAGCCCTAAAACAAATCTGTCCGGCTTTGCCACTACGTACAGCGGAGAATATCATACTAATGTGGATTTATTGGGTATTTGATTGCAGTATGAGCATGAATTATGATTTTTGATAGCTTATTTATAGCAAATACAACTATACAAGAAGTCATATGTTGTAACTTTCATATAACAAGTATGAGCATGAATTATGATTTTTGATAGCTCATTTGTAGCAAATCCAACTATACAAGAAGTCATTTGTTGTAACTTTCCTTTCATAATTACGTACATTTGTCACCTGGTGCATTTTAGAAATTAATCCATCATGATCCAACCGGCTTTTTAAGTGATTCCCCATTAGGCTGAACCATTGTAAACCAGACACATAGCTATTATCATAGTATGATAATCCTACATATCATAAAGAGGTCACCATGCAAAGTATGATGCAAAAAAAATACTTAAAAATTTAGCTTTCTAACCATTACCAAACACAAGTTCGACATTATCAAATGCCTTATAGTCAAGTTACATTAAAGGGGCAAATGCTCGAATTGAACTAAGCTCTTCCATTAGTGGCCTTCCAACATCAGTGGTCTCCATCGTCATAGAGGCCGTTCCTCACAGAGCTTACACTACAACAAGAAAATTAAAAGTATGAGCTCAATACCTAGAAAATTGGAGAACACATAAATGTCTTTCTTTCTTTGCCAATTATCCACAATTGCTAAAGTTCATCTACAATTACAAGAACATTGAGTTTATAGTCAGAATCTACACATGTATATAGATTAAGTACGACACAGCCAAAAGGAGAAACTAACTAAAAAGAAGGACATCATTACAGAGACAGAACATGGATTTGGGACATGTGTTATGGCACATGAGCGGAGCTTATTTGTTGTAGTGAAAGATTTACTATCAGATTTAATATGACAATTATGAATGGTATCGAGGTTAGTCGATCTAATGTAATATATATGAATATTGAGAAATTACACATAGTACTCGTGTGTTATACTTAAAACTTTTAACATACACTATTGTACCGCGGGCTACTATAGAACTACGAGATCCGGGAGTGAAATATATGATTGTTGGAATATGTGAAGATAAAGACCTTACAATGGAAGATTTTATACAAGCTGACATGGATCAATTTTATAAAAGAAGCTTTTGAAAGCTCCAACCATCATCTCCATTGTTCGAGTTGTTGAATCCAACTAAATTATTTTTCAATCTTATTGTCAAATTTGTTACATCTTGAATTGATCCATATTTCACCAATTAATACTTAATTTAGTTGTCTTAAAGAAGTCGAATATTGAAGATGATGTTAGGAGCTTTTAAAGTCATCTTATAAAATTGATCCATGCCACCTTGTACAAAATATTCAATTTTATGGTCTTTATATTCACATATTCCAAGAGTCATAGAATTCACCCTCGAATCTCGTACGGTAGCTAAGATACAATAGTCTGGGTTGAAAATTTGAAGTATAACATTCTACGTGTAATCTCTCAATATGTGTATATATTATAACAGATAAACTAAACTCGATAGCATTCTTAACTAGCATATTAAAATCCATGAAAATGATATCAAACCTTTCACTAAAACGAATAAGATCCACTCCGAGTTTCCCATTCGCAACCTCAAGTGTCTCAAATCCATGTTTATGAAAGTGTGCAACATGAATTATCCTAACAGTAAGGCACCAATAGTCCTATCAAGATCTATAGATATAAAAATCACATATTATTATACCATGTTCCAAAAATCACCCTAAATGCTTCCTATTTTAGTCAACGTATTTGTATGGATTATTCAGTGTGAGATGAAGAACAATGATCCAAAGTACCTAAAATATTTGATAAAACTAAATCGGGGAATAATTTGCAAATTATACATACATCAAACTATATTTTAGAAGGAAAGACAAAATCAACATCTTAAATTTAAAAGTACCATTAACACATACCCAATAATCTAACAATCCAACTAAACCTACACATCATCACAAACAAACTAATACTACAGAAACAAACTAATACAAACAACATCATGGCATATAAAAATATTTTTCACATTATACAACACAAGCATAACACATGAAACTAAACATAAATTTTAAACCAAAAAATAGGAACAAAATGATTAGACACTAAGTCAACATGAGAAATTCGTAAAAAAAACTAGAAACTAAAATTACATTCACCTAAAATAAACTTTTCCAAACAAAGAATTCTTTTCTATTAATTATATATCACCAATCAACTAAAACTGACCGAAGGATCAATAACAATACCTCCAGGCAATCATCTCACTGTCCTTTTAAATTATGGTGCATCAGGAGGAAGAGAAGCGGCACATGAGAAACTTCTACAACATCATTTAGGAAAAAGAAAGTTAAAATTTTCAATTAAAACCAAATGAAGACTGGAATAAATCAGCTTATTAAAAATTGAAGAAACCTATAGATACGTTTGTACAAAAAGACCCAATGTTTGTGAGTTATCCATACCTGCGCTGAAATGTGGACTGTTACTCAGCGGTAACGAAGTTAGTATGAAAGTATATGTGATTAGGGTTTTATCTATCCTTTAACCATGATCTATTTCTTTTGGGCTTTTGTTTAGTAGTATGGCTTATGGCCCAATTGTAAATATATAATTTTGGGCAATTTTGCTCTATTTTTTTGGGCGTAGTAGTATTGTTTATGACCTAATTGTTAATATATATACTTTTGGACAATTTTACTTCTACCGAAACATCTTTATTAGTCAAATTATTAATTCTTATTATTTTTGCTTAGATTTAAAAATTAGTGATTTTTTTGTAAAAGCTATTAATTTAAGTTTTATAAATACCTGTGGTAAAACATTAATTAGTTGTGCTTTCTTTACATGTTCTTCATTTTATATTTTCTTTATAGTATATAATTTATTTTATTCCATCCAAGTAAAAAGAAAAGTGCATGTTCTAATATCTTACCGATAATATAAAAATTGGAAAACAATATGCTTATTTAAAAAGTTAAGCGGTCAATTCAAAATTAAATTCTGATAAATTCTCGACTAATTGATAATTGATTAATTAATAATTCATGACAAATTAATTTTTTTAATACAAATTTTACGATGGTATTTGTTTAATCTCTATTAATTCATAATCTTGGCAATTTTTTAAAATTTATTAATGTGACATTAATATTAAGAAAATTATATTTGAGTCAAAAAAAAAATATTAAGAAAATTATAAAGAATTTGAGACCATTCCAATGAAAATTTAAATTTTTGGGTTGCCAAAAGAATAAAGAACTTGCCAATTATTTTAGAAAATACTACATTAGTATAAATATACATGAACATATATAGTCTCTCTCTCCCCTCCCTTCTAAGTTTTGATCTCTTTCAGTTCTTCATTTCTCATCTGAAATTAGGTCACCTGAGAAGGACAAGAACCAAGGCCAGTTATGAAGTTTAATTTAGGGGGAAATGGTTTAGATAGGAGCTCCCGTGAGGTAATTTAATCAGTGTAAAATTCAAAGTTCTGCTAAAAAATCAATATTTTATTTCAAAATCACATTTCTTAGGTATGTACTCCAACAAAAAAAGTGACATCTAAAAATGCCACTTCGTTTGAACTGCACTTTTACTAATTTCGTCAATATTACAAACCAAATTTTTTTGTTTTTTATTTAGTTTATGATGAATTTATAGGTATTAACTTTTATGATATATATCTTATCTTTGTCATTCTGGGAATGATGATATGCTTTGTTGTACTAGAACGAGTTAAAATATGCTTTTCAAGTTCATAAATTTCATGTCATATGCCCATTATCGACTTTTTTTACATATTATATGTGTTTCTTTGTTCTTTGACTCTTGATAATTGTATTGCATATAATGTTATATAGCTATACGTATATGCGTTTATATGAAACTGAGAAACAAGAGCAGATTAGTATTTCAAAAGACTTACTTTATTGATTTTCCTGATACACGATATAAAGGAAAAAAACAATGCAACTAAAGATCCTACAAACCAGGACTACCTCCAGCTGATCTCCTAGTTTAACTCCACTTCTAAACTTATTAATAAGAACTCCTACAAAGACTCCACAAGACTAGCACGACTCAGTCATGCATACAATGGAAACAAATAAACAAAACACAAACTATTTAATTTATTACAAGTTTGAGATTAAACCCAACAAATTGTAATTGGATTCCTGTTTTGAATTGTTTTCCACCTTCATGCAGAATTTTTTAGATGAAGCAAACACATTAATATATGTTGCAAGTTTGTAAGTATACATTTTAACATATTTGTTTCATAAGATATAATGCACATTATATATAATTATGCCATATTTGTGTAATGTGTTTCAACCCAAGTCCCATATTGTTAACATAAAGAAGAATTACACCCAAAACAACACATAGTATGAGGCTTTGGTGGGAGTCCTAAAACAAATCTTTCCGGGCGTGGCTAGTAGGAACAATATTATGCTAATGTGGAGTTATTGGTTGTTTACTACACCAAATCTGATGGGCCAAAACAACTCGTACTAGGCCGTTTGGTGGGAGCCCTAAAACAAATCTGTCCATCTTTTCCATAGCGGAGAATATCATACTGATGTGGATTTATTGGGTGTTTGATTGCAGTATGAGCATGAATTATGATTTTTGATAGCTTATTTATAGCAAATACAACTATACAAGAAGTCATATGTTGTAACTTTCATATAACAAGTATGAGCATGAATTATGATTTTTGATAGCTCATTTGTAGCAAATACAACTATACAAGAAGTCATGTGTTGTAACTTTCCTTTCATAATTACGTACATTTGTCACTTGGTGCATTTTAGAAATTAATCCATCATGATCCAACCGGCTTTTTAAGTGATTCCCCATTAGGCTGAACCATTGTAAACCAGACACATAGCTATTATCATAGAATGATAATCCTACAAATCATAAAGAGGTCACCATGCAAAGTATGATGCAAAAAAAATACTTGAAAATTTAGCTTTCTAACCATTACCAAGTACAAGTTCGACATTATCAAATGCCTTATAGTCAAGTTACATTAAAGGGGCAAATGCTCGAATTGAACTAAGCTCTTTCGTTACTGGCCTTCCAACATCAGTGGTCTCCATCATCATAGAGGTCGTTCCTCACAGAGCTTACACTACAACAAGAAAATTAAAAGTATGAGCTCAATAACTAGAAAATTGGAGAACACATAAATGTCTTTCTTTCTTTTCCAACTATCCACAATTGCTACAGTTCATCTACAATTACAAGAACATTGAGTTTATAGTCAGAATCTACACATGTATATAGATTAAGTACGACACAACCAAAAGGAGAAACTAACTAAAAAGAAGGACATCATTAGAGAGACAGAACATGGATTTGGGACATGTGTTATGGCACATGAGAGGAGCTTATTCGTTGTAGTGAAAGATTTACTATCATATTTAATATGACAATTATGAATGGTATCGAGGTTAGTCGATCTAATGTAATATATACGAATATTGAGAAATTACACATAGTACTCGTGTGTTATACTTAAAACTTTTAACATAAACTATTGTACCGCGGGCTACTATAGAACTACGAGATCCGGGCGTGAAATCTATGATTGTTGGAATATGTGAAGATAAAGACCTTACAATGAAAGATTTTATACAAGCTGGCATGGATCAATTTTATAAAAGAAGCTTTTGAAAGCTCCAACCATCATCTCCATTGTTCGAGTTCTTGAATCCAACTAAATTATTTTTTGATCTTATTGTCAAATTTGTTACATCTTGAATTCATCCATATTTCACCAATTAATACTTAATTTAGTTGTCTTAAAGAAGTCGAATATTGAAGAGGATGTTAGGAGTTTTTAAAGGAATCTTATAAAATTGATCCATGTCACCTTGTACAAAATATTCCATTTTATGGTCTTTATATTCACATATTCCAAGAGTCATAGAATTCACCCCCAAATCTCGTACGGTAGCTACAATACAATAGTTTGGGTTGAAAATTTGATGTATAACATTCTAGGAGTAATCTCTCAATATGTGTATATATTATAACAGATAAACTAAACTTGATAGCATTCATAACTAGCATATTAAAATCCCTGAAAATGATATCAAACCTTTCACTAAAACGAATAAGATCCACTCCGAGTTTCCCATTCGCAACCTCAAGTGTCTCAAATCCATGTTTATGAAAGTGTGCAACATGAATTATCCTAACAGTAAGGCACCAATAGTCTTATCAAGATCTATAGATATAAAAATCACATATTATTACACCATGTTCCAAAAATCACCCTAAATGCTTCCTATTTTAGTCAACGTATTTGTATGGATTATTCAATGTGAGATGAATAACAATGATCCAAAGTACCTAAAATATTTGATAAAACTAAATCGGGGAATGATTTGCAAATTATACATACATCAAACTATATTTTAGAAGGAAAGACAAAATCAACATCTTAAATTTAAAAGTACCATTAACACATACCCAATAATCTAATAATCTAACTTAACCTACACATCATTACAAACAAACTAATACTAGAGATCATCAGAAACAAACTAAAACAAACAACATCATGCCATATAAAAAAAAAATTCTCACATTATACAACACAAGCATAACACATGAAACTAAACATAAATTTCATACCAAAAAATAGGAACTAAATGATTAGACACTAACTTAACATGAGAAATTCGTAAAAAAAAACTAGAAACTAAAATTACATTCACCGAAATTAAACTTTTCCAAAAAAAGAATTCCTTTCTATTAATTATATATCACCAATCAATTAAAACTGACTGAAGGATCAATAACAATACCTCCAGGCAATCATCTCACTGTCTTTTTAAATTCTAGTGCATCAGGAGGAAGAGAAGTTGCACATGAGAACCTTCTACAACATCATTTAGGAAAAAGAAAGTAAAAATATTCAATTAAAACCAAATGAAGACTGGCATAAATTAGCTTATTAAAAATTGAAGAAACCTATAGATACGTACAAAAAGACCCAATGTTTGTGAGTTATCCATACCTGCCCTGAAATGTGGACTGGTACTCAGCCGTAATGAAGTTGCACTATGAAAGTATATGTAATTAGGGTTTTATCTGTCCTTTAACTATGATCTATTTCTTTTGGGCTTTTGTGTAGTAGTATTGCTTATGGCCCAATTGTAAATATATGTTTTTGGGAAATTTTGCTCTATTTTTTGGGCTTTTGCGTAGTAGTATTGTTTATGACCCAATTATTAATATATATACTTTTGGGAAATTTTATTTCTAGGGAAAGATCTTTATTAGTCAAATTATTAATTCTTATTATTTTTGCTTAGATTTATAAATTAGTGATTTTTTTTGTAAAAACTATTAATTTAAGTTTTATAAATACATGTGGTAAACCATTAATACAAATTTTACGATGGTATTTGTTTAATCTCTATTAATACATAATCTTGGTCATTTATTAAAATTTATTAATCTGGCATTAATATTAAGTAAATTATAAAGAATTTGAGACCATTCCAATGAAAATTTAAATTTTTGGGATGCAAAAAGAACAAAGAACTTGCCAATTGTTTTAGAAAATACTACATTAGTATAAATATAGATGAACATATATAGTCTCTCTCCCCTCCCTTCTAAATTTTGATCTCTATTCAATACTACAACACAACTCCCCCTTCCCCTGTAGTTGACACAACATCTTTTTGTTTTTTTCAGTTTTTCATTTCTCATCTGAAATTAGGTCACCCGAGAAGAACGAGAAGGAAGGCCAGTTATGAAGTTGAATTTAGGGAAATATGGTTAGATAGGAGCTGCCATGAGGGAATTTTATCAGTGTAAAATTCAAATTTCTGCTAAAAAATCAATATTTTATTTCAAAATATACATTGAGTTTATAGTCAGAATCTACACATGTATATAGATTAAGTACGACACAGCCAAAAGGAGAAACTAACTAAAAAGAAGGACATCATTAGAGAGACAGAACATGGATTTGGGACATGTGTTATGGCACATGAGCGGAGCTTATTCGTTGTAGTGAAAGATTTACTATCATATTTAATATGACAATTATGAATGGTATCGAGGTTAGTCGATCTAATGTAATATATACGAATATTGAGAAATTACACATAGTACTCGTGTGTTATACTTAAAACTTTTAACATAAACTATTGTACCGCGGGCTACTATAGAACTACGAGATCCGGGCGTGAAATCTATGATTGTTGGAATATGTGAAGATAAAGACCTTACAATGGAAGATTTTATACAAGATGGCATGGATCAATTTTATAAAAGAAGCTTTTGAAAGCTCCAACCATCATCTCCATTGTTCGAGTTCTTGAATCCAACTAAATTATTTTTTAATCTTATTGTCAAATTTGTTACATCTTCAATTCATCCATATTTCACCAATTAATACTAAATTTAGTTGTCTTAAAGAAGTCGAATAATGAAGATGATGTTAGGAGCCTTTAAAGGCATCTTATAAAACTGATCCATGCCACCTTGTACAAAATATTCCATTATATGGTCTTTATATTCACATATTCCAAGAGTCATAGAATTCACCCCCGAATCTCGTAGGGTAGCTAGGATACAATAGTTTGGGTTGAAAATTTGAAGTATAACATTCTATGTGTAATCTCTCAATATGTGTATATATTATAACACATAAACTAAACTCGATAGCATTCATAACTAGCATATTAAAATCCATGAAAATGATATCAAACCTTTCACTAAAACGAATAAGATCCACTCCGAGTTTCCCATTCGCAACCTCAAGTGTCTCAAATCCATGTTTATGAAAGTGTGCAACATGAATTATCCTAATAGTAAGGCGCCAATAGTCTTATCAAGATCTATAGATATAAAAACCACATATAAAAATCACATATTATTACACCATGTTCCAAAAATCACCCTAGATGCTTCCTATTTTAGTCAACGTATTTGTAAGGATTCTTCAATGTGAGATGAAGAACAATGATCCAAAGTACTTAAAATATTTGATAAAACTAAATCGGAGAATGATTTGCAAATTATACATACATCAAACTATATTTTAGAAGGCAAGACAAAATCAACATCTTAAATTTAAAAGTAACATTAACACATACCCAATAATCTAACTAAACCTACACATCATCACAAACAAACTAATACTACAGAGATCATCAGAAACAAACTAAAACTGTTGGAAAATAATCTTAAACTTGTTTTTATTTGTAGTAAATTAATAATGTTTTCTTATTTGATTTGTTCAGCTGATGACTTAGTCATGCTGTTAGTGGAGAAATTGTAGGATTGAGAATAAGTGGCAGAGGATTAGTAGGAGTTGTTAGGCCCATTAGTGGTTTTTCCTGATTTATAGCTTCCAGTACGTTAGTTTCTTTCTATATATATTGTATCATTGATTAATGGAAAAGTAGGTCTTTTGGCCTGCAAAATCAGTGTGTAATTTGTGTTTTACCAGTGAGATGTAAACAGTTAAATTCTACACTTGGTATCAGAGCTCACTTGATCTAGGGCTTGTGAGTTAATATTTTATACATACACCTCTATATATATATTAAGTATTTATCTTTCATATTCAATGGCATCAAACAATTTCTCCGTCTCTATTCCATTGTTTAAAGGAGATAATTATCATTCATGGGCCATCAAAATGAAAGCATACATGAAAGCTCTTAGTTTATGGGATGTTATTGAAAGTGACACTGAGCCTACTCCACTACGAGGAAATCCAACATCAGCCCAAATCAAGATGGATGAAGAAGACATGGCACATTTGATCGAGGGAGAACCACTCCTGTAGAGTTGTGGGTGAGAAGTGCACCCTGGAGAGAAGTACTCCAAAATTGTTTTTGATGAGAAGTGCATCAAACTTGATAGTGGTGAGAAGTGCATCACAAAATGAAGAGACGGTGATGAGAAGTGCATCACAAAATGAAGAGAAGTGCTTCATAAGTTTAAGATTATGGGGGTGAATGTTGGAAAATAATCTTAAACTTGTTTTTATTTGTAGTAAATTAATAATGTTTTCTTATTTGATTTGTTCAGCTGATGACTTAGTCATGCTGTTAGTGGAGAAATTGTAGGATTGAGAATAAGTGGGAGAGGATTAGTAGGAGTTGTTAGGCCCATTAGTGGTTTTTCCTGATTTATAGCTTCCAGTACGTTAGTTTCTTTCTATATATATTGTATCATTGATTAATGGAAAAGTAGGTCTTTTGGCCTGCAAAATCAGTGTGTAATTTGTGTTTTACGAGTGAGATGTAAACAGTTAAATTCTACAAAAACAAACAACATCATGGCATATAAAAATATTTCTCACATTATACAACACAGGCATAACACATGAAACTAAACATAAATTTCATACCAAAAAATAGGAACTAAATGATTAGACAATAACTCAACATGAGAAATTCGAAAAAAAATTAGAAACTAAAATTACATTCACCGAAAATAGAATTGTAAATATATGTTTTTGGGCAATTTTGCTCTATTTGTTTGGGCTTTTGTGTAGTAGTATTGTTTTTGACCCAATTGTTAATATATATACTTTTGGGCAATTTTATTTGTACGAAAAGATCTTTATTAGTCAAATTATTAATTCTTATTATTTTTTCTTAGATTTATAAATTAGTGATTTTTATTTGTAAAAACTATTAATTTTAGTTTTATAAATACTTGTGGTAAACCATTAATTAGTTGTGCTTTCTTTACATGTTCTTCATTTTATATTTTTTTTATAGTATGTAATTAATTTTATTACATCCAAGTAAAAAGAAAAGTGCATGTTATAATATCTTACAGATAATATAAAAATTGGAAAAACAATATGCTTATTTAAAAAGTTAAGCGGTCAATTCTAAATTAAATTCTGATAAATTCTTGACTAATTAATAATTGATTAATTAATAATTCATGACAAATTAATTTTTTTAATACAAATTTTACAATGGTATTTGTTTAATATGTATTAATTCATAATCTTGGTAATTTATTAAAATTTATTAATCTGTCATTAATATTAAATAAATTATAAAGAATTTGAGACCATTCCAATGAAAATTTAAATTTTTGGGTTGCAAAAAGAACAAAGAACTTGTCAATTGTTTTAGAAAATACTACATTAGTATAAATATAGATGAACATATATAGTTTCTCTCTCCTCTCCCTTCTAAGTGATCTGTATTCAATACTACAACACAACTCCCCCTTCCCGTTGCAGTTGACACATCATCTTTGTGTTTTTTTCGGTTCTTCATTTCACATCTGAAATTAGGTCACCCGAGAAGGACTAGAAGGAAGGCCATTTATGAAGTTGAATTTAGGGAAATATGGTTAGATAGGAGCTGCCCTGAGGGAATTTTATCAGTGTAAAATTGAAATTTCTGCTAAAAAATCAATATTTTATTTCAAAATCACACTTCCTATGTATGTACTCCAACAAAACAAGTGAGATCTAAAAATGCCACTTAGTTTGAACTACACTTTTACTAATTCCGTCAATATTACAAACCAATTTTTTTTTTGTTTTTTATTTAGTTTATGATGAATTTATATGTATTAAATTTTATGATATATATCTTATCTTTGTCATTGTGGGAATGAAGATATGCTTTTTTTGTACTAGAAGGAGTTAAAATATGCTTTTCAAGTTCATAATTTCATGCCACATGCCCATGATCGTCTTTTCTTACCTATTATATGTCTTTCTTTGTTCTTTGATTCTTGAAAATTGTAATTGGATTCCTGTTTTGAATTGTTTTCCACCTTCATGTAGAAATTTTAGATGAAGCAAACACATTAATATATGATGCTAGTTTCTTTACTTATTTCTGTATATATACATTTTAACATATTTGTTTCATAAGATATAATGCACATTATATATAATAATGCCATATTTGTGTAGTGTGTGTCAACCAAGTCCCACATTGTTAAGATAAAGACGAATTACACCCAAAACAACTCATAGTATGAGGCCTTTGGTGGGAGTCCTAAAACAAATCCTTCGGGCTAGGCCACAACCAAGTGGGAACAATATTATGCTAATGTGGAGTTATTGGTTGTTTACTACACCAAATTTGATCCGCCATCTTTGGTGGAAGCCATAAAACAAATCTGTCCATCTTTGCCACGACGTAGAGCGGACAATATCATTGTAATGTGGATTTATTGGGTGTTTGATTGCAGTATGAGCATGAATTATGATTTTTGATAGCTTATTTATAGCAAATACAACTATACAAGAAGTCATGTGTTGTAACTTTCATATAACAAGTATGAGCATGAATTATGATTTTTGATAGCTCATTTATAGCAAATACAACTATACAAGAAGTTATGTATTGTAACTTTCCTTTCATAATTACGTACATTTGTCACCTGGTGCATTTTAGAAATTAATCCATCATGATCCAACCGGCTTTTTAAGTGATTCCCCATTAGGCTGAACCATTGTAAACCAGACACATAGTTATTATCATAGTATGATAATCCAACATATCATAAAGAGGTCACCATGCAAAGTATAATGCAAAAAAAAATATTTAAAAATTTAGCTTTCACTACTAGAAAAACTGCATTAGACATCGGCTAAAAACCGATGTCTATTGAAGAAGAGAAACGATGTCTTTGCATGTGTAGAGAAAGGTAGGGGTATTAGACATCGGTTTTTAGCCGATGTCTATGTTAATCTTTAACATCGGTTTTTAATAAGCAACAGATGTCTATGTGCCTTTTTAACATCGGTTTCTTAATAAGGAACTGATGTCTATGTTCCTTTTTAACATCGGTTTCTTAATAAGGAACTGATGTCTATTTTAAACATCATTGTTGATCAGTGTGTTACTTGTGATATATATAATGACCAAAATCAAAAAGCCAAACCAAAACCAAATATCAAAAAGTCAATATATACTAAAGCCAAACCTAAAATTCATTCGGCCAACTACATTATCCAATTCATATCAAAACTAACTACATAATACAAACCATCTAAATATCGAAACTACATTGATATAATATTGAAATTACATTGATACAATGAAATTGAGAAGAGGGCTCCGGAGGCCGAAGATGCTTTGTGTATAAAGATGGACAAATGGAACAAGCTCCACGCTCCACGCTCCAAGCTCCAAGCTCCGAGCTACGCTCCAAGCTCCAAGCTATGCTTTGACCATTCAAACTGATCCCATTCACTAGTTCGGCCATCATAGTGAAAAAACAAAATCTGAAAATCCTCAGAGAACTACAAAAAATAAATACTCAAAGAATGAATACCAATGTAATTTTATATTATGCAACAGATTAATAGAATGTATTACCTTTTTGACTGTTGCATCGATGTTGTTTCTCTGATCAAATCCTACAGTGAAAGTTACTAGGTACTTTGTCGTTATAATTATTCCCATTGATATCAGGAATGCAAGTGAATGGTGAAGTTCAAATAGATAATAAAGAACCTGTAGTGGTAGTGGTGAAATAAGAAAAGGAGAAACACCTTGCTACATGAGTAATGAACGACCCGAATAAGAAAGAAAAGAAGGTATCTATATTAGTCATTAAGTTCATACATTCTAAACTGCTATATAATAATTCTCTGAAGGAGGTGTCATATAACAAGGTGCAACTTCTTGAACAAACGATATCTGCTGAAGCTAATGACATCCTGGATTACAAGTAAGATGAACAAAACTGAACAAGTCTGCAATTGTTTAAACAATATCCCAAATCTGCAGTGAACAGCGTTATATCATATGATGAAGATATCAACTTGTGCAAAATACTAACCTTTACCGAGTTGGGAACCAACCCTTTGTATAAAGCTCCAAATCCTTCGTACCGAACTGTTTTCCTAAATGTGTCAATCATGCCAGTATATTCAAGTTGCGCCTTGCTCTTCCCATCACCGGTCACAACTGAGGCAGCATCCTTCCAGCCCACCATCTGCATTCTTCTACGGATGACATCAAGAGGATAAGCAACTGTCTGGCCAACAGTACCAGCTGCAGCACCACATGCAAGCCTTGTTGTAACACCCAATCCACTGTCATCTACTAGTCCAAGCGGTCTGGATTTGATCAACCAGTCTTTTAAAGCCCTGTATCTTACATACTATTGATTTTGCCAATATAGCTGCATCACCATTACAGCTAGATATTGTCGATATCAATTAAAAAGTACTACTGAATCAGGCAACACCTAATTCAAAGCTTTTATAATATCAAAGTAGTACTAAACGTCGAGCGTTAAAAATATCGGCAAGTTCACTGGGGACTTTAAACAAACATGTGGTACCCATTCATCAAACACTTGCTTCTCGCCCATAAAAAAAATCTCTAAAAACATTTTTTGTTAAAAGAAGTCTAACCATCATTACATTCAATTCAACAAAAAATAATAAAATGATAAATTAAGCTATGAAATGAGCAGGCCTTTTCAAATAAATGAACAAAACAGCTGTGTAAATCAATATATACACTCCAAGACACACAAAATGAAGATAGAGGACGATTACCTGTGAGTGCTCTGGGCATAGAGCAACTAACAAAAAAAGTGTAATTCACGAGCAACTAACCAATATTGAAAGGGGTTTGATACAATGGAACTAATATTGACAGGGGTTGATAAAATCGAACTAATATTGAATAAATTGAAAGGAATCGAACAATTTGAAAGGAATCGAACAATATTGAATCGAACAATTTGAAAGGCTAATCGAAGAAAAGAGGGACAACGGGGGGTGTTTTGATTTTTATGTTTTTGTTTTTGGGGTGGGTTTATGTTTTTTTTATGTTTCTGTTTTTAGTAGAAGGGGGAAAGAGGGACAAGCGGGAGTTATGAATTTGGTAGGGGGGGGGGGATTTTTTCACCAATGGGGAAAGAAAAAGGGAGAAGCCCGGGTTTATTTTTTGAAAAATGAGGTTTAGACATCGTTTATTCAAGTAAGCGATGTGTAGATTACTATTAGACATCGGTTTGGTATTTACCGATGTAATAGAAACTTTTAACATCGGTGGTTTTTCTAACTGATGTCTAAAGTGTGATGTCTAATCTAGTTTTTCTAGTAGTGTTTCTAACCATTACCAAACACAAGTTTGACATTATCAAATGCAATGCCATATAGTCAAGTTACATTAAAGGGGCAAATGCTCCAATTGAACTAAGCTCTTCCATTATTGGCCTTCCAACATCAGTGGTCTCCACCGTCATAGAGGCCCTTCCCTCACAGAGCTTACACTACAACAAGAAAAGTAAAAGTATGAGCTCAATAACTAGAAAATTGGAGAACATATAAATGTCTTTCTTTCTTTGCCAAGTATCCACAATTGCTACATTTCATCTACAATATCTACAATTACAAGAACATTGAGTTTATAGTCAGAATCTACACATGTATATAGATCAAGTACCACATAACCAAAAGGAGAAACTAACTAAAAAGGACATCATTAGAGAGACAAGAACATAGTACAACCACAATAACACAAAACACAACAAAAAATTAAAATATTTATTATGGTTACCACCAACTTTGAATTAAAAATAATCATACTTTATGTACCTAAACAGAAGAATACATTTTTTAAAAAAAGAGCTAACAAAATTTTCGGACAACATGTAAGTTACCCTAACTAATTAAAACACAACTCAACAAATTAGCACAAAATTACGAAAAATATTCCCACATATTAACACAAAATTTCACTAGTTAACACAAAATAATGACAAAATTAACATATAATTCTTACTAATTTACACACGATTAACACAAAAGGCGTACTAATTAACACAAAATTCCCACTAAATTATCAAAACAATCCTAATAATCAACAAAAAAATCCCCACTAATTTAACACGAATACCAACTTTAATCTAACAAAAAAATTAATTGAAAATCTTCAGATACATACATATACATATACATACACGTATATACATATACATAATCGAAAAAAATTGGTACTCTACCTCTAATAGAAACTTTAATTAATTTTTTGCTCTCATGAGTTAGGGCTTTGTGATTTTTTCTGTTATGTATATTAGTGATTTGAGACATGTGAGAGGGATGTGGAAGAGAGATGAGACAGAAAGAAAGGTGTGAGAGAGAGATGAGATGAGATGAGGAAAAGAGGTGAGGGAAAGAGAACTTGCACAGATATTTTGGGGTAAATATATATTGTTTTCTCTAATAAAAGTTTTGTTACGTACCAAATATTTTGGTACCAATTTTTAGAAGCCCACTCACCAAAAAATTGAAATCATGCCTAAATAATTCGGTCAAGTTGACCAAAAATGTAAACTATATTGTAACGGTACTTTAAAAGTATTGTAATTGATCTAAAAAAGTGTAAAATCGTTCCTTTGTTTGTAACACTTTTGTATTTTATATAACACTTTTCAAATATGTTACAATAAATTAATAAGTTTCTTATCTATAACAACACTTCATGCTACACAAATGTGTTTGGGCTTCCAATTGCCCATATATGATGTAGTGGCATTGCGCCACCCAACAAGTAGTATGGAAGACGATGGTTAAGAAGTTGATCCTATCTCGTCAGCTTCAAGGTGATAAATTGTCCAATGAAAATCCTATAGCTGGGTCATTTTGGAATTAACTTGGTTGTCGAGCTTGTTCATGGCCTTGGGTGAAAGTTTCTTCATCTTCTACGTTAGGCTCATCTATAGGTGGATCAGGCATGAAAATTTCTAATACATACTATCACTATCTGAGTCTTCTTCACGGATCTGCCTTAAGAAGTCTTGTTTTTCTCGTGGTTGTGGTTGAGTTGCCATTTTAGTCAAGAAATATGATATTGGATTCTCCACCATTAATTGAGAGGATGGCCGAGGCTGTTCTTTCGTATGAGATTCATTCATTGGGGATTTATCTAACTTCCTCTAAGGTGATTATGGAGCATCTTGTTGTTTTATCAGCAAAAAGGCAGCACTATTTAATGTATTATGATCATAGGGAGAAAATGTAGAAAGAGGCTGTGAATAACTAGGCAAAGGTGGAAGATATAATAAGAAGGATGACGCATTCTAATATCCGGTGTAAGACTTTTGTATCTAAATAGAATGCAGCTGAGCTTTTAAAGTCTTCAATTATGTCTCCTTTTGAGCAAGTAAGGGCCAGCTCAAAGAAACAGTTGTTGCTAACTGCATGAGCTCATGATGAAGAGCATCAATCTTACTTTGAAGTTGTACTATAGGGCTTGAGATTGATGAAAGACCATGATCAAGCTTCTTTGCTATTGTTTGCTGAGTTGCCATTATCTACTTTATGACCTTATTCTGAGCCACCGAATTTTTGGATTACCAATTTAACCTTGCCTCTGCTGAAGGAGATTGTTTGCTCGGGATTCTTAGTTGTAGGACTTTTGAAATGCTAAATTAATTTAGGGCCCATTCTAAAATGCTAATAAATAGTTTTTTTAGAAATAAATTGTTTTCACTAATTAAAATATACATTTAAGAAGAAAACATACAATTATGTGTGATTTTTTCTCCATTAAACGGAGAACGACATGCCTAGCAATTTCGGAGCTCCAACATGAGAAGGCGATGGCTTGCAGTTGAGAATGATCCTATTGTGAGGATAATTCATGTTGCAAGGTGAAAAAACATGGATTTGGGACATGTGTTATGGCACATGAGCGGAGCTTATTCGTTGTAGTGAAAGATTTACTATCATATTTAATATGACAATTATGAATGGTATCGAGGTTAGTGGATCTGATGTAATATATACAAATATTAAGAAATTACACATAGTACACATGTGTTATACTTAAAACTTTTAACATAAACTATTGTACCGTGAACTACTATAGAACTACGAGATCCGGGCGTGAAATCTATAATTGTTGGAATATGTGAAGATAAAGACCTTACAATGAAAGATTTTATACAAACTGGCATGGATCAATTTTATAAAATAAGCTTTTGAAAGCTCCAACCATCATCTTCATTGTTCGAGTTCTAGAATCCAACTAAATTATTTTTTAATCTTATTGTCAAATTTGTTACATCTTGAATTCATCCATATTTCACCAATTAATACTTAATTTAGTTGTCTTAAAGAAGTCGAATAACGAAGATGATGTTAGGAGCTTTTAAAGGCATCTTATAAAATTGATCTATGCCACCTTGTACAAAATATTCCATTGTATGGTCTTTATATTCACATATTCCAAGAGTCATAGAATTCACCCCCGAATCTCGTAGGGTAGCTACGATACAATAGTTTGGGTTGAAAATTTGAAGTATAACATTCTATGTGTAATCTCTCAATATGTGTATATATTATAAGAGATAAACTAAACTTGATAGCATTCATAACTAGAATATTAAAATCCATGAAAATGATATCAAACCTTTCACTAAAACGAATAAGATCCACTCTGAGTTTCCCATTCGCAACCTCAAGTGTCTCAAATCCATGTTTATGAAAGTGTGCAACATGAATTATCCTAACAGTAAGGCGCCAATAGTCTTATCAAGATCTATAGATATAAAAATCACATATTATTACACCATGTTCCAAAAATCACCCTAAATGCTTCCTATTTTAGTCAATGTATTTGTATGGATTATTCAATGTGAGATGAAGAACAATGATCCAAAGTACCTAAAATATTTGATAAAACTAAATCGGGGAATGATTTGCAAATTATACATGCATCAAACTATATTTTAGAAGATAAGACAAAATCAACATCTTAAATTTAAAAGTACCATTAACACATACCCAATAATCTAAAAATCCGACTAAACCTACACATCATCACAAACAAACTAATACTACAGATCATCATAAAGAAACTAAAACAAACAACATCATGGTATATAAAAATATTTCTCACATTATACAACACAAGCATAACACATGAAACTAAACATAAATTTCATACCAAAAAATAGGAACTAAATGATTAGACACTAACTTAACATGAGAAATTCGTAAAAAAAAACTAGAAACTAAAATTACATTCACCGAAAATAAACTTTTCCAAACAAAGAATTCCTTTCTATTAATTATATATCACCAATCAATGAAAACTGACTGAAGGATCAATGACAATACCTCTAGGCAATCATCTCACTGTCTTTTTAAATTCTGGTGCATCAGGAGGAAGAGAAGCTGCACATGAGAACCTTCTACAACATCATTTAGGAAAAAGAAAGTTAAAATATTCAATTAAAACCAAATGAAGACCGGCATAAATCAACTTATTAAAAAGACCCAATGTTTCTGAGTTATCCATACCTGCCCTGAAATGTGGACTAGTACTCAGCCGTAATGAAGTTGCACTATGAAAGTATATGTGATTAGGGTTTTATCTATCCTTTAACCATGATCTATTTCTTTTGGGCTTTTGTGCAGTAGTATTGCTTATGGCCCAATTGTAAATATATGTGTTTGGGCAATTTTGCTCTATTTTTTTGGGCTTTTGTGTAGTAGTATTGTTTATGACCCAATTGTTAATATAGATACTTTTGGGCAATTTTATTTTTAGGGAAAGATCTTTATTAGTCAAATTATTAATTCTTCTTATTTTTGCTTAGATTTATAAATTAGTGATTTTTTTTGTAAAAACTATTAATTTAAGTTTTATAAATACCTGTGGTAAACCATTGTGCTTTCTTTACATGTTCTTCATTTTATAGTTTGTTAGTGATGATGTGTAGGTTTAGTTGGATTATGTAGATTGTTCTTAAATTTAAGATGTGGATTGTGGCTTTTCTTCTAAAATAGTTCGATGTATATAAAATTTGCAAATTGATTTTATCAATATTTTAGGTACTTTGGATTATTGTTTTTCATCCTATATAGAATCCATGCACATATGTGGAATAATTGTTCATTCATTCAGGTAACTAATTTAGCGTGATTGATGTAACCTCGTGTAATAATGTGTGGTTTTTATATCTATATATGTTGAAAATGCAATAGTGAGCCCAATTCTTAACACCGTGATATTTTAGAAATATTTTTATTTATTGAATATATATTGAATTGTAGTGCTCAAATACAATTAGAAGATAAGGAAACATTAGAAAGGAAAAAATTTAGTATACAATCATAGCCCCCAATTTTTTTTGTTTTTTATTTAGTTTATGATGAATTTATAGGTATTAAATTTTTTGATATATATCTTATCTATGTCATTGTGGGAATGATGATGTGCTTTGTTGTACTAGAAGGAGTTAAAATATGCTTTTCAAGTTCATAATTTCATGACATATGCCCGTGATGGTCTTTTTTTACATATTACATGTGTTTCTTTGTTCTTTGATTCTTGATAATTGTAATTGGATTCCTGTTTTGAATTGTTTTCCACTTTAGATGAAGCAAACACATTAATATATGATGCTAGTTTCTTTACTTATTTCCGTATGTATACAAGCTGTCATGGATCAATTTAATAAAAGAAGCTTTTGAAAGCTCTGATGTGTAAAAATAATGTAAACTGCAAGCGCACAGTGTTTAGTTGTAGCAATCAGAGATCCATCCACAGAGACTATGAATTTTCGAAACCCTAACAATTAACTCAGGCGAACTAGACAAATAAGATTTGAGTTGAGATTTGTTTAACATAATTAACAATTAAAATCAGATAAGGAAAAACCTAGGAATCCGAATCCATTAATCAATCACAATTAATATCAACTCGCCCTAAAATCAATTCTCTTTCCTTCACAAATAAGATATATCAATTACCGATACAAGTATGTACTATGAAACTTGTTATCTAACAATAACCTATCAAAACTTCATGGAGCAAGCATAGGCTATGAAAAATAAATCCGGTAACAATAATATATCAAAATCACTTTGTCAATTGAACAATTAAACACCAAGGAAAATTACGAGATCTAATTAATAGGAACGAAAAGATATCAACAATAATCAAATTAACTTCGTCTTCATCCTAGGGCAAGAAATTTAGCTACGCATGATTATTAAAAGTAACGAAACGCTAAAAGAATAAAGCATGATTAAACAAATAAAGTAATAATTATATGATATAAAATATAAACTAACTTGCAGGCACACGTGATGGCAAAAAGAATTGTAAATCTAAGTTAATAAACTCAATAAACAAAAGTTGCTCCCTGTTGTCGAACAAATAAGCGAGTACGCCAACAATTGCTCGCCGGAAATAGTAAAACAAAGGATGCACCGAAAATAAAGAAATTGCCGAAATAAAAATCAACGACTAACTATTTTAATATATAAACGGAGTGCATAAATATTTGAAGAACAAAGATAAAAACTATCAAATTCTAGGTGTCTCAAATACAAGAAGGGAGATCTATATTTATAGGAAAAATAATGGGCTTGGGCTTTTTGACTACAAATCGGATTGTAGAAATATTTCCTCAATTCCTTTTTCTTCTCCGATAAGTTTTCCAATTTTTCTTCAATTTCCTTTTGACTTCAAGTATTTCCATCTCCTTGCCTTTTTCACCTTTTACTGCTTGAAATATGATTTTATTTATTTTCCTACAAAACAAAAGAAAACAATTTAGTAAATAATAAAATTACGAAAACAAACATAAAATAGGTATTAAAAATGTATTAATTATGGACCTATCAAATGCCCCCATACCTATATTTTGCTCGTCCTCGAGAAAACTAATATATTATAAACTACTAACTAATAGATAATACCACTTCCGTAGGTGATCACGGTTGCATTTCGTATATGAAACAAGCTCTTTAAACCCCTAGGCAGCCCTAGTGGACGAGCACTACTAGAAAAACAGCAATAGACATCGGCTAAAAACTGATGTCTATTGATAAAGAGAAGCGATGTCTTTGCATGTGTAGAGAAAGGTAGGGGTATTAGACATCGGTTTTTAGCCGATGTCTGTAGGCATCTTAGACATCGGTTATTTATCAAAACTGATGTTGTTACTTCAAGTTATTGAAAATATGTCATCACAACAATGTGAATCTTGTTTTAATATAAGATTTATATAATCTTGAACACATGACATGTAAAAGGAAAAGAGAAAAAAACCTCAAAATTTGTTTATGAACTGATGTCTGTAGGCATCTTAGACATCGGTTATTTATCAAAACTGATGTCTGTTTATCTGATTTACATCGGTTTCTTATATCTAGCTGATGTCTATGCAGTTGGAGCTGATGTCTATCGTACGCTTTGCATGAGCTCGTTCAAGAAACTGGTGTCTATATTTGTCATATTTAACATCGGTTTTTTGAAAAAGTGATGTAAGTTCTGTTTTGTTAAGATGTTGCTGCCCTGTTTATATGACTTTCCCAAAAACCAAAATACCAAATGACCAAAATCAAAAAACCAAACCAAATATCAAAATCAAAAGACCAATATATACCAAAGCCAACTAGTACATTATCCAATTCATACTACATAATCCGAATCATCCATAATAATACCGATACCATCTAATTCATCAAAATATCAAAGTCGATCATACTTCCAACTACGACATAATTCATCCAGAGAATCATATTGTCAAAGACATACTTCCAAAGTCATACTTCCAACTACATAATTCATCCAGCTGAATCATATACTGCCAAAGTCAATAATACTACTACATGCACCAAAACCATATCCTAGGCATCCTAGGCCCTGTTTACAAAAATTGTTCAATATGACCAGCAGTCTCGCATCGGACCTCATCAAGCTCAGCCCTGGAACAACTTGACTTACGAGACTTGGCAGACCACTGAAAAGTGTAAACATGAAAAAAATTAATATGAATCCTACTATAAATATATAGAAATTAAATAAGTTTGAGGAAAAAATAATACCTTTTTAAGAAATGACATTTCACTGTCCATTACAATTTCTTTCATGTAGCGCATAACTACATAGCCGCATTCAATACCACCAGGTTGTTTAGGACATCCCTATTTAAAAAAAATATTAGATCGATAATATAACCTTAAACAAAAATTACTCAATTTATTGGCGTACTGATCCAAATGAGCAGTAGTAGTACAAAGTGATTATTAAAGTAATCCTAACCAGTGGTAGACTCTGCAATTTCATCTCATATAATGTTGTTTCAAGTATTTTGTGGAATCTGCCTAATTAAATGAGATGTTGTACGGAGAGGATATTTAATTTTCCCTAAGGCAAAGCTATTTGTGTTCCACACAGCTATCTCAATACATACCATGGACATTAATTGTGACGGTCATAGTAGTAGATGAAAAGAAAATTCTGCAAATGATCTAAAACAAAATTCTTACCTCACTTCTGGAATTCTCATCTCTGAGGAAATCAAAAACCCTTTTCGGAGGAACTGGAAGCCAAAAAGAAGTTGCAGCGCTAAGCACGATACCAGGAGGCCTACCTGGATCATCTATACTCTTTCTGGTCATGACTCTCACATCATCAGCACCGCTTCCTGATATTGTGGTCCAGGTGTGCGCAGTAGAAGCTCCAACACCGGTGCAAAAGCTCAAAACCATTCTTTCTTCCAGCTTCAACATGCTCTTTCTCCCTTCAGGAGTTGTTATAACTGTTTCATAGAGCAATACAATATAATTATATCCTTTTCATCTATAATTTCTACTACCTACATATATTTTCCTTTATCAATATATGTGCACTACACATACCCTACTTGAAAGACAGTAATTAAGGTTTATGCTACGTACCTCCCACTTCTCCAGCTGGAACGTTGCTTGCCATGGCACTTGCAAGGCGTTCGCATTGCCTACCTAGTGTTGTTACCCAGCGCTTTGCACCAAATGCAAGGCCTGAATTGACTAGTGATCTGTATATATCATGAACAGCTCTATCGTCGACTTCCAGTCTAGACTAATCAGTACCAAGACATAAGAAGAGCATCTTACCATGTTGATTTGAGTGAATGTAAAATCCACTGGAAAATAACATATGCAGTTGTCCATAACAAGAAATATGCAATTCGAAACCACGGGAACCGCTGAAATTCAATGTAATATAACTTTAGGAAACAAATTAGAATATGAAATAAGCAATGGTGCAAGCTGATTTAGCTAGAAGTACCATTAAGAGATAAAGCTTACCATGCAATTTAGCGCAACCTCGCCAACCAGAAACACAGCATTAATTGAATGCATATTTATTACCAGCTGCAATTTTAAAGTACATATTCTTAGTACTAATTTTATGGTTCAATCAACTCTGAAACCAGGTCAAAGTTTTTGGCAAAGGGAGATGCAATGCATATTAACCTATGTCCCCTCCCCTACATAGGTGAGAAGACTGCTGCCTCAGTGACAACAATTTAGTATTATCGGTACTTTGATCAAGTCATCTAGAACACTTACAAAACTCAGTTCGTAATCTTTAATGGCAAGAAGTGGTACAATTATGAACCAAAAAATGGTGTCTGTAAGCAGCACTGCACCTGCACTCATCTGTTTTGGAAAAAGAAATTTCTTAGAGAAACTAAATAAATTCTTAATCACACATACTAATTTGCAGAACTAAATTAGAATCGAGATCTTCTCAGTTTAGATTTGATAATCAGTGTATTTGTTTACCTGGAAAATGACTTGAAAAACATACCCCCAAAAACCTGCAATTTGCCTATCATTACCTACTTCAGTTTTGTGGAAGTTTCTTGAAGAGCTGGACATGTTAGGATTTGCTGCAGATAAAGAAGCACCGTGGGTGCCTTGCTCTGCATCTCCGTAAAAGTTGCACATACCATCACCACCAACCTTGTTGTGATGTTTGTAACATCCATGCATGGAGATCACAGCTCCAAGCTACAATTCCATTGCAATTAATCCCATGAACATGAGCAGAAATGATGCATTACATTAATTATTTTACGTAATCACTAAACAAATGAACAAGTGTAGGACAAACCCCAAAGTATAAGGTAATCAGCGTAAAAGTCCACCTGTCCAGTACAAGATATAGTTAGTAGAACTCAAAAGGTAATTGCATTGCACAGGGTGATAAACCAATATGAATTCAAATATCTTTTAGTTTACACTGAATGGAAGCAAAGAGAGCAACAAGCTGCACAAACATATCAAAATTTGGAATGTTTTTTTATACTTGAGAAATTCAAAGGAGCAGAATTACTGGGTATAGTAGTCAAATATGCTGCCTCCATCAACTGCAACATTCAAACTCAGCATTATCAAAAGCACAATAAAAACAACTAATCGATATCCGAGAAGCCAAGCTGGATGAATTCCTCGAAGACTAGGCTTCCAAAGTTCATCCTCATATCTCCTTTCTGCTATAATGGTTCACCCCTAGGAAGTCAAATGAACCCTTCACTAGTCTAGACTCTAATTTGGTAAAGGTTGGAATTCTTGTTCCAGCATTCTTCTTCATTATAACAGGATAATCACCATAAACCAAGGGATTTAGAAACCTGAAATTGAGATTAGACATAAAACAAAAACCTATCTCAAAAACTACTCAACATATGGAATATTGAAAAAAAATGTAATGCAAGGTGTTTACAAAATTAGATGGGATTTGTTACTAACCAGCCAATAAAAAAGTCATTAGCCCTTTGGGTTGCTATAACATCTTCCACTGAATTGGTGTAAGGAACATACCAGTACGCATACAAATCTAGTCCTATGAAGCCATGTTGCACAACCTGCATCACATGTTCTCCTACTATTAAATTAATAACTGAAGCTTGCTGCTGCGGTTGCAATTGGTTGCTTAGATCCCAAAGAAGGTTTCATCAAATACAGAATAACAAAAAAAATACATGCCTGAGTGTGCTATGTTTACAAACGGGATCATTATAAAGTAACATATCAATGAAGTGATATGGTACCTTGTATTTCTCTGAGTACAATCTTTTCTTCCAAGCTCCAGATCTGAAAAACGAACAAATCGAACAATTAGGTTATCAAATCGAAAAGGGGTTTATAAAATCGAAGCAATATTGAAGAGTGTTGATAAAATTGAACTAATATTGAAAGGGGTTTGACATAATTGAACTACTAAAGAAAGGAATCGAAGAATTACAAAATCGAAGAGTGTAATCGAAGAAAGGGCTTATGTTTATGTTAGGGTTCTTGAAGGAATCGGCCGGTATGTTGAAGAAAGGGTAGAATGTTTATGTTTTTTGGGGGTGGGGGTATGTTTTTTTATTTTTATGTTTTTAGTTTAAGGGGGAAAAGGGAAGCGGGATATGAAATTTAGCTAGCTAAGGGGGAATTTTTCTAAGGGGGAAAAGAAAAAAGGGGAAGGGCGCGGGTTTATTTTTTTTTAAAATGGGGTTTAGACATCGTTTCCTCACGTAAGCGATGTGTAGTTTACTATTAGACATCAGTTTTAGAATTTCCGATGTAACAGATACTTTTAACATCGGTGCATTTTCTTACCGATGTCTAATGTGTGATGTCTAATCTAGTTTTTCTAGTAGTGGAGTAAGGTCTCGTGACGGCCTATAGTGAATGTACCCACAAAATCCATCTAGCTCATTGATGTGTAAAAATAATGTAAACTGCAAGCGCACAGTGTTCAGTTGTAGCAATCACAGATCGATCCACAGAGACTATGAATTTTCGAAACCCTAACAATTAACTCAGGCGAACTAGACAAATAAGATTTGAGTTGAGATTTGTTTAACCTAATTAACAATTAAAATCAGATAAGGAAAAACCTAGGAATCCGAATCCATTAATCAATCACAATTAATATCAACTCGCCCTAAAATCAATTCTCTTTCCTTCACAAATAAGATATATCAATTAACGAGACAAGCATATACTATGAAACTTGTTATCTAACAATAACCTATTAAAACTTCATGGAGCAAGCATAGGCTATGAAAAATAAATCCGGTAACAATAATATATTAAAATCACTTTGTCAATTGAACAATTAAACACCAAGAAAAATCATGAGAATCAATTAATAGGAACGAGAAGATATCAACAATAATCAAATTAACTTCATCTTCATCCTAGGGCAAGAAATTTAGCTAAACATAATTATTAAATAAACAAGACAATATATAAACATGCGATTGAAAGAAAAACAAATATTAAACTAGATAAAAGACACGTAGTGGACAAATTTGTATATTGAATATAAAAACAAACATACATGCATGCGTAGGTGAATTAAGTAAAAACAAACAATGTTATGACAATTAATAAACAATAATAAACTCAAACTCCCTGGAGCAGCCGTGATATATTGCAGTCGTGAACAGAAAACACTCTCCGGAAAATTAACTAACGGAATAAAAGTGTTGAATTATATAATATAAAAAAGTGTTTGAACAAAATTAAAATAAACTGTATGTATTGAAAGGCAATACAAATTTACACCTACTCGTAATTATCAGATCTAGTCTACATTCTAGGTGTCTCAAATACAAGAGAGGAGATCTATATTTATAGGAAAAATAATGGGTTTGGGGTTTTTGACTACAAAGCGGATTGTAGAAATATTTCCTCAATTCCTTTTTCTTCTCCGATAAGTTTTCCAATTTTTCTCCAATTTCCTTTTGACTTCAAGTATTTCCATCTCCTTGCCTTTTTCACCTTTTACTGCTTGAAATATGATTTTATTTATTTTCCTACAAAACAAAAGAAAACAAATTATTAAATAATAAAATTACGAAAACAAACATAAAATAGGTATTAAAAATGTATTAATTACGGACGTATCAAATGCCCCCATACCTATCTTTTGCTCGTGCTCGAGAAAAACTAATATATTATAAACTACTAACTAATAGATAATACCACTTCCGTAGGTGATCACGGTTGCATTTGGCATATGCAACAAGCCCTTTAAACCCCTAGGCAGCTATAGTGGACGAGTAAGGTCTCGTGAGGGTTTATAGTGAATGTAGCCACAAAATTCATCTAGCTCATGTAAAAGATCGCATGACAATGCAACACCACACATACAAGTCCTCTCATGCTACATCAACTTAAGAATCAAAAATGACTTTGCAATGTCTTGTAGTGGAAGATGCAAGGATTCACATAGTCTACTCAAAGAAATATGCATAAGTGCTCAAAATTCCATGTCAAGTGTAAAAATAAGTTGGTAATCATGCTAATCCCACAAGAGTACACCTTTGAGTCAAAACTTGGAATCTCAAATGTAGAAACAAACAATAACTCACCTTTCACTCACAAAAGAATATTCACTCAAGAACAAGGGTAAGTGTATCACTCAGTTCCAGCAAAATCATAAGCATGCTTGACATTTGGTATCAATCTAACTTTGACACAACATACATCAATGATGATAATCAAGAGGTCTTTATTTGGGTTGTAATGAGGCTAGGGACAAGGTATGTCAAGTAAGGCCAAATAAGGTGAAGTGTCAAAAGCTAGTAGGCACCATAATTAATCATACACATCACCAAACATCATCCCCACAACTGAATTTTTTGATTTTCTCTTCCTTTTTTTTTTCAATAAAAGGCTTCATTAGTCGAATGAAGAAGGATCACACAAACATAAGTATGCTCTCATAATATTTTTTTTTTCTTTTTTTTCATTTTTTTTTTCTTTTTTTCTTTTTTTTCATCTTTTTTTTTCCGAGAGCTAAGAGATAGATATAAGCAACCACAATCCTCCTTCAAAAATTTATTGAACAACGACTATCAAGTAAGCAATCAAACCAAATATTTCCTCAAAAGTAATGAACAAAAGTAAACCCATCTCACACACCTTATTACTCCCTCAAGTTCCTACTAGCCATTGACAATTTGGGATCAAGTATAAATAAGGCTAAACAAGAAAAAGGTCTAGGCAAGTAACGTGGTATGTCACCGAAAAAATAGGATTAAGCTCAAGAGGGTAACTAATTGATCATATATAAATGGTGTGGTAATTTGGAAAATATAGGTTATTCCTAAATGCCTTTATCATCTTATCATCAAATAATATCATGCATTCAAGAAATGTCTCAAGCAAGTGCTAGCAATGCAAACAAAATGTGGACACTCAAACAAATGAATATAAAATGCAAAAGATATGCATATAGGCTCAAAAACTCACATGGTGGTAAAAACATAATCAATCCCAAGTAAAAAATCTCTTCAATGCACAAACTTGAACTCAAAGCATGAAAACCAAATCATTTTACACATATTCATGTCCTTCTAATTACTTGCAACATTCAGTAAGTCTACTAGTTTCAACTTGCTAGTGTATGTGTGTGAACAAGAACTTAGCAAATCACTTCTTAATCAAAAGTATCAGAAACACAAGATTACTATAGCATGTAAGGGTGCATCAAGCCACAAGCAATCATTTCACAAGGCTAGAATTCTACAATTTACAACTAAAATTCTTTTTGGTATTTTTTTCATTTTTCAATTTTTTTGGATTTTTGTTTTTTATAATACTACTAAACCCCTCCCCCATACCTAAATCATGCATTGTCCTCAATGTATGCAAATGAGAGAAAAATGACAAAGTAAAAGGACGAGAATACCTGATAAGGGAATGATAGAGATACATAAGAATACTTAACACAAATACACAATAAACACACACACACACACTTTCCCCCATACCTACACTTTACTATAGGGGATACAAAACAAAAGCACATGCTAACCAATACCAGCTCGAGGAAAAACTACCTTCGTAACATAATCATCAAACATGTGAAACTCACCCACAAAGACAACATTATCCACTAGAGAAAGATGATCTTGAACCAGAATAAAACGCATACTAACATAATTCATAGACCAATTAGATGCTTCTTTATGTTGTTTAAGCAGATTAATAACTTGAAATTTTTGGTTATAAACTATAACACTAGAGATAAAAACATGATGAGTTTCATTATCAACTATCAAAGACTGATCAAGAGTGGAAAAAGATGGATTAAAATCAAGTGGGGGTGGCTCACCAACAGAAGTCTTAACAACGGACTTAGGATTAAAAGAACTATCCTCAAGTTGAGTTTCATGCATAGAACAAATAGCATTCAATTCATCAAACATCTCCTCAGAAGAAAAATTCTTATACAGCTCATGAATTTCTTTATTACTCTCATACTCTAACAAAATATCTTCCTCAAGAAAGGACTCAATTGCACTATCCTCAAGATATGACCATGAAACAACCTCATCAATCAAATTAACTCCTACGGGTTGTTCAAAAAGCTCATTAGGTTGATTACCTACATTAAAGACATTAAGATCTATTGTCATGTTTCCAAAAGTGAGTTTCATTGAACCATTCCTACAGTTGATCAAAGCATTAGAGGTGGCAAGAAAAGGTCTTCCTAGAATGATGGGAATTTGATTTTTGAGATTTTGGACAGGTTCGGTTTCTAGAACAATGAAATCAACGGGGAAGACAAAATCACCAACCTTAATCAACACATCTTCCACCATACCCTTAGGAATTTTGACAGAACGGTCAGCTAACTGAAGAGTGATAGTAGTCTCTTTAAGTTCACCTAAACCCAGGTCTTGATAGACTGATAATGGAAGAAGATTCACACTAGCTCCTAGATCGAGTAAAGCTTTATCAATGAAAGTATTACCAATGACACAAGAAATGGTAGGACAACCAGGATCCTTATACTTCAAAGGGATTTGATTTGACAAAATAGAGCTAACATTAGATGTTAGGAAAGCTTTCTTAGGAACATGAGTGGTTCTTTTATGAGTACACAAATCTTTTAGACACTTCGCATAAGAGGGAACTTGTTGAATTGCATCTAAAAGAGGAATGTTAATCTTGACTTGCTTGAAGACTTCCAAAATCTTATCTAATTGAGCAGATTGTTTGTTTGAAGTAAGTCTGTGAGGAAATGGAGCTTTTGGCTTAAAGACTTTTTCAATAGACACATCAGATTGGGATTTTGAAGGTGGTTCATCGGAGGGTGATGACTCATTAGATTCAACTTCTTCAGGACTCTTGGGATTGAAAGATTGTTTAAGACTAGGATTCAAGAGTAACGGATTTGGTTCAGATGTAAGCTTATCTTCTTCTTGAGTATTGACACCAGCATGATTATTGAATTGATTACCAGACCTTAGAGAGATAACAGAATTCACATTTTCATGAGACTTTTGATTTGGATGAAATTTAGGATTAATCTCAGGTTGACTAGGAAATCGATTTTTCTCTCTCTCACTGATGGTGTTTGCCAACTGACTAACTTGGACCTCTAGCTTAGATATGGCTTGAGCATTGGAATTTAGCAATTGCCTATCTTGGGTCATAGTGTTCATGAAATTTTGTTGAGATTGAGTTAAATTAGCTTGAGATTTCAATAACGCCTCAATACTCTTTTCTAAAGAATTAAATCTCTTATCAGATTCGGCAAAACCAGGAGGATTCAAAGGGACCGAATTTGGATATTGACCGAGATTTTATGGAGGATATGAGTTAGGATTTTGAGTTGGGTATGGACCAGGATTGGACTTTTGAAAAGCAGGTTGAGAATTTTGGTTATACTGATTGTATTGACCTTGGTTCCATGAGAAATTTGGATGATTTTTCCAACCAGGATTGTATGTGGATGAATAAGGATCATTCCTAACTCTAGATTGAAACATGGCATTGGCTTGTTCAATTTCAGGACAATTTTCTATCAAATGAGTAGGAGAATTACAGTTTGCACACAGAAACACTTGTGAGGACACCTTGTTGGTTTCTAAGGCTTCTAGACGTCTAGTGAGAGTAGCTAACTTAGCTTCAGTTGCAATAGAATTACCAACTACGTGTACGCCCTTAGATTTTTCAGTTTCCTGACTGGGTTCCCTAGTTGACTCCCACAACATTGTTCTTTCAGCTAACTCTTCAAAAAATTGCCAAGCTTCTTCATCAGTTTTATCCATAAACCTACCATTACACATAGACTCTAACAAGGCAGTGGTTTGGCTATCTAAGGCTTCATAGAGAATTTTACAAAGTCTCCATTTTTCTATACCATGTTGAGGACACTTAGACAACAACTTTTGAAATCTTTCAAAATATTTCCAAAAAGGCTCATTTGAATTTTGTTGAAATTGGTTGATTTCATTCCTAAACCTGTTAGCCTTATGGTTGGGAAAATATTTTTTAAGAAATATAGCAACAAATCCCTCCCATGTGGAAATAGAATTAACGGGTAGACTATACAACCACTGTTTAGCATCTTCTTTTAAAGCAAAGTTAATGAGTCTAAGCCTAATGGAATCCTCACTTAGTTGTTGAAGTTTTTGTAAAGCACACACTTCCTCAAATTCTCGAATGAAAAGATATGGATCCTCTCCCTCTACCCTAGCAAACCTAGGTAACATGCTAATGTTATGATGTTTGATTTCAAAATTGTTTGCGGTTACTGCTGGTAGCACTATGCATGAGGGTTGAGCGGTACGAGCGGGGTAACAACGTTCTTTAAGAGAAACAGCCATGACGGTTGTTGGAACTTCTACTTCTTTTGACTCAATTTTAGTGGGTGAAGAGAAATCGAGTTGTCTTGCTATTCCAGGTAATGAAAGGTCGGATTGTCTCACTAATCTAGATTTATTATCTCGAACCCAAGTACTTTGCATACAAGAGAAACAATCAACTAAGCACGTAGCAGACAAGAGCTATAAGTAAACACCCAAGAATACGCAAAATCAAAAGAAAAATCTATCTTATCCTAAAAAAAATCTAGACCTTGCTCCTAACAATAAGATACTACTAAAAGTAACAGCTCAAAAAGCATTCGTCGTGACTGGCCAGGCAGGAGGAAGCATTGCCAAGAGGCTAACCACCATTCTAGGCACCAGTCTAAAGGCCAGGTAAGCTTTCGCTAGTCCTAGACACCACTGAAAAATACTTAGTGATTTGTTCCTCCTAGATTCTCTTCCTAGTTGAGCGCGATATCCTAGGGGCTAACGTCTAATTGATTTTATTAAGGAAAGGGAATGCAAGATGAACGAATTAGTGATTTGTGGGCCAAGGAAAGGGTGATGAAATCCCTCACCTTATCTTGAAATTGGGTGGTGCCTTTAAGATTGATTAGATGATGCCACACACAAAGAACGAGAAATAAACACTTATGGATGCACTACACTACGTGTTCTATTCTAAATTGTACGTACCTCTTTCCTCCAGCAATCACCACAATTGTATAATATGGAAAGCGATAAAGACAATAAATAAATCTAGATGATGTGATCCTATGTGAGAATGAATGATGCAACAAACTGGTTTTTAACAAATAACTAACTAATATTTTTGGATTTTTCAAATATTTAATTTTTTTTTGGATTTTTCAAATAATGATGGAAAGAAAATAGAGAGAGGTGATACGGAATACCGAAAAGCGCTTCCAAAAATTTCACAAGAGACGACGAGGCCTTCTAGCAATCTTCTTGTCCAAGCTTTCCTCCGCTTTAATGTATCCTAAAAGACAAACAATGCAGAACAAGAAACTAATCTGAAGAATTAAATATCAAGGAGTGAAAATTACCAATAATCCCCGGCAGAGGCGCCAAAAACTTGATGTGTAAAAATAATGTAAACTGCAAGCGCACAGTGTTCAGTTGTAGCAATCACAGATCGATCCACAGAGACTATGAATTTTCGAAACCCTAACAATTAACTCAGGCGAACTAGACAAATAAGATTTGAGTTGAGATTTGTTTAACCTAATTAACAATTAAAATCAGATAAGGAAAAACCTAGGAATCCGAATCCATTAATCAATCACAATTAATATCAACTCGCCCTAAAATCAATTCTCTTTCCTTCACAAATAAGATATATCAATTAACGAGACAAGCATATACTATGAAACTTGTTATCTAACAATAACCTATCAAAACTTCATGGAGCAAGCATAGGCTATGAAAAATAAATCCGGTAACAATAATATATCAAAATCACTTTGTCAATTGAACAATTAAACACCAAGAAAAATCATGAGAATCAATTAATAGGAACGAGAAGATATCAACAATAATCAAATTAACTTCATCTTCATCCTAGGGCAAGAAATTTAGCTAAACATAATTATTAAATAAACAAGACAATATATAAACATGCGATTGAAAGAAAAACAAATATTAAACTAGATAAAAGACACGTAGTGGACAAATTTGTATATTTAATATAAAAACAAACATACATGCATGCGTAGGTGAATTAAGTAAAAACAAACAATGTTATGACAATTAATAAACAATAATAAACTCAAACTCCCTAGAGCAGCCGTGATATATTGCAGTCGTGAACAGAAAACACTCGCCGGAAAATTAACTAACGGAATAAAAGTGTTGAATTATATAATATAAAAAAGTGTTTGAACAAAATTAAAATAAACTGTATGTATTGAAAGGCAATACAAATTTACACCTACTCCTAATTATCAGATCTAGTCTAAATTCTAGGTGTCTCAAATACAAGAGAGGAGATCTATATTTATAGGAAAAATAATGGGTTTGGGCTTTTTGACTACAAAGCGGATTGTAGAAATATTTCCTCAATTCCTTTTTCTTCTCCGATAAGTTTTCCAATTTTTCTTCAATTTCCTTTTGACTTCAAGTATTTCCATCTCCTTGCCTTTTTCACCTTTTACTGCTTGAAATATGATTTTATTTATTTTCCTACAAAACAAAAGAAAACAAATTATTAAATAATAAAATTACGAAAACAAACATAAAATAGGTATTAAAAATGTATTAATTACGGACCTATCACTCATATAAAAGATCGCATGGCAATGCACCGCCACACATACAAGTCCTCTCATGCTACATCAACTTAAGAATCAAAAATGATTTTGCAATGTCTTGTCATGGAAGATGCAAGGATTCACATAGTCTACTCAAAGAAATATGCATAAGTGCTCAAAAGTCCATGTCAAGTGTAAGAATAAGTTGGTAACCATGCTAAGCCCAAGAGTACACCTTTGAGTCAAAACTTGGGATCTCAAATGCAAAAACAATCAATAACTCACCTTTCACTCACAAAAGAATATTCACTCAAGAACAAGGGTAAGTGTATCACTCTATTCCAACAAAATCATAAACATGCTTAACATTTGGTATCAATCTAACTTTAACATAACATACATCAATGATGATAATCAAAAGGTCTTCATTGGGTTGTAACGGGGCTACGGACAAGGTATGTCAAGTAAGGCCAAAGAAGGTGAAGTGTCAAAAGCTAGTAGGCACCATAATTACACATCACCAAACATCCTCCCCACAACTGAATTTTCTAATTTTCTTCCAACAAAAGGCTTGATTAGTCGAATGAAGAAGGATCACAAAAACATAAGTATGCTCTCATATAATTTTTTTTTTCTTTTTTTTTTCTTTTTCATATATCTTTTTTTTTTTCTTTTTTTCATCTTTTTTTTTCGAGAGCTAAGAGATAGATATAAGTAACCACAATCCTCCTTCAAAAATTTCTTGAACAACGACTATCAAGTAAGCAATCAAACCAAATATTTCCTCAAAAGTAATGAACAAAAGTAAACCCATCTTACACACCTTATTACTCCCTCAAGTTCCTACTAGTCATTGACAATTTGGGATCAAGCATAAGTAAGGCTACACAAGAAAAAGGTCCAGGCAAGTAACGTGGTATGTCACCGAAAAAATAGGATTAAGCTCAAGAGGGCAACTAATTGATCATATATAAATGGTGTGGTAATTTGGAAAATATAGGTTATTCCTAAATGCCTTTATCATCTTACCATCAAATAATGTCATGCATTCAAGAAAGGTCTCAAACAAACTCTAGCAATGCAAACAACATGTGGACACTCAAGCAAACGAATATAAAATGCAAAAGATATGCATATAGGCTCAAAATCTCACATGGTGGTAAAAACATAATCAATCCCAAGCAAAAGATCTCTTCAATGCACCAACTTGTACTCAAAGCATGAAAACCAAATCATTTTGCACATATTCATGTCCTTCTAATTACTTGCAACATTCAGTAAGTCTACTAGTTTCAACTTGCTAGCGTATGTGTGTGAACAAGAACTTAGCAAATCACTTCTTAATCAAAAGTATCAGAAACACAAGATTACTATAGCATGTAATGGTGCATAAAGCCACTAGCAATCATTTCACAAGGCTAGAATTCTACAATTTACAAGATTAAAATTCTTTTTGGGATTTTTAATTTTTTAATTTTTTTGGATTTTTGTTTTTTTTAATACTACTAAACCCCTCCCCCATACCTAAATCATGCATTGTCCTCAATGTATGCAAATGAGAGAAAAATGACAGAGTAAAAGGACGAGAATACCTGATAAGACATGACAGAGAAACAAAATACCTATAAAACACACAATAAACACAAAATACACAACATACTCACACACAATCCCCCATACCTACACTTGACTATGGGAGACACTTACAAAAACGCTTACTAACCAATACCAGATCGAGGAAAAACTACCTTCTTAATAGAATCATCAAACATGTGAAACTCACCCACAAAGACAACATTATCCACTAGAGAAAGATGATCTTGAACCAGAATAAAACTCATACCACTAACATCATTCATAGACCAAGTAGACGCTTCTTTATGTTGTTTAAGCAGATTAATTACTTGGAATTTTTGGTCATGAACTATGTCACTAGAGATAAAAACATGATGAGTTTCATTATTAACTACCAAAGATTGATCAAGAGTGGAAAAAGATGAATTAAAATCAAGTGGGGGTGGCTCACCAACAGAAGTCTTAACAAATTGATGAAGTTCTTTATTGCTCTCATACTCCAACAAAATATCTTTCTCAAGAGAAGACACAATTGCACTATCCTCAAGAATGAATGGAAGAGACTCAGAAGAAGGACCTAGAAACATATACTGGAGAGTTTCTGGAAGAGGTTTAAGTTCTAATTCTGGTGGACTTGTCTCAACAGATTCATTAGCTTCATAAAGCGGCAAAGGAAAAGGTTCTAACTCTCGATTGGAACTAGGAATGGTGGACTCTAACATTTCATTAATCTCATTTTTATGACCAGTATCATCCCAATCTTGACCAAAGTAATTTTGACAAAAGTTAAGAACATCATCAACATTCATGATTTCATTATCAATAAACTCATCAATCATGTTAATTTCTATGGGTTGGTCAAAAAGCTCATTGGGTTGATTTCCTACATTGAAAATGTTGAGGTCAATTTGCATGTTTCCAAATGTGAGTTTCATTAATCCATTCCTACAGTTAATCAAAGCATTAGAGGTGGCAAGAAAAGGTCTTCCTAGAATGATGGGAATTTGATTTTTGAGATTTTGGACAGGTTCGGTTTCTAGAAAAATGAAATCGACAGGGAAGACAAAATCACCAACCTTAATCAACACATCTTCCACCATACCCTTAGGAATTTTGACAAAACGGTCAGCTAACTGAAGAGTGATAGTAGTCTCTTTAAGTTCACCTAAACCCAGGTCTTGATAGACAGATAATGGAAGAAGATTCACACTAGCTCGTAGATCGAGTAAAGCTTTATCGATGAAAGTATTACCAATGACACAAGAAATGGTAGGACAACCAGGATCCTTATACTTCAAAGGGATTTGATTTGATAAGATAGAGCTAACATTAGATGTTAGGAAAGCTTTCTTAGGAACATGAGTGGTTCTTTTATGAGTACACAAATCTTTTAGACACTTAGCATAAGAGGGAACTTGTTGAATTGCATCTAAAAGAGGAATGTTAATCTTGACTTGCTTGAAGACTTCCAAAATCTTATCTAATTGAGCAGATTGTTTGTTTGAAGTAAGTCTGTGAGGAAACGGAGCTTTTGGTTTAAAGACTTTTTCAATAGACACATCAGATTGGGGTTTTGAAGGTGGTTCATCGGAGGGTGATGACTCATTAGATTCAACTTCTTCAGGACTCTGGGGATTGGAAGATTGTTTAAGACTAGGATTCAAGAGTAACGGATTTGGTTCAGATGTAAGCTTATCTTCTGCTTGAGTATTGACACCAGCATGATTATTGAATTGATTACCAGACCTTAGAGAGATAACAGAATTCACATTTTCATGAGACTTTTGATTTGGATGAAATTTAGGATTAATCTCGGGTTGACTAGGAAATCGATTTTTCTCTCTCTCACTGATGGTGTTTGCCAACTGACTAACTTGGACCTCTAGCTTAGATATGGCTTGAGCATTGGAATTTAGCAATTGCCTATCTTGGGTCATAGTGTTCATGAAATTTTTTTGAGATTGAGTTAAATTATGATGATCCTACATATCATAAAGAGGTCACCATGCAAAGAATGATGCAAAAAAAATACTTAAAAATTTAGCTTTCTAACCATTACCAAACACAAGTTCGACATTATCAAATGCCTTATAGTCAAGTTACATTAAAGGGGCAAATGCTCGAATTGAACTAAACTCTTCCATTAGTGGCCTTCCAACATCAGTGGTCTCCATCGTCATAGAGGCCGTTCCTCACATAGCTTACACTACAACAAGAAAATTAAAAGTACGAGCTCAATACCTAGAAAATTGGAGAACACATAAATGTCTTTCTTTCTTTGCCAATTATCCACAATTGCTAAAGTTCATCTACAATTACAAGAACATTGAGTTTATAGTCAGAATCTACACATGTATATAGATTAAGTACGACACAGCCAAAAGGAGAAACTAACTAAAAAGAAGGACATCATTAGAGAGACAGAACATGGATTTGGGACATGTGTTATGGCACATGAGCGAAGCTTATTCGTTGTAGTGAAAGATTTACTATCAGATTTAATATGACAATTATGAATGGTATCGAGGTTAGTCGATCTAATGTAATATATATGAATATTGAGAAATTACACATAGTACTCGTGTGTTATACTTAAAACTTTTAACATAAACTATTGTACCGCGGGCTACTATAGAACTACGAGATCCGGGAGTGAAATCTATGATTGTTGGAATATGTGAAGATAAAGACCTTACAATGGAAGATTTTATACAAGCTGACATGGATCAATTTTATAAAAGAAGCTTTTGAAAGCTCTAACCATCATCTCCATTGTTCGAGTTCTTGAATCCAGCTAAATTATTTTTTAATCTTATTGTCAAATTTGTTACATCTTGATATTTCACCAATTAATACTTAATTTAGTTGTCTTAAAGAAGTCGAATATTGAAGATGATGTTAGGAGCTTTTAAAGTCATCTTTTAAAATTGATCCATGCCACCTTTTACAAAATATTCAATTTTATGGTCTTTATATTCACATATTCCAAGAGTCATAGAATTCACCCTCGAATCTCGTACGGTAGCTAAGATAAAATAGTCTGGGTTGAAAATTTGAAGTATAACATTCTACGTGTAATCTCTCAATATGTGTATATATTATAACAGATAAACTAAACTCGATAGCATTCTTAACTAGCATATTAAAATCCATGAAAATGATATCAAACCTTTCACTAAAACGAATAAGATCCACTCCGGGTTTCCCATTCGCAACCTCAAGTGTCTCACATCCATGTTTATGAAAGTGTGCAACATGAATTATCCTAACAGTAAGGCACCAATAGTCCTATCAAGATCTATAGATATAAAAATCACATATTATTATACCATGTTCCAAAAATCACCCTAAATGCTTCCTATTTTAGTAACGTATTTGTATGGATTATTCAGTGTGAGATAAAGAACAATGATTCAAAGTACCTAAAATATTTGATAAAACTAAATCGGGGAATGATTTGCAAATTATACATACATCAAACTATATTTTAGAAGGAAAGACAAAATCAACATCTTAAATTTAAAAGTACCATTAACACATACCCAATAATCTAACAATCCAACTAAACCTACACATCATCACAAACAAACTAATACTACAGAAACAAACTAATACAAACAACATCATGGCATATAAAAATATTTTTCACATTATACAACACAAACATAACACATGAAACTAAACATAAATTTTAAACCAAAAAATAGGAACAAAACAATTAGACACTAAGTCAACATGAGAAATTCGTAAAAAAAACTAGAAACTAAAATTACATTCACCTAAAATAACTTTTCCAAACAAAGAATTCCTTTCTATTAATTATATATCACCAATCAACTAAAACTGGCCGAAGGATCAGTAACAATACCTCCAGGCAATCATCTCATTGTCCTTTTAAATTATGGTGCATCAGGAGGAAGAGAAGCTGCACATGAGAAACTTCTACAACATCATTTAGGAAAAAGAAAGTTAAAATTTTCAATTAAAACCAAATGAAGACTGGAATAAATCAGCTTATTAAAAATTGAAGAAACCTATAGATACGTTTGTACAAAAAGACCCAATGTTTATGAGTTATCCATACCTGCGCTGAAATGTGGACTGGTACTCAGCAGTAATGAAGTTGCACTATGAAAGTATATGTGATTAGGGTTTTATCTATCCTTTAACCATGTTCTATTTCTTTTGGGCTTTTGTGTAGTAGTATTGCTTATGGCCCAATTGTAAATATATAATTTTGGGCAATTTTGCTCTATTTTTTTGGGCTTTTGTGTACTAGTATTGTTTATGACCTAATTGTTAATATATATACTTTTGGACAATTTTACTTCTACGGAAACATCTTTATTAGTCAAATTATTAATTCTTATTATTTTTGCCTAGATTTAAAAATTAGTGATTTTTTTTTTGTAAAAGCTATTAATTTAAGTTTTATAAATACGTGTGGTAAACCATTAATTAGTTGTGCTTTCTTTACATGTTCTTCATTTTATATTTTCTTTATAGTATATAATTTATTTATTCCATCCAAGTAAAAAGAAAAGTGCATGTTCTAATATCTTACCGATAATATAAAAATTGGAAAACAATATGCTTATTTAAAAAGTTAAGCGGTCAATTCTAAATTAAATTCTGATAAATTCTCGACTAATTGATAATTGATTAATTAATAATTCATGACAAATTAATTTTTTTAATACAAATTTTACGATAGTATTTGTTTAATCTCTATTAATTCATAATCTTGGCAATTTTTTAAAATTTATTAATCTGACATTAATATTAAGAAAATTATAAAGAATTTGAGACCATTCCAATGAAAATTTAAATTTTTGGGTTGCCAAAAGAATAAAGAACTTGCCAATTATTTTAGAAAATACTACATTAGTATAAATATACATGAACATATATAGTCTCTCTCCCCTCCCTTCTAAGTTTTGATCTCTATTCAATACTACAACACAACCCCCCCCCCCCCAGGTGACACGTCATTGTCACCATCTTTGTGTTTTTTTCAGTTCTTCATTTCTCATCTGAAATTAGGTCACCTGAGAAGGACAAGAACCAAGGCCAGTTATGAAGTTGAATTTAGGGGAAAATGGTTTAGATAGGAGCTCCCGTGAGGTAATTTAATCAGTGTAAAATTCAAAGTTCTGCTAAAAAATCAATATTTTATTTCAAAATCACATTTCCTAGGTATGTACTCCAACAAAACAAGTGACATCTAAAAATGCCACTTTGTTTGAACTGCACTTTTACTAATTCCGTCAATATTACAAACCAAATTTTTTTGTTTTTTATTTAGTTTATGATGAATTTATAGGTATTAACTTTTATGATATATATCTTATCTTTGTCATTCTGGGAATGATGATATGATTTGTTGTACTAGATGGAGTTAAAATATGCTTTTCAAGTTCATAAATTTCATGTCATATGCCCATGATCGACTTTTTTTACATATTATATGTGTTTCTTTGTTCTTTGACTCTTGATAATTGTATTGCATATAATGTTATATAGCTATACGTATATGCGTTTATCAAATGCCTTATAGTCAAGTTACATTAAAGGGGCAAATGCTCGAATTGAACTAAGCTCTTTCGTTAGTGGCCTTCCAACATCAGTGGTCTCCATCGTCATAGAGGCCGTTCCTCACAGAGCTTACACTACAACATGAAAATTAAAAGTATGAGCTCAATAACTAGAAAATTGGAGAACACATAAATGTCTTTCTTTCTTTTCCAACTATCCACAATTGCTACAGTTCATCTACAATTACAAGAACATTGAGTTTATAGTCAGAATCTACACATGTATATAGATTAAGTACGACACAACCAAAAGGAGAAACTAACTAAAAAGAAGGACATCATTAGAGAGACAGAACATGGATTTGGGACATGTGTTATGGCACATGAGAGGAGCTTATTCGTTGTAGTGAAAGATTTACTATCATATTTAATATGACAATTATGAATGGTATCGAGGTTAGTCGATCTAATGTAATATATACGAATATTGAGAAATTACACATAGTACTCGTGTGTTATACTTAAAACTTTTAACATAAACTATTGTACCGCGGTCTACTATAGAACTACGAGATCCGGGCGTGAAATCTATGATTGTTGGAATATGTGAAGATAAAGACCTTACAATGGAAGATTTTATACAAGCTGGCATGGATCAATTTTATAAAAGAAGCTTTTGAAAGCTCCAACCATCATCTCCATTGTTCGAGTTCTTGAATCCAACTAAATTATTTTTTAATCTTATTGTCAAATTTGTTACATCTTGAATTCATCCATATTTCACCAATTAATACTTAATTTAGTTGTCTTAAAGATGTAGAATATTGAAGAGGATGTTAGGAGTTTTTAAAGGCATCTTATAAAATTGATCCATGCCACCTTGTACAAAATATTCCATTGTATGGTCTTTATATTCACATATTCCAAGAGTCATAGAATTCACCCCCGAATCTCGTACGGTAGCTACGATACAATAGTCTGGGTTGAAAATTTGATGTATAACATTCTACGTGTAATCTCTCAATATGTGTATATATTATAAAAGATAAACTAAACTTGATAGCATTCATAACTAGCATATTAAAATCCCTGAAAATGATATCAAACCTTTCACTAAAACGAATAAGATCCACTCCGAGTTTCCCATTCGCAACCTCAAGTGTCTCAAATCCATGTTTATGAAAGTGTGCAACATGAATTATCCTAACAGTAAGGCGCCAATACTCTTATCAAGATCTATAGATATAAAAACCACATATAAAAATCACATATTATTACACCATGTTCCAAAAATCACCCTAAATGCTTCCTATTTTAGTCAACGTATTTGTATGGATTATTCAATGTGAGATGAATAACAATTATCCAAAGTACCTAAAATATTTGATAAAACTAAATCGGGGAATGATTTGCAAATTACTCCCTCCGTCCCATCCATTTGTTAACATTTGAAATGAAGGTGTCGGCACGCATTTTAAGGCTCCTACAAAATATAGTTTCATTATTTATTTTTAAATTTTTTCTTTTTTAAATAAAAATCCAAACGTTTAATTTTTATTCAGAAGAAAAAAAAAATTAAAACAATTAATGAAACTATACTTTAAAGGAGCATTAAAATGCGTGCTGAACCTTCTCTTTCAAACGTTAACAACCTTCTGGGACGGAGGTAGTATATGTTAGAAAATGGAGGTTTTGAACATAAGTAATTTTTATGTTCTTGACGTTAATTCCAAATTTTAACGATTGGAAATTGTTCCTTGCTATGGGGACTCAAATTTTCATGTATGGTTCTAAGTAATTTTCTTAGTGAAATCCATAGAGAAATAGAGTTGAAGTTAGTAGCTTGGAAAAGCTTGAAATTAGAATGTGTGTTTGTCCCACATTGAAATAAATAAAGGGGGTTGTTGGCTTTATATAGAATCACACACAAGGGTAGTGTACAACTACTAAGGTGTGTGATGGTGCATGGTGTTAGTATGTGCCTCGCGCGCACACACACACACACACGCGCGCCGCCGCCCCGCCCCGCCCCGTCACGTCACGTCACGTCTCGTCTCGTCTCGACTCGACAAGGCCAAGAAACCAAAGGCAAACAAACCATGTTGGTCTTGTGGGCAGGTTGGGCACTGGAGTAAGGACTGTCCTACAAAGAAAGCGAAGAAAACCGAGGTGGTAGCGCAAGCGAATGCTGTGCTTGGAACCGCAAGTGGGGCTGTAGTAAACATGGTTGTTGGTGAGGCTACTGCTTCTGAAACCAACGTGGACCGGTATGTTACCTACAAGCCTGTACTATTTTCCACTTATCTGTTGAATGAATTGTTGATTGATACTGGAGCTAATGTGCATATCTGTGCTGACATTAGTTTGTTTGTATCTTATCAACAGAGTCATAGCTTGACAGTGACGATGGGGAATGCTAGTGCTGCTCAAGTACATGGAATAGGAAACGTGGACTTGAAGTTCCCTTCGGGTCGTATTCTATCCCTGACTGGAGTGCATCATGTTCCCGACATGCGTAGAAATATAATAAGTGGAAGCTGTTTAGTTTCTAATGGTTTTGAAATCTCTTTCAAATGTAATAAAGTAGTTCTTATTCATACTGGTACATTTTTTGGCAAGGGTTACTTGTCGAATGGTTTATTTGTAATTAATGCGGAGCCCGTTTTGGGAACTTTGAATATTACTCCTTCTGTTAACTGTGTTGAATCTACAAATTTATGGCATGCTAGACTTGGTCACTTAAATTTTGGTGCTCTTAAAAATATGATGAATTTAGAGTTGATTCCAAGACATACTATAGAAAAGAATTCTAAATGTCAAGTATGTGTGTCTGCTAAACAAATAAGGAAACCTTTTCATAATGTTGTTAGGGATTCAGACTTGTTAGATTTAGTACACACTGATATTTGTGAATTTGGTGGTGTGTTGACTAAGGACCAGTTTTGATATTTTATTACCTTTATAGATGATAGTAGCAGATATTGTTATGTTTATTTACTTAGACATAAGGATGAAGCACTTAGTAAATTCATTATTTATAAAACTGAAGTTGAAAAACAAACTAGTAAGGTACTTAAACGATTGAGATCTGATAGAGGTGGTGAGTATACGAGTAACGCATTTAATGAATTTTGCGCAAGCAATGGTATAGTTCATGAAGTTACTCCACCATACACACCTGAGTCTAATGGGGTCGCTGAGCGAAAGAACAGAACGTTCAAAGATATGATTAACAGTATGCTTATTAACTCTGGGTTGCCTAAATACATGTGGGGAGAGGCTCTGAATACGGCTTGCCATATTCTGAACAGAGTCCCTCTGAAACACATGGATAAGACACCTTATGAGTTGTTGAAAGGCAAGAAGACTAGTCTCAAGTATCTTCGAGTGTGGGGGTGCCTTGCAAAGGTACTTGTCCCTGAACACAAGAGGAAGAAACTAGGTCCTAAGACGGTTGATTGTATCTTTCTGGGCTATCTTGAAACCACTACAGCTATGAGATTTTTGGTATTAAAATCTGACATAGATGGTATAGTGGCTAACACGATAGTTGAATTTCGTGATGCTACATTCTTTGAGGATGTCTATCCTATGAAGACTGGTATACCTCAAGGTAATTCTGAGGAAGATCCCACTCACACATCAAGTTCTATTCCTGATCATGTGGAAAAGATGACAAATGTGGGGGCGGAACCTGGTCGCAGCTCTACTCCTATGGAGGAAGAGGAACCTAGGAGGAGTAAACGTGCAAAGGTAGTCAAGGACTTTGGAAGTGATTTCATCACTTACAATGTCGAGGATGAACCTTTAACTTTCCGACAGGCTATGGACTCCTCGGAGTCTAGGCACTGGAAGGGCGCTGTAAAGAGTGAAATTGACTCCATTGTTTCTAATGGGACATGGGAGTTAGTTGATCTCCCTCCGGGGTGTTCTACTATCGGGTGTAGATGGATCTTTAAAAAGAAATTGAACCCTGACGGCTCAATAGATAAGTACAAAGCTAGACTGGTAGCTAAGGGTTTTAAGCAAAGGGAAGGCATTGATTACTTTGATACATACTCTCCAGTTGCTAGGATGGTAACAATCCGAATGCTTGTAGCATTGGCTTCCGTCCATGGTCTTATCATCCATCAGATGGATGTAAAGACAGCTTTTCTTCATGGCGAACTTGAAGAAGAGATATATATGGATCAGCCTGAGGGATTTGTTGCTTCTGGAAATGAAAGGAAAGTATGCAAGTTAATCAAGTCTATCTATGGCTTGAAACAAGCTCCCAGGGATTGGCATAAAAAGTTTGATGAAACTATCTTGCCTTTCAGTTTTACTGTTAATGAAAGTGACAAGTGTGTCTACAGCAAAGTTAAAGGTAGTGAATATGTCATCATATGCATATATGTAGATGACATATTACTGTTTGGAACCAACATTAAGATTATTAACGAGACAAAAGCTTTCTTAAAAAGGCATTTTGAAATGAAGGATATGGGTGAAGCTAGCGTGATTCTTGGTCTCAAGCTGACTCAGTCAGCTGAGGGAATAACCTTATCACAGTCTCATTATATAGAGAAATCTATACTTGAGAAATATGGTTATTCACAGTGTAGAATCGCTAGTACACCGTATGATCCTAAAGTTGCCCTTGTCAAGAATACTTCAGGGGTACCTGTGTCTCAGTTAAGGTATTCTCAGATTATTGGGAGCTTGCAGTATCTTGCTAATTGTACTAGACCGGATATTTCTTACTCTGTGTCTAAGTTGGCTAGATATACAAGCTGTCCAAACAGAACTCATTGGGATGCTCTTGATAGAGTACTTAGATATCTCAAAGGCACAATGTACCTTAGTTTACTCTATAGGAGATTTCCTGGTGTACTTGAGGGGTACAGTGATGCAAGTTGGATAGCTAAGAAGTCTGGTTCCAATGGAGTGACTGGATACGTATTCACCTTAGCGGGTGCAGCAATATCCTGGAAGTCAACTAAACAGACTATTATTACTCGGTCGACTTTTGAGGCTGAGTTGTGTGCGCTTGATGCCACTGGGACGGAGGCTGAGTGGTTACACGGACTTATGTCTGCAATACCTGTGGTAAGCAAACCGCTTCCTGCGATTGCTATTCATTGTGATAGTCGAACAACTATCGACAAGATTAGCAGTAGAAAGTATAATGCTAAAACAAAGAGACACATCCAAGTTAGACTCAAGTCTATAAGGGGTTTAGTGTCTGATAGGATTATAGCTATAGAGTTCATAGGAACTCAGAATAATATAGCTGATCCTTTGACAAAAGGACTGGAACCTGCAGTGGTCCTTAAGTCAAGGTTGGGAATGGGACTGTCAACCCATCATGATTCATCGACAGTGGAAACCCAATACACATGAGAGGAGATCCCTTGAAAGTGTATTCAATGTGGTAATAACAAGCTATAAGGATGAATTGGTAGTACCTTTGCTACATAAATGATACTTTTGTATCTGAGTCTATTCCCTGAAAACCTAGAAGGTACTGACACTGCTATGAAAGCAAGAGTTTTATAACTCTGAATGGGGTCAAGTCAATTGACGAGATGGTAGCAGTACATCTCTGGAGATGCCCAGCTAAGCGAATGTAATTGTGTGGTCGCAATTAGGAGAAAGGGTTATTCTCTGAAACATTCGACGAACAGGATCGAGACAAGACCATTAATGTCTCAAAGCCGTAGATTGGCACCATAGCCTTTGACTTGTTGTCGTTTATGGAACATGGTTACATCAAACGGATTAAGATTCAAGGTGAAACATTCCATCTGAATCCGGCAGCCATCGAAGTAGAGGACTAAGGAGGGTTCAAACCCGGAAGGGTACCGACTCTGAAAAACAAGTCATGATGAGAAACCTGAATCCATTTCTGTATGGATTTGTGGGGGATTGTTAGAAAATGGAGGTTTTGAACATAAGTAATTTTTATGTTCTTGACGTTAATTCCAAATTTTAACGATTGGAAATTGTTCCTTGCTATGGGGACTCAAATTTTCATGTATGGTTCTAAGTAATTTTCTTAGTGAAATCCATAGAGAAATAGAGTTGAAGTTAGTAGCTTGGAAAAGCTTGAAATTAGAATGTGTGTTTGTCCCACATTGAAATAAATAAAGGGGGTTGTTGGCTTTATATAGAATCACACACAAGGGTAGTGTACAACTACTAAGGTGTGTGATGGTGCATGGTGTTAGTATGTGCCTCGCGCGCACACACGCGCGCCGCCGCCCCGCCCCGCCCCGTCTCGACTCGGGTCGGGTCGGGTCGAAGGGCGATTTGGGCGAATGTCTCGGCGTCTCGCGTACGCGAGGCGACCTGGGCGAGGGTTTTGTTTTATTTATTTAGGTGATTTAATATTTTATTTGGATTATTGGGCTGGGTTATCTTACCAGTTGGGCTGAGCTGCTGGGTCGGTTTATTAATTTATTATTTATTATGGACCTGGTAACACATCTATTGGGCTGAGCTGGATTGGACCTGGACATTTGATAAATAAATAAGTTTTGATTTTTTTTATTAAATATTATTTGTCAGTTTCATCTCTGATTTAATGAGAGGTGTTGCAGTTACGATTTCTACAGTAAATGGTGAGGTATCAGTTACACTTAGCCTCTACTATAAATAGAGACCTAAGCCACTGATTTCTATGCACCACACCATACATTCTCTCCTTCTCTCCACTCTCTGCATTTTTTTTCCCTCTGTTTAGCTTTAGCTGTCTGCTTCAGCTTGTGGTTTTCTCCGGCGACTGAGGTACCAGTCGAAGTAGAGCATCGGCGTTGCTGTGAACCCATTGCTCGGAGCTGTTTTATCCTGGTGGAGGTGTTGCAAGTATCCCGACACAGTAAGTGGGGGCAATTATCTCTTCAAGAGCAGTCAGATCTTCTTGCAAGGCCTGGCGACTCAGCTGTTGTGTTTTTACCATATTTTGTACACTGTTATGGCTATGGCTTCTGGTATTTCTCTTGTCTGTTCCTTATTTATCCAGTCACTGATATGCATGTTGTTTACCTTCATGTTTTGTTTCGTTAATTGTGGTCTTGGCCTGGACTTGTTAAATATTCTATATAACTGCTGCCTCTATGTTGCTGTAATAGTAGTTAATATTTCCAACATTATACATACATCAAACTATATTTTAGAAGGAAAGACAAAATCAACATCTTAAATTTAAAAGTACCATTAACACATACCCAATAATCTAACAATCCAACTAAACCTACACATCATCACAAACAAACTAATACTACAGAAACAAACTAATACAAACAACATCATGGCATATAAAAATATTTTTCACATTATACAACACAAACATAACACATGAAACTAAACATAAATTTTAAACCAAAAAATAGGAACAAAATAATTAGACACTAAGTCAACATGAGAAATTCGTAAAAAAAACTAGAAACTAAAATTACATTCACCTAAAATAAACTTTTCCAAACAAAGAATTCCTTTCTATTAATTATATATCACCAATCAACTAAAACTGGCCGAAGGATCAGTAACAATACCTCCAGGCAATCATCTCATTGTCCTTTTAAATTATGGTGCATCAGGAGGAAGAGAAGCTGCACATGAGAAACTTCTACAACATCATTTAGGAAAAAGAAAGTTAAAATTTTCAATTAAAACCAAATGAAGACTGGAATAAATCAGCTTATTAAAAATTGAAGAAACCTATAGATACGTTTGTACAAAAAGACCCAATGTTTATGAGTTATCCATACCTGCGCTGAAATGTGGACTGGTACTCAGCAGTAATGAAGTTGCACTATGAAAGTATATGTGATTAGGGTTTTATCTATCCTTTAACCATGATCTATTTCTTTTGGGCTTTTGTGTAGTAGTATTGCTTATGGCCCAATTGTAAATATATAATTTTGGGCAATTTTGCTCTATTTTTTTGGGCTTTTGTGTAGTAGTATTGTTTATTGACCTAATTGTTAATATATATACTTTTGGACAATTTTACTTCTACGGAAACATCTTTATTAGTCAAATTATTAATTCTTATTATTTTTGCTTAGATTTAAAAATTAGTGTTTTTTTTTTGTAAAAGCTATTAATTTAAGTTTTATAAATACCTGTGGTAAACCATTAATTAGTTGTGCTTTCTTTACATGTTCTTCATTTTATATTTTCTTTATAGTATATAATTTATTTATTCCATCCAAGTAAAAAGAAAAGTGCATGTTCTAATATCTTACCGATAATATAAAAATTGGAAAACAATATGCTTATTTAAAAAGTTAAGCGGTCAATTCTAAATTAAATTCTGATAAATTCTCGACTAATTGATAATTGATTAATTAATAATTCATGACAAATTAATTTTTTTAATACAAATTTTACGATGGTATTTGTTTAATCTCTATTAATTCATAATCTTGGCAATTTTTTAAAATTTATTAATCTGACATTAATATTAAGAAAATTATAAAGAATTTGAGACCATTCCAATGAAAATTTAAATTTTTGGGTTGCCAAAAGAATAAAGAACTTGCCAATTATTTTAGAAAATACTACATTAGTATAAATATACATGAACATATATAGTCTCTCTCCCCTCCCTTCTAAGTTTTGATCTCTATTCAATACTACAACACAACCCCCCCCCCCCCCCCCCCCCCCCGCTCCCCTTGCAGGTGACACGTCATTGTCACCATCTTTGTGTTTTTTTCAGTTCTTCATTTCTCATCTGAAATTAGGTCACCTGAGAAGGACAAGAACCAAGGCCAGTTATGAAGTTGAATTTAGGGGGAAATGGTTTAGATAGGAGCTCCCGTGAGGTAATTTAATCAGTGTAAAATTCAAAGTTCTGCTAAAAAATCAATATTTTATTTCAAAATCACATTTCCTAGGTATGTACTCCAACAAAACAAGTGACATCTAAAAATGCCACTTCGTTTGAACTGCACTTTTACTAATTCCGTCAATATTACAAACCAAATTTTTTTTGTTTTTTATTTAGTTTATGATGAATTTATAGGTATTAACTTTTATGATATATATCTTATCTTTGTCATTCTGGGAATGATGATATGATTTGTTGTACTAGATGGAGTTAAAATATGCTTTTCAAGTTCATAAATTTCATGTCATATGCCCATGATCGACTTTTTTTACATATTATATGTGTTTCTTTGTTCTTTGACTCTTGATAATTGTATTGCATATAATGTTATATAGCTATACGTATATGCGTTTATCAAATGCCTTATAGTCAAGTTACATTAAAGGGGCAAATGCTCGAATTGAACTAAGCTCTTTCGTTAGTGGCCTTCCAACATCAGTGGTCTCCATCGTCATAGAGGCCGTTCCTCACAGAGCTTACACTACAACATGAAAATTAAAAGTATGAGCTCAATAACTAGAAAATTGGAGAACACATAAATGTCTTTCTTTCTTTTCCAACTATCCACAATTGCTACAGTTCATCTACAATTACAAGAACATTGAGTTTATAGTCAGAATCTACACATGTATATAGATTAAGTACGACACAACCAAAAGGAGAAACTAACTAAAAAGAAGGACATCATTAGAGAGACAGAACATGGATTTGGGACATGTGTTATGGCACATGAGAGGAGCTTATTCGTTGTAGTGAAAGATTTACTATCATATTTAATATGACAATTATGAATGGTATCGAGGTTAGTCGATCTAATGTAATATATACGAATATTGAGAAATTACACATAGTACTCGTGTGTTATACTTAAAACTTTTAACATAAACTATTGTACCGCGGTCTACTATAGAACTACGAGATCCGGGCGTGAAATCTATGATTGTTGGAATATGTGAAGATAAAGACCTTACAATGGAAGATTTTATACAAGCTGGCATGGATCAATTTTATAAAAGAAGCTTTTGAAAGCTCCAACCATCATCTCCATTGTTCGAGTTCTTGAATCCAACTAAATTATTTTTTAATCTTATTGTCAAATTTGTTACATCTTGAATTCATCCATATTTCACCAATTAATACTTAATTTAGTTGTCTTAAAGATGTAGAATATTGAAGAGGATGTTAGGAGTTTTTAAAGGCATCTTATAAAATTGATCCATGCCACCTTGTACAAAATATTCCATTGTATGGTCTTTATATTCACATATTCCAAGAGTCATAGAATTCACCCCCGAATCTCGTACGGTAGCTACGATACAATAGTCTGGGTTGAAAATTTGATGTATAACATTCTACGTGTAATCTCTCAATATGTGTATATATTATAAAAGATAAACTAAACTTGATAGCATTCATAACTAGCATATTAAAATCCCTGAAAATGATATCAAACCTTTCACTAAAACGAATAAGATCCACTCCGAGTTTCCCATTCGCAACCTCAAGTGTCTCAAATCCATGTTTATGAAAGTGTGCAACATGAATTATCCTAACAGTAAGGCGCCAATACTCTTATCAAGATCTATAGATATAAAAACCACATATAAAAATCACATATTATTACACCATGTTCCAAAAATCACCCTAAATGCTTCCTATTTTAGTCAACGTATTTGTATGGATTATTCAATGTGAGATGAATAACAATAATCCAAAGTACCTAAAATATTTGATAAAACTAAATCGGGGAATGATTTGCAAATTATACATACATCAAACTATATTTTAGAAGGAAAGACAAAATCAACATCTTAAATTTAAAAGTACCATTAACACATACCCAATAATCTAATAATCCAACTTAACCTACACATCATCACAAACAAACTAATAATAGAGATCATCAGAAACAAATTAAAACAAACAACATCATGGCATATAAAAATATTTCTCACATTATACAACACAAGCATAACACATGAAACTAAACATAAATTTCATACCAAAAAATATGAACTAAATGATTGGACACTAACTTAACATGAGAAATTCGTAAAAAAAAACTAGAAACTAAAATTACATTCACCGAAATTAAACTTTTCCAAACAAAGAATTCCTTTCTATTAATTATATATCACCAATCAATTAAAACTGACTGAAGGATCAATAACAATACCTCAAGGCAATCATCTCACTGTCTTTTTAAATTCTAGTGCATCAGGAGGAAGAGAAGCTGCACATGAGAACCATCTACAACATCATTTAGGAAAAAGAAAGTTAAAATATTCAATTAAAACCAAATGAAGACTGGCATAAATCAGCTTATTAAAAATTGAAGAAACCTATAGATACGTTTGTACAAAAAGACCCAATGTTTGTGAGTTATCCATACCTGCACTGAAATGTGGACTAGTACTCGGCGGTAATGAAGTTGCACTATGAAAGTATATGTGATTAGGGTTTTATCTGTCCTTTAACTATGATCTATTTCTTTTGGGCTTTTGTGTAGTAGTATTGCTTATGGCCCAATTGTAAATATATGTTTTTGGGCAATTTTGCTCTATTTTTTGGGCTTTTGCTTAGTAGTATTGTTTATGACCCAATTATTAATATATATACTTTTGGGCAATTTTATTTCTAGGGAAAGATCTTTATTAGTCAAATTATTAATTCTTATTATTTTGGCTTAGATTTATAAATTAGTGATTTTTTTTTGTAAAAGCTATTAATTTAAGTTTTATAAATACCTGTGGTAAACCATTAATTAGTTGTGCTTTCTTTACATGTTCTTCATTTTATATTTTCCTTATAGTATATAATTTATTTTATTCCATCCAAATAAAAAGAAAAGTGCATGTTCTAATATCTTACAGATAATATAAAAATTGGAAAAACAATATGCTTATTTAAAAAGTTAAGCGGTCAATTCTAAATTAAATTCTGATAAATTCTCGACTAATTGATAATTGATTAATTAATAATTCATGACAAATTAATTTTTTTTTACGATGGTATTTGTTTAATCTCTATTAATTCATAATCTTGGTAATTTTTTAAAATTTATTAATCTGACATTAATATTAAGAAAATTATAAAGAATTTGAGACCATTCCAATGAAAATTTAAATTTTTGGGTTGCCAAAAAATAAAGAACTTGCCAATTGTTTTAGAAAATACTACATTAGTATAAATATATATGAACATATATAGTCTCTCTGTCCCCTCCCTTCTAATTAAGTTTTGATCTCTATTCAATACTGCAACACAACCCCCCCCCCCCCCTCCCCTTCAGGTGACACATCACTGTCACCATCTTTGTGTTTTTTTCAGTTCTTCGTTTTTCATCTGAAATTAGGTCACCTGAGAAGGACAAGAACCAAGGCCAGTTATGAAGTTGAATTTAGGGAAATATGGTTTAGATAGGACCTCGCGTGAGGTAATTTAATCAGTGTAAAATTCAAATTTCTGCTAAAAAATCAATATTTTATTTCAAAATCACATTTCCTATGTATGTACTCCAACAAAACAAGTGACATCTAAAAATGCCACTTCGTTTGAACTGCACTTTTACTAATTCCGTCAATATTACAAACCAAATTTTTTTGTTTTTTATTTAGTTTGTGATGAATTTATAGGTATTAACTTTTATGATATATATCTTATCTTTGTTATTCTGGGAATGATGATATTCTTTGTTGTACTAGAAGGAGTTAAAATATGCTTTTCAAGTTCATAAATTTCATGTCATATGCCCATGATTGACTTTTTTTACATATTATATGTGTTTCTTTGTTCTTTGATTCTTGATAATTGTATTGCATATAATGTTATATAGCTATACCTATATGCGTTTATATGAAACTGAAAAACAAGAGCTGATTAGTATTTCAAAAGACTTACTTTATTGATTTTCCTGATACACGATATAGGAAAAAAAACAATGCAACTAAAGATCCTACAAACCAGGACTACCTCCAGCTGATCTCCTAGTTTAACTCCACTTCTGACTTATTAATAAGAACTCCTACAAAGACTCCACAAGACTAGCACGACTCAGTCATGCATACAACCGAAACAAATAAACAAAACACAAACTATTTAATTTATTACAAGTTTCAGATTAAACCCAACAAATTGTAATTGGATTCCTGTTTTGAATTGTTTTCCACCTTCATGCAGAATTTTTTAGATGAAGCAAACACATTAATATATGATGCAAGTTTCTTTACTTATTTCTGTACGTATACATTTTAACATATTTGTTTCATAAGATATAATGCACATTATATATAATTATGGCATATTTGTGTAGTGTGTTTCAACCCAAGTCCCATAATGTTAACATAAAGAAGAATTACACCCAAAACAACACATAGTATGAGGCCTTTGGTGAGAGTCCTAAAACAAATCTTTCGGGCGTGGCCGGTAGGAACAATATTATGCTAATGTGGAGTTATTGGTTGTTTACTACACCAAATCTGATGGGCCAAAACAACTCGTACTAGGCCATTTGGTGGGAACACTAAAACAAATCTGTCCAGCTTTGCCACTACGTAGAGCGGAGAATATCATACTAATGTGGATTTATTGGGTGTTTTATTGCAGTATGAGCATGAATTATGATTTTTGATAGCTTATTTATAGCAAATACAACTATACAAGAAGTCGTATGTTGTAACTTTCATATAACAAGTATGAGCATGAATTATGATTTTTGATAGCTCATTTGTAGCAAATACAACTATACAAGAAGTCATTTGTTGTAACTTTCCTTTCATAATTACGTACATTTGTCACATGGTGCATTTTAGAAATTAATCCATCATGATCCAACCAGCTTTTTAAGTGATTCCCCATTAGGCTGAACCATTGTAAACCAGACACATAGCTATTATAATAGTATGATAATCCTACATATCATAAAGAGGTCACCATGCAAAGTATGATGCAAAAACAATACTTGAAAATTTAGCTTTCTTACCATTACCAAACACAAGTTCGACATTATCAAATGCCTTATACTCAAGTTACATTAAAGGGGCAAATGCTCGAATTGAACTAAGCTCTTCCATTAGTGGCCTTCCAACATCAATGGTCTCCATCGTCATAGAGGCCGTTCCTCACAGAGCTTACACTACAACAAGAAAATTAAAAGTATGAGCTCAATAACTAGAAAATTGGAGAACACATAAATGTCTTTCTTTCTTTGCCAACTATCCACAATTGCTAAAGTTCATCTACAATTACAAGAACATTGAGTTTATAGTCAAAATCTACACATGTATATAGATTAAGTAAGACACAGCCAAAAGGAGAAACTAACTAAAAAGAAGGACATCATTAGAGAGACAGAACATGGATTTGGGACATGTGTTATGGCACATGAGCGGAGCTTATTCGTTGTAGTGAAAGATTTACTATCAGATTTAATATGACAATTATGAATGGTATCAAGGTTAGTCGATCTAATGTAATATATACGAATATTGAGAAATTACACATAGTACTCGTGTGTTATACTTAAAACTTTTAACATAAACTATTGTACCGCGGTCTACTATAGAACTACGAGATCCGGGCGTGAAATCTATGATTGTTGGAATATGTGAAGATAAAGACCTTACAATGGAAGATTTTATACAAGCTGGCATGGATCAATTTTATAAAAGAAGCTTTTGAAAGCTCCAACCATCATCTCCATTGTTCGAGTTCTTGAATCCAACTAAATTATTTTTTAATCTTATTGTCAAATTTGTTACATCTTGAATTCATACATATTTCACCAATTAATACTTAATTTAGTTGTCTTAAAGAAGTCGAATATTGAAGATGATGTTAGGAGCTTTTAAAGGCATCTTATAAAATTGATCCATGCCACCTTGTACAAAATATTCAATTGTATGGTCTTTATATTCACATATTCCAAGAGTCATAGAATTCACCCTCGAATCTCGTACGGTAGCTAAGATACAATAGTCTGGGTTGAAAATTTGAAGTATAACATTCTACGTGTAATCTCTCAATATGTGTATATATTATAACAGATAAACTAAACTTGATAGCATTCATAACTAGCATATTAAAATCCATGAAAATGATATCAAACCTTTCACTAAAACGAATAAGATCCACTCCGAGTTTCCCATTCGCAACCTCAAGTGTCTCAAATCCATGTTTATGAAAGTGTGCAACATGAATTATCCTAACAGTAAGGCACCAATAGTCTTATCAAGATCTATAGATATAAAAATCACATATTATTACACCATGTTCCAAAAATCACCCTAAATGCTTCCTATTTTAGTCAACGTATTTATATGGATTATTCAATGTGAGATGAAGAACAATGATCCAAAGTACCTAAAATATTTGCTAAAACTAAATCGGGGAATGATTTTCAAATTATACATACATCAAACTATATTTTAGAAGGAAAGACAAAATCAACATCTTAAATTTAAAAGTACCATTAACACATACCCAATAATCTAACAATCCAACTAAACCAATTCCAACATTGTCACCATCTTTGTGTTTTTTTCGGTTCTTCATTTCTCATCTGAAATTAGGTCACCTGAGAAGGACACGAACCAAGGCCAGTTATGAAGTTGAATTTAGGGGAAAATGGTTTAGATAGGAGCTCCGTGAGGTAATTTAATCAGTGTAAAATTCAAAGTTCTGCTAAAAAATCAATATTTTATTTCAAAATCACATTTCCTATATATGTACTCCAACAAAACAAGTGACATCTAAAAATGCCACTTCGTTTGAACTACACTTTTACTAATTCCGTCAATATTACAAACCAAATTTTTTTTGTTTTTTATTTAGTTTATGATGAATTTATAGGTATTAACTTTTATGATATATATCTTATCTTTGTCATTCTGGGAATGATGATATGCTTTGTACTAGAAGGAGTTAAAATATGCTTTTCAAGTTCATAAATTTCATGTCATATGCCCATGATCGACTTTTTTTACATATTATATGTGTTTCTTTGTTCTTTGATTCTTGATAATTGTATTGCATATAACGTTATATAGCTATATGTATATGCGTTTATATGAAACTTAGAAACAAGAGCAGATTAGTATTTCAAAAGACTTACTTTATTGATTTTCGTGATACACGATATAAAGGAAAAAAACAATGCAACTAAAGATCCTACAAACCAGGACTACCTCCAGCTGATCTCCTAGTTTAACTCCACTTCTAACTTATTAATAAGAACTCCTACAAAGACTCCACAAGACTAGCACGACTCAGTCATGCATACAACGGAAACAAATAAACAAAACACAAACTATTTAATTTATTACAAGTTTGAGATTAAACCCAACAAATTGTAATTGGATTCCTGTTTTGAATTGTTTTCCACCTTCATGCAGAATTTTTTAGATGAAGCAAACACATTAATATATGTTGCAAGTTTCTTTACTTATTTCTGTACGTATACATTTTAACATATTTGTTTCATAAGATATAATGCACATTATATATAATTATGCCATATTTGTGTAATGTGTTTCAACCCAAGTCCCATATTGTTAACATAAAGAAGAATTACACCCAAAACAACACATAGTATGAGGCCTTTGGTGGGAGTCCTAAAACAAATCTTTCCGGGCGTGGCTAGTAGGAACAATATTATGCTAATGTGGAGTTATTGGTTGTTTACTACACCAAATCTAATGGGCCAAAACAACTCGTACTAGGCCGTTTGGTGGGAGCCCTAAAACAAATCTGTCCAGCTTTGCCACTACGTAGAGCGGAGAATATCATACTGATGTGGATTTATTGGGTCTTTGATTGCAGTATGAGCATGAATTATGATTTTTGATAGCTTATTTATAGCAAATACAACTATACAAGAAGTCATATGTTGTAACTTTCATATAACAAGTATGAGCATGAATTTTGATTTTTGATAGCTCATTTGTAGCAAATACAACTATACAAGAAGTCATGTGTTGTAACTTTCCTTTCATAATTACGTACAATATTTGTCACTTGGTGCATTTTAGAAATTAATCCATCATGATCCAACCGGCTTTTTAAGTGATTCCCCATTAGGCCGAACCATTGTAAACCAGACACATAGCTATTATCATAGAATGATAATCCTACATATCATAAAGAGGTCACCATGCAAAGTATGATGCAAAAAAAATACTTGAAAATTTAGCTTTCTAACCATTACCAAACACAAGTTCGACATTATCAAATGCCTTATAGTCAAGTTACATTAAAGGGGCAAATGCTCGAATTGAACTAAGCTCTTCCGTTAGTGGCCTTCCAACATCAGTGGTCTCCATCGTCATAGAGGCCGTTCCTCACAGAGCTTACACTACAACAAGAAACTTAAAAGTATGAGCTCAATAACAAGAAAATTGAAGAACACATAAATGTCTTTCTTTCTTTTCCAACTATCCACAATTGCTACAGTTCGTCTACAATTACAAGAACATTGAGTTTATAGTCAGAATCTACACATGTATATAGATTAAGTACGACACAACCAAAAGGAGAAACTAACTAAAAAGAAGGACATCATTAGAGAGACAGAACATGGATTTGGGACATGTGTTATGGCACATGAGAGGAGCTTATTCGTTGTAGTGAAAGATTTACTATCATATTTAATATGACAATTATGAATGGTATCGAGGTTAGTCGATCTAATGTAATATATACGAATATTGAGAAATTACACATAGTACTCGTGTGTTATACTTAAAACTTTTAACATAAACTATTGTACCGCGGTCTACTATAGAACTACGAGATCCGGGCGTGAAATCTATGATTGTTGGAATATGTGAAGATAAAGACCTTACAATGGAAGATTTTATACAAGCTGGCATGGATCAATTTTATAAAAGAAGCTTTTGAAAGCTCCAACCATCATCTCCATTGTTCGAGTTCTTGAATCCAACTAAATTATTTTTTAATCTTATTGTCAAATTTGTTACATCTTGAATTCATCCATATTTCACCAATTAATACTTAATTTAGTTGTCTTAAAGATGTAGAATATTGAAGAGGATGTTAGGAGTTTTTAAAGGCATCTTATAAAATTGATCCATGCCACCTTGTAAAAAATATTCCATTGTATGGTCTTTATATTCACATATTCCAAGAGTCATAGAATTCACCCCCGAATCTCGTACGGTAGCTACGATACAATAGTCTGGGTTGAAAATTTGATGTATAACATTCTACGTGTAATCTCTCAATATGTGTATATATTATAAAAGATAAACTAAACTTGATAGCATTCATAACTAGCATATTAAAATCCCTGAAAATGATATCAAACCTTTCACTAAAACGAATAAGATCCACTCCGAGTTTCCCATTCTCAACCTCAAGTGTCTCAAATCCATGTTTATGAAAGTGTGCAACATGAATTATCCTAACAGTAAGGCGCCAATACTCTTATCAAGATCTATAGATATAAAAACCACATATAAAAATCACATATTATTACACCATGTTCCAAAAATCACCCTAAATGCTTCCTATTTTAGTCAACGTATTTGTATGGATTATTCAATGTGAGATGAATAACAATTATCCAAAGTACCTAAAATATTTGATAAAACTAAATCGGGGAATGATTTGCAAATTGTACATACATCAAACTATATTTTAGAAGGAAAGACAAAATCAACATCTTAAATTTAAAAGTACCATTAACACATACCCAATAATCTAATAATCCAACTTAACCTACACATCATCACAAACAAACTAATACTAGAGATCATCAGAAACAAACTAAAACAAACAACATCATGGCATATAAAAATATTTCTCACATTATACAACACAAGCATAACACATGAAACTAAACATAAATTTCATACCAAAAAATAGGAACTAAATGATTGGACACTAACTTAACATGAGAAATTCGTAAAAAAAAACTAGAAACTAAAATTACATTCACCGAAATTAAACTTTTCCAAACAAACAATTCCTTTCTATTAATTATATATCACCAATCAATTAAAACTGACTGAAGGATCAATAACAATACCTCCAGGCAATCATCTCACTGTCTTTTTAAATTCTAGTGCATCAGGAGGAAGAGAAGCTGCACATCAGAACCATCTACAACATCATTTAGGAAAAAGAAAGTTAAAATATTCAATTAAAACCAAATGAAGACTGGCATAAATCAGCTTATTAAAAATTGAAGAAACCTATAGATACGTTTGTACAAAAAGACCCAATGTTTGTGAGTTATCCATACCTGCGCTGAAATGTGGACTGGTACTCGGCCGTAATGAAGTTGCACTATGAAAGTATATGTGATTAGGGTTTTATCTGTCCTTTAACTATGATTTATTTCTTTTGGGCTTTTGTGTAGTAGTATTGCTTATGGCCCAATTGTAAATATATGTTTTTGGGCAATTTTGCTCTATTTTTTGGGCTTTTGCGTAGTAGTATTGTTTATGACCCAATTATTAATATATATACTTTTGGGCAATTTTATTTCTAGGGAAAGATCTTTATTAGTCAAATTATTAATTCTTATTATTTTGGCTTAGATTTATAAATTAGTGATTTTTTTTTGTAAAAGCTATTAATTTAAGTTTTATAAATACCTGTGGTAAACCATTAATTAGTTGTGCTTTCTTTACATGTTCTTCATTTTATATTTTCCTTATAGTATATAATTTATTTTATTCCATCCAAGTAAAAAGAAAAGTGCATGTTCTAATATCTTACAGATAATATAAAAATTGGAAAAACAATATGCTTATTTAAAAAGTTAAGCGGCCAATTCTAAATTAAATTCTGATAAATTCTCGACTAATTGATAATTGATTAATTAATAATTCATGACAAATTAATTTTTTAATACAAATTTTACGATGGTATTTGTTTAATCTCTATTAATTCATAATCTTGGTAATTTTTTAAAATTTATTAATCTGACATTAATATTAAGAAAATTATAAAGAATTTGAGACCATTCCAATGAAAATTTAAATTTTTGGGTTTCCAAAAAATAAAGAACTTGCCAATTGTTTTAGAAAATACTACATTAGTATAAATATACATGAACATATATAGTCTCTCTGTCCCCTCCCCCCTCCCCTTCAGGTGACACATCACTGTCACCATCTTTGTGTTTTTTTCAGTTCTTCGTTTCTCATCTGAAATTAGGTCACCTGAGAAGGACAAGAACCAAGGCCAGTTATGAAGTTGAATTTAGGGAAATATGGTTTAGATAGGACCTCGCGTGAGGTAATTTAATCAGTGTAAAATTCAAATTTCTGCTAAAAAATCAATATTTTATTTCAAAATCACATTTCCTATGTATGTACTCCAACAAAACAAGTGACATCTAAAAATGCCACTTCGTTTGAACTGCACTTTTACTAATTCCGTCAATATTACAAACCAAATTTTTTTGTTTTTTATTTAGTTTCTGATGAATTTATAGGTATTAACTTTTATGATATATATCTTATATTTGTTATTCTGGGAATGATGATATTCTTTGTTGTACTAGAAGGAGTTAAAATATGCTTTTCAAGTTCATAAATTTCATGTCATATGCCCATGATCGACCTTTTTTACATATTATATGTGTTTCTTTGTTCTTTGATTCTTGATAATTGTATTGCATATAATGTTATATAGCTATACCTATATGCGTTTATATGAAACTGAGAAACAAGAGCTGATTAGTATTTCAAAAGACTTACTTTATTGATTTTCCTGATACACGATATAGGAAAAAAAAACAATGCAACTAAAGATCCTACAAACCAGGACTACCTCCAGCTGATCTCCTAGTTTAACTCCACTTCTAACTTATTAATAAGAACTCCTACAAAGACTCCACAAGACTAGCACGACTCAGTCATGCATACAACCGAAACAAATAAACAAAACACAAACTATTTAATTTATTACAAGTTTCAGATTAAACCCAACAAATTGTAATTGGATTCCTGTTTTGAATTGTTTTCCACCTTCATGCAGAATTTTTTAGATGAAGCAAACACATTAATATATGATGCAAGTTTCTTTACTTATTTCTGTACGTATACATTTTAACATATTTGTTTCATAAGATATAATGCACATTATATATAATTATGGCATATTTGTGTAGTGTGTTTCAACCCAAGTCCCATAATGTTAACATAAAGAAGAATTACACCCAAAACAACACATAGTATGAGGCCTTTGGTGAGAGTCCTAAAACAAATCTTTCGGGCGTGGCCGGTAGGAACAATATTATGCTAATGTGGAGTTATTGGTTGTTTACTACACCAAATCTGATGGGCCAAAACAACTCGTACTAGGCCATTTGGTGGGAGCCCTAAAACAAATCTGTCCAGCTTTGCCACTACGTAGAGCGGAGAATATCATACTAATGTGGATTTATTGGGTGTTTTATTGCAGTATGAGCATGAATTATGATTTTTGATAGCTTATTTATAGCAAATACAACTATACAAGAAGTCATATGTTGTAACTTTCATATAACAAGTATGAGCATGAATTATGATTTTTGATAGCTCATTTGTAGCAAATACAACTATACAAGAAGTCATTTGTTGTAACTTTCCTTTCATAATTACGTACATTTGTCACATGGTGCATTTTAGAAATTAATCCATCATGATCCAACCGGCTTTTTAAGTGATTCCCCATTAGGCTGAACCATTGTAAACCAGACACATAGCTATTATAATAGTATGATAATCCTACATATCATAAAGAGGTCACCATGCAAAGTATGATGCAAAAAAAATACTTGAAAATTTAGCTTTCTAACCATTACCAAACACAAGTTCGACATTATCAAATGCCTTATACTCAAGTTACATTAAAGGGGCAAATGCTCGAATTGAACTAAGCTCTTCCATTAGTGGCCTTCCAACATCAATGGTCTCTATCGTCATAGAAGCCGTTCCTCACAGAGCTTACACTACAACAAGAAAATTAAAAGTATGAGCTCAATAACTAGAAAATTGGAGAACACATAAATGTCTTTCTTTCTTTGCCAACTATCCACAATTGCTAAAGTTCATCTACAATTACAAGAACATTGAGTTTATAGTCAAAATCTACACATGTATATAGATTAAGTAAGACACAGCCAAAAGGAGAAACTAACTAAAAAGAAGGACATCATTAGAGAGACAGAACATGGATTTGGGACATGTGTTATGGCACATGAGCGGAGCTTATTCGTTGTAGTGAAAGATTTACTATCAGATTTAATATGACAATTATGAATGGTATCGAGGTTAGTCGATCTAATGTAATATATACGAATATTGAGAAATTACACATAGTACTCGTGTGTTATACTTAAAACTTTTAACATAAACTATTGTACCGCGGGCTACTATAGAACTACGAGATCCAGGCGTGAAAACTATGATTGTTGGAATATGTGAAGATAAAGACCTTACAATGGAAGATTTTATACAAGCTGGCATGGATCAATTTTATAAAAGAAGCTTTTGAAAGCTCCAACCATCATCTCCATTGTTCGAGTTCTTGAATCCAACTAAATTATTTTTTAATCTTATTGTCAAATTTGTTACATCTTGAATTCATACATATTTCACCAATTAATACTTAATTTAGTTGTCTTAAAGAAGTCGAATATTGAAGATGACGTTAGGAGCTTTTAAAGGCATCTTATAAAATTGATCCATGCCACCTTGTACAAAATATTCAATTGTATGGTCTTTATATTCACATATTCCAAGAGTCATAGAATTCACCCTCGAATCTCGTACGGTAGCTAAGATACAATAGTCTGGGTTGAAAATTTGAAGTATAACATTCTACGTGTAATCTCTCAATATGTGTATATATTATAACAGATAAACTAAACTTGATAGCATTCATAACTAGCATATTAAAATCCATGAAAATGATATCAAACCTTTCACTAAAACGAATAAGATCCACTCCGAGTTTCCCATTCGCAACCTCAAGTGTCTCAAATCCATGTTTATGAAAGTGTGCAACATGAATTATCCTAACAGTAAGGCACCAATAGTCTTATCAAGATCTATAGATATAAAAATCACATATTATTACACCATGTTCCAAAAATCACCCTAAATGCTTCCTATTTTAGTCAACGTATTTATATGGATTATTCAATGTGAGATGAAGAACAATGATCCAAAGTACCTAAAATATTTGATAAAACTAAATCGGGGAATGATTTTCAAATTATACATACATCAAACTATATTTTAGAAGGAAAGACAAAATCAACATCTTAAATTTAAAAGTACCATTAACACATACCCAATAATCTAACAATCCAACTAAACCTACACATCATCACAAACAAACTAATACTACAGAAACAAACTAATACAAACAACATCATGACATATAAAAATATTTTTCACATTATACAACACAAGCATAACACATGAAACTAAACATAAATTTCAAACCAAAAAATAGGAACAAAATGATTAGACACTAAGTCAACATGAGAAATTCGTAAAAAAAACTATAAACTAAAATTACATTCACCTAAAATAAACTTTTCCAAACAAAGAATTCCTTTCTATTAATTATATATCACCAATCAACTAAAACTGACCGAAGGATCAATAACAATACCTCCAGGCAATCATCTCACTGTCCTTTTAAATTATGGTGCATCAGGAGGAAGAGAAGCGGCACATGAGAAACTTCTACAACATCATTTAGGAAAAAGAAAGTTAAAATGTTCAATTAAAACCAAATGAAGACTGGAATAAATCAGCTTATTAAAAATTGAAGAAACCTATAGATACCTTTGTACAAAAAGACCCAATGTTTGTGAGTTATCCATACCTGCCCTCAAATGTGGATTGGTACTCAGCCGTAATGAAGTTGCACTATGAAAGTATATGTGATTAGGGTTTTATCTATCCTTTAACCATGATCTATTTCTTTTGGGCTTTTGTCTAGTAGTATTGCTTATGGCCCAATTGTAAATATATAATTTTGGGCAATTTTGCTCTATTTTTTTGGGTTTTTGTGTAGTAGTATTGTTTATGACCTAATTGTTAATATATATACTTTTGGGCAATTTTATTTCTACGCAAACATCTTTATTAGTCAAATTATTAATTCTTATTATTTTTTGCTTAGATTTAAAAATTAGTGATTTTTTTTTGTAAAAGCTATTAATTTAAGTTTTATAAATACCTGTGGTAAAACATTAATTAGTTGTGCTTTATTTACATGTTCTTCATTTTATATTTTCTTTATAGTATATAATTTATTTTATTCCATCCAAGTAAAAAGAAAAGTGCATGTTCTAATATCTTACAGATAATATAAAAATTGGAAAAACAATATGCTTATTTAAAAAGTTAAGCGGTCAATTCTAAATTAAATTCTGATAAATTCTCGACTAATTGATAATTGATTAATTAATAATTCATGACAAATTAATTTTTTTAATACAAATTTTACCATGGTATTTGTTTAATCTCTATTAATTCATAATCTTGGCAATTTTTTAAAATTTATTAATCTGACATTAATATTAAGAAAATTATAAAGAATTTGAGACCATTCCAATGAAAATTTAAATTTTTGGGTTGCCAAAATAATAAAGAACTTGCCAATTATTTTAGAAAATACTACATTAGTATAAATATACATGAACATATATAGTCTCTCTCTCTCCCCTCCCTTCTAAGTTTTCATCTCTATTCAATACTACAACACAACCCCCCCCCCCCCCCCTCCCCTTGCAGGTGACACATCATTGTCTGTAGAAAACAGGTGTTTATATATATGTTACTTAGACAGCTACCTGGGAGCAAAAACTCATTATAAACTGAGAAAGAAACAAACTAATATTTGCACGTCAAAAGCACACTATTCATTAACAAATGCACTACAATATATAAGGAATCACAACTAGAGTTAATAGCTAAAAACTAGGAATGGGCTAGTGGGCTTAACTACTTCCTAGTAGTTCTATGCCACCTTATTCTCACGTTCCTACAAATTCTCTACTGGTATTATGACCAAGTCATCAGCACAACTAAACTAAAACAAAATAACATTAATTAAATCAATAATTAAATAATAAGTTTAAGATTAAATTCCAACAATCACCCCATTAATCTTAAACATGTCACGTCACCATCCCACTCGATCAATGACAATTACCTTGCCCATGTGGCAACTTCTTCATCAGCCCGTATGGCTTTCAACTTAGCCCGTTTGGCTTTTAACTTCACTACCCATTTGGCACTTAAACTTAGCCCGTTTGGCTAAAAAAAAATCCTGCCCATCTGGAACTTTTGTTTGCCCATCTGGCACCATACTTCTGTTTATAACAATGCTGGCTCATCATCCTCGATCTGTGCGAGGTTCGCTTCTTGTCTCTTCTCTTGTTCCCGTCGTGGTTTACTACATTCTGCAGCATAGTGTCCCATGGTATTACAGTTGTAACATTTTATCCTACTCTTGTCACGGAAGGAACCACCTCTAGCTCTTTGATTCTGAGATGCCAGGAGGAGTTGTCCACGTGCGCTCTCGGACCTGCCTTTCATCCTTTCCTCGTGAGCTTTGAGACGACCCACTATTTCTTCGACCGTCATTACTTTCATGTCTCCAAATTGCTCTATGTTCGAAGCTATTTGAAGAAACTTGTACGGGACTGCACAAGGATTTTCCTCACAACACTCGATTCTTCCATTGTTTCTCCAAGTACCCGAATGTTGGTTACTATACCACTCAACTTCATGCAGAAATCATCTATTTGATCCGTCTCCTTCATGACAAGAGACTCAAACTCTCCCTTTAATGTTTGCACTTTTGCTTCCTTTACTCGTTCTGCTCCCATACACATCGTTTTAATCGCTTCCCAAGCTTCCTTGGCAGTTTCTTTTTCATCAATGGTCAACAATACATCCTCGGGCACACCTTGATATATTGCTGCAAGGGCTATCTGCACCGTTTTCTCATTCACGGTCACCTTGGGATCCTTCTGTTCGATTTCACCCCAAACTCCTTGTGCCTTCATGAACACTTTCATCTTCAAGGACCATGCTGTATAATTGCTTCTCGTTAACATTGGATAGCTTAAGCCCACACAGCCTTCTTTTGCCTTGGACGTTTCCATGATTTCGTTTATGTACTTAGGTTGATATTTGGGTATACACCACCTGGATGCTCTGATACCAAGTGTAGAAAACATGTGTTTATATATATGTTACTTAGACAGCTACCTGGGAGCAAAAACTCATTATAAACTGAAAAAGAAACAAACTAATATTTGCACGTCAAAAGCACACTCTTCATTAACAAATGCAGTACAATATATAAGGAATCACAACAAGAGTTAATAGCTAAAAACTAGTAATGGGCTAGTTGGCTTAACTACTTCCTAGTAGTTCTCTGCCACCTTATTCTCATGTTCCTACAAATTCTCTACTGGTATTATGACCAAGTCATCAGCACAACTAAACTAAAACAAAATAACATTAATTAAATCAATAATTAAATAATAACTTTAAGATTAAATTCCAACATTGTCACCATCTTTGTGTTTTTTTCGGTTCTTCATTTCTCATCTGAAATTAGGTCACCTGAGAAGGACACGAACCAAGGCCAGTTATGAAGTTGAATTTAGGGAAAAATGGTTTAGATAGGAGCTCCGTGAGGTAATTTAATAGTGTAAAATTCAAAGTTCTGCTAAAAAATCAATATTTTATTTCAAAATCACATTTCCTATGTATGTACTCCAACAAAACAAGTGACATCTAAAAATGCCACTTCGTTTGAACTACACTTTTACTAATTCCGTCAATATTACAAACCAAATTTTTTTGTTTTTTATTTAGTTTATGATGAATTTATAGGTATTAACTTTTATGATATATATCTTATCTTTGTCATTCTGGGAATGATGATATGCTTTGTACTAGAAGGAGTTAAAATATGCTTTTCAAGTTCATAAATTTCATGTCATATGCCCATGATCGACTTTTTTTACATATTATATGTGTTTCTTTGTTCTTTGATTCTTGATAATTGTATTGCATATAATGTTATATACCTATATGTATATGCGTTTATATGAAACTTAGAAACAAGAGCAGATTAGTATTTCAAAAGACTTACTTTATTGATTTTCGTGATACACGATATAAAGGAAAAAAACAATGCAACTAAAGATCCTACAAACCAGGACTACCTCCAACTGATCTCCTAGTTTAACTCCACTTCTAACTTATTAATAAGAACTCCTACAAAGACTCCACAAGACTAGCACGACTCAGTCATGCATACAACGGAAACAAATAAACAAAACACAAACTATTTAATTTATTACAAGTTTGAGATTAAACCCAACAAATTGTAATTGGATTCCTGTTTTGAATTGTTTTCCACCTTCATGCAGAATTTTTTAGATGAAGCAAACACATTAATATATGTTGCAAGTTTCTTTACTTATTTCTGTACGTATACATTTTAACATATTTGTTTCATAAGATATAATGCACATTATATATAATTATGCCATATTTGTGTAATGTGTTTCAACCCAAGTCCCATATTGTTAACATAAAGAAGAATTACACCCAAAACAACACATAGTATGAGGCCTTTGGTGGGAGTCCTAAAACAAATCTTTCCGGGCGTGGCTAGTAGGAACAATATTATGCTAATGTGGAGTTATTGGTTGTTTACTACACCAAATCTGATGGGCCAAAACAACTCGTACTAGGCCGTTTGGTGGGAGCCCTAAAACAAATCTGTCCAGCTTTGCCACTACGTAGAGCGGAGAATATCATACTAATGTGGATTTATTGGGTGTTTTATTGCAGTATGAGCATGAATTATGATTTTTGATAGCTTATTTATAGCAAATACAACTATACAAGAAGTCATATGTTGTAACTTTCATATAACAAGTATGAGCATGAATTATGATTTTTGATAGCTCATTTGTAGCAAATACAACTATACAAGAAGTCATTTGTTGTAACTTTCCTTTCATAATTACGTACATTTGTCACATGGTGCATTTTAGAAATTAATCCATCATGATCCAACCGGCTTTTTAAGTGATTCCCCATTAGGCTGAACCATTGTAAACCAGACACATAGCTATTATAATAGTATGATAATCCTACATATCATAAAGAGGTCACCATGCAAAGTATGATGCAAAAAAAATACTTGAAAATTTAGCTTTCTAACCATTACCAAACACAAGTTCGACATTATCAAATGCCTTATACTCAAGTTACATTAAAGGGGCAAATGCTCGAATTGAACTAAGCTCTTCCATTAGTGGCCTTCCAACATCAATGGTCTCTATCGTCATAGAAGCCGTTCCTCACAGAGCTTACACTACAACAAGAAAATTAAAAGTATGAGCTCAATAACTAGAAAATTGGAGAACACATAAATGTCTTTCTTTCTTTGCCAACTATCCACAATTGCTAAAGTTCATCTACAATTACAAGAACATTGAGTTTATAGTCAAAATCTACACATGTATATAGATTAAGTAAGACACAGCCAAAAGGAGAAACTAACTAAAAAGAAGGACATCATTAGAGAGACAGAACATGGATTTGGGACATGTGTTATGGCACATGAGCGGAGCTTATTCGTTGTAGTGAAAGATTTACTATCAGATTTAATATGACAATTATGAATGGTATCGAGGTTAGTCGATCTAATGTAATATATACGAATATTGAGAAATTACACATAGTACTCGTGTGTTATACTTAAAACTTTTAACATAAACTATTGTACCGCGGGCTACTATAGAACTACGAGATCCAGGCGTGAAATCTATGATTGTTGGAATATGTGAAGATAAAGACCTTACAATGGAAGATTTTATACAAGCTGGCATGGATCAATTTTATAAAAGAAGCTTTTGAAAGCTCCAACCATCATCTCCATTGTTCGAGTTCTTGAATCCAACTAAATTATTTTTTAATCTTATTGTCAAATTTGTTACATCTTGAATTCATACATATTTCACCAATTAATACTTAATTTAGTTGTCTTAAAGAAGTCGAATATTGAAGATGACGTTAGGAGCTTTTAAAGGCATCTTATAAAATTGATCCATGCCACCTTGTACAAAATATTCAATTGTATGGTCTTTATATTCACATATTCCAAGAGTCATAGAATTCACCCTCGAATCTCGTACGGTAGCTAAGATACAATAGTCTGGGTTGAAAATTTGAAGTATAACATTCTACGTGTAATCTCTCAATATGTGTATATATTATAACAGATAAACTAAACTTGATAGCATTCATAACTAGCATATTAAAATCCATGAAAATGATATCAAACCTTTCACTAAAACGAATAAGATCCACTCCGAGTTTCCCATTCGCAACCTCAAGTGTCTCAAATCCATGTTTATGAAAGTGTGCAACATGAATTATCCTAACAGTAAGGCACCAATAGTCTTATCAAGATCTATAGATATAAAAATCACATATTATTACACCATGTTCCAAAAATCACCCTAAATGCTTCCTATTTTAGTCAACGTATTTATATGGATTATTCAATGTGAGATGAAGAACAATGATCCAAAGTACCTAAAATATTTGATAAAACTAAATCGGGGAATGATTTTCAAATTATACATACATCAAACTATATTTTAGAAGGAAAGACAAAATCAACATCTTAAATTTAAAAGTACCATTAACACATACCCAATAATCTAACAATCCAACTAAACCTACACATCATCACAAACAAACTAATACTACAGAAACAAACTAATACAAACAACATCATGACATATAAAAATATTTTTCACATTATACAACACAAGCATAACACATGAAACTAAACATAAATTTCAAACCAAAAAATAGGAACAAAATGATTAGACACTAAGTCAACATGAGAAATTCGTAAAAAAAACTATAAACTAAAATTACATTCACCTAAAATAAACTTTTCCAAACAAAGAATTCCTTTCTATTAATTATATATCACCAATCAACTAAAACTGACCGAAGGATCAATAACAATACCTCCAGGCAATCATCTCACTGTCCTTTTAAATTATGGTGCATCAGGAGGAAGAGAAGCGGCACATGAGAAACTTCTACAACATCATTTAGGAAAAAGAAAGTTAAAATGTTCAATTAAAACCAAATGAAGACTGGAATAAATCAGCTTATTAAAAATTGAAGAAACCTATAGATACCTTTGTACAAAAAGACCCAATGTTTGTGAGTTATCCATACCTGCCCTCAAATGTGGATTGGTACTCAGCCGTAATGAAGTTGCACTATGAAAGTATATGTGATTAGGGTTTTATCTATCCTTTAACCATGATCTATTTCTTTTGGGCTTTTGTCTAGTAGTATTGCTTATGGCCCAATTGTAAATATATAATTTTGGGCAATTTTGCTCTATTTTTTTGGGTTTTTGTGTAGTAGTATTGTTTATGACCTAATTGTTAATATATATACTTTTGGGCAATTTTATTTCTACGCAAACATCTTTATTAGTCAAATTATTAATTCTTATTATTTTTTGCTTAGATTTAAAAATTAGTGATTTTTTTTTGTAAAAGCTATTAATTTAAGTTTTATAAATACCTGTGGTAAAACATTAATTAGTTGTGCTTTATTTACATGTTCTTCATTTTATATTTTCTTTATAGTATATAATTTATTTTATTCCATCCAAGTAAAAAGAAAAGTGCATGTTCTAATATCTTACAGATAATATAAAAATTGGAAAAACAATATGCTTATTTAAAAAGTTAAGCGGTCAATTCTAAATTAAATTCTGATAAATTCTCGACTAATTGATAATTGATTAATTAATAATTCATGACAAATTAATTTTTTTAATACAAATTTTACCATGGTATTTGTTTAATCTCTATTAATTCATAATCTTGGCAATTTTTTAAAATTTATTAATCTGACATTAATATTAAGAAAATTATAAAGAATTTGAGACCATTCCAATGAAAATTTAAATTTTTGGGTTGCCAAAATAATAAAGAACTTGCCAATTATTTTAGAAAATACTACATTAGTATAAATATACATGAACATATATAGTCTCTCTCTCTCCCCTCCCTTCTAAGTTTTCATCTCTATTCAATACTACAACACAACCCCCCCCCCCCCTCCCCTTGCAGGTGACACATCATTGTCTGTAGAAAACAGGTGTTTATATATATGTTACTTAGACAGCTACCTGGGAGCAAAAACTCATTATAAACTGAGAAAGAAACAAACTAATATTTGCACGTCAAAAGCACACTATTCATTAACAAATGCACTACAATATATAAGGAATCACAACTAGAGTTAATAGCTAAAAACTAGGAATGGGCTAGTGGGCTTAACTACTTCCTAGTAGTTCTATGCCACCTTATTCTCACGTTCCTACAAATTCTCTACTGGTATTATGACCAAGTCATCAGCACAACTAAACTAAAACAAAATAACATTAATTAAATCAATAATTAAATAATAAGTTTAAGATTAAATTCCAACAATCACCCCATTAATCTTAAACATGTCACGTCACCATCCCACTCGATCAATGACAATTACCTTGCCCATGTGGCAACTTCTTCATCAGCCCGTATGGCTTTCAACTTAGCCCGTTTGGCTTTTAACTTCACTACCCATTTGGCACTTAAACTTAGCCCGTTTGGCTAAAAAAAAATCCTGCCCATCTGGCACTTTTGTTTGCCCGTCTGGCACCATACTTCTGTTTATAACAATGCTGGCTCATCATCCTCGATCTGTGCGAGGTTCGCTTCTTGTCTCTTCTCTTGTTCCCGTCGTGGTTTACTACATTCTGCAGCATAGTGTCCCATGGTATTACAGTTGTAACATTTTATCCTACTCTTGTCACGGAAGGAACCACCTCTAGCTCTTTGATTCTGAGATGCCAGGAGGAGTTGTCCACGTGCGCTCTCGGACCTGCCTTTCATCCTTTCCTCGTGAGCTTTGAGACGACCCACTATTTCTTCGACCGTCATTACTTTCATGTCTCCAAATTGCTCTATGTTCGAAGCTATTTGAAGAAACTTGTACGGGACTGCACAAGGATTTTCCTCACAACACTCGATTCTTCCATTGTTTCTCCAAGTACCCGAATGTTGGTTACTATACCACTCAACTTCATGCAGAAATCATCTATTTGATCTGTCTCCTTCATGACAAGAGACTCAAACTCTCCCTTTAATGTTTGCACTTTTGCTTCCTTTACTCGTTCTGCTCCCATACACATCGTTTTAATCGCTTCCCAAGATTCCTTGGCAGTTTCTTTTTCATCAATGGTCAACAATACATCCTCGGGCACACCTTGATATATTGCTGCAAGGGCTATCTGCACCGTTTTCTCATTCACGGTCACCTTGGGATCCTTCTGTTCGATTGCACCCCAAACTCCTTGTGCCTTCATGAACACTTTCATCTTCAAGGACCATGCTGTATAATTGCTTCTCGTTAACATTGGATAGCTTAAGCCCACACAGCCTTCTTTTGCCTTGGACGTTTCCATGATTTCGTTTATGTACTTAGGTTGATATTTGGGTATACACCACCTGGATGCTCTGATACCAAGTGTAGAAAACATGTGTTTATATATATGTTACTTAGACAGCTACCTGGGAGCAAAAACTCGTTATAAACTGAAAAAGAAACAAACTAATATTTGCACGTCAAAAGCACACTCTTCATTAACAAATGCAGTGCAATATATAAGGAATCACAACAAGAGTTAATAGCTAAAAACTAGTAATGGGCTAGTTGGCTTAACTACTTCCTAGTAGTTCTCTGCCACCTTATTCTCATGTTCCTACAAATTCTCTACTGGTATTATGACCAAGTCATCAGCACAACTAAACTAAAACAAAATAACATTAATTAAATCAATAATTAAATAATAAGTTTAAGATTAAATTCCAACAATCACCCCATTAATCTTAAACATGTCACGTCACCATCCCACTCGATCAATGACAATTACCTTGCCCATGTGGCAACTTCTTCATCAGCCCGTATGGCTTTCAACTTAGCCCGTTTGGCTTTTAACTTCACTACCCATTTGGCACTTAAACTTAGCCCGTTTGGCTAAAAAAAAATCCTGCCCATCTGGCACTTTTGTTTGCCCGTCTGGCACCATACTTCTGTTTATAACAATGCTGGCTCATCATCCTCGATCTGTGCGAGGTTCGCTTCTTGTCTCTTCTCTTGTTCCCGTCGTGGTTTACTACATTCTGCAGCATAGTGTCCCATGGTATTACAGTTGTAACATTTTATCCTACTCTTGTCACGGAAGGAACCACCTCTAGCTCTTTGATTCTGAGATGCCAGGAGGAGTTGTCCACGTGCGCTCTCGGACCTGCCTTTCATCCTTTCCTCGTGAGCTTTGAGACGACCCACTATTTCTTCGACCGTCATTACTTTCATGTCTCCAAATTGCTCTATGTTCGAAGCTATTTGAAGAAACTTGTACGGGACTGCACAAGGATTTTCCTCACAACACTCGATTCTTCCATTGTTTCTCCAAGTACCCGAATGTTGGTTACTATACCACTCAACTTCATGCAGAAATCATCTATTTGATCTGTCTCCTTCATGACAAGAGACTCAAACTCTCCCTTTAATGTTTGCACTTTTGCTTCCTTTACTCGTTCTGCTCCCATACACATCGTTTTAATCGCTTCCCAAGATTCCTTGGCAGTTTCTTTTTCATCAATGGTCAACAATACATCCTCGGGCACACCTTGATATATTGCTGCAAGGGCTATCTGCACCGTTTTCTCATTCACGGTCACCTTGGGATCCTTCTGTTCGATTGCACCCCAAACTCCTTGTGCCTTCATGAACACTTTCATCTTCAAGGACCATGCTGTATAATTGCTTCTCGTTAACATTGGATAGCTTAAGCCCACACAGCCTTCTTTTGCCTTGGACGTTTCCATGATTTCGTTTATGTACTTAGGTTGATATTTGGGTATACACCACCTGGATGCTCTGATACCAAGTGTAGAAAACATGTGTTTATATATATGTTACTTAGACAGCTACCTGGGAGCAAAAACTCGTTATAAACTGAAAAAGAAACAAACTAATATTTGCACGTCAAAAGCACACTCTTCATTAACAAATGCAGTGCAATATATAAGGAATCACAACAAGAGTTAATAGCTAAAAACTAGTAATGGGCTAGTTGGCTTAACTACTTCCTAGTAGTTCTCTGCCACCTTATTCTCATGTTCCTACAAATTCTCTACTGGTATTATGACCAAGTCATCAGCACAACTAAACTAAAACAAAATAACATTAATTAAATCAATAATTAAATAATAACTTTAAGATTAAATTCCAACATTGTCACCATCTTTGTGTTTTTTTCGGTTCTTCATTTCTCATCTGAAATTAGGTCACCTGAGAAGGACACGAACCAAGGCCAGTTATGAAGTTGAATTTAGGGAAAAATGGTTTAGATAGGAGCTCCGTGAGGTAATTTAATAGTGTAAAATTCAAAGTTCTGCTAAAAAATCAATATTTTATTTCAAAATCACATTTCCTATGTATGTACTCCAACAAAACAAGTGACATCTAAAAATGCCACTTCGTTTGAACTACACTTTTACTAATTCCGTCAATATTACAAACCAAATTTTTTTGTTTTTTATTTAGTTTATGATGAATTTATAGGTATTAACTTTTATGATATATATCTTATCTTTGTCATTCTGGGAATGATGATATGCTTTGTACTAGAAGGAGTTAAAATATGCTTTTCAAGTTCATAAATTTCATGTCATATGCCCATGATCGACTTTTTTTACATATTATATGTGTTTCTTTGTTCTTTGATTCTTGATAATTGTATTGCATATAATGTTATATACCTATATGTATATGCGTTTATATGAAACTTAGAAACAAGAGCAGATTAGTATTTCAAAAGACTTACTTTATTGATTTTCGTGATACACGATATAAAGGAAAAAAACAATGCAACTAAAGATCCTACAAACCAGGACTACCTCCAACTGATCTCCTAGTTTAACTCCACTTCTAACTTATTAATAAGAACTCCTACAAAGACTCCACAAGACTAGCACGACTCAGTCATGCATACAACGGAAACAAATAAACAAAACACAAACTATTTAATTTATTACAAGTTTGAGATTAAACCCAACAAATTGTAATTGGATTCCTGTTTTGAATTGTTTTCCACCTTCATGCAGAATTTTTTAGATGAAGCAAACACATTAATATATGTTGCAAGTTTCTTTACTTATTTCTGTACGTATACATTTTAACATATTTGTTTCATAAGATATAATGCACATTATATATAATTATGCCATATTTGTGTAATGTGTTTCAACCCAAGTCCCATATTGTTAACATAAAGAAGAATTACACCCAAAACAACACATAGTATGAGGCCTTTGGTGGGAGTCCTAAAACAAATCTTTCCGGGCGTGGCTAGTAGGAACAATATTATGCTAATGTGGAGTTATTGGTTGTTTACTACACCAAATCTGATGGGCCAAAACAACTCGTACTAGGCCGTTTGGTGGGAGCCCTAAAACAAATCTGTCCAGCTTTGCCACTACGTAGAGCGGAGAATATCATACTAATGTGGATTTATTGGGTGTTTTATTGCAGTATGAGCATGAATTATGATTTTTGATAGCTTATTTATAGCAAATACAACTATACAAGAAGTCATATGTTGTAACTTTCATATAACAAGTATGAGCATGAATTATGATTTTTGATAGCTCATTTGTAGCAAATACAACTATACAAGAAGTCATTTGTTGTAACTTTCCTTTCATAATTACGTACATTTGTCACATGGTGCATTTTAGAAATTAATCCATCATGATCCAACCGGCTTTTTAAGTGATTCCCCATTAGGCTGAACCATTGTAAACCAGACACATAGCTATTATAATAGTATGATAATCCTACATATCATAAAGAGGTCACCATGCAAAGTATGATGCAAAAAAAATACTTGAAAATTTAGCTTTCTAACCATTACCAAACACAAGTTCGACATTATCAAATGCCTTATACTCAAGTTACATTAAAGGGGCAAATGCTCGAATTGAACTAAGCTCTTCCATTAGTGGCCTTCCAACATCAATGGTCTCTATCGTCATAGAAGCCGTTCCTCACAGAGCTTACACTACAACAAGAAAATTAAAAGTATGAGCTCAATAACTAGAAAATTGGAGAACACATAAATGTCTTTCTTTCTTTGCCAACTATCCACAATTGCTAAAGTTCATCTACAATTACAAGAACATTGAGTTTATAGTCAAAATCTACACATGTATATAGATTAAGTAAGACACAGCCAAAAGGAGAAACTAACTAAAAAGAAGGACATCATTAGAGAGACAGAACATGGATTTGGGACATGTGTTATGGCACATGAGCGGAGCTTATTCGTTGTAGTGAAAGATTTACTATCAGATTTAATATGACAATTATGAATGGTATCGAGGTTAGTCGATCTAATGTAATATATACGAATATTGAGAAATTACACATAGTACTCGTGTGTTATACTTAAAACTTTTAACATAAACTATTGTACCGCGGGCTACTATAGAACTACGAGATCCAGGCGTGAAATCTATGATTGTTGGAATATGTGAAGATAAAGACTTTACAATGGAAGATTTTATACAAGCTGGCATGGATCAATTTTATAAAAGAAGCTTTTGAAAGCTCCAACCATCATCTCCATTGTTCGAGTTCTTGAATCCAACTAAATTATTTTTTAATCTTATTGTCAAATTTGTTACATCTTGAATTCATACATATTTCACCAATTAATACTTAATTTAGTTGTCTTAAAGAAGTCGAATATTGAAGATGACGTTAGGAGCTTTTAAAGGCATCTTATAAAATTGATCCATGCCACCTTGTACAAAATATTCAATTGTATGGTCTTTATATTCACATATTCCAAGAGTCATAGAATTCACCCTCGAATCTCGTACGGTAGCTAAGATACAATAGTCTGGGTTGAAAATTTGAAGTATAACATTCTACGTGTAATCTCTCAATATGTGTATATATTATAACAGATAAACTAAACTTGATAGCATTCATAACTAGCATATTAAAATCCATGAAAATGATATCAAACCTTTCACTAAAACGAATAAGATCCACTCCGAGTTTCCCATTCGCAACCTCAAGTGTCTCAAATCCATGTTTATGAAAGTGTGCAACATGAATTATCCTAACAGTAAGGCACCAATAGTCTTATCAAGATCTATAGATATAAAAATCACATATTATTACACCATGTTCCAAAAATCACCCTAAATGCTTCCTATTTTAGTCAACGTATTTATATGGATTATTCAATGTGAGATGAAGAACAATGATCCAAAGTACCTAAAATATTTGATAAAACTAAATCGGGGAATGATTTTCAAATTATACATACATCAAACTATATTTTAGAAGGAAAGACAAAATCAACATCTTAAATTTAAAAGTACCATTAACACATACCCAATAATCTAACAATCCAACTAAACCTACACATCATCACAAACAAACTAATACTACAGAAACAAACTAATACAAACAACATCATGACATATAAAAATATTTTTCACATTATACAACACAAGCATAACACATGAAACTAAACATAAATTTCAAACCAAAAAATAGGAACAAAATGATTAGACACTAAGTCAACATGAGAAATTCGTAAAAAAAACTAGAAACTAAAATTACATTCACCTAAAATAAACTTTTCCAAACAAAGAATTCCTTTCTATTAATTATATATCACCAATCAACTAAAACTGACCGAAGGATCAATAACAATACCTCCAGGCAATCATCTCACTGTCCTTTTAAATTATGGTGCATCAGGAGGAAGAGAAGCGGCACATGAGAAACTTCTACAACATCATTTAGGAAAAAGAAAGTTAAAATGTTCAATTAAAACCAAATGAAGACTGGAATAAATCAGCTTATTAAAAATTGAAGAAACCTATAGATACGTTTGTACAAAAAGACCCAATGTTTGTGAGTTATCCATACCTGCCCTCAAATGTGGATTGGTACTCAGCCGTAATGAAGTTGCACTATGAAAGTATATGTGATTAGGGTTTTATCTATCCTTTAACCATGATCTATTTCTTTTGGGCTTTTGTCTAGTAGTATTGCTTATGGCCCAATTGTAAATATATAATTTTGGGCAATTTTGCTCTATTTTTTTGGGTTTTTGTGTAGTAGTATTGTTTATGACCTAATTGTTAATATATATACTTTTGGGCAATTTTATTTCTACGCAAACATCTTTATTAGTCAAATTATTAATTCTTATTATTTTTTGCTTAGATTTAAAAATTAGTGATTTTTTTTTGTAAAAGCTATTAATTTAAGTTTTATAAATACCTGTGGTAAAACATTAATTAGTTGTGCTTTCTTTACATGTTCTTCATTTTATATTTTCTTTATAGTATATAATTTATTTTATTCCATCCAAGTAAAAAGAAAAGTGCATGTTCTAATATCTTACAGATAATATAAAAATTGGAAAAACAATATGCTTATTTAAAAAGTTAAGCGGTCAATTCTAAATTAAATTCTGATAAATTCTCGACTAATTGATAATTGATTAATTAATAATTCATGACAAATTAATTTTTTTAATACAAATTTTACCATGGTATTTGTTTAATCTCTATTAATTCATAATCTTGGCAATTTTTTAAAATTTATTAATCTGACATTAATATTAAGAAAATTATAAAGAATTTGAGACCATTCCAATGAAAATTTAAATTTTTGGGTTGCCAAAATAATAAAGAACTTGCCAATTATTTTAGAAAATACTACATTAGTATAAATATACATGAACATATATAGTCTCTCTCTCTCCCCTCCCTTCTAAGTTTTCATCTCTATTCAATACTACAACACACCCCCCCCCCCCCCTCCCCTTGCAGGTGACACATCATTGTCTGTAGAAAACAGGTGTTTATATATATGTTACTTAGACAGCTACCTGGGAGCAAAAACTCATTATAAACTGAGAAAGAAACAAACTAATATTTGCACGTCAAAAGCACACTATTCATTAACAAATGCACTACAATATATAAGGAATCACAACTAGAGTTAATAGCTAAAAACTAGGAATGGGCTAGTGGGCTTAACTACTTCCTAGTAGTTCTATGCCACCTTATTCTCACGTTCCTACAAATTCTCTACTGGTATTATGACCAAGTCATCAGCACAACTAAACTAAAACAAAATAACATTAATTAAATCAATAATTAAATAATAAGTTTAAGATTAAATTCCAACAATCACCCCATTAATCTTAAACATGTCACGTCACCATCCCACTCGATCAATGACAATTACCTTGCCCATGTGGCAACTTCTTCATCAGCCCGTATGGCTTTCAACTTAGCCCGTTTGGCTTTTAACTTCACAACCCATTTGGCACTTAAACTTAGCCCGTTTGGCTAAAAAAAAATCCTGCCCATCTGGCACTTTTGTTTGCCCGTCTGGCACCATACTTCTGTTTATAACAATGCTGGCTCATCATCCTCGATCTGTGCGAGGTTCGCTTCTTGTCTCTTCTCTTGTTCCCGTCGTGGTTTACTACATTCTGCAGCATAGTGTCCCATGGTATTACAGTTGTAACATTTTATCCTACTCTTGTCACGGAAGGAACCACCTCTAGCTCTTTGATTCTGAGATGCCAGGAGGAGTTGTCCACGTGCGCTCTCGGACCTGCCTTTCATCCTTTCCTCGTGAGCTTTGAGACGACCCACTATTTCTTCGACCGTCATTACTTTCATGTCTCCAAATTGTTCTATGTTCGAAGCTATTTGAAGAAACTTGTACGGGACTGCACGAAGGATTTTCCTCACAACACTCGATTCTTCCATTGTTTCTCCAAGTACCCGAATGTTGGTTACTATACCACTCAACTTCATGCAGAAATCATCTATTTGATCCGTCTCCTTCATGACAAGAGACTCAAACTCTCCCTTTAATGTTTGCACTTTTGCTTCCTTTACTCGTTCTGCTCCCATACACATCGTTTTAATCGCTTCCCAAGCTTCCTTGGCAGTTTCTTTTTCATCAATGGTCAACAATACATCCTCGGGCACACCTTGATATATTGCTGCAAGGGCTATCTGCACCGTTTTCTCATTCACGGTCACCTTGGGATCCTTCTGTTCGATTTCACCCCAAACTCCTTGTGCCTTCATGAACACTTTCATCTTCAAGGACCATGCTGTATAATTGCTTCTCGTTAACATTGGATAGCTTAAGCCCACACAGCCTTCTTTTGCCTTGGACGTTTCCATGATTTCGTTTATGTACTTAGGTTGATATTTGGGTATACACCACCTGGATGCTCTGATACCAAGTGTAGAAAACATGTGTTTATATATATGTTACTTAGACAGCTACCTGGGAGCAAAAACTCATTATAAACTGAAAAAGAAACAAACTAATATTTGCACGTCAAAAGCACACTCTTCATTAACAAATGCAGTACAATATATAAGGAATCACAACAAGAGTTAATAGCTAAAAACTAGTAATGGGCTAGTTGGCTTAACTACTTCCTAGTAGTTCTCTGCCACCTTATTCTCATGTTCCTACAAATTCTCTACTGGTATTATGACCAAGTCATCAGCACAACTAAACTAAAACAAAATAACATTAATTAAATCAATAATTAAATAATAACTTTAAGATTAAATTCCAACATTGTCACCATCTTTGTGTTTTTTTCGGTTCTTCATTTCTCATCTGAAATTAGGTCACCTGAGAAGGACACGAACCAAGGCCAGTTATGAAGTTGAATTTAGGGAAAAATGGTTTAGATAGGAGCTCCGTGAGGTAATTAAATAGTGTAAAATTCAAAGTTCTGCTAAAAAATCAATATTTTATTTCAAAATCACATTTCCTATGTATGTACTCCAACAAAACAAGTGACATCTAAAAATGCCACTTCGTTTGAACTACACTTTTACTAATTCCGTCAATATTACAAACCAAATTTTTTTGTTTTTTATTTAGTTTATGATGAATTTATAGGTATTAACTTTTATGATATATATCTTATCTTTGTCATTCTGGGAATGATGATATGCTTTGTACTAGAAGGAGTTAAAATATGCTTTTCAAGTTCATAAATTTCATGTCATATGCCCATGATCGACTTTTTTTACATATTATATGTGTTTCTTTGTTCTTTGATTCTTGATAATTGTATTGCATATAATGTTATATACCTATATGTATATGCGTTTATATGAAACTTAGAAACAAGAGCAGATTAGTATTTCAAAAGACTTACTTTATTGATTTTCGTGATACACGATATAAAGGAAAAAAAACAATGCAACTAAAGATCCTACAAACCAGGACTACCTCCAACTGATCTCCTAGTTTAACTCCACTTCTAACTTATTAATAAGAACTCCTACAAAGACTCCACAAGACTAGCACGACTCAGTCATGCATACAACGGAAACAAATAAACAAAACACAAACTATTTAATTTATTACAAGTTTGAGATTAAACCCAACAAATTGTAATTGGATTCCTGTTTTGAATTGTTTTCCACCTTCATGCAGAATTTTTTAGATGAAGCAAACACATTAATATATGTTGCAAGTTTCTTTACTTATTTCTGTACGTATACATTTTAACATATTTGTTTCATAAGATATAATGCACATTATATATAATTATGCCATATTTGTGTAATGTGTTTCAACCCAAGTCCCATATTGTTAACATAAAGAAGAATTACACCCAAAACAACACATAGTATGAGGCCTTTGGTGGGAGTCCTAAAACAAATCTTTCCGGGCGTGGCTAGTAGGAACAATATTATGCTAATGTGGAGTTATTGGTTGTTTACTACACCAAATCTGATGGGCCAAAACAACTCGTACTAGGCCGTTTGGTGGGAGCCCTAAAACAAATCTGTCCAGCTATGCCACTACGTAGAGCGGAGAATATCATACTGATGTGGATTTATTGGGTCTTTGATTGCAGTATGAGCTTGAATTATGATTTTTGATAGCTTACTTATAGCAAATACAACTATACAAGAAGTCATATGTTGTAACTTTCATATAACAAGTATGAGCATGAATTTTGATTTTTGATAGCTCATTTGTAGCAAATACAACTATACAAGAAGTCATGTGTTGTAACTTTCCTTTCATAATTACGTACAATATTTGTCACTTGGTGCATTTTAGAAATTAATCCATCATGATCCAAACGGCTTTTTAAGTGATTCCCCATTAGGCTGAACCATTGTAAACCAGACACATAGCTATTATCATAGAATGATAATCCTACATATCATAAAGAGGTCACCATGCAAAGTATGATGCAAAAAAAAATACTTGAAAATTTAGCTTTCTAACCATTACCAAACACAAGTTCGACATTATCAAATGCCTTATAGTCAAGTTACATTAAAGGGGCAAATGCTCGAATTGAACTAAGCTCTTCCGTTAGTGGCCTTCCAACATCAGTGGTCTCCATCGTCATAGAGGCCGTTCCTCACAGAGCTTACATTACAACAAGAAAATTAAAAGTATGAGCTCAATAACAAGAAAATTGGAGAACACATAAATGTCTTTCTTTCTTTTCCAACTATCCACAATTGCTACAGTTCATCTACAATTACAAGAACATTGAGTTTATAGTCAGAATCTACACATGTATATAGATTAAGTACGACACAACCAAAAGGAGAAACTAACTAAAAAGAAGGACATCATTAGAGAGACAGAACATGGATTAGGGACATGTGTTATGGCACATGAGAGGAGCTTATTCGTTGTAGTGAAAGATTTACTATCATATTTAATATGACAATTATGAATGGTATCGAGGTTAGTCGATCTAATGTAATATATACGAATATTGAGAAATTACACATAGTACTCGTGTGTTATACTTAAAACTTTTAACATAAACTATTGTACCGCGGTCTACTATAGAACTACGAGATCCGGGCGTGAAATCTATGATTGTTGGAATATGTGAAGATAAAGACCTTACAATGGAAGATTTTATACAAGCTGGCATGGATCAATTTTATAAAAGAAGCTTTTGAAAGCTCCAACCATCATCTCCATTGTTCGAGTTCTTGAATCCAACTAAATTATTTTTTAATCTTATTGTCAAATTTGTTACATCTTGAATTCATCCATATTTCACCAATTAATACTTAATTTAGTTGTCTTAAAGAAATCGAATATTGAAGAGGATGTTAGGAGCTTTTAAAGGCATCTTATAAAATTGATCCATGCCACCTTGTACAAAATATTCCATTGTATGGTCTTTATATTCACATATTCCAAGAGTCATAGATTTCACCCCTGAATCTCGTACGGTAGCTACGATACAATAGTCTGGGTTGAAAATTTGATGTATAACATTGTAACACCCCAGTCCCACATCGAGGAGATTTGGGACTTCTGTTCAGTTTATAACGCAAAGTACTACTACTAATTAGCACCAACAAAATCATGATATTTCGGGGGCCTGTGGTGGGCTAGTCGTTACCCAAGTTGGCTGCGTTTGGGCTAGTTGGTTTCGGCTTATTCGGACTCGGAATCGGGATTTTAGCCGATTTTCGAAAAAGGCTCGGGATTTGACCCGGGTTGTCACATATGGTATCAGAGCCGACTCTCGAAAGCTTGTCGAGGCAAGTTGCCGGAGGTGGGGACACGAAGGCTGGTGGTATTATCCCACAATGGACAGAGGTCCGGAGGTGGGGACACGAAGCCAGTCGGTATTATCCCACAATGGCTAGGGAGGAACGATCTTCGAACCTATGGGCTATCCGTTCAGGCTTGACGAGGACGTCAAGAGTTTAAGTGGGGGAGTTTGTAACACCCCAGTCCCACATCGAGGAGATTTGGGACTTCTGTTCAGTTTATAAGGCAAAGTACTATTACTAATTAGCACCAACAAAATCATGATATTTTGGGGGCCTGTGGTGGGCTAGTCGTTACCCAAGTTGGTTGCGTTTGGGCTAGTTGGTTTCGGCTTATTCGGACTCGGAATCGGGATTTGACCCGATTTTCGAAAAAGGCTCGGGATTTGACCCGGGTTGTCACAGACATTGTAACACCCCAGTCCCACATCGAGGAAATTTGGGACTTCTATTCAGTTTATAAGGCAAAGTACTACTACTAATTAGCACCAATAAAATCATGATATTTTGGGGGCCTGTGGTGGGCTTGTCGTTACCCAAGTTGGTTGTGTTTGGGCCAGTAGGCTTCGGCTTATTCGGACTCGGAAGCGGGACTTGACCCGATTTTCAAAAAAGACTCGGGATTTGACCCGGGTTTTCACATATGGTATCAGAGCCGACTCTCGAAAGCTTGTCGAGGCAAGTTGCCGGAGGTGGGGACACGAAGGCTGGTGGTATTATCCCACAATGGACAGAGATCCGGAGGTGGGGACACGAATCTAGCCGGTATTATCCCACAATGGCTAGGGAGGAACGATCCGAACCTATGGGCTATCCGTTCAGGCTTGACGAGGACGTCAAGAGTTTAAGTGGGGGAGTTTGTAACACCCCAGTCCCACATCGAGGAAATTTGGGACTTCTGTTCAGTTTATAAGGCAAAGTACTACTACTAATTAGCACCAATAAAATCATGATATTTTTGGGGCCTGTGGTGGGCTTGTCGTTACCCAAGTTGGTTGTGTTTGGGCCAGTAGGCTTCGGCTTATTCGGACTCGGAAGCGGGACTTGACCCGATTTTCGAAAAAGACTCGGGATTTGACCCGGGTTTTCACAAACATTCTACGTGTAATCTCTCAATATGTGTATATATTATAACAGATAAACTAAACTTGATAGCATTCATAACTAGCATATTAAAATCCATGAAAATGATATCAAACCTTTCACTAAAACGAATAAGATCGACTCCGAGTTTCCCATTCGCAACCTCAAGTGTCTCAAATCCATGTTTATGAAAGTGTGCAACATGAATTATCCTAACAGTAAGGCGCCAATACTCTTATCAAGATCTATAGATATAAAAACCACATATAAAAATCACATATTATTACACCATGTTCCAAAAATCACCCTAAATGCTTCCTATTTTAGTCAACGTATTTGTATGGATTATTCAATGTGAGATGAATAACAATGATCCAAAGTACCTAAAATATTTGATAAACTAAATCGGGGAATGATTTGCAAATTATACATACATCAAACTATATTTTAGAAGGAAAGACAAAATCAACATCTTAAATTTAAAAGTACCATTAACACATACCCAATAATCTAATAATCCAACTTAACCTACACATCATCACAAACAAACTAATACTAGAGATCATGAGAAACAAACTAAAACAAACAACATCATGGCATATAAAAAAAAATTCTCACATTATACAACACAAGCATAACACATGAAACTAAACATAAATTTCATACCAAAAAATAGGAACTAAATGATTAGACACTAACTTAACATCAGAAATTCGTAAAAAAAAACTAGGAACTAAAATTCCATTCACCGAAATTAAACTTTTCCAAACAAAGAATTCCTTTCTATTAATTATATATCACCAATCAATTAAAACTGACTGAAGGATCAATAACAATACCTCCAGGCAATCATCTCACTGTCTTTTTAAATTCTAGTGCATCAGGAGGAAGAGAAGTTGCACATGAGAACCTTCTACAACATCATTTAGGAAAAAGAAAGTTAAAATATTCAATTAAAACCAAATGAAGACTGGCATAAATCAGCTTATTAAAAATTGAAGAAACCTATAGATACGTTTGTACAAAAAGACCCAATGTTTGTGAGTTATCCATACCTACCCTGAAATGTGGACTGGTACTCAGTCGTAATGAAGTTGCACTATGAAAGTATATGTAATTAGGGTTTTATCTGTCCTTTAACTATGATCTATTTCTTTTGGGCTTTTGTGTAGTAGTATTGCTTATGGCCCAATTGTAAATATATGTTTTTGGGCAATTTTACTCTATTTTTTGGGCTTTTGCGTAGTAGTATTGTTTATGACCCAATTATTAATATATATACTTTTGGGCAATTTTATTTCTAGGGAAAGATCTTTATTAGTCAAATTATTAATTCTTATTATTTTTGCTTAGATTTATAAATTAGTGATTTTTTTTGTAAAAACTAATAATTTAAGTTTTATAAATACATGTGGTAAACCATTAATACAAATTTTACGATGGTGTTTGTTTAATCTCTATTAATACATAATCTTGGTCATTTATTAAAATTTATTAATCTGGCATTAATATTAATTAAATTATAAAGAATTTGAGACCATTCCAATGAAAATTTAAATTTTTGGGATGCAAAAAGAACAAAGAACTTGCCAATTGTTTTAGAAAATACTACATTAGTATAAATATAGATGAACATATATAGTCTCTCTCCCCTCCCTTCTAAATTTTGATCTCTATTCAATACTACAACACAACTCCCCCTTCCCCTGTAGTTGACACAACATCTTTGTGTTTTTTTCGGTTTTTCATTTCTCATCAGAAATTAGGTCACCCGAGAAGAACGAGAAGGAAGGCCAGTTATGAAGTTGAATTTAGGGAAATATGGTTAGATAGGAGCTGCCATGAGGGAATTTTATCAGTGTAAAATTCAAATTTCTGCTAAAAAATCCATATTCTATTTCAAAATCACACTTCCTATGTATGTACACCAAAAAAACAAGTGAGATCTAAAAATGCCCCTTATTTTGAACTGCACTTTTACTAATTCCGTCTATATTACAAACCAATTTTTTTTGTTTTTTATTTAGTTTATGATGAATTTATAGGTATTAAAGTTTATGATATATATCTTATCTTTGTCATTGTGGGAATGATGATATGCTTTGTTTTACTAGGAGTTAAAATATGCTTTTCAAGTTCATAATTTCATGTCATATGCCCATGATTGTCTTTTCTTACATATTATATGTGTTTCTTTGTTCTTTGATTCTTGATAATTGTAATTGGATTCCTGTTTTGAATTGTTTTCCACCTTCACGCAGAATTTTTTAGATGAAGCAAACACATTAATATATGATGCTAGTTTCTTTACTTATTTATGTATGTATGCATTTTAATATATTTGTTTCATAAGATATAATGCACATTATATATAATAATGCCATATTTGTGTAGTGTGTGTAAACTAAGTCCCAGTTTGTTAAGATAAAGACGAATTACACCCAAAACAACTCATAGTATGAGGCCTTTGGTGGGAGTCCTAAAACAAATCCTTCGGGCTTGGCCACAACCCAGTGGGAACAATATTATGCTAATGCTGAGTTATTGGTTGTTTACTACACCAAATTTGATCTGCCAAAACAACTCGTACGAGGCCTTTTGGTGAGAGCCCTAAAACAAATTGTCCAGCTTTGCCACGACGTAGAGTGGACAATATCATACTAATGTGGATTTATTGGGTGTTTGATTGCAGTATGAGCATGAATTATGATTTTTGATAGCTTATTTATAGCAAATACAACTATAAAAGAAGTCATGTGTTGTAGCTTTCATATAACAAGTATGAGCATGAATTATGATTTTTGATAGCACATTTATAGCAAATACAACGATACAAGAAGTCATGTGTTGTAACTTTCCTTTCATAATTACGTACATTTGTCACCTATTGCATTTTAGAAATTAATCCATCATGATCCAACCGGCTTTTTAAGTGATTCCCCATTAAGCTGAACTATTGTAAATCCCCAACAAGTAGTATCAGAGACGATGGTTAAGAAGTTGATCCTATCTCGTCAGCTTGAAGGTGATAAATTGTCCAATGAAAATCCTATAGCTGGGTCATTTTGGAATTGACTTGGTTGTCCAGCTTCTTCATGGCCTTGGGTGAAAGTTTCTTCATCTTCTACATTAAGCTCATCTATAGGTGGATCAGGCATGAAAATTTCTAATACATACTATCACTATCTGAGTCTTCTTCATGGATCTTCCTTAAGAAGTCTTGTTTTTCTCGTGGTTGTGGTTGAGTTGCCATTTTAGTCAAGAAATATGATATTGGATTCTCCACCATTAATTGAGAGGATGGCCGAGGCTGTTCTTTCGTAGGAGATTCATTCATTGGGGATTTATCTAACTTCCTCTAAGGTGATTGTGGCACATCCTGTTGTTTTATGAGCAAAAAGGCAACACTATTTAATGTATTATGATCATAGGGAGAAAATGTAGAAAGAGGCTGTGAATAACTAGGCAAAGGTGGAAGATATAATGAGAAGGATGACGCATTTTAATATCCGGTGTAAGACTTTTGTATCTAAATAGGATGCATTTGAGCTTTTAAAGTCTTCAATTATGTCTCCTTTTGAGCAAGTAAGGGCGAGCTGAAAGAAATAACTGCATGAGCTCATGACGAAGAGCATCAATCTTCAATGAAGTTGTACTATAGGGCTTGAGATTGATGAAAGACAATGATCAAGCTTCTTTGCTATTGTTTGCTGAGTTGCCATTATCTACTTTATGACCTTATTGTGAGCCACCACATTTTTGGATTACTAATTTAACCTTGCTTCTGCTGAAGGAGATTGTTTGCTCGATCCATCTGGATTCTTAGTTGTAGGACTTTTGAAATGCTAAATTAATTTAGGGCCCATTCTAAAATGCTAATAATTAGTTTTTTTAGAAGTAAATTGTTTTCACTAATTAAAATATACATTTAAAAAGAAAACATACAATTATGAGTGATTTTTTCTCCATTAACGGAGAACGACATATGCCTAGCAATTTCGGAGCACCAACATGATAAGACGGTGGCTTGTAGTTGACAATGATCCTATTGTGAGGATAATTCATGTTTCAAGTTGAAAGAACATGGATTTGGGACATGTGTTATGGCACAAGAGCGGAGCTTATTCGTTGTAGTGAAAGATTTACTATCATATTTAATATGACAATTATGAATGGTATCGAGGTTAGTCGATCTAATGTAATATATACGAATATTGAGAAATTACACATAGTACTCGTGTGTTATACTTAAAACTTTTAACATAAACTATTGTATCGCGGGCTACTATAGAACTACGAGATCCGGGCGTGAAATTTATGATTGTTGGAATATGTGAAGATAAAGACCTTACAATGGAAGATTTTATATAAGCTGGCATGGATCAATTTTATAAAAGAAGCTTTTGAAAGCTCCAACCATCATCTCCATTGTTCGAGTTCTTGAATCCAACTAAATTATTTTTTAATCTTATTGTCAAATTTGTTACATCTTGAATTCATCCATATTTCACCAATTAATACTTAATTTAGTTGTCTTAAAGAATTCGAATATTGAAGATGATGTTAGGAGCTTTTAAAGGCATCTTATAAAATTGATCCATGCCACCTTGTACAAAATATTCAATTGTATGGTCTTTATATTCACATATTCCAAGAGTCATAGAATTCACCCTCGAATCTCGTACGGTAGCTAAGATACAATAGTCTGGGTTGAAAATTTGAAGTATAACATTCTACGTGTAATCTCTCAATATGTGTATATATTATAACAGATAAACTAAACTTGATAGCATTCATAACTAGCATATTAAAATCCATGAAAATGATATCAAACCTTTCACTAAAACGAATAAGATCCACTCCGAGTTTCCCATTCGCAACCTCAAGTGTCTCAAATCCATGTTTATGAAAGTGTGCAACATGAATTATCCTAACAGTAAGGCGCCAATAGTCTTATCAAGATCTATAGATATAAAAATCACATATTATTACACCATGTTCCAAAAATCACCCTAAATGCTTCCTATTTTAGTCAACGTATTTGTATGGATTATTCAATGTGAGATGAAGAACAATGATCCAAAGTACCTAAAATATTTGATAAAACTAAATCGGGGAATGATTTGCAAATTATACATGCATCAAACTATATTTTAGAAGATAAGACAAAATCAACATCTTAAATTTAAAAGTACCATTAACACATACCCAATAATCTAATAATCCAACTAAACCTACACATCATCACAAACAAACTAATACTACAGATCATCAGAAAGAAACTAAAACAAACAACATCATGGCATATAAAAATATTTCTCACATTATACAACACAAGCATAACACATGAAACTAAACATAAATTTCATACCAAAAAATAGGAACTAAATGATTAGACACTAACTTAACATGAGAAATTCGTAAAAAAAAAAACTAGAAACTAAAATTACATTCACCGAAAATAAACTTTTCCAAATAAAGAATTCCTTTCTATTAATTATATATCACCAATCAATGAAAACTGACTGAAGGATCAATAACAATACCTCTAGGCAATCATCTCACTGTCTTTTTAAATTCTGGTGCATCAGGAGGAAGAGAAGCTGCACATGAGAACCTTCTACAACATCATTTAGGAAAAAGAAAGTTAAAATATTCAATTAAAACCAAATGAAGACCGGCATAAATCAACTTATTAAAAAGACCCAATGTTTCTGAGTTATCCATACCTGCCCTGAAATGTGGACTAGTACTCAGCCGTAATGAAGTTGCACTATGAAAGTATATGTGATTAGGGTTTTATCTATCCTTTAACCATGATCTATTTCTTTTGGGCTTTTGTACAGTAGTATTGCTTATGGCCCAATTGTAAATATATGTGTTTGGGCAATTTTGCTCTATTTTTTTGGGCTTTTGTGTAGTAGTATTGTTTATGACCCAATTGTTAATATAGATACTTTTGGGCAATTTTATTTTTAGGGAAAGATCTTTATTAGTCAAATTATTAATTCTTCTTATTTTTGCTTAGATTTATAAATTAGTGATTTTTTTTGTAAAAACTATTAATTTAAGTTTTATAAATACCTGTGGTAAACCATTGTGCTTTCTTTACATGTTCTTCATTTTATAGTTTGTTAGTGATGATGTGTAGGTGATATGGATAGAAAAGTAATTATAGAAATATAATTGACTAGTCAAACAAAAGGCCGATATTTAAGGCCCGACGCCCTAATTATTCATTAATTTCGTAATTAATGAATAGGGAAAATATACAGCTCATGAAAAGAGTCCAAATTATGGCAAATTGGTCAAAGAAGGATCCAGAATCCCAATTAAAGGCAATTAATGGGTCATAGCCTTTATCGACAAAGAAAAAACTTATCCTTCAAACAATACAATGTTTATCCAATATCGAAAAGGAGACTTATTCGCTAAGACTCCCAAACATACCATAAATACCAGGCTCCAGGCGCCTATATAAGGTCCCTGATCCTTTAATCAGAACTACATCTTTGGCTTGATTCTCAGCATTAATTGAGATACGTAGGCATCTTGTGAGGACTGATTTAGTCTCGAAACACAAGTGCAGTCATTAAAGCTCAAAGCTCTCTTAAATCCTAGCAATTAATATACAAGTATGTTTTTTAATCCACAACATATGGCGCCGTCTGTGGGAAGACAACATCAACCATGGCAAACACACGAAGAACAACTCGCGATACTTCAGTTTCTGAGGAGCTTCCTATCACCTCCGGGGCTGATACTCATGGAAGCCAACCACCGCCAACTACTGGCACTGAAGGGACGAATATCCCCACCAACACTTAAGGACAGGAAGTCCCAATTACTGCTGAAGGGACGAATCCCCTACAAATGGTTATTCATGGATCTAATCCACAAGAGACCGTTCACCAGCAACCAATTACAACCTCCCCGCTGCTCATGAACGCACCTCGTAGTCTTCAACTCCACACTACTGATCTCCCTCAATACGCAAATCAGACTTTGGGGATGCCCGGCTATGGCATGCCCCCTCGCCCTACAGCGGGTGGTAGTGGAACTAATCCAATCTACCATGAGGCGTATGTGCCCCCTTACATTCAAGGTCTAGGACCCCAAAATCGCCAGATCTCTTTTCCAGATTACTCGGGCCCATACACCGAGGATGAGGGTTATACAACTGGAGACGATGTCGCTCCTAAAAGGAGACGATCTTCGCAAACCAACCGAGATCAACCCCAAACTACTAAGGAGAAGCTTGCGGCCCATGAGGCAGAAGTCGCAAGGCTTAAGAAAGTATTGGCAGAACAGGAGGCCGCAAGGGCAAGAAATCAAACTGAAGGGATCCCAATTATCAATTTGGATCCGCCGTCAAGAAGAACCAAGAGGGCCGAAACCCCAAGGGGTGATCCTAGCATTCAGTTGCCCCTAGGAGATCCTGATGATCCTACACCACCATTTACTCAAGACATCATGAAAACGGAAATATCCAGAAAGTTCAAGATGCCCTCGATTAAAGCTTATGATGGAACGGGAGATCCCGCTAATCATGTGAGAACCTTCTCCAATGCACTACTGTTACAGCCCGCCAATGATGCGGTCAAGTGTAGGGCGTTTCCCCAAACTCTTGCAGGTATGGTTCAGCGTTGGTACAGCCGTTTACCTCCCAACTCCATTGGATCCTTCAAAGAATTGAGTAATGCTTTTATCAATCAATTCATAAGTGGAAGGGTGCATGAGAAAATCTATGCCTCACTCATGGCAATTCAGCAAGGAAAGAATGAGGCCCTAAGGGACTATATCAATCAATTCACTCGGGAGGCTTTGAAGGTCCCGGACTTAGAGGACAGAGTGGCTATGATAGCCCTGCAACAAGGAACTACTGATGACCACTTTAAGAGGTCGTTAGCTAAACATGCATCCACCCGAGAGCATGCTAAAGCTCCAAGATAGGGCTGGGAAGTATATCAAGGCTGAAGAGAGCATGAGAAAGTATGAGCCCCCTGCTAGTGGTAGTGGAAACTCAAAGAAAAGAAAAGAAACTCAGGAGTATGACGTCAAGGAAAAGTTTCCCAGAACATCGAAGGACTCTGATTCTCCACCCAAGAGAAATAACTTTGGGCCAAAGTTTACGGAGTATGCAAGATTGAACACTCCCAGGAGTCAAATTCTGATGGAGATAGCCAAGGAAGAAGATCTCAAATGGCCAAAGCCAATGAGGGCTGACTTGTCCAAGCGGAACCAAAATCAATTTTGTCGGTTCCACAAAGAAGTCGGTCATGACACCGACGATTGTAGGTAGTTGAAAGATGAGATTGAGTTTCTGATACGAAGAGGAAAACTCAGCAAATTCACCAAGGATGGAAACCAAGGAAGTCAAAGGGGAAACTATGAAAGAAAGGATTATGACAGAAGGGACAACGATCAAGATCGAAATCCCAAGCCCCGAGGGCCAGTTATCAACATGATATTCGGAGGACCAACTGCTGCTGGGTCCTCCCGAAACTCAAGAAAAGCTTATGCCCGAGAGGTACTGACCGTGGTTGGAGAAGCACCGAAGCGTGCATGAAACAAAAGTGTCAATAGGTTTTGATGATTCAGACTTGGAAGGGGTGAAGTTCCCCCACGATGACCCTCTAGTTATCATACCTGTAATTGGCAATTCCGAAACAAAGAGAGTCCTAGTCGACAATGGAGCCTCAGTGGATATCTTGTTCCACGATGCTTTTATCAAGATGGGTTACACTGATTCTCAGTTGACACCCTCGAATATGCCCATATATGGGTTCAATGGAGTGGAATCTAAGGTGGAAGGCACTATCCAACTCCCAATGACCATGGGGCAGGGGTCGAATACATCCACTCAGATGTTGAACTTCATAGTTATCAAGGCAACCTCAACCTACAATGCGATCCTTGGAAGGACGGGTCTTCATGCGTTTAAGGCTGTTGCCTCATCTTACCATCTGAAACTCAAATTCCCAACGAGGAATGGAATTGGTGAAGAACGGGGAGACCAAAAGATGGCTAGAAGTTGTTACGTAGCCGTGTTAAGGCCTGATGGAATCGGGGGGGGGGGGGGCAGGTTCTCCCAATTGAAGATATGGATACTAGTGACAATGAGTACCAAAGAGGGAAACCAGCTGAGGATTTAATCCCAATTCCCTTAGTCCCTGGTGAATCGGAGAAGGTGACTTATGTTGGAGCACTACTGCCTGAGCCATTGAAAAGAAAGCTCATATCTTTTCTTCAAGAGAATAATGACGTTTTTGCTTGGACAGCGGCTGACATGCCAGGGATTGATCCCCAATTGATAACTCACAAGTTGAATGTGGATCCTGAAAGAAAGACGGTGAAACAAAAGAAGAGAAATTTTGCTCCAGAAAGGCAAGAGGCCATTAAACAAGAAGTAAAAAAGCTTCTGGAGGCCGGATTCATCGAAGAGATACAGTTCCCAGAATGGTTGGCTAACCCCGTGATGGTCAAAAAGGCCAATGGAAAATGGAGGATGTGTGTGGACTTCACTGACTTGAATGATGCATGTCCTAAGGATTGTTTTCCCTTACCAAGGATTGATGCATTAATAGATGCTACAGCTGGACACGAGATGCTCAGCTTCATGGATGGCTTCAGTGGATACAACCAAATTAAAATGCACAAGGATGACATCTCCAAGGTATCATTCATCACTGACTTTGGTGTTTTCTGTTATCTAGTCATGACATTTGGACTTAAGAATGCAGGGGCAACTTATCAAAGATTGGTGAACAAAATTTTTGGACACCTGATTGGAAAAACCATGGAGGTTTATGTGGATGACATGTTGGTTAAAAGCCTCGATAGGGCCGATCACATAAACCATCTACGGGAAGCATTCGAAGTGCTGAGGCACCACAAGATGATGTTGAATCCAGCCTAAGTGTGCCTTTGGTGTAGGCTCGGGAAAGTTTTTAGGTCTGATGGTTTCCAAGAGAGGAATCGAGGCTAATCCCGACAAAATCAAAGAAATTCTAGACATGGAACCACCAAAGACTGTCAAGGATGTCCAAAAACTAACGGGAAGAGTGGCAGCATTGGGAAGATTTATCTCCAAGTCAGGAGAGAAGTGTTTACCCTTCTTCAAAGCACTCAAGAACGTGAAAAATTTTGAGTGGACAACTGAAAGCCAAGAAGCCTTTGAGGCCCTGAAGAAATACATGGCTGAGGCACCACTGTTAGCAAAGCCAAAGCCAGGAGAAATTCTCTATTTGTACTTGGCGGTTTCTAACACAGCCCTTGGAGCCGTTTTGGTAAAAGAAGAATTGAAGGTTCAGAAACCCATCTACTACGTAAGTAAGGTTCTACATGGGGCAGAAATAAACTACTCTATGATAGAGAAGTTTGCCTTAGCCTTGATAATAGCCTCAAGAAAGCTACGCCCATACTTCCAGGCACACAAGATAGAGGTCTTAACTAACCAGCCTCTAAGAAACATCTTGCATAGCCCTCAAGTTAGTGGAAGACTGATCAAATGGGCCATTGAATTGGGAGAATTTGACATCAAGTATAAGCCTCGAACGGCCATAAAAGCTCAAGCACTCGCTGACTTCATGGTTGAATGCACCATTGACAACCAAGAAGTCGGGGGGCAGGAAGTAATAGTGGAAGACAAGAAAGATGAAGAGATGGAGTTCAAAGAATATTGGGTGCTCTATTTTGATGGAGCATCAAATACAAAATCAAGTGGAGCAGGTTTAGTGCTACAAAGTCGTGATGGATTTTTCATAGAGTACGCACTAAAACTTGACTTCCCAACGACAAACAATGAGGCTGAGTACGAAGCCCTGATAGTTGGCTTAGGGCTGGCTGGAGCCTTGAGAGTTAAAACTCTAAAAGTATGTGGAGACTCGAGGCTAGTGGTTTCCCAAGTAAATGGGGAGTTTGAAGCCAGAGATGAAGTCATGGCCAAGTACCTAAAACTTGTCAAGGCCATCATGACTCAGTTTGATGAATGCTATGTGAAACACATTCCAAGGGAAGAGAACGTGAAGGCTGATGCCTTGTCTAAGTTTGCCTCTTCTGAAATTGAAAACTATGCAGGGAGTGTATACTTCCAAGTCTTGAAGACCCCAAGCATCAACGGAAAGTTGTTAGCGCCCATTGATGTTGGTAGTTGTTGGATGGATCCCATCAAAGCTCATCTGGAAACTGGGTGGCTACCCAACGACACTTCAGAAGCACAAAAATTGTATGTGACAGCAATAAGGTATGCCCTGATTAAGGGAATCCTATACAATAAGTCTTTCATCATTCCTTATCTGAAATGCTTGAGACCCCAAGAGGCAGAATTGGCCCTAAGGGAAGTATATGAAGGAATTTGTGGGCAACACTTGGGGGGCAGTTTCTATTGGCCAAGCATACTTGCAGATGCTAAAAGCTACGTGAAGAAATGTGAACGGTGCCAAAAGCATGCACCAGTGTTTAGACAACCACCAGAGATGATGACAGCCATTAACTCACATATCCCCTTTGCCATGTGGGGAATGGATATACTTGGACCATTTCCAATGGCAAGCGCGCAAAGAAAGTTCTTGATAGTAACAATTGACTACTTCACCAAGTGGATTGAGGCTAAACCTTTAGCCAAGATAACCACCAAGCAGGTGATGCATTTCTTCTGGGAAAATGTGATATGCAGATACGGGATTCCACGTATCTTAGTCACAGACAATGGAACTCAGTTCAACAATGATGAATTCAAAAAGTATTGTGATGAGAATGATATCAAGTTACGGTTTACCTCTGTAGCTCATCCTCAAGCTAATGGGCAAGCTGAGGTTGTCAACCGAATTATCCTGATGGACTAAAGAAAAGAGTTGAACGCTCTAGAAACACTTGGGTAGACGAGTTGTTCCCCATACTATGGGCATATCGTACTACTTGTAAAGTCACCACTGGAGCAACCCCCTTTCTGTTGGCATATGGGGTAGAGGCAGTGGTCCCGGTGGAGATTACTCACACATCTCCAAGAGTTGAGGCTTATGAACCAAAAACAAATGAAGAAGGCTTGAGGCTAGCTTTAGATCTAATTGATGAAGTTAGAGACGAGGCAAATGCCAAGATAGTTCAGCATCAGAAACGAGCATCTTTCTATTATAACCTAAGGGTTAAAGAGAGATTCTTCCATCAAGAAGACTTAGTCCTCAAAAAGATTTAGGCATCCGGAGTTGGACAGAAAGGCAAGTTGGCCCCAAATTGGGAAGGACCATATCGCGTTAAGAACGTGTTTGGACGAGGCTCGTAAAAGCTAGAAACCCTCGAAGGGCATGAGGTGTCAAGGACTTGGCATGCCTCAAACTTAAAATTTTATTATGTTTAGTGCATCCTAAAAGGATCCGCTAGTAGGACAAGTAGAAATAAGATTCGATGAAATCATGAGCTTCCCAGAAAGCAGATGAAGGGTTGAGCCCGTTTTGATTGGTAGAAACATCCTCAAAGCTTTTCCAAGACAAACTACAAATGAATGCAAAGGAAAGCATACAAAATATGCATGTCAATTGCACAAATAGAGTTGAATACAACGAACCCCGAAGGGTGAATGTTGCTAATAAACATACAAAAGAAAGCCAAAGATGCCTATTGATTAGCGAAAATTTCAAGATCATTCGATATGCTCAATGAAAGGCTTGAATCCAAAACAAGACGGTATAAGACGATACTCGTGAAACACTAGTGTATATTAAAATCCCCAAAAAGGGTATTAAGTCCCAAGTAAGGGATAAAAAGATCCCAAGTCTCGAAAGAGACCGGTTAAGGGAAGGGCAACCGACTATGGCCAGTCAAGGCCCATAAACCTTTTATTGAACTTCAAAAGTTAAAGCCCAAACAATTTGAGGCTAGGCCCAATAAAATTTGAGGCTAGGCTCAATAAAATTTTGAAGCCAAGGCAAAAACAAGGACAATAGATTTGAGGTCGAAAAGACATTAAATCGAAGTTGTACGATTTAAATCGAAAACATACGGGAAATCAAGGTCGAATCCATCGACCTCGCTCCCAAATGAAACTAAAAAGAAAATAAATTGAGGTCGAAAAAACCTTAGAACGACGCCGAAGGCTCGAAGTCGAAAATGCACGAGGAAATGAGGTCGTATCCATCGACTTCGCACCAAAATAAGGTCAAAAAATTGAAAATTCGAGGTCGAAAAGACCCTAGATCGAATTCAATTGATTGAGATCGAAAATACACTGAGAATTGAGCTCGAATCCTTCGATCTCGCACCAAATCGAGGTCGAAAACATTTGGATTCGAGGTCGAAGAGTCGAGGTCGAAAATGACCCAGAAATTGAGCTCGAACCCTTCGACCTCACGCCAGAATAAAACCTAGATCAAGGTCGAAAATATACGGGATCGAGGTCGAAGATACACTGGAAATCGAGGTCGAAACATTCGACCTCAAACGAAAACGAGGTCGAAAAAATATGGAAATGAGGTCGAACAGATGAGGTCGAAAAAGACTTGGAAATTGAGGTCGAAAGCTTCGACCTCACAACTGATTGAGGTCGAAATCCTGGTCGAAAATCGTGGTCGAAAATGGCCTAAATCCTGGTCGAAAATGAACTAAAAAATCAAAAATTGATTTATCTTCTATAAAATTGGTGAAAAATCCCGATTCCTGTTTTGAGAAATTATAAAATTGGTTTTAGAACTATATGTTCGTCAAACAAACCCACGATACGGAAGAAAATTTCGTAACTCCCGAATGAAATAACTTCTACGATAATCCAAGAGAGATTTTCCTAGAAGTTGGGGGGCAAATGATATGGATAGAAAAGTAATTATAGAAATATAATTGACTAGTCAAACAAAAGGCCGATATTTAAGGCCCGATGCCCTAATTATTCATTAATTTCGTAATTAATGAATAGAGAAAATATACAGCTCATGAAAAGAGTCCAAATTATGGCAAATTGGTCAAAGAAGGATCCAGAATCCCAATTAAAGGCAATTAATGGGTCATAGCCTTTATCGACAAAGAAAAGACTTATCCTTCAAACAATACAATGTTTATCCAATATCGAAAAGGAGACTTATTCGCTAAGACTCCCAAACATACCATAAATACTAGGCTCCAGACGCCTATATAAGGTCCCTGATCCTACAATCAGAACTACGTCTTTGGCTTGATTCTCAGCATTAATTGAGATACGTAGGCATCTTGTGAGGACCGATTTAGTCTCGAAACACAAGTGCAGTCATTAAAGCTCGAAGCTCTCTTAAATCCTAGCAATTAATATACAAGTACGTTTTTTAATCCATAACAGTAGGTTTAGTTGGATTATGTAGATTGTTCTTAAATTTAAGATGTGGATTGTGGCTTTTCTTCTAAAATAGTTCGATGTATATAAAATTTGCAAATTGATTTTATCAATATTTTAGGTACTTTGGATTATTGTTTTTCATCCTATATAGAATCCATGCACATATGTGGAATAATTGTCCATTCATTCAGGTAACTAATTTAGCATGATTGATGTAACGTGGTGTAATAATGTGTGGTTTTTATATCTATATATGTTGAAAATGCAATAGTGAGCCCAATTCTTAACACCGTGATATTTTAGAAATATTTTTATTGATTGAATATATATTGAATTGTAGTGCTCAAAAACAATTAGAAGATAAGGAAACATTAGAAAGGAAAAAATTTAGTATACAATCATAGCCCCCAATATTCTCATTTATTGAAAATATAGTGAATCGTATTTTGGCCGGCTTGGAAACAATTAGAAGATAAGGAAACATTAGAAGGGAAACGATTTAGTATACACTTTAGAGGTTGTTTGGTATGCATGTATTTGTGTAGGAATTTTAACTACCCAGGAATTAGTAATCGATAATCTTGTTTGGTTTGTAATAATTTAGGAAATAGAAATAACTGGGGAAGTTACAATGTCCACATAATCGGCTGACCCACTCCCACCATGGTTAATCACACTTCCTATATCGTACAAGACGTAAAATGACAAAAATATCTCATAAAATCTGAAAATATGTGTAACTTGTTCACTTGTCTCATATATTAATCGACCGTGTATGATGGCATCTGTACGGATGCCAACACTCTGTACTAGCCATGCCAACATCATAAATATGAATTTGTAAAACTCAACAAGTTCTATAAACTGAAAAAATCACAACATATCCATTTTCTATTAATTGTGAAAAAGTAGTTAACATTCTTTTTTTTTAAAAGGTAATTATCGTTAAGGACATTACGGTCATTACGGTCATTATCATTATATTACATGGGAAGTTGAAAGTTAACCCAAACAACATATGGGAAATTAATATCCTGGAAATATAAAATCTAGCTTGTCAACCAAACACTAATATTCCACTTCCCAGGAATTTTATAATGAGAGGAAGTGAAACTTACTATAGGAATTAACTTCCTGTAGTTTACCAAACAAGCACTTAGTATACAATTGGTGCAGTGCATTAACATTTCATTTTTTTAAAATTTGATTTTTGTATGTTTATGCTTGTTTTAATGAATGGTTTCCAGTAAATATATGATTTTGTTTTATTGTTTATGCTAGTTTTGATACTTGGTTTGCAGGAAAGATATCCTTTCATAAAGATTCAGTCTTTTTTTACCTAACCTACCTATTAGTTTCTTCACATTTAAGCAGATTTTTGTACATTTAACCTAGTTTTGGTTTTAAATGAAGATTTTAACTTTTTATTTTTCTTAATGGTGTAGTAGATAGGTTCTCTTTTTGCTGCTTCTCTTGACAGTGAAATGGGTGTCTAGAGGTATTACTCCCTCTGTCCCCCTCAATTCTTTACATTGGGGGACGGCACGGAGCTTAAGAAAAAGTGTAAATTAATAGAAAAAAGTAAGAAAAATGAGTAAAGTGGTGGGGCCAATCAATATTTAATGTATAAAGTGGGTATAAAGTAGGTATAGTGGAGGAAAGTAGGGGATGTGATTGGATTTTATATTATAAAATGTTACTATTTTTGGTATGTAAAGAAATGAGAGGGACGTACTAAAAAGGAAAGTGTAAAGAAATGAGGGGGACAGAGGGAGTATTACTCATCATTCCGTTAGTTTCTAGGCCTTAAATTATGGGATTGGTTAGTGATATATAATTAATAGAACCCAATTATGTTTGGTAAGGTTTATTTACATAGAATGTTATTTTAGTTTCTTTTTGTTTTAATAATTGTTGTCTTTTCAAATTTCTCTTGCATATTATGAGAAGAATAATGTTAAGGGTTACCGAATTTGGTACAAAAAAATGTACCGAATTACATGTGTTAAAATCTGATTGGCTCTATATTAATGGACCCAAATGCATTCACGCACCAATAAAAACATTTTAAAATGACACATCACCATTGCCACATCATTTTGTACCAATTTTTGATACCTAATTCGGTACCTCTAACACTACTTGAGAAATATTTTGAATGTCATGATGTTGTTTGTATTAGTTTGTTAGTAATGACCTATAAATTTTGTTGGATTATAAGATATCTCCCTACGTTTTGATGTGCATTTAAATTTAGGATGGTTCTTACTTAATTTTAGCGTTTCTTCTAAAATAATTGGATGTATTTAAATTTTTTAAATTAATTCCTCAATTTAGTTGTATCAATGTTTTAGGTAATTTGACTATTGTTCTTCATTCTACATTGCGGAATGCATATAATTATGTTCACCATGGCAAACATAATTTAGTAAAATGAAAAGTGTACATTTATTTAGTTGACTAATTTCATGGGATTTGATATTATCGGGTATAATGACCATTGCTAAATTAAGATAACTTTAGTTTTTCGGTGATATAGAGAGATTTGTCATGATATTTGTCAGATGCTCGTATTCTCGCAGTAATAATGTATTAGATGTATAGATAATACTCCCTCCCTCCGTCCTCTCATTTATTTACAGTTTTTTTACATTGTTTGACATGTATTTTAAGGTTTTTAAAACTTTTTTTTTCTAAATAAAAATTTAAACATTATATTTTTATTCAGAAAAAAAAAAAATTAAAATAATTTATCAAAGTATATATTAAAGGAGTCTTAAAAAATCAACTCCGGTCTCCGAATATAAAAAATTGGAGGAGACGGTGGGAGTATACATAGTTGAGGAGGGTCTCGATAGAGAATTTATGATATAATTACTTTTGTACTTTGCCTTAGACCTCAACTTGCCATCTTACCAGACTTCTTCATTAATAACAAATATTCTAATCTATAAATATTTTACCAAGGTTTTAGAACTTGACACAAATTACTAATTAAACAATATATGGTCTCTCTAGCTACAGTAAAACCTCTATAAATTAATAATGTTGGGACCGGGATATTTTATTAATTTAGAGAGATATTATTATATCGATAAATTAATAATTTATTAATTTAAAGAGGATTTACATAAGACCTTTAAATTTCCAAGTCTAATGAGTAATGTACTAGTTACAATATATATTAGTTAGAGATGAAAAATAAATTACAAGCGGTCACTCGGAAATTGTGGCGGATACCATTCAAAATCCGATCGATGACGAAGTTGAGGATGATTCAATAGCTTTGGAACCGGTCACTCGGAAAGAAGCATTGCAAGCGGCAACAACTCTTCACAACTTTTTGTTGCAATACGAGAAGACAATGCCCCAACTCTTAAGTGCAGTGAGGAGATTTAAAGATGAAGTCAATATAGATTTGAAGTTCAACAAAAAACAAGTGACTATAGATTCACTTTTTACTAGACAATCTTAGAATATGTATGGAATCTTTTAATGATTATTAATTTATAGTTTCGTTGGGACCAATATATATACTTTGGGATTTCAAAAAAGTTATTATCTTATTATTTTATCGATTGGGGTCCAATTTTATACTGGTCCCAAGTTGGGACTGGACAAATTATTAATTTTATCGAGATTATTAATTTATCGAGTATTAATTTATAGAGGTTTTACTGTAGTATGTTTGGGTGTCTTCTTGATGTGAATAAATGTACATGGATAAAATGCCAGAAAATTATATTATTTTAGAAATAATTTGTTTTCACTTATTAAAGAATTTATATATTTAAGAAGAAAATTAATTATTTTGATTGATTTTTTCTCCATTAAAGAGAGGACTGGACCACCTGGATACGCGTGTTGGGAGGAGGATTAGGAGAGTATAGTTGATGATGATGTCAGGATAATTCATCTTTCTCACTTGCAAAAATATGGATTTGGGATACGTGATGTTGCAAATGAAAAACTAGCAATGGATCTTATTCATTCCTGTGAAAGGTTTGATGTATATTATATACAGATATTCAGATATTACACATATTACTCGAATGTTTATTTAAAACTTTCAAAATATAACATTCTAGTACTATGTGCAACCCATATCCACTAACCCCGTGGGGGAAATGTTATTTCCAGAGCATTTTTTTAATTTCGAGAACTATATGTAGCATTTGGTGTTAGAATATGCTACAAATTGTGAATGTAGGGAGAATATGCAACACATATTGCTTTGGAAATTAAAAAAGTGCTCTGGAATTAACATTTCCCTCCCGTGGTCACTATAACAAAGTATATAAAACAATATCATAGTTTATTTATTGTGTCTAAAAATGTGATATCTTGGTGTTATAGAAACTAAGACAAGAATATAGAACAAGTGTTTGGATTTAAACAAGTGTTTATTTATGTTGATTGCTGACTTATCGTCTATAAAGATCACAACCGGACCAGTACCTACATCTAATATCCGACTTAGAAAATTTCGTAGTCGAATACCCTGGCAAGCAGCAGTTGTTGCAGCCTTGAACTCTGCTTCATAAGAATAAAATGCAACACATCTTTGTTTCTGTGATACCCATGTGATTAAGCTCTCATTCAAATAGAATGTCATGCCTCCGGTACTTTTCCTATCATCAATGTTCCCTGCCAAGTCACTATCAGAGTACCCAGACAACAAGTAATTTCATGTTCCTTTAGAGTACACTATGTCATGCTCTTATACATTTTTGGATCACCTAGTTTCCCTTTTTCATCTTTATCAACCTGAATTCTTGGTTCCATGGGACATTTCACTGGATTGCAATCACTCATTCTTGATTTTTCAATTATTTTCTTGGCATAGGGTGTCTGCTTCAACTCGATATAATCAGGTTCCTGTTCAACAATCTCAAGATAGTATGATAAGTTTTCCAAGTCACTCATATCAAATTCACCGTTCATTTGCCTCTTGAATTTGATAATGTTAGTGACATTTGTACCAGTGACCAGTAAGTCGTCAACATAGACACCAATAATTAACGACTCATTACCTTTTCGCCTTGTATAAATAGCATGTTCATATGGGCATTTTTTGAATCCAAGGTCTTCAAGACATCTTCTCAGTCGTGCATACCAGGCCTGTGATGGTTGGCGCAGGCCATACAATGCTTTTACCAACTTGTACACTTTATGCTCTTCATTCTTCCTCACGAAACTCTCTGACTGAGTCACGTACACCTCTTCCTGAATTTCACCATTGAGAAATAACAATTTTACATCTAAATTGTGCACCTCCTAACCATTTTTAGCTGAGAGAGCAGGCAAAAGATGCACCATTTCTGAACGCTTGACTGGAACAAATACCTCTTCGAAATCAATGCCAGATTGTTGTACATAACCCTTAGCGATAAGGCTTGCCTTCTATTTTACTATCTTTTCATCTATATCCTTCTTTAATTTAAAGTCGACCTACTTAAGGCCAATTGCATTGTGAATAGGTGGTAGCTCTATTGGAGTCCAAGTATTTTTCTTCTCGATAGAATCTATCGCATTCTGCAAAGCTTTTTCCCATTCCTTTTCTTGCATAGCCTGTTTGTAGTATTTTCGTTCCTCAATGCTTAATAACATCAACTCATTATTTAGCTTGACTTCTTCTGCCTCGTCGTACACTCCACTGAGCAGTCTAAAATGGCTGGGTTCATTGCTATGTGTTGATGTTACTAATTGTCTAATTGATCACTGTTGTCTCCAGGTGTATGTGATGTTCCATTACTTCGTAATTGTGCAAGTGTTGTTGCAAACCCTTGCTTTGTTTCACTAACTCCCTCCACTTCTGAGAATGACCCAGCTATAGTAGACGTATTTTGTGTGACAGGTTCTTCGCTTTGTTGTACCCATGGCCAAACTTTCTTTTCTGCAAAACACAACATCTCTGCTCACAGATAGGGACCCAATCCTTGCATCATATAGTCGATATGCTTTCGAACCTGGCTCCTTTCCTGCTTTGCTGCGATCATCGAGCTTTTTCGTTTGCACGCCTAGTATTTTCATGAAAGCAGTACACCCAAAAAATCTTATATAGTTGAGATTAAGTTTCTTACCATTCCAGGCTTCGTAGGGATCTTTCCTGATAGCACTTGTGTTGGTAGTCTATTCAAAATATAAATAGAGAGACGTACTGCCTCTCCCCACAAAAAACTTTTTGTCATGGCCACGGCCGTTTTGTTGTGGAGCGTAAGGAGTTGTGTAGTGCATAAGTATGCCAGCTTCCTCACAAAATGTAGTGAACTCAGTTGAACATAATTTGTCCCCTCTGCCAGTTCTAAATATTTTTATCATATGTTCTGTCTTATTCTCCACTAGCGTCCTGAATTTTTTAAACGCCTCAAATGCTTCCCCTTTGATTTCAACATGTACACCCACATCTTACGACTAAAATTCTCTACAGGCATAAAGGAATACATGTTGCTAGAAAATGTCATTGTGTAATCGGGCCACAAATATCTCCATGTATAAGTTCCAGTGCATGTTTTGCATTAAAATTTGCTTGATTTGGAAATGGTTTCCTCACCTGTTTATACATCAAACATCCTTCACAGTTGCTTTTAGGCTGCACAAATTTAGGTAAAACGTGTGCCATATCTTCTTTTGACATAAGTACCATAGCCTTGAAATTGACATGGCCCAATCGAGAGTACCACAACTAGGAATATTCTTATGTCTTTGAAAATAAATAAGCAGATTTGCGATATTCAAGAATAATCTTATATGATCGATTCGGTGAACTTTTTACCCTCATTAGTAACTTTCCTTGCTCATCGTAGATCCACATACATGCCCCATGAAGTATAACCTTGTTCCCAACTTCCGATAACTGACCCAAACTTATGATATTATTGTTGTAGAGGGTGGGAATAAATTGTACTTCAAGGAGCAAACGTTCTTCACCATTTTTGCACTTGAACATCACGGAGCCTTTTCACTAATATCCACAGTCGATCCATCACCAAATTTAACCTAACCCGTTACACCTTCATCCAGCTCTTTGAATTTCGACCGTAGCCCAGTCATATATGGTTGCTAGCTCTGGTATCTAGGTACCATAGGTTTGACTCTACCTTCTTATCACAATCTAATCTGAGTTTGGGAAACACACTTTCTTCATTCAGTAACACCACATTATTTTTCTCCTCTCCGCACTACGTTTATCAGCACATATTCATTCACGGCATTGGACTCGTCAATCAGTAATACACAATTTGTTGGGGGTGATTCTTTGATGTCAAAACTGCAACTTTAGACAATGCCTTTGAATTCTATGATCATGCACCAACAACTTTTATGCATAAATTATGAGTTTACAACAGAATTCAAAGTTTAAAAGATAAAATATAATTGCGTAAGAGGTTGCAAAGAGTACTCAGGTACCTGTTTCAGTTCCACACTTGTCTTACTGGGGTAATAATCCCTACATTTGTCTTGCAAAACAGATCTCTACATGAAGTGGTACTACAAAAACCAGTCTCCGATATGTTGCAACTAATCCTGTAAAAAATCGCAGATAAGCTTCCTGCAGGTGGCATTCTTTACCGATGTACTATACGTAGCCTTCAGGGCATTGGTTGGAAGATTGAGCCTGTCAGTTTTTTTGCTCATAGCCTATCTAAGAGGGAAGAGCAAAGATATCTTTTTCAGCAGCTTACAAAAAATATCAGCTCAACATAATTCAGTAAAACTTATTGTTCTACAATAAAATAAGAATAATGTTCTTCATAGTAAAATATGAATCAAATTTAAAGAGAGATCTCTCTTTAAATTTCCCACCCTTGATACTTTCATAGTAGAATGAAAGAGCATATAACCGTGCACGTGCAGAAGCCAGGTGAGCATAGTAGACCGGGGGAACTACGGAAACAGACCAAGTGCACAGGGCATAAGTGTAGCACATATTATATGTCACTGACTGTAGAGCATCTGCACTGAAGTTGTTTTCATCATATAAAGGCTTAATGACCTTTTAGCCCCTGAGGTTTACTCCCATATACCCATCAGCCCCTGTCTTTCAAAAGTGTACCTTTTAGCCCCCGAGGTATGAATTTCGTACATTTCGACCCTTAAACCCGTTTCGTAAACCTCTATAAAACCTCGTAAACCTCATAAACCCGTTTCGACCCTTTTAGCCCCTGACAGTTTTGCCCTCATAAACCTCGTACCTTTTAGCTAAACGGGTTTTATGAGGTTTACGAAACGGGTTTAAGGGTCGAAAGGTACGAAATTCATACCTCGAGGGCTAAAAGGTACACTTTTGAAAGACAGGGGCTGATGGGTATATGGGAGTAAACCTCAAGGGCTAAAAGGTCATTAAGCCTCATATAAAACATGGTAATGTGCCGTACTATTCGTTCCTCGACTTCCAGCATGGCTATTAAGGTAGAAGTCAAATTGCCTTGGATGGCAAATCTTTGAATCTACGACTGTCCCTGGCAGTACATTCCCTGTTCTGAACTAGGATCATCCTGATGGTAGGGAAAGAATTTCGTATGATGACCTTTCTGAACCACGATGAACGTGATACGGGGTTGATAATTATCTTCTAACGAGTTGCATGCCCTACGAATTGCATCTACCTCATGAATAAGGACTTGAGAGGAATGTCCCTGGTTGACGCCATCCCGATAAAAAATAATGCGACTTGGCTTAAACCCAGTTTTTTCCTTAAATGAGATCAAATGCTCCCTTATACCACCAGAAACATTGTCCCTAGTATTAAAAAGATCTTCAATGATTGCTCGGCGATTGGGCTGCTTGGAAACCAAGGCAGCGTATGTAGTAATCTCAGGCCAGTCTTGAGAAGCAACAACTGCTGAAAATGTTGGACTTGACCATTTCCCAGGATTAGGATGTGAGATATCAGCACCAAAGATTATGGTAGGAAGTTCGCTTATTACAGGAATTCTCTTTGCAATGGCATCAACCAGCACTGCATTTCTTCCACCCATCTTAACATTTAATTTCAAGACCAAACCTTCGAGAAACTGATGATTCACTTCCAGTACCTTTTTTGCCTTGCAACACTGGGATATTATTCCAATATCTGTTTCACATATACGTTTGACATTCCCATATAGCAAACCACTGTCGTCCGGCAAAATAACAATCAGCAGATCAAGCTTATTTTCTTTGATTTTTTCTTTGGCCTCAAAGTACCGATCCTTTACCACTCTTTCGACATTCGCAGGAGGGGCACTAAGATGTGGTACCACAGGTCTAAGATTAAATTTTAGTCCATGTTCAAGACACACAGAAGCGAGCTCATTACAAAATGCTTCTATAAAAGCTTCTGATACATTTTCAGCAAAGTTTATGCATATCCATCTTTGGACTGTTCCTGCATTCACAAATTTCTTCTTCATCATATTCCACTTTCCTGCATGAGGGAGACACTCCTTATGTTCTCCTGTTTCATGATATTTTAGCCATGGAGTTGGTAAAATTCGCGCTTCAACTGTTGCTAGCTCATTGTTAATTTTTATACCAAACTCCTTGGCGTAAGGGTTTTCTTCATAGTGTTACTATTGACAAACTCAACAATCTCAGCCTGCCTATCAATAGGACGCTGACAGGTAGCCTCGAGTAAAGAGGTAACTTGTTTCTGTGTCAACTTCTTCGTATGCCTTTGACCCTCAACAATTTCACATACTTCTATTGGTAGATACTTTGGGCTCTTTGGATTGCCAACTTGTAAACAAGGCCACTGAGTATTCTGAATGAACACCTGATAGGTGTCTCGGAAGTACTGTACCAATGATTTCATTGAACCATCAAGCAAAGTCAGGTCTATTGTGGGTTGAGAAGTTAGACCAGACACCCTATACACTTGCCTACGCCCTTGGTGCATAGTTTTAACTTTCACACCTTTCAGTGCTGTTGTAATCTTCCTACAATCAGTGATGGATAACACAGTACCAACAACGTTTCTATCTAGAAGATTCTCCACGAAGTTTAATTCAGGCAGTGGCTCGATAAAGACAGTGGCTGAAAGATCGACATTAAGAGACAGCCCCCTCTGAGTTGGACGAATATTTTGATAGAAACCACGCCAAATTTCTAATCCCTCACCTAATGACCGTCTTCCATGGGGATCTAATGGATATAATGAACGCCCAAGAGGAAGATATCGCATATTAGACATTTGTCTTATGACAGTTTCCAAGACCTGAAGAGCTTCTTCAAGGTCATCAGCAGACCTATTACCTTCTAAATAGTTTCTCAAGTGACGGAGGTCGGTTCGTGAAGATCGTCCTATTTGAATTCTATATTCTTTCTGTATCTTTGCAGATCCTACAGCTTCATGCTCATCAGTTAGAATGACTGTGAACTCCCTAAATTCAAATGGAAGATGGCCTGCAGTATACAAACATCTTCCGTCATATACAGGAAGCCGGTTTCCCAGTTGAGATTCCTTGTACATACGAATCAGTTCCATCATCACAGTACGGGTTGTAGCACGAGATACAACCTCAGGAGTGATCAAGACATCATACTTGTGCAAGATGCTGCCTGACAATTCTGCAACGAAGTGATTCACTTTTAGAAGACAGCTAGAACCAATAGTACCCTTTCCAGGTCGCTGAGGATGTTTAGGTGACTCGTTTGCAGAGTGTTCTCCATGTAGAGATATTTCTTGGGGTGTGTCCAGATGGAATGGAGTTAAATCACGTATTCTAGAGGTTGACATAGCTTCACCACTGCGACTATAGACTACTTACAATTTGGTAAAAAAAAATATTGAATAGCAACTGTAACAAAAAGTAATAAATAAATTAGCACAAAAATGGGGAAACAAAGGAGAACTTAATATACAATTTTCTCACAAGCGAACAATGATGGAACTTAATATACGAGAACTCTAATACTTGGATTTTAAAATTGACCAAATGCGAGGAAAAACGAGAGGCACACCTGCTTACCGTATTATAGTTGAATAAGTATTTGTAAAAGAGAATTAAGAACATGAGATATATTTCAGGTAAGTTTCCTGAGATATTAAGGTTGTGGAGCTGAACACGCATTATTTTGAAATTTTAAAATTTGTAAACACTCTCTATACACTGCAGTAGACACACTAACTGCAGGCCCAAGATCAGACTCAATAAACTAAGAACAGAAAGTACACTACTGTTTATAAGAATACTTATGAGCAATAGAAGATTCTAGATGATTAGATTAGATACATGAGCCTAGACATAGACATGTTCATAATACTTGTATTAAATGCTGATACATGAATTTTCTAATACATGAACATAATTATTTTCTCAACAACTCTAGAATCTTCATGAAGTTAGCACAATCTTTCAACACTCCCCCTTTGTGCGAACTTCAGATACCAAGCCAAGTTGTGCTCTAAGAAACTCAAACTTCGCCTTAGGTAAGGCCTTCGTAAATATATCAGCAAGTTGTTCGCTTGTATCAACTTTAATTAGATCAATCTCTTCTTACAACACCTTCTCTCGTATGAAATGATAGTGAACTTCAATGTGCTTAGTCCTTGCGTGAAATATCGGATTTGAAGCTAGACGAATTGAACTCATGTTGTCACAATATAGCTCAACTGGTTCCATTTTCGAATGAGAAATATCCTTGATCAATCTTGTTAACCATACACACTCTTGGGCAGCTAGTGTAGCAGCATTATACTCTGCCTCTGTACTTGATAACGCTACAGTAGCTTGCTTCTTGCTACACCACGAGACAACAGCTGAACCAAGGTCGAAAGTGTAACCTGATGTAGATCGTCTCGAGGAGGGATCACCTGCCCAATCTGCATCAGTAAATTCACTAAGTAAAATTTTGGCCCCTTGTTTATACATCAGTCCAAAATTCATCGTATGATTAAGATAACGAAGGATCCTATTTACTGCATCCAAATGTGGCTTCCTCGGCTTTTGCATAAATTGACTAACAACTCCGACGGGGAATGAAATATCCGGCCTCGTAATCGTCAAATATATTAAACTTCCCACCAATATTGTTCGATATGCTTGAACATTCTTGAGCTCTTTGCCAACATTAGCTCTTAGTTTCAAGTTCTGCTCCATTGGAGTAGCTGCTGGTCTGCAATTAATCATCTTAAACTTCTCAAGAATCTTTTTTAGCATATTGACCTTGAGAAACAAAAATTCCTTCCTTGCTTGTTGACACCTCCAAACCAAGAAAATGCTTCAATTCTCCGAGGTTTTTCATTTCAAAACGAATAGCAAGCTCATCTTTCAACTTGTTTATCTCTTGTTCATTATTACCGGTTATTATCATGTCATCGACATATAATAACACCACAACGTGCACCTTTGAATATTTCTTTATAAATAAACTTGGATCGGCACTTGAGGAAGAATAACCACAAAATGATAGATATTGAGCAATTTTTCCGAACCAGGCCCGCGGTGCTTGTTTAAGCCCATAAAGAGCTTTCTTGAGTCGACATACATATCCTGGAAAACTCTTTGATTTAAACCCCATAGGCTGCTCCATATAAATTTCCCTGTCAATATCTCCATAAAGAAATGCGTTCTTCACATCTAGTTGCCAAAGTTTCCATCCCTTTGAGGCAGCCATAGATAAAGTAGCTCGAACAGACGTCATCTTTGCTACCGGAATGAATGTTTCTTCATAGTCCAGCCCATACTTTTGAGAGAAACCACGAGCAACGAGCCTCGCTTTATATCGATCAACATTTCCATCAGATTTACGTTTGACTTTATAAACCCATTTGTAAGAAATTGGTTCAACTCCTTTAGGTTTAGGAACTAGATCCCATGTTTCATTCTATGAAGTGCTGATATTTCTTCCTCCATAGCAGCTTCCCAATTTTGATTGCCTTTAGCATCTTCATACGCTGATGGTTCAGATTCATCAAATGGACCAGCAAAGAAGCATTCTGTGATTTTATCATAATCAGCTCCAATCGTGTAGTCTTTGTACCTTTCATTCCTCCTACGTGTTCTTTGTGATCTTCGTGGCATTTGATCACTTCCTTGTCTTACATCATTTGTTTCATGAGTTTCTTCGCTTTCACTTGCAGAATAGTCATCATGAGACACCAATGGACTTGGAGGGTTTGTTTTGTCATGTACATCTTCATCTTCAATGTTTGAAGGATCTGGAATGTGTGTTAATATAGGTTCCACATAATAAGATGATGTTTCATCAAAGATAACATCTCTCGATGTCACAACTTGAAGTGTTTCGGGATCCATACACCGCCATCCTTTTCTAGTAGGATCATAGCCAACAAACACACATTTCCTTGCCTTAGCATCCATTTTGGCATGTAGCTGATCCAAAACATGAACATATATAGCATGTAGAGCCAAAAATTCTAAAATATGAAACCGAAGGTTTCTCCTTGTAGAGAAGTTCGTAGGGAGTTCTCATATTGATAACTTTTGAGGGCAATCTATTAATCACATGACAAGCACATTTCATAGCTTCTGCCCATAACTCTTGAGGAAGACTTTTTGCATGTATCCAGCTTCTACTTACCTCTTGTAAGTGCCTCAACTTCCGTTCAGCAACTCCATTTTATTGCGATGTTCTTGGACACGTCAATTGTCTTCTTATTCCATGCTTTTCACAAAAACCAGCAAACATGTTGGATGTAAATTCCCCTCCATTATCAGATCGCAAGCACTTGATCCTTCTTCGAAATTCCCCTTCAACCTTCCTCTTGAATTGCTTAAAGATTGAGAAAGTGTCCGACTTTTCATTCATGAAGAACACCCACGAATACCTCGTATAATCATCAACAATTACAAGCATATAGCGAAGACCACTATAACTCGCTGCATTGCTTGTTAATAAATCAGAATGGATCAGCTGCAAAGGCTTTGTACTTCGTATTGAAGATTTCCCAAACGGAAGACGATGTGCTTTGCCATATTGGCATCCTTCACAAACAACTTCATGCTGAAAGCTTCCCAAATTAGGCAGCTCGTTTACAATATTATTTGCTGAAATACTTTTTAGTTTTTCATAGCTTACATGAGCCAAACGAACATGCCACAAAGATGCTTTATCTTGTCGGCTTGTTTTTTCCATAAAGGCTTCACTTGCCGATAAAACATATAGAGCCTTAACTCTCTTCCCTTTTAGCACTGTATCAGCATCAATGGTTTTGATATTTTCCAGAATTTTGAAATCATTCGGACCAAATAAAACATATCGACCAGAATTTGTAAGTTGAGAAACAGAAATCAGATTTTTTAGTCATACCGGGAACGTGGTATACACTGGTCAGATTTACAGGTCCTTTTGATGCTTTCACCTTGACATTTCCTTCGGTTTTGACAGGATGAATGGAGTTATCCGCTGTCACGGTTGTTTTGTCTCCCATGTATTCCTTTTGTGATGAAAGTAAGGAACCATCGCCAGTTAAGTGATGAGAGCATCCAGGATCAATGATCCAATCTTTTGAATAATCAATAGTCGCCAATCCATCTTCTAAAACGCCACCATCAATAGAAGTTAGTGCAGATTCTTGTACAAAGCTTTTCAAATCTGTTGTCTCGGTTGAAAGGCAGGTTCCCCAATCAGTAGAATTTTCCTCCTTGTTCTGAGAAATGCTTGCATTTCCTTCTATAAATTTTGACCTGCAAAACTTCTTTATGTGACCAGGTTTGCCACACCTGTTGCATATTATCTTCTTCCTGGCCTCGTATTGCGAATTTTCAGTATTCATCTCTTTTTGTCTGAAATACTTTCCTGACCAGTTTCCTCTTTCATTTGAGTTCTTCTGTTTCCAATGCTTTTCATTACTGAAGTTCTTCCCTTTCTGGTTCTCTCTTTCTTTGAAATTGTTACCTTTCCAGTTCCTGTGATTGTTATACCTTCGTTTTCCAGCAATTAGCGCCTCATCGTTTTCAGTAATTGAAGCTTTCGCCATCTGTATTGCTAGTGCTTCTTGATTAGTAAGTAAATTCTCTAAATCAACGATGCTAGGCTGATTCGCCCATCCTTGGATGGATGTCAAGAACGGGGTGTACTCTTTCTTTATGCCACGAATAAGATATATGTGCATCCGTGCTTCCTTGATAGGCTCGTTCGGATCTAGTTCTGAAATTTTAGCACACAAGCTTTTTACTTTCTGAAAGTATTGAGCAATTGTCATGCTCCCTTGATTTGTATTTGCTAATTCGTTCTCCAAAAACTGAAGTATGGTCGTGTTCTTCTTAGTAAACAGCTTCTCCAATGTGTCCCAAACATCTTTTGGTGACTCCTTATCTCGGATGTGATCTATTAGATCTTTGTGAATAGAGCCTCGCAATGCAAACAAGGCTTTCCCACACTTTATCTTCCATTTTCTTCTTCCTTCAGAATTTTCTGGTGTATCCTGAGGCATATCAGTATCACCCCCATCAACAATATCCCAAAGATCTTGTCCTTGGAGATATGCCTTCATGCACATCCTCCAATACTAATAATTGTTGTTAGTTAGCTTCTCCATGCCAAACTGATTTAAAGCACTACCATTAATATCCATATGTTGAGAAGATCAGGAACCAACAGCAGCAACAACTTTTCTGCCTTAAAACAAACTTTTCTGCCTTCCCTTTCGCGAGCAGCTTTCACTGAGCACAACAGCTCTGATCCCAAGTTAAGAGAATTATAAACACTCTCTATACAATGCAGTAGACACACTAACTTCAGGCCAAGATCAGACTCAATAAACTAAGCACAGAAAGCACACTGCTATTTATAAGAATACTTATGAATATATTATAAAATCTGAAATCTAATTTGCATCACATGAGCAGATTACAATATATAGCAACAATAGAAGATTCTAGATGATTAGATTAGATACATGAGCCTAGACATATTCATAATACTTGTATTAAATGCTGATACATGAATTTTCTAATGCATGAACATAATTATCTTCTCAACAACTCTAGAATCTTCATGAAGTTAGCACAATCTTTCAACACCTTATGCTTTGAAAAACACTCAATTCAGCAGTAGAACATAACAAAAATTAACAGTTGAATGTATTATTTACCTAGAGTTCAGCTCTAGAACATAACATTGCACATGCAAATCGCCATGTTTATGTATTTGTATTTTGAGAACATTTCCAATCGTACACAATGATGCAAGCATGAAGCTGGGTTTAGAAAAGTATATAAGTATAAATACATTGTTCAGCTTGCATATTATTACCAATAATATCTCGTATTCTTCCACTCATTTCTAATTTCCATATAAAGATATCATAATAGAAGATAAAAGAATGAAATGAATTAGCATATCTTACAAAAATATAGTGTGAACTATATACACCATTAATTTTAGGCGATGACAAAGAAAAGAGGTTGCAGTTAGTACAAAATTATTTTAAGTAACCAACTATCCTAAAATTTTAAGTTGCTTTAACACTCCCCTCGATTGAGTCGACAATCGGACAAACAAATAAACAAAAAACAAACAATTAAATTTTAACAATTGAGAAGTGGGAGGGCTTGAACCTGAGTCCTCTTCCCAAATCGTGCTCTGATACCATGTTAACTAACCAACTCTCCCAAAACCTTAAGGTGTCATAAGGAGGTCTTAATTGGATTATATATTAAATTCAACAACAATCATTAACATAGAGAAACTCAGAGGATATCCTAAAAAAAAATTATGTTGACAATCATATCCAAATTTGAGAAGGATTGAACTCGACAAAAAAATTTTATTGCAAATTTTAAATCCTCCATATATGGACATAAAATTACTACAAGAGCACAACAAACAAAAGCACGTCTAAGAATTCTTCAACCTATAACTATTGAATGATGATCTATTTAATATATATATATATATATATATATATGTGTGTGTGCATGTACGCGGTCACAAAATTCTAGATTTGATGATAAAAGGTTAACTCTTATTACACCCCTCATAGATCTAGATCCGGAGAAAAAATGGAGGAAGAACAGGAATATCAAGAAAGATCGAAGATATAGGACCAGTGAGGAAATGAAAAGATCAATCAATGTGATATAATAGTAATTACATATTACCACTTACCTAGTGCAGAAGATCAATTTTCGGGAAGGACGAATGTAATTGCGGCGGAATAGTGATTAAGGCTACAAACCCTATTCTCACATATTTATGTTACCCATATTATGACGTCGCTTGGCTAGACATCCGTAAGATATTTGACTAAAGACAAAAACGACACAATTTAGGCTGGATGGTTCTAGAAGGTGGTCTACGACACTATTTAAGAGAATAAAATTAAGTTAATTTGTCCTTCTATTTTATTTTATTTCAGTTTGTTAGCCATTCTATTACGAGTATGAAAAGGGTATTTACGCGGGAAACAAAATTGCCACATAAGTAGTAATCGTTATTGAGATTGTAGGCTTGATTTTATTGTGTTAAATGGTTTTGTTTTTCATTTTCCTCATTGCTCTAAATTTCAATACAAAACCCCAAATTCCTAATTTGCTTTTATCTCAATGCAAAATCTTTTAGCTAAATTGTTACAAGTGGTACTAGAGCATGATCGGGCCATCGCTTATAAACATGAAAAAGAACTAACTATTCTAGATATGTAGTGCAACATTTCTATAACAAAGCTTAGAGGGAAGAGTTGAACAACAAGATGACGAAGATGGAGAAACAAGTTAGCTTTTGGCCACTAATATGAGATCTGACTTCATGCTCTCTAGTCTCAACTCCGGGATATGGTGGCAGCCATGAGACAGCAATCAACCAACAAACACGCTCAAACTAGTGATAAAACTTAAAATCCTGCTTCTATTGTGACTACACAAGTCACACAAACTACACTCCTTACATATTTGCACCCATTGTTTAATTCGGGGTCATTCCAAACACCAATTTCCTTCACTACCTACACCACCTATTATCGTCCCACCAACAACATAACCACTACATTCAATACTCATATCATTCACCTCATGTTTTATTTCAAACCTCGATGGAACATAAATTATTCAACCTGGATATAAAAACAATTATCCAGTTCTTAGTTCTTACAACCACTAACTCGTAGTTTTACAACTACCCATACCATCCAAAGGGGAAATGAGAAATTTCAACCAATAGTTAGGACTTGGGAATCTACAAGGACACTTTTTAGTTCTGGACATCAAAAGTGTACCAAATGGGAGATTTAACCAAAGTACTACTCCTAGGATGGGCATTCTCCCCGCCCCGCCCGACCCCGATTCGATCCCCGCACCATTCGGGGTAGGTAATCCGGGATTTTTTCGCGTATTGGATGGGGGTCGTGGACAAATATATGCAAAATTGGAGGATCGAGGCGGGGTCGGGTATTAGAGTCCCCCCGATCCCCGATCCCCGTTCCCCGCTCCCCAAACCCCATTTTTAAATAAAAAAAATTACCTTTTATATGTATATCAAATAAATTATCAATCATATATATATATATATGTAATATTATAATTTTAAATTTTTATCCACTCAATAATTTAAAAGTTACATATTATGATATAATTTAATTATAATAATATCATTTTTGCATATTATTAATAGTATAAATAAATTTAATTCAAATTAAGTTTTAAAATATTGTCGTAAAAATAAATATTATGATTTATTCTGTTAATTTACATTAGAAAATTTTATTCATGATGTACAATTTTTTAGAAAAAATAAAAATGAATTCTCCGATTCCCTACGGAAATCCACGTTATTGTTCGAGGCGGGGACCAGGGAGTAGAAAAATCCCTGTTCGGGGATCGGGGCGGGTTTGGGGTTGAGGATTGGGGGCAGGGATAGCACTACCCGACCCCGAAGTGAACCGATGTCCATCCCTAAGTCTACTCGTCAAGGTCTAGAAATCAAGAAAATATCTCCATTTGAGAAATATTATAAGGAGAGAAAAGACATTTATTACGCTGTGAAGTCTATTTCAGGTGAGAAAAGACCTTTGTTACAATATGAAATCTACTTCATGATAAAATCTACTCAGGGACACATATGTTAGTGCCAATAGATCTTTCAAATGCTACCTGAGGATGACAGAGTTAAAGAATTGGATATTGTGAAAGGGGCTAAACATGAAGAAGACGATTGAACTATAAAGGAGCTTGGTAGTCCTTTTTTCATCTTCATGGATTTTATTGTTATCAAAATAATTTCACTAACTTCATCAGGTGAACATGCTGGTGCATTACACACATAATATTGTCATCTTGCATCTTTCTTGTACTTGAAACACATGCTTAAGTCTGTAAAGAATCAATTTCCTCTTGTTTGGGTGGCGTGCCAGCATACTAATTATAAGGCTCTCTCACCAACATGTCTTCAACTATTGCATATTCTAGATTGCATTTTTAGAGGATCTGTCATTGGACAAAATCATTGGACAACCCAAGTCGCAAGGTTTTGAAAGTCTATTGGTGGTAGTTTACACTCTGCCCCATTTTTCTACCTCTAAAGCATCTTTACGTTACACGCTCCATACATGATTTATTCGTTAGAGAGGTGTAACAACTTCATGGCATCCTACAAACCATTTTAAGTGATTGTGATTCTATTTATAGGAGTTCATTTTGGGAGTAGTTGTTTCGGCTCATTAGAACAAAATTAAGGATGAATTACGCGAGCATATGCTCAACTGAAGTACTCAATCAATGCGTAAAAATATATTTACGATGCTTCTATTCTAAAAAACCTCGCATTTGGGCTAAATGTATTTATGTTGCTTCTGTAATGAACAACATCACATTTGGGCTAAATATGTATATGAGCTAAAAATTGGTATACTTTAACCTATCAAGTTTCTGCCAATGCAAATCCATTTCAAGTGGTTTAAGATCGTCCCTCATCCACATATGTGGAGTTCAAACTTTGTCAAACACAACTCCTTTCAATTGTATATCGTCATCCATCACCCATATATGTTGATTTCAGGCTTTGTCAAACCAATTTTAAGACACATATGAGGTGATACGACATCTAAAATATCGTTTATATAGAGATCAATGGTGCATGACAAATAGAGCTAATGCATGAAAGCATGATGTGGTGCTCCTCAAGCTTCATCCTCATAGGCAACAAACACCTTCAAACCTAGTTCAAACTTAGTTGTCTTCCCGTTATTATTAACCTTTTTCGATTTGGCAATGTGGAGGTTGTAGATTATCGTCTGAAAATTCCTCTGGATGGTCCCATTCATCCCGTATATCATGTGTTGTAGCTTAAACTGATTATGGGTAGGCATCCTCCAATAACTACTTTACCCCCAGCTTTCAGTGCACCAACTAAAAATGATTTTGTACTTGTCATTATTCTTGCCACTCGTATGGTGGAACAAAGTTCTACTTATGTCTCTCAACTGCTTGTGCAATGGGGCATCTATGATGACGCTACTTAGTGGACCAAGCAAAGTTTTGCGCCACTTTCCTTCTTACAACGGCCTTGAGGATAAGGCATCTTTTAAAGGGGGAATGTATTGTTACAAATTCTAGTCAAACTACACAGAAGCACGTTCTGCAAATTCCGAAATCAATTCTATGATTGTTGAATGATAAACAAGATCAATGATATATGATTTTTACTATGTGCTGGATATTAATAAACACGATAGTGTAGATAATGGAGATGAAAACAAGATATGGATATAAAGATCAAATCTCGTATATTAAAGAAGATGATCCTTATTTCTGCCAATAGTTTACTCTTTTGTTATATTTAGGTATAAGTTGTACTATCCTTGAGGCTATTGAGATTATTATCAACAAAGTCTTGGAGACAAGTAGGAATCATCTCTTGTTTATGTTATTCATTTTATCGTCACTCTAATCGACTCCCACAAAAACTTGTCAAATATCCTTCTCTATGTTAATTGGGGTTGGTTTATTTTCCGTTCAAAGCCTTATAAACCAAATATTTGCTGTAAAACTTGTTGTTGTGTTCATTATGCTTCCTACGTGCAAATTAAAATCAACCGCATACTAACTCATAAAGACATCCGAGTTTCCATCCCACGCCGTGATTGGGAATCCATATTCCTTGGTTTTGTTTCTCATTAATTCGGGCTCTTACAAAGGCTTCAAACATTGATAACATGTAGTCCATCTTCGTACCTTTCTCCCTAAAAAGTGCAACATTTGTTAGTCCATTGAGGTATCCATCGTATTAATATTGTTATAATATAGTATAAGATCCTGGAAAGTGCCTTCAGCTAACATTTTGAGGTTTTAGATGAGCTGGTTACTTAACATGGTATCAGAGCTCAGGTTAGCACCGCTTTACCTTTTCGACCTAGTATAGCTCTACACCACCACTAGTGGCTCTACACCACCACCAGTGAATTGCCACAATAAGAAAATGACTATAGAAAGAAGTATATAGGACTAATATGGATACAACGTATGAAATATAAAGATACGACAGCACGAGTTTGTTGTACTACTAATGTTAACCAAATCTGTGTCTGGACCAGTCCTGACTGTGCTACCAATGTTAACCATGCTACCAATGTTAACCAGATAAGCGTCCAGACCAGAAAATAGAGTCTCCTGAATATTATCCAACTTAGAACTACCCCAATTTGCTCTTTCATGATTAAAATTAAGCTTAGACTCTGTTTTTTTTTCTCTGGGGAGTTGTTATCTAATAATGTTGACTTAGAGATTCTGTAGCTATCTATAGCTTATCTAAGTAACTCCTTCAATAATAACTTCGAGTCATTTGATCCTAAATGTAAAGCCCACCAATAACGGAAAATGCAATATTGTTCTGGAAAATAATATACTATGTCAAAGCAGTTAGCCTAACATTTAATTTGGTTGATAAAAGAGTAAATTACTTGCTATTAGATTTGCATTTAAATGTTACAATGATGCTTGAACAATACCAGGAAAGGCAATAGAAGACCTTTGGAGTATAGCCATCACAGACATTAAATTGGTCATCTGAAAATTTTATGAAATGTAAAAAAAGTAAAATCACCATCACCGGATGCCGCCTTTAAATTTGATACTAATCACATCCATCGAGTCTGCCATTTTCACTATAAAACCTGTAAAGATTTGTTAATCAGAATCATCATCAGGCGTGTGAAATTAATTTCATTAGCGTCTTTCTGTTTTTGAAACTGAAATTCGATCCGTTAGTTTTTCAAGTTTAGTTTTCTGCCAAGTTCTGGCCTTCGTTTCTTAATAACGATTTTCCTTCAGATATTTACTAAATTGTTTTTTTTTTTTTGAACTCAAAAGGAAATCATTCATGATTACATCAAAGAAATCAAGAGAGATATCATCACTCCTAATAGTACGATCAGCAACATAATAGGATGCCCTTGCGAGGAAATGAGCAACCCCATTAGCAGACCGTCTTACGAAAAATAAAGATACATTTGGTAATTCTTCTAGCAAGGCTCTACAATCATTTATCAGATCTCCAAAATACGATAACATAACAGCCTTACTATGGATGGACTGAACAACTGAGAGGCTGTCCGTTTCAATGGTAACTGCACCCCATTGCTTTCTCTTAACCCAGCTCAGAGCCTCCTTCACCCCCAAAGCTTCCACCACCTCTGCATCCCTTCGGCCCTCCTTGCACGTTGAAATTTCTTCTTCCACAGACCCACCACTATTGCGAGCCACACATACATAACTATACCTTCCTGTATCCTCAAAGATGGCAGCATCTACGTTAACTTTTATCACTTCGCCCTCTGGTCTAATCCACTTCACAACACCATCATCTTCTGTCACGAACGCTGCAAGAGAATTGACATTCCTATCTTGAGCTCGATCCCATTGATTTATCGTGGAGTGAACCAGCGACACCACTGTGTTTATACCTGCTCCCTTATCATTCCAGACCACCTCATTGCGAAGCTTCCAAATCACCCAACATTTTACTGCAACTAGTTTCCTCCTCTCACCATCCCCTTCTATCATTCTATCATTTAACCATGCTGCAAACGAACCACTTACATTTGTATCTACCTCCCCAAGAATTATACTCCAACAAGATTGAGCAAAAGTGCAATTTATTAAACAGTGAACCACTGTTTCTCTCTGCACATTACACAGCGGACAGATTTCGTCCACATTGACGTGTCTAGAACGAAGCAGAGATTTCATCGGGAGACAATTGGTGGCAGCTCTCCACAACATATGTTTAACCTTTGGGGGCACACGAACCTTCCACACTCTCTTCCAAAAATCCGTAACTGATCTACTGACTTCCTCTTCTTTAGTCGACTGAATATATCTGTACGCACTCTTAACTGAAAAAAGACCCGTTTTTTCAAAGGACCAGTACCATCTATCCTTATTACGACTTTGAGATAGGGTAATGCTCAAGATAAGCTCAGCATCCCGTCTATTAAACAAATCATGCACCAAGTCTTTATCCCAGGCCAATATTCCAGTTTCAAAATAACGTCGACACATTCTTGCCAACTAAACTCGGATGAGCAGTGATTACTCTCGGATTGTCTTCACAAGGCAGCCATGGGTCATTAATAATATTAATCTCCTCCCCATTCCCCACTCTTCTTCGAGCACCCATCCTTACCACCTCCCTTGCTTCAAGAACACTCCTCCAAACAAAACTTGGATTATGGCCAAGCTCAGCAGTTAGAAACTCCCTCGTTCTGTAATATCGTGCTTTAAAGATTCGACTAACTAAAGTATTTGGTTGACTTTGCAAGCGCCATCCTTGTTTCCCTAGTAGACACAGATTGAAGTCCCTCAAATTTCTAAAGCCCATCCCTCCTTTCGACTTATGCACTGTCAATTGTTTCCAACTCTTCCAATGGATCCCACGACAATTCTTTGACCCCGAACTCCACCAGTACTTACACATGAGTTGCTCCATTTTTTTACACATCTCAACCGGCAATAAAAAGACATTCATTGCATAGCTTGGCAAGGACTAAGCAACCGATTTAATTAACACCTCTCTCCCCCTTTCGATATATATTTCCCTTCCCACCTTTGAATCCTCTGCCTCATTCGCTCCTTCAAATAACCCAGAATCACACTTTTATTTCTTCCCAATGTACTTGGTAAGCCCAAATAGGTAATATCATCACCTGCTTCATTTATTCCCATTATCGAACAAATTTCCCTCCTGGTATTTGTATCTGTGTTCGGACTGAAGAAAATTGATGATTTAGCAAGATTAACTTGTTGTCCTGAGGCATTTTGAAAATGTTGAAGCACTTCCATCACACTTCGAGCGCCCTCCCCGTTAGCTTTACAATACAGATATGAATCATCAGCAAACAACATATGTGAGACTACAGGCGCATTTCTTGCAATTTTAATTCCTTGAAAACGGCCCCTCCTTTCGTACTCCTCAATCAGAGCTGATAAACCCTCGGCATAGATTATAAAAAGATAGGGTGACAGTGGGTCACCTTGTCTTAAACCCCTTCCCGGAATGATAGGATCCAACTCTTGACCTACAGTGAGAATCCTATACGAGGCCGAACATACACATTTCATAATTAGCTCTACCAGTCTCTCATTAAAACCCATTTTTTCGAGCATTGCTTGTAAGAAATCCCACTCAATCCTATTGTACGCCTTGCTCATATCCATCTTAATCGCCATATACCCATCCTTTCCTACCGTTTTCCTCTTCAAATAATCCATAATTTCAAACGAAATCATTATGTTATCAGTGATCAGCCGTCCCGGAACAAAAGCACTCTGAGTATCTGAAATAACATGTGATAGCACCCCCTTCAACCTATTAGCCATAACTTTATATAATATTTTATAACTCACATTGTAGAGAGCTATTGGACGCAGATCCCCCATTGTTTCTGGTTTGGACTTTTTCGGAATCAAACATATATGTGCCTCTGATAGACTATCTGGTAGCGCTCCCGTTGTGAAGAAATTCTTAACCAACTGCACTATGTCGTTTCCAACAACATCCCAGTATTTTTGGTAGAAACACGGATTAAAACCATCCGGACCTGGTGACTTGTCCGGATGCATCTGGAAAACAGCTTTACGGACCTCATCCACTTTCACCATTGCCAATAACTATTCATTTTGTTGATTCGTGATCACCCGTGTAATACAATCAATGACATTGCTCTGTTGAGTTTGGGATGCAGTAAACAGATTCTTATAATAATCAACCATCACCTCTGCCAAACCAGTCTCCCAATCTACCCAGTCACCCTCTTCATTCTTTAACCTCCTTAACTAATTTTGCTTCTTTCTGCTTTTCGCACAAGCGTGAAAATATCTTGTATTCTGGTCTCCTGATTGCAACCACGTCTCTTTCGACCGCTGTTTCCAAAAAACCTCCTTCTGTGCCAACACTTCAAAGAACTCAGCCTGCACTACCTTATACCTCTCCACTGAACCTGCATCACTACGATTTCTCAATCTTTTTAACGCCCGTCTGCACCCAACGATTCTCTCCTTAAAATCCCCCGTTAAGTCTCGTCCCCACTCTGCCAAAGCCGTACTGCAGCACCTTATCTTGTCCTGCAGCGAAAAAACCATATCACCTCCCCAGCTATCTTTCACAATCTGTCTGCACATTGGTTCCCGCGTCCAAGCATTCTCAAATTTAAATATCTTAGTACTCCTTATCTCCTTACATACTCCTAAATTTAACCATAACGGACAGTGGTCTGAAGCCGTAATCTCCATATTCTCTAGTATCGCCTCTAGGAACAAAACGGACCATGGCTGAGTAATAAGAGCCCTATCCAGACGAACTTCCACCCAATTGCTCGTACCTTTTCCTTTCTCCCATGTATACGGGTAACCCACCAAGTCTCGAAGGTTGCATTCATAAAAAGTCTCCTGAAAGCCTGAAATCAACCATTGAGGGTAAGGGCGCCCACCTTTTTTCTCACTTTGACTTAGCACATTATTTAAATCCCCCATTAGGCACCATGGCAAATCAGACTCCCCGCTTAGCTGCTTCATCAAATTCCATGATGACCTTCTTAAACTCCGTTGAGGCTCACCATAGAAGCCAGTTAAATGAAATATGTGATGGCCTTCTAACTGAATCTTCATGTCGATATGATTTATATTATAACTTAACAACACCCCATCCTCATGCTTCCTCCATATCATTGCCAAGCCTCCGCTATGACCACGAGATTCCACTACAAAACTTCCTTCAAAACCCAACTCTTGTTTTACTTGCTTCACCCTTTCTTTTTTACACAAAGTCTCACATAAGAAAATAACATCGGGTCTCTTTTGGAAAACGATTTCCTTAAGGAATTGAACAATCCGTAGCTTCCCAAGCCCACGGCAATTCCAACTTAGTAAACTCATAATCCTTGGCGAGCCCCAGATTGGGTACCCGCCACAAATCCGTTTTTTGGGCTTGTTACTATGTTATAATTTCCTTCACTGTAGTCCATATCCTTGTTCATTACTTCCTTTCCTTCTTTATTTAAATTATCCATCCCCGCGTCTTCAATTAAATAATTTTGGCCCAATGTTGTGGTGGACTGGCCCACTTCATTTACTTCTTGCATACGTCTCCGTTTGTTATCAATGACAATCAAACCATCAGCTGGATTTGAAATATAATTTCCTGCTTCTATCTCTCCCCTTATCTTGTTATCTCCACATTTCCCGCTCATCAGTTGTTGTATCTTTTCCCCATCCCCGTAATTCTCTCCATTCCCCATAACTACATCTGTGATTCTCGGCTCCATCCTTTCCGATCTCCGATCACCCTGTTCAGCTCTGTGTTCACTGGAATTTCCATCCAACGGATTAGCCATATTGTCTCTCAACCACTTTGCTCCTATCTGTTTATTATTACGTCGATCTGGTGCCTTCATAAATAAACCATACGGCTTGATAATGCTTTCCTGGGAGTCTTCAAACAACTTGTGACAAAACCTCTCCGAATGTCCAATTACACCACATATAAAACAGAACGTTGGCACCCTCTCATATTTAAAATTAACCCAGAAACATTCATCCTTACTCCGTTGAATATTCATTCTTCTCTTTAAAGGTTTGTCAATATCAATCAGCACCTTGACTCTCAAGTAATCCCGCCAAATCCCCGTGAAATTCTTTTGACATAACGCAACAAACTTACCAATTTAATCTCCTGTAGCCTTTAAGACCCTTTCTGACATGAAATCAACCTTGAGATCATATACTTGCACCTAGATCTCCATCTTATTTAACAACAATGTTCGAGGATTTTCGCCTGGTTTGAGCCTTTCTATAATCAGCGGTACTTTATTGAAAGTTCATGGAGACCCTTCTAATACTCTTTGAATATCCACCTCATGAAAAAATTGAAACAAATACCTGTTAACATCCAATTCCTTCACAAACATTCCCTTCCATGGGCGCCACAACGCTGCCATGACATTCCTCAGCGCGTCAAAATCAGCAGGCCTATCCGACAGAAGCCTACCCACCAGACACCATCTTGCATCCACCTCATCCTTCAGCACCTCCGTCTCATCAAATAAAACTCCACCTTCTTCCTCCTCAATATGAAACTCATTCCACCTTTCCCCCGGATCTTCTATATTTTGACTACTCGACGCCATGATTCGACAAGAAAACTACCAAAAACTCAGGACTATTCAAACTAAACAAAACATGTCAAAAGACAAGACATCTGGCTGAAAGAGAGATGTTGAATAGATGGTTTCTTATCAGCAGGAAGATTCCTCTCACTGAAACATATTACCGAAAAGAGCAATGCACAATCAGGAAGAATTACATTGTTGCCCCGCCTTGCAATTTCTACTAATTTCCGTTTTCTTTTAGTTGGTTTTGTGGGTCTGAACTCTGAAGTGACAAAATAAATTGTTTTTAGTATAAAGCTAAAAAGAGTAAATGTTTATGGGAAATGTGTCATTACCTACGTTTAAAGCACTCAAAATTGATATAGGTGTGTCCATCATATATTTTTGGCTTAATTATAATATAAACCTTGAAATATGACTTTTTGTACACATAGAACCCTAAAGAAAAATATCGTACACATCGAACCTTCAAGTATTGGTTATGTATACACTGGCCCCTACTCCAAAGCACACTACCAAATAACCATAGTTCATGTCCATTCATGAGAAATATTATCCTTGAAAAAACCTTTATGTGATTGAAAAATAAATATCTATATAATTATCGACATTGTACCTCATCTTATTCAAGTAAGAGATGACATGGTGGCATGGAATACCACTCAAATCCCACCTTACTCGGTTGTATTTTTTGAAAGAGGGGTCTATATATACATAATCGGTACTTAAAGGTTTGATGTGTATAACATTTTTCTTTAGGGTTTTATGTGTACAAAGAGTCGTACTTCAAGTTTTATGTTATAATTAAGCCTATATTTTTTTGTACCAGATTTAATTCTCGAGTTTTCCTGGTCATTACCTGATGCTAGCTTCTATTTTTATTAATGTCAAACTTGCTTTTGCCATTGCACCAAAGAACCTAACAAAGAGTTTATGTCAAAAAGATACCAATGAATACACACCAAAATCATAACCAAACTTTACTTAATAACCAAAATCATAAGAGTTGGCACTGGCAGCATACGGGACTAAAATAAAACGATAATCCTTACAGTACAGATGAAATACAAGTAATGACGTTTGAGAAGGCATATTAATTGGACATGCACATTGCATATACAATATGGTATCATTTGTTACAATGATCAAAACATGGAGAAAAAATGGGGCACCACAGATCAAAAGGAAAACACCAAAAATAAGCTTATTATTTGATTAGCTAAGCCAAAAGAAATTTTCGTACATGTTATTAAGTAGACAGAGGGAGATACCATATATGAGAAAAGGGTTTTGTTGGGCGTCTGAGGAAGTACTAGGCGATGGTAGAAGTAGACACATAGGTGAAAGCTATATATGCATTTGAATGCATTCCATCTTTCGACTTTATCCAAAATCTTCAGTACTGACATTCCAATGTTTTCCCTTTCTCTTACAATTAAGACTTTTTGAACTTTTAAGCATTACTTTAAGGGATTACTTCAGACCTTGTGTTTCTATACCTCTAACGACGTTTTCAGGTTATCGCATAGAACAAACATCAATTAGACATCACAGGCTTTCTAAAACACCTAAAATCATGTTATTCAGACTGCTGTAGCTCCGATGACAAAAACAAGTTTAACTCTAGAACATTCTCATCAGATTTTCAAATTATGCAGGTATTAAACAGTTTTACAGTTCCCTCTTCTTTTGGTATCTTCATTTCTTTGTTCAACGATTTTGACATAAACAATACATAAAAATCTAAAAATAGCTTTCACCACAGTGTAGTCATCACCATCATCGGATATGCATGTGTGCCTTTACGGTTATTAATATAAAAACATCGAAATAACAAAAATAAATATAATAAAAAAATTTAAAATTCAAAGAAATAATATTTTAAAATATAAATAATAAAACATAAAATTAAAAGTAATATTAGCTAGCATAGTGCAAGGATTGCATTAGCTACAAATACATCTACTTTGGTGAGAACTAGGAATATCAGATATTCATTAAAAATGTCAATGTCCTTTATGCTGATATCTTCACCTGGTACAAGAAAGATGTCAAAAACAGAAGCAGTTGAGTATAAGGAGCAGATGAACTTATTTCACAAAAACATGTGACTAGGAAGAAAATTCAAGCAATTTACTGCACTAGCTCAGTTCCTTCCACAGCTGCAAAAGATAGGAAAGTGCGGATGTACATTATTAAAGGGAAACTTTAGAGAGACCTGCACTACATAATACTTAATTTCGTAGAAAGTAAGGATCATTCCTTGTGACAGATCACGTAGACATCTTTACTGGCCTATGCTTAAAAATTAGTTCACTTCCAGGTGACCATGGGCATCAGTCATTTTCCCAGACGCTAAATAAAAGATAACAAGTTTTCATCGTGAGCTTTAATATTTCAGGTAATGTATTATGACTCTATATTTGAGTTCATATGATTTACCAGAACAAAATCCAAGTATGGGGACTGAGACTAAATTCCTGAGGTTTTCTTTAAAATCTTGGTTTATTCCCTTTGTTGAGTTTAAGGTAACAAATGAGTTATCTAACTGAATCATCACCTCCATACAAATTGCTACTATTTTTGGGAGTGAACTCAATCAAGGAAAACAACTGAAGGACGAAGAACAAATTAGCTATACGAAGACTTCCCATCCTGACCAGATTAGTCGAGCACTACAACTTCTCGAATTAATAGCATCAAACAAAATCAGAGGAAAGTTATTGAAATTATAATATCCGTTCTCAGGATTAAAAAAATGTACATATAGAAAGTGCTTAAGTAGTATAAACTGAATTATATGATCATCGAGAATTTCTGCAATCACCAGAAGTTTACGAAGCCAAAGTTAAAATTATAAAAATGCTTATTTACTAATCAGCCTCTTTCTGGTAAGAGCATAGAAAAAGCCATGACGATGATGTTCCAAACAGTACTGTACATCAGGGATGCGCTTTTGAATTGTATGCAAACCACTTGTGTGCATCTATGACATAAACCTGAAGTAAAACTACATAAATTTTAATAAAAAACACCATCCAAACACAACTCTTACACATAAAAAGAGGGGGACTAAGACGAGGGGACCTCGGATGAAGTTTCTGATGTAGAATTCTGGCTTAATGACCTTTTAGCCCCCGAGGTATGAAATTCGTACCTTTCAACCCTTAAACCCAATTCAGTTAAAAAAGTCGGGTTTTAGCTGAGGGGCAAAACTGTCTTTTGCAGTGTCATTTCAAAAAGAAAAAAGAAAAACATCCTGCTGAGATTGAAAATTGTGTGAAGGCAACTAACAATTTGAAAGTTAGGTAGACGAATGTTATTGACCACATGCTTCTCGTGTCAAATTCTTACCCGATATTATACATTTCTGATCTCTCTCCCTCCACAATCTCTCTCTCTCATCTCTATCTTTAGAAATGACAACTACAACTAATCTCCTCCGTCTCTCTCTCTCCTCCCACCCCAAACTCTCTCTCCACCGCCCTCCTCACTTCACTCTCCGTCCCAATCTCCGCCGTAAATCTCCCTCTCCGTCTCTCATCTCCGCCAAAGCCGTTGACTTCAAACCAGCGTCACCGCCACCACCACAATTCCAGCAACATTTCTCCACTACTTCCGATTCGATTCTCCTCGATGTGACCGGAATGATGTGCGGCGCGTGCGTCTTACGCGTCAAGTCAATTCTCACCTCCGACCTCCGAGGTTGGTGACGTGGCGGAGGAGATGGCGAGGAAATTGACGGAGTGTGGATTTCCGGCGAAGAGGAGAGTAGCGGGAGCGGGAGTGGAGGAGAAAGTGAAGAGATGGAAAGAGAGTGTGAAGAAGAAGGAAGTTATGCTTGTCGAAAGTCGAAATCGTGTTGTGTTTGCTTGGACTTTGGTTGCGCTTTGTTGTGGCTCTCATGCTACTCATATACTACATTCTCTTGGCATTCATGTTGCTCATGGTAATCACTCATCTCGAGTCGAGTTTACCGTAAAACCTTGATAAAGGTAGCTTTACCATATATACAGTCCCTTTTTTCTTCTGAATTTTCTGCAGACTCTCCATTTAAAAGTGGCTCAGTGATGCAAAAGACAGTTTTGCCCCTCAGCTAAAACCCGACTTTTTTAACTGAACTGGGTTTAAGGGTCGAAAGGTACGAATTTCATACATCGGGGGCTAAAAGATACACTTTTAGAAGACAGGGGTTGATGGGTATATGGGAGTAAACCTCATGGGCTAAAAGGTAATTAAGCCTGTAGAATTCACAGTAATATAGTAATTTCTATCTTCGGTAGTAGTGAACTAGTGATATCCACCCTGAAGCTTGAGTCCATTTCTTCAAATATTATGATATCATTGGTAGGGTCTTGTTCCGGTGTACAGCATTGCACCCTGTTCAGCAAACAATCAGTTCGATCTATGAAATTACCTATATGAAAGACTTAATAATTTTATAAGAAATTTGCCTTTTGTCAAATATGGTATAAAACAATGTGCATTTATCTTGAGCCCACACCAGCTTATCAACATTAACAACTCTGAAGTTCTCAAGAACACCGGTGTTAGATTTTTAACTTGGAGCAAGAACCTTTCAGCTCCAGTTATATCATGTGTATAAGCAAGATATTTATGATTTGGTGACACTTGACGTTTACCGACATTAACATACCCTGTCATTGAACTATTGAAGCATGATATGAGACAACATGAACCAATAAGCAGATCAGCAGATACTTCAAAACTAAATTCATGTACCATATTGTTCTACAAGTTCATCGTAGTCAAGCAAAATTTGTTCCTCCGACAATCCACCTGTTATGGAATCGTATAGAGTCTAAAGCCAACCCTTCTTCTCATTTGCTAATTTCCTAAAAAAAAAACTGGGTAGTTCTAGTTGAGAGAATTATGAACACTCTCTCTACACTGCAGTAGACACACTAACTGCAGGTCCAAGATCCGACTCAGTGAACTAGACAGAAAATTGAACAGAAAACACACACACTGTTGTTTAACACAGGAGAGAAATACTTATGAATACATTGTGAAATCTGAAATCTGATTTGCATCACATGTGCAGATTACAATATATAGCAGCAATAGATTATTCTAGATGATTAGCTTAGATACATGAGCCTAGACATATTCATAGTACTTGTATTAAATGTCGATACTTGAACTTTCTAATGCATTAACATAATTATCTTCTCAACAATTCTAGAATTTTCATGAAGTTAGCACAATCTTTCCGGAATTTACTCTTAGAAAATCCTGTTCAGACCTTATAAGAAAATCAAAAATTTCAAACTCAGTAGTGAGTACACCTAACAACTAGGGACCAGCATTGGGTCACTTCGGGCTGACTCTTAGAAAATCATGTTCATACCTTATAAGAAAATCAAAAATTTCAAACTCAGTAGTGAGTACACCTAACAACTAGGGACCGGCATTGGGTCACTTCGGGCTGTGTTATCCCGAAAACCACCCCTAATCCCGTACCGCCCTGATGGCTGAATGGGGATTTTTTTTGTTTCTCGATCCCCGTCACGAACGGGAAACAAGGTGAATGGGATCCTCGAGGGAAATCGGAATTTTCTTTTTTTTTTTAAAAAAAATTATATATTCTATAATGCATTTTCTAATAAATTTAAAGATGAATCATAATGCGAAATACATATTTTAAATCTAATATTATATTCTAAACAATTATTTGAATTAAGAATGATTTAAAACAAAAGATAAAGATGAAATTAATGTAACTAAATTATATTCTACTATAAAAATTTTAAAAAGAAAAATGGATTAAAAAATTTAAAATATAAAAATATATTATATTTGTTTATATATTTAATTAGTTAGTATTAATATTAAAAATATATTATTTTCATAAAATATGTAAATTGAGGAATGGGAACCGGGGAACGGGATCCCGATCCCCGAATTTTTCTATATTTTTCCCAGTTCTCCGTCCCGAACCCAAAAAATTCTTTGAATCCTCCACCCGAACGAAATGTGAATCGGATCGAGATCGGGTGCGGCGGGCACCATCCTTACTAACAATAGTACAATCATAGTACATATGACATTTCATTACAAAATGCTTAATAAAATATATGCAATCATATAATATTAGGTTAGTGATAATTTTATATGAACCCAAATTATGATTGTGAAAATTGGGAATCGAAACTAATCAATTTTTATAACAATCAAGGATTAATCGGTAAATAGAGTATTAATCAGAAAAAAAATCAAATGTATATTAATATTTTAATAATATCTGATATATTAACTTGTGTTTGGCTCACTTTGGCAACCAAACACTTAAAAAACAAGAGAATTGTTCTTGGTAGTTGTCCAGATTTGAGATGTGTATTTAATTCAAATTTTACATATTATTAATAATTTATGGATTTTAAGTGGTATCGTTAATTTATTATTTTACGTAGAGTTGTTTGTCTATGTAGAATTGGTCTGTTAGAGTTGAACATAAATCTAATAAAATCTCTTGTATTTTGGTGAGATTTTAAAAAGTTAAAAATATACTATGAAATCCAACAAATCCTGAATTTTTAAAATCTTTCACAGTTAATTAGTAAGCCTTTGAATACCTTCAGATTTTAAAAGATTGCTTATTATTTATATTGAATACCTTAAGATTTTAAAAGATTATTTGAAATTCGAATTAAATACTCCAAAGTTTTTAAAATATGAAATGAATACCATCAGATTCTAAAGAATTGTTTAAATTTTTTGTTGAATACACCCAGATTTTACTGATTTTTAAAATCCAAATTAAATACCCCAAACTTTTGAAATCGAAATAAAAACTTAAAAAATCTAGATTGAATACACCCTCTTACTTTTAAATATAAAATCCTTATAAGGGTATTGTTGAAAATAAAAACAAATATACTATCAATTCAATTAATTTAAATAAGAAAATTTAATCAATTACTCATTTATTAAAATCTTCTCTTGTTTTTATTATTTTTTGATCTTGCGTATCTTTTGACTGATTTTTCAATTTTAAAATTATTATTTCCTTATAAATTTATTAAACGCTTTTTTTATAAGAAAATAATTTCTTCGATAATTGGATTCTACTGCAGAACCTATTTGTTTCATAGTAGAAATACATTGTTCAAATGAATTTTAAAGTTCTATAATTCCTTTCAAAAAAAAATTCTATAACTGAACCTACTTTTTCTTTACAAAGTTTCAACAATTAGATGTACTTTTCTTTACAATGTTCAGCTACTGAACATTATTATCTTATATTATATTTATATCATAACTTTAATGTTTTGCGACTAAACTTTAAAGTTATGCACCCGAATTTGAAAGTTAAGCACATGAATTTTGAAGTTCTAAAATTGAATTTACTTGTATTTAAATCTTCAGCTGCTGAACATTGTTATCTCATATTTTATTTTTACGATAATTTGAATATTTTCACAAAAATTGATGAAAATAATGAAATATTTTGTGATGTTAATGACGAAAGATTTTATGATCAATGATGTATGATTATAATTGTTAGTCAAATATCAAATGTCTTTTCCTCCTATCTATGTGTATAATAATATTTAAATTATTTTAAAATATAAATAAGAGTTCTTAAAATTATTAGATTATGAGTTTTTCAATAAACATGACTTAATTAACTAAAAATAATTCATAAAAATTAATCTAATATTAAAAATTCATAAATGATTTTTAAAAAGTTAATCGAAGATTGTTCGAAAAATCAACAATTTTAACAACACTGAGTTCATATCAGATGCTCTAACTAATGACTTAAGTTGTAATTCCGTTAGTGTTCGATCATTGTAATCTCAACGTTTCTCTAAAAAAAAAAAAGGCTAAATTGCATATTGCATCCCCTTGATTTTAGCTTATTGCCCTTTGGGTGAAGTACTTTGACAAAAATCACATTACATCCCACTAATTCAGAACCTGCTATAATTTAAATCCCTTTGAAGATTTTCCATCCATTTTGATCGTTAAAGTCAATTTTGACAGGGTAAATTTGTAAATTTGTAATTTTAAGAATTAATTTAATTAAAACAGAATTTATTAAATATTATTAATAAAATTTAATTAATTTCTATAGTTTAAATCTTAAGGGGTAACACAAGAATCTCAACATAAATTTTAAGTAATTCGATTTTCAAATTTTGTAAAATTATATTATAAATTGAATTATTTTTATAAAAAAAACTTTAAAATGATAATTTTAAATTTTTAAATCATAGTAATAATTGAAAATTCAGTTTTAGTTAAATAATATTAATTCTTGAAGTTTACATTTTACGGTTTACTAATAAATTTATACTACATATACAAATAAATTAAGTTTTACTGATAGTATTTAATAAATTTAGTTTTATTTAAATTAATTCTTAAATTTTATAGTTTACAAATTTATCCTTGTCAAAATTGACGTTAACTGTCAACATGGACGAAAAACCGTCAAAGAAGTTTAAATTGTAAGAGATTCTAAGTAACGGGATGCAATGTGTTTTATGCCAAAATATTTTGTCCAAAGTGCAATAAGTCAAAGGTATACGATATGCACTTTAGAAAAAAAAACTTTTAAAAATTTTAATGTTTTAACCCAACCTAAAAAATACCACTTGGCCAAAATTGCCCCTATCCCCGCCCACCCACAACTCGTAACAAGCTGCCGCCTGCCGGTCCCATTTCCAGACATCAAGGTATCTTAAACTCAACAAACATAATACATACAATCAGCCCCAACAAAATGATCTGAAACTCAAAGATTCAAAGACACAAGAACGTAGATTCAATCACCCTTTTGGTCCATTCTTAATCTTGCCCTAACTTTTGGTTAGCCCTCTTTGTCTCTCTTATTTATTTTTCTTGTTTCGTACTTGCTGACCCATTTAGTTAAAGTTTTTATTTTTGGCCTTTTTTGCTTGTGGGTGTTTGTTTTTTTAAGTTTTTTTATGGCCCTTTTGGTTAAAAAGTAATTTAAAGTTACGTTTGTGTGTATTATAAAGAAATGTGTAGATTTGGGTCATTTACAATGATTTAGCAAAAAAAAGGGTCATTTAGAATGATGTATGCGTGAACCAAAATGGTTGTTTGGAGTAATTAGATAAAGCCCACAATGCTCTTTTCGAGTTTTGTTTAGCTTGTTGAAGGTTGTAAAGATGATCTTTATTTGTCGAAAAGTGTTTGAGTTAGAAATGGAATTGGCTGTTTTTTGAGATTGTGTTAGACTTATTTTATGTATGTTTATAGCATTTAAAGTCAGACATAATTATCTTAAAGTGAAATGTAGCGATATTATGTGTTCATTTTGTTCGATTGTTTGTATATGTATTCTATCAGATTATTGCATAAAAGCTAGACTGTACCAGTTTATATCCCTTACTGTGTTCTGAATGTCTAGAAGTCACACAAGTGATGTGTTTTGCATTTGATGAGCTTGTAGGTAGCTGCTTCTAAATTTTTAGGAGCTCGCTAGCTGACAATGATGTTTTATTCAAATGTTAACTAAAATAGAAGTGTGTAACCGGGATTGAACTTGTGGGTGGACGAGCGGAAGGCAGCTCTGTATTGCCCTTGCTGATCTTCTGCATTTGGCCTTTGGTTCATTAGAGTTATGTTCTACTGTAGTCATCTATTCCCTTCTTGGAAGTTCGAATCTGCGCACATTTGTAGGTAGACTGAAAAGACCGAAAAAACATATTTTTTAGACCGTCTTTCATTAATTAATAGATGTAGAAGAATAGTCTGTCTGTTGATGACAGACAGACCGAGAATTGGTATTTCTATCTCTCTCTCTTAATCTGGTTTTTTTATTTAGATTATTAAAGGGCACTGAATCCCTGGAGCGATCTGAAATTGAATTCCACATAATTTTTATTATTAGCGAACTCCAAATAGAAGCATGGACATTATGCTATACAATGACATATTATAGAATACAGATTACCTTTTGCCAGTCTTTACTCTATTCACACACACCAAAGGGCATATACTAGGCACCCCTTTTAGGTTTTAATACCCGTGCTGCATAGTTGAAACCTCAAAAAAAAAAAAATAGCATCCTTCCTAAGTTGAATTCTAGTGTATAAGTTACAAAGTATCAAGTTCTGTAACGACATCTTGAACTATTGTTCACCGTCAGTTTGGAGTAGATGGCCTATTTAGATTTAAAAGGTTTTGGCACCCGATTCTAAGTTTAATTTGATTCACTAGTAAATAACAGTAGGTTGAGTTTTTTGCAAATTTTAAATCAATGTCAAATGAACTGTGTTCAGGAAGAGGAAATAGATTGGAAACTCTGGATTCAAAATTGAGTTGCATTGACTTTTAAGAATTAATGTGTGTCGTATGTTGCAAGAGAAATATTCTGGTCCGTTTGATAACTGTTTCGTTTCCTGTTTTTTGCTCGGCATCTTACTTCTCATGAATTTCTGTCCTCACCAGTGAATGTTAGAGAAGAATGTCTAATGACTGAGTAATGCCATAAAAGAGTCAAAACAATGTTAAATAAAATATAATAAATGATGTATGTGTGGGTCGGTGGTTGGTTGGACCACATGATTTGATTTTTGACCTTTATTTAAACTAATGTGCTCTTAAATCTATAATAACTTTTTGATGTTGGTATGACTAGAAATAGTTTTTACCAAATCATACCTTGCATGCCAGAAGAGTTTAGCATCTACACTTGGACAGATGGCTTTTTATTTTCAAAAAATGTATAAACACATTTGATCATTTCTAGGAAGCCAATTAGGGTGTCAGATAATTGTTTATGCCATTTGTTTCATGCTTGATTTATTTTTGTTATTATACAGAGAAATATGGATGATAGTTGTGCGGTCTGTGCTGAGACTCTCGAGTGGACTGCCTATGGACAGTGTGGACATCGTGAGGTCTGCTCTACTTGTGTTGCTCGGCTTAGATTCATTTGTAATGATCAGAACTGTTGCATCTGCAAGTCCAACCTTAATTTAATCTTTGTGACTAAGGTTCGTGCTTTTGTTTTTCGATATTTATCGAATATTTTAATAATTTGTAATTTAACGTCTTCAGAATCATAATTTTCGGTCAGGAGCCTGTTGTTCTACCAGATTTCAAGTCTAAAAAAATGACAGATAAATTTGTCTCATCAAAAGTGTTTTCGGAAACAGATATCTTTTCCATTTGTGCTTCCTAATTTTTTGCTGTTAGGTACAATCTTATAAAAAATGATTTTTTTACTGGCTGTAACACACAGGTGTGGTTTTTATGAGCCTGAATAAGTAATAATTATACATCATGTAATATCTTATTGGTGTAACTTGGTATTCAGGCACTAGGGGAATATACAAGTGCGATCAGTGACTTCTCAGTTTTTCCTTCTGAGCCTAAAGAAGGTAAAGTTGGCTCATACTGGTATCATGAAGGCACACATGCATTTTTTGATGATATTGATCACTACAAGACGGTCAAAGCTATGTGTAGGCTTTCATGCATCATTTGCGACGAAATGCATGAACAAGGAAATGGAAATATCAAAAGAAAAGGAAATTTTAAAAACGTTGACCAATTAAAGGATCACTTATCGTATCGCCATAAGCTGGTTATGTGTAATCTCTGTCTAGAAAGCAGAAAGGTAATATAGCTCATTCCATCATTTACAGCTTGTAAATGTAAATTTTTATGCAGCCTTGTGAGTTTTATATGTTTTCCTTTTTTAAAAAAATATAATTTTGTTGCTTGTCCCTAATTACTCTCGCTGTCTGGGTATCTCTGGAAATGACTATAATTTAAATTGTATGTGTACGTTTGACTTGGAGGTGTACTTAGCTCTTAAACTGAAACGCTAGGGTTGTGTTGTATCATGCATGAGGTTAATACTTTAAAATGCATTAGATGCTACTTGCTAGAAAGTGGCCCTCTCTAGCTCCAATTTGTAACCTTTACTTGAAATATGGGAATGGATTGGCAAATTTTGACCAAATTTTTTTGCTGACTAGTAATTTCTTTATGAAATCATATTGCGCGAGTATAATATGAATTTTTTTATTGGTATCTTCTTCCTGATGTATTTGCGGTTAAAGTTAATGCAACTTCGAGTGTAGCATTTCAATTTGTTTTTTAAAAAACCTTTTAATTTGAGCAGTATACTGGTTGTCTGTTCTTGTACTTTCTTTTCTCCGGAATTGTGATTTTCGTTTGCTGCCATAACTATATTTCTGACTTTGATCTAAATCCTGAATCAGATATTTATATGTGAACAAAAGTTGTATACTAAAGAACAACTAAATCAGCATATAAACACTGGTGACTCAGAGGTCGATGGCACTGAAGCTGAAAGAGGTGGTTTCATGGGCCATCCCATGTGTGAGTTCTGCAAAAACCCATTTTATGGGGAGAATGAGCTATATACCCATATGTCTACCGAACATTATACCTGTCATATATGTCAAAGGTTGTCTATGTTCTCCTTTCTTGATGCAAGAAAAATTTGCTTGCTGTTCAATTTTATACATTTGCTCCTACATTATAATCTTACCTTAGTGCAGGCAGCATCCGGGACATTTCGAGTACTATAGGAACTATGATGAGTTGGAGGTTAGTATTCATCTTTTTCTTTACTGTTGGATCCAACTTTTGTATATCTTTACTTTTATTTCCTGCATAGACCCATCAAGAATTAGCATTAAATGTTTTTGTTCCAGATCCATTTTCGTAGTGACCACATGCTTTGTGAAGATGAAGGCTGCCTTGCGAAAAAGTTCATTGTATTTGCAACTGAGTCTGAAATGAAGGTAATTTCCTACTGTATGTTCGGACAACAAAAAAAATTATCTCTAAAATAAGTCATGTCATTTTATCTTTTAAGTCTACTTTTACAATTTGGTGATCTCCAGACACATCTTTGGAAATGCATAATCTTTGAGAAAAATTTTAAAATCTGCAGAGACATAATACCATGGAACATGGAGGGCGCATGTCTAGATCCAAGCGTAATGCTGTGTTGCAGGTACTAATATATCTATGTTATGTTATCTTCAGAAAGCCATGTCCTTTTACTGTCGTACTAATATAGTGCTTATATTGATGTACTACTCTGAAGATACCCACGAGTTTCAGGTATGAAAGAAGTACTGAGCAAGACCGTCCTCGAAGAGGACGCAGTGTCCATTCGAATCATTATGACATTGAACTTTCCAGAGCAGTTCAAGCCAGCCTTGAGATAACTAATGCAAATAATCATGCTAGCTCATCTGGTTTTGAAGTTATACCCAATATTGGAGCAGCAGCAGAAAATGATTCAAAATTTAGGCCACTTGAATTATTATCTAGCAGAGAGTTTGAGCCATCATCAAGCTACCGTCATCAACAAGGACAGACTGCCAGGAATGTCCCCCCAGAAGAGTCATCTTTTCCTCCACTCCCTGTGTCTACTAGAAATAATCAGCAGAACTTAAGAGGCAAAGGAAAAGGGTCAGGAAAGAACACTATGGCTGCTCGCCTTCGTCGCCAGAACAATGTAGGAGTTCTCCATTCTGCTCAAGCTTGGACGTCAGTGAATCTTCACCCCACAGCATCATCAAGCAGTGCTTCAAACTCAAGGCTGACATCAACTTCTGGACATAGGCCTTCCTCCGGTTCTTCCAGTTCCTCCCTCATTAAGCCTGCCTCTGAAAGCGTACTTACGCGACATGATAACGCAATGTCTGAAAATAGGAAGGACTGTAAGAGTGTATCAGCAAGTTCTGACCGGTCATCAAGTACGCTTAGTGGCTCAAGAAAGGTTAACCACTCTGCCTCTGAACCGAACCTTGTGGCAAAAGGTCCATCTTCTTCTGGAGCTAATTTTCCACCTGTTTCTGTAACAAAGACAAAAAGTTCGACCTCTAGTAACCAACTGTTGGTTAAGGTGGAAGAAACTAAAGCTGCTAACAAGTTTCTAGTTGAAAAAATCCGTGCTGGTTTACAATTTGACGAAGACCGATACACTGTTTTCAAAATATTATCTGGAGAATATCGGCAGGGTTTGATTAATACAGCTGAGTATGTTGCATATGTGCATCAGTTTGGCTTGTCCCATCTTCTCTCTGAACTAGCTAGACTTTGTCCTGATGCTCAGAAGCAAAAAGAGCTGTTTGAGGCTTCAAAGATCAGTTCAATGAGCAACAGCTCTTCTGAAATTAGTGCAGCTATGATCAACAGTCAGTTAAAAGAACATAAAACTTCCAGGAAAGGGAAGGAGAAGCTTGTGGGAGTTGAGACAAGTACTAAACCTGGTGTGGCTGACAAGTTTATAAGCAGTGCAAGGGTATTGCAGTCAGGTCACAGACCACCTGAAGAAGACATAGAGATTTTAGAAAAAGATGGTTATCGTTCTATGAAAGGCAAGTCTAAGGTGTCAGTGGCTGATGGACTGACTAACTCAGGTTCTTCCATTAAGTTCCTAGTTGAAAACACTCTCCCAAATGACTCAACGTCAAGAAGTAGCAGTTCGAAAAAGACTGGAGAAGGGAACAAGCCTCGTAAAAAAACCTCGAAGTTTCACAGGGTTCGCCTTGGCCAGGATTCTCCTGCAGCACTTCTAGATCTGACTCATTCCGAATCTACTCCTGATCTGTCCCGACAAAAACCATCTCAAAGTAATGACCATTCAAAAAAGGTGGCGGCTGGTGGGGTCTGGCATAATGGGGGAGGCAAGAAACTAGTGGCAATTTTAAAATAACAGAAGCTATTCAATCGTTGTGACAGGCAAGTGGCTGTTTGTAATTTAATTGCAATCTTTTTTCTAGTTTAAGTTAGGATTGCTAATACAAACCCAAATCATTTTGTGGCATCAGTGCCTTGTGATTGTGATTAAAGTATGCCAAAGTCTGGATATGCAAGACTAGAAATTTAGTTAAACTGGGCTATTTTAGGTCCCAAGGAACAAATGTTTTGGTACATACACTGGTTTATCTCATCTATAAAGGTGGTGAGGTGGTGGTAGAAGCTTTAGACATAGTGAATTATTTATTTCGGAGTTTGGACTATGTTTTATTCGACTTTGATTTCCAGCAACTACAAGGAATTTGTATATATTAAGGTTACTGATACTCGGAACCTTAAATCATACAATGGACTAATTCTATGTTTAGTTGGATGAATGAATTTGCGTGAAAATAGAATGAACAGTTTACTACCAGATTTTGCACCTGCTTGTGTCCTTTTCATTGCCTTCATTTATTCGATTTTGTTTAGTTTCTGCAATCTTCATGTATTCCATATATCCAACTATGAAGACCATTTATTTTGGTGAATTTCTAATTGGAGACGAGAGTAAGTTTAAATTACTGAGAGTAGATGATTTATGGATGCTCCCTGTTTTGATTTACAGTTTTAAATCATCAAACTCATACAAAGTTATCTATGGACTGGTTCGAGCAAGGAACAATAGTCTGAGCTTTCTCATTTTCACCTAAAATAAGCAGTCAGCCAGTACTTATCAATTTTTTCGACAACATAGATAGAAAATAGTTGAGCACAAAGCAACAATAATAAGTCTTCAAACAATAAACTACTACTAGTTGTTACAAACCAAAGACTCATGACTAACACTCTCTTGATTTCCACCATCTGATCATGGTGAGACAGTTCCACCACCAAGTGATGCAGCAGCAGGCTTGACCGGAGTAGTCGGTGGGGAGCACATAACTCCAGGAAAACCACATAAGGTTGGAGATCCAGAGCCTAAGCTCGGGCTAGGAAGAGTTCCGGTAGTTAAACCCGGGCTCGGAAAGTCAACAGTGTAGCCAGGGCTTTGATAAGTTCCAGTAAATGGACCAGGCAAAGTCCCACTGAAACTTCCACTGTAGTCCTCTGGCTCATCAACTTGCTCACCTAGTTTCTTCTTCATCGTCATCTTCCTTCCTCCAACACCCTCCCATCCCGATATCATAACGAGAACACTCACCACCACCAACAACTTGTAGCCAACTCTCTCCATCTCTCTCTCTCTCTCTCTCTCTCTCTCTCTGTTTGATAAGATGAAGACCAGTTTTGCATGAAGCTCAACTTATATAGAAAAATAAACTTCTTATTCTGCAGCTAGCTAGGGTTCCCCCATAATGTATAAATATGATTAAAATTTATTACTCATTTCCCATAGTGAATATGTGCACCCACACACAAACGTTCAACTTTTCTATTATGCTGTTTTACTGTATGTACTTGCCTTTCAGTAACTGCACTGCAATCCTTGAAATCGAAGATGTTTGAATGTATTAGTAAATGTTTGCCAGGTAGGTTGTTGAGCCAGGCTATTGAAAGCTTTAAATTCTCCCACCAGTTCCATGTAATCAAAGAACATCTTATAAACGCTTTACAAAAAAAAACATCAGACGTAGTGTTAGTGTTTTTATTTTACGATGCTTAATAAGCACGATAAGTATGTTGTAACAATTATCTGTTATGAATCTTTTATATATTTAATCAACGAGGAGGAGATTAAATAAATATTTATTGTTTAAACCTGATAAATAGTAGTAATCTTCAAGATGTAAGAGATGAACTTTAGAAGTTGGACTCGACAAAAGATATAAATGTCGTTCAATACAAGATTTAATTCCTTTTATCTCTGTTTTCAGCAAAGTTATGACATTGATGGGAAAGTAAAGGGAGATGAGTAGATGACCAAACAGAGATGAACTGTTTTAATGTCTATTACAGTACTTTTTTAAATGACGCACAATTACGTAATTATATAAAATTTATTTATTTATTTTAATTTTTTTAACTTCGTTCCGAGTTTGATTTACTATAACTATATAATTAAACAGTGTTTATTTAGTATATACTTTTATCATTTAATTTTCTACAAATACATATTTTAATAATACTTATTAATTATATTTATTCTCAGTAATTTATTAGAATTAATATTTTTATATCAGCTCACGTTAGGTTCGTGCTTCACACGGGCTAACAGCTAATATTTGTTAATTATCATTATAGATCCTATACATGTGTTCATTCATTTTTAATATTTACTGCTAATTTTAGAGCAATAACAAAAGAAATAAAGTTTCAGCTCCAAGCACTAGAAGAAAAATACAAGTTAATCGCAAACAACACTCAACAATAAAGCAAAATCAAACTCCCCTTTCGGAAGTGGTCCAATTGTAATATTGCATGCACTGGCCGAGAAACTAAAAAACCCATAAATCTACAATCTTAAATTTTATTTTAATGCAAAATTTAAAATTACAATCATGCAGGATGGAATCACCTATTGATTTAACATCATTTTAAAGAAAAAATTTATATTTTTTATAGTTTCATTAAAATGGCAAAAGTTGCGACCATGGTTGCAACTTCTGCAATCATGATTGCAACACTGATAGAACTAGTTCAAGCACAAATATTAAAGTAGTTAGATAAGTATTGAAATAGTCAAAAAAAGGTTGGATGCTTTTCATTTAATTTAATCAAAACATAAAGGGAACTTTGTGAAACAAGCTATCACGAAGTTCATCATTAGTTGCCAAAAACGCAGCATTATAAGCATTAATAGGATCATCCACCAACGTATAATCCTTGACAAGTTTTCAACCAACCTATTCTTCACAAAATTTGAGCATTGCCCTCCAATTTGGCCATGCCCATCAAACACACCAAAGAAAAGAAATGAACACTAGGATTCCCGTGTACGCAAATTTTCACACAAAAAGTATCCTGATTTTTCTTATCTAACATATCAGCGTAGTACCCCCGTTGCGTAACTACCATATAATCCAACTGAAAGTTATGTGAAGGCACAATAACATGCTCTATAGACTTCTCCACACTCATATGTTTCCTTGAGCCATGATTAGGAGAATCCTTAAACTCCGAACATCAGAATGCGAAATGTGACTATCTAAAGTCAGTTCATATCTGCTACAACACTTCCCACAAACATAACCCATGTTTCAATACAAGTATTCAAGACTCAAAACAAAAAAAATCAACATGCACATCAAATATTTGATAAAAGTCCTAAGAAAAGCACAAAAAAACAAACAGGGAATGCATCATATCGATATGAAACAGAATTTCATCACAATTTTGTTCCTGATCTCGTGTTAATCTTTCTCTATGTATTCAATTCAAATCACATACTACACATATACATACATAAAACACATAAATAGACATACATACATACTTTCTCATTCAACCCAACACTAAAATACTGTTCTAAGGAATTCAAATGAATAGTGAAGCACCAAATTTGGTAAAACAAAACATGATGCGCTTTGAAATGGTTATTCGATTATGTAAATTTTGAAGTTCATAACTTTCAATACATGCATTCCTTCCGTGATCAGGGATGAGAAGATAATTCTAGATGGAGAAACTAAAAGAAGCAAGGGTTATTGAGTTTTACGACGAATCACCCTTTGGGTCCAAAGAAATTTTTCGGTATTCTTCACTAAATTTTGGCTACTTGAATAAAATTTAGCTACAAATAACTTGAACGTCTACTATCAATTATCAACTACATGTTGCTCAAAGGTTGCACAACAAATAAACTCAAAAATTAATTTATAATACAAGCAAGAACAAGACTTGGATCACAAGTCCGTACACAACAAATCAGTTTTACCCGCTTCGGGGTGACAGTTCTATCTGCTAGCAAAGAAAACATAGGTCAACTTGTTTCTCGACTTCACAGATGAAAAAAAAAAAAGGATACCACTTGAGTTTCTAATTTTCTATACACTACATTTGCGATATATTAAAATTCAATCAAATATGAGCTACTTGCAGATTCTAAAGGACTATCCCTTAAAAAAAGGATTCTAGAACACTGAAATGATTGTTCCACCGATTTTGATTTTTCAGGATTTCAAACCACGGTACAAATACATTGAAATTGATGCAGAAAGTTGAACAAGCATAATTTAGAATTTATATGTCATAGCAAATTTGAAATTCGACAGCTTCAAACATTACTAAAAAAAGACAGTCTAATAATTTTACATTCAACTAGATCAACTGAGAGACTCTGACCGTCTACGTCTGGCAAAGACTAACCCTCGGAAAGAAACTAGTACTTTGCGTCTGTTGATCATGAAAGCCCCATTAGACCAGCAAAACTAGCCTATAAAGACCAAAGCCACCTGCAATTAAACACACATATCGTTAGAACCTTGTACTAGATTGAACCTCCTACAGTCTGCTATTACACTTGCCAGGGTTTCAAAGTAGATTGCTACGACTTCGACTCTTTAACCAATAGCTTTTTCACTTTCTGACTTGATTTCTCATTACTTGATTCCTCATATACTATTAAAACACAGTTATCAATCTAAAATCCATATCTATACTCTTTATTAATAAGGAAAACAATGTTTAAATGGCGCGCGCGGTACCAAAGTACCAAATTTGGTTATCACTAAATTCGGGTTCGATTCTTCGCAACTACGTAATTATACAAGATTTATTTACTTTAGATTCTTGAGCTTCATTCAGGGTTCAATTCTTTACCACTACGTAATTATACAAGATTTATTTATTTACTTTAAATTCATTAGCTTCATCGCGGATTTGATTCATTGCAGCTACGTAATCATACAAGATTTATTTATTTACTTTAATTTCTTTAGCTTTATCTACGGTTTGATTATCTATAACTACATAATTAAATAGTGGATTTATTATATATTTTTTATCATTCAATTCTCGATAAGTACATTTTTCAGTAATATTTATTAATAATTTAACAATATTAATATTTTAATACCGACTCATGTTCGGCCCGTGCTTGGCACGGGTTATCAGCTGTATATTTAATAAGTGAATAACCTTCAGCATATTTTCTTCCCTTATTGTCGATATCAAACACACGAGCCCATGTCATGGAGACATCACCAGTTAACAAGTAAAAGCCAATCTTGACTACATATGCACGTGCAGACACACACATGTTGCATAAGACAGCACTAGTAAACCATAAAAACACAATCTTGATCTGAACTCAAACAAGGACGACTTGTGTTGAATAGTCATCACGAATAAAGTAGAAAAACATGATTTAATGTACACACAAAAGCAGAAACGTAATAGACAGCACTAGTAAACTTTAGAAAAACAATATTGATATGAACACACAACTCATGTTGAAATAGACATCACGAGCAAACTACAAAAAGCAATCTTGATCTCTTAAATGCACAAATTGTAAAAGACATCACTAGTAAGTAGTAAAACATCTAAACACAATCTTGATCTGAACACAAACACGGACTACTCATGTTACAAAAAACATCATGAGCGAACATAAAAAAAACACAATATTGATCAACACACTTAATAGACATCACTAGTGAACTTCTAAAACACAATTTTGAACACAAATATACAAGGATGACTCATGTTGTAATAGAAATCACAAGAAAGCTAGATAAGACAATCATTAATAAAAATGCATACACAAACAAGTTTTGATAGACATCACTTGTAAACAAAAATAAACAATCCTTTGTTCAAAAAAAAAAACACAATTCAGATATAAACTCAACGAACCACAATCAAATGAGAAGAATACAATCATGATCCAAAAATAAACCCACAAATACAACATACATGCACAGAAAGCTTACAGACCTATCCCATAACATCCCAACATCAAACTCGCTATAACGAGCCACTTTCCCATCTCTAGGTGGATAATTTTGCACATACGGCCCGTAACTGCAATAGGTTTCTTGTCAATAACTAAAACCAACTTACGACCAAAAACATCACCTCACTTCCACTTTCACTTCCCCAACCATCCTCCCCAACTGGCACCAAACCAAGACCCAACAACACATTCCCCTCACCCTTTGGTGCCTTATAACCATCACCTCTCTTCTCACACTTTCACTTCCATTAGCCCCCCATTCTCCCCAACTGGGAACAATTACAACCAACGGCACAATCCCCTCGCCCTAATCTATTCAACCACATACTATGAAAGACTTGATTATTAATTAATGAGAAATAAATTCAGTCTCTCTCATGTGTTACGATCCATAACCTTTTGTCCCTTCCACAATTAGGAAACCCTTGGGATACGTAATTTTTGGTGTCCATTAAATTACTTTGTTAGTGCTTCACCTAATAAATCATTGTCTTTAAATCCTTTCTGCATCAGCTATCAGTTCAAAATTGATAATAGATCTAACAAGTGAATAAGCTTACGCACACCCTCTTCCCTTGACTGACATCACTAACAAACAAGAACACAAGCTTGATTACATACGCGTGTGGGCACACACATCTGACGTAATAGACATCAATTATAAACTACAAAAAAACAATCTTCAGTACACACATAGGCAGACACGTTATAGACAACACAAAAAACAAGAAAAACCTAAGCCCGATTATAAAAGCAAGCGCATGCACACTCATATGTTGTAATAGACATCACTAGTACACTACAAAAACACAATTTTCAGCAAACATGCTTGCTGGAATAGATTTAACTAGTAAGCTAGAAAAATACAATTTTGATTGGGACACAAAACCACGACTCATGTTGTGATAGAAATCACGAGCAAACAAAAAAAAACAATTTTTATCACACAAATGCACATTGTGATAAACATAACTGGTAAACCGTCAAAACACAATCTTGATCTGACCACAAACATGAATGACTCATGTTGTGATAGATCATCACGAGCAAAACTACAAACACACAATCTTGATCACACATGCGCATAAATGTCGTAATAGACATCACTAGAAAACAAAAAAAAAACACAATCTTGATCAAAACACAAACACACAGACTCAAAATGTAATACACATCACAACCAAGCGATAAAAATACAATCTTGATCTGTAAAAACCCATACACAAAACATAATTGCATACAAAGCTTACTCGCCTAATCCATAACATCTGACACATCAAAATCACCGAAAGGAACCACCATTCCGATCTCTCGGATGATTATTCTGCAGATAAGGACCCAAAATAGCAATAGGTTTCTCATCAACAACCAGAACCATCTGCCTACCAAAACCACCACCATTCTCCCCACAACCCCCCAAACCAACACCCGACACCACATTCCCCTTACAAACTACAAAAACACAATCTTCAGTTCACATATGGGCAGAGAGGTTATAGACAGCACTAAAAACAAGAAATACACAGGCTCGATTACAAAATCAAGCGCATATACACTCATGTGTTGTAATAGAAATCACTAGTACACTACATAACCACAATGTTAGGCACACACATGGGCAGACGTGTAATAAACAGCACTAGATATAACTAGTAAACTTCAAAAACACTATCTTGATCTGAACACACATGCTCATGCACAACTCATGTTGTAATGGACATCACGAGCAAACCAAAAGACACAATCTTGATCACAAAAGTGCATTTTGCAATAGATATAACTAGTAAACGAGAAAAATACAATTTTGATCGGGACACAAAACCAGGACTCATGTTGTGACAGACATCACGAGCAAACAAAAAAAAACAATTTTGATCACACAAATGCACATTGTGATAAACATCATTGGTAAAACCATCAAAACACAATCTTGATCTGAATCTTGATCACTCATACATGAACATGTGGTAATAGACATCACAAGCAAACAAAAAAAAATCTTGATCAAAACACAAACACACACAGACTCAAAATATAATACACATCACAACCAAACCATAAAAATACAATCTTGATCCGAAAACAACCATACACACACAACACAGTTGCATAAAAAGCTTACTCACCTAATCCATAACATCCCGACACATCAACCTCACGGAAACGAACCACAATTCCCATCTCTCGGATTACTACTCTGCACATACGGACCCAAACTCGCAATCGGCTTCTCATCAACAACCGGAACAATCTGCCTACCAAAACCACCACCATTCTCCACATTAGCCCCCAAACCACCACCCCCCACCACATTCCCCTTATCATTCAACTCAACCGCATTCAACGACGCCAAAACCGCACTCGAATTATCCACCCTATCCACTCCAAACACATTCCTCTCCCCTACATTCCCCAAAACCCTCCCAAACCCCTCACTCCCCACCTTCTCCTCAACTCCCACCACATTCTCCATCGCCTCTCTCGCCCTTTTCTTCGTCGCCCACGCCTCTTTCGACCTCTTCTCCATCTCCCCTCTCGCCACACTCTTCGCCTTCATCATACACTCATACGAAATCTTAGCAGCTGCAAGCAATGCAGCTGCAGACCTTTTATCAAACACATTACTCGACCCACTTTTCGACCCAAAAATCGAACTCGAATCACAAAGACAACACACATATCCGCCACTATGGCCACTAGGGTTTGGTCCAATACAGCTTGTGTGTGAAATTGAGTGACATTTAGAACAAGGGGTGGTGGAATCTTGAAGTGCCGAAGTGGGGTTGTAGAGACTGAAGCAAATTGGGCAAAATAATTGAGAGTTGAAACGGAGAATACAAGTTGTGCAAAGACGACGGAAAATACCTCGGTGTTTTATGTAGTGGAGAAAAGGGGTTGCTTCGGTTTTGCATTGGTTGCAGACGGTGGTCGCCGGAGTTGAGTCGCCGGCGAGAAGGGTGTCTGTTTGTTTTGTCATGGTGGTGGTGTTCGCTTTCAGACTGAAACAGAGTTGTAAAATGAATATTTCTTCTTTTTATTTAGCAAAAAGAAAATGAATATTTCTTCTTTTTAAAATATAAAAAATTATATTCTATAAAAAAAATAAGAAATCTGAGATACTATGTAATAAAAATAAAAATTATATTCTATAAAAAGTTATATTCTATAATAAAAATAAGAAATCTGAGATACTATGTAATAAAAATAAAAATTATATTCTATAAAAAATTATATTCTATAATCGACTTTCAAAAAAAAAAAAACTTTCCCAATATATTTGCCTCAAGAAAAAAGAAGCTTTTCTAATATACTGAATAATAAATAATTGTGTTTTGATACTGTTTTTAAATGTGCAATCTTTTTTATATTAGTTTTATATGCATAATCTTTTATTTTTTTGAAGTTATTTTATTTAATATTTAAGAAAAGTTATCCAGAGAATCTTTAATGAGTGAAAAGTTATATGGGACATTTCTCTTATCTATAAAATTTTCTTTTATCTTTCACAATTATGATTTTTAAAATTTTGTAAATTATGATCAAAACTTTTCTCGTATAAATGAATGTTTTGGTAGCTAGTCGATCGTTATGATACTTCTATTATAATTCTCAAATTTTGGAAATTCCCTAAAATTCATTAGTGTTTAATTTAAGTTCACACGAATTTATTAAAATTAGATGTATTTAAAAATTTGTTAATTTTATTAAATGTTAATAAAATAATGAATTTTGATAAATGAACAAAATAAGCCGAGTTCGAATCCAAAAAAAATATAAAAAGAAATAGTCAAAATAGTTGAAATGATTTTTATTTTTTTTTGACAAAATGCAAGTTCATTACTCAATTAAATCATTCGAGATACAAGTCTTAATATTGACCGGAACAGACCTCCAATCAAATATACGATCGGGTACATATGAGACACATGAGCAAGTTCATGTGCCAACATATTCACGGATCGCTTAATAAAATACAACTTTATGTTGTTACATCCACGGACTAAATAACTGACCACCACTAAACAATCAGATTCAATAGTGACTAATAAACAATTTCAATAATGACGGTATTCCATTCCATTTCCTTAGCCCACCTCAAAGCCTCTTTAACTGCAATTGCTTCTGTCAAAGTTGGATTCATCATCTCTGCAAAGCTTTTGGATTTCGCTAAGAATAGGTAACAGTTGAAATGATCTTAAATAAAAAAGGACAGGTTAATATAACATATTAGTATATAGTATTTTGAGATCTTACGTACTCATGCTAACGTCTTATTTGAAATTTTTAAATTTCTTTATGCGTAAAATAACGATGATAAAAAAAAGGGAAAAGAAAATAATAACGATTTTTATTTTTATTTTCTTCTGTCATTCCAAATTTAATTATACATAGAAGATAAATCACATTAGTTTGTTTGTGTTTAGAAAAGTTTCAACACATTCGAAAACACCAGTAAATGTAGTAGAAGGATGAGGAGTGGATAGCCAGGGAAGAGGCAGTGCATGGAAAGAACAGTCACACCATAACTTGGGTGTTCAACCATCCATTTCAGGCTCTGTCTCGTCCCCGTCTATCCTCTGCCATCAGTTACCTGGAAGAAACGATAATTCCAGTTCAATCATCGAAAGAAACTCGAACAATAGAACAAACAGATATTTGTTCAGATTCTTCCACGTAGGGCGACGATTGTCCCATACACGAGTCGTGTATGGATTTGAATCTGCAACACGAAAACTACACTGACACGAAGAATATGCAGACACGCAAGTTTAAGCACGATGAAGACATCTATTGTTCGATGTTAGTAGTAAAGATGATGAGATGATCACAATCTTGACAAGTATACTATATATATGGAAGGAATTATGCAGATGTCACGCTTGTTAGTACACGAAGTACTACTTTGTCTTCATTGTACTACATGTATATCTTCTAAAGAGCAAGTACTGTTTTTCGACAGCTAACTAACAAATGTACTACACAAGTTGAAGTACTAACACTATACTTCTCTTCCTGCAACTGAGCATGTGCAGTACAACTCAAAAGTTCTTGGACTATTTAGTCATTGACCCGACTATTTTTGCAGAATAATACGAAAATTATTTAAATCTAGGCGAAGCAAAAATTAAAAGAATAAAAAAAAATTATAACACGGGGGCGTAACAAGGAAAAAGATTAAGATAATTAACCCTCTTAAAAGTATTAAACCTCATGCAACCAATGTGCTAAAGCTTTCCTAGTCATTCACTCATTCCAGGTATCTACATTAACCACCGTGGCCATGACACTACAATAGCGCTCGGTAAGCTTTAAAACTACTCAACTTGCTATCATCGTCTAAAAGCTAAAAGAACGAATTACGAAAATGACAGACAAATAAGAACAATAGAAAGCTTCCATCCAACCTCAGGTGCATTGCCTTGGAAAAGTCCGCCAAATAATCCTGCAAGGAGAAGATCAGACTTTAAATTTTGCTTTGCTAGATCATTATAATCAATATACAGTTAAGTAGTTGATGATCAAAATGAATTCCATCAACAAGATAATGTCGTATTAAACAGGACAATGACAAACGTTCAAACAATAACAAATGGCACACCAGCAAGCTTGCTAATTTAAGAATAGGCGTTTTGAAGTTTTTGATTGCCTAACACAATAGATAACTCTCGCCGCCTGTCAATAATAGCACTAATTTTTTTTAATCAAGGGTTGTTAAATAATAATCCAGCTGTGTCTAGATACAGAACAAAACAAGTAAAACAAAGGTTGTTGGCTACTGCTTCTACGTGGGTAGTAGTACTTACCAAATTAACTGTTATTCATATTATCAAATTCAATTACAGAATAAATAGTCGAATACAGCATAATTACATTGTACAGAAAGATAACCAAATCAAAATAAAGGATGTATAATGTGCATTTAGGCCATGATACTCTTGAAAGAATGGATATTCAGTTACCTCCCTATCCGCAAGCTTTCTCATTACGTATATAACCCAATGCATGGGTCAGTGAATTACTAAAACTACCACTGTATATGGGAAAATCAAGAATCATACCTCAATAATATAACTACTGGAATCTGGATACAAAAACAAAAGACCGAACTATCAAAGCATGCAAAAGACAATAAATTAATTTGGTTATCTTCAGAAAGCACTAAAATCTATAATGCTAAGCTCAACTGTGACAATAGTTTCTGTTCCTTTACCAATGATGTCCGACTACAATTATGTAGAATGACAAAATAGCAAGTGATCCTTGGTTAGTTTTATAGAATAAATTTCTCTGTCTATTTCATCATATTACTTCTAAATATTACTTTATTTGAAGATTGTTATATTTTCTATTACAAATTAACTAGATAAGTGTTAGTTTTTGATTGCCACATAAGCAGGCAACAGGTTACAGACATCAAATTCTTAAGAGCTAGCCTCAGATGACGATATCTAAGATATCAGACATAAAATATATCCAACAGGTTGTATTAAAGTAGTGAATATTAAAAAGGCTTCAGTTTCTTTCTTACCCGGGCTAAGGCTCTAATAACTCTTTGCATGTTGACTTGTTGTGTCCAGTGCCCTTGCATCTCCCGCAATGGAGTTGACGTCTGATTACATCCTTGCTTTTCTTCTTCACTGGCCGACCTGGTGGACGACGAGTGGGAGGAGCTTTGACAGTCACTGACAATGAACCCTGAGAACAATCATTCACCGCCCTATCAATATTAAGGATAGGATGCACTGGTTCTGAATACGTTAACCTGAAATTTACTGCACTAAAGTATACAGAACAATAATCATATGGATCACGATTAAGGCAAGAAATGACGGGAATAGCATGGCAGCAAGGCAATCCAGTAAGTTCCCAGCCTTTACAGCTACAGTCAAAGTTATCAACATCAACAACTTCAATGGAGTCACCATGAACCTCAACTCTGTTGCCAGACGAAATTAATACAGGATGTGGATGAACGTGAACTTTCTCCTTCTCTAGCTTTTCCTCCATGAATGGAGTTAATCTCGTCAGCCATTGACTGGATTCTACCCTTCGGGCATACATTACATCCATTATCTTACACCGTATAGCATCAACCATCTGAGTTATTGGTAGTTCATGTGCATCTGATACCCATCCATAGAACTCCTCCCCAAAGTTTGACGTCAGATGGTTATATCTTGCTCCTGGGAAGAACGCATTTGCCCAGTGCTCAGGTTCATTTTCATTGACCCAATTGTAAGCTTCGACTGAAATGTTTTTTATGCGCTCCAGGCAAATTTGGAATCCCTCAGGAGTACCTGCATATGCTGCAGCAAATAAATCCTCTATCATGAGACGCTTAACTTCAAGGGAGAACTGGCCCTTTAAATCTCTAACGAGTTTCTCTGAGAGGTAATGTAGACAGTAACTATGGTGAACATTCTCGTCCTGAAATATGTTGATAATTGACTCCTTCAATCCCTTCTCTCTATCCGCCACGAAAGTTATACCACGACAAGTTGAAAATGCATTTTTAAGCTGCACAAGAAACCAATGCCAATTATCATTGGTTTCTGCATCTACTACAGCAAAAGCAACCGGAAATACACCATCATTTCCATCAGCAGAAGTTGCAGTCAACAACATTCCTTGATACTTCGAATTCAAGGTTACACTATCAAGGAAAAGAAGAGGCCGGCAGCCATGTTGGAATCCATAAGCTGAGGCATGAAATGATACAAAGAGGCGATGAAAGCTTGAGTCATCCTTAGTAGTAAATGTAGCAAGACTACCAGGATTTGTCTCCATTATTGAATCACATAAACTTGGAAGCTGACCATAAGCCTCTTTATATGAACCCTGAAGCTGCTCCTTGGCAATTTCTTTGCCACGCCACGCCTGAAAGTAATTGAGTTGAATTCCGTACTCATTCTTTATGTCCTCTACGATATCCCTAGGTTTATAATTCGGAAGTTCCTTCAACTTCTCCTTAATCACACTTGCCACCCAACTTCTTGTTGCCTGATGACCAGTTGGTACAACAGTTCCTTCGCATGTATGTGTTGAATCCATTTTCTTAATACAAATGAGTTGGGTAGTAGACAACCTTGATGCATGAATTCTCCATGGGCAACCATCAACCTTGCACTTAACAGTCACGCGGTGACTATCATTCTTCTTATACTTAAAAGCAAACTGATGTGCAATGGCATATTTACGCAAAGACTCACGGAACTCATGTACACTGTTAAACCTTTGGCCAACACCTGTTATAATGTTCTGCCACTGTTGTGCAGCTTTCACGTGCTTTTCACTATTAGAAGTTAAGAGAGGCGGAGGCATATCACTAGGTACATCAAATAGAGCATCCACATTGTTCAAATCATCTACAATATCAAAGTTCGCATCAAGCAAGAGACTGGGTTCGCTCGAGTCATCAAAAATATCATCCCCAAGACTAGCAGGAGCATCAATAAAAATCCCATCTTCAGACAAACTTGTCCTGCTTGACCTGCAATATACATGTTCCCAATGTCTAACCTGAAAAGGTAAGATTCAACTATAACATAAGTCAGCAAGGTAACTACCTACTCCCGGGCATGCTTGAGATATCTGCAGTGACAACTTCTTCATTCATAACATATATGTCGGCGGTATTGCAGTCACCATGGAAATTGATCATGCGTTTGAGATCTTTATCATTCGAAATTGAAATAAGTGTCTTCTTATTTTCCAAAAGAAAATATTTGATAGACATGGCCATGGTGCTATAGTTGAACATCTCTGCCACCTCCATTATGAAATTATCGTAAGTCATTTCATCGTCAACTTCCATGGCGTGAGCATCCCCGCCTACATACAACAAACTACCATCCTCGTCCTTCTCAAAATCACCACCTGATTGACATATCACAATAACCTTCTTCCCAGCCATGACCTACATCATAAATTTGTTTTTTTAGGAAAAAAAGTGTCAAAATTTTTTTTTTTTTTTCTTTTCCATCTTAACAGAAAATCACAAATAAAAGTTTTCATTGTAAATAGAACACTGCGACTCCTTACTCATACATTCAAGTTTTAGGGGTCTAAATATGCATTCCTTTCATATCTAAACAAAATACAAAGTCCTACACCAGCGTGTATCCAACTTCTTTCTTAACATGGATAATCTTTCATCACTTCATGACTAAACTTCTTCTAATTTTCTAACTACCACATTCTTAATAAATTTACATGTTCAATATTCTAACAAACATATAAGGTTGTTATCAATTTCACCTTAGTTTTCTATCTCTCCCTCCCTCTGTACAACCTCTCTAAATATATAAAATACAATGCCGCGTTTTCTCCTTAGGCCTCCCATTCTATCATCCAATTTCACAACTTAAACCAACATCAATTCGGCCCAAGAACACACACACACATAACAAGAACTACACATACAGTATTAACTAATGCATTCTTTTAGAACCTTGTACATTACAAACCAAAACCAAACAACTACCAAAAAACAAATATTGAAACAGCTACTACGCGCGCACACACACATACAGAGAGAGGGGGGGGGGAGAGAGAGAGAGAGAGAGAGAGAGAGCGGGGGGGGAGGGAGAGAGAGGGAGAGAGAGAAAGAGAGAGACGGAGAGGGAGAGAGAGAGAGAGAGAGAGAGAGAGAGAGAGAGAGAGAGAGAGAGAGAGAGAGAGTAAAAACTAATGCTTTCTTTTACAGTCTTCTACAGTAAAACTAAAACCAAACAAGAATATATCAAACTACCAAAGAAGAACATAAAACAAGAATGACCCAAGAATCAAAACACACAAACACACATCATATACATATAATGGGCATTAATAAAAACAATCAAGATTCACAAATCAAGAAAAACCCACCAAAGATTTAAATACCCAAATGAGAAATGAGATAAAAAAAGATGAAAGATGATACCTTTATGTAGAATCTTGAGTAAAAAAGGTGAATTTAAATGAATCTATGAAAATAGCAGGAGCATATTATAGCAACTCACCCTGCAATTACAACTGTACAGTACAAAAATTGAACAGTTCTTGAGGAGGAGTTCAGTTCAGACCCGAATATATTCTTTGCCGACCCATGATCCGAATTTTTTTTTTTTCTGAAATAAACGTATTTGCTTTCATTAAATCGAATCAATAATCAGTATATCGAAATAATTTCCGGGGCAAATTTTATTTTTAAACGACTAGGTAATAACCCTAAAAAAAAAACTCTATTAAAATACGTCAAAATGTGGGTATAATGATGTAGTCGTTCTTATCTTATCAAATTACTAAAAATAGTCACTTTTAACTTCAAAAGAGAAAAAGACACTTTTCATTGTCAAAATAATTTTTTTGATTTTTTATATTGAACCCGAGTCGAATCATATCTAAAATATTATTTTCAAAAATTAATAATTTGAATATAATATTTAATATCTAATTTTACGAATGATTATAAAAAATTTCGATTTATCTAATTAATTCCCGATTAATTATTTACAAAATGTCCGACCGATTCGATTTTTAAAATCTGATTAATCCTTGCGAGTAATTCTTTATCAAAATATTTTTAACAAATTATTAAAATTAAAATAATATATTAATCCCAGTATGAATTATTATAGACTTTTATGATATGATAAATACATATTAATTGAAAAATAACTAATTGAATCATAATTATATATTAAATTATATTAAAATATTAAAATATATATGATTTTTACTCTGAATCTCCGATTTATTGATTAATCCTAAATCGGTAATATTTCGTATTACCAATTTTTACAACACTGATTTTATGTTTACTTAAATACGGACCAGTTATAAACTTATTAATATTTTAAATTAAATATTATTGAAATGATTAAATAATTAGAATAATTTTTATAATTTATGTTTCTTCTTTATATTACACTAACTTTTTCTTATATTTCAAAATTTTAATTTTTATAATTTTTCTTACATTTCTACCTCACAATAATGTCAAAAAAAGCAACTAATAACAAGAGGTCAAATCAATTTGGATTTTAAATATTCAAACTCAAATCATTAAGGTTAGATTGTCTTGTATTCGAATGAAAAATAAGCACGAATTTTTTCCTTTTCCAAATTCATTTTTTTAATTTTAATAGAAAGAATTACAAAACAAATACTACTTCTAACTCAACTTACACTTCCATAAATCCTATGGTATGTTAGTATTTGTTTTTTGAAATAAAATGTCGATTTCATTAGATAATCAAAGCATCCGACAAAATTGTTTCCAACAAATAAGATGGAGGAGACGAGATAATAACAAAGCTATTAGGTACACACGGATTCTAGTCAACTCATGTGTTTTTCATGAATTAAGTTTATATGTATGTTTGTGTGTATGTAGGAAAAAGAAGAGACAATGATGTATCAATTTAGACTAGACCTCGCAATTCATTTATGTAGTTCGTGTTTCGTGTACTTAAATGTTAAATGCAAAACCACTCGTTTAGGGTTCGTGTAATTTCGTGTTCGTGTACTTTTCGTGTCGTGTTTTTGTATAATTTTAATTAATAATAGGAATAAAAATAAATAAGTAAATGTATTAAAATATTAAAATTTAGGTAATATTTTTACAAATAAGTATACATAATATTATAAATTTATGTATAATCACATAAATAAATGTTAAATATCTTATAAAAATGTTGATATTTTATAAATATTTATTTATTTATTTCGTGTAATTCGTGTCGTGTCGTGTACTTGAAGGATAAATACAATCAAGATTCACAAATCAAGAAAAACCCACCAAAGATTTAAATACCCAAATGAGAAATGAGATAAAAAAGATGAAAGATGATACCTTTATGTAGAATCTTGAGTAAAAAAGGTGAATTTAAATGAATCTATGAAAATAGCAGGAGCATATTGTAGCAACTCACCCTGCAATTACAACTGTACAGTACAAAAATTGAACAGTTCTTGAGGAGTTCAGTTCGGACCTGAATATATTATTTGCCGACCCATGATCCGAATTATTTTTTTTCTGAAATAAACGTACTTGCTTTCATTAAATCGAATAATTAATCAGTATATCGAAATAATTTCCGGGGCAAATTTTATTTTTAAACGACTAGGTAATAACCCTAAAAAAACTCTATTAAAATACGTCAAAATGTGGGTATAATGATGTAGTCGTTCTTATCTTATCAAATTACTAAAAATAGCCACTTTTAACTTCAAAAGAGAAAAGGACACTTTTCATTGTCAAAATAATTTTTTTGATTTTTTATATTGAACCCGAGTCGAATCATATCTAAAATATTATTTTCAAAAATTAATAAGTTGAATATAATATTTAATATCTAATTTTACGAATGATTATAAAAATACTCGATTTATCTAATTAATTCCCGATTAATTATTTACAAAATGTCCGACCGATTCGATTTTTAAAATCTGATTAATCCTTACGAGTAATTCTTGATCAAAATATTTTTAACAAATTATTAAAATTAAAATAATATATTAATCCCAGTATGAATTATTATAGACTTTTATGATATGATAAATACATATTAATTGAAAAATAACTAATTGAATCATAATTATATATTAAATTATATTATAGTATTAAAATATATCTGATTTTTACTCCGAATCTCCGATTTATTGATTAATCCTAAATCGGTAATATTTCGTATTACCAATTTTTACAACACTGATTTTATGTTTACTTAAATACGAACCAGTTATAAACTTATTAATATTTTAAATTAAATATTATTGAAATGATTAAATAATTAGAATAATTTTTATAATTTATGTTTCTTCACTTGACTTATATTACACTAACTTTTTCTTATATTTCAAAATTTTAATTTTTTTAATTTTTCTTACATTTCTACCTCACAATAACGTCAAAAAAAGAAACTAATAACAAGAGGTCAAATCAATTTGGAATTTAAATATTCAAACTCAAATCATTAAGGTTAGATTGTCTTGTATTCGAATGAAAAATAAGCACGAATTTTTTCCTTTTCCAAATTCAATTTTTTAATTTTAATAGAAAGAATTACAAAACAAATACTACTTCTAACTCAACTTACACTTCCATAAATCCTATGGTATGTTAGTATATTTTTTTTGAAATAAAATGTCGATTTCATTAGATAATCAAAGCATCCGACAAAATTGTTTCCAACAAATAAGATGGAGGTGACGAGATAATAACTAAGCTATTAGGTACACATGGATTCTAGTCAACTCATGTGTTTTTCATGAATTAAGTTTATATGTATGTTTGTGTGTATGTAGGAAAAAGAAGAGACAATGATGTATCAATTTAGACTAGACCTCGCAATTCGTTTATGTAGTTCGTGTTTTGTGTACTTAAATGTTAAATGCAAAACCACTCGTTTAGGGTTCGTGTAATTTCATGTTCGTGTACTTTTCGTGTCGTGTTTTCGTATAATTTTAATTAATAATAGGAATAAAAATAAATAAGTAAATGTATTAAAATATTAAAATTTAGGTAATATTTTGACAAATAAGTATACATAACATTATAAATTTATGTATAATCACATAAATAAATGTTAAATATCTTATAAAAATGTTGATATTTTATAAATATTTATTTATTTATTTCGTGTAATTCGTGTCGTGTCGTGTACTTGAAGGATAAATACAATCAAGATTCACAAATCAAGAAAAAACCCACCAAAGATTTAAATACCCAAATGAGAAATGAGATAAAAAAGATGAAATATGATACCTTTATGTAGAATTTTGAGTAAAAAAGGTGAATTTAAAAGAATCTATGAAAATAGCAGGAGCAACTCACCCTGCAATTACAACTGTATAGTACAAAAATTGAACAGTTCTTGAGGAGTTTAGTTCAGACCCGAATATATTCTTTGCCGACCCATGATTCGAATTTTTTTTTTCTGAAATAAACGTACTTGCTTTCATTAAATCGAATCAATAATCAGTATATCGAAACAATTTTCGGGGCAAATTTTATTTTTAAACGACTAGGTAATAACCCTAAAAAAAACTCTATTAAAATACGTCAAAATGTGGGTACAATGATGTAGTCGTTCTTATCTTATCAAATTACTAAAAATAGTCACTTTTAACTTCAAAAGAGAAAAAGACACTTTTCATTGTCAAAATAATTTTTGTGATTTTTTATATTGAACCCGAGTCGAATCATATCTAAAATATTATTTTCAAAAATTAATAATTTGAATATAATATTTAATATCTAATTTTACGAATGATTATAAAAAATTTCGATTTATCTAATTAATTCCCGATTAATTATTTACAAAATGTCCGACCGATTCGATTTTTAAAATCTGATTAATCCTTGCGAGTAATTCTTTATCAAAATATTTTTAACAAATTATTAAAATTAAAATAATATATTAATCCCAGTATGAATTATTATAGACTTTTATGATATGATAAATACATATTAATTGAAAAATAACAAATTGAATCATAATTATATATTAAATTATATTAAAATATTAAAATATATCTTATTTTTACTCTGAATCTCCGATTTATTGATTAATCCTAAATCGGTAATATTTCGTATTACCAATTTTTACAACACTGATTTTATGTTTACTTAAATACAGACGAGTTATAAACTTATTAATATTTTAAATTAAATATTATTGAAATGATTAAATAATTAGAATAATTTTTATAATTTATGTTTCTTCACTTGACTTATATTACACTAACTTTTTCTTATATTTCAAAATTTTAATTTTTTTAATTTTTCTTACATTTCTACCTCACAATAGTCAAAAAAAGCAACTAATAACAAGAGGTCAAATCAATTTGGATTTTAAATATTCAAACTCAAATCATTAAGGTTAGATTGTCTTGTATTCGAATGAAAAATAAGCACGAATTTTTTCCTTTTCCAAATTCAATTTTTTAATTTTAATAGAAAGAATTACAAAACAAATACTACTTCTAACTCAACTTACACTTCCATAAATCCTATGGTATGTTAGTATTTTTTTTTTGAAATAAAATGTCGATTTCATTAAATATTCAAAGCATCCGACAAAATTGTTTCCAACAAATAAGATGGAGGAGACGAGATAATAACAAAGCTATTAGGTACACACGGATTCTAGTCAACTCATGTGTTTTTCATGAATTAAGTTTATATGTATGTTTGTGTGTATGTAGGAAAAAGAAGAGACAATGATGTATCAATTTAGACTAGACCTCGCAATTCGTTTATGTAGTTCGTGTTTCGTGTACTTAAATGTTAAATGCAAAACCACTCGTTTAGGGTTCGTGTAATTTCGTGTTCGTGTACTTTTCGTGTCGTGTTTTCGTATAATTTTAATTAATAATAGGAATAAAAATAAATAAGTAAATGTATTAAAATATTAAAATTTAGGTAATATTTTTACAAATAAGTATACATAATATTATAAATTTATGTATAATCACATAAATAAATGTTAAATATCTTATAAAAATGTTGATATTTTATAAATATTTATTTATTTATTTCGTGTAATTCGTGTCGTGTCGTGTACTTGAAGGATAAATACAATCAAGATTCACAAATCAAGAAAAACCCACCAAAGATTTAAATACCCAAATGAGAAATGAGATAAAAAAGATGAAAGATGATACCTTTATGTAGAATCTTGAGTAAAAAAGGTGAATTTAAATGAATCTATGAAAATAGCAGGAGCATATTGTAGCAACTCACCCTGCAATTACAACTGTACAGTACAAAAATTGAACAGTTCTTGAGGAGTTCAGTTCGGACCTGAATATATTATTTGCCGACCCATGATCCGAATTATTTTTTTCCTGAAATAAACGTACTTGCTTTCATTAAATCGAATAATTAATCAGTATATCGAAATAATTTCCGGGGCAAATTTTATTTTTAAACGACTAGGTAATAACCCTAAAAAAACTCTATTAAAATACGTCAAAATGTGGGTATAATGATGTAGTCGTTCTTATCTTATCAAATTACTAAAAATAGCCACTTTTAACTTCAAAAGAGAAAAGGACACTTTTCATTGTCAAAATAATTTTTTTGATTTTTTATATTGAACCCGAGTCGAATCATATCTAAAATATTATTTTCAAAAATTAATAAGTTGAATATAATATTTAATATCTAATTTTACGAATGATTATAAAAATACTCGATTTATCTAATTAATTCCCGATTAATTATTTACAAAATGTCCGACCGATTCGATTTTTAAAATCTGATTAATCCTTACGAGTAATTCTTGATCAAAATATTTTTAACAAATTATTAAAATTAAAATAATATATTAATCCCAGTATGAATTATTATAGACTTTTATGATATGATAAATACATATTAATTGAAAAATAACTAATTGAATCATAATTATATATTAAATTATATTATAGTATTAAAATATATCTGATTTTTACTCCGAATCTCCGATTTATTGATTAATCCTAAATCGGTAATATTTCGTATTACCAATTTTTACAACACTGATTTTATGTTTACTTAAATACGAACCAGTTATAAACTTATTAATATTTTAAATTAAATATTATTGAAATGATTAAATAATTAGAATAATTTTTATAATTTATGTTTCTTCACTTGACTTATATTACACTAACTTTTTCTTATATTTCAAAATTTTAATTTTTTTAATTTTTCTTACATTTCTACCTCACAATAACGTCAAAAAAAGAAACTAATAACAAGAGGTCAAATCAATTTGGAATTTAAATATTCAAACTCAAATCATTAAGGTTAGATTGTCTTGTATTCGAATGAAAAATAAGCACGAATTTTTTCCTTTTCCAAATTCAATTTTTTAATTTTAATAGAAAGAATTACAAAACAAATACTACTTCTAACTCAACTTACACTTCCATAAATCCTATGGTATGTTAGTATATTTTTTTTGAAATAAAATGTCGATTTCATTAGATAATCAAAGCATCCGACAAAATTGTTTCCATCAAATAAGATGGAGGTGACGAGATAATAACTAAGCTATTAGGTACACATGGATTCTAGTCAACTCATGTGTTTTTCATGAATTAAGTTTATATGTATGTTTGTGTGTATGTAGGAAAAAGAAGAGACAATGATGTATTAATTTAGACTAGACCTCGCAATTCGTTTATGTAGTTCGTGTTTCGTGTACTTAAATGTTAAATGCAAAACCACTCATTTAGGGTTCGTGTAATTTCGTGTTCGTGTACTTTTCGTGTCGTGTTTTCGTATAATTTTAATTAATAATAGGAATAAAAATAAATAAGTAAATGTATTAAAATATTAAAATTTAGGTAATATTTTTACAAATAAGTATACATAATATTATAAATTTATGTATAATCACATAAATAAATGTTAAATATCTTATAAAAATGTTGATATTTTATAAATATTTATTTATTTATTTCGTGTAATTTGTGTCGTGTCGTGTACTTGAAGGATAAATACAATCAAGATTCACAACTCAAGAAAAACCCACCAAAGATTTAAATACCCAAATGAGAAATGAGATAAAAAAGATGAAAGATGATACCTTTATGTAGAATCTTGAGTAAAAAAGGTGACTTTACATGAATCTATGAAAATAGCACGAGCATATTGTAGCAACTCACCCTGCAATTACAACTGTACAGTACAAAAATTGAACAGTTCTTGAGGAGTTCAGTTCAGACCTGAATATATTCTTTGCCGACCCATGATCCGAATTTTTTTTTTTTCTGAAATAAACGTACTTGCTTTCATTAAATCGAATCAATAATCAGTATATCGAAATAATTTTCGGGGCAAATTTTATTTTTAAACGACTAGGTAATAACCCTAAAAAAAACTCTATTAAAATACGTCAAAATGTGGGTATAATGATGTAGTCGTTCTTATCTTATCAAATTACTAAAAATAGCCACTTTTAACTTCAAAAGAGAAAAAGACACTTTTCATTGTCAAAATATTTTTTTTTATTTTTTATATTGAACCCGAGTCGAATCATATCTAAAATATTATTTTCAAAAATTAATAATTTGAATATAATATTTAATATCTAATTTTACGAATGATTATAAAAATTCTCGATTTATCTAATTAATTCCCGATTAATTATTTACAAAATGTCCGACCGATTCGATTTTTAAAATCTGATTAATCCTTACGAGTGATTCTTGATCAAAATATTTTTAACAAATTATTAAAATTAAAATAATATATTAATCCCAGTATGAATTATTATAGACTTTTATGATATGATAAATACATATTAATTGAAAAATAACTAATTGAATCATAATTATATATTAAATTATATTATAATATTAAAATATATCTAATTTTTACTCTGAATCTCCGATTTATTGATTAATCCTAAATCGGTAATATTTCGTATTACCAATTTTTACAACACTGATTTTATGTTTACTTAAATACGAACCAGTTATAAACTTATTAATATTTTAAATTAAATATTATTGAAATGATTAAATAATTAGAATAATTTTTATAATTTATGTTTCTTCACTTGACTTATATTACACTAACTTTTTCTTATATTTTAAAATTTCAATTTTTTTAATTTTTCTTACATTTCAACCTCACAATAATGTCAAAAAAAATCAACTAATAACAAGAGGTCAAATCAATTTGGATTTTAAATATTCAAACTCAAATCATTAAGGTTAGATTGTCTTGTATTCGAATGAAAAATAAGCACGAATTTTTTCCTTTTCCAAATTCAATTTTTTAATTTTAATAGAAAGAATTACAAAACAAATACTACTTCTAACTTAACTTACACTTCCATAAATCCTATGGTATGTTAGTATTTTTTTTTTGAAATAAAATGTCGATTTCATTAGATATTCAAAGCATCCGACAAAATTGTTTCCAACAAATAAGATGGAGGAGACGAGATAATAACAAAGCTATTAGGTACACACGGATTCTAGTCAACTCATGTGTTTTTCATGAATTAAGTTTATATGTATGTTTGTGTGTATGTAGGAAAAAGAAGAGACAATGATGTATCAATTTAGACTAGACCTCGCAATTCGTTTATGTAGTTCGTGTTTCGTGTACTTAAATGTTAAATGCAAAACCACTCGTTTAGGGTTCGTGTAATTTCGTGTTCGTGTACTTTTCGTGTCGTGTTTTCGTATAATTTTAATTAATAATAGGAATAAAAATAAATAAGTAAATGTATTAAAATATTAAAATTTAGGTAATATTTTTACAAATAAGTATACATAATATTATAAATTTATGTATAATCACATAAATAAATGTTAAATATCTTATAAAAATGTTGATATTTTATAAATATTTATTTATTTATTTCGTGTAATTCGTGTCGTGTCGTGTACTTGAAGGATAAATACAATCAAGATTCACAACTCAAGAAAAACCCACCAAAGATTTAAATACCCAAATGAGAAATGAGATAAAAAAGATGAAAGATGATACCTTTATGTAGAATCTTGAGTAAAAAAGGTGACTTTACATGAATCTATGAAAATAGCACGAGCATATTGTAGCAACTCACCCTGCAATTACAACTGTACAGTACAAAAATTGAACAGTTCTTGAGAAGTTCAGTTCAGACCTGAATATATTCTTTGCCGACCCATGATCCGAATTTTTTTTTTTTCTGAAATAAACGTACTTGCTTTCATTAAATCGAATCAATAATCAGTATATCGAAATAATTTTCGGGGCAAATTTTATTTTTAAACGACTAGGTAATAACCCTAAAAAAAACTCTATTAAAATACGTCAAAATGTGGGTATAATGATGTAGTCGTTCTTATCTTATCAAATTACTAAAAATAGCCACTTTTAACTTCAAAAGAGAAAAAGACACTTTTCATTGTCAAAATATTTTTTTTTATTTTTTATATTGAACCCGAGTCGAATCATATCTAAAATATTATTTTCAAAAATTAATAATTTGAATATAATATTTAATATCTAATTTTACGAATGATTATAAAAATTCTCGATTTATCTAATTAATTCCCGATTAATTATTTACAAAATGTCCGACCGATTCGATTTTTAAAATCTGATTAATCCTTACGAGTGATTCTTGATCAAAATATTTTTAACAAATTATTAAAATTAAAATAATATATTAATCCCAGTATGAATTATTATAGACTTTTATGATATGATAAATACATATTAATTGAAAAATAACTAATTGAATCATAATTATATATTAAATTATATTATAATATTAAAATATATCTAATTTTTACTCTGAATCTCCGATTTATTGATTAATCCTAAATCGGTAATATTTCGTATTACCAATTTTTACAACACTGATTTTATGTTTACTTAAATACGAACCAGTTATAAACTTATTAATATTTTAAATTAAATATTATTGAAATGATTAAATAATTAGAATAATTTTTATAATTTATGTTTCTTCACTTGACTTATATTACACTAACTTTTTCTTATATTTCAAAATTTTAATTTTTTTAATTTTTCTTACATTTCAACCTCACAATAATGTCAAAAAAAGCAACTAATAACAAGAGGTCAAATCAATTTGGATTTTAAATATTCAAACTCAAATCATTAAGGTTAGATTGTCTTGTATTCGAATGAAAAATAGGCACGAATTTTTACCTTTTCTAAATTCAATTTTTTAATTTTAATAGAAAGAATTACAAAACAAATACTACTTCTAACTCAACTTACACTTCCATAAATCCTATGGTATGTTAGTATATTTTTTTTGAAATAAAATGTCGATTTCATTAGATAATCAAAGCATCCGACAAAATTGTTTCCAACAAATAAGATGGAGGTGACGAGATAATAACTAAGCTATTAGGTACACATGGATTCTAGTCAACTCATGTGTTTTTCATGAATTAAGTTTATATGTATGTTTGTGTGTATGTAGGAAAAAGAAGAGACAATGATGTATCAATTTAGACTAGACCTCGCAATTCGTTTATGTAGTTCGTGTTTCGTGTACTTAAATGTTAAATGCAAAACTACTCGTTTAGGGTTCGTGTAATTTCGTGTTCGTGTACTTTTCGTGTCGTGTTTTCGTATAATTTTAATTAATAATAGGAATAAAAATAAATAAGTAAATGTATTAAAATATTAAAATTTAGGTAATATTTTTACAAATAAGTATACATAATATTATAAATTTATGTATAATCACATAAATAAATGTTAAATATCTTATAAAAATGTTGATATTTTATATATATTTATTTATTTATTTCGTGTAATTCGTGTCGTGTCGTGTACTTGAAGGATAAATACAATCAAGATTCACAACTCAAGAAAAACCCACCAAAGATTTAAATACCCAAATGAGAAATGAGATAAAAAAAGATGAAAGATGATACCTTTATGTAGAATCTTGAGTAAAAAAGGTGAATTTACATGAATCTATGAAAATAGCACGAGCATATTGTAGCAACTCACCCTGCAATTACAACTGTACAGTACAAAAATTGAACAGTTCTTGAGGAGTTCAGTTCAGACCCGAATATATTCTTTGCCCACCCATGATCCGAATTTTTTTTTTTCTGAAATAAACGTACTTGCTTTCATTAAATCGAATCAATAATCAATATATCAAAATAATTTCCGAGGCAAATTTTATTTTTAAACGACTAGGTAATAACCCTAAAAAAACTCTATTAAAATACGTCAAAATGTGGGTATAATGATGTATTCATTCTTATCTTATCAAATTACTAAAAATAGCCACTTTTAACTTCAAAAGAGAAAAAGACACTTTTCATTGTCAAAATAATTTTTTTGATTTTTTATATTGAACCCGAGTCGAATCATATCTAAAATATTATTTTCAAAAATTAATAATTTGAATATGATATTTAATATCTAATTTTACGAATGATTATAAAAATTCTCGATTTATCTAATTAATTCCCGATTAATTATTTACAAAATGTCCGACCGATTCGATTTTTAAAATCTGATTAATCCTTACGAGTAATTCTTGATCAAAATATTTTTAACAAATTATTAAAATTAAAATAATATATTAATCCCAGTATGAATTATTATAGACTTTTATGATATGATAAATATATATTAATTGAAAAATAACTAATTGAATCATAATTATATATTAAATTATATTATAATATTAAAATATATCTGATTTTTACTCTGAATCTCCGATTTATTGATTAATCCTAAATCGGTAATATTCGTATTACCAATTTTTACAACACTGATTTTATGTTTACTTAAATACCAACCAGTTATAAACTTATTAATATTTTAAATTAAATATTATTGAAATGATTAAATAATTAGAATAATTTTTATAATTTATGTTTCTTCACTTGACTTATATTACAATAACTTTTTCTTATATTTCAAAATTTTAATTTTTTTAATTTTTCTTACATTTCTACCTCACAATAATGTCAAAAAAGCAACTAATAACAAGAGGTCAAATCAATTTGGATTTTAAATATTCAAACTCAAATCATTAAGGTTAGATTGTCTTGTATTCGAATGAAAAATAAGCACGTATTTTTTCCTTTTCCAAATTCAATTTTTTAATTTTAATAGAAAGAATTACAAAACAAATACTACTTCTAACTCAACTTACACTCCATAAATCCTATGTTATGTTAGTATTTTTTTTTTTGAAATAAAATGTCGATTTCATTAGATAATCAAAGCATCCGACAAAATTGTTTCCAACAAATAAGATGTAGGAGACGAGATAATAACAAAGCTATTAGGTACACATGGATTCTAGTCAACTCATGTGTTTTTCATGAATTAAGTTTATATGTATGTTTGTGTGTATGTAGGAAAAAGAAGAGACAATGATGTATCAATTTAGACTAGACCTCGCAATTCGTTTATGTAGTTCGTGTTTCGTGTACTTAAATGTTAAATGCCAAACCACTCGTTTAGGGTTCGTGTAATTTCGTGTTCGTGTACTTTTCATGTCGTGTTTTCGTATAATTTTAATTAATAATAGGAATAAAAATAAATAAGTAAATGTATTAAAATATTAAAATTTAGGTAATATTTTTACAAATAAGTATACATAATATGATAAATTTATGTATAATCACATAAATAAATGTTAAATATCTTATAAAAATGTTGATATTTTATAAATATTTATTTATTTATTTCGTGTAATTCGTGTCGTGTCGTGTACTTGAAGGAGAAATACAAAACCGACACTAAATCTCAATTGTGTATTTTCGTGTTCGTGTACTAAAAATGTAAACTCAAACACTAAATTTTTGTGTCATTTCGTATCGTGTTTTCGTGTAATGTCAAAAATTACCATGTTGGAATTGGACGACAAAGTGGAAAACTCGATAGGTTTGATTACAATCTGAAACGTGCTTGAATGATATGAAGATGTATTGATATAATGATAATGTATAAAGAAGAGAGAACAGTGAAGGAAGAAGGAGAAGATAGAAAATGAAAGAAAAAACGTACAAATGCAGTAAATTTTGAAAGGTCGTATATTTGCAAAACAAAACCAAAAATCACGTATTTTTGGTAAATAACCTAAAATTAATTATCAATAAATTAAGGACGTCAGAATCACAAAGATGGGTTGATAAGAAAATGACAAAAAGAACAATGTTTAATGTTCACATCAACTCATCAAGCACTAATAAACTACTCCAAGTTGCCGTAAACTCCACAAATAGCTCATTTAGAGCAACTCCAAAGACTCCTATGTGTTTCTTATAAATATTATAAAAAATTAATATGTTAATGATTTAGAATATTATAAGAAATGACAAATCCAACAATTAATATACATACTTATACTTATATAGGGTGACATTTCAGAGAGAACTTTTTATATAGAGTACGATAGAAAACCATTACATAAATATTCATAAAACATATTTTTATCACATTTTTTATTAGATATGATTATAAATTTCAATTATTAAATTAAAAAACAAAATTAAACTCTCTTTTTTTAAAAAAATAATTGAAAATTAGTCAAATTGTCCAAAGTGATTCTATAGTAAAATCAAATCTATCCAAAATGAATTTATAGCAGAATCAAATTTAAAATCAATATTTTTATTCAAATTTTAAATGTTAATTTTTTTATAAAGTTTGAATATGCTAATATTCTACGTTAGAATCAGATTATATATTTTATGTAAAAAAATTAAAATTATTTATGAGATTCTATAATAGAATATATGGTTCTCCCCGATTCTCTATCTAAGATGTTTCTCTCTGGAACAATCACCTACTTATATAAAGGAGAAGACGGGGGCGGTGATGTTGCGCTTTCTTTCAATTAAAAAATTACAAATTCCTTATTATTTTCGAATTTGTAGGATCTTATGTTAATAATTGCAATTTTCTCTTTTATTATTTTCAAACTTGATAGAACTTTCTTTTATTATTTTCAAAATTTATAGAACTTTCTTTTATTATTTTCAAATTGTAAGATTGGATGAATTGAAAAATTACAACTTCTTTATTATTTTCGAATTTGTAGGATCTTATGTTAATAATTGCAATTTTCTCTTTTATTATTTTCAAACTTGATAGAATTTTCTTTTATTATTTTCAAACTTGATAGAACTTTCTTTTATTATTTTCAAATTTGTAAGATTGGAGAAATTAAAAAATTACAACTTCCTTATTATTTTCAAATTTGTAGGATCTTATGTTAAAACTTTCTTATTATTTTCAAATTTGTAGGATCTTATGTTAATAATTACAATTTCCTTTTGGAATTGGAAAATTGCAAATTTGTAAGATTTAATGTTAATTTCTTTATTACTTTCGAATTTTTAGGATCTAATGCATTATTATTTACAACTTTCTTTCGTATTTTTTGAATTTGCAATAATTATTCATATACGGACCCTAAGTCAAACAATTTCTTTCCTTCCTCAACATCTTCTTTAACGACTAAAGAGTATGCTTATAAGAAAAGTTGTATAGCTTTTACAAATTAATTAATATATGAAAGGTAAGTTACTATTTAATACTTTTTGACTTTTAAACATAATGAATTTTCATGTTATTCACCTTACAAACACCTATAAATTAAAGGTCATTCATAACAACAAATCTACACCAAAACTTTTTTACATAACTCCAAATCTTTAAAACCATATTTACAATCAATATAACTATGGCCTACATCATGTTGGATGTTTTGAACGACATCAGCTATACTTGGATGATAAGAGTACGAATGTGTAGAATATGAGAATCTGTCAATCCAAATACTGAAGAACTGATTAGTCTACATGATTTTGATCGATGAAAAGTTTAATAAATCAATATACTTATAACTTATTAGTTTGTCAAATTGTATGATGTTATTAACTTTTCTAAGATATGTTGTATAACAGGAAAATTTGATCCATGCTACGATCCCAAAGATTCTGATCTCTCGATTCAAAGATCTTTTACAGGAAGGCTCCGTGTACAACATCAAAAATCTGAAAGTTGTTTCAAGTACAGGGAAATATAGACCACTATCACATGGGTCTAAATTACTCTTCATACGCATAACGTCGCCTAAGAGATCGGAAGAAGGTATCATCAACATATCACTGCACGAATTTGAGTTCATATGCCCGGATATAATTGATGCACATATTAATGACATTAACATACTCTCAGGTATTTTGATGCAGTAATATATTAGAGTAATATATAAGTAATACTATTATATAAGTTAAAATTCAAACTATAATGTTATAGTATTATCTTTTCTAATAATACTATATAAATATAATTAATATTATATGTTTATATTGATTTTTATCAATATAGTTTTTTTCATATATATATATATGGTAATGGTATCGGTCCAAGAAAATAAAAAATCAAACTATATAAACAAAAGAAATATGTAAATAATTTATAATATTACCTACCCAAATGCAAATTTTACAGAATATATTTTATTTGATAGTTTATATAATTTTATAGATATTTATTTCATAAATTTTGTTCTAATATTCTTTTTCTTTAACAAATATATTCTAACGCCGCTGGGAAGGGCAGCTTAGTAACCTAGTCTATACAATCTCTTCTATATATAATAGGAGAACACAAGGGTAAAAAGAGCAAATTAAATCTCTGTGAAATTACAATTTTACCCTTTTAGATTTTAAAATTACATGATATGCCACTACTCTCTTATCTAAAAAAAAAAAGAGTAAATAATGTTTTTGTGCAGAATCGAACCCCTAACCTTCCCTAAAGAAATCATTCTTATTACCAATTGAGCTACATGACTCATTTTGGTTTTAAGGGAAAAATCACATTACATAAACCTCACATCATTCTTAATCCTATATTAATTATTATTTAAACTTTTAAGTAAAAATCAAGGTGATTTATAATATTTATTAAATTTTATTTTTTTAATTCTTTTTTAGAGTATGTTTGCAAATGATATTTATAATATTTATTTTTTAATTATTAAAATATCATATCAAACTATATACTACCAATCTTATAAAAAATTTATATTAAGTTTCAAAAACAATATTAAGTGTGGTGTATTTTTATCTTTTCTTTAGTTTAAAATAAATATTTCGGTTGTGTAACTTTAACTATAATATATTCTATTTTCTTATATAAGGGTCTAACTTTTCTTGTACTATACAATATATTTAAATTATTAAATCATACTTATTAATTTCTATAAAATCTCTTTAAAATTTTATAATAAAATTAGTTTGATAAATCATGATATATAATTTATATTTTAAATTTAATTTAATATTTTAAATAATAATTCAAATTAATATTTATTTAAAATAAGAGGTACAATAAATATTATTGTAATTTAATTGTATTCTACATGTGAAAACTCTGAATTAGAAAAATGGATTAAAAGTTTAAACTATAAGAATATATACAAATCATATTTATTCACAATAATTTATTTAATATACATTAAAATATATAATATTTTTGTTAAATATAGAAATTGGGGACCGGGAAGCGTGGCAAGGAGACACTAATCTCTGACCCCATCCCTATCCCCGAAATTTTTACATATTTTTTCCCAATCGCCAGAAAAGTTCTCAATTATCCGTCTGAAACGGGGCAGAGAATGGATTGGGGTTGGACGGGAAGGGGTGAATGTCTATCTCTACAATAAGCATTATTATATAACACATATCGATAAAATGTATACTACTAAAGTATATTACTTTTTTATAACCAATTACCTTTTACAACTAAAGTATATTACTTTTTTTTTATTTTTTCTGAAAAATTCTCTTACTTTTCCAAAAATATCATGAACAGTTACTTTTTTTAACTAAAACATATAAGCTTTTTATTTTTGCTTACTAAAACCTCTCCTTTTCCAAAAATATCACACACAGTTTCATTTATTAAAATAAAATAATAAAATAATAATTGTTAATAACTAACCAATTACCTATTTTAGCCAAAGTGTATATTCTTTTTTTAAATTTTCTAACTAAAAATTTTACTTTGTTATTTTTTCTAACTAAAACTCTCATTTTCCAAAAATATCACGGACAGTTCTTTTTAATGAAATAAAATAATAATATTTATAATTATTAATAACTAACCGATTAGCTTTTTTTTTTCAAAACGTATATTCTTTTTTATATTTTCTAACTAAAATTTTTCCTAAGTAAAATCTCACATTTTTCAAAAATATCACATGTAATTTCATTTAGTAACATAAAATAATAATATTATAAATACTAATAATTAATCGATTACCTTTGTTAGCCAAAACGTACATTCTTTTTTATATTTTTTAACTTAAAAATTTTTTCTTTTCAAAAATGATCGCAGACGAAATTTCTTCCCATAAATTAAGGACGTCAGAATCACAAAGATGGGTTGATAAGAAAAGGAAAATGTCAGAGGCCCCAAATTTGTTCCCAAAATTATTCCCAAATACATACGGTAATTCGTGATTTGTTGTAATAATAAGTGGACCCTCTGCATTCACACCAACAACACCAATCAAAACATTCCAAATTGGCACATCACCTATGCCATGTCATTTTGTAACAAATTTTTGTACCAAATTTTGTGCATATAGCACTACTCATAAGAAAATGACAAAAAAGAACAATGTTTAATGTTCACATCAACTCATCAAGCACTAAGAGCAAGTCCAACAATTTCCTAGTTGGTTACTTATAAATATTATATAATAATGTGTTCTAGTGATTTAGGGACTTGATTTCTTGTAGGAACTCCAACAACATTACTTATATCTATTCCCTATTATTATTATAACAATATATTTGAAAAGAGAGTGAAAAAGAGTGGAAGAAAGAGAGAGAGAAAAGTGTGGAAGAAAGAGAGAGAAAAGGAGGGAAGTGAATTTTTTATTGTTAGAAATTAAAGGATGTTGCTAAATGCAGTTCAAATTTACTAAATATAGTTCGGTGTAATTATCTTTATATCCTTCTAGCTATTAAATGTCTAACAGCTATTAAATGAGAGTTCACTACTAACAATCTAACATGGTACTTAACCAATATTGGTTGGACGCCTACATCTTTTGCAACTACTAAATTGCGAACATCAAATAAAAAATTTATGTCAAAATTAATTTTTGAAGACAATTGTTTTATCTGTAGTATTATTGTTAGATTTGTTAATTTTATCTATTTTTTTTTTAACACAATTTTATCTACTAGATTTTTTTAATACATTTAATATCACAAAAATCTTAACCAAATCTATATAGTAGATTGTCAAAACTGTCCTTAAAATCTATATCATTTAATAATACATTGTCAAAATTGTCCTTAAAATGGATATTTACAAAAATTAGTATATTGTGAATTCAACCAAATCTATATAGTATAAATTGTTGCATACTATTTATACTTTGAAATAGATAAAATTTTAACTTTAATTTACCCTATTTTTGTTGTACCCCTGTTTAAATTTATTTTGACACATCTTCAATTATAAAATTACATTCTACTTTTAAATATCATTACTACAATTTATAATTTTTTTGATAAGTTTATAAGTAAAAAATAGAATTAATATTTTAGTTTTGATGAATTTATTAATACAAATTATCCCAAAACATATACAATGAAATATTTATATAATATATTTTAAAATAAATTAATAATAATATATGGAAACAATACAATTTATTATAATATTAATTTTTTAGAATAAAATTATTCAATATTAAATATAAAATAAAATAATTTAATTAATTTATTATTATTAAATAAATTTTAAAATATTTATGTAGCTAGCACCAATTATAATCTAGTATCAATTTTTTTAAAAGATCAAGTCTAAATATTATAAATAGAAAATAAATTAAAAAGTTTTGGAAGGAAAAAAAATATATAAACTCCAATTTCAGTTAACGTTAAAAATAATCTATGAATAAGTTAAAAGAGTTTTTCCAAAAAATACAAGAAGGTAAAAGAGAACTTATTTCTAAAAAAAAAAGTAATATACGACCGCAAAATTACACTATATAGACCTGTTTATCGAATTCAATGCATGTGGAAAATGGGAACAGAGTCAAATGCCCGACTTGCACAAAAAACTGAAACAGTAAATTAAATGAACTGCATTCAGTAAATTTGTGCTGTATTTAGAAACTGTGAAATTAAATAGGTAATGGTTAGTGGTTATTTATTAATAGGTAATAAGATGGATGTTCTAGTGATTTAAGTCTAAATTACTTATTTTTGAGCTTATGATATAAGTAAGCTGTTGGACTAGCTCTAATAAACTACTCCAAGTAGCCGTAAACTCCACAAATAGCTCACTTATGCATCTCCGGCCACATCAAATCCTCTACACAAACACTCATTAATCATCAACAATCTCTCCCCCATCCTTCAAACAACTCAAAATGGGCCACACCAACTCACCATCACCACCCTTGATAACCCCTTCAGAGCTTCTCTCCGAGTTCTCTCATCATGACCCAACAACGGCCCGGATCAACAATGGTAGTTTTGGGTCATGCCCATCTTCAATAATCGCAGTCCATCAACACCATCAGCTTCAGTGGCTTAAACAACCTGATGAATACTATTTTAATACCCTGAAACCATCTATTCTTTCAGCTAGGCATTTCATCAAACACCTTGTGTGCGCTAACAGTGTTGATGAGATTTGCATTGTTGATAATGCTACTACTGCTGCTGCTGTTGTTTTACAACATGTTTCTTGGTGTTTCTTGGAAAAAAGATTTGATTTTGGTGATGCTGCTGTTATGTTGCATTATGCTTATGGTGCTGTCAAGAAGTCGGTTTATGCATATGTTAGTCGGGCCGGCGGGAGGGTTATTGAGGTGAAATTGCCGTTTCCGTTGGTGGGTAATGAGGGTATTGTGGATGAGTTTAGGAAAGCGTTGGAAATGGGGAGAATGGGGGGGAAGAAAGTTAGGTTAGCGGTGATTGATCATATTACGTCGATGCCTTGTGTGGTTATTCCGGTTAAGGAATTAGTGCAGTTGTGTCGAGATGAAGGGGTTGATTTTGTTTTTGTTGACGGGGCACATGCTATTGGAAATGTTGAGATTGATGTGAATGATATTGGTGCGGATTTTTATACGAGTAATTTGCATAAGTGGTTTTTTTGTCCGCCTTCGGTTGCGTTTTTGCATTGTGCGAAAATGGATAAGATGAAGGATTTGCATCATCCGGTGGTTTCGCATGAGTATGGTAATGGGTTAGCGATGGAGAGTGGATGGATTGGGACTAGGGATTATAGTGCTCAGGTTGTGGTGCCGGAGGTGATGAAATTTGTGAATAGGTTTGAAGGCGGGATTGATGGTATAAGGAGGAGGAATCATGAGAAAGTTTCGGAAATGGGGGATATGTTGGTGAAGGCTTGGAGTACGAATCTTGGTTCGCCACCGGAGATGTCTTCGAGTATGGTTATGGTAGGACTGCCAGTTTCTTTAGGGATTTCGAGTGATTCGGATGCTTTGAAACTGAGGACACACTTGAGAGATAGTTATAAGATTGAAGTGCCTATTTATTATAGAGCTCCGGAAGATGGTGAGGTTAATCCAATCACGGGCTATGCTAGGATTTCTCATCAGGTATATAATAAACTGGATGACTATTTGAGGTTCAGGGATGCAGTTATGAAACTTGTTGCTGACGGGTTTACTTGTGCGCTTCTTCACGGTTGAGAAGGTATGTTGTTTAGAGCAGTTAACTAGCTAACAATTTTTTATGTCATACTAATATTGTTTGCAATGCTATCAATTATAGCATTACAGTGCCTGTTCCTAAGTAGTTGCTATATTTTTCTTTTTACATATTATATACATATACAAGTTGAGCATCAGCTTCATTTACGTGGCTACCTTTTACAATTTGGAATGTGTTGTGTGGGCTTTTTCTAGTACTTTGGAGTCTACATTTCATTGTACCGTACAGTTAAAACCTTTTGCTACCTTTTCACAGCTTCTAAATTTTTTAAAACTAATCCGAAAATTCCCACAAAAAGCTAATAATATTTTTTTCACTTCTTTCAAAACTTTATAAGAGTCTTCTCAAGCGGGGTTTTTTCATGTAAACAGCCTCTCTACCTATAAGAATAGTGGTAAGTTCTGCATACATCTCACCCTACTCTGTATATTGTGATGTTTGGTTTGGTTTATAGGGCCATGTAAATAGTATCTTGTTGTATGAAAGCTTATATCATTATTTGTCAGCTGCTTTTTTTAAGTGATGAATCTCTATCTCAATGAAAGCGAGTTCAATACCATATTTAGTAGGAGACTGTATCATGCACATCATTACCAATTGCAGACGATATTTAAACTTCATGAACTTGAACTTCTCCATTTATATTAAAAGATTAATGATTGGTGTGACTATTTATACTAAATAGTGGTTTGAGATCCAGAGGATATAAGCAGCAAAATATTTCACAATCACCATTCACCAACTCCACTTTGATAAATAATCAGAGTTGTCAAATACATTTCATGTTGTTCCATGCTGGAGATAGGATATTTCATTTGTCCTTTTTTCTGTTGTATAACCTTGCTCTCTGTGGGTCCAGTATTGTTTTCTTAGCGCGAGACCAGTTGTTTTTTATCTAAGGAAAGCTATACACTCCTTCCGTGAAATCTACCATTTAGAAGAACAAGTGTATGACGAAATATGACGTATCGCTATCTTATCTCTTATTCCTTATTGACCATGAGATTTAAACCCCTTTGTTCGAAAATTAGAGGTCCTCTGATATGTAATTTTTTTTTATTTATGACAAAGTTGCCTAGGTCCCACCTTATACTTTTATGTGCATAAAAGTCTATTAGTTAAGGAGTCATTTCCACAAGAAGGAATGTGCTTATTTAAATATATGCCTTTACTAGTCCGTCTAAAGTTTCTTCATTTAAATACGTATAATTATGTTATAATGAGACTGTCGGTATTTGCTTATTAGCTCTTCATTTTGTTTTTAATAGAATCTCACCAGAACACCTTTAATTTTATGCTGCAAGCAGCAGTTTTATTGTCTTTAAATTATGGTATCTCTTCAACATAATTTAAAGGCTTCCGTCGATGGTATCTCTTCAACATCATCATCACTAACCTCTTCTTCAATCTGCACTTTCTTTTTACTACTCCTCTTCTTCTTGTTCTGCACAAAATCATGCATTTCTCGGGCAATTTCTGTGGTTGTTTTGGGACATTTAACAATGTCCGGATAGCCACCAATCAAGTGTTGTTTAAACCGATTCATTCCGCCATGATTTTGATTCCCGCAAAGAATACATTTAACAATATCTTTATTTCTGTCCGGATTAGGATAATATGCGTACTTCCATCCCGGATCATTTGATCGTTTAGCTTTTCTTTTAGGATCATTAGCCAACTCTCTCCGAATAGCTTCGGTTTCAATTTCAGACTCCATTTTTTCCTGCAGAAAACATGTTCAAATCATTAAATTTAAAGTCTTTTTTTTCCTTGCAGTGTGTGTGCAGTGCACTGTGCAGTGAACTGAAGACTGAAGAGCAGTCAGCACTCAGCAGTGAAGCACTCAGCAGTTGAAGACAAGTACTGAAGAGTTGAAGTACTGAGTTAAATTTGTAATGTAAATTTGTAATAAATTTGATGATTTGAAATTTGAATTCAAATAAATTTGTACTGAATTTGATGATTTGAATTGTAACAAAACAGTGAAATTAATGTAAGAAAACAAAACAAAATAACTGATACTGATTTGAATTTGAATTTGAAGCAGTACTGATTCTGATAAACAAAACAACTGATAAACATGAAAATAAAAAATAAAAGTACAGAATAACGAAAATATGAAAAACGTACAGAATAATAAAATTAATAAAACGAAAAAATAATTTACAAAATAAAACGTACAGTATATAAAAAATTAATAAAACGAAAAAATTGAGTGAAAAACGTACACTACTTCAGAATAAATAAGAGAGTAGAGATACAAAATAATTTACAAAATGCGTTTAGCGCTTTGCTATTAAGATTTCTGGTAGCCATATGATTTCTAGTTTCAGCGATCATGATTCTACTTTCTTTAGAGTCTTGTGAAGGTCTTTTGATATTGCCCAACAGTCTTTGAAAATACATCCATCATACCATATGTTTTCCTCATTGTGTTGTTGCCCTTGACTTTAAAGTCCTGTTCAGCATTTGACTTATACACTTATCGAGCAAGAAGCGAAACCCTCTGACTAGATCGTCCAAGCCAGAGGTATTTCCGGAAACAGCCTCTTAATTCTTACGAGTGAAGGTACAAGTGTACAACTACAAACATTCCACTCCAGACTCTGCCATAAGCGGGATATACAAACATACCGGGTACTAGACCCGTCAATTTTCGACACGACACGAAACAACACGAAAATTTAGTGTTTGGGTTTGCATTTTTAGTACACGAAACGAAAGTACACGAACACGAAAGTACACGATCGAGATTTAGTGTCGGTTTTGTGTTTACCCTTCAAGTACACGACACGACACAAAGTACACGAAATAAAAAAATAAAAAAATATAAATTAATATTTATATTAGATATTTTAACATTTTTATTAAATATTTAACATTTATTTATGTGATTATACATAAATTTATAATATTATTTGTAAATATTATGTAAATATATATTTTCAATACACATTTGTAAAAATATTACCTAAATTTTAATATTTCAATATATTTACTTATTTAATTTTATTTCTATTATTAATTTAAATTACACGAAAACACGACACGAAAAGTACACGAACACGAAATTACATGAACCCTAAACGGATGATTTTAGGTTTAGCATTTAGGTATACGAAACACGAAAGTACACGACACGAAAGTACACGACACGAACGAATTGTCAGGTCTACCGGGTACGCTTAGTTTGGTTTGATTTTCTACGAAATTAAAGAACTGTCGGAAATGATACTAGGCAATAACAATGCAGTATCTAATTCTACTAGCACAAGACAAACTAATAAGATGGTACAATAACATAGTCTAAAAATGATACAAAGCATTAACAAAGTTTGATACAAGGCAGATAAAACCAAAAATTAGACATAGTAATACCCAGTGAAAACAAGTATGATATGATGATAGTAGAGTTAAAAAGAAGGATATATAACAAGTGTCTCACAGACATTTTGTCAAACACTTGCAAAGCAAGTATAGAACTAACCGTCTATAACTGTTGGGCCTCGGGTTTTACTTGGTATCAAAGGAATATACTCAGCGGTGCCGGTATTGATACTGACTATATTAATTAAAATATAAGATATGTTGTTATTTAATACTAATAAAATTCATTAATAAAATATTAGCTTATAACGTGGGCAAAACATGAGTTTTTTTATACGTATTAATTAAGTTAACGCTAATATTTTACTCATTAGTTTCTTTCCTTTTTTTTATCTTTATCTATTTTGCTAAATTTTCTTTCATATCTTCTCAATAGTTATTAAATTAAATTGTATATTTTTTACAATGTTTTGAAACAAATAATACGAATATTAACTGATATTAAAATTTATATATTTTTGGTATTGTTAAACCTAATAAAATAACTATTAGATATTAATATGTGATTGATGATATTCAAATTTTAAAATATAATTAGTAATTGTGGAGTTATAAATATTAGATTTTATATGTTGATGTGGTTCGAACATTTAATCTATATTAGTATGTTTTGAGTTTTAAATATTACTAGCTTAAAACCCGTGTGATGCACGGATTGTTAATTGTTATTTTTTTTAATTGTATTTGTTAAAAAAATAAGTAGGTATATAAAAATAGCTAAACACTTTTAACTAATTAAAAACATTAAAACAGATTTTAAAATAAATAAGTAAGGGTTTGCTCATTATATTTTTGGAAAAAAAGGGGTTTTAGTATGAAAAACTAAAAAATGTAACATATATTTAGTTTAAAAAGGTAAATTCCCGTGATATTTTTGAAAAATGAAGTTTTAAAATTTAATTATTTAAATTATTTAAATACGTTTTAAAATAAATAAATAAAGGGTTTGTCCGTGATATTTTTAGAAAAAGAATGGATTTTAGTGAGAAAAATATAAAAAGTAAATTGAAAAAGACAATTTCCCGTGATATATTTAGAAAATGAGGGACTTTGTTAGAAAAAAAATCTATAATGTATTTTAGCTGAAAAGGTAATTGGTTATAAATAGGTATTTAATTATTTATATTTTAATATTTTTAGTAATTGCATTTGTTAAGAAAAAATAAGTAGGCATGTTAAAATAGACAAACTTTTAAAAATATAATTATAATATTAGGTTTAAAAATAAATAACTAAAGGTTTGTCCGTGATATTTTTGGAAAATGAGGGGTTTTAGTAAGGAAAAATAGAAAAACTAACATGTTTTAGTTAAAAAATGTAATTGTCCGTGATATTTTTGAAAAAGCAGGGGAATTTGTTAGAAAAAAAAATAATGTATTTTAGGTGAAAATTTTAATTGGTTATAAATAGGTAATATTATTATTTAATAATATATTTCTATAAATAAGTAAGGTTAATTAAGTAAAAATACGGATTTAAGAAAGGACAATTAAGTAAAATCACAACGTACCATACCGACCGACCAAACTTTTAATGTTTTGTCTATTATATAATAGTATTGATATTTAAATATGTTGTAAATGAGCCTACTCGTTATTATAATAAACTTTTTAGTATAATTATAGATCTCCAAATATAGATTTTCTATTTGATATTGTAGTAGATGGAATCGATCCTTGACGTATGGTACAAATATTTTATGACGTATGGTACAAATATCTTATTATCTCTCTTACTCTTAATTTTTTTTATATATTTGTTAGATTTTAAGTGTTGCTTTTCTCTTTGTTCCCTCTCTCGAGTTTTGAAAAATCACCCTTGGAAAATTTTATAGCCAACACGAAACTTACAAAATAATTTTTAATTTAGTGGTTGGTTAACAATTATTATCTATTCGGAACTAACTCCGAAATCGAGGACTAAAGAAAAGCGAAGTTTGCTAAACTTTACATTAAGAATTTTATTCAAATTATACTTATATTTGATTTAAATTATTACACCTTTTAGTAATTAGATTCAACGATTCACGCCTATCTTTTTTAGAATTTAATGGTCGTTTTTTGGTGATAGATAACCAAAATTCTGGATAAGATTACTCCTACTCCTTATATATAAAACGACTAAGAGATATCTTATTCAAATTTTTGATCATTTAACATCCAAATGATAAGGACCATTACATTTTAGGATAGATGATACCTTTTAAATTTAATATAAAAAATTGTATTTGGATGAAAAAATAATATTCAAAATATTAAAAAGTGAATGTTAATAGTTTAAACCAAATGTAAGTATATTTCCTAAATTGACAGTATTTTTAATATAAACATTTGTGACTTTATTTTTTTCATATTTCGAATAATTTCAGTTAGATAATAATTATTAAATCATCCGTAAATTAGATATTATTTTGTAAGTTTCGCATTGCTTGTAAAATCATTCAAATATTTTATATATTTTGTTGGGATTTATGGGTGATAGCATAAAAACAACTTAACCTTGAATGTACTTAATTTTTTAATTAAGTAGAACATACTGTCACAGCCAAAGTATGTTCTTGTAATCAGTATGCAATGTCATTTTAGTTGTGTAATTTGAAAGAAGTTCACTTGCTGTGTTCAAGCCTCAAAGAATGCATATTAGATGACAGCATGAATAAAGGTTACTGTCATAAGTATTGACAGTAAGATTACAAGAAGACAAAATGTTGCAAGTCACGACAGCATATTCACTCTGACAGCAACATTGGCGGAAGACTACGCGACATCAACTTTAGCCCTCGACAGCAAGTTTGGAAACCTCGACAGCACTCTATGCGGGGAACTCATACTGTCACCAAAAGAACATTCCTGTGACAGCAAGCTTTGCGGCAAAAGTAACTGTCTCGAGAAAGATCCTTGTTCTAGGTATCTTCTCAGTCAAATCCCGTGACAGTCCCAATGTTCAAGAAACAGACGTGTTACAGTATCCCTAAGCTGCACCAAGTCTGCAAGACTACGACAGAAGCTTCAAGCACTACAAAACAAAAGCGAATCAATTCAAGAGTAAGGTCAAGTCTCTATTTGCTGAATTGTTTTAGCTGAAAATAGAATGAATCTAAGTTGCTTTCTTTGTAATGTATATCTGACATGTTAGCAATTTAGGAAAGTCACATGGGTAGACAATCTGTAAGAAGCTGCCACTTGATAATGACAGCAGCTTCACAAACCCGTGATTGACAGTGATAGGATTAGTTTTATACTTAGACTATCAATTCATTCTAGGGGATGTAACGGAAGCAAGCAAGTGTCTTGAAGAAAACCGAAGCTCAAGAATTCTCTCTTGAGGTTGTAGCAACACTTTGCAAAATAAATAAAAACATTTATTTTGTGAAACTTGTTTTTAGAACATACTGTTTGTGATTGCATACATATTACTGATAACATTAAATCTTAGTTTATTTTGTTGAAATTGAGATTGAATTTTATCAGTATTGCATTCATCCCCCCCCCCCTTCTGCAATACACGAGGACCAACAACTGGTATCAGAGCAATCAGATTAACATACATATCTGAGATCACGACGACAATGCAGAAATCAAACAGTATCAAGATCCCAGCTTTTGATAAAGAGAACTACATCATTTGGAAAAGAAAGATCTTGTTGTTTATCAAAGCTGCGAATCCACTATACCCAGGTATTATCGAGAATGGTCCTTTCATACCAAGGAAGGAAATTGAAGCCACAACAGTAAATGGTGAAATCATTCCTGCACAATGGGTTCCCAAAGATCCCTCGGAAATTTTGGAACCTGAGATGGAGAAAATGGTTCTAGATGATCACTTGCAACTCATCTTGCTCGATTCTCTCACGTTGGATAAAGCCATGTGTGGAAGTGTGATAAGCTGCACATCAGCCAAGGAGATGTGGATCAGGTTAGCTTTACTATGTGAAGGAAGTGAAGAAGTTAAGGGCAACCAAAGGCAAATACTGATATCACAATATGAGGCATTCATGGCCAAGCCTGGTGAAGACTTAACTTCCATGTTTGAAAGGTTCAGTAAGCTCTTAACTGAACTACAGATACATGGCAAGTACTATGACAGAAAAGAATTGAATGTCAAGTTCCTGCTTACACTGCCTGATCACCTTGAACACAAGACAACAGCCATACGAGAAGGAAGAGATCTCAACAATATAACCTTTGAGACACTTTATGGCATTCTGAAATCCTATGAACTTGAACTATTTCAAAAGAGAGCCATACAAAGTGGAACAATGAACAAGATGGCTAATATGTCAAGTGCCCTAGTAGCACAAGTGCCAAGGATCACACAACCAAGTGAAGTACTACAAATCACACAACCAACCCCTGCACAATCCTTGAAGATAGAAGAGGTTGTTGAAGATGATGAGAAAGTAGTACTGTAGCTCAAGAATGTGGAAGATGAAGACTTCTACACAATGGAGGAACTGGAAAGCATGGACAATCCTACTATGGCTTACATGGCCAAAAAGTTCAAGAACTTTAGGTTCAAGAAGGATAGGTCATACAAGCCCCAAGGCCAAGCATCCAAGTTCAACAAGGGAAGTTCATCAAAGGCTGCTGTGGGAAGTTCAACCAAAGGAGGATACAAGACTGGATTTGTGGATAGGTCAAAATTCAAGTGTTACAACTGTGGTGAACCTGGTCATTTTTCTACTGAATGCAAAAGACCCAAACAGGTTCAGAGGTTTGAGAAAGGAACTGGTGGATACTCTAAGAAGAATCAAGGTATAGCCTATATGGCTGAAGGAAAGTGTTGGGATGAGTCTGATGATGAAGAAGAAGAAGAATATGTCAACCTAGCTCTCATGGCTAGCACTGATGAAGTAGCATCAACATCTTCAAGTCAGGTACCTTCACTTGTCTTACTTGATATGTCCATTGATGAGTATAAGAAAACCATTAAAGACTTAAGTGCTGAAATGTTCAATGTCTATACTAGCTTATCTGCTGCTAATGAGGAAATCACTAGGCTAAGTAAGCTAAATGAAACACTAAAGTCTGAAAATGAATCTCTTGTTCTCAAAACCAGTTCACTAGACTCTTTAGCTCAGGAGAATGCTAGACTTAAAAATGAATTAAAATGTGCTAAAGAGGTTGAGGAATTCCTGAGGAATGAGATTGCTGAAAATGAATTCAAGATTAAGGCTTATAAAAACTCATCAAAGATAGTTCAGGATTACAATGATAAGCATACAGAAAATCAGACAGTTGGTATAGGTTTTTCATATGGTAGAAGACCTGGAAAGGAAACTGTGATTCAAGATTGTTCTGGGAATGCTGCTGTCAAACCCACCATTCTCAAGAAGGTTAAAACTCCTATTTTCAAAGCTGCAGAAATTGAGTTTGATGAAGAAGCCATGCTCATCAAACAAGAAATTATTGATGAGGATGAAGGTGTTGACAGCACATCCAAGGATGGAAAGGATACTGTCACAATTCCCAAGACAATAAATTTACCAAGAAATCAGACAATAAGTTCAAAAGATGCTGTCACAGTTGGCAAGACAGAATCTTCCAAAGATGCTGTCAAGAATGTTTCCAAGACAGTAACTTCCAAACCTTCTGTCAAGACAGTTGGAATAAAAGACACTGTCAAGGAAAGTTCGACAGCAACTTCTGAACACACTGTCAATCCAGTAATTCCCAAGTCTAAGAATAGGAATGGCAAGGTAGGTATCAATAAAGGAAATGGATACACTAATGTTGCAGGTGCTTCTAGGAAACTATGCAATAACTGTGGATCTACACATCATTTAACACATGTTTGTAAGAAACCAATTGAGGATAAGATCAATGCTACTGAACTCAATTGTAACTTACACAGAACCCCCCTTATGCATAGAACTATGAGTGTCTGTAATAACATTGAATGTATGCCATGCAAGATCACTGCCATGAGTACATGCTTTAACTTACCTATTCTCACTACTGAAAAATGTTCATACATGCACACTGTTGAGACTTCTGAGCCTGCTGGCAACAGCAAAAAGGCTTCATCCACTAAGAAAAGGATCAAGTCCAATTCTAAACCTAAGTGGGTGAAAAGAGAAGTCAAACATGAGGTTTTTGATGATGCTTGTGATTTTATGACTGGAAGAAACTCAGGAGACACTGAAACTGCAGGACCCAACAAGGATTGGGTACCATATGCAACTTAGAAACATTCTGTTTTGCAGGGCAAGAAGAAAAATCAAGTCATGTGGATCATTGACAGTGGTTGCTCAAGACACATGACAGGTGATAAAGCCCTGCTATCACACTATGTAGAGAAAGCTGGCCCAATCATAACCTTTGGAGACAACAACAAGGGTTACACAGTGGGATATGGCTGTCTGGAAATTGGAAATGTTGTCATTGAAGACATTACTCTTGTGGATGGATTGAAGCACAATCTACTCAGTGTCAGCCAATTCAGTGACAGGGGATTCAAGGTTGATTTTGATATGATGATGTGTAACATCTATCACAAGAAGGATGGAAGCCTCTCTTTAAAAGGGGTCATAAAAGGGAGCTTGTTTGTTGGTGACTTAAACTCAACAAAGAAGGATAAAGTTTACTGTTTTTACAGTAAAGCAACTGTTGGTGACAGTATGTTTTGGCACAGGAAGCTCTCACATCTCAACTTCAAGACAATGAATATTTTGATGAAGAAGGAGTTAGTGAGAGGTTTGTCCCAACAGGAATTATGTCAAGAAGGACTGTGTGAAGATTGTCAAATGGGCAAACTAAGGAGAGCTGTGCACAAGTCCAAGCAAATGAACACCAATATAGAAGCACTCAAGTTGATTCACATGGATCTTTTTGGACTAGTCAATGTACCATCTATGGCCAAAAAGAGATATGCCTTATTAATGATGGATGATTACTCAAGGTACACTTGGGTGAAATTTCTTGAATCCAAAGATGAAGCTGCTCAAGTGATTATTGATCAAGTCAGAGTTCTTGATAGAACTCCAAACTCAAAAGTCCAAATCTTGAGGAGTGACAATGGTACAGAATTCAGAAATGCCACACTTGGAAATTTCTGTAAAGATGAAGGAATTGTACAACAATTCTCTGCTGCAAGGACTCCACAGCAGAATAGAGTTGTAGAAAGAAAGAACAGGACTCTCATTGAAGCACCTAGAACTATGTTGCATGATTCTAAACTGCCAACATATTTCTGGGCTGAAGCTATCAACACAGCTTGTTATACTCAAAACAGAACCATGATTAACAAAACTCATGCAAGTACACCTTACTGTCTGCTAACTGGGAAGAAACCTACTGTCAAATACTTTCATGTGTTTGGGAGCAAATGCTTTATGATGAAGGATAACCATGAGAAGAAAGGAAAATTTGACACCAAGGCATTTGAAGGACTATTCATGGGTTACAGCACAGAAAGGACTGCCTACAGAGTTTATGTTATGGAACACAGGATTATTGAAGAAAGTGTTAATGTCACATTTGATGAAACCAAGTCTCCAGGACTGCATGAAGAAGGAAAGATGCAGACATTCGGATTTGAGAATCAAGGATACTTGGAAGCTGATGAAATTGTTGATGAAGAATCTAGCTTCACTCAAACTGTTGAAGTTGACAAAGATACTGTCAATACCATTACTGTCAACCAAACTCCAGCTCAATCACAAACCATAACTTCTAACATTCATAACAGTGATGACTCTGGAGACAATGAAGAACATGGTGAAGACAATGGAATTGGTGAGCATTCAACTCAACAAACTGAAGCAACTGTTCCTGTACAATCAAGTAGTTTGCCCAGAATTACCAAGTGGAACAAGGATCACACAAATGACCTTATCATTGGTGACCCTACTTCTGGAGTGAGGACAAGGAACAAAGTCTCTGCTGACAGCATGTTTTCATGCTTCCTGTCTCAAATGGAACCCAAGACAACTGATGAAGCATTGTTGGATTCTGACTGGGTGATAGCCATGCAAGAAGAGCTAAATCAGTTTGAAAGAAACAATGTATGGAAGTTGGTTCCAAGACCTAAGGGAAAGTCAGTCATTGAGACCAAATGGTTTTTCAGAAACAAGCTTGATGAAAATGGATCAGTGACAAGAAACAAAGCAAGGTTAGTGGCTAAAGGTTACTGTCAACATGAAGGAATAGATTATGATGAGACATTTGCACCTGTTGCAAGACTTGAAGCTATAAGAATCTTTCTAGCCTATGCTGCACACTGCAACTTCAAAGTATTTCAGATGGATGTCAAAAGTGCCTTTCTAAATGGAGAATTGGAAGAAGAAGTGTATGTTGAACAGCCACCAGGGTTTGAGGATGCTGAAATGTATGATTTTGTGTACAAACTCTTCAAGGCTTTGTATGGACTAAAGCAAGCACCCAGGGCCTGGTATGACACACTTTCCACCTTTCTTTTGGAAAATCAGTTTACTAGAGGAGTTGTGGACAAGACACTTTTCTACAAATATCATGGCAAGGACATCATTCTGGTACAAATCTATGTGGATGACATCATTTTTTGTTCTAAAAATGAGAAGCTATGTGAGAAGTTTTCCTCTCTCATGAGTAACAAATATGAGATGAGTATGATGAGAGAATTGTCATTCTTTCTGGGATTACAAATTCTTCAACAACCTGATGGAATCTTCATTTGTCAAGCAAAATACATCAAGGAACTTCTCAAAAAGTTCAACTTGGAAGATTCATCACCTGCAAAGACACCAATGTCCACATCAACTAGTCTGGATCTTGACCCTAAAGGAAAGAAAGTTGCCTCAAGCACCTATAGAGGCATGGTAGGATCTCTCCTATACCTAACTTCTAGCAGACCTGACATCATGTTTGATACATGTCTCTGTGCAAGGTTTCAAAGTGATCCAAATGAGTCACACTTAGTAGCCATCAAGAGAATCTTTAGATACTTAAAAGGCACTCCTAACCTAGGCCTTTGGTATCCTAAGAACACTGGATTTGATCTAATTGGCTACTCAAACTCAGACTATGCTGGATGCAAGATTGACAGAAAGAGTACTACTGGTAGCTGTCAATTTCTTGGTGGAAGATTGGTCTCATGGTTTAGCAAGAAGCAGCATTCAGTTTCTACCTCAACTGCAGAAGCTGAATATATTGCTGCAGGCAGTTGCTGTGCACAAATTCTATGGATGAAGAATCAACTTCTGGATTATGGTCTAGTGTTAAGAGACATTTCTATTTACTGTGACAACACTAGTGCCATAGCCATTTCAGACAATCCAGTTCAACACTCTAGGACAAAGCACATTGATATAAGACATCACTTTATCAGAGAGCATGTTGAACAAGGAACTGTGAAGCTGATCTATGTCCCAACTGACAAGTAACTTGCTAACATCTTCACTAAGCCATTGGATGAAGCAACCTTCAACAGGTTGGTAAGTGAATTGGGAATGCTGAATATGGTATGTTGATTTACTAAGTTTTCTAAATTTCCAATTTTTATTGAAGCTCATGACAGCACCTTCAAACCTGCTGTCAAGAGAAGTTACTGTCTACTTGGTCTATGTCTGTTATGTGACAGCATGTTTCCATTTGACTATTCATGTCTGTATTTTGTGCCAGTCTCATACTTTTAGACCATGTATGACATTAATGTGGTTATTTGCTTAGTTTGAGAGATAAATATCTGTTCCATTGGACTTTCACACCTTTTTGCATTAATCTGTAGGATTAAAGGAGGACACGACCATTAATTACTTTTGTGGTAGTTGTATGGGTACTCTAACTGTTGACCATTAGACTTTAATCCTTAGACGGTTTTGCCTATAAATTAACCTTAGGTTTCACCAGTCTGCTCTCAGTTTTAAAGTAAATCATGGAAAACAAAGTAGGTATAGAGTACAGGCCTAAAGTCTCGTGTGATTCTCCCCGTCGCAAAGAAGTGGAAGTCCTGTTTGATGAACTTGAAGACTTGCTTCATGAGGAAAATGAACAGTCTCAAGCCACTCAAGCACAGGAAGAAGCAAAATGGAAGATTCAAGAGGAAGAACTTCAGGCACTTCTCAAGGAAGAAGGTTGCAGTGAAGAGGAGATTAAGAAAGAAGTTTTAGAATTAGTTAATAAAATCAAAAACTGATGTATTCAATGTTATGATTAAATGATTTTATTAATAAGAATAAAGTTTCCTGCTATTGTGTTTATTGAGTCTTTATTTTCGTCTGTGTTAACTGCATAGTATCTGTGTTCAAAAGATTAAATTGCTAAATCCATACTCTGTTAATTTTAGGTTAAGTGTATGAATAAAGCATTCTGATAAGTTCATGACAGAAAGAATTCCCCAACTAAGTTACTGTCGCTAAGAAGGATACTGTCTTGTGTTTCTTGACAGCAACCTTCTTGACAGCAGGCAAAGACTTTCTGTCAAGACTTTTAAATAATACTGTCATTCAAATGCTTAACGGTGACAACATGTTTTTGCGCAATAGTTGCTGTCGCGCACAACCTACTGTCGCCACCGCTTATTACTGACAGATTGTTTCTAGCGCACAGGTTACTGTCAACAATAGTGGACCGTTGAAATTTGATATTCATCCCACGTTTGACGGTGAATAACGGGCAGTAACTCACGTGTTAAATGAGTGGGTTAAGACACGTTCTTGAAATCCACTTTTTGTGCACAAACGTTTGAGATACCCCTATTTATTCCCCAGTTACTCAGACATATCATTCTCATCAAACTCAAGGCAAAATACTTTTCTTCAAGCAAAAAAGCTACTTTCTTACTTTCTTCTTTTCTTGAATCTCCATGGCCCCCAAACAGACTCTCTCTCAAACAAACTTTGCTGGCATCTTTTCCCCAAATGATGCTGGTGAAGGTTTCAAAGGACTAGTGTTTTTCTTGAACAAGTCCTATCTTGGTTCTGCCATTACCTCAACACCCATTCTCGACTTAGACAGAATTGAGGCATTTTGGCAAACTGTTGTTGCTCAAACAGAGGATGAAAACCCATCTATTCAATTCACACTCAATGGGAAACAATACATTCTCACATCTGAGGTCATCAACACTGCTCTTGGAATTACACTTCAAGCAGACCAAAATTTTGCTCAACTTGCTAATGATGACACTCTCAAGAAGCTCTTCTTGAAGATTGGGTATGCAGGCCCTATTCTCGAAGAGGGAAAAACCAAATGGTATCCGTCTGGTGAAATGGATAGGAAGTATCTGAGAAAGGAGTGGAGTATGATCTTTGATGTCATGGTCAAGGTGTTCTCTACCAAGTCCACAGGCTGGAATGGAATACCCTCCTACATCAAGAAACTGACACATTCTCTTGTCCATGGATACAAGGTGAATGTTGGAGCTCTCCTCATGGCACACCTCAGGGCTGCCATAGGTAAGAAGGTATCAATCTACCCTCGCTTTCTTATGTTGTGCATCAACTCATTTTGTGATTTTAATAATGCTGCCCCTCGTTTAGAGGCTTGCTCTGTCTTGAAAAAGAACACACACACACACACACACTATTATCATCACATAATCTCAATGCACGTATTCCACTTTGTTTCACTCAGCACATGGTTGATCAAGTGTCCAACCTTGATTTTCCATTACCCTCTGGTTATGACTCTTTCACTCTTGTGAATGAAACTGAATTAAACCCAAATTCAGTTAACCCACATTCAACACCATACACTCAGCCTAGGCCCTCTAGACTTCCCAAAGCCCAAAGAGAAGCCTTGCAAGAATCCAGAAAACGACCCTTAGAAGCTGGTGTTGGTGGTAGCTCTGTTAGTCAAGAGGGAGACACTACACCTAGTGCAGCAAATAAGGAAGGTAGTCAAACAGAACCCCCAGTGGTTTCCCCTGAGCCTAAGAAGAAGAGATCTAGGAGGACCAAAACCACTGTTAGCCAAGATGCAGTTTCTCTACAGACTGTGGTTACTGAAAGGGATTCAAACACCTCCCTAGATGTGTCTTCTCAACAATGTGCATCTATTGAAATTGGCCTGTCTCCAAGGCACCCTGTACAGAGTCTGCACAAACTCATGGTTCACAACCTGAGGAACCCCCACTTGAAGAAACACACAGTGAGTTAGGGCACAGTGAGGATTTCTCTATTCCTATTGATGGTTCACATGTTTCTCCTGTGAATCAGCCCCCACTCTCTGCTACACTTTCACCTTCTTCCTTCCCTATACATTCTTTTGTTTCTTCTCCACAACCTAGAGAAGGGGACAGTCCCAACCCTTCAGGTTTTGATCATCCATCTCCAATCATGGATGAGCCCCATCTGGTGGTCCACAAGAACCCATTTCTCAAAGTGAAATGGATACCACTCCTCCAAACACTGAGCAAGGGCAAAGTGGTATTTTGTCAGAAAATGAAACAGCCAACACTTTGTCTGAACTCCAAGGAGCATCTTACCTTCAAGAAGATGCTGTCACAGCCTCTGTTGCTGTCAAAGACACTGGAAATGTTGCTGTCTTGGACACGGCTGCTGTCATGGGTGGAGAGAAAGCTACTGTCAACACAGAACCTACTGTCACTCCACATCCCAAAGATGCTGTCATGACAGAACCTGTTGTCCACGCTCCAGCTGACAGTAACATTCCTGCCAGAGATGCTGTCAAGTCCTCTCAGCCAGATTTTGATGCTGTAATCATTGAGGATGCCTCTGATGATGACCTACCTCTTGCCAAACTCTTAAAGGTACATTCTAAATCTTCTACTTCCATGCATGCTAGTACTGCTCATACCCATGCATTTAGGTTGAGTGAGGGTGTGCAAAAGAAAAGAGAGATAAAAGAAAAGAGATGTGAGCATAAAAATGAGAGGCAGCCAAATGAGCTGGCAAAAGGAGAGGGACTTGAGCATGTCCAGAGAGATCTTGAGGGAGCCCACACTATTCAGGCATTAGGCCTTGAGAGTCAAACAGTGAGGAGTGATGAGATCACTCAAAAATATCCTGAGAGTGTGAGAACCCCCATAGCCTCCAAACCCCTTTCTTTTCCTTCCCCTCCAAGAAGGTTAAGGATTGGTGGCCCCTCTGCAAATTTTGGTAACAGGATTGAAGCTCTGGAAGGACAGTGTGCTACTTTGAACTCCAACTGGACTCTCTCTCTCAACTGGTGGTTGATGGTTTTGCTGCTACTCAACTCTCTATCCAGTTTCTTACTGACCTAGTAGCTGCCAACTCAACTAAGGGGGAGAAGGTAGCAAGATCAGAATCAATATCTATTCAGGAATCGGGTGGAACTCAGGGGGAGCCAGTAACTGTGAAAACCAAAGGGGGAGCAAAACAAGTTTCTGGAGTTAAGAGGAAAACAATGACAAAGGGGAGCAAGTCAAACCAAGCAGTGGACAACCACAGGATAAAGCTGAAGATCTTATTGAAGTTGACTTGGATGGTGAAAAGGTGTTAATGTCTAAGGCAACTCAAGATGCAATGCAAAGAAGACCTGCATCTAGACACCCAATTCTACCTCCTGTGACAATTAGAGAATCAACTTCAACAACTCAAGAAACTGCTCTACAGAAAAGATGGAGAGAAATGGAGGAACAAAACAAGCTTGGGAAAGGTAAAGGGAAACTGTGGTACTTGTTATTGTAGCATGTGATACTTGTTCGTGACACCGTTTCCGAGTAGAGCGTGGTGAATTAATAAGACTAAGCAACACAACACGAGCATTTAAATTATTGTTTATTAAAAAAATATATATATTTTAAACTTAATTGTCCCCATCTTTGAGAAAATGTTGGTACACAATTTTTAAAAGTCAAACTTAATCAATTTTAATAATAATTTATATATTTTTGATTTATAAATTTACAAATTTAAAATTTGAATTTAACTGTAAATGAAATATATTTTTCTAATAATATATTTTTCATTTTTTTTGTATTAAGTAATATATTTAAATTATTAATTAAAGTTGAGATAGTTTAATTTTGAAATTTTGTAAAGCGTCAATTTTTAAGGAACGGATGGAATACTAGACGCTTAGTAGTATCAATTTTTGATAATTTTTGGATTGAATGAAAATTGAACCTCAAAATCTCAAATAGCAGAATAAATACTTTCAGTTGTCATTTCAAAAAAAAATTAAAATTCTTTCAGTTGTGTTGCACTTGTTTTTCTTTGTTTTTCGGCTAAGGTCCTTTTTTTAAAAGAATATTTAGGTTTATTTAATTGCAATGGTAATAAAATAGTAATTTAAATGGTGATGACCCAAAATGCCTAATTTTGGGATGGCAATGCCCAAAATGCCTCAAACTATAAGCAGGGCCCAAAATGCCCACAAGATACGATATTTCGTTTGTAGTATAATGTTTAACACTGAAATACGGGCTCAGTATTATTACAAATACTGCACTTCGGGTTCAGCATCAGGTCACATGCGGCATACCACGTGCAGTATTAGTGTGACAACTCATTCTCTGTACCGCAATAATTCGATTACGGTATTAGGTCCACCGTATCTAGTTACATTGTATGCCGTATTCGTAATGCCCATAACTTTTTAACTGAATTTTATTTGCAAGCTCGTTGCCAACTTTTGACTTGGTACAAGCTTAAAACTTTCATAAAGCAGCACATGTTTCCCCTGCCTTATTTACTTAATGTGAGTGTTTTGAAATAAACACAGAAATCACAAACTTTCGAGCAGGTCGGTCCTAAGATAAGACGATCAAGACGAACGTCTATTGCAGATCCGACCCGATTCGATTCGTAGTTAAATTAACGGGTATGAATCTTGTTAAAAAAATTCGATCCGTTAAGGGTCCGATCCGATAACGAACGGATATGAATTTAGTATGATTTGATCCGATATGAATATATTATATTTATTTTATATTTTATATCTATCTATACTATATTATTAAAGCCGAAACATTGAAAGTTTTGGTTTTCGGTTAACGGTGGATTTTTGGTTTTCGGTACTTTTTCTAATTAATAAATTAATAATATAATCAAAATTCGGGAAAGTTTTATTCTACATTAATATTTCACTATATTTTATTACATAAAAATCAAATAATATTGAAATCTAATCAAAAAATGGAAATGTGGGATCTAATTTGTTTAAATTTAGGATATACTGCTACAAATATACTTTTTTCTTTTTAGGATAACGAAAGCTATACAAATCAATTCTTTAATGGAATTGTATTATTGTCAAGTTACCAAAATAGTAACTAGATGATTGGCTTTTATAATTAAAATAATGTTTTTCTAAAAAAATCTACTCCTTTTCCAAAAATATCATTACAATTATCTTTAAATTAAAACATATTACCTTTTATATTTGTTATTACTAAAATCTATGTTTTCCAAAAATATGAGGTGCAATCCTTACTTATTTATTTTAAAACCTATTTTAATACTCTATTTAATATATAATAAAATAATATAAAAATAGTAACTAACTGATTGTCTTTTATAATTAAAAAAATCTAACAAAATCTACTCATTTTCCAAAAATATTACGACAATTACCTTTAAATTAAAACATAATATCTTTTATATTTGTTATCACTAAAATCTCTATTTTCCAAAAATATAAGGTGCAATCCTTACTTCTTTATTTTAAAATCTATTTTAATACTCTATTTAATAAATAATAAAATAATATAAAAATATTAACTAGCTGATTGCCTTTTATAATTAAAACATTTTTTTTCTAACAAAATCTACTTATTTTCCAAAAATATCACGGGCAATTACCTTTAAATTAAAATATATTACCTTTTATATTTGTTATCACTAAAATCTCTATTTTCCAAAAATATCAAAGTGCAACTCTTACTTATATATTTTAAAACTTATTTTAATACTTTTAATTATTTAAAAAAAACTTACCTATTTTAACAAGTGAACGTATTGTTTTTAACAAATACAATTAATATAATTAAAACACATCATCACTAAAATCCCTATTTTCCAAAAATATGAGGTGCAATCCTTACTTATTTATTTTAAAACCTATTTTAATACTCTATTTAATAAATAATAAAATAATATAAAAATAGTAACTAGCTGATTGCCTTTTATAGTTAAAACGTTTTTTTCTAACAAAATCTACTTCTTTTCCAAAAATATCACGGGCAATTACCTTTAAATTAAAATATATTACCTTTTATATCTGTTATCATTAAAATCTCTTTTTTCCAAAAATATCAAGTGCAACTTATATATTTTAAAACCTATTTTAATACTTTTAATTATTTAAAAAAACTTACCTATTTTAACAAGTGAACGTATTTTTTTAACACATAAAATTAATATAATTAAAACACATCTAAAAATATTACGTGCAGTTACTTTTTTTTAATTAAAACATGTTAACTTTTCTATTTGTCCTTATTAAAAAAACTTACTTATTTTAACATGTCAACATATTTTTTAATAAATACAATTAATATAATTAAAACACTTCTAAAAATATCACGGTCAGTTACTTTTTTTAATTAAAACATGTTAGATTTTCTATCTCTCCTTATTATTAATATTATTTTATTATAAAATAATATTAATAATACATCATTTATCTTCCTCGGCCTCATTTGTATTTTTTTTTATGTTCCAATGAATATTTAAGTTTCTCAGTTTATAATTTATCATATTAATTTTTACTTTTATTTTAATATTTTCCGTTCACATTAAATTTTTTAGTTTATTATTTTTAAGGCCCGTGCCTTGCACGGGTTATAGACTAGTACTATTATATTATTAAAGCCGAAACATTGAAAGTTTTGGTTTTCGGTTAACGGTCGGTTTTTGGTTTTCGGTACTTTTTCTAATTAATAAATTAATAATATACTCAAAATTCGGGAAAGTTTTATTATACATTAATATTTGACTATATTTTACTACATAAAGATCAAATAATATTGAAATCTAATAAAAAAATGGAAATGTGGGATCTAATTTGTTTAAATTTAGGATACACTGCTACAAATATATTTCTTTTTTTTAGGATAACGAAAGCTACTACAAATCAAATCTTTAATGGAATTGTATTATTGTCAAGTTACCAAAATAGTAACTAGATGATTGGCTTTTATAATTAATATTTTTTTTTCTAACAAAATCTACTCCTTTTCCAAAAATATCATTACAATTATCTTTAAATTAAAACATTTTACCTTTTATATTTGTTATTACTAAAATCTATGTTTTCCAAAAATATGAGGTGTAATCCTTACTTATTTATTTTAAAACCTATTTTAATACTCTATTTAATATATAATAAAATAATATAAAAATAGTAACTAAATGATTGCCTTTTTTAATTAAAAAAAATCTAGCAAAATCTAATCCTTTTCCAAAAATATCACGACAATTAACTTTAAATTAAAACATAATATCTTTTATATTTGTTATCACTAAAATCTCTATTTTCCAAAAATATGAGGTGCACTCCTTACTTATTTATTTTAAAATCTATTTTAATACTCTATTTAATAAATAATAAAATAATATAAAAATATTAACTAGATGATTGCCTTTTATAATTAAAACATTTTTTTCCTAACAAAATCTACTTATTTTCCAAAAATATCACGGGCAATTACCTTTAAATTAAAATATATTACCTTTTATATTTGTTATCACTAAAATCTCTATTTTCCAAAAATATCAAGTGCAACTCTTACTTATATATTTTAAAACTTATTTTAATACTTTTAATTATTTAAAAAAACTTACCTGTTTTTACAAGTGAACGTATTTTTTTAACATATACAATTAATATAATTAAAACACATCATCACTAAAATCCCTATTTTCCAAAAATATGAGGTGCAATCCTTACTTATTTATTTTAAAACCTATTTTAATACTCTATTTAATAAATAATAAAATAATATAAAAATAGTAACTAACTGATTGGCTTTTATAGTTAAAACATTTTTTTTAACAAAATCTACTTCTTTTCCAAAAATATCACGGGCAATTACCTTTAAATTAAAATATATTACCTTTTATATTTGTTATCATTATAATCTCTCTTTTCCAAAAATATAAAGTGCAACTTATATATTTTAAAACCTATTTTAATACTTTTAATTATTTAAAAAAACTTACCTATTTTAACAAGTGAACGTATTTTTTTAACACATAAAATTAATATAATTAAAACACATCTAAAAATATTACGTGCAGTTATTTTTTTTAATTAAAACATGTTAACTTTTCTATTTGTCCTTATTTAAAAAAACTTACTTATTTTAACATGTCAACATATTTTTTTAATAAATACAATTAATATAATTAAAACACTTCTAAAAATATCACGGTCAATTACTTTTTTTAATTAAAACATGTTAGATTTTCTATCTGTCCTTATTATTAATATTATTTTATTATAAAATAATATTAATAATACCTCATTTATCTTCCTTGGCCTCATTTGTATTTTTTATATATTTTTTTTATGTTCCAATGAATATTTAAGTTTCTCATTTTATAATTTATCATATTAATTTTTACTTTTATTTTAATATTTTCCGTTCACATTAAAAATTTTTAGTTTATTATTTTTAAGGCCCGTACCTTGCACGGGTTATATGCTAGTATTAATTATATGTAAAACATATATAATATTTTATATTATATATAAATAATATTATTTTAAAATTTAAATTTGAATTTGTCAATGTATATGTCATAATTTAATTTAATTTTGTAAATTTTTTTAAAAAATATATATTTTGAATTAAAAAAATGAACAAAATTATTCTTTTTTAATATATTAAACGGGTCGGACTTCCGATCCGATAACCCAAAATCCGAACGGATCGGGTATGAATCGATCTAAAAAATATATGACTCCTGATCCGAACCCGAAAAATCTTAACGAATTCAGATATGAATTTAGGGTAATCTGATCCGAATCCGACCCGTTGACAGACCTACGTCTAGGACATTATATCTATGAGGGGCACCAAAATTTTTATGCGCGCGCACGCGCACACATATATACAGTATTGTTAAAAAAGATTATTAAAAAGTTGGAGGGGCACCAATTTATTTTATATATTTTTTAGCTTTCAAATTGAAATATCATAAAAAGTAGTAATGATCATCATATAAATAAGTTTGAGTATCGGCATAAGTAAGAAGGGCATATGGAGACGATTGAAATAATTATTAAGATTAAACACGAACACATCAACTAAAAGATAAAATGTTGGGAAATGTCCTGATCTTGATAATGGCAATTGTGAAAATCCTAAAAGCGAGATATTTTGTTCTTATTTTATATTATACACCTGATAAAAATCGTGTCGAACAACTGCATAGGTCTTGGTTTTAGTTCGATCTTTGTTCCCAGAATATTTGTCTCATTGTTGATTACGAATTTTGCTAAGTCCTCCATTCGACATCTCTGACATACTAGGTTCGACAACTTGACTTCTCGAAACAGTGTAACCTGACTTCTTGAATTGACTTCTCGAGTCAATATAAAGACACTTCTCGAATCAGCTATCTCTACTTCTCGAACCAGTAACTTAGGTACTTCTCGAATCAATATATTGACTTCTGGAATCATGACATCTCGAACCAGTGTTATTATGACTTATCGAATTGACTTATCGAATCAGTATAATAACCACTTTTCGAATCAAAATACTCTACTTCTCGAATCTTCACACTTAGGACTTCTCGAACAGATGACTTCTCGAATAAGTTCATTTTGCACTTCTCGAATCTTCACTTACACAAATTTCATACTTCAATATTGTAACTTCTTTATTATTCACATTGTCTTCAAATGTTTTGGGACATGATCTTGTGATCTTCTTCCAAGTCGTCATCAGAACTTATTACATAGTTACACATATTGATTTACAAAGTATAGAACCGTTAGGAACAAATTGATCACCTAGTTAAAGGGTCAAGTAAGTGACACAATACTATAGGCTTGTTATTTATATGTTTACAGAAATGCCTCTATGACTAACAATAGTTAAAAGTTCTATTAAAAGTAAAATAAGAATATAAATTTATATAAATATTTTTTCAATGAGAGAACGACTCATTAAGAAGGATTATTTTACCATAAAAATTAATATATAAAATAAGTATTCAATATATAAATATAAGATCGAAATACGATGATTCGAGTGTCACGAAGATATATTATACATTTCAAAATAAGTATCTTTTTTATTTTCTGTACGTATTTTTAAGATGAAAAAAAATACGTTATTTATATATTTAATGTTAGTTTAAAAATCAAATTAGAGCATGACTCATTGTGTCATGTGTGCATCTTCATTCCGTATCTTATTTTACAAAGTCAACACTATCCAAAGTTATTATAGCATGTGGTACTCGTTCCTGACACCGTTTCCAAGGAGAGCGAGGTGAATTAAAAAAGAATAACCAGCACAAATACGAGCATTTAAATTATTGTTTATTAAAAAATCTTTAAATTTTTTAAATAATAAATAAACACTAAATAAAAATATAAAATTTGTAAAACCTCGAAGGGTTAGATATTTTACCGACCGTGACTATTAGGTGAAAGGGATGAGGTGGGTGAAGTAGAGTCTAGTATTATATCATCACTTCCTCAGTTTCAGTTCTTACACACAACCCAACTCTGTGTATATCTTCTCAAGTACTTTAACTCTCCCTTGCTTAGGTATGACTTTTATTACACATGAACATGAACAATCTTGATTTTATACATGAACTAGCTTAATTTCCTGACAACCCTTTTGAGTATGATCCTTAATCTTTTCTGGGTTTTGTCTTTTTTGTACTTTAATATACTCTTTAGTTCATTTCATGTGGATTAAACATAAGTTTAACTGTACTACTCTTGATTATACTTGTCACTTACCATGTATGTAGTTTCTTTTCACTTTTAACATAAATTTAAGGTTGTAGTTGTAGTTTAAGTACCATGTACATATGAATCTTGATTAGTCCTTTGATCAAGCTTGTTTTGATCCTCTCTAACCCTTTAAGTTTGGTCATTATGATATTAGTTTGGTCATAACTTCTTTGTTTAGTGATCAGTGAGTTTCTTGATAATCAGCTGCTGTTATTTTTATTTGAGTATGTACTTATATTAGATGACTTTGTTGAGAGGTATAGTTCTAAGTTGTCCTTGTATGGGGATGTATTTTTAAGTGTTTAGAAAAACATGATTATCGGATTGCGAGTTGTAGAAGGTAGAAACAATTTTGTGATGCGAGGGCTGAAGATTTAACAAGGGACCATGTAGAGAAAAGCCGATTGGTTAATAAAAAATACAAGTTAATTTAACTTTTTTGTCAATTACCTCTCCAGTTGTGTTCCGGAGTTCTTAGATTTAAAAATTGGTTTCTTGAAACACTGTTGGTGATGCTAGTGATTATTGTTTATAACTTATATACTTGATACTTATGTTTTACCATCAGCAGGTTTGTCCTCCATGTTTTTAGGCCTCATAAAAATTATGGTTGATTCGCAACATATTTTGCATCTTTTGTCTTTTTTGGAATAAATCTATCTTGTAGATATAGCATTTTGTATTTGGTATGAATTCTCGAGTTCTTAGAATAGCTTGCTCTCTGTGCAGATTTTGGTACAATTTAACTTTTAGTCATTCATTAACAGAATCTGTAAAACATGGGGCACAAGTATCTTTGGACAGCTCTCTGTTTATGGGCTTTCATGTGCACTCTTCTTCATGCTTCCTCTGATGGTTTATTGAGAGTTGGTTTGAAGAAACGACAGTTGGATCGCGACAGCATTAAAGCAGCCAGAAGCAGTAAAGTGGATAGTAAATATGTAAAGGCTGGTTTGGGTGATTCCGACATTGATACTGTATCTCTAACAAACTATTTGGATGCCCAATATTATGGAGAAATTGGTGTCGGTTCACCTTCCCAGAAATTCACTGTTATATTTGATACTGGGAGTTCAAATCTCTGGGTTCCATCATCAAAATGCTATTTTTCAGTGAGTTATTCGGGACAATTGTACTTGCTACCTTCAATTGCTCATACTTGGAATGTCACATAATATATCAAAATTATATGCAGATTGCTTGCTGGTTACATCCCAAGTACAAGTCGAAGAAATCCAGTACATATATTGCAAACGGTAAAAGACATCAAAGCTTCATTCAACCTGCAAGTTTTTTACTATAAGAAAGTCTGTAAAGTTTGAAATTTATAATAGATTGCATGCTTCACTTCTTTGATTGATTTATTGTAGGAAAACGTGTTTCAATAAATTATGGATCAGGATCAGTTTCTGGCTTCTTAAGTCAAGACAGTGTGGAAGTTGGGGATCTTTTGATTAAAGATCAAGTACGTCTAGCTTTATTTCATGCTCCAACTCATATCTGAGTCTTATTCCGATAATCTGATGGTCTTGATTGTTACCTTAGGTTTTCATTGAGACTACAAAAGAAGGAAGCCTTTCTTTTGTTGTGGCAAAATTTGATGGGATTCTTGGACTTGGATTCCAGGAAATTTCTGTCGGAAATGTTGTCCCACCTTGGTATCATTTTAAACCCAGTTGATTTTTATAACTTTACATCCTTACATCTTTGCTATGACCTCTGTTTTATGCTCCTGTCTTTATTGTATCTAAACTTCTACCGAAATGCAGGTACAATATGGTGGAACAAGGTCTGGTGAAGGAAAAGGTATTCTCATTTTGGCTCAATCGAGATGCAGATGCTGAAGAGGGAGGTGAGCTTGTGTTTGGTGGTGTTGATCCAAAACACTTCAAGGGGAAGCACACTTACGTACCGATAACTGACAAGGGGTACTGGCAGGTTTGTATTGTTGAAAGATGAATTGGTAATTCCATCTGATTTTACTTGTATATTCCGCTTTTAAAACTGATCATTTTTTTTCTTTCGCAGTTTGATATGGGTGATTTTCTCATCGGAAATATGTCCACAGGTCATTTCTTGATCCCGACTACAGACAGTTTATGTTTTAAAAATTCTTGATAAGTACTAGATAAGGGCACTTACTTTTACCCTTGTTACTAGTCTTTTGTTTTTAGTATAAAAAAAAGTCATTTGGTAAAAAGCAGTGTTGCAAGTGATCATTTTGAGCTATGTTTATGACCAATCCAGAAAGAGTGAATAACTGATCCAAACCAAACATACCTATACAGTAGGCTGAAGTCTTCACAGGGATATTATTGTGGTCGAGGTCTAATAGTTAATATATATTTAAGCTTTTTTCATAAGCTGTAAAGTTCTTTAGTAATTAATCTTTAAAGCAGAAAGTCAAGTAATTTCTATATTTACATTAGCTTAGACTGAGGCGGGGAAACATATTTGAAGTTTCTAATGTTTTTCCCTCAGGTTATTGTGATGGAGGTTGTTCTGCTATTGTGGATTCCGGGACATCCTTGCTTGCTGGTCCAACTGTTAGTTTCCCCTGTGTTTTTTATCAACCATTCATTCTGATTTAAAAAAAATATAAATTCTGTTATCTTTTCAAAATAATTGCATGCAGTACTTGTAGGATAAGTTTCACATTCCTATATGAGTTTGAAACATTAATTTGAGTTGGATTCTTATTTATGATATTTAAGGTTTAGTGTAAATATATTAATTTGCAATAAAATTCCTTTTTAAGATGTGGAAGTTAGTAGTTATCATACATAAGAGTTCAAATTTAATTAGGATTCGAAAAGATATGGTGCATATAAAACGGATCATTTTTGGCATTGAGCGTCTGCCAAAATTAGAGAGTTGTGCAGGAAGACATGTACAAGAGGGAGTTTTGCATCAAATGAGGTGATTCGGTTCAAGAGTTAAAGTGAGAGAGCGTCTTCATTCTTGTAGTACATTCATTATAGAATTTATAGTGGATAAGTGGTTACCCTCCCTTAAAGTGGTTTTGACATTAAAATCATTGTCTCCTATTGCTTTGTTATTAAATACTGTTTGTGGAGATATCCTAACAATGCTTTGTTGGTCTATCAACTTCAGAATATAGTGACTCAAATTAACCATGCCATTGGAGCGGAAGGAATAGTGAGCATGGAATGTAAACAAGTTGTCTCTGAATATGGAGAGATGATCTGGGATCTTCTAGTATCAGGGGTTTGTTCCTTGTACATCTCTTAGATATATGATATATATCCCTTGTTTAATTAAACTTTAGCATTCTAATTGAATTATTGTGTTACTTACAGTTGGGACCTGACGCAGTATGTTCGCAGATCGGTTTGTGTTTCTCAAATGGAAAAGATCAGCATGTGAGGTATTCCAGTAGGCACATATTTTAAATTTCCTACGAACCAATTGCAGATATGATTTATGAATGTATATGTGGATTTAATTAACACAACCAGATGTTATTTGTGCTCCTATAAACTTATTCCTTACTGGTAAATGAGTGATAATAATAGAGGTTTTCTTTTCAGTTCAATTATTAAAACAGTTGTTGAAAAGGCCGGTCAAGAAGAGGCTTCTTCTAAAGATGACCTTGGATGCACTGCATGCGAATTGCTTGTTTCTTGGATCTCAACCCAACTGAAACAGGAGGGAACTAAGGATTCGGTGCTTAGCTATGTGAATCAGGTGATCAATCTATGACTATCTTTTTAAGTGCACCATTTGGTATTTATATTTGTCCACTGTTCACTGTAAATATGAAACTTCTTTTATGATTTATTCTGTGTGACATTGAATATTTGATTTTCATTTTATTAGCTCTGTGAAAGCTTTCCAAGTCCAATGGGAGAATCGGCAATTGATTGCAATAGCCTCTCCAAAATGCCAAACATCACATTTACTATCGGGAAGAAAGCTTTCAGTCTCAGTCCAGAACAGGTTTGAAGAATCTTTCTGGTTTCCAAATATCTTATAGTTTTTTGGTTGATAATGCTTCTTTTCATTGTGATACTCTCGTTAAATTCAGTATATTCATCATTTTTGGACATAATGCATGAATGCATATCATGCTGCTAAGCTAAAGTCAGGTTACGTGGTGCAATAAGAGAAAGCATCTACTGATACGATATTAATTATTGTTAGTCAAAATGTAAATTGGTAAATGGAAAGTGTGCGTTCTTTATTGCTTTATCTCAACATTCCAAGTTGCCTTACCTTTTCTCTTGTTTTCAGTATGTACTTAAAACTGGAGAAGGCGCTGCAACTATTTGTCTTAGTGGGTTTATAGCTCTGGATGTGCCGCCTCCAAAAGGCCCACTGTGGTATGTAGTTTTGCTGCTAAATATTTGTGTAATCTCTTTGTTCTATCTTGTTAAGAATAAAGTCAGTATAATGTAGTTTCTCATGTTACCTCCCAACTCAATTTAAATGATGTAAATATGGAATGCAACCCAAATTGAGGGTGTTGGCGGAAAATCCCATACAGTATCTGCAGTCATCCTATACATTTTTAAAATCAATACCTAAACCCATACTCCTAAGTTGCGACACCATAAGCCCATAATTGATTGTTTTAACTGTTATCGAATAAATTTAAACACAATATTGAATACTGATTGGAAACTTAAGCAGAGGGCCATTTATTTATACATTTATTTATTTATGTTGGCATTTTGGAACCATCATCTCTTTATTCTCTAATGCCACTATAAAAAATTCTGCAGGATTCTTGGAGATGTTTTTATGGGCGTATATCATACCGTCTTCGACTATGGTAATCTACAACTAGGATTTGCTGAATCTGCTTGATGACTACCGTTCTACTAGCAGTCATCGGTTTCTCGAGTGCTAAGAGTTCATGAGGCTGCATGTGGTTAGTGATAATTAAGTCATAGTTATGTAAAACATTCTGATTTGCCTCTGTTATTTATATTAAAGGCACCTGGTGAAGTAAGTATTATTTCCGGTGTCCATTGAAGAGAATACTTTCTATCTTCTCTTCAAATCACATCATCATAGTATTACGTTGTTATTGTAAGACATTATTAAACTTTACGATGGCTATGTATCTATCTAATTCGTGCTTTGCTGTTGCATGATTAATAAGCATGAAGATTATAGTTGTATATGGTGTTTGCTAATTTCGGGTTTCGTTTGCTCGGGAAATCTTAAACAAATCATACATATTTTGTTCTGAAGGAGGATACAAAGAATTATGTTCATTACTTACACGCCATGGAACATAAGAGGATAGAAAAACGGAAGTGATATGCGCACCTCCTCAATGTTTAGGTGCACACCCATAGTTGATTAATGGACGAAACTACCCTTTACACACAACACTATATCCTTATAATACATGAGTTGAATCTATCTAGTATGCAGTTAACCAATAAGGAAATATGAATTATTTTAGGACCAATCAGATATCAATTCTAAATTTTAGACGAATAACAATTCGTTGGAATCTCTGTCATCTTCACCACGCGGAGAGCTTGCAAATCTAGTAGTTTACTCTGCAAATCTTGTAGTTTAGTTTTAGCATCATCAATATGACCGTCAATTGCATGAAGCTCAGGAATCAAGGGCTTTGAGAACCTCAGACGTTCTATATAGTTTAGGCGGTTTACCAACCAACTTACGTTAAATCCCTGATTCTGCAAATAAGCAAATACAGCCCTGTACTCAACAATCATTTTAGAATTAACCTCCTTCAACGATATTCCAGCGAAGTCATTACTGAATAAACTTTTCGACAACACATCCACGGAATTTCTTCCTGGAAACACTCTGTTGTACAGTCAACTTCCTCGGAACAAACATTTTCAGTTCGGAAACATAGGATTGATGGTTTCGGTTAGAGAAAACATGACGAATAAACATCGCATACCAGGAGGTATTATAGAAAGGTAAACAGGTATCAGATTCACCATACCGACCAAAAGCAATAGAAGGGAGAGTAGTCCAAATAAGCTTCCATCGTTTCGAGAGAACGCTGGATTGAACTGCTTCTTTTGCATCTAAAAATGAGTAGATTTTGTGAATCAGTTCATCTGGCAATCTGCTGATTCTGTCTTCACCTTCATGTTCAGGTATTTTTCGTGCTTTCAGAGAATACCCATGAAAGAAAAATGAAGTTTAATCTTGAAATTGATATAGTGAAGTTACTACTCTCAGAGGCATTTTGTCGAACATGTTGAGAACCTCACCCAAACAATGTATGCACACACTAATCTTATCACTACATATACATTCATATGTAAACACAAACAAACAATCAAACAATGTAATCTAGCGAGAGAGAGAGAGAGAGAGAGAGAGAGAGAGAGAGAGCCGGGGGGGGCTAAAATTATTCGGATTTCTAAAATTTCGATGTAACAACACAAACACTAACATTAACCATAACACTAACAAACAACGACAACAACACAAACATTAAAATTAACAACAACAACATCAGCTCCGATTAGCTCCGTTGAGCTCCAAGTCATTGATCCGATTAGCCATTATCTTCAGCTCTTTCAAGGCCTCCAAGCTTGCCTTGATAAATTCGTCAAACTCTTCTCTCCTGGCCCTCTTCTCTCGCCTCCGCCTCTTCTTCTCCACCTTGATAAACTCTTCCTGCTGCTTATTACTCAGGTTGTCATCATCTCGCTGCAGCTTTCGGTTCTCCTCCGGCAAAATGTCAAGTTTTCGTTCGAATTCAGAATGTTTCTTTCTTTCAACAAGAATAAGGAAGAATAAGAAGAGAATAACCTTCTTTAGATAATATGATAATTCAATTAACAAGTCTCCCATCAAAATTAATAACAGTATTAATAACATCATCACTGCTGCCTGTCCGCCGTAGCCTACCGCGTAGCTCTCTGCTGTGATGGAGGTGACCTCGCCCTCTGCTTCAAAGATTTTCCTACATTTTGCTAGATTTTGCTTTTAAAATCAAATAAAATTTTCATATTTTATTGATCGGAAAATATGATTATTAAATATTTTTTTAAATATAAATTATATATTTTTTAATTTTTCAATTAAAATTATAATTTATCATATATAATTTTATTTTATTTTGCTCAAATGAGAACTCACCTTATAATGAGAACTGAGACTAAATCTCAGTCACATATTTTTTATACTAGGGTTAAATCTCAGCCATGTATTTAGATCTAAAAATTTATTATTCTCTTACCTCTCTTTTATTTCTGCTGAGTGCTGACCTTTCCATTTTCATTTCACATATCCAGATTTGTCAACAATAATATGCATACACATCTCTCTATCTCTTCTTCTTCTTCCGCTCTTCTCTCTCCCATTCTTTTCATCTTTCTTTCTTAACAAAACCTCTACAATTCTATTCTCCACCATCTCTCGATCTCCTTATAATCTCACCATACCTCTCCCACCTTCTTCATTACTGAATCACTTTTCTCTATTAACCTTCATTTTTACAATCCAATTGAATTTATATTTGTCACCATCTTCATATCTAAAGAACACAGTTGAATAGATATAAAGGAAACAACGTCGTTGAATGGAATGAACGAGAGACAAAAAGAAAAGAAAAGAGTTCAATGGGGAATAATTATGTTTGTGCAATTTATTCAATTTTGCACACAAATCACCTTTTTTTATGACTAATCAAATATTCTTTAATATGAATCACCTTTTTATTTGGTGATTTGTGTTAGTATATTTTATGATTTATATGTAGAAATTGGTGATGTTACTTAAATTTCGATGATCGGTGATTTTATAAGTAGTGATGTTGGTGGTTTACATTTTTAGTGATAAATAATTTGATTTTGAATTTAGTGATTATGGTTGTGATGATGGTGGTAGTGTGGTGGTGTAGCGGTGGTGATTCGAATTTGAAATTTAGTGATTCTGGTGGTGATATCAGTTTTATTTTTAGTGATTTGAACTTGGTTTTAGTGATTTCAGAAATGATTGTGGTGGCAATGACAATTGTGGTTAAATTTTTGGTTATTTCAATTTGAATTTGGTGATTTTACATTGAATTTGGTGGTTCTGTTGATTGTGTGTGATAATGATGATGTTGCGGTGGTTTTGCGACGGTAATAGTGCAGTGGTGGTTCAATTTGGTGATTCGAAGAGTTTGAAAGTTATTATGAAAAATAGAGGAGATGATGGTTGTGATTTGTGCTAATATTAACAAATTAATGTGCATAGGAAGATAGATCGTTGACGTACGACGGTGTAGGGTGGTTGTTGTCGAGGACTTTGAAGCACTGGCAGAGAAATTATGGAGGAGGAGGTTTGAGTGGGTCCCTGTTATTGTTAGTGAAAATTTCAAAAATGCCACCGTGATTCTGCTTGGATCAGGCGCGTGTATTGGTTCTCAGTTCTCAGCATAGTGTTGGTTCTCACTAGAGTAGCTCCCTATATATATATATATATATATATATATATATATATATATATATATATATATATATATATATATATATATATATATATATATATATATATATAGGCAAGTGCTCAAATGAGACCCTCTCTTATTGTGAGAACTGAGACTTAATCTCAGCCACATGTTTTTTATATGTATATTAAATCCTGACCATAAATCACAGATCTAAATTTATTCCTCCCTCGTGTATCTGTCTCCTTCCCCATTTTCATTTCTTTTTCATTCACCTCAATGACTACACTGCCTTCCTCCATGCTGTGATGTCGTCTCCGTGAGATAAATTAACATTGTCGTCGTTTAAACACCATTGCCTCGATCTAGTTGTTCTCTCTCTCGTCTCTTTCCTCTCGCACCTCCATCTACCTCCATCTACCTCATCCACCACCACTCACCTGCTGTTCCACCACCGTGACATCCACAATCGCCACCAAGGCCACCACCATCCTCCACCGTAGATACATAGATACATATATACATCATCACCATATACGCACACACTCATTCATAGACATACTACCATCAATTTATAAACTTTTGATGCTCATTTTAAAAACTTAAGAACATATCTAGTTTTGAAATCGTCGGAAGTACCCAGATTTGAAAAATATTGGTGATTTTTTTTCTTTTTTGGTGATTTACGTATAAAATTTGGTGATTCGGGTTTATTTTGATGATTGGGATATGAATTTGATGACCGTTGATTTACCACCGCTGCTCCTTCCGTCGTTGTTCCATGCTCTTCGGCGATTATTAATCGTTACTATTTGCAATGAATTTAGTCAGGAAATACACATATCAGGTAGCCTTGTTTTAGATTTGAAAATTTTCGGATTTGATTTATTCCGTTTAATAGTGGTGGTGGTTGCGAAAATAGCAAGGGCAATGAAAGATGTTTGATGGATATAGTTGTCATGACGGTGGTAGGTATGAGGAAGGTTAAACTTTTGATGATTTGTTATGAATTTTTTTGGTGATTTGTGTTGAAATTTGGTGATTCGTGTTGAAATTTCAGTGGTTCAGACGTAGTTTTGGTGATTCTGATAGACTAACTGTGTCATCGTGGTTCTATTTGGTTATTCTAGTGGTGGTGTGGTGCTAATTTGAAATTTGGTGCACTTTCTTTGAATTTGAAGATTTCGTGTGTGTTGGCGGTGCAACGATGGTAGAGATGGTGGTGGTGTAGCCATGATGGAGATGGTGGTGATTTAATGATAATGACAATGACGACAATGCGGTGACAGTGGTATATTGACGGTGATAGTATGATGGTTGTGATGTATATAATAATATTAAAAATAAAATTATGTGTATAAATTATTTTGGTGATTTATTGTCATTTATCCAGATGTACTATTAGTAATTTAGTATTAATCCAATATAGTTCCTCTCTTTTGTCCAACTAGCATGAAAACCCATGCAAGGCACGGGTCACTTTCTAGCATAGTTGTTAAAGTTCTGAGTGGTTGCAGTGTTTATGATAACTTGTAGATCGTTCGGTGGTACAGAAGCTGATCTATTGATTGAGGTGTTTTTGAGTTGAGAAATGAGTAACCTTGATAGTGTTGATGTTTGGTGTCTGTATTTGTGGAATGTAATTTACATTTATAGAATGAGTATATAAAGTACAATTGGTGTATGTTTAAATGCATAATACTAAAAATTAATATATAGAATAAATTTGCTAGTATGTCTACGTGAACTAACTAAAAGTTAATATATAGAAATAATTGCTTAGTATCGCTGCATAAGTATGTTATAAGTAGTAGTAAAATTTTGCAATTTTAAATATCTATCACAATTTTTTTGAGTTATAAGCGGATTTGCGGGTATTTATTATAATTATTCATAAATTAAAAAATGACAACTGTGAAAATTTGTGTTATGAATAGTCTTTAAAAATATTTTATTTGCTGCTTGATGCACGATTTCTCACATTTACTTCTTCACGCCTTGTTAGTGAAGTTTTTTTTTATTGTAATAAATGTTTTCTTGTTATTAATATATCAACATTTTTTTGTTAGTATAAAAAAATAGTTTCAAGTTATTAGTATTTTGTCTTTAATCGATATACTAATATTTAAATTTGTTGTGAGATAAAATACTTTACGCGTGTAACATGAGAAGAGTTTTAATAATTAATATAATTTACTTTCTCTTTTATTGTTTTTCATTAATATCACCCACTTACAAATTATTATTTAAAATTCCCTGTTTTTTTATAGTGATCAGACATTATTGTATTTTGTATCTGAGAAACAAACTTTTATCAATATAATTATACATCATGCCTAAAAGATATATCATCATCATGATGTGTTTGTAAGAATATATCATGTTATGAGGAATAATAAATATATATTTATTCCAATTTAAATCAAACATTACTATTATCAACATAATGAAAAATATATAAGCAAACATTGTCACATTTTTATGTTTAACATATCTTGAAATTTTTTATATCACAATCCATTAGTAACATAGATCAACAATCTATACTATTATATTAAAGACAAAACATTAAAAGTTTTGTAGTCTGGTCATGAAAGTTTTTGTAGTCTGGTCACTCCATTCATAGCAGTTAGATATTTCTGATCAAATCGATGAGAACCGTTAGATAAAATATTAAAATTATTATATAGAATATTTATTTATTTTTCCTAACTAAAACATCTCATTTTCCAAAAATATCGCAGGCAGTTTCATTTAATAAAATAACATAATAAGGTTATAATTGTTAATAACTAACACATTACCATTTTTAGCCAAAGTGTATATAGTTTTTTATATTTTCTAACTAAAATTTCTACTTTTCTATTTTTCCTAAATAAAACCTCTCATTTTCCAAAAATATCACGAACAATTCTATTTAATAAAATAAAATAATATTATTATAATTATTAATAACTAACCGATTAGCTTTTTTTCCAAAACGTATATTCTTTTTTATATTTTTTAACTAATATTTCTCCTAACTAAAACCTCAAAAATATTACGAGCTATTCCATTAAGTAGCATAAAATACTAATATTATAAATCTATCTATCTCTCTATCTATACTATATTATTAAAGACAAAACATTGAAAGTTTTGGTACCTATTTTTTGATACGGTACTTACCTGATTTAATTGTTTATTTAATTATTATAAAAATTAATATAATCAGTTACCCTTTCGGTTAAAATAAATTAGTAAAAAATCACGGGCAATATCCTTTTCAGCTAAAACATGTTACTTTTTCTATTTCACTTGCTAAAATCTCTCATTTTTCAAATATATCACGAGCAAACCCTTACTTATTTATTTTAAAATCTATTTTAATACTTTTTATTGGCAATTACATTTCCCTCTTTTTTTAGAAAAATCACGGGCAGTTACCTTTTTTAGCTAAAACATGTTATATTTTCAATTTTCCTTGCTAAAATCCCTCCTTTTCCAAATATATCACGGGCAAACCCTTACTTATTTACTTTAAAATCTATTTTAATACTTTTAATTGACAAAAAAAAATACTAAAACATGTTACCTTTTCTATTTTTCTTATTAAAACCCCTCTTTTTTCAAAAATATCACGGACAAATCGTTACTTTTATATTTTAAAATTCAACGAAAACATGTTACTTTCTATTTTTCTTACTAAAACCCCTCTTTTTCCAAAATATCACGGGCAAACCATCGTTACTTATTTATTTTAAAATCCATTTTAATACTTTTAATTATTTAAAAATGTGTGCCTACTTATTTTTTTAATAAATACAATTAATAAAATATAAAATATAAATAATAAAATTAACAATTATTAAAACCAATCCGTGCATCGCACAGGTTTTAAGCTATATTATTAAAGACGAAAAATTAAAAATTTAGTAGTCGGACGGACGGACGGTCGGTACTTAGTGATTTTACTTAATTACCCTTACTTATTTTTTTAAAAACTATCACTAAATAATAACATTATTTATAACCATTTACCTTTTCAGCTAAAATACATTACTTTTTTTTCTAAAAAAACAGGGGCGATTATCTTTTTTAACAAAGCATGTCACTCTTTCTATTTTTCCTTACTAAAACCCCTCATTTTCCAAAAATATCACGGACAAATCCTTAATTATTTATTTTAATACATTTAATTATGAACACTTTTTTAGCTGAAACGTATTACTTTTTCTATTTTTTTCATTTTCTAAAGAAATTATTATAAAATAATAACATTTTTATAAACAACTACTTTTTCAGCTAAAATACATTGCCTTTTCTATTTTTTCTAACAAAATCCTCTCTTTTTCTAAAAAAAAATCATGGGCAATTACCTTTTTCAACTAAAACGTTTTACTCTTTCTATTTTTCCTTACTAAAACCCCTCATTTTCCAAAATATCTCGGACAAATCCTTACTTATCTATTTAAATATTTTTAATTACGGGCATTTACCTTTTCAGCTAAAACATGTTACTTTTTCTATTTTTCCTTACTAAGACCCCTCCTTTTCCAAAAATATCACGGGCAAACAGTTATTAATTTATTTTAAAATATATTTTAATACTTTTAATTATTTAAAAAAGTTTAACACGTCTACTTATTTTTCAGCAAATGCAAATTAATAGAATATTAAAACATAAATAATAAAAATAATAATTATTAATAACAATCCGCGCATCGCACGGGTTTTAAGCTAGTAAAGATTAAATACAAAAAGATTAATAATATATACTACGTACACAATGTTGTGTTGAATTATTCACTTATATCTTGGTTCTTTCGTTTAAACTAATATGTTTTGGATCACTTGTCTATATATAATATGTACCAGATTATAACCCGTGCAATGAACAGATGAATTTCAGTATTTTTTATCTTATTATCTATATTTTGATTAATGTGATTTCATCAATAGAAAATAAATTTTAAAAAATAATAATATATGATAATATATGTATGATGTTATTCTAAGCTTTTGTTTGTATTTTGATGATAAAAATTCTTAATATGTTGTCGACGGAAATAATATCTTGAACTTCTAAACGTAGTTTAGAAAAAATAAATAATATAAATATTTAATTATAATATGTTACGAGATTTGACCCTTGAACCCGTGGAAACATTTTAGATATCAAGAAAATAATATAATTTTAACATTACATTCAACGGTTCTCCTTTATCTATCTTTAAATCTAACTGTTGTTATTTAGAGTACCAAACTACCAACCAACCAAATAAAGGGTAGTTTGCTTATAATAGTATAATATAGAATATGTTGTTAACGGGATTCGAACCTGAACCCGTGGAAGCATTTTAGATATCAAGAAAAGAATATTCTTTTAACATTAAATCCAATGGTTCTCCTTTATCTATCTTTAAATCTAACAATTGTTATTTAGAGTACCAAACTACCAACCAACCAAATAGAGGGTAGTTTGCTTATAATAGTATAGTGGCTTGTGCTCATATGAGAACCCCTATTAAAATGAGAACTGAGATCTAATCTCAGCCCTTCATTTTCTTTTAATCTTAACCACACATTTGAATTATATACATACAATTGTATATGTATCACCCTCATCTTTTAATCCACCCACCCCACTTCTTCTTCCACCATAACTTCCACCCCACACCACCACCACCACCACCTGCCTCCACCACCTGCCTCCACCCTCCGCCCACCACCACCTGCCTCCACCGCCTCCACCCTCCGCCCACCACCACCTGCCTCCACCGCAGTCACGCCGCTCGTCGCCTCCGCGTTTCTGGTCCGGCCGACCGCCGCCCTTCTGTTCGGTTTTCCGGCGACCTCTTTCCCGGCCAGTAAACGCCATCATCACCATCACTGTTCTCAGTTCATTCCGATTTCGAGTTTGTCAGTATAAATCAAAGTTGTTGATTTAATTGTTTGTTTATTTAGTTTGTTTGTTAATTTGTTGATTTCGTTCATTTTTTTGGTGATTTTTGCAATTTGAAAATTCTGTTGTGGTGGCTGTGTGGTGATTACTGGTGGCTACGGTGGTGGTTACTGGTTCAGGCGGTGGTGCGATGGTGATTACTGATGACGACGGTGGTGATTAATGGTTGTTGTATTAAAAATGTGATGATTATGTGTTGAATTTTGGTAACGGTGGTGGTGATTATTGATCATGACGGTGGCCGGAGTTAGTGATGGCCGGAAGTTATGGTGGGAGATGGTTGAAATTTGAAGGAGATGATGGTGATTTTCTGTTTTCCGGTGGTGATTTTATTCTGAACTGTGGTGATTTTAGTTATGACGTTGGTGATTACTGCTGGTCGCCGGAGGTGGTGGTCGCCGGAAATGGTGGTCACTGGTGGCAGGAGGTGGTCGGAGGTGGTGGATGGGTGGGGGTGATGGAATATTAAAATATTAATAAATTTAATGGGTGGTGGGAGATTAATATAAGATGTATTAATGAATGACTAGGATTAGATCTCATATCTCACAATAGCGGAGGTTCTCACTGGAGCGCGACCCATAGTATAGTATAGCATAGATAGATAGTATAGATATCAAGAAAAGAATATTATTTTAACATTACATCCAACGATTCTTCTTTATTTATCTTTAAATTTAACGGTTGTTATTTAGAGTATCAAACTACCAACCAACCAAATAGAGGGTAATTTGCTTATAATAGTATAGTATAGAATATGGTGTTAACGAGATTCGAACCTGAACCCGTGGAAGCATTTTAGATATCAAGAAAATAAAATTATTTTAACATTAAATCCAACGGTTCTCCTTTATCTATCTTTAAATCTAACGATTGTTATTTAGAGTACCAAACTACCAACCAACCAAATAGAGGGTAGTTTTAACATTAAATCCAATGGTTCTCCTTTATCTATCTTTAAATCTAACGGTTGTTATTTAGAGTATCAAACTACCAACCAACCAAATAGACGGTAGTTTGCCTATAATAGTATAATATAGATGTATATCAAACGTGTTTGTTACTATTATACTTTAAGAAAATTGAAAACACATACGATAAATATAACAAGACAACTCAAGTGTACACTTTAAAGTTCTTTTGTTGTGCTGTCTCAGTTACGATAACATGGATGGTTTGTAATGAAATTGTAACATAGATACCTTTTGGTTGGACCATTAATAGGTGGAGAATCTACGAGGTCTGAGACTGTATCAAATGAAATGTCTACAGCATGAGAAAGAAATCAGAGAGGAACCAAAATCTGCAGATGATGGCCTTGCATCCGGAAAAGCAAAATCCTGGAAATTAGTAAGTAGGTATACTGTAGAAATGTAATTTTTACGTCACAAAGGTTGTGTTTCTCAAGATGGTCGACATCTTTATCATTTCAACAATGACGATATCAACATAATGAGATAAACATATTAACATTCTTCTGAATATTTCTAATTTGCATATTGAGAACCATATAATAGATAGTGCAACAAATTTATAGATAAATGTAAGAAGAAAGGAATGTACAGATGGGATTAATTCATATAATCTAATTGGAACCATCAGCAAGGTTCCAGTTCCTTTGAGATCTTGCTATGTAAGCAGAAGCTTTCCAGTCAATACCTGGCTCATCTACCCATCGGCCTCTATCTTCATCACTTCGATACACTTTGTAAGATTTTACAAAGTCATCGGTTTCACACATGTCTCTGCCTCTTGGAGTTCTTGTACTCTTGAAAATGCTGAAAAGTCCAAAGGACTTCTTCTGCCTGTTTTTGGCTCCCATTTTTTTTAGACACAGCTCAATGCAAACTTTGAAGAAAAGAAAGTAAGATATGTGTATACTCTTGGTTTATAGTAATAGGCTTAATATATAGTTGGAGAATCTTTAAATTCCAAAACTTTCAATTATTGGTTTGTATCAAATGATATGAAATAAATCTGATAGTTGACTGAAACATCCTAACTAGGGGTATCTGATCAAAGGGATCCTCATTTTCCTTGCACTTTCTTTCACTGTGAAGAAAGAATTTGACCCGTGATTTGAACAGATTTTTTTACTTACTGCATTAAGTTGATTGCAGAAATTCGTTCCTCAAATACTGCAACTGGTTATAATTCATCTTCAACTTCACGCTAAGTTAGAGATACTCAGACATTATTTGTCTATATTCTGTCCTTAAGAATGCAGTTCTGAGCAAACCTAAACAGAAAATTTTGCAAAATAAAATATACTATAGGAAATGAAGAGAAACTTTTCTTGTTTGGTACTTAACTTCTTATAAAAGAAAATTTAGTAGTTTTATTCTTTCTACCCCTGTAATACATATCAATGCATTTGCAGTTATATTTAGCGTTCCATGTACAAAAGCTAACAGCTAGTATCAACTAAGACACTTGGCTCGCAATCCAATGTTACAAAATTCGCTGAACAATGTTTTATCATTAATTCTAAATGTTGAGTAACCAGTCACTCTAAAACCTCAAGGTGTGAACCTAAGTTCTCCCGCCATCCTGAACTCTGATATCATGTTGAGTAAACAATCCATCTAAAACCTTAAGGTTAGAGGAAGACACTTTCCAGGATCATATATTGTATTCTACCACTAAAAATTTGATGAAGAACTTTATCACAATATCATTGCCAGAATATGAAGGAAATATGAGGAATTATCATCTACCAAGGAAGTATGTCCATCCCCACAAAAGCATAAATATATTAAAAATCGAAAAATAAAAGGGAAAGAAATGATTTGTCTAGCAGTTAAATTTTGTAATGCCCTGCTGTAAACTAAAGGGGCCACTGTATAATCCGAATGGAGGACAATCTATGGCTGAAACATTTTTTAGCTTACCTATTTTTTTCCTTGGTGCTATATTAGCTTACATATTTTGTGTGTGTAATATGTCATTAAATAATAAGAACCTATCTGAGAAACAGCCTAAGCTCTGCCGATGTCACACACTCTCCGGACTCTACTTCCAAGATGGATACGTCTTGTTTAGTTTATAGTAAGAACGCTTGGTTTAAGGCCTAGAAGTTTTCACTCTCTTCCTGTCATGAGAGATGTGTGCGTTGGTCGCAGAGATGAGGCTGTGGACTAATTTTAATTCTTTCAAAAAACTTGGCCTAAAATAATAGACACTCAAAACAATCAGGCCAGCTGCACCCAATAATATCTCACTCAATTTATTTTTTGTTCTTAATGCCTCAGTAATTTTGAGGATGTTGAATAGGCCAAAATTAAGTTCTTCTTTTTGGCTCCTAAATTCACCTGAGCCTTCCATTCTGTCTGGTATAGACATAATAAGACAACTCAAGTGTACACTTTAAAGTTCTTGTGTTGTCCTGTCCTAGTTACAATAACATGGATGGTTTGTAATGAAATTGTATGAAAGATACCACTTGGTTGGGAGTATTAATAGGTGGAGAATCTACGAGGTCTAAGACTGTATCAAATGAAATGTCCACTGCAAATCAAAGATGCAAGGATTTGAAATATGATGCCTCAACAATCATATCATCCTCTTAATTTGATCCTGTGCACCATGGGTCCATTCTGGCTTTGAAATAATTAACACTATTCAATTTTGTATCCATAATTTAAAACTTAATCCAAAGGCCAGTGAATTTCAGAGTATGATATACTAATTTCTGAGGGATCATTGATTATTGAAGCAAGAACACTGGCGTGAATTATTATTGCTCATTACAGGCGATGCAATGAATAGGCAAGTAAAAGATCAAACTTTATAGAAAATTTGGCCTTTAAGTTATAGTATCTTCCCAGTTGATGTGCTTGCAGTTACTGTCCTCCACTTTGGTCAACCTCAATGCTCAGCTCAATACTAATGTGTACTAAAACTAAAACTAAAACGCCATCTACAAGAAGGTTTCCCTTAAAAAATCTTCCCGGCAAACAACATGAAAGAAAAAATGCAAATTTAGATCTATGCCATTATTCTTGTTGTCTGAGGACATGTAATTAGATCTTTCTCCTGATAAGGAATTCCTGTGTTACCATATTGCATGTTCTAGATCATTTCTGTGACTGTTTTGGCCTGTCAAGCATAGTAAATCTAATCCAAATTTTACATGAAAAAAGAAACAGAAGGGAACGAAAATCTGGAGATGATGGACCCTTGAATTCAGAAAATCAGAAGCCTGGAAATATGCAAGTAGGTGACTGTTGAAATATAATAATTTGCAGGAGACTGGTAACCTTTATTCATGAACATTATGGTCACAATAGTTGTGATTCGCAAGATGGTCGGCATCTACCATTTGAACAATGACGATGTCAACATAATAAGATTTTTAAACATAGATGAAATAACGTTATTGGTTTGTATCAAATGATATGAAATAACTCCGTTAGTGGGAATGGAAAGAAAAGTACCTTTTGAACCTGAGTTTGATAGTTGACTGAAACATCCATACTGGGGGTATCTGATCAAAGGGATCCTCATTCTTTCTCAAAAAGCTTCTTGTAAAAAAAATCCTAGCCTTTCTCAAAGCTCTTTTATAAGTTATCAGTCAACACAAAGCCGAATGCACGAGGACTCAAGACTTCTGTAGATTGCAATTATATATAATCCTTTTATTCACATCCGTTTTTAATTTAATTAAAAATATTGAAATTCTTAAGTATATCATGAAACTAGCAAAACTGTATATGGACATTGATCTCAGTCCACCAGCAGCAGCTTCTGTATCAATGTTCAGAAAGGCGAAAGCTATTTAGGAGATGAAACTTAGTGGAAAAAGCTTTACATGTAATTCCTTTTTAATGTTCAGATGCCTACCACCTACTATAGTCTGGTAAAAGCTTTACATGTAATGGTATTCCTTAAACAATTTGGTGGGATGCAGTGCTTCTTGTTTCAAGCATCAATCTAATTAGCATGTTTTTTATTTGCACAATTAATGGTGGCTTTCTATTAGCATAACCATGATATACATATTAAACCCTCCTTCCGCTGACATTTCATTGTCTGGAATTAATACACAGGAAGCATTTGAGCAATTGTGCGAGTATTGTTAGTCCTCTGGTTCTTATTGAAAGAAGGGAGCGGCCTCGTATGTTTTGGAACATTAAACTGTAGGGTGCTCTTCCACAACCACCGTGAGATATATGTATTGTTTTTCCTTTGTCGTACTGAAATATATGTTTCATAATTCTTTTGAACTGCGAAACAATAGAAATATATATCTAGTTGCAACTCATCTTAATCAGTGAAGAAGAAAAAATGTGGGAGATGGAGCTTAACCAGAATCTTCATCAGAACTTACATGCACTCCAAAATCAGAGGCTTTGGGAGATGGAGCTTAACCAGAATCTTCATTATAGTCACAGGAAAACTAAAAATTTATTATAAACAGTACATTATGTACTGCTATACTTGCATATTGCAGTCAAGGTTATCTCTCAGCAATGAGCAAACACCACTAGATGACTGAAATTCTACCGAGGTTTATCGAGATTGAGGATGGATATAACCATAGAAGGGTACCAAGCTCTAAAAAACGGCAGTATTCACGATGCAAATGCAAACTTGTAATATATGATTAACTTAAGTTATAGTACACAAATAAGATTCACTTTAGTACAAATCCCACTAGTTTGTATTCGACAATTTACAATTGTCAGAACACCAGATTTAGTTGGAAACTTCAGGGCGATTCCAGTTGGCTTGAACTGTTGCGATATAAGCAGAAGCTTTACTGTCAATTTTACGATCACCTATCCATCGACCTCTATCTTCATCACTAGTATAAACTCTATAAGCGTTCACAAAATCATTCGATACCTCATGTACATCTTCTACTCTTCGAGGCCTCTTCTTCGTCGTGAAAATGCTGAAAAGACTAAAGGACTTCTTGTGCTTGTAATTGTTGCCTCCCATTTAGTTCAACACCTAGAGCAAATGCAAATATGTTCAACTGTAAACGCGAGAAAGTAGTATTTGTTTTCGACTTCCTCTCTTGGCTTCAAATGACTACTTAGCTAGACTGAATTTATAGATGATTCAAGGACTGCAGGGAATCTTAGAGGGTCAAAGTTTGTTGAATTATCAAATAATTTACGTTAGATGCCTTGAAAATAACTGTGTTTGCTGGAAGAAACATAGACCATTGGTTTCTTGGTTGACTGAAACGACCTTATTTCTCTGTTTGAAACTTTTCTAAGAGGAAAAAGGGGAGGGAGGGGGCAGAGAATATGAAAATTTTAGGGAAGTTTCTCTGCAAAATGCTGACAGACACTGCTTGCATGGGAAACACATTATATGATGAATATTATGGCTGCAATATTCTCCGTTCTACCGGTTGTTAAGTAACAAGATCGAGTTCGAAAATTTTATGCATCTTGTTATATTATCAACACCATTCACCTTGTGCAATATTAATATTGTTATATATGAGTGATAACGGTTTTATTTGAAAAATATTCGAATTCAGTTCGATAATAATCGAGCTGAGCTCGAGCTATTTGAATAGTTTACCGAGCCGAGCTCGAGCTTCAAATTACTCGATTCGTAAGGCTCGCGAGCCTAATCGAGTTTCTATTAATATTAATTTTTATATATTATTTATATATTATTATATAAATATATTGCATATTTAATCGAGTCGAACTGGATCCGAACTTATTGCATTCTAGTTTTTCTCAATATTTAGCAAAATTTATTCAAACTTTCGAGCCGAGCTCGAATGTATCGAATTTTGATCGAGCCGAGCTTCGAGCTTGAAATTTGTGATTCGGTCGAGCTCGAGCTTGAACTCGAACCCTCCCGAACTATTTAGTCGAGTTTGAACTCGAGTCTGACAGTGTTTGACTCGGCTCGGCTCGTTACACTCCTGGTCTAAATTTCGTAGATTCTAACTGCGAATTAGGTTGAAATTCACTGATTTTCTTGTTCTTTTTTTTTTCTTTCTACAAATGTCTTATTTCGTAGGCTATAATCAATATTATGCTATTATATAATAGACGAAACATTAAAAGTTTGGTTGATCGATATGGTACATTGTGATTTTACCTAATTGCCCTTAATTAACTGTATTTCGTGTTTTTACTTAATTAACCTTACTTATTTATAGAAATATATTATTAAATAATAATATTACCTATTTATAAGCAATTACTCTTTTCACCTAAAATACATTTATTTTTCTATTTTTTTCTAAAAAATTCCCCAATTTTTTCAAATATATCACGGACAATTACCTTTTTTAACTAAAACATATTAGTTTTTCTATTTTTTCTTACTAAAATACCTCTTTTTCCAAAAATATCACGGACAAATTTTTAGTTATTTATTTTTAAACCTATTTAAATGTTATAATTATTTTTTAAAAGTTTACCTATTTTAACATGTCTACTTATTTTTCTTAACAAATGCAATTACGAAAAATATTAAAATATAAATAATCAAATACCTATTTATAACCAATTAACTTTTCATCTAAAACACATTATATATTTTTTCTAACAAAATCCTTCCTTTTCTAAATATATCACGGAAAATTGCATTTTACAATTTACTTTTTCTATTTTTCTCACTAAAATCCATTCTTTTTCCAAAAATATCACAGAAAACGCTTTACTTATTTATTTTAAAACGTATTTAAATACTTTTAATTATTAAATTTTAAAACCTCATTTTCCAAAAATATCACGGGCATTTACCTTTTAAAACTAAATATATGTTACATTTTTTATTTTTTCTTAATAAAACCCCTCATTTTCCAAAAATATAACGGACAAACCCATACTTATTTATTTTAAAATTTGTTTTAATTTTTTTAATTAATTAAAAGTTTTTAGCTATTTTAACATGCATACTTATTTTTTGCACAATTATAATTAATAAAATATTAAAAAAATAATAATAAAATAACAATTAACAATCCGTACATCGCACGGGTTTTAAGCTAATAATTTTAATTTGTGAACGAACCAATTATAAGAATAGAGTATAAAAATAGCACTTGTTTGGCAAGTTTCCACACACGAAAAGAAAATGCGAAACAAATCTAGAAAGATCAAATTTCTTGTGAATGATTCCATTTTTGCTGTGAAATCAAGTTATTAATTAAAAATGTAGAAAATAGCATGCATCTTTATAGTTTGCAAGCACGTTACTCTAACACGTTAACCTGGCCTATCTAACTTTCAGATCTTCGTTTTCTGCAACTATAATAGTAAAATATGTTGACGGTAGAGGCTCACTCAGATTTTGAAAAAGTATTTAAATACGTTTTAAAATAAAATAAATAAGTAAAGGGTTCCTGTGATATTTTTGGAAAAATAATGGATTTTAGTGAGAAAAATAGAAAAAGTAAATTGTAAAACGCAATTTCCCGTGATATATTTCAAAAAGGAGGGACTTTATTAGAAAAAATATATAATGTGTTTTAGCTGAAAAGGTAATTGGTTATAAATAGGTATTTGATTATTTATATTTTAATATTTTTAGTAATTGTATTTGTTATGAAAAATAAGTATAGACACATTAAAATATGTAAATTTTTAAAAAATAATTATAATATTAAAATAGGTTTAAAAATAAATAACTAAATGTTTATCCGTGATATTTTTGGAAAAGAATGGGTTTTAGTAAGGAAAAATAAAAAACTAACATGTTTTAGTTAAAAAGGTAATTGTCCGTGATATATTTGAAAAAGTAGGGGAATTTGTTAGAAAAAATAGAAAAAATAATTTATTTTAGGTGAAAAAGGTAATTGGTTATAAATATGTAATATTATTATTGAATAATATATTTCTATAAATAAGTAAGGTTAATTAAGTAAAAACACGAATACAGTTAATTAAGGGCAATTAAGTAAAATCACAACGTACCATACTGACCAACCAAACTTTTAATGTTTCGTCTATTATATAATAGTATTGATATAATTAAGTTATAAAACCAAACATTTATCTACTACCTATGACTACAATACTCTCGTACACGTTAGACTAGAAAGTAGGTTCTAAGAGATCAGGTAAAAATTACCCGGTATTTAGCCCACACTAGTAACCTTCTAACCTTCTGAATTTGACTAGAAATTAAATGCAATAAGTAAAAACAGATGGAAGTGACATTACGAGATGATGATTTGGTATGAATAGCAATTTGGTGGTGACTGTATTCATGTTTAGCAATCTGAATATCAACCTCATGAATTTGTGGTTGCTAGAGTGCAAATTTTTCTAGATGCAGGGGAACAGTGCTGCTAGAATACTGGGGGTTGCTACTAGTGCACCTGGGGTGGCTGGGTGATCCATAGATAACATATGCATGTGATATGTGAGAAATGAGAGAAAAAGTATTTCTTGATAATCAAGCGTGATACTTGAATCCCAGAGTTAATTTTTTTGCAAGATTCTAGTCCAGAGCAAGCATTTGCATTTAACATAAAATTACAAGTCTTAATTATTGAAAGGTTATATATGTCATTTTGAAATGTAAAGTAGTTAACTATAGTTTATCTAAAACTTTAAATTTTTTTGAATTTAGGATATATTTATAAATACAACTATAAATGAGATATAGTTATAAATCAACTTTTAAAATGGGACCTATTAGTAAAAAAAACCCTATAAATGTACACTATAAATTATTTCAGTATACTTTGGAAATTTCATAGAGTTTTATAATCAGTTTAAATATCGATTTTATAAAATGTTTATAATTTACGTAATTACGTACCGTGATTACATGATTATGTTGATATCTAATCACCTACATAGTACAATTTTCTAATCAAAGTAAAGTAAGTTCATCTTGACTATATAATATACTTCTGTTTGTGCATTGAACTTGTTAATTCGTAATTACAAAGCTTAATTAGAATAATTAAAGTGTATTGTATTGAATTAAAAATACAGAAATACGTGTTGGGTTTTAATCAGAAACTTGTCTTTTAAATAATAATGTTTGTGTCTTTATTTGTTTTATGCAATTGTAGTAATCAGCTGGTGTGACTTGGTCATGCAGTTAGTCGAGAGTTTTTAGGATCGTGATTGAATAAACATAGTGGCAAAGTCATTTTAGGAAGTAGTTGGTTAGTGTCCTTATTTTTAGGTTTCCTTGTTTCATCTCATCTGAGTCTATTTATTGTATTGTTTCAGATATATAAAAAATCAAGTCGTTTTTTGGCGTGCATGTTTTGGTGTTGTTTCTTGGTTCATATCAAATAGTTTATATATATATATATATTCTAAGATTTAGTATCAGAGCTGAAGTACTTGGTGTATGCCCAAGTACATGTCAAAGGAAACAATGATGGACGTGAATAAAATTAAGGGAGGACCGATCGGACTAAGTTACCCAATACTGGACAGAGACAATTACACAGCTTGGTCAATGAAGATGAGAGTGTATATGCAGGCTCACGGTGTCTGGGATGATGTTCAGCTGAGCGACCCAAAAGCCACTATTGAGAGGAAGACGGACAAAAGCAGCGATCAAAAGGCCACCATTGAGGGGAAGACGGATAAAATCGCACTGGAAATGATCTATCAGGGCATACATGAGGATGTGCTGTTGTCACTAGCAGAGAAAAAGATGGCCAAAGATGTATGTGAATCAATAATTAAAGACTATGTGTCAAGGTGCAGAACGGGTGAAACAAGCAAGGATTCAAACCTTGAAGACTGAGTTTGAGGCATTGAGCATGAAAGACAATGAACAGCTTGATGACTTCTACATGAAACTAAAAGGTCTTGTGTCACACATTCGAGCTTTGGGTGAAGAGATTGGGGAACCCTATGTTGCGAAGAAATTGCTCCGTGCAGTCCCGTCAAAATTCCTTCAAATTGCATCAATGATAGAGCAGTTTGGAAATTTGGAGACGATGTCAGTGGAAGAAGCCGTGGGCTCGCTTAAGGCCCATAAAGAAAGATTGAAATGAAAGAGTGAAGAAAATGGAGGAAAGTTACTTCTCACGAAAGAGGAGTGGTCAAAGAAAGAGAAGGAAGAGAAAAAACTACTACTTGCCAGAGAAGAGTGGTTGAAACGAACCAACAAAGCTGAAATTGAAGGAACATGAAATCTGAGGAATCGAGGGAGTCGAGATAAGAGTAGAATAAGTGCTATAATTGCAATATAAATGTCGTAAACCTAAGCGAGACAGGGAACCGAGACAAGAAGCTAATATGGCCCAAGTTGATGATGATGAACCAGTATTATTGCTGGCAAAGTATGACAAGGATGAAGGTGAAGTAATGCTGCTTAACAAGAAAAGAATGATGCCTGCACTACTCAGCGATAAGAAAACAGAACAAGTTGAATCGAATATGTGGTATTTGGATAATGGGGCAAGTAATCACATGATGGATCTCAATTCAAAATTCACAAAACTAGACGAAGGCGTGATTGGACTGGTGAAATTTGGTGACGGCTCGACGGTGAAGATTGAAGGAAAGGGCTCAATACCGTTCAAATGCAAGAATGGGAAGGAACGTAGCCTTCACGAGGTGTATTATATTCCCAGTCTTTGTAGTAATATAATAAGTTTGGGGCAATTATAGGAAGAATGAAATAGAGTTGTTCTTAATGGTGAATATTTGTGGGTGTTTGACAAAGAAGAAAAATTGCTTATGAAAGTCAAGAGGTCGCAAAACAGGTTGTATAAATTAATCATTGAGACAAGCAAGCATGCGTGTCTACTCTCAAAATCAGATGAGATATCATGGCTATAGCACCTGCGACTTGGACATGTGAACTTCAAGGCTATGGCACTAATGTGCAAAGATCAAATGGTGACTGGTATGCCCAGAATTAATCAGCCTAAGGATGTGTATAGTCGATGTTTGATGGGAAAGCAAACACGGAAACCATTTCCATCTCAATCCAACTATAGTGCAAAACGTGTACTTGAATTGATACATGGAGATTTTTGTGGGCCAATCTCGCCCTAAATTGCTGTTGGGAACAAACATTTTTTCTTGCTAGTCGATGACTACAGCCGAGTCATGTGGGTGTACCTGTTGAAAAGAAAAGATGAAGCCTTTAGTGCCTTCAAAAGATTTAGAGCATTAGTCGAAGACAGTCAAGAAAGAAAGGTGAAAGTTTTCAGATCTGATCGGGGTGGAGAGTTCTGTTCGAGTGATTTTAAAAGCTACTGTGAAGAGACTGGAATTACTAAACATTACACTGCTCCACACACACCGCAGCAAATTGGTGTAGTTGAACGACGAAACAGAACGGTGGTTGAAATGGCACACAGTTGTTTAAATGAAATACAATTATCATCGAAACTGTGGGGGAAAGCATTCAGACACTCGATTTACATCTTAAACATGCTGCCAACGCGAGCTCTTTTTGGACAAACTCCTTATGAAGCGTGGACTAAGAAGAAGCCAGATATTGGACATGTGCGTGTGTTTGGGTGTGTTGCACACATGAAAATCCCTGGAATTCAAACGAAGAAATTGGATGTTCGAAGCAAGAAGGTGATTAACCTCGGAAAGGAACCCGGAACAAAGGTTTATCGCCTATATGACCCTGAAGGTGATCGTGTTTATGTAAGAAAAGACGTGATTTTCGAAGAAATGAAGCATTGGCCATGGAACATATAGAACGAAAAGGAGGTGAATCAAAATGGGTCTTTCTCAGTTATTAATGTTCAAGAGATAGCATAAAATGGGTCTTTCTCAGTTATTAATGTTCAAGAGACAACAAAAAACGATACAAATACTAATGGCAATAATCAACACACAACACCTCAATCAGCTATTCTCCTACACAACATTCGGGTCACGAGAATTATGATGACTACAGTGAACCTAAAAGATTAAGGTCAATCCATGAGGTTTACAATGATTCTGAAGAGGCGATGTTAAACGAACCAATGACATTCAAAGAAGCTACAAAGGAGCGAGTTTGGAATCAAGCTATGGAAAAGGAGTTCGAATCAATTGAAAAAAATATTACTTGGACGCTAACAGAGCCTCCCCCGGGGCATAAAGTTATTGGCTTGAAGTGGATTTATAAAATCAAGAAAGATGCAGATGGGAAAATCAAAAAACATAAAGCAAGGCTTGTTGCCAAAGGATATGTTCAAGAGCATGGGATAGATTTAGAAGAGATATTTGCACTTGTCACTCAACTTGAGACGGTATGTTTGTTGTTAGCCTTGTCAGCAAAGAATAATTGGGAAGTGCATCATCTAGATGTGAAAATGGCCTTTTTGAATGGGGAAATTAATGAGGAACTATATGTTGCTCAGCCGGAGGGATACGAACACATGTTCTACAAGTTATCGAAGGCGTTGTATGGCTTAAGGCAGGCACCACGTCCCTGGTACGCCAAGCTCAGTAAATGTCTTGAAAGTTTGGGCTCTTCTCGGTGCCCATATGAGCATGATGTCTACACAAAGAAAAAAAGAGACAAAAATTTGATTGTTGGCGTTTATCTGGACGATCTTTTGGTGACAGGGTCTGATGTTTTCATTATTGAAGATTTTAAGAGACGAATGAGCTGCAAATTCGAAATGAGTGATTTGGGTAAGTTGAGCTAATATCTGGGCATTGAAGTGGAGTAGGGAAAGGGGTACATTGAGTTAAAGCAAACTAGTTATGCAAAAAAGATCCTTGAAAAGGCTGGGATGGTTGAATGTAATCCGACAAAAATACCCCATGGATCCTAAGGAGCAAATCACTAAAGATGAGGGAGGCAATGCAGTGAATTCAACGCAATACAAAAGCATGGTTGGAGGTCTGAGATATTTGGTACACACCAAACCTGACATCGCATATGTTGTGGGGATGGTGAGTAGGTTTATGGAGCGACCAACTGTGATGCACCAAAATGTTGTGAAAAGAATCCTTCGATACGTACAAGGCACACTGAATTATGAGCTGGTGTATTCGAAGGATAATGGGAATAATTTGTTGCTAACTGGGTACTCTGACAGCGATTTAACAGGCCATGTTGATGATAGAAAGAGCACAGGAGGTATGGTATTCTATCTGAATAAAAGTTTAATTATGTGGCTTTCTCAGAAACAAAGATGTGTTGCATTATCCTCGTGTGAAGCAGAGTTTTTGGCAGCAACAGCTGCTGCTTGTCAAGAAATTTGGTTTCGAATTGTTCTAAGTAAAATAACTGCAGATAACAGCATCCCCGGTCTTTTATAGATGCCGTAAACACATTGATATACGTTATCATTTCATTCGAGAATGTGTTGAACGTGGAGAAATCATTTTTAAGCATGTAAACAGTGACGCACAACGGGCAGATACATTAACGAATGCCTTGTCTACAACAAAGTTTGAGAAGATGCGAAGTCTGATGGGAGTCAGGAACCTGGAAATACAAGTTTCAGATTAAGGGGGAATACTGTTGGGTTTTAATCAGAAACTTGTCTTTTAAATTATAATTCTGTATTTATTTGTTTTATGCAATTGTAGTAATTAATCAGTTGGTGCGACCTGGTCATGCAGTTAGTCGAGAGTTTTTAGGATCGTGATTGAATAAACATAGTGGCAGAGTCATTTTAGGAAGTAGTTGGTTATTGTCCTTGTTTTTATTAGGTTTTCTTGTTTCATCCGAGTCTATTTATTGTATTGTTTCAGATATATAAAAAAGCAAGTCGTTTTTTGGCGTGCATGTCTTGGTGTTGTTTCTCAGTTCATATCAAACAGTTTATATATATATATATACACACTATATTACGAAAGACGAAATATTAAAAGTTTTGGTCGGTCGGTATTTGGGCCGGACCTATCTATAATTTGGACCAGACCTATATATAACCAATTTATTTATAATCAATTGTTTTTTTAGCTAAAATACATTACCCATTTTATCTATTTTTCTAACTAAAACAACTAATCTTATAAAAATAAAATAGGTAATATATATATAAAATGGTAATATTATTACATATTTATGACTGATTACCTTTTTCAGCTAAAACACATTATATGTTTTACATTTTCTAACTAAAACAACTCATGTTCTAAACATAACACATGTAAAATAAATATGTAATGGTAATATTGTTATATATAATTATTAATAAATAATCACTTACCATTTTCAGCTAAACACATAATATTTTTTATTTTTTCTAACTTAAACAACTAATTTTTCTAAAAGTAACACGGGGCAACATATATATATAAATATAATATAAATTTATATAATTATTAATAAGTAACTAACTATCTTTTTAAGGACATTGTCTGTTTTATATTTTTTAATTGAAACAACTCATATTCGAATTAAAAATAACACGGACAAAATATAGAAATAATGAAAATATTTTTATATTAAACTTATAAAATCCATGTTTAATATAATTTTTTATAATATTCAATTTAAATAAGATATTTAATAAAAAAATAAAAGTAATAGCATATGTTAAAAAAAACTCGGCACAGGGCACATATTTTGTTATTTGCACTTTAGTCACTCCTAAATTTTTTAAGAGCAAATAAATACGAACCGTTAGATCTATTATTTAAAAATATTTTTCTATTTTAATATCTAAAATACTACTAAAGATTACGTCAACAATTTATTAAATTAAAATACTTATATTGTTAGATATATAAATCAAATTTATTATATACACATATAAATATATATTAAAATTTCATCAAAAAAAAATATAATTACAAAAATCTAAATAAAAATAATAAAATATTAAAGAAAATCGTGCCACGGATATAAGCTAGTATATATACTATATTATTAAATTCGAAATATTGAAAGTTTTGTTTTTCGGTTTTCGGTTAGTTTTTGGTTTTCGGTACTTTTTCTAATTAATAAATTAATAATATAATCAAAATTTGGGAAATTTTTATTCTACATTAATATTTCACTATATTTTTATACATAAAAATCAAATAATATTGAAATCTAATCAAAAAAATGGAAATGTGGGATCTAATTTATTTAAATTTAGGATCCACTGTTACAAATATACTTTTTTTTTTAGGATAACGAAAGCTATTACCTTTTATATTTGTTATTACTAAAATTTATGTTTTCCAAAAATATGAGGTGCAATCCTTACTTATTTATTTTAAAACCTATTTTAATACTCTATTTAATAAATAATAAAATAATATAAGAATAGTAACTAGCTGATTTCCTTTTCTAATTAAAAAAAATCTAACAAAATCTACTCCTTTTCCCAAAATATCACGACAATTACCTTTAAATTAAAACATAATATCTTTTATATTTGTTATCACTAAAATCTCTATTTTCCAAAAATATGAGGTACAATCCTTACTTATTTATTTTAAAATATATTTTAATACTCTATTTAATAAATAATAAAATAATATAAAAATAGTAACTAGCTGATTACCTTTTATAATTAAAACATTTTTTTCCCAACAAAATATACTTTTTTTTCAAAAATATCACGGGCAATTACCTTTAAATTAAAATATATTACTTTTATATTTGTTAAATCTCTCTTTTCCAAAAATATCAAGTGCAACCCTTACTTATATATTTTAAAACTTATTTTAATACTTTTAATTAATTAAAAAAACTTACCTATTTTAACAAGTGTACATATTCTTTTTAACAAATACAATTAATATAATTAAAACTCATCTAAAAATATTATAGGTAGTTACTTTTTTTTAATTAAAACATATTAGCTTTCCTATTTGTCCTTATTAAAAAAACTTACTTATTTTAACATGTCAACGTATTTTTTTAATAAATAAAATTAATATAATTAAAACACTTCTAAAAATATCACGGGTAATTATTTATTTTAATTAAAACATGTTAGATTTTCTATCTATCCTTATTATTGATATTATTTTATAATACCTAATTTATCTTCCTCAGCCACATCTGTATTTTTTAATATTTTTTTATGTTCTAATTAATATTTAAGTTTCTCATTTTATAATTTATCATATTAAATTTTACTTTTATTTTAATAATTTCCGTTCAAATTAAATTTTTTAGTTTATTATTTTTTAAGACCCGTGATTTGCACTGGTTAATCTATACTATATTATTAAAGACGAAACATTAAAAGTTTTGGTCGGTCGGTCGGTCGGTATTTGGGCCGATTCACGGGCCTATCTATAATCAATTTATTAATAATCAATTACCTTTTTCACTACATTACCTATTTTATATTTTTTTAAAACCAAACCAACTCATCTTCTAAAAATAAAACGGGCAACATATATATAATATGGTAATATTATTATATATTTATAACCGATTACCTTTTTCAGCTAAAACACATTATTTTTATATTTTTTACCTAAAACAACTCATCTTATAAATATGACACATATATGGAAACCAAGTTATTGATAACCAATTACCTTTTTCAGCTAAAACATATTACCTATTTCATATATCTATTTAACTAAAACAAATCATTTTCTAAAAATAAGACGGGCAATATATATATAAAATGGTAATATTATTATATATTTATAACCTACAGCTAAAACACATTATGTGTTTTATATTTTCTAACTAAAACAACTTATCTTCTAAATATAATACATGCAAAATAAATATACAATGGTAATATTGTTTTATATAAATATTAATAAATAACAAGTTATTCTTTTCAGCTAAAACAAATTACCTCTTTTATATTTTCTAACTTAAACAACTAATTTTCTAAAAGTAATGCAGACGTATATATAAAAAAATTAATATAATTTTATATAATTGTTAATAAGTAATTAATTATCTTTTTAAGGATATTACCTGTTTATATTTTTTAACTGAAACAACTCATGTTCAAATTAAAAATAACACGGGCAAAAGATAGATATATTGATAATATTATTATATTAAACTTATGAAATTCATGTTTATTATAATTTTTTTAACATTCAATTTAAACGAGATAATTAATGAAAATAAAAGTAACAGTATATTCAAATAAACTCGATATATTGAATAAGCACATATTTTGATATTTGCACTTGAGTCCCTTTTTAGATTTTTAAGAGTAAAAATATATGAATCAATAGATATGTTATTTTAAAATATTTTATATTTTAATATCTAAAATACTAATATTGATTACGTCAATAATATATTAAATTTAAATATTATATTGTTAGATTTATAAATCCAATATATATATATATATTAAAATTTTATCAAATTATATATAATAACTAAAATCTAAATAAAAAATAAGAAAATATTAAAGAAGACCGTGGATATAAGCTAGTATATATATAAGATTATAAGTATGATTCTAAGAATACGAACCTACCGGCTTATATCTCTTTATTCTAAACCTGCTTTTAGACTTAGGGTTGATTAATAGATTCTTAATGCATGTTTCGGCATATGACACATATTTATATTATATGTTCTCTAAACGTGATTAGTATGACACGTAAACTAACAACTATAGTAATTTATTATTGTAGATCAAACGCACAATTAATCTATGAAGGTTAGGGACCAGACAGTAGATCATCTCCAATGAATCCAGCAGCAAGGTTAGTTCCAAAAGCATTTTGAATCTCTGTCATCAGCTTCACCATGCGGAGAGCTTGCAAATCTAGTAGTTTACTCTGAAAATCTTGTAGTTTACTTTTAGCATCATCAATATGACAGTTAATTGCATGAAGCTCGGGAATCAAGGTGATTTAAAAACCTTCGTCGACAATCTTCCTGTTCTTCTGGGAAAAAATTACACCTATGGTGATAAACCTTCAACTGACACAAGACGAGGGTAGCTATATGAAATATATTTAATTTTACTAAAAAAGAAAATTTTGGACTATACAATACAAATTATTGATAATACAATACTAGCATCAAACTTGACACAATATTTAATACCCATAGTTCCACCACACTATTTCCTACTTCCTTGTCACAAAACCATATTTTAAGGGAGAAATTATTATATTTTGGTTCTACATGCACTATATCTCCTACAAATAAAAAAGATAAAATTCATTGAATTTCTCTAGAAATATATTAGATTCATTACATACCCGACGACGCAATGATGTGACAATGGTGGCTCCTGGAGAGCAACTAAGTAAGTAGCTTCTAAAAGCACTAGGTATACTTGATTCTGCATATTCCTTTGGTAGCTTCACACACTTTAACTTATGAAATGGAGAAGAAATACTTGCTAGAGAGTCTGAATTTTTAGCAAGTGCCTACAAAACAAGCAAAAAGAGACACAAAACATCAATCAAATGCACTGTAATTTGGATGAAAATTTCCTGATGCACCAAAAAAAATAATAAGCCTACTGCTTATGTATTTTTTTCTGAAGCATCTGATTTCGCAGGAAGCTGGATCACTGAGGACGCTACGTACAGAGAAGTGACATTGTTAATTTCTGTTTGGAAAACTCATAAACTGCAATGACTGTCCACCATGAAGTTTAAAACGAAAAGTGAGGACAGCTTTACCTTAATTTGGTCAAGATCGGTACTCAACTTCATTTGAAATGTTAATGCTTAAAGTTAAAACTGAACAAAATGCTTAGTGTGTACTATATGTACAACTATCTGTTGGTGTGCAAAACAAATTTGTAATTATTAGAACTCCCTGCTTTTAAAAGATATATAAATTAAAGTTTGTAACAATGTACCGGATTGAATGTGTAGTCCAAATAAGCTTCCATCGTTTCGAGAGAACGCTGGATTGAACTGCTTCTTTTGCATCTAAAAATGAGTAGCTAGATTTCATGAAGGAGTTCATCTGGTAATCTGCTGATTCTGTCTTCACCTTCTTGTTCAGGTATTGTTCGAGATTCCTTTACTTCTTCTCTCCACTTCACTTCAATTTCTCTCCGCAGCAGCAACGTAAAATTGAAATCTGTTGATCATTGTATTACCAAATAAAGAATGTAATAATGAAAATATTAAACAATTGTCTTTTTCTATATTTATTTATAAATTCTGTGAATGATTAAGATGACACTGGAAATTCAAAAGAAGCCTTAATGTTAGAAATATAATTACTTATTACATTTAAAAACATTTTTTTGTAAATTATTTTTAAAATAAGTTGAAACCCGAAGTGGGGATAATAAGCTAGAGGGGGGTGAATAACTTATTACCTTTTTATAATTTTAGAGCTTGGCATTTTAACTTTCTTCCTTAATTTTAAATTCGTTACTAAAGTGTAAACGATTTAAAAATGCGGAAAGTAAAGCAAGAAAGAAAAGAGAGTACCACACGCAAGATTTTATCCTGGTTTGCGATGACGCAACCTCTAACAGATTCGCTCACCCCTACTCTAGTTCCCGAGCTCCTCCCGGACTCGAGATTTTCACCACTATAAAGAAGCACTCCTTATAGTGGCGGAGAAGCCTTTACAAACACAAATACACTATCTATTTAGCTTAGAGCTATACAACAAGTAAAACCCCTCAAAATAAAATAGCTAATACCACTAGACTTGTCTTGGAGCGCAACTCCCCATTACCTCCTCAAAGTCGAAGTAAAAACCTTTGTAGACTATGTTCTTCTACAACTTGTCGGTCTTGTGTCTTAGATCTTAGGACTCGGATCTTTCCTTTTCCTCACGGTGCAAAGGCTACTAACTCCCCGTTAGTACGCCTAAAACTTGAGTCTTAGAACAAGGATCACCTCACTTCATTTCACCTCACTACAAGTTCAGAAAACAAGCACTACGAACCAAATAATCCTTAAGATAAATAAAAAGAGTAAACTAGTATGTTATGGTACTAGCTCACAAATGAAACACAAGTATATAAACTAACAAGTCTAACAAGTTAATAAATATAAATGCGCCAAGTAAATGTACGGTTAGTACAAGATAAAAATAAACACTTAACAACTCACAAGTTATATATCAAGATAACAACAAGTTGAGCAAGTATATAACTAGTTAAGTGTTAACACAATATACATAAATATATATTCGTTAAGTAAAGAAGTTAAGTCAAGGACTTGGGCACTTCTAAACCAACAAGTATATAAACTATATATATTATTTCTATAAGGCGTATATAAATGAGATGAACTTGTTTGAACTAGTCTTGTCTTTAACAAAAATCCGAGGCAATATTTTGTCTCGTTAAAGGACGAGGGATTTTTATTTATTTAAACAATAGGTCCAAATATTTTAGCCCAAGAAATGAGATGACTAGTTCAAGTGGTTTTGTCTTTCAAAAATTCTTAAATATGTTAAACTTGAAAGTTTATGGATTTTTGTTTCTTTAAGACAATATGACCAAGTTTTGCTTATAAATTAAGATCTTGTTTCACCTTATGCAAGGCTACAAAAAGTTATCTTATTTTTAACCAAGTAAGCAAAACCAAACTAGTTTTCAGAATTCAAGAAAAGTCTTTGTTCAAGAAAACAAAGTTGCCTCTTTTTCAAGATTGTTACAAACTAAATCAAACCACAAGTATACAAAGGAGATGGATAGATCTTTTTCGTTCTCCTTTGTAAATATTTATATACTAAACGAATTAGCTTCCAGAACAAGTATATAAATATGTGTTAGTGGTCAAGTTGTAAACAAGTGTAATATAACGAACACGTATAATATTATTCTGCTTTCGCCACGCTATTATGCGTTAAACTAACACACACAAACTTGTAAGTAAACACAACACAAGTAAACAAAAATATATGACTAACTTGGTAACTCTTGAAATCTAAAAAGAAAACAAGAGAAACTAGCTAGAAAGAAGCCAAAATAACACACCAAAACTACTCAGAAAAGGTCACCGGAAAGCTATAACCAAGGTGGGTCTCAAAGGTGACTAAACCAAGCTTAAACTAAGGTCTAGAGGCTTCCTAAAATGGTCTCGGGGCTGCCTAAAATATGACCAAAGTTGGGTGTGGGTTTGAGTAAGAAAGGATGAAGAAATCAAGCCAAAATAGTGTAAAAACTAAGGTTTAAACACGGCTATAACCAAGAAACATTTTTGGAAAATTAGCTACTGACCTTGAGAGTGTTTCTAGGTCTATTTCTTCAGCATATAGTTAGGGTTGTTCACGAACCGAGCCGAGTTAAGCTTTGAAGTTAAAGAGTCGAGCTTCATTTTTTTTTGACGAGCTGAGCCGAGCTTTCTTATCGCACAAAAATATTTGTTCGAGCTCGAGCTCGTTAACTAACGAGTCGAACACGAGCTTTTATCGAACAAAAACGAGACGAGCCGCACACAAGCCTCTATCGAACAACTCGTTAAGAATAAAAAAAATTACAAACAAAAAAACCTGCCTTTTCTTGGCCCAACTAAATTATACCTTGTTTTGTTCAAGTCCAGCCCAGTTCTATAAACAACTAAACCACCCAACCCAAGTTTCTAAACAACTAAACCTAAACTATATCCCTGCTTCATTATTGGTTTCTTTTCTTTCATTTCACACCCCTAATCCTTAACTCCTAAATCTCCATTCCAATCGATATAATATACACACGCAATACATACAGTTGTAACTCATTACTTGTAAGTCTCCGTCTTTCCATTCTTCACTTCTTCACTTCTTTTTTATTTTGAACATCTAAGTTTAATTAGTTGTGAGAGAAAGATGGTGTTTGAGAATTGAATTGTATTATGTCGATTGTGCTCGATGTGTCGAGGGAAGTACCTTGTACAATACGATAATTCAGTACAAATGTTAGTTTTTGTTTCCTTCTGGTTAGATTCTAAATTGAGTGAATTATTGAAGACTACTATATTAGTTTGTTATGTGCTGTGATGCGATGTGAATGAGCTTTAATTATTGGCACACTTCCAATTTTGAGAACTATATGGCTGATGATGTTCATGCTTGATTTACAAGGTCAGTAGTATAGAAAAATGCAGGGTATATTTTATTGTTTTCGAGCTTTATCGAGCCGATCTCGAGTCGAACAATATCGAGCCAAGTTCGAGCTGAGCTCGAGCCGCACACACCAATAGCTCAGTTCGAGCTCGTTTTCTTAACGAACACTTTTTTTGTGTTCGAGCTCGAGCTTGTTCGCGAACAGCTCGGTTCGTGAACATCCCTACATATAGTTGTCTCAAAAAGGCTTAAGAAACTAGTGAAGAGAATGAGTCTATTTATAGCCAAAATGGTGAAAATGTGAACCAATCAAAGCATGACAAGTGGCAAACAACACACATGGGCCAAGAAAATATCTAGGAGTGATGGCACAAGGCATACATCAGCTGATATAGATACACATATATGTATTGCAATTCAAATTTCAAATTAAAAGCATGTTCGGTTTACCCGATAAACACGAAAAACACGTAATGACTAGGGGTGAGCGCAGGTCGGATCGGTTCGGTTTTAGGTTAAAACTGAAACCGCATATCCTCAGCTTTTAAAATCGAAAACCGAAACCGCAACCGAAACCGTCGGTTCGGTTTCGGTTTTAAAATGATCAGATCGGTTACAATCGGTTCGGTTTCGGTTTTAAAACCGCCTCAAATAAACATAACAAAATAAATAAAATGAATTCGAATTTTTAAGCTTGCAAAGTTACAAATTATTTTTTCGTCCAAAATAAACATACAAAGTTTTCATAATAAATTATTTAAGTCCAACATGATCCGAGAATAATGAAAATTTAACATGATCTTCAAAATTATTTTGTTTGAAATGTATATAAGACAATGTTAGAAATTCAACAATGTCGAGTCTATCTGAAGTCTTTGTATAAGTAAAGAGGTTTTCCAGAAAACCAAGAAAAATCGTCACATCCAAAAATAAAGCAACATATAAAACACCTGAAGTTTATTAAACTACATTTATTAATCAACGATTACAAATTAAAACTTCAAAAACAAGAACAAAATAGTATAATTATTAAAAGGAATGTCAGGATCTTTATTAATCTACTCCCACTACTCATAAAAATTGGTCTAGTAGAATATATAATATATTTATTTCTTTATTTTTATTAATCGGATCAGTTCGGTTTTTTTGGGTTCGGTTTGGACTTAAAACCGAAACCTCAAGAATGGTTCGGTTTTTTAATTTTCGGTTTCGGTTCGGTTTCAACTCGATTTCGGTTTTTTACGGTTCGGTTTTTACCGGTTTCGGTTTTAATTCGGTTTTTTGCTCACCCCTACTTAAGAAACTAGTGAAGAGAATGAGTCTATTTATAGCCAAAATGGTGAAAATGTGAACCAATCAAAGCATGACAAGTGGCAAACAACACATGGGCCAAGAAAATATCTAGGAGTGATGTCACAAGGCATACATCAGCTGATATAGATACACATATATGTATTTCAATTCAAATTTCAAATTAAAAGCATGTTCGGTTTACTCGATAAACACGAAAAACACGTAATGACCCATATCTTGAAATAAATCAAACAATACTCCAAAAATTATGAAATTTTGGAATTCCTCTTGAACTGTTCCCATAGGAATATGGTCAAAAATTTACCTTGAAATTTGTTGACCATATATGACTTTTAAGCGACCAATAAATCAATTACGTATCGATTTTAGGGGTTCCGGAAAACAATCATCCAAAAATTATGAAAATTATTCTTAAAATCAATTATGAAATACTAATGACAAATATAAAGTTTCAAGTAAAAAAGATATGTGGAAGTATTATTTCGGATTTTTCGAATGCTAAAACAACATTAGGAGCGACAAAAAAATCAATTTGTCTTTACCGACAATTAAGACAAATGTTTTGACTTGAAAAATATTCAAACATAATATTTCATGTAAAATAATAACCATGAAGTCCAAGGAATATATAAGTTTTAATTAAAAAATATTTTATCCGGATAAATAAGGATTTACGGGTATTTCGGAATAAAATTCATTTTTGGTATATCGGCATGGCTTTTGGCATGATAATTTGAATATAAATATTTAATAAATATATTCAAAATATTTGAGAATAAAACATTTAAGAACAACACTCTTTTAAATAAAATGGACATTTCTGGCTCGTAAAAGTAGTGTTTAAAAATTTCTCGGTTTGCGTACCTTTAGCCTTTGCCTATCATTGTATGACAAAATGAACCTAGTATATAATATATCATCAACTTGATATATCTAACCTAATTCAATGTCAAATCAAATGTGTCAGAAATCATTTTTGGTTCAATTTGACTTTTTGACTCAATTCCCGAGAAGTGCCACAAGCAAAACCTAAGGGAGGATTTCCTAGATGTAATTTAATTTCTATTTTAAGTAAGACAAAATAGCAAAACCCAAGTGGAGAATCATGAACGAAAATAGAAATTATTTTAGGACCAATCATAAACCATTCCTAACTTTTAGACCAGTTACATTACAATTCATAATTTTATGATTCATCATTAATTAAATCCCTATCAATCATCAATAATATATTATTAAAGACGAAACATTAAAAGTTTGGTTGGTCGTTGGTCGGTACAGTTTTTTGGTACAAAGTGATTTTACTTAATTACCCTTGCTTATTTATTAAAAAAATATTATTATATAATAACAATACCTTTTATTACAAATTTCCTTTTAAAACACATTACTATTCCAATTTTTTCTAACAAAATCTTCTCCTTTTTCAAAAATATCACGGGTGATAAGTCGTTCTACCGTCGGGCTCTACTTTCTTAGTATTATGCTGGAATAGATGTTTGTTTGGCTTGTTGGTCTCGTAATGCTTGTTTGGCTTTGTCAGCCTTGTTGAGATTGTCTGACTTGTTGGGCTTTGTCGGCCTTGTTGAGCTTGTCAGACTTGTTGGGATTTGTCGGGCTTGTTGAGCTTTGCGGGTCTTGTATGAACTCCGCCAGGATCGCCTCCAAGCTCCCTGAAACAGAAATGCCCGCGGGGGGTTATGTCCCCGTAAGCACCTCTGGCGTGAGAATACGTATCCGGTGGACGGAAATTATAATTCAAGTATATAAATGTGTATTAATTTCTAGAGAGAGAAAGTAGAGAGAAGGTAGAACAAAACCTATCAGAAATTGAATGTAGTGAAAATGTAATGAATGTTCTGAACCCCTTGCACTGAAGTGACTAGTGGGTATATATAGGCTCATGTCATGTGCAGTGCACATGACTGAGTGTCCACGTGGATGACAAGGGCTATAAATAGGATCTTGGTCGGGGGTCAATGTCCACCTTGTGTCAGTTGCATTCTGTCATGACGTTTGGACCATGTACTTGTGCCAGCTTTATTGCAGGTATCAGTGTCTTGTCCTTGTTAGATTTGTCTTGTGTGTAGCTTTGTTGCAGGCATCACTGCCTTGTCCTTATTAACTTTGTCTTGTGTGTACTTGTCTCTTGTGCTACGTGTCATGTCCAATCCTTGTGAGCTTGATGGACCTTGCAGGCTTTGTGGACCTTGTAGGCCTTATTATGGCATTTCCGTTTCAGGGAGCTTGGAGGCGATCCCGACGAAGTTCAGACAAGACCCGCAAAGCTCAACAAGCCCGATAAAGCCCAACAAGTCTGACAAGCTCTACAAGGCCGACAAAGACCAACAAGTCTGACAAGCTCAACAAGGTCGACAAAGCAAAACAAGCATTACGAGCCCAACAAGCCAAACAAGCATCTATTCCGGCATAATACTAAGGAAGTAGAGCCCGACAGTAGAATGAATTATCAACGGGCAATTACCTTTTACTATTTCTATTTTTTCTAACAAAAATCCCTGCTTTTCCAAAAATATCACGGACAATTATCTTTTTCAACTAAAACATGTTACCTTCTTTATATTTCCTTACTTAAACTCCTCCTTTTCCAAAAATATGAAATATTATTAAGTAATAATATTATCTATTTATAACCAATTATTTTTTTCACCTAAAATACATTACTTTTTCTATTTTTTCTAACAAAATCCCCCCATTTTCCAAAAAAATCACGGGGAATCACCTTTTTCAATTACTGCATGTATGATTTTCTATTTTTCCTTACTTAAATCTCTCTTTCCAAAAATATCACGGACAAACCTTTAGTTATTTAATTTAAAACCTATGTTAATATTTTTAATTATTTTAAAAAGTTTACCTGTTAGATATAATTGCTGATGATTGTTTATCAGTGTTTAAGCAACAGGTACTCATCAGAGTTTACTAGAAGCCAGTCAGAGTTTGTTAAAGTCTGACGGGGTGAGAGTTTACTTTAGCTGTCGGTGCTAATATGAAGATTCTAGAAGCAATATATTCTGAAGATGGAAAGAAGCAGAATATATTGAGCTAAATAAACGGGACAGAAGACAGAAGCAATCCTAAATTGATATAAATTGTATAGCTAATTTATAGGAATATCAATTAGAGATTGTATGTAACTGTGTACTATATAAACACAGATAGGTTAACCCTAAAAGGGATGCGAATACTGAATACATTATTCTTGTAACCTAGCAGCTCTCTGTGATAATTTACATCACTGAGAGAAGAGTTATTTAATATAATTCAGTTTATTGTTCATAAACAGTGTTCTTGATTGTTATTCTCATACGTATATTGATTATATATTGTGTATTCGGCCTAACATTACCTATTTTAACAAGCCTATTTTTCTTAACAAATGCAATTAATAAAAGTATTAAAATATAAATAATAAAATAACAACTTTTAAAAACAATCCGTGCATCAGTTGGTCGGTATGGTACTTTGTGATTTTACTTAATTCCCCTACTTATCAATAAAAACATATTATTAAATAATAACATTACTTATTTATAACCAATTACATTCTTCAGTTAAAATATCTTTACCTTTTCTATTTTTCTAAAAACAATCCCCTCATTTTTCAAAAATATAACGTGCAATTACCTTTTTCAACTATAACATTTTAAAATATATTTTAATACTGTTAATTATTTAAAAACATTTACCTATTTTAACATGTATACTTATTTTTTTTAACGAATGCAAGACAATTATCTTTTTTCAACTAAAACATGTTACTTTTTCTATTTTTTCTTACAAAACCCCCTACTTCTTCAAAAATATCACGAGCAAAATCTTACTTATTTATTTTAAAACATATTTCAATACTTTAGTCATTTAAAAAAGTTTAACACGTGTACTTATTTTTTTAACAAATGTAATTAATAAAATATTAAAACGTAAATAATAAAATAACAATTATTAAAAAATAATTCGTGCATCGCATTATTAAAAGTCCGTGCATCGCACGGGTTATAGGCTAATGTATAATAAGCGTAAGGGAGATCTTATCCAAAACTCTGGTCTGGTCCTCAGTACTGCCAAAACAATTTCAACCATAGGATCTAATATTTTTAAAAGTAGACGAGCAAGATTATATCATATAAAACTAGATATCTAAAACGGATATAAGTCAAAGGTGGAAGTATTAGTATTATAATTGGATTTGAAATAATTTATAACTTTTACATATCAAAATAACAAGGATCGTTAGATTTTAAAATTATTATCTAAAAAGGATATAAGTCAAAAGTGGAAGTATTGGTATTAGAATTGGATTTGAAGTAATTATAACTACTAGTATTTTACCCGTGTTACACACCGAAAATACTATGTCAAAAGTTATAAATTCATTACTATCATAACTGATAATTTTCTTTAATTTTTAAGGATTTTTTTAAAATCAAACCCGTTTTCAATATTTATTTTTCACATATATTTATGAATTATGCTAACACATGTACATGTATCAGTAAATATGATATTTTTGTTAGAAAATAAATATCTGTAACCAAAATTTAAATATTCGAAGATGACAACCAATGTCTCAATTAATTTAAATGACAAACTAACACAAAAATTAAAAATTGTTTGAAATGTAACATCAATGCAAAATGGATGAACATATTAAACCTCCTAAACTATTTTCGATTTATTCTTATTATTAGATCCATTATCATTTATGCGGATGCGTTTATTTATTCCTGGTTTTAACTCTAGAGTAGCTGTTAGGGTTGATACGTTTGGAATGATGATAACAAAATACTCAAGACAAGAATTTGATCATGATATCGAAGCTGAAAGTCAGAAAGCTAATTCACAGCAACTGATAATCAGAAGGCACTTTATTTATCCAAGGACTAAAAGCCACATCAAATGTATGGAAGATATTATGTCATCAAGTTGGGAAGCAATTCAGTAGCAAGCCAACAAACGTCTAATCAAGCAACAAGTGTTTCAGTGGTAAGTCTGCCAAAACAACTCAGTAGTGGTGAGTCAATAAGGATGAGAGATGTTTTATCTAAGGATGAAGCTAAATATATCTGTTCTACGGATAGAGCTATGGAAATCTTATATCATCTACGGATAAAAGCTGAAAACATCTTATCTCATTAACGGATAAAAGCTGAGGACATCTTATCTCATCTACGGATAAAAGCTAAGGACATCATATCCATCTACGGATAAAGCTGAAGATAGTTGATCTACAGATACAACTAAGGATGTCATGTTCTTTCTATGGATGCATCTAAATATGTCATGTTTTATCTATGGATACAGCTTAGGATATTACTTCTACTGATATTCTGAGATTACTATTCTACGGATAAATGAAGTAGAATAGTAGTCTACGGATAAAGAATTAACACGCCTACTGATATTCATCTCATTCAACAAGAAAAGCAAATCCATGTGAAGAAATCTTTTGGAGTTTTCTTTATTTAACAGGTTGAATAGAGGACAGTCTCAGAGATCGCCATTACACACCCATGACTAAAAGATGGTGGATAATGACGTAAAAGATTTATGGAATAGGGAGTCAAACTGTAAATATTCGAAGGCTCAAATTCCTACAAATGAAATGTGAAGTCATCCATTATCTTCTATGTCTCGAAGGATAAATAAGAGTTATAGCAGCTACCTAGAAGTTTATCTTCTAACTGGACGCAAAGGAAAAGCTTGACAAGCATGACGACCTATATGCAATACTACATGTTCACTTATCTCAGCTGATAGTGACCTGACAGTCGTGTATCCAGGGAAAGGTCTTTTTCATGCAGAAGTCACGTGGGCTTGGAAGCTAGGTCAAATTGCATGAACTTAGTAATTCTTGAAGAAAGAAGCACACTCAACCAGAAAGCATTCTTTGGGACTATACAAGTTTATCTGTGATGCCAGCCAAGGCATTTCCCGAATAGAATAGCTTCAGAGTCGAGCATGTGAACAAGCAGAACCAAAAATGTAATATTTTATTATGTTCTAGGTTTTGATTGTTTAAAAAGTTTGCTTGTCTCCTGCATTTCTTTTTAAGTTGAAGAATTCATTTTTGTTCAAAGCTTGACTAAATTTTAGTTAATTTTAAAACTCATATGTTTATACTCTACAAGGTTTGAAATTTTTTATAAAATTAACTAGATTGTATTCAACCCCCCTTCTACAATCTAGGTTGCATTGTTCTGGGAATAACAATTGGTATCAGAGCAAGCTTCAAACATACCTGAAGTTTAAAGATCAAAAACAACTGCAACCATGGAGAGAGGTGACAACGAAGAAGCTGAGAAAGATGAATCAGTTCCAAGTGCTCTTCTCAAATGTTCTGAAGACATCAGAGAAGTCAGACACGAGGGTAGCAAGATTATTCTCAATAATCTTGTCCATGGCATGTATGAAGACTTCCTGAGCCTCAAATCTCGTAACGATAGAAGGGACATCATTCATTCAAATCATGGAGAAACTGTGTAAGTCCAAGAGAAAAGATTGTGCCTACTCACACAGAAACCTGACTTGTTTCACTATAAAACGGATGAAGAATTGTCTGATTTTCTTTCAAGATTTCAGAGATTTTTACAAGATTCAAAGAAGTGTGAGAAGGAGTTTTCAAACAAGGACTCAAATTTAATGTTTGCAGAATCTTTACCCAGGAAATGGAAGCATATCTCTGTGTTTATCAAAAACACCCTTGAGTCCAAAGATCTGAATCTTAGCGATCTGTTAAGCACTCTCGAAGACAGTAATCTCGAGGCTGTGCAAGATGCAAAGATTATCAGAAATGAAAGGGAGAAAGAAACTAGAGATGTGGTCATCTCCAATCAAGATTTGAAAGAAGAGGAGAGAATAGAAGCAACAAGATCAACATTCAACTTGAAGATCTGTGAATGTATCAGAACCGCATCAAACAAGGGCAAGGAAAGAATGGCACTGGAAGATGAAGTCCTTTTTGAACCAAGGGTTTCAGCTGAAGAGGGTTATTCAACTTCAACAGAGGAATCTATCAACCTTGTACTCACGACCAATGAAAATCAAGAAGCAAGTTCAACCAGCAATCAGGTATTTTCTCTGGAGCCAACAAAGCATGTTAAAGAAGTATGTTGCAGCACTGCAATGAGTTTAATTGATGAATTACATGATGTGCGTATTTCTTTTAACATTCTCATTGAAGAAGAAAAGGGGTTTGAATATGTAAATACATACATCTGAAATACTTGCTGAAAATTAACATTCTAGAATTTCAGAAGCGTTTTTCCAGTATTGCCCTTATAGATTAATCTTGACTAACGTTGACTGTTATAAAATTAACGACAGTTGGCTTAAAGGTTGTAAATTGATTGAAAATTTAAAATTTTGGGATGCACTTTGCTTAAATTTAAAATGTGAGACCGAATCGAAAAAACGACTATAGTTAGTGGGTGCAAAATGCTAATTACTCTAAAAAATAAGACTTTAAGAGCCAAGTAAATAATAAAAGAAAGTTCTGGTTTATATATAACATTTCCAGATTCAAACACTAAAGATAAATACAAGATGGATGTTCCTCTAGACTGAACATATGAATACATTGATCCTATCTTGATTTATCTAAGCTCTAAACATATTACAATACAAATTGAGCTTGATATCACTTTTCTTGATCACTCATTTCACTTTCTTCCAAAGCATCTAACAAATCTTTGTCTAGGACTCGATCACTTTCAGATGTGAGATTTGTTGGTCTGACTAGTAGAGTTGTGACTTTCTTCAACCTATTCTTCAACTGATGATACCTTTTGATGTTGGCTATGCAATAGTCTTGAATAATGTCAGCAACTTTAGTCTTTTCTTTTGAAGCAAATCCAGTGGTCCTTAGCATGTTTCCATCTTTATCAGATGCATTGTAGGGTAACTCTTCAAAGAAACATGATCCACTCCACATGATTGAAGTGCTCTACCTTTGTAAAACTTGACTTCAAATGGAACATCTACAACTTGAGGACTGGCCCTTATATCATATTCTTTGAGTTGCTCATGCATCAGTACATTCAAATGTGAAGATTCTTTAACTCTGCTTATGAGAACCCAAAGCTCTGACAAGGATCTACTTGCAAAGCAATCCAGAGAGACCGTGCAAGATCCTATACTTTGACAAGATACGTAGATGATCATCTCATTTCCGACTCTGTCAAATCCAGTGATAATCCTTAAGATTTCTTCTTGTAAGGCTTTTATGTACACCAAATTATCTGGATTGACATTCTTGAACTTTTGAAGAAGACCAATAAACTCCCGATCATTGTTTGATCCTTTTTGAGGGAGTGCAAACAATTCTTTTGCTTTGGTCCATTTATCACCCTTCTTCAACCTTATGCCTAGATTCCGGTCTTTGACTTCTAAGCTATGAAGACGTTGTTTCTCTTCATGCTCAAATTTTTGAATTTGAATTTTATCAGAAATTATCTGAGAGACCTTGGCATTCTCATCTTGTTTCCTCCTTATATCTGCCTGTTGCTTCCTCAGCTCCTCTTCAAAAACAGGGTCAGGGTTAAATAAATCATCTTGTTCATCCCATTCAGCAAAGTCAGCTTCCTCTTCAACTTCCTCTTCACCAAAGATATCTTCAGGAATGGTCTCTTCAAGGACATCATCCTCCTGAACACCAAAAACATCAAAGTCATCCTGTTCATCCCGGTAGTAGAAGTCATCTTGAAAAATTAACTGTTGCTTCTCTTTCCCTTTGTCCTTTCCAAAAGCTCCTCCAGCTTCTCCTCTTTTCTTCTCCTTATTCTCCTCTTTCTTCTCTTTCTTCTCCCCCTTAGTTGAGGAATCCTCTACAAATTTAGCTTTTTGAGTTTCAAGATTTACCTCTGAAAGGCATATGAAATAGCCTATTTGTAATTCGAGGATTCTACTCAACTTAAACAAGAATGTAATAAGTAAATATTAGATAAGATGTCACAGGAATCTCAGAAGATTATATCTGTCAAAGAATGAAGATTAAAGTCATCTACAGACTTGAAGTGAGTCTACATTGAAAGAAGCTCAATTTATTGATCAAGCCTTAATGAAGTATTCAAGCTCAGTGGATTTATTAAAGTGACGGAGATTTCAAGTGGTGACAGAAAAAGATACTGATTACGGTGTTCTTGAATGAGAAGGAAGTGAATCACTGCTTAAAGTCAAATAGATAAAGAACAAACATTGTCGTTAGTCACTCATGAACCAGACAGTGCATCGAGTGTCAACGTACTATTGTATTTGTTATTTATCTAAGTTTTAAGTGATTCTGGAATTAATTGAGAAGTCAACTAATTCTATTTATTCTCTTATAAATAATTAATACTATTGAGTATATTATTTATTAAATTAATTCTGTAAAGAATTAATTTAATACATAATTTATTTAGTTAATTATTTAAATTAGAATAAAAATGAACTAGGAAGACTTAGAAAAATGAACTAGGAAGACTCACAAGTGAGTCTTCCCGAAAGTCTTCCTAGGCCAAACCATTGTCTTACCGATTGTCTTCTTAGTACAACCATTGTCTTCCCGAGAGTCTTCCAAGAGTAAAAGTTTTGTTTTCCTCTAAGTCTTCCAAGGCTTAATTCTATTCTGAGTTAGTGGCTTGCACGTGGACTAAAGAAAAGCAATGCAGTGTGTTTATTTATAAAGACAGAAGACAATTGGCCACATCAATTGATTACATACAACACACAAAAGAAGAAAAGACACAGCAACCAAAAACATTACATTTCTCTCTGTCTTCTTCAATTCCAAACTGTCTGAGCATTCAATTTCTTCTAGAGATTTAATTCTTGATTGTTCTTGGCATTTAATCCATAAGAATCATTTCTCTTGTACTGCTTTAGCTTTCTAGCGGATCATAATCCCTAGATTTTATATCAAACTACTTTTTAGTATTTGACCCTTTTTATTACAAAAATAGATAAATTCATGTCGAATTTATTCTAGGTTTGTTTTATCAAGTTCTTTGTAATCAGTGATCAAAATTGTAACACCCTTCAAGTTTAATAGAGTTTCTATTTAACTTGAATATTGTTTCAGTTTTTATTCCGCATTAATTTGTTCTAAATTGTTAAATCTTAAAAGGACAAATTTCGATAAAACGGTATAGTTTGTATTCAACCCCCCTTCTACAAACTTATCAGGACCTAACAATTGGTATCAGAGCCTTTTGATTGATATACAAATCAAAGATCCAATTGTTTTGAGATTTTTCTTAAACTCTGATTTTTTATTTTTCCTAAAAATCTCAAAAGATGTCTACAACTCAGAAGGTTGGTACAGTAAAGTTTCCCATGTTCAGCAGGGAACATTATCTTATGTGGAAGAAGAAGATGCTCCTGGTTCTTCAAGTGGTTAATGTTGAATATCTTGATGTGCTGAAGAATGGACCAAGAATTCCTATGTTTGTTGAGGAAGAGCTAATAGAGAATGATGTTGTTACTAGGGCTGCTAGGATATACCCTAAGGATCCCAAGGACTACACTCCTGAAGAAAAAGAAGATGTTTCCTTGGATGTCTGTCTACAGTTGATACTGGTTGATTGTCTTGATCCAATCATGCATAATCATATTTTAAATTGTGTTTCTGCCAAACACATTTGGGATACGATTGAAATAATCAATGAAGGGACATAGGAAGTCAGAGAGAATAAGATGGAAATTCTCACCTCTTCATATGAGCACTTCAGATCAAATCCAAGGGAAGGAAGAATGGTTAGTATGTCTACTTCACTGGTAGCTGGAGTCCCACAGAAAAAGGAAGCGAAGGTTGTTCTACCTTCCAGTCCTAACAAAGATGTAATTGTAGCTGAATATGGTGTTACATCTACAAGTCAATCTGGTGGTGATTTTTATTCTATGGAGGAGCTTGAACAGTTGGAAGATGAGTCTATGGCCTGGGCAGTGAAGAAGTTTGGAAACTTCAGGTTCAGGAGAAATCCTAGTTTCAAGTTCAAGACATATGCTGACGAATACCAAACAGGTGGTTCTTCATCCTCAATTAGCACAAGGGGTGGCTATAAAACAGGGATGGTTGAGAAGAACAAGTCTAAAGAAAAGAGCTGGGATGATATATACAGTGAAGATGAAGAAGTTGGAAATCTTGCACTCATGGCAATAGGAGACAAACTCTTTGATTCCATGTTATCTTCACCCAACATGTCTGAGGTAAAGTTCACTGACACTGAAATTATTCGTAATCTTGGTGATACTTTAAGTTGTGCACGCACTGAAAATGATAGAATAATTCTTTTAAACACAAATCTTGAAAAGGAAATAAAAGAATTAAAACTAGTGCATGTTAATCAGGTTGAACTTATTGAGAAAATAGCTTTTCTTGAGAATAGGGTTAAATGTTATATTCAACTGGAAACCATTCTTAAGAAAGAGATTAGTGAGCTGAAGACTAAAGCTAATGCCTATTTCAGCTCTTGTAAGACGGCTAAAGAGATTCTCAATAAACAAGCTATTGGTAATCATGTCAGTATAGGTTATGATTATAATGAGGCTATTGGATTGCTTGGCATTAATTCCCCTTGTAGAGTCAGAACTGAAGGAAGGAGTGTTCCATATGTTCTTAAGGGTATTGAAACACCCTTCTGTAAGGAGTCCGAGGCAGAACCTCTGAATGAAGACTCTATCATCATTGCAGAGGAGATTCGTGAAGAAGATCTTGCTTTGGAAGTTGAACAGTCCAACAAGTGTATATCTGATAAACCAATCAAAGTTGTTGCAACTAAAAAGACTAAATCAGATGTCCATAAGTTGGATCAAAACAACTGTAGAACTAACATGCCTGCTGTTAATTCTTCTCATAAAGCATGTGGTGTGATTAATTGCATGTCTTGTGCTTTTAATGTTATGTATGCTTACTTTAATAAAAAGCATGTATCTAAAGATAAGACTGCTCCACGCCAACATGTTAATAATAAGAAGCATGTTAAAGCTAAGACTACTAGTCCGCCTAAGACTAGAGTGGATTCATTTATCCCTAAGCCTACTCAGAAATGTGTTAAGGCTGGCTATAAATGGAAACGCTCTTTTGTGAAAGAGGATGAAGTAGTTGTAGCTAAAAAGGTTGTTTTGCCTGACAAAGGCCAGTTCTTTAAGTATGCCGGACCCAATCAAGTGTGGGTTCCGAGGAAGGACTAATCAATCTGGTATTGCAGGGAGTTAAACAGGTAAACCGTGTTATGTGGATTCTTGACAGTGGCTGTTCAAGGCATATGACCGGAGATAGAGCCCTGCTATCAGATTTGGTTGAGAAAGCTGGCCCAGTAGTTACCTTTGGAGATAACAGCAAGGGTATTACGAAAGGATATGGCTGTTTGAAGTTTGGAAATGTTATCATTGAAGATATATCATTTGTGGAAGGTCTGAGATTCAATCTTCTCAGCATCAGTCATTTCTGTGACAGAGGATATGCTGTTTCCTTTGAAAGAGAGAAATGTCAGATCCTTCACAAGAAGAATGGAAAGCCTACTCTTCAAGGAGTAAGGAAAGGTGACTTGTTCATAGCTGATCTGCACTCTGATTCTCAAGATGAAGTTAGATGTTTCTATGCTAAAGCTTCATCAGATGAGAGTTGGTTATGGCACACGAAGATGTCTCACCTTAACTTCAAAACCATGAACTCTTTAGTCAAGACGGAATTGGTTAGAGGTTTGCCTCAGATGGAATTTACACAGGAAGGACTGTGTGAGGCATGTCAGAAAGGAAAGTCAAAGAAAGCTTCTCACAAGGGCACTGCCACATCATCAATAACTGAACCACTTCAGCTACTGCACATGGATTTGTTTGGTCCAGTTAATGTGATGTCCATGTCAAAGAAACAATATGCACTTGTGATTGTTGATGACTTTTCTAAATATACATGGGTTTTATTCCTACATTCCAAGGATGAGACCCCACACCTGGTGATTGACCATATAAAGTTGATTGAGCTGGATTCTAGATTCCCTGTGAGAGCCATAAGGTCAGATAATGGTACTGAATTCAAGAATGCAATTCTAAATGACTTTTGTGCTGATAAAGGAATAACAAGACAGTATTCTGCCCCTAGAACTCCTCAACAAAATGGAGTAGTGGAAAGAAAGAATCGTACATTGATTGAAGCTGCAAGGACTATGTTAAGTGAGTCTAAACTTCCAATGTACTTTTGGGCTGAAGCAGCTAATATAGCTTGTTATACTCAGAATCGAACTTTAATCAACAAGGACTTAATGAAGACTCCGTATGAGATCATGAACAACAAGAAACCAACTGTCAAGTACTTTCATGTATTTGGAGCAAAATGCTTTGTGCTTTTAGATGACAATGTTAAACGTGGCAAGTTTGAGGCCAAGGCACAAGACGCTATTTTTGTTGGTTATTCCAGAAGATCTTACAGAGTCTACTTGGTTGGTAGTCACACAGTAAAGGAAAGTGTCAATGTTACTTTTGATGACACTAAGTTCCCTAATATCCAAAAAGAAGATTCATCTGAGAATCTGAAGTTTGATAACTTGCCAGACTCAGAATCAGATGATGAAGCCCCACCTGAAGTTATTGCTGGTAATGATAATAACAATGATGATAATGATCATGGTGGTGGTGGTGGAAACACTGGTAACAATGGAGATACCACCAACACTGGAGAAGAATCATCAAGGCAATCAAGCAACAACTCAGGGGGAGCAAATGAAGGATCATCTAGTCACTCACAACATCAAAGTGAATTTCAAGGCGAATCATCAAGATCAAATCTTCCTAGACAGTCTGTATGGAATAGAGCTCATCCTTTTGAGCTGATCATTGGTGATCCAGAGGTTGGAGTTAAAACTAGAAGTGCTACTCAGAATGAATGTCACTATTCAGCATTTCTATCTGAAATGGAGCCAAAGAAAACTAAGGAGGCACTGACTGATCCAGATTGGGTGATTGTTATGCAAGATGAACTCAATCAGTTTGAACAATAGCAAGTCTGGAAGCTGGTACCCAGGCCAAAGAACAAGAAAGTAGTTGGTACAAGATGGGTATACAGGAACAAGCTAGATGAGGATGGCATTGTTACAAGGAACAAGGCAAGACTGGTTGCACAAGGGTATTCACAAGCTGAAGGCATTGATTATGATGAAACCTATGCACCAGTGGCTAGACTTGAGGCCATCAGGATGTTCTTAGCATTTGCTGCTTATTCCAAGTTTAAAGTCTATCAAATGGATGTTAAGAGTGCATTCCTGAGTGGTGAGCTTGATGAAGAAGTGTATGTGGAACAGCCCCCTGGCTTTGAAAATCAGGAGCTGCTGGACTTTGTGTACTTTCTCTTCAAGGCTATCTATGGTCTCAAACAAGCCCCAAGAAAATGGGTAAGTTTGAAATGAGTATGATGGGTGAGCTGAAGTTCTTTCTTGGATTGCAAGTAAGTCAAAGGTCAAATGGTATATTTATTTGTCAATCCAAGTATCTCAAAGAACTCCTCAAGAAATATCACATGAAGGATTCAGCATCAGCAAGGACTCCATCTTCAACAGCAATCAAACTTGGAGCTTCTGACAATTCTATCAAGGTAGATGTTACAAGCTACAGAGGTATGATTGGCTCCTTACTCTATCTTACTGCAAGTAGACCAGATATTATGTATGCTACATGCTTGTGTGCAAGGTTCCAAGCGGACCCTAGAGATGTACATCTCGTTGCTGTTAAAAGAATCTTGAGATATCTTAAGGCTACACCTAATCTAGGTATCTGGTACCCTAAAGATTCTGGTTTTAATCTTGTTGGATATACAGATTCTGATTATGCAGGTAGTGTTGTGGATAGAAAGAGTACCACTGGGAGTTGTCAATTCCTAGGAGGTAGATTGATTTCCTGGTATAGCAAGAAACAGCAAACAGTTTCCAATTCAACAGTAGAAGCTGAATATATTGATGCTGGAAGCTGTTGTGCTCAGATCTTATGGATTAGGAATCAATTAAAGGACTATGGCTTTGCATTAGACAAAATTCCTATTTTGTGTGATAATACAAGTGCCATAGCAATCTCCAACAACCCTGTGCAGCACTCGAGAACGAAGCACATTGATATCAGGTATCATTTTATCAGAGAGCATGTCATGAATGGAACTGTGGAGTTACACTTTGTACCCACAGAAGAACAGACTGCAGATATATTCACTAAATCTGTTGACGAATCCACATTTATCAAGTTAGTTGGTAAATTGGGTATGTTAAACAGTCTTAGTGATTAACATTATCTCTGTCATGTTTGTTCTTTCAATAAATTCATTTTCTCTTGCCATTTAACTGATATTTACTGCCAATTCTCATTTAATATTACATGCTTGTAAATTTAAATAGCTCTGAATAATTTATTTTCTTTAAAAATATTTTTCTCATATTTTTTAAGTGGAGAAATGTATTTTTATTGAAAATATATTTATTTAGAATTATTTAGGTGTTTTTCAGATTGTAAATATTGTTGTTTAAATTTTTCTACAAGTTTATATTATTTTTATGCACTTCTATAATTTTCTGCATTTTTCTAATGTTTGTGCATAATTTCATGTAAATAATTTCCTGTAAATATTTTTTCTGCATTTTATTTTATTTTTCTTTTCTTTCTTTAGTTTTCCTCTAATAGTTTTTATATGTATATATATATATTATTGTATTTTATTTTTATTATTATTATTTATTATCTTTTATTTTCTATTTGTCTTAGTTGTTTTTGAAAATATATCTATCTATATAATAGTATCTCTTGCCTGTTTTGTACAGTAAATTTCTGATTTTAACTCTTTGTCCTTCATTTTCAGTTTTATTTCAAAAATGCCATCATCCACGTGTGATAACATACGACGTCAATTGAACGTGTCCACATTGCTGTCCACTCATCTATGATATTACTCCTCCCACTTGCAATCCAAGAAGCTTCATCTGGAAGCTTTAATTTTGAAATTCAAAATTCAAATTGATATTGATAAATCACAATCTCCCAGAATTCAATTTGAGTTTTATATACTAGGGTTTATCTTCTACTCACTCTCCTACTCCCTCTGTCACTCTCTCTTATTTTCACTATTTTGTAATAATGTTTGTTTCTTATTTGTTGCAGGTTACATTTTGCTCAGAACCTGTTTGACGGTTTGCTCAAAAGAAAATTTTGACAAATTTCAAACTTTATAGGTATTTTTCTTATTAAAATAATGGTTTATGATTTGTTTTTTGGGATGTATATGCATTTTGTTTCAACATATATGATTGTAGCCTTTATGCACGTTTATAATTGATATTAGCAAAATCTGGTTTTGTGTTTACTTCAATTGTGTATCCTTTTATATTTATTATGTTGTAACGAGCCTGTTCAATTGATATCACTTTTATTGTGACCGTAAGTAAGGTATGATGTTTTTACTTCACTTAAAAATCTTGAAAAGGATGAACAAGCTAAAAGTTCGATTGTGGTGATGGAAAATTGAGGTGAGGTGTATGCTTCTATAAATTACATATAAATTAGGAAGGATGTAGATCAATAGAGTGAAATGGCCACATTTTTTGAAAGGGCTTATGATTACTAAATAACAAAGGATGTGAGCAACAACTGAACAAGGCTGTTACTGGCTGTTACTGGCTCAAGTGAAGCATAGGATTGATTAGTTTGGCAACATACTGCTCTGATTTAGTGAATTACCTACTAAAGCACGTGCATCTCCACCCATCCTCACCATGTGTTTAGATTGCTGTAATTGACATTTTATTCCAAAATACTTGCATTGACACTCCTTTAAACAAGACAACTCAGGTTTCCGTTCTGTAGCATATATTAAGAAGCTGATGTATCAGTCTCTATGACATTGCAAGTGAAATTACTTTCAGTTTTAAGAATTTGTTTCTATTCATATAACTCTTCTGGCTGCATACAGTGTATTTTTACAAACTTTTTGTCGTTTTCTAGATGTAGATTTCTATACAACTACTTCTACACCTTATTCCTTTTACACAATTGACATCAGGATGAGAAAGCGATACAGAAGACAACAATTAAACAGCATTGTGTTTTGCGGTCAGCTACAGAGTTTCGATATGGCTACAAGATTGTTGTAATAATCGAACTTTTCTTTGATACATCATTCTTTCTTTCTTCTTTGAATTTTAAGTTTTTGCCCTCATTTGTTCAGTCATTTACAAAATTGTCGGGCGTTGCTGTCCACAGTCACGTGCTCATCGTACTAACTTAATTTAAAATAACAATTTGAATTTGAAACTTCTGCCAGAAGCTTATCACCAAGTTTCAAAGCACATCTTTTGAGAATTCTTTTTTGAATGATACTTATTATTTCTACCAACTTTCGATAGTCTTTGTCTCTCTTTAGTTTTTTTTTTTTCTTTTTTCTCTAATGTGTATCTTCACTCTAATATTTATCTAACCATTTCTGTTTTGTATTAATTGCAGAATGAACACGTAAAGATGCATTTGGTTCGAGTTCACCTTCGATAATGAAATCCGATCTGAAACTTTAGTCTAAGGTTTGAAATTGACGATTACACGTTATGCTTTTTAGGCTGATTGTGTGTTATGTTCTTATATGTGTAGATACATTTTATTGTTTGATATATGAAAATAAAAGAAGATACATGATTTGTATATCTATAATCTCTTATTATATTGTTTTAGATGGATATTGGAAGATTGAAATTAAATGATCGTTAACTGAAATCAATGAATTGAGTCGTTCTTTATTATATATCTACTCAAAAGCATGAACATGAGTCGTTCTTTCTCAGTATTTGAACATTGCACTCCAACTGTTTAATGTTTCTCTTAGGTATCAAGTTCAACATAAAGATAAGTATAGTCAGCGGCGAGCCTCACCTTTGTGTATGTTTCTCCCGTAGAAAAAGATATTTGTTTAACCAATTATTGTGTTGTTTTGTATACTTGCAGGATCACTGACAAATGGCTGATCGTTGCATTGGTCAATGAATCAGGTTTTGGTGGTTAGTTTATCAATTATAGATATTAGTTCCTTGACTATATGTTGTGTATAATATTCTACAGTGCTGTCATATCTTGATAATGATCTTGATAAAGTTGTGTTTACAAATTGGATTATGGAAGGATAAAAGTTTATAGGATTGTGATCATTAAAGTTTATAATTGTATTTTTGATTAAGTTTGTCCCAGAGTAGTTTCAAGTGTTCATTTTCCCTCAATTTTTTACGTTTGCAGGCCTTGAATGATTCGTGGAAGTGGCTCCAATACTTTTGGTCAGTCATGGAAGTAGCTCCGATACTTTTGGTCATAATATATAATGGGTATCTCATAAGTAACTATCGACCAATACATGCAAGTATAGTGAGTGTTTCCTGTAAAGTACCTGAGGGATCAATATTTCATAATGCAACATTGCGCGAGTAAGATTAGTAAATGTGCCTCTACTGAAACTTTTGTTGCATTTGGCTAACAAGCATCTTTGAGCTTCCAACATGTACCATCATATGAATTGAGCACATCCATCTAATACAGATGTTGTTAATTCAATGCAAGCCTTATGTAGACATGTTTCAGTCCTTAATTTTAGAAAAATGAAAAAACTAAACTTTTCTTTAAGGTAATACTAAGAAATATCCTCTTATGTGAAAAGTTGAAAAGGTATATATAACAGACCTGATAAGTGCTTTGTACAATGTGGACTGCCACCTGAGATGGTTTTTGTCTTGCCTAGGGAAGATATGAATTCACAGGAGCCAATCTTCGTGGAGCATTATTAGCTGGAGCAAATCTTCAAAGTGCAAATCTACAAGGTAAACTTACAATGCTTATAATATAATTCTTACTTATTGACTTTTGTTTTTAGTTTAAGGATATTATTATCCGTGGATAAAAAGTAACACTTCGAACAGTGCAAGTGTAAACCCTGGTGTTTCCAGGGTTAACCAGTAATTGTGTATTTTAGTCTCTCACAGCTGGCTTCATTTGTGAAATAGCAAAAAGAATAAAATGGTTATGTTTGTATAAAGTTCAAGATTTCTAATCCTGGCAGGGCCTGTTTCATTAGTTTTTTGTGAGAATCAAATGGGTGATTTTCCCTCTGAACATTACTGATCTGCTTGATTATAATGTTGGAACTATAAATTATTCCCTCTGGCATTTCTGTGTGCATCTGCCTGTATATCGCTAATTTATTTTTTATATATATGCTAAAGTGAAACTTTTTGCTACAATCATCTTTCAGGCTACTTTGACTTTCTCTCATCTCAAAAATGGAATTCCATCTTGCATTTAAAAATTTATATTGTGTTTTGCAGATGCTTGCCTGATAGACTGTAGTTTTTGCGGGGCAGATTTGTGATCGGCTCACCTACATCAATTAATTTTTGACTTGCATCAGGTGCTTCTCAGCATCTTAGATATATTTTTATGAACTTGACTGCATCTTAGGTCTCTATTAAACTTGTGGCTGGAATTGAACAGTGACTTCTGGGATTGCGAAAGGTAATGTTGATGGTATTATGGAAGCTGGAATTGAAACAGTGACCAGTGAGTATGGAGGCATTCCAGGATATTTGGTTACATTCTGCTTGAATATGGACATAGTTGGAGATCAATATTGAATTGGTCACTGGTAAAGAACCAACAAGACCGAGTTTAATGATGTTAATGGTGGAAATTGGTAAGTTGGGTGGTTGCTCATGTACTTGATTCTACACTACTTATACAGATTCAAAGCCACTGCTGCTTAAGGTGTCACAGAACACAGATGCATGCCTCAGCCAGAAATGTAGTAGCATATTAGTTCTTATCTTACAAGCATAATTAGTTTAGCACTGTAATATGTATGGATCATATGGACCAGATTTAACCTTAATCATGTTATGCAAGTAAGGTACAGATTGTAACTGTTAGCTATTAGATGCCAACATGAGCAATTTATCTAATCGATCATACAAAAAATATAAATAAGTTTTTATGCTTATCCAAATTTTGTTTCATTTTAAATGATAAATTCCAAATAACAAAATGTAAGTTGTCATGTTTAATTTATAAATTTATATTTAGTGTTTGAATATATCACAACTGAAAATTTAAATGAATTAAAGTTTTCAAACTAAATTTAGCAGTAAGATTAAGTGTAAAGATACAAAAAAAAAGTAAATAATAATTTAATTGGATTATTAACCAGACTTCAATTTCAGCTTTAAGAATTAATATGTAGAAAGTCCCATCCATTAAGCAAAACTTGCCGGAAAACGTATACAAGTAAATTTGAATTGGTCACCTAATTTTCTATTGACAAGACACATCTTTGTTTGGTTTTAGTGTTAGAGTAGTACTTATTATGGTAACTTTAAAAATATGAATATGTTTGTTTCATCAAAGTTTAATTACTAATTTAATTAATTATGATGATATATTATAGATTATCAAAGATTAGTTTTAAAATGCACTTAAAAATAATTTTTTTATTAAATTATTGTTTATGAAAATGAATGTTTCTGGCATTGTACATTAAATTAATGGTATATCATATAAATAATTTATATTTAAAAAACAAAATTACATATAATATTAATTTTCGGAGGTAATCAATTTTGGCGGGGTCGAGAAATTATCTTATATTATGTAGGATTTGAGGCGCCAGAGATGGGCATGAGGCCAAGAAATTATTTTATTTAATTTTAATTTTTTGACTTAAAATATACATTTAATTTTTTATTATCCTCAACATAAATATATATATTTAAAATAATTAATTACGATGATATGTTACAAATGATCAAATTTTAGTTTTACAAGTCACTTAGAAATAATTTCTTTATTAAATTATTGTTTATAAAAATGAATGTTTCCTGGTATTGGATATTAAATTAATGATATATCATATAAATAATTTATATTTTAAAAATGATTACATATAAGGGATCTATAAGCTCTTGAAAAGTATACGTCTTTCTCATTTTATAGTTCTTTGCCATGTAATAGTATCTACTTTATAATATATTAAGGGATATGTGATGTAAATAAATTTCCATGATATCTACCTTTTCAGGATGAGTACAATAATAAAGATGATCTTGGAGAGCTAGAGTATGGACATAATTTCCAGAAGGAGCGTACTACAAATTGGCCAACAACAAAAATTTGTGCCCGATTTGCAACCCGACGACATGGATGATAAATAAAAAGTGTAGACCAACCACGTGGATTTGGGAGTGGTCGATGACGCGTCTTTCACTTGGTATTTGTTCTCTAATCAGCCAGGTGAAGACTATGTTTAGCCCAAAATGGTGCTTTGTCCTTCATGAGAGCTTGCACGTGCTACTTTAGTCTTTAATTTATTTATTTTCAGAATTTTAGTATTTATATCCTTTCTGGAAAGATTTTTGTAATTTATGGAGACAAAGTAGAAGGTTGGATTGTGAAAGTTTTTTGTCTACAGAAGGAGGGGGTGTTTGTTTATACTGCTGATTTTAATATAAATGGTTGTGGGCTTATCAATCTTAAATGTCGCTATAGTAATGTTTAATACTTCGGAAATAAGTAGCCAAAAGCCAATTAGCCATATTGGTGTTTTTTACAGAAAAAACAATGAGATTCATATTGGTAGATGACGTAGTTTCATCTTGCATTCAGTACCATATTTCAAAAGTGTTACAAGTAAGTTTTTGATAAACTTTTATGCAACTACTGAATCCAATTGCTAATTAACATTAAAACTTTTGAAAACAAACTTGATCATGTCATTTCGAGGAACGTCAGCATGAAATTTCTAATCCACTGTGTAGAAGAAGAGCCACAACAAGGACGACAAACAGAGAGCAAAAGAAGAAAATATTTTAATTGTAATGAATAATATTTTAGGGTTGTCAACTGTCAAACAAAAAGATTAAATAACAAAAAAATTTAATTTATTTCAAAATTATAGGCCCAGCATGGCGGGCTTCAATTCTAGTTGTATATATTGTTTCTGATCTAGCTCTTGCTTAGCTGGAAATTCAGTGCCAAATAAAATTCAGGTATTACTTTCTATCTCTCAATCAACTTCTTTTACTGTTGCTGAACCCAAGTGGTTGTTAGGGCTGACCAAGGGATTGTAGATCCACAATCTCTATCCCAGGTCTTAGAGCCAAACAATGAGTCTACAACTTAATTACTTGACCTCTCAGCCTAAACAGAAATCAAATGTTAAACAAAGAAGTATTTTGATTGAAACAGTGAGTGATCCCACAGCTCTGCCTCCTCTAAAGAAATTCAACATATACTGAGGCATCTGTCAGCCCATCTGTATCCTCTCAATAAGATATGGACTTTGAAATGGCCAATGAACTGTTTCTAGAGACATTCTCTCAACAGGATGAATCTATTGAAATTTGCCATAGGGCCATGGCACTTTGTACTGAGTCAAGCACACTCTCATTACTCACAATGGGAGAAGACAATTCCATTAGATGAAACTCAGGACACAATGAAAGCAGAGCACCTGCAACTGGTTACAGTGCCTACCATTGTTACGGTAGAAGTGCCTTCATAGGCATCTGAGGGAAAATTTGATTCTTTGCCAAATTTAAATAGAATCATTTTCTCCCCTCCCAGAGTGAACACCTCTGGCTCCCAAAGGGATTTTCCACTCGCAGATTTATCTGGAGAAAGTGGAAGGCAACTTGGTCAGTCTATCACTGAAGCAATTCAGATTTCAAATCCAAGTGATTTGATAGACATGATTGAGGATCGGGATTTGCGAACTCCCATTGCACCACCACTGACCTTTCTTGAAGAGGCTAGGGTGAGTTTCAATGCAGGTACTGATCAAAAAGGAGCAAACAGACAGCTAATGTTGAGTGATAAGAGTCAAACACTGAGTGAAACACATGCACGTGAGATGAGTGATACACTTACAAGAGAAATTCAAGTGAGTGCACACATAAACACATACACTGCAATGTAGTTAGCTCACATAGCTGATCTACAGGAACATCTATTCAAAACCCAGGCTGATAAAGATTTTGCAAGCACAAGTGGTTGAACGGTCTTCTTCTTCCACCTCTGTCAACAATCAGCTGGGACTACTCAAGGAAATTTTGAAGACACATTTACTTCCCAAGATCAACTCCATCAACTATCTCAACTCCTACTGGCTTCAGATACTCATAAAGTGAAATCTGTAGAGAATTCCTCAACTAAGGGGGAGAATTTTGGAGAAGCTAGGAAGAGGGAGCTGAAAAAGATATAAAAGGTAAAGAGGAAGTTTCAGGGGAGTAAAGGATAATTAGCTCTGTTTTGTAAATGTTATATGTATAGAGCTTAGGTAAATCAAGACAGGTTAAATGTTATCATTTGTTCAGTCTAGAGGAACACCTGTCTTGCATTTATCTTTACTGGTGAAATCTGGAAATGTCATATTTGATCCAGAACTTTCTAGTATTTACTTAGGCTTAAGAGTCCTATCTTTTTCTTGGTTTTAGTTGAGTGATCCTCTAGGTATTTGGTTGTTATTCTCTAACAAACAAATAGGGGGAGATTGAAAGGCATATGAAATAGCCTATTTGTAATTCGAGGATTCTACTCAACTTAAACAAGAATGTAATAAGTAAATATTAGATCAGATGTCACAGGAATCTCAGAAGATTATACCTGTCAAAGAATGAAGATTAAAGTCATCTACAGACTTGAAGTGAGTCTACATTGAAAGAAGCTCAATTTATTGATCAAGCCTCAATGAAGTATTCAAGCTCAGTGGATTTATTAAAGTGACGGAGATTTCAAGTGGTGACAGAAAAAGATACTGATTACGGTGTTCTTGAATGAGAAGGAAGTGAATCACTGCTTAAAGTCAAATAGATAAAGAACAAACATTGTCGTTAGTCACTCATGAACCAGACAGTGCATCGAGTGTCAACGTACTATTGTATTTGTTATTTATCTAAGTTTTAAGTGATTCTGGAATTAATTGAGAAGTCAACTAATTCTATTTATTCTCTTATAAATAATTAATACTATTGAGTATATTATTTATTAAATTAATTCTGTAAAGAATTAATTTAATACATAATTTACTTAGTTAATTATTTAAATTAGAATAAAAATGAACTAGGAAGACTTAGGTTTGAACTAGGAAGACTTAGAAAAATGAACTAGGAAGACTCACAAGTGAGTCTTCCCGAAAGTCTTCCTAGGCCAAACCATTGTCTTACCGATTGTCTTCTTAGTACAACCATTGTCTTCCCGAGAGTCTTCCAAGAGTAAAAGTTTTGTTTTCCTCTAAGTCTTCCAAGGCTTAATTCTATTCTGAGTTAGTGGCTTGCACGTGGACTAAAGAAAAGCAATGCAATGTGTTTATTTATAAAGACAGAAGACAATTGGCCACATCAATTGATTACATACAACACACAAAAGAAGAAAAGACACAGCAACCAAAAACATTACATTTCTCTCTGTCTTCTTCAATTCCAAACTGTCTGAGCATTCAATTTCTTCAGGAGATTTAATTCTTGATTGTTCTTGGCATTTAATCCATAAGAATCATTTCTCTTGTACTGCTTTAGCTTTCTAGCGGATCATAATCCCTAGATTTTATATCGAACTACTTTTTAGTATTCGACCCTTTTTATTACAAAAATAGATAAATTCATGTCGAATTTATTCTAGGTTTGTTTTATCAAGTTCTTTGTAATCAGTGATCAAAATTGTAACACCCTTCAAGTTTAATAGAGTTTCTATTTAACTTGAATATTGTTTCAGTTTTTATTCCGCATTAATTTGTTCTAAATTGTTAAATCTTAAAAGGACAAATTTCGATAAAACGGTATAGTTTGTATTCAACCCCCCCTTCTACAAACTTATCAGGACCTAACAACCTCCCTCCTATCTCCACCATCTCCTCCATGTCCTTGATCATCATTATCATCATCATAATCATCACCCTCAAAGAAAATCTTCTGCTCAGCAGTGGGTTGATGAGAGTTCTTGATCATTAGATATAAGTGCTTCATCCTTTCATTAAGATGCTCCATCCCTCCTTCAATTCTAGCAAACTTTTCAGCATCAAACAGTTGATTTTCATCCACTGTTTTCTAGCAAACCGAAGAATGTTAAGGGGGCAAAATCATCCCGAAGAATGTTTTTATCCGTAAACACCCCAGTGAGTCCATTTGCACCCTACAACAACTACTATATTTAACTTTTATAAAACAGAAAAACAAAACATTAACCCCTGCAATTTCCACCCACCAAAGTAAACTAGACATGCATCTATACACCAAGAGAACCGAAATCCTTGTCCAAATTCCATAAGACTGATATACATACATTCGTATTCATGAACAATAAACACATCTATAGACACGAGCGCAATTATAAACACATGCATCGTAATGGAAAGTCGGAAATAAAGAGACTTACTTATGATGATGATGTTGGAAATAGGAAGAATGGAGTGGGAATGTGCCGAATTTGTTCCTGGTATGTTCAAAAGCCGCTTGGAATCAGTAATCAAAGTTTTTGTTATGTTTTGAGAGCGTGAAAAATAAAAAGAGGGGGAAGTTTAAGTTTATATGGGGTTTTGAAATGACGTTTGGACATAAAGTACCGGACATTTAAAATTTGACGGCCAACATGGGGACGTTTCAGATTCAACGACCGGGATGGAATGCCAATCTCGAGGCATGACAGCTGTCATGATTAAAGTAGCACGTCTTTCCACCTGACGTGTCAGCATTACCTCTGGCATCGACAATGCTGAAGTACGGAATCTGTAGGAGTTATCCCGAAGTGTGTGTGAGTCTTTGGACTTCGCCCCGATGAAAACATCCACCCGAAACCCAGAGACATGTTGGAGGTCCGAAGATAATTGAGCCGAACATCTGACAAAGCCCAGTTGAAGGGTCCGAACGAAGCCCAACAACATGGCCCAATTGGTGATAAGCGACCGTTGGTCCACTAGGACTCAGTCTAATCTGTTGACAGAAACGTGGGCGAGCACGTCCTCCCTGATCGGAGAGCTCCCGAAGTATTTGCAACCGAATCATTGGAGAAATATATATGGTTCGTTTAGGTTCGATGAAATGATTATTATTAAACACTTATTTTACAAGCTCTTGTATATTCCATTAAACCTACTACAACTAGTTTACTGATTCTCACACCGGAGATGAATCGGGGATCATCCATCATATTATTCTCTTTGGAGGTTAATATGCAAAGAGACTTGCGGAGTCGATCACACATAAATCTGGTTCCAACCGCATCTAATGTGAAATGCCGTACTGTAATTTGATCAACTGCAATAATAAATTAAGTACTGTATTTGTTAGTTTACGTGTCGTACTAATCATGTTTAAACAACAAGTAATACATCGAAAACATGCATCAAGAATCTATTAATCAACTCTACTTAGAAAAGCAGGTTTAGAATAAAGAAGAAAAATCGGTAGGTTCGTATTTTTAATTCATTGGACAATGATATAACACACTTTAATTATGCTAAGCCTTGTTAATTACGAATTAGCAAGTTCAATGTACGTATAGAAGTATATTATAGTTGTGATGAACTTATTATACTTTGATTAGAAAGATTGTACTCCCTTAGTCCCATCAATTTTTTTACATTTTTGTTTTTTGAATGTTCTTCTCAATTTTTTATATTTCAAATTTTTTTAAAAATAATAAATTTTATAAATATTGAAATTAGTTTCATCCACAACTTTTTTTTCCACTATACTTAGCTTATATGCAGTTTATACATTAAATATTACTAGCCTATAACCCGTGCGAAGCACGGATCGAGAATAAAAATTAAATTATTAAAATAAAATTTGAATATTGAGTATAAAAATAATTAATAAATATTAATTTAAATATGTTGATTTGTAGAATTTAATGTGAAATTTAAATGAAAGTCTATAATAAATAAAGACTATTTAATTAAATAGTTATGATAATCGAATCCTGGTGAAATAAAAAAAGTTAAATTTAATAAATAAATAACTTGTATAATTATGTAGTAACAACAGCAAATCGAACATGAGTTTTAGTACTATTGTGTTTCAATTAAAAGAAGTTTCCAAATTATTTCTATATATCTGGTCATTCCCGATCAAACCCGAACAATTCCCCAAATTCCCGACCCGATTGAGGTGTGGAACATATCGAGATCGAGCGGATGAAATACACCTCCGTAATAGTAAGAGTGATAGTAATTACATTATTAATTTAAATATGTTGATTTGTAGAATTCAATGTGAAATTTAAATGAAAGTCTATAATAAATAAAAACTATTTAATTAAATAGTTATGATAATCGAATCCCGGTGAAATCAAAGAAGTTAAATTTAATAAATAAATAACTTGTATAATTATGTAGTAGCAACAACAAATCGAAGCAAATCGAACCTGCGTTTTAGTACCATTGTGTTTCAATGAAAAAAAGTTTCCAAATTATTTCTATATATCTGGCCATTCCCGCTCGAACCTGAACAATTTCCCAAATTCCCGACCCGATTGAGGTGAGGAACATATCGAGATCGAGCAGATGAAATACACATCCGTAATAGTACCGTAATAGTAAGAGATATAGTAATTACATTAATACAGAGTTATTGTATAACTTATATTATAAAAGGTAATAGTTATAAATATAGTGTATATATTAATTGTATTATTGTACAATTTTATATTAATTGTATTAATCAATTTTTTTATTAATTGTATTATAAATTTTCATTATGCAATTTTTTTACAAATTTGAAAATAAAAATTAATTTTTCTTATTAAAATAATTATTATTTTACTAATAAAGAAATGCTTCTTGTGTGCGGGTGGGTGTTAAAGCAAGAACTCTTCGGTCTAGTGCATAGGTAATGTTAATGAATGATGTTTAAATTCCATTATTTACTCTCACGTAAAAAACTTCTTAAGTTTATTAGTTATCAACTTACCATTATGCGTATTAAAACTTTTTAGTAGCAAAAAAATATTGTATGAGAACAATGTAATATTTGTGATTGAGTTTATTTTTAGTACATAATGTTTTAAGTGTTTAACTATGATATTTACCCCTCCCGATATCATTTCAAACAATCCTCCCGATATTAATTCAAACACCAAGTTGTTGGTAGATTTCTTGTATACAACTTTGTTATTGTTGGCAATTAATTTAATATTATAATGATAATTATATTTATTTTGAATTAAACTAATTACGCATTAAAATAATTAAACTAATAATTATATTTGTATGCTGCGGTATACATAACATATCACACCTTTAAGATGGGGTTATGTTTTTAAAAAGTATAGATTAGTTTATATTTTAATAACAATAATTAAATAAATTTGGAATTAAGCTAACAATATTTTTAAAACTAATTAAGTTAATAATTATGTGTATATCGCAGTATATATGGCATACCATACTATTAAGAGGGGGTTTCTGCTTTAAATTCAGAGATTAATTTTTAATTAAATAATAATTAATATGAAATTAAATCAATTATATTAAGCTAATTAAACCAATAATTATATGTACATTGCGGTATACACGACATACCATACCATTAAGATGGGGTTTCTGCTTTTAATATAGAGTATAAATTTCTTAAGTTTATCCGTTACCAACTTATCATTATGCGTATTAAAAATTTTTAAAAGCAAAAAAACACTGTATGGAAACAATGTAGTCCCTCCGTCCCACCCATTTGTTTACATTTGGGTTGGGCACGAAGGTTAAGAAAAAATAATTAAGTAGTGGAAAAAGTAGAAAAGTAGGTAAAGTGGTGGTACCAATCAATATTTAATGTATAAAGTGATGATAGTGGTGGAAAGTAGTGGAAGTAGTTGATTTTTATATTATAAAATTTACTAATTTTGAAAAGTTTAGAAATGTAAAGAATTGAGAGGGACATCCCAAAAAGAAAAGTGTAAAGAAATGGTTGGGACAGAGGGAGTAGTATTTTTGTTGGAGTTTACTTTTAGTACATAAGTATGATACTTCAGGATTTACCTCTCCCGATATCAATTCAAAAACGTTGCTGGTAGATTTTTAGTATGTAACTTGACTATTGTTGGCAATTAATTTAATTTAATAGTAATAATTATATTAATTTTGAATTAAACTAATTATGTATTAAACTAATAATTATATGTGTATATCGTAGTATACATGACATATCATACCTTTAAGAGGGAGTTATGATTTTAAAAAGTATAGATTAGTTTTTATATTAACAATATTTTTAAAATTAATTAAGCATATCTACATGACATACCACACCATTAATAGGAGTTTCTAGTTTTAGTAAATAGATTAATTTTTAATTTAATAATAGTCAATTTGAAATTAAATTAATTAAATTAATAATTATATGTATACCGCGGTATACATGGCATACCATACCATTAAGAAGGGATTTCTGCTTATTTTTAAAACTAATTAAGTATATCTAGATGACATACCACACCATTAATAGAAGTTTCTAGTTAATAATAGAAGTATAATTTTTAATTTAATAATAGTTAATTTGAAATTAAATCAATTATATTAAACTAATTAAATTAATAATTATATGTATACCGCGGTATACATGGCATACCATTAAGAATGAGTTTATGCTTTTCCACACCATTAATAGAGGTTTCTAGTTTTAGTAAAGAGATTAATTTTTAATTTATATTAAACTAATTAAATTAATAATTATATGTATATTGTATACCGCAGTATAGTAAAGAGATTAATTTTTAATTTAATAATAGTTAATTTGAAATTAAATCAATTATATTAAATAATTATATGTATACTGCGGTATACATGCATACCATTAAAAGGGGGTTTCTACTTTTAGTATAGAGTATAGATTAATTACCCCACTATTTTACCCACTTATCTTATTTCCCTACTTTTATCCACTAATTTATATTTTTTCTTAATATTTGTATCCGATCCTAATATAAAAAGTTGAATGAAACGGAGAAAATAATACGTGGGTGATTAAATATCGTCATAATCACGTAATCAAGATTACGTAATTATGTAAATTATAAGCATTTTTGTAAGGCCGATATTTGAATACCGATTCGGAAGTAATTTATAATGCACATGAATTAGTACTACTTAGATTTTTATATTTTACAAATAAGTGTACATTATCAAATATTTTAAGAATAAGCGAAGTCGGTACGACAAAAGAGAGCTTTAATTCTGTACGGTAATAGGCAAAAGTGAGTATATTGGGTACAAAAGTGAGCCTCCACCGGTAACATATTTTACTAATATATAGCAAGACTATGGATGTGTTTGGGTGTTGAATAATAAGTTAGTTTATAATTTATAAACTCGTAAAAATTTACTGAGGGTGTTTGTCAATTTAATTTATAAATCAATTTATAATTTATATGTTTATAAGTTGAATATTAGTAACAAGTACATTTTCCTTAACTTATTGACTTATTGTTTGATTTCTTTGTCTTTTAATACTTCATATTATTACATTTGTGTGTTTAAATGTTTTTAAATTTAAAATACATGTATTTAACTCATTGTATTTAATAATTATTTTTAAATGTAAATTAACAAATTTGTAACTAACTTATAAATAAATTTATCAAAACACCAATATAACTTATAAAAATTCATCCACTTATCGACACTTATTTATTTTAAAATATAAGTCAGCTTTTTTAAAATAGCTCAAACACGCACTATGTTAACGTGCTTGCAAAGTGTAAAGCTACATGCTATTTTCTACATTTTTAATTAATAACTTGATTTCACAGCAACAATGGAATCATTTACAAGAAATTTGATCTTTCTAGATATGTTTAGCATTTTCTTTTCGCGTTTTCTTCTAATGGAAACTTGCCAAACAAGCGCCATTTTTAATACTCCTTTCGAATAATTGGTTTGTTTACAATTTAAAATTATCGTAGCCTACTTGATGGAAAGATCGCGTGTTTCGATTTTCGAGTACTCCTCCGGTCCCGTTTATATTGACCATAATTTCTTTTTTAATATCCCAAAAGTATTGATTATATTTTTTTATAAAGATAAAATAATTGTTAAATATGTTAATTTTTTCACATATGTAAATGACTAAAGTTAAATACATTTTTTTTGATTGATGGATAATATACACGAGACGGAGGGAGCACTATTTTTCGTAGTTGTACTTTTGAATGCATTATATAATAGAGTACTATACGAATATAATCCTAAAAAGGAGGGTACCTTTGTTGAAATATTAGGAATATTAGAATTTCACAATAGTATTGTTGCTATTTCTCGCGCTCTCTCATTCCTTCGAAATTTGTCAAGATAAGATCGAAGTATTAGTGTGTTCAACTATTCACACAATTCACAATTTGTTTGAATGTAATGTGGCTCTACGATATTCAAACCAATTCTTTCGATATTCACTTCTCTCTATTTCCCAAACTTGTCTAGTACGAACGACTAGGGTAATACTTGTGAGTTGGACTGAAATGTCAATTTTTGGAAGCACAGACTTGAGAAGAAAATTTTAATTTTTTTTTTCCTTTCTTTTTTCTTAACGATCTAACTTCAACAATCTAACTCCGGAGCACAATGTAACAATGTAACTCGGGAGCACAGTGTAAGTTCATATGAATGATAAAACCGTTATCACTCATATATAACAATATTAATATTGCACAAGGTGAATGGTGTTGATAATATAACAAGATGCATAAAATTTTCGAACTCGATCTTGTTACTTAACAACCGGTAGAACGGAGAATATTGCGGCCATAATATTCAACATATAATGTGTTTCCCATGCAAGCAGTGTCAGAATTTTGCAGAGAAACTTCCCTAAAATTTTCATATTCTCTGCCCCCTCCCTCCTAGAAAAGTTTGAAACAGAGAAATAAGGTTGTTTCAGTCAACCAAGAAACCAATGGTCTATGTTTCTTCCAGCAAACACAGTTAATTTCAAGGCATCTAACGTAAATTATTTGATAATTCAACAAACTTGGACCCTCTAAGATTCCCTGCAGTCCTTGAATCATCTATAAATTCAGTCTGGCTAAGTAGTCATTTGAAGCCAAGACAGGAAGTCGAAAACAAATCCTACTTTCTCGCGTTTACAGTTGAACATATTTGCATTTGATCTAGCTGTTGAACTAAATGGGAGGCAACAATTACAAGCACAAGAAGTCCTTTAGTCTTTTCAGCATTTTCATGACGAAGAAGAGGCCTCGAAGAGTAGAAGATGTACATGAGGTATCGAATGATTTTGTGAACGCTTATAGAGTTTATACTAGTGATGAAGATAGAGGTCGATGGATAGGTGATCGTAAAATTGACAGTAAAGCTTCTGCTTATATCGCAACAGTTCAAGCCAACTGGAATCGCCCTGAAGTTTCCAACTAAATCTGGTGTTATGACAATTGTAACTTGTCGAATACAAACTACTGGGATTTGTACTAAAGTGAATCTTATTTGTGTACTGTTACTTAAGTTGATCATATATTACAAGTTTGCATTTGCATAGTGAATACTGCCGTTTCTTAGAGCTTGGTACCCTTATATGGTTATATCCATCCTCAATCTCAATAAACCTCGGTAAAATTTCAATAGGTAATTTAATCCATCTAGTGGTGGTTGCTCATTTAATGTACTGTTTCATTGCGGGAGGTGGTTGGTATCTCACGGTGGTTGTGGAAGAGCACTCTACAGTTTAATGTTCCAAAACATACGAGGCTGCTCCCTTCTTTCAATAAGAACCAGAGGACTAATAATACTCGCACAATTGCTCAAATGCTTCCTGTGTATTAATTCCAGACAATGAAATGTCAGCGGAAGGAGGGTTTAATATGTATATCATGGTTATGCTAATAGAAAGCCACCATTAATTGTGCAAATAAAAAACATGCTAATTAGATTGATGCTTGAAACAAGAAGCACTGCATCCCACCAAATTGTTTAAGGAATACCATTACATGTAAAGCTTTTACCAGACTATAGTAGGTGGTAGGCATCTGAACATTAAAAAGGAATTACATGTAAAGCTTTTTCCACTAAGTTTCATCTCCTAAATAGCTTCCGCCTTTCTGAACATTGATACAGAAGCTGCTGCTGGTGGACTGAGATCAATGTCCATATACAGTTTTGCTAGTTTCATGATATACTTAAGAATTTCAATATTTTTAATTAAATTAAAAAGGATGTGAATAAAAGGATTATATATAATTGCAATCTACAGAAGTCTTGAGTCCTCGTGCATTCGGCTTTGTGTTGACTGATAACTTATAAAAGAGCTTTGAGAAAGGCTAGGATTTTTTTTACAAGAAGCTTTTTGAAGTTCTTTTACAAGAAGTTAAAGTACCAAATCAGAAACAAATCTTTTCATTTGCTATCCTATCCTATCCTACAGTATATTTTATTCAGAAGAATTTTTCCATTTCGTTGATCTCAGAACTATATTATCATCGGACAGACTATAGGCAACTATCTTTTATCCCTAACAAGGCGTAATTATGAAGATGAAATAAAGAAATGTAAGAAGTTGCACAATGCAGTGTAAGGTACTTCTCTTTCCGTTCCCACTGTCAGAGTAATTTCATATCATTTGATACGAACCAATAATTAATTTTTTTGGAAATGAAGATTCTCAACCTCTATAATTACCCTATTACTATAAATTCATTAGAGCTGCCATTTGAAATGCAAAACCGAAAGTTTACTCAATATCTTACTTTCTTTTCTTCAAATTTAGCATTGAGCTGTGTCTAAAAAACTTTCAGCTATATGTTGTCCTACATTCATCAAATTTTCAGAATTAACGATAAAACATTGTTCAGAAACTTTTTGTAACAATGAACTGCGAGCCAAGTGTCTAGTTGATAGTAACTGTTAGTTGTTGTACATGGAACGCTATATCTGAAATGCATGGATATGTATAAGAGGGATAGAAAGAATAAAGCTAGTAAATTTTCTTTTTATAAGAAGTTCAGTACCAAACAAGAAAAAATTCTCTTTCATTTCCTATCCTATTTAGGAATAAAGCTAGTATATTTCATTTTGCAAAATTTTCTATTTAGGCATACTCAAAACTGCATTCTCGAGGACAGAATATAGATAAATATCGTCTGAGTATCTCTAATTTAGCGTGAAGTTGAAGATGAATTATAAAAAGTTGCACAATGCGTTGTGAAGTTGATGCAGTAACTACAAAAATCTGCACGAATAGGGGGTCAAGTTCTTTCTTCACAGTGAAAGAAGTGCAAGGAAAAGAGGATCCCTTTGATCAGATACCCCAGTATGGATGTTTCAGTCAACTATCAAACTCTGGTTCAAAAGGTACTTTTCTTTCCATTCCCACTAACGGAGTTATTTCATATCATTTGATACAAACCAATAACGTTATTTCATCTATGTTTAAAAATCTTATTATGTTGACATCGTCATTGTTCAAATGGTAGATGTCGACCATCTTGCGAATCACAACTATTGTGACCATAATGTTCATGAATAAAGGTTACCAGTCTCCTGCAAATTATTATATTTCAACAGTCACCTACTTGCATATTTCCAGGCTTCTGATTTTCTGAATTCAAGGGTCCATCATCTCCAGATTTTCGTTCCCTTCTGTTTCTTTTTTCATGTAAAATTTGGATTTGCTTGACAGGCCAAAACAGTCACAGAAATGATCTAGAACATGCAATATGGTAACACAGGAATTCCTTATCAGGAGAAAGATCTAATTACATGTCCTCAGACAACAAGAATAATGGCATAGATCTAAATTTGCATTTTTTCTTTCATGTTGTTTGCCGGGAAGATTTTTTAAGGGAAACCTTCTTGTAGATGGCGTTTTAGTTTTAGTTTTAGTACACATTAGTATTGAGCTGAGCATTGAGGTTGACCAAAGTGGAGGACAGTAACTGCAAGCACATCAACTGGGAAGATACTATAACTTAAAGGCCAAATTTTCTATGAAGTTTGATCTTTTACTTGCCTATTCATTGCATCGCCTGTAATGAGCAATAATAATTCACGCCAGTGTTCTTGCTTCAATAATCAATGATCCCTCAGAAATTAGTATATCATACTCTGAAATTCACTGGCCCTTGGAATTGTTTTTTAGTTTTATCCTTTTCTCACGCCTGATGGCTTTTGGATTAAGTTTTAAAGCCATAATGGACCCATGGTGCACAGGATCAAATTAAGAGGATGGTATGATTGTTGAGGCATCATATTTCAAATCCTTGCATCTTTGATTTGCAGTGGACATTTCATTTGATACAGTCTTAGACCTAGTAGATTCTCCACCTATTAATACTCCCAACCAAGTGGTATCTTTCATACAATTTCATTACAAACCATCCATGTTATTGTAACTAGGACAGGACAACACAAGAACTTTAAAGTGTACACTTGAGTTGTCTTATTATGTCTATACCAGACAGAATGGAAGGCTCAGGTGAATTTAGGAGCCAAAAAGAAGAACTTAATTTTGGCCTATTCAACATCCTCAAAATTACTGAGGCATTAAGAACAAAAAATAAATTGAGTGAGATATTATTGGGTGCAGCTGGCCTGATGGTTTTGAGTGTCTATTATTTTAGGCCAAGTTTGTTGAAAGAATTAAAATTAGTCCACAGCCTCATCTCTGCGACCAACGCACACATCTCTCATGACAGGAAGAGAGTGAAAACTTCTAGGCCTTAAACCAAGCGTTCTTACTATAAACTAAACAAGACGTATCCATCTTGGAAGTAGAGTCCGGAGAGTGTGTGACATCGGCAGAGCTTAGGCTGTTTCTCAGATAGGTTCTTATTATTTAATGACATATTACACACACAAAATATGTAAGCTAATTTAGCACCAAGGAAAAAAATAGGTAAGCTAAAAAATGTTTCAGCCATAGATTGTCCTCCATTCGGATTATACAGTGGCCCCTTTAGTTTACAGCAGGGCATTACAAAATTTAACTGCTAGACAAATCATTTCTTTCCCTTTTCTTTTTCGATTTTTAATATATTTATGCTTTTGTGGGGATGGACATACTTCCTTGGTAGATGATAATTCCTCATATTTCCTTCATATTCTGGCAATGATATTGTGATAAAGTTCTTCATCAAATTTTTAGTGGTAGAATACAATATATGATCCTGGAAAGTGTCTTCCTCTAACCTTAAGGTTTTAGATGGATTGTTTACTCAACATGATATCAGAGTTCAGGATGGCGGGAGAACTTAGGTTCACACCTTGAGGTTTTAGAGTGACTGGTTACTCAACATTTAGAATTAATGATAAAACATTGTTCAGCGAATTTTGTAACATTGGATTGCGAGCCAAGTGTCTTAGTTGATACTAGCTGTTAGCTTTTGTACATGGAACGCTAAATATATCTGCAAATGCATTGATATGTATTACAGGGGTAGAAAGAATAAAACTGCTAAATTTTCTTTTATAAGAAGTCAAGTACCAAACAAGAAAAGTTTCTCTTCATTTCCTATAGTATATTTTATTTTGCAAAATTTTCTGTTTAGGTTTGCTCAGAACTGCATTCTTAAGGACAGAATATAGACAAATAATGTCTGAGTATCTCTAACTTAGCGTGAAGTTGAAGATGAATTATAACCAGTTGCAGTATTTGAGGAACGAATTTCTGCAATCAACTTAATGCAGTAAGTAAAAAAATCTGTTCAAATCACGGGTCAAATTCTTTCTTCACAGTGAAAGAAAGTGCAAGGAAAATGAGGATCCCTTTGATCAGATACCCCTAGTTAGGATGTTTCAGTCAACTATCAAACTCAGGTTCAAAAGGTGTTCCCACTGACAGATTTATTTCATATCATTTGATACAAACCAATAATTGAAAGTTTTGGAACTTAAAGATTCTCCAACTATATATTAAACCTATTACTATAAATTCATTAGAGCTGCCATTTCAATTGCAAAACCAAGAGTATACACATATCTTACTTTCTTTTCTTCAAAGTTTGCATTGAGCTGTGTCTAAAAAAAATGGGAGCCAAAAACAGGCAGAAGAAGCCCTTTGGACTTTTCAGCATTTTCAAGAGTACAAGAACTCCAAGAGGCAGAGACATGTGTGAGACCGATGACTTTGTAAAATCTTACAAAGTGTATCGAAGTGATGAAGATAGAGGCCGATGGGTAGCTGAGCCAGGTATTGACTGGAAAGCTTCTGCTTACATAGCAAGATCTCAAAGGAACTGGAACCTTGCTGATGGTTCCAATTAGATTATATGAATTAATCCCATCTGTACATTCCTTTCTTCTTACATTTATCTATAAATTTGTTGCACTATCTATTATATGGTTCTCAATATGCAAATGAGAAATATTCAGAAGAATGTTAATATGTTTATCTCATTATGTTGATATCGTCATTGTTGAAATGATAAAGATGTCGACCATCTTGAGAAACACAACCTTTGTGATGTAAAAATTACATTTCTACAGTATACCTACTTACTAATATCCAGGATTTTGCTTTTCCGAATTCAAGGCCATCATCTGCAGATTTTCGTTCCTCTCTGATTTCTTTCTCATGCTGTAGACATTTCATTTGATACAGTCTCAGACCTCGTAGATTCTCCACCTATTAATAGTCCAACCAAAAGGTATCTATGTTACAATTTCATTACAAACCATCCATGTTATCGTAACTGAGACAGCACAACAAAAGAACTTTAAAGTGTACACTTGAGTTGTCTTGTTATGTCTATACCAGACAGAATGGAAGGCTCAGGTAAATTTAGGAGCCAAAAGAAGTCCTTAATTTTGGCCTATTCAACATCCTCAAAATTACTGAGGCATTGAGAATATAAAATAATTGGAGCTAGATATTATTGGGTGCAGCTGACCTGATGGTTTTTGGTGTCTATTATTTTAGGCCAAGTTTGTTGCAAGAATTAAAATTAGTCCACACCCTCATCTCTGCGACCAAAACACACATCTATAACCGAATATTTAATAAGAGCAAAATCTATAACCGAAGCAAGAACCAAAATAATTTCGGTTATTTATTGAACCAAATTAATTATTTTGATTAAAATCGATTACCGAATTAGAAAACCGAACTAGAAACAAAAGTCTAAATTAAAATCGATTGTTAACATAAACATCAAAACATTTAATATCTTTTAATAGAAATAAAAAGCTTCAATATGAGATTAAATGCTACTAATACATAAAGTTTGGAAAATGCTCCCAGAGACTTGATAGCAACACACAGCAACTCAGCAAGGCAAGGTTAGCTATCAACTCAGCAACAAGAGGCAGCAAGGCAACACACGATCAATCAGCAAAATAGAACACCTAACACAATTATCCACCAATAAACATACCAGAAATTAGTGCTGCTGAACGCAAACTGCAGAAATTATTTCAAATGCAGAAATTTTAAAACTGAAAAACATAGCAGAAAATTTTAAGCTGCAGAAAAAGAACAGTAGAAAAATTGCAGTCAGCTCTCAGCTCAATTGCAGACCTGCAGTGCAGAAATTTTTGAGACAACACACGAGATTGAACTCGGGTCTATGCAATGATTTGCACCTTTTCTTACCATCACACCACTCAATCAGATGTGTTTTAAATCACACACATCATATTTGTGTGTCGTGTGAGGAGACGAATATTTGGTAGCTATTATTTATATCTATTTTATTATAGTCTATGACAATGATTAAAATGTTATTGAAAGGAATTGGACACATTATACGTAGAGCTGGCAATTTGATACACGACACTTGAACACGGTACGAACACGACACGGATAATTAGTGTTTGGGTGCAAAAATTTGGTACACGAACACGAAAGTACACGAACACGAAAAAACACGAATATAATTAGTGTCGGGTTTGGGTTTTCACAATAGGTACACGACACGAAACGAAAGTACACGAATTAATGAAGTAAATAAATAATTTTAAAAAATATATATTATTTATAGTATTGCATATTTAGAAAATATATAAGGAATTACATATGAACAACAAATAAAAGTTTCATGACTAATTAGCAGTAAGTTATACATTTATATATAAGAAGTATACATTTATATATATAAGTTATATTTACAATTTTTTGTAAAATTGTATGTATTACATATTTAATACACATTTCATAAAAATTTACATAATTAAAATAGAAATATATATATCTTATTTAATATTTCATATATAATATACAAACATTGTACATGAAATTAATATAAACAAAAATACTAATTTAATTGGTCTCAACATAACTCATACATATGTGCTAATCATGTATCACAATCTTCAACTTTAAATAATTTAATATAATTTCAATGTAAACAATTACGATAAAAATTTATATATTATATATGTTGTGATGTAAGTTATTTTTTTTACCTCCACACACCGGAGAGGCCGGCTCCGCCACTGGATGTGGCCAGAGCGTTGAAATGATATTAAATTTTTACATAAAAACGAGGACAATGTACAATGAAATTTATATATTAATTAAATTTATATTTTTGTTTAATGTACACGAATACGACACGTAAAGTACACGACACGTTTTGAATTGGATATGTGTTTCAAATTTAGTACACGAATTCAAAACGGGTCAGATATGGGTTTTACATTAAGTACACGAAAACACGAAAGTACACGACACGATCCAATTGCCAGGTGTAATTATATGTATGTGTGTGTCGCGTGAGTAGATGAATATTGGTATCTACTATTATATCTATCTTGATTATATAACAACAATACAATTTAATCATGAGACATTTAGTCATCATTTGAAATGACTAACTTGCTCTCATGTTTATTATTTATTAAAAAAGTGTAGTTTGTAGAAATTGAACTTGGTAATTTATCTATTAACTGAAGTGAGTGTCATTTGATAGAAAACATTCTATTCAACTTTAAAATATATAAAAATAACTTGAGCACAAACGCCCATATGTTGTTGTGAATCATTGTGTGTGCAGGGGCTAACCTACATCGAGACCCTACATGGCTTTGACTACCTCCAACTTGTCCGGATTGTTTTTCTATGTAGTGTCAACGAGGGCGAGAGTCAAGATCACATAATACACAATGAAAAAGATATTTTAATCATCCCAAGTTAATTATCAAAATATGTAGGAAATATATTATTAAAAGTAAGTATAAATTTATGAATATTAAAATAAATGTTTTGCATGGTTTTTCTGCAAAAAAAAAAAACTGTTTTGCATACAATAATTTATTATTGGCCCCCTCGTACTACAATAATATGTCCACCATACGGTGATATAAAAATATTTGGTATTTTTATTATTTAGACTTATTAACAATCATTTAGTTATGGTATTTGTATATTTATATTACACTATAATACATAAATTATTAGTTTATAATAAGTGGTTTACTTATATATATATATTCTTAAATTATTTACATTTGTGTTAAGTACTCATCTATCTTTTATAATATTTATAATATGAGTAAAAATGATTGGATGATTTATTTTATTTAAGTCATTTTAATCAGTTAGTTATGAGTCATTTTGTTAATTTTGAAATGAATAATTCGTTTCATTTTAAAATAAAAAATTTAAAATAGTTTGAGGAGGGAATCTAAAATAATGAAAATTTTAAAATTAAATTAAATTTAAATATGAGTGTTGTATTTATTAAGTATAAGTTTATAAAAAAGTCATAAATACATAATTCATAAAAAAGAAGCATACATTTTCTTTTAAAAAAAGTAACACATGCTAGTAGATATCTAATTCCTCAATATCCATGGATATACATGTAATTTTTCAGATTTTTTTTTTAACTCAATATATGATATGAGAAATATTATAGTTGATTTATTTTATTAGATTTTATCGCGTTATTTCATATCATAGCGTAACAAAAAAAAAGAGTTATGGAACCCATATCACATAAACATATGTGTATTTTATACATAACTTTTCATATCCAACTGATATTAAAATTCTTAATATTTTGATATGTTAATACTTATAAAAAAATATGTACGATAAGTTTCACATTTATTAATCTATGTTATACTCTACTATTAACACAAATTTGAATTTTTTTGGTTGATTTGTTATGTTAGTTTTCCATTGTTTTAAACATATATACTTGCTAAATTATGTGATTTTTGCTACATTAATATATAAAATGTTTAATACCCCTATATAATTTTATAACATTTTATATTTATCGTATCCGTTTTCAATTTTCTTAAAGTATAATAGTAACAAACACGTTTGGTATACATCTATACTATACTATTATAGGCAAACTACCGTCTATTTGGTTGGTTGGTAGTTTGGTACTCTAAATAACAACCGTTAGATTTAAAGATAGATAAAGGAGAACCGTTGGATTTAATGTTAAAATAATATTCTTTTCTTGATGTCTAAAGTGCTTCCACGGGTTCAGGTTCGAATCCCGTTAACAACATATTCTATACTATACTATTATAAGCAAACTACCCTCTATTTGCTTGGTACTCTAAATAACAACCGTTAAATTTAAAGATAGATAAAGAAGAACCGTTGGATGTAATGTTAAAATAATATTCTTTTCTTGATATCTATACTATACTATCTATCTATCTATACTATATTATTTTAATCAAACTACCCTCTATTTGGTTGGTTGATAGTTTGGTACTCTAAATAACAATCGTTACATTTAAAGATAGATAAAGGAGACCGTTGGATTTAATGTTAAAATAATATTCTTTTCTTGATATCTAAAATGCTTCCACGGGTTTAGGTTCGAATCCCGTTAATAATATATTCTATACTATACTATTATAAGCAAACTACCCTCTATTTGGTTGGTTAGTAGTTTGGTACTCTAAATAACAACCGTTAAATTTAAAGATAGATAAAGAAGAACCGTTGGATGTAATGTTAAAATAATATTCTTCTCTTGATATCTATACTATCTATCTTATACTATACTGTACTATTATAAGCAAACTACCCTCTATTTGGTTGGTTGGTAGTTTGGTACTCTAAATAACAACCGTTAGATTTACAGATAGATAAAGGAGAACCATTGGATTTAATGTTAAAAGAATATTCTTTTTTTGATATCTAAAATACTTCCACGGGTTCAGGTTCGAATCCCGTTAACAACATATTCTATAATATACTATTATAAGCAAACTACCCTTTATTTGGTTAGTTGGTAGTTTGGTACTCTAAATAACAACATTTAGATTTAAAGATAGATAAAGGAGAACCGTTGGATGTAATGTTAAAATAATATTCTTTTCTTGATATCTAAAATGCTTCAACGGGTTCAAGGTTCGAATCTCGTAACATATTATTATTAAATATTTATATTATTTATTTTTCTAAACTACGTTTAGAAGTTCAAGATATTATTTCCGTCGATAACATATTAAGAATTTTTATCATCAAAATACAAACAAATGCTTAGAATAACATCATACATATATTATTATTTTTTTAAATTTATTTTCTATTGATTAAATCACATTAATCAAAATATAGATAATAAGATAAAAAATACTGAAATTCATCCGTGCATCGCACGGGTTATAATCTAGTACATATTATATATAGACAAGTGATAAAAAACAGATAAGTTTAAACGAAAGAACCAAGATATAAGTGAATAATTCAACACAACATTGTGTACGTAGTATATATTATTTATCTTTTAGTATTTAATCTTTATTGTTGATCTATGTTACTAATGGATTGTGATATGAAAAATTTCAAGATATGTTAAACATAAAAATGTGACAATGTTTGCTTATATATTTTTCATTATGTTGATAATAGTAATGTTTGATTTAAATTGGAATAAATATATATTTATTATTCCTCATAACATGATATATTCTTACAAACAAATCATGATGATGATATATCTTTTATGCATGATGTATAATTATATTGATAAAAGTTTGTTTCTCAGATACAAAATACAATAATGTCTGATCACTATAAAAAGAACAGAGAATTTTAAATAATAATTTGTAAGTGGGTGATATTAATGAAAAACAATAAAAGAGAAAGTAAATTATATTAATTATTAAAACTCTTCTCATGTTACACGCATAAAGTATTTTATCTCACAACAAATTTAAATATTAGTATATCTATTAAAGACAAAATACTAATAACTTGAAACTATTTTTTTATACTAACAAAAAAAATGCTGATATATTAATAACAAGGAAACATTTGTTACAATGAAAAAAACTTCACTAACAAGGCGTGAAGAAGTAAATATGAGAAATCGTGCATCAAGCAGCAAATAAAATATTTTTAAAGACTATTCATAACACAAATTTTCACAGTTGTCATTTTTTAATTTATGAACAATTATAATAAATGCCCGCAAATCCGCTTATAACTCAAAAAATTGTGATAGATATTTAAAATTGCAAAATTTTACTACTACTTATAACATACTTATGCAGCGATACTAAGCAATTATTTCTATATATTAACTTTTAGTTACTTCACGTAGACATACTAGCAAATTTATTCTATATATTAATTTTTAGTATTATGCATTTAAACATACACCAATTGTACTTTATGTACTCATTCTATAAATGTAAATTACATTCCACAAATACACACACCAAACATCAACACTATCAAGGTTATTCATTTCTCAACTCAAAAACACCTCAATCAATAGATCAGCTTATGTACCACCGAACGATCTACAAGTTGTCATAAACACTGCAACCACTCAGAACTTTAACAACTATGCTAGAAAGTGACTCGTGCCTTGCATGGGTTTTCATGCTAGTTGAACAAAAGAGAGGAACTATATTGGATTAATACTAAATTACTAATAGTACATCTGTATAAATGAAAATAAATCACCAAAATAATTTATACACATAATTTTTTTTTATATTATTATATACATCACAACCATCATACTATCACCGTCAATATACCATTGTCACCGCATTGTCGTCATTGTCATTATCACTAAATCACCACCATCTCCATCATGGCTAAACCACCACCATCTCTACCATCGTTGCACCGCCAACACACATGGAATCTTCAAATTCAAAGAAAGTGCACCAAATTTCAAATTAGCACCACACCACCACTAGAATCACCAAATAGAACCACGATGACACAGTTAGTCTATCAGAATCACCAAAACTACGTCTGAACCACTGAAATTTCAACACGAATCACCAAATTTCAACACAAATCACCAAAAAATTTCTTAACAAATCATCAAAAGTTTAACCTTCCTCATACCTACCACCGTCATGACAACTATATCCATCAAACATCTTTCATCGCCCTTGCTATTTTTGCAACCACCACCACCACTGTGAAACGGAATAAATCAAATCCGAAAATTTTCAAATCTAAAACAAGGCTACCTGATATGTGTATTTCCTGACTAAATTCATTGCAAATAGTAACGATTAATAATCGCCGAAGAGCATGGAACAACGATGGAAGGAGCAGCGGTGGTAAATCAACGGTCATCAAATTCAGATCCCAATCATCAAAATAAACCCGAATCACCAAATTTTATATGTAAATCAACAAAAAAGGAAAAAAATCACCAATATTTTTCATATCTGGGTACTTCCGACGATTTCAAAACTAGATATGTTCTTAAGTTTTTAAAATGAGCATCAAAAGTTTATAAATTGATGGTAGTATGTCTATGAATGAGTGTGTGCGTATATGGTGATGATGTATATATGTATCTATGTATCTACGGTGGAGGATGGTGGTGGCCTTGGTGGCGATTGTGGATGTCACGGTGGTGGAACAGCAGGTGAGTGGTGGTGGATGAGGTAGATGGAGGTAGATGGAGGTGGGAGAGGAAAGAGACGAGAGAGAGAACAACTAGATTGAGGCAATGGTGTTTAAACGACGACAATGTTAATTTATCTGACGGAGACGACATCACAGTATGGACGAAGGCAGTGTAGTCATTGAGGTGAATGAAAAAGAAATGAAAATGGGGAAGGAGACAGATACACGAGGGAGGAATAAATTTAGATCTGTGATTTATGGTCAGGATTTAATATACATATAAAAAACATGTGGCTGAGATTAAGTCTCAGTTCTCACAATAAGAGAGGGTCTCATTTGAGCACTTGCCTATATATATAGAGGGAGCTACTCTAGTGAGAACCAACACTATGCTGAGAACTGAGAACCAATACACGCGCTTGATCCAAGCAGAATCACGGTGACATTTTTGAAATTTTCAAGAACTCTAAGGGTAAACATGTATATCATAATATACATACACACATAAATTCGATAAGTATTCACTAACAATAACAGGGACCCACTCAAACCTCCTCCTCCATAATTTCTCTGCCAGTGCTTCAAAGTCCTCGACAACAACCACCCTACACCGTCGTACGCCAACGATCTATCTTCCTATGCACATTAATTTGTTAATATTAGCACAAATCACAACTATCATCTCCTCTATTTTTCATAATAACTTTCAAACTCTTCGAATCACCAAATTGAACCACCACTGCACTATCACCGTCGCAAAACCACCGCAACATCATCATTATCACACACAATCAACAGAACCACCAAATTCAACGTAAAATCACCAAATTCAAATTGAAATAACCAAAAATTTAACCACAATTGTCATTGCCACCACAATCATTTCTGAAATCACTAAAACCAAGTTCGAATCACTAAAAATAAAACTGATATCACCACCAGAATCACTAAATTTCAAATTCGAATCACCACCGCTACACCACCACACTACCACCATCATCACAACCATAATCACTAAATTCAAAATCAAATTACTTATCACTAAAAATGTAAACCACCAACATCACTACTTATAAAATCACCAATCACCGAAATTTAAGTAACATCGCCAATTTCTACATATAAATCATAAAATATACTAACACAAATCACCAAATAAAAAGGTGATTCATATTAAAGAATATTTGATTAGTCATAAAAAAGGTGATTTGTGTGCAAAATTGACTAAATTGCACAAACATAATTATTCCCTATTGAACTCTTTTTTTTGTCTCTCATTCATTCCATTCAACGACGTTGTTTCCTTTATATCTATTCAACTGTGTTCTTTAGATCTGAAGATGGCGACAAATATAAATTCATTTGGATTGTAAAAATGAAGGTTAACCAAACCGAATTATTTTGATAATTTCGATTCTGTATTCGGTATTCAGTTAACCGAACCGAATGCTCACCCTAATTGTGCTACTTCTACTGTTAAAGCATGACACAACATGGAACATTTTATGAAAATATATCAATTGTAAATCCGTGCATCGCACAGGATATAAGCTAGTATCTACAAATTAATAATTATGTAATCAATACTGTTCAGTTGATCTTAACAAGTATTTAATAAAAAAATTTAAAATCATATTTTCCAATCAATAAAATATGAAAATTTGTGGAGTCCAATTTGGGCCGGAGTTTATTTTAGTGGATTCCAATTTGGGCCGGATTTTTGTGGATTTCAGTTTGGGCCGGACATGTGTTTGAAAATTTTATTTGATTTTAAAAGCAAAATCTAGCAAAATGTAGCAAAATCTTTGAAAATTTTATTTGATTTTAATGTAGCAGTGATGATGTTATTAATACTGTTATTAATTTTGATGGGAGACTTGTTAATTCAATTATCATATTATCTAAAGAAGGTTATTCTCTTCTTATTCTTCCTTATTCTTGTTGAAAGAAAGAAACATTCTGAATTCGAACGAAAACTTGACATTTTGCTGGAGGAGAACCGAAAGCTGCAGCGAGATGATGACAACCTGAGTAATAAGCAGTGTTGTAAAAAGCGGGAATCGGAGTTAATCGGTGAAGGCACCGTCCAGAGATTAATCGGATAATCGGGGATTAATCGGAATGATTAATGGGATCATTAATCGGAATAAATTTAATAATATTTTTTATATACAATTATAAAATTGTTTCGTTATTTCAACTAAACATATGTTATTATCATATATTTATGCAAATATGTTAAAAATGTTATATAATTGTAATAAATAAAATTTTGAAGGTTTAACTTTTCAATTAAAGATCAATTTAAGAGAAAAACTTAAGAGGATTTACGATTTAGGCATCTAAAATTATAATTATATGTACAAAAATAATGTTTTTTCCTATTGTTTAATCAAGTTTCTACCTTTTAAATTTTTTATTATTTTTTTTAATTTTAACTATTTTTTACTATTTTTTAATAATTGACCCGATTTTTGACCGATTAATCCGATTTTTGACCGATTCAGCCGATTTTTGACCGTTTTTGAAATCTCAATAATTTTAGCCTTAATTGTCATGTCTCTCTCTCTCTCTCGGTTAGATTACATTGTTTGATTGTTTGTTTGTGTTTACATATGAATGTATATGCAGTGATAAGATTTGTGTGCGCATACATTGTTTGGGTGAGGTTCTCAACATGTTCGACAAAATGCCTCTGAGAGTAGTAACTTCACTATATCAATTTCAAGATTAAACTTCATTTTTCTTTCATGGGTATTCTCTGAAAGCACGAAAAATACCTGAACATGAAGGTGAAGACAGAATCAGCAGATTGCCAGATGAACTGATCCACAAAATCTACTCATTTTTAGATGCAAAAGAAGCAGTTCAATCCAGCGTTCTCTCGAAACGATGGAAGCTTATTTGGACTACTCTCCCTTGTATTTCTTTTGGTCGGTATGGTGAATCTGATACCTGTTTACCTTTCTATAATACCTCCCGGTATGCGATGTTTATTCGTCATGTTTTCTCTAACCGAAACCATCAATCCTATGTTTCCGAACTGAAAATGTTTGTTCCGAGGAAGTTGACTGTACAACAGAGTGTTTCCAGGAAGAAATTCCGTGGATGTGTTGTCGAAAAGTTTATTCACATGCGATATTACATAATGTGGAATGCTTGAATATTTAGACATAAGTTTTTCAAGTTATCGGCATTTAGCTCGAAGTCGTTAAAAAAACTTACGCTGCAAGTGCAACTGGAGATATGTAAAGAGGAATCGGATTGTTGGGTTTTACCTGCTTTAACATCTCTACACTTGAAGAATGAATATTACCATCTATATCATTATAGCGAGGTAAATCATAAGGTTGTGCTGAAAATGTTGTGCTGCTAGAACCCTTGGCAGCTCCAACCAAGAAACTGGGTGATTGTCAATGTATAAATAAAACTTTGAGCATTGACAATGTCAACACGGGGGTTGAAGAACAGCATGTGATGGAGAATTCTTTACTTGATGCCAACAGAGCTAGGCAAACTGATCCTCCAGTTGAAGGGGTAAGCAACGGTCAGGTGAACTTTTTTAAGGGTACTAGAGATTTCGGGTTATGGCAGGGCCATGAGGTTAACTCTGAGTTTGTATGCCTTCTTGATCGCATTATGCACAAGTACCCGGAAACCTTTGAACACTTCACCACAAAAAACAAGAAGTTTGGCACAATGAATTTGAATCTGCTGTGCACCTCACTGAATGACTTTGCTGGAATATCGTTGAAGGAGGTTAATTCTAAAATGATTGTTGAGTACAGGGCTGTATTTGCTTATTTGCAGAATCAGGGATTTAACGTAAGTTGGTTGGTAAACCGCCTAAACTATATAGAACATCTGAGGTTCTCAAAGCCCTTGATTCCTGAGCTTCATGCAATTGACGGTCATATTGATGATGCTAAAACTAAACTACAAGATTTGCAGAGTAAACTACTAGATTTGCAAGCTCTCCGGGTGGTGAAGATGACAGAGATTCAAAATGCTTTTGGAACTATGGGTACCAACGTTGCTGCTGGATTCGTTGGAGATGATCTACTGTCTGGTCCCTAACTTGTTACTGTCTAGAGTTAATTACTGTATTGGTTGTTACTGACTTTGTATTATGTTGTTTTTGGTTTCCAACGATTTGTTACAGAAGTGTTTGAATGCTTATTGACTTTATAGATTAAGAAGTTTTTAGCTTATATTTAACTACATGAGGCAAAAGACCTTGCCAATCTCTTGTATTTTGCAGTTCATCAAACATCTATGCTTGCGGTTGATTCTGGGATCTTTGTTTAGTACGTACTTGCAGAATCAGGGATTCGACGTAAGTTAGTTGGCAAACCACCGGAACTAAATAGCACATCTCAGGTTTTCTGAGCCCTTAGTCCTTGAGCATTTTGGAATTGACTGATTTGCAGGCTCTCCGCGTGGAGAAAGCTTTTGGAACTATGCATGCTAACCTTGCTGCTGGTTTCAGTTTGTATGAACTTATTAACATTTTAATTTTTTTACTCACTTAAAATTTCACAAATATTTTGGAACTATTGAAACCAACCTTGCCGTTGGTCTCATTGAAGAATTTTATTAATTTAGAAATTTTTACATCAATTTTTGTAAGAGATATATGGTTAAGGAAATAACAAACTCAACTATGTGAAAATTAAATCACACAAATTTCTCAAAACAATACTAACAACGGATAATTAAACCGATGCATCTATCATCAAATAAACTTTCGTATAAAAGAACGCTATTAAAATATAATATAAAATTTATTTGGGGTCTTCGCTGACATCTAAATTTTTTAAAATAACTGATAACTTAATGTGATATACGAAACACAAATTATCCTCTTAAAGATGGTCGCCGACTATTCTAACCAACGGCAAGGAAATGGCGAAGTAGTTTATATGCATTTTAACAATCAATACTTCGGGGTGATGCCTGTACCATGCATATTAATATTGTTTCAAGTCGAGAAGGCATCTAATGTGAAATGCCGTACCGTAATTTGATCTACAATAATAAATTACTATAGTTGTTAGTTTACGTGTCATACTAATCATGTTTAGAGAACATATAATACATCCGAAACATGCATTAAGAATCTATTAATCAACCCTAAGTCAAAAAGCAGGTTTAGAATAAAGAGATATAAGCCGGTAGGTTCGTATTCTTAGAATTATACTTATAATCTTATATATACTAGCTTATAATCCGTGCCAAGCACCGGCCGAGTTGACATTAAAATATTAGTATTATTAAATTATTAATAAATATTATTTAAAAATGTATTTCTCGAGAATTAAATGATAAAAATATATAATAAATAAATAAATATTTAATTATGTAGTTCGAACTTTGCATAAAGCTAAAGAAATTAAAGTACATAAATAAATCTTGTATGATTACGTAGCTGCAAAGAATCTAACGCTCAATGAAACTATTGAATTTAAAGTAAATAAATAAATCTTGTATAATTACGTAATTGTAAGGAATCGAACCCTGGATGAAGCTAAAGAATTTAAAGTAAATAAATATTGTATAATTATGTAGTTGCGAGGAATCGAACCCGGGTTAAGTGATAACCAAATTTGGTATAAATAAATCTTGTATAATTACGTAGTTGTAAGGAATCGAACCCTGGATGAAGCTAAAGAATTTAAAGTAAATAAATCTTGTATAATTATGTAGTTGCGAGGAATCGAACCCGTATTAAGTTAAGTGATAACCAAATTTGGTACTTTGGTACTTTAGTACCGCGCGCCATTTTCACATTATTTTGCTTATTAATAAAGAGTATAGATACTAGCTTATATCACGTGACACGGTTTTTTTTAATATTTTATTATTTTTATTTTGATTTTTGTAATTATATCTTTTTTGATGAAATTTTAATATATATTTATATGTGTATATAATAAATTGGATTTCTATATCTAACAATATAAGTATTTTAATTTAATAAATTGTTAACGTAATCTTTAGTAGTATTTTAGATATTAAAATAGAAAAATATTTTTAAATAATAGATCTAACGGTTCGTATTTATTTGCTCTTAAAAAATCTAGGAGTGACTAAAGTGAAAATAACAAAATATGTGCCCTGTGCCGAGTTTCTTTTAACATATGCTATTAATTTTTTTTTATTAATTATCTTATTTAAATTGAATATTATAAAAAATTATATTAAACATGGATTTTATAAGTTTAATATAATAATATTTTCATTATTTCTATATTTTGCCCATGTTATTTTTAATTCGAATATGAGTTGTTTCAATTAAAAAATATAAAACAGACAATGTCCTTAAAAAGACAGTTAGTTACTTTTATTCACATAATTAAACTTTTATTCGGATAGAATACCATACCTCCCGTGCTCTTTCTATCATCAACATGGCCTGTTAAATCGCTGTCAGAGTACCCAGTTAGCAACAAATTATTCCCACTATCCTTCGAATACACCAGCCCATAATTCAGTATGCCTTGTCCGTATCGAAGGATTCTTTTCACAACATTTTGGTGCATCACAGTTGGTCGCTCCATAAACCTACTCACCATCCCCACAGCATATGCGATGTCAGGTTTGGTGTGTACCAAATATCTCAGACCTCTAACCATGCTTTTGTATTGCGTCGAATTCACTGCATTGCCTCCCTCATCTTTCGTGATTTGCTCCTTAGGATCCATGGGGTATTTTTGTCGGATTACATTCAGCCATCCCTGCCTTTTCAAGGATCTTTTTTGCATAACCAGTTTGCTTTAACTCAATGTACCCCTTTCCCTACTCCACTTCAATGCCCAGATAATAGCTCAACTTACCCAAATCACTCATTTCGAATTTGCAACTTATTCGTCTCTTAAAATCTTCAATAATGAAAACATCAGACCCTGTCACCAAAAGATCGACCAGATAAACGCCAACAATCAAAATTTTGTCTCCTTTTTTCTTTGTGTAGACATCATGTTCATATGGGCACCAAGAAGAGCCCAAACTTTCAAGACATTTACTGAGCTTGGCGTACTAGGCATGTGGCGCCTGCCTTAAGCCATACAACGCCTTCAATAACTTGTAGACCATATGTTCGTATCCCTCCGGCTGAGCAACATATAGTTCCTCATTAATTTCCCCATTCAAAAAGGCCATTTTCACATCTAGATGATGCACTTCCCAATTATTCTTTGCTGACAAGGCTAACAACAAACATACCGTCTCAAGTCGAGTGACAGGTGCAAATATCTCTTCGAAATCTATCCCATGCTCTTGAACATATCCTTTGGCAACAAGCCTTGCTTTATGTTTTATGATTTTCCCATCTGCATCTTTCTTGATTTTATAAATCCACTTCAAGCCAATAACTTTGTACCCCGGGAGAGGCTCTGTTAGCGTCCAAGTAATATTTTTTTCAATTGATTCCAACTCCTTTTCCATAGCTTGATTCCAAACTCGCTCCTTTATAGCTTCTTTGAATGTCATTGGTTCGTCTAACATCACCTCTTCAGAATCATTGTAAACCTCATGGATTGACCTTAATCTTTTAGGTTCACTATTGTCATCATAATTCTCGCGACCCGAATGTTGTGTAGGAGAATAACTGACTGAGGTGTTGTGTGTTGATTATTGTCATCAGTATTTGTATCATTTTTTGCTGTCTCTCTTGAACATTAATAACTGAGAAAGACCCATTTTATGCTGTCTCTTGAACATTAATAACTGAGAAAGACCCATTTTGATTCACCTCCTTTTCGTTCTATATGTTCCATGGCCAATGCTTAATTTCTTCGAAAGTCACGTCTCTGCTTACATAAACACGATCACCTTCAGGGTCATATAGGCGATAAACCTTTGTTCCAGGTTCCTTTCCGAGGTTAATCACCTTCTTGCTTCAAACATCCAATTTCTTCGTTTGAATTCCAGGGATTTTCATGTGTGCAACACACCCAAACACACGCACATGTCCAATATCTGGCTTCTTCTTAGTCCACGCTTCATAAGGAGTTTGTCCAAAAAGAGCTCGCGTTGGCAGCCTGTTTAAGATGTAAACCGAGTGTCTGAACGCTTCCCCCCACAATTTCGATGATAATTGCATTTCATTTGAACGACTGTGTGCCATTTCAATCACCGTTCTGTTCCGTCGTTCAACTACACCATTTTGCTGCAGCGTGTGTGGAGCAGTGTAATGTCTAGTAATTCCGGTCTGTTCACAGTAGCTTTTAAAATCATTCGAACAGAACTCTCCACCCCGATCAGATCTGAAAACTTTCACCTTTCTTTCTTGACTGTCTTCGACTAATGCTCTGAATCTTTTGAAGGCACTAAAGGCTTCATCTTTGTTTTTCAACAGGTACACCCATATGAATCGGCTGTAGTCATCGACTAACAAGAAAAAATGTTTGTTCCCAACAGCAGTTTAGGGCGAGATTGGCCCACAAAAATCTCCATGTATCAATTCAAGTACACGTTTTGCACTATAGTTGGATTGAGATGGAAATGGTTTCCGTGTTTGCTTTCCTATCAAACATCCACTATACACATCCTTAGGCTGATTAATTCTGGGCATACCAGTCACCATTTGATCTTTGCACATCAGTGTCATAGCCTTGAAGTTCACATGTCCAAGTCGCAGGTGTTATAGCCATGATATCTCATCTGATTTTGAGAGTAGACACGCATGCTTGCTTGTCTGAATGATTAATTTATACAACCTGTTTTGCGACCTCTTGACTTTCATAAGCAATTTTTCTTCTTTGTCAAACACCCACAAATATTCACGATTAAGAACAACTCTATTTCCTTCTTCCTATAATTGCCCCAAACTTATTATATTACTACTAAGACTGGGAATATAATACACCCCGCGAAGGCTACATTCCTTCCCATTCTTGCATTTGAACGTTATTGAGCCCTTTCCTTCAATCTTCACCGTCGAGCCGTCACCAAATTTCACCAGTCCAATAACGCCTTCGTCTAGTTTTGTGAATTTTGACTTGATATCCATCATGTGATTACTTGCCCCATTATCCAAATACCACAGATTCGATTCAACTTGTTCTGTTTTCTTATCGCTGAGTAGTGCAGGCACCATTCTTTTCTTTTTAAGCAGCATTACTTCACATTCATCCTTGTCATACTTTGCCAGCAATAATGTTGGTTCATCATCATCAACTTGGGCCATATTAGCTTCTTGTCTCGGTTCCTTGTCTCGGTTAGGTTTACGACATTTAGCAGCATAATGTCCATAAATATTGCAGTTGTAGCACTTATTCTTCTCTTATCTAGACTCCCTCGATTCCTCAGATTTGATGTTCCTTCAATTTCAGCTTTGTTGGTTCGTTTCAACCACTCTTCTCTGGCAAGTAGTAGTTTTTTCTCTTCCTTCTCTTTCTTTGACCACTCCTCTTCCGTGAGAAGTAACTTTTCTCCATTTTATTCACTCATTCCTTTCAATCTTTCTTTATGGGCCTTAAGCGAGCCCACATCTTCTTTCACTAACATCGTCTCCAAATTTCCAAACTGCTCTATCATTGATGTAATTTGAAGGAATTTTGATGGGACTGCACAGAGCAATTTCTTCACAACGTAGGGTTCCCCAATCTCTTCACCCAAAGTTCGAATGTGTGACACAAGACCTTTTAGTTTCATGTAGAAGTCATCAAGCTGTTCATTGTCTTTCATGCTCAATGCCTCAAACTCAGTCTTCAAGGTTTGAATCCTTGTTTGCTTCACCCGTTCTGCACCTTGACATATAATCTTTATTGCTTCCCAGACATCTTTGGCCATCTTTTTCTCTGCTAGTGACAACAGCACATCCTCGGGTATGCCCTGATAGATCATTTCCAGTGCGATTTTATCTGTCTTCCCCTCAATGGTGGCCTTTTGATCGCTGCTTTTGTCCATCTTCCCCTCAATAGTGGCTTTTGGGTCGCTCGGTTGAACATCATCCCAGATATCGTGAGCCTGCATATACACTCTCATCTTCATTGACCAAGCTGTGTAATTGTCTCTGTCCAATATTGGGTAACTTAGTCCGATCGATCCTCCCTTAATTTTATTCACGTCCATCATCGTTTCCTTTGACATGTACTTGGGCATACACCGAGTACTTAAGCTCTGATACCAAATCTTAGAATATATATATATATATATATATAAACTATATGATATGAACCGAGAAACAACACCAAAACATGCACGCCAAAAAACGACTTGATTTTTTATATATCTGAAACAATACAATAAATAGACTCAGATGAGATGAAATAAGGAAACCTAAAAATAAGGACACTAACCAACTACTTCCTAAAATGACTCTGCCACTATGTTTATTCAATCACGATCCTAAAAATTCTCGACTAACTGCATGACCAAGTCACACCAGCTGATTACTACAATTGCATAAAACAAATAAAGACACAAACATTATTATTTAAAAGACAAGTTTCTGATTAAAACCCAACACGTATTTCTGTATTTTTAATTCAATACAATACACTTTAATTCTTCTAATTAAGCTTTGTAATTATGAATTAACAAGTTCAATGCACAAACAGAAGTATATTATATATTTGAGATGAACTTACTTTACTTTGATTGGAAAATTGTACTATATAGGTGATTAGATATCAAAATAATCATGTAATCACGGTACGTAATTACGTAAATTATAAACATTTTATAAAATCGATATTTAAACTGATTATAAAACTCTATGAAATTTCCAAAGTATACTGAAATAATTTATAGTGTACATTTATAGGGTTTTTTTTACTAATATGTCCCATTTTTAAAGTTGATTTATAAACATATCCCATTTATAGTTGTATTTATAAATATATCCTCAATTCAAAAAAAATTAAAATTTTAGATAAACTTTACATTTCAAAATGACATATATAACCTTTCAATAATTAAGACTTCTAACACTACACCATAAGTAGCCAGATGCAACGCACTCTTACTGTTGCAATTGCCCAAGAAACTGTTGCACTAAGCCAAATGTAACGCACATTAACCATTACGTCCGCTAACGTTGCCTTTGTCCTGTAATGCAACGCTCAGTTTCTCAAACGTAACAGTAGAGAACTCGTTATCTTAAGGTGATAGAGCAACACTGCATCAGAATAATGCAACACCAATGAAGTGTTACCTCAGCTTATAGACAAAAACAAATGTGGGCCCCACAAGTGATAACTATTTTGGGCAGTAAAAAATACACCACTATTTTGTGGGTCCCACTTTTTTCTTTTTTCTGTGGGGCCCACTTTTTTTAATATTATTTTTTAATTAAAAATTAGAAAAATCAGTGGAGCCCACTTGTGGGGCCCATTTTTGTCTGTGGGGCCCACTTTTTTCTGTGGGGCCCACTTTTTTTAATATTATTTTTTAATTAAAAATTAGAAAAATTAGTGAAGCTCACTTGTGGGGACCACTTTTTTAAATATTTTTTAATTAAAAATTAGAAAAATTAGTCGAGCCCACTTGTGGGGCCCACTTTTTTCTTTGGGGCCCACTTTTTTAATATTATTTTTTAATTAAAAATTAAAAATTAATTCTTTTTTAAATAAAAATTAGAAAAATTAGTGAAGCCCACTTGTGGGGCCCACTTTTTTTCTGCGGGACCCAATTTTCTTAATATTATATTTAATTAAAAATTAATTAAAAAATATTTATTTTCACTTTTTTATGTGGGGCCTACTTTTTTTAATTAAAAATTATAAACATTAGTGGGGCCCACTTGCGGGGCCTATATTTTATGTGGGCCCACTTTTTTAATAATATTTTTTAATTAAAAATTAATTAAAATTAATTTTTAATTAAAAATTAGAAAAATTAGTGGGGCCCACTTTTTTCTATGGGGCCCACTTTTTTAATATTATTTTTTAATTAAAAATTAAAAATTAAATATTTTTTAATTATTTTTTAATTAATATCAAATGCAACACAATATCAATAGAGTAACACAATGAGTCTTCTTCTGCAACAGAGTATGTTCTGCAGCAACATGACGTTTATGTGTAATGTAACACTATCTCCGGAGTATTGGAGTATTGTAGTAGTTCAAAAATAGTGTATCAATTGTAACACAAAGTAGGTGTTGCAATTGAAAAGTGTTACGTCCGACCATCTATCGCGTAGTGTAATTTTATGTTAAATGCAAATGCTTACCCTAGACTAGAATCTTGCAAAAAAATTAACCCTGGGATTCAAGTATCACGCTTGATTATCAAGAAATACTTTTATCTCATTTCTCACATATCACATGCATATGTTATCTATGGATCACCCAGCCATCACCCAGGTGCACTAGTAGCAACTCCCAGTATTCTAGCAGAAGTATTTTAGCTAGCAGCAGTGTTCCGTGCATCTAGAAAAATTTGTACTCTAGAAACCACAAATTCACGAGGTTGATATTCAGATTGCTAAACATGAATACAATCATCACCAAATTGCTATTCATACCAAATCATCATCTCGTAATGTCACTTCCATCTGCTTTTACTTATTGCATTTAATTTCTAATCAAATTCAGAAGGTTACTAGTGTGGGCTAAATACCGGGTAATTTTTACGTGATCTTTTAAAACCTACTTTCCTGTGTAACGTGTATGAGGGTATTGTAGTAATAGGTAGTAGATAAATATTTGGTTTTATAACTTAATTATATATGTATAAGCTATATATAAGTTAAAAGTTAACTTGGGGACATATTTTTAATTATTGAAAGAAATGGGATAAACTGATAAAGTCACCTATTAATTTGAGACATTTTATACAAATTCCCACATTTGTAATACTGTTTAAGCTTATATGTCTAAAATTTTATTTTTATCTTAAGAGTAATCAAGAATCAAATATCTTTTAAAAGTAATCGAGAATCGAATTCAAAATCTGAGTGAGCCTCCACAGTCAACATATTTTACTATTATAGTTGCAGAAAACGAAGATCTGAAAGTTAGATAGGCCAGGTTAACGTGTAAGAATAACGTGCTTGCAAACTGTAAAGATGCATGCTATTTTCTACATTTTTAATTAATAACTTGATTTCACAGCAAAAATGGAATCATTCACAAGAAATTTGATCTTTCTAGATTTGTTTAGCATTTTCTTTTCGCGTGTGCTTCTAATGGAAACTTGCCAAACAAGTGCTATTTTATACTCTATTCTTATAATCGGTTCGTTCACAAATTAAAATTATTGTAGCTACTACTTATACTCTATTCTTATAATCTATTCTTATACTTCACAGAAAGATCATCTGTTTCGATTTTGAATGTATACTACTTATACTTTTTGTAGTTGTACCTTTGAATGTATTATATAATAGAGTACTATTTGAATATCATCGTAAAAGAATGCTGCCTTTGTTGAAATATGGGGAACTGTAGAATTTCAGAATAATATAATTATTATTTCTCTCGCTCCGTTTACAAAATATTGAGTGTTTTAAATTTGTCAAAACAAAGGGATTCGTGAGTTGTTCAACTAGTTTACGATATAAGACATTTGTAGAAAAAAAAAACAAGAAAATCAGTGAATTTCAACCCAATTCACAGTTAGAATCTACAAAATTTAGACGAGGAGTGTAAATGAGCTGAGCTTAGTCGAACACTGTCAGGCTCGAGTTCAAGATCGACTAAATAGTTTGGGTTCGAGTTCGAGCTCGAGCTCGACCGAACCACAAATTTCAAGCTCGAAGCTCGGCTCAACCAAAATTCGATACATTCGAGCTCGGCTCGAAAGCTCGAATAGATTTTGCTAAATATTGAGAAAAACTCGAATGCAATAAGTTTGGATCGAGTTCGAATTGATTAAATATGCAATATATTTATATAATAATATATAAAAATTAATATTAATATAAGCTCGATTAGGCTCGCGAGCCTTACGAACCGAGTAATTTAAAGCTCGAGCTCGGCTTGGTAAACTATTCGAATAACTCGAGCTCGAGCTTAGCTCGATTATTATCGAATCGAATTCGAATATTTTTTGAATAAAACCGTTATCACTCATATATAACAATATTAATATTGCACAAGGTGAATGGTGTCGATAATATAACAAGATGCATAAAATTTTCGAACTCGATCTTGTTAAACAGAGAAATAAGGTTGTTTCAGTCAACCAAGAAACCAATGGTCTAAGTTTCTTCCAGCAAACACAGTTATTTTCAAGGCATCTAACGTAAATTATTTGATAATTCAACAAACTTGGACCCTCTAAGATTCCCTGCAGTCCTTGAATCATCTATAAATTCAGTCTAGCTAAGTAGTCATTTGAAGCCAAGAGAGGAAGTCGTAAACAAATCCTAGTTTCTCGCGTTTCCAGTTGAACATATTTGCATTTGCTCTAGGTGTTGAACTCAATGGGAGGCAACAATTACAAGCAGAAGAAGTCCTTTAGTCTTTTCAGCATTTTCATGACGAAGAAGAGGCCTCGAAGAGTAGAAGATGTACATGAGGTATCTGGTGAGTTTGTGAATGCTTATAGAATTTATACTAGTGATGAAGATAGAGGTCGATGGATAGGTGATCGTAAAATTGACAGTAAAGCTTCTGCTTATATCGCAACAGTTCAGGCCAACTGGAATCGCCCTGAAGTTTCCAGCTAAATTAGCCTGTGCAGAAAAATCTCGTGTTCTGACAATTGTTGCTTGTCAAATTATGATCTGTATTATTTTGTAGTATGATGCATCCTTGGTATGTGAAGTTCAAATGGTTATCAGCGTGTATTCAAATAGAAACTACTGGTATTTGTACTTCTAGTGAATCTTATTGTTTACACTATATATTACAAGTTTGTAAATTTTATACAGTGAAATCTGCTTGTTTTCAAGTGTTCGTGCCCATACTCAATCTCGAAATACCTCTTTAAGCATTCAGTAGGTTAATCAATACTTCTACTAGTGGTGGGAACATGAGATTATAAATCTTTGTTAATAAAATCTCTAAATTCAGCTTGAATATTTTTTCCACGAGCACTCGTGATATTGTTTTTTCAAGTATTATGTGTGTGTTTGCTGAGAGATAATCTTGAATCTAATATGTAATTATAGCATGTACATTGTGTAGCGTTTATAGTAATTTTTTAATTTTGCTGTGATAAGTGAAGATTTTGGTTAAGCTCTATCTCAATATTTAAGCCTCTGATTGTGGAGTGCATGTAATTTTTAGTGAAGAGACTACATTCTTGTGCAGAAAATTTGGTGAAAGTATGTTCATGTGCAGAAACATAGATATATGCAGTAGTTAATCATTCCCTGAGCTTTTGTTTCTTCTGGTTTTTCAAGTGTTTAGTTCCCTAAGAAGCAAGGACACGGGTGCAGTAGTGCGGGTGCGTAGTACTGGGACACGCGGATTCGGCAAATTTAAAATTATGGGGATATGGGTGCGCGGGGGACACGTCATATATAAATATAAGTTTTCATAGATATTTCATGTTACGCATATTAAAACCAATTGGCAAGACCAAAATATGTACGCACACTAAATGAAATGCATAATTTATCAATACTTTTGTATTTGTTTTCTGACATTGATACTTGATTTTGTGAAAATAGTTAGTTAAAACAACTTTTGACTAAAATTTTGAAAATAAAAATCGAAAGTAGGATTGTGGAAGAATCCCGTGTCCGATACGGGGACACGTGTGTCCAAGAATTTTGTTTTAATTCAAGTTTCAAGTTTCAAGTTTCAAGTTTCTTCACTACCAAATTTTGTTTTAATTCAAGTTTCAAGTTTCTTCACTGATTTATACAAGTTACAGCTAGATATATATTTTCATTGCACTACTAGAATTTGTGATTAGAGTACCTTGGGCAATAAAAACAACATTAGTGATTATTGGCATCGGGGAATTACATGTAAAGTTTTTACCAGACTATAGTAGGTAGGCATCTTAATTACCAAGTTTAGAACTTAAAAAAGGCGGATATTTCTTTACGTTCCACTACGTTTCATCTCTTAAATAGCTTCTACCTTGCTGAACATTGATACAGAAGCTGCTGCTGGAGGACAAAGATCAATAGGCATCTACAGTTTGGCTAGTTTCTTATGTACTTAAGAATTTCAATATTTTTAATTTACTTAAAAACGGATGTGAATAAACGGATTATATAGAATTGCAATCTAATTTAGCGTGAAGTTGAAGATGAATTATAAAAAGTTGCACACCGCGTTGTAAAGTTGTTGAAGATAAATTATAACCAGTTGCAGTATTTGAGGAACAAATTTATGTATTCAACTTGATGCAGTAACTACAAAAATCTGCACGAATAGGAGGTCAAGTTCTTTCTTCACAGTGAAAGAAGTGCAAGGAAAAGAGGATCCCATCGATCAGATACCCCCAGTATGGATGTTTCAGTCAACTATCAAACTCAGGTTCAAAAGGTACTTTTCTTTCTGTTCCCACTAACGGAGTTATTTCATATCATTTGATACAAACCAATAATTAAAAGGTTTGGAATTAACTGAAAGATTCTTCACCTCTACTTAACCCTATTACTATAAATTCATTAATAATATATAGATATTATTAATATCTATATATTAATATAGATATAGATTTTATTATTAATATTAAAATGTTATCCGAACCTAAATATAGATTCCGAACCAAATTTATAATATATAGATATAGATATAGCAGAGATGTGCTCCAAAATAATAATTATTTAATGTTTGCGAAGAGTGTAAAAAAGAAATGGAATTTGGTGAGAAGTGCATCAAGAAAAATGTTTATGGAGAGAAGTGCTCCATTAAAATGGAAGTTGATGAGAAGTGCATCAACTCGTTTATGGAGAGAAATGCTTCATATTTGTTGATGAGAAGTGCATAAACAAATTGAATTTAGTGAGAAGTGCACCATGTTTGTGGAGAGAAGTGCCCCACGATCGTGGAGAGAAGTGCTCCATATATGGGTGATGATGGAAGTACATAGTCGTTTCAAAATTCAGAATAAAATTTACAATTTTGAATCATGTTGATTCAAAATTGTAACTGAATTATTTATTGTTTGATTTTGTTTTTAATTTTGGTTAATTGTAAAAGATATGACATTGATTGATTAGGCTTTATACGTGACACATGCAAATTTGTCTAGTGTTAGCTCTATATATTTGAGCATTATAATGAATAAAATATAAGATTCCAACAAATATTATATCTCTCTCCCTCTTGTATCAAAATAACAACAGAGCTTCCATTACAATTGAAAAACCAAGAGTAAACATAATATCTTACATTCTTTTCTTCATAGTTCATCAGATTGCATTAAGCAGTGTCTGAGAACAATGGGAGGTAATAACATGCAATATGGTAACACATGAATTCCTTATCAGGAGAAAGATCTAAATTTGCATTTTTTCTTTCATGTTGTTTGTCGGGAAGATTTTTTAAGGGAAACCTTCTTGTAGATGGCGTTTTAGTTTTACTTTTAGTACACATTAGTATTGAGCTGAGCATTGAGGTTGACCAAAGTGGAGGACAGTAACTGCAAGCACATCAACTGGGAAGATATTATAATAAGGCCAAATTTTCTATAAAGTTTGATCTTTTACTTGCCTATTCATTGCATCGCCTGTAACGAGCAATAATAATTCAAGCCAGTGTTCTTGCTTCAATAATCAATGATCCCTCAGAAATTAGTATATCATACTCTGAAATTCACTGGCCCTTGGAATTGTTTTTTAGTTTTATCCTTTTCTCACGCCTGATGGCTTTTGGATTAAGTTTTAAAGCCAGAATGGACCCATGGTGCACAGGATCAAATTAAGAGGATGATATGATTGTTGAAATGCAGCAGGCATTTCATTTGATACAGTCTTAGACCTAGTAGATTCTCCACCTATTAATACTCCCAACCAAGTGGTATCTTTCATACAATTTCATTACAAACCATCCATGTTATTGTAACTAGGACAGGACAACAAAAAAACTTAAAAGTGTACACTTTAAGTTGTCCTATTATGTATATACCAGACAGAATGGAAGGCTCAGGTAAATGTAGGTGTCAAAAGAAGTCCTTAATTTTGGCCTTTTCAACATCCTCAAAAATTACTGAGGCATTGAGAATATAAAATAATTGGAGCGAGATATTATTTTGTGCAGCTGACTTGATGGTTTTGAGTGTCTATTTTTTTAGGCCAAGTTTGTTGCAAGACTTAAAATTACTCCACACCTTCATCTCTTGCGACCAACAGATACATCTCTCGTGACAGGAAGAGAGTGATAATTTCTAGGCTATAAACCAAGTGTTCTTAGTATAAACTAAACCAAACGTATCCACAGGGAAGTAGAGTCCGGAGAGTATGTGACATCAGCAGAGCTTAGGCTATTTCTGAGATAGGTTCTTATTATTTAATGATACGTTACACACACAAAATATGTGAGCTAATAAAACTTTCAGCCATATATTGTCCTACATTCGGATTATGCAGTGGCCTATTTAATTTAGAGTAGGGCATTTCAACATTTAACTGCTAGACAAATCATTTCTTTCCATTTTCTTTTGCTTTTTCTATTTTTTTTTTGATCTATTTATGCTTTTGTGGGGAGCGTCATACTTCCTTGGTAGATGCTAATTCATCATATTTACTTTTTATTCTGGAATATCGTGATAAAGTTCTTCATCAAATTTTCAGAATTAACGATAAAACATTGTTCAGCAAGCCAAGTGTCTAGTTGATAGTAGCTGTTGGTTGTTGTACATGGAATGCTATATCTGAAATGCATGGATATGTATAACAGGGATAGAAAGAATAAAACTAGTAAATTTTCTTTTATAAGAAGTTCAGTACCAAACAAGAAAAAATTCTATTTCATTTCCTATCCTATCCTATAGTATATTTCATTATGCAAAATTTTCTATTTAGGCATACTCAAAACTGCATTCTCGAGGACAGAATATAGATAAATATCGTCTGAGTATCTCTAATTTAGCGTGCAGTTGAAGATGAATTATAAAAAGTTGCACAATGCGTTGTAAAGTTGTTGAAGTTAAATTATAACCAGTTGCAGTATTTGAGGAACAAATTTATGTATTCAACTTGATGCAGTAACTGCAAAAATCTGCACGAATAGTGGGTCAAGTTCTTTCTTCACAGTGAAAGAAGTGCAAGGAAAAGAGGATCTTTCCATTCCCACTAACGGAGTTATTTCATATCATTTGATACAAACCAATAATTAAAAGGTTTGGAACTGAAAGATTCTCTGCTTCTACTTAACCCTATTACTATAAATTCATTAGAGCTGCCATTACAATTGAAAAACCAAGAGTATACATAAGCAGTGTCTGAGAACAATGGGACTTTTCAGCATTTTCAGGAGTACTAGAACTCGAAGAGGCAAAGACATTAGTGGAACTGATGACTTTGTAAAATCTTACAAAGTATACCGAAGCGATGAAGATAGAGGCCGATGGGTAGCTGAGCCTGGCATTGACAGGAAAGCTTCTGCTTACATAGAAAAATCTCAAAGGAACTGGAACCTTGCTGAGGTTTCCAATTAGATATCTGAATTATACCCCATGATGCAGACTCACATGCCTTAGTAGTTGTACACTACTCTTACACATGTTACTATATAAAGTCACCAACCTCTCATTACCAATTCTACGTGGGACAAAAGGTCTTTCAACTTTCAAGCAACATATTTCAACTCAATTTATTTATGGATTACACTAAGAAAATGTTTTAGATCCAAACATGAAAGTTTAAGTACTCGTAACCAGGAATAACCTCCAATTGTTAGTTTCCGGAAATTTCATCAAGAACATATATAAAATATGCCTCAAACTTTCCATTTTCTAACAAAAACAGTCACAGAAATGATCTAGAACATGCAATATGGTAACACAGGAATTCCTTATCAGGAGAAAGATGTAATTACATGTCCTCAAACAACAAGAATAATGGCATAGATCTAAATTTGCATTTTTTCTGTCATGTTGTTTGTCGGGAATATTTTTTAAGGGAAACCTTTTGGTAGATGGAGTTTTAGTTTCAGTAGCAAAGTAAAATTACACTTATTATTTAAAAAGTTTTTTGTACAAGTACACATTAGTATTGATCTGAGCATTGATGGACAGTAACTGCAAGCATATCAACTGGGAAGATATTATAACTTCAAGGCCAAATTTTCTATAAAGTTTGATCTTTTACTTGCCTATTCATTGCATTGCCTGTAACGAGCAATAATAATTCAAGCCAAAAGATTAATTATAACCAGTTGCAGTATTTGAGGAACGAATTTCTGCAATCAACTTAATGCAGTAAGTAAAAAAATCTGTTCAAATCAGGGGTCAAATTCTTTCTTCACAGTGAAAGAAAGTGAAAGGAAAATGAGGATCCCTTTGATCAGATACCCCTAGTTAGGATGTTTCAGTCACCTATCAAACTGAGGTTCAAACGGTACTTTTCTTTCCGTTCCCACTGACAGATTTATTTCATATCATTTGATACAAACCAATAATTGAAAGTTTTGGAACTTAAAGATTCTCCAACTATATATTAAACCTATTACTATAAATTCATTAGAGCTGCCATTTCAATTGCAAAACCAAGAGTATACACATATCTTACTTTCTTTTCTTCAAAGTTTGCATTGAGCTGTGTCTAAAAAAAAATGGGAGCCAAAAACAGGCAGAAGAGGTCCTTTGGACTTTTCAGCATTTTCAAGAGTACAAGAACTCCAAGAGGCAGAGACATGTGTGAAACCGATGACTTTGTAAAATCTTACAAAGTGTATCGAAGTGATGAAGATAGAGGCCGATGGGTAGCTGAGCCAGGTATTGACTGGAAAGCTTCTGCTTACATAGCAAGATCTCAAAGGAACTGGAACCTTGCTGATGTTTCCAATTAGATGATATGAATTAGATCCCATCTGTACATTCCTTTCTTCTTACATTTATCTAAAAATTTGTTGCACTGTCTATTATATGGTTCTCAATATGCAAATTAGAAATATTCAGAAGAATGTTAATATGTTTATCTCATTATGTTTATAAGTTCATCTCCTTTAATTTATTTTCATTTGCATGCATTTCCAAGTTTAAACATTGGCCTTCTAAATTACACCAGAAGCTCAACTGTTTAAAAAATTATATGCTCATGTATGTTCAAAAACCTATTATGTTGATATCGTCATTGTTGAAATGATAAAGATGTCGACCATCTTGAGAAACACAACCTTTGTGACGTAAAAATTACATTTCTACAGTATACCTACTTACTAATATCCAGGATTTTGCTTTTCCAAATTCAAGGCCATCATCTGCAGCTTTTCGTTCCTCTCTGATTTCTTTCTCATGTTAATTTTGGATTATATTTACTGAGATTCGCAGGCCAAAACAGTCTCATAAATGATTTAGAACATCCAAATATGGTTACAAGAATTCCTTCTCAGGAGAAAAATATAATTACTTGACCTCAAACAATATGAATAACCTAAATTTTCATATTTTATTTCTTCCATATTGTTTGTATAGGGAAATTTTTTCAAGGAATACCTTCTTGTAGAATGGAGTTGTAATTTCAGTAGCAATCGGAAATTTCACTTTTTCTTTACAATGCTTTTCTTACATGTACAAATTGTTGAGAGTATAAGATGTTGTTGGGGCCTTCCTCCGATACTTTTAGGTTTTAGATGTGTTGGTTCCTTAACACAAATTTGTTTTTAGCTGCCCATTAAAGTAGAACATGGTGGAAGATATAAGAACTTCAAGTCAAATACTCTGTTTAGTTTGATATTTTACTTGCCTACTGCCTGCATCGCCTGTAATGAGTAATGATCATTCAAGCCAGTTTATTGCTTCAGAAATAGCCCCTTAGATATTGTATCGTACTTCAAAATTCATATTGGCCCTTCTGTAAGTTTTCAGTTTCACCCTACTCTCCTGCCTTATGGCTTTTGGATTAACATTTAAATTATGCAAAGACATAATGGATCAATTGAACAAATTGTCTTTGTTTGAGGGTATAATATGATTGTTGAGGCATTGTATTCCAAATCCTTGCATCTTTGAAATGCCGTTGTTAGACTATGCCTTGAATCAGTAATGCCCCAAACGTTGGGACTTCGGGTAAATTTAGGAGCCAAAAAGTCCTTTTCGCCTATTCAACATCTTCAGGACTACAGAGGCGAAGAACATAAAATAATGTGAGTGAGACATTATATTTTTGGCCAAGTTTGTTCCAAGAATTAAATACTCGCACACCCTCGTCCCTTGCGACCAAAGGACACATCTCTTGTGACATGAAGAGAGGGATAACTACCGGGATATAAACCAAGCTTTATTACTATAAACTAAACCAGACATATCAATCCTGGAAATAGAATCCGGAGAGTGTCTGACATTGGCAGAGGCAGGCCTTAGGCTGTTTCTGAGATAGTTTCGTAGCATTAATGACATATTACACACAAAATATGAAAGCATTTACAATTTTCAGCCATTGATGGTCCGTCCTACATTACAAAATTTAACTGCTAGCGAAATCATTTCTTTCTTTTTCCATTTTTTCCATTTTTTTCAATATTATTAATTAATTTATACTTTCGTAGGGAGGTTCCTACTTCCTTGTAGGATGCTTTCCCATCATATTTCCTCCATTAAACTTTAAAGAAAAGTTATGTCAAAGGCTAGAGAGTAGATGTTAGAGCCATGTTTAAGTGCATTGAATATTCTGGCAATGATGCTGCTCTTCGAAAGATCTCCATGAATGTGGGTGACTATTATTTCTTCAATCTGCAATCATTGTTCCACAAATACAGTAAATTATATTTCAATAATTACAATGCTATAGAAGGTAAACGAGCAACAAGCTGAGCCAACAATATGGAAGGTAAACGACCAATAAGCTGCATCGCTAGTTATATCTGGATGACGAAACCAATTTTCTAATAATTTAATACATAGACCTGGGAGTCTAATTGTTATTCCATGTACAAATAATTATTGATAATAGGCGGATGGACTGTTCTTCATCCGACCGTGCAACACAAACTGCAGAAGATGACTTTACACTGCGCACATTCAAAGCTCATCTTACCAAGTCGTTTAAAGTGACAAATTTCACAACTACGACCCTTTTTACCTAAAATGAATGTGAGGACGTGTGGATGGACTTCTTCTATGCTAATATTTGTAGCGCCAAACTTGATACTTGAGTAGCGGTGAAAACGTGATTTTTCGAAACAGTGGAGATGAAATGAAAGATCACAATCACTGCAATGATAGAACCATCTGTTCGTGTTTATTTCTTCAGAGCAAGACTCACATTCAAATTTGTGCTCGTGATCATCCGTAACCATTCCAGCTTCATATATAAAGTGGAGTGGGTGACGATCCCACGGGTGCTTAGCTGTTTTGCCTCTTGTTTGTATAACACACGCATATAGAATATACTAATTGTATGTGTAAACTCAACAATGAAATGCTCGAATAAAAGTCTTCTGCGATTGTTTTATTTCCCAGAGCAATACATCAAGATATAAGGAAAGACTTAAGCTAACAGAATTGCTATTAACTAGGACATGACTTCAAAACACTTCCTAAATAAACTCAACCTCTACTACACTACTTGACTTATTCATGGTCCTAAAAACATGCTAAACAAATGACTGAATCAAACATTATTATGACTACTGCAGAAAATACTAAATGTTGAGATTAAATCCAACATTCTCCCCCTTAATCTCAAACCTTCCGACACAAATTCTTGACCCCCAGCAATTTCCTCATGTTTTCGAACTTAATGGTTGCCAAGCCCTTTGTCATTATATCAGCTCGCTGAACACTGCTGCACACATGTTTCAAGATTACTTCTCCTCGTTCCACACATTCTCTAATTAAATGAAAACGTATATCAATATGTTTGCTTCTTCCATGGAACATAGGATTCTTCGCTAAGTCAATAGCAGAACGGTTGTCTATGCATAGAGTGACTGGACCAATGAATTCAGACGTTATTTGGCTCAAGATATTTCGAAGCCAAATTCCCTGACATGCTGCAGCAGTAGCAGCCATGAATTCTGCTTCACAAGACGAGAGAGCAACACACCTTTGCTTTTGTGACACCCAGGTTATTATGCTTTCGTTCAAATAAAAGACCATGCCTCCCGTGCTCTTTCTGTCATCTAAATGGCCAGCCAAGTCGCTATCTGAGAACCCCGTTAGTACATTATTGCCACTATCTTTCGAATACACCAGACCATACTGAACTGTTCCTTTCACGTATCTTAAAATCCTTTTCACAACATCTTGATGGAGATTTGTAGGACTATCCATATATCTGCTAACGATTCCCACGGAGTATGCAATATCTGGTCGAGTATGAACCAAATATCGCAACCCCCCTACCATGCTCTTATACTTTGTTGCATCAACTGTCTTCTCTGTCTCATCCCGACTGATTTGTTCTTTCGGATTCATTGGATACTTTGTGGGATTGCAGTCCCCCATTACAGCTTTGTCAAAAAAAATTCGTGCATACCCAGTTTGCTTCAACTCGATGTAGCCTTCTCTTTGTTCTACTTTTATGCCAAAATAATAACTGAGTTTGCCCAAATCACTCATTTCGAACTTGAGATTCATCTGCTTCTTGAAGTCTTCAATCATTCAGATACTAGAACCTGTTACAAGGAGATCATCCATATACACTACTATGACCGTGCTTTCATTTCCTTCTTTCTTTGTGTAGACTGCATGTTCATAAGGACAACGAATAAAACCCAAACTTACACGACATGAGTTTAGCTTAGCATACCAGGCACGAGGTGCTTGACGAAGGCCATACAATGCCTTTGACAACTTATAGACCAAATGCTCCTGCCCTGTTTCTCAAATCCTTCTTGCTGTGCGACGTAGACATCCTCCTTTATATCTCCATTCAAGAACGCTGTCTTTACGTCAAGGTGATGGACTTCCCATTCCTTCTTAGCAGCCAATGCCAATAAAAGCCTTACTGTTTCAAGGCGAGTAACGGGTGCATATACTTCATCAAAATCAATCCCATGCTCCTGGACGTACCCTTTAGCGACGAGACGTGCTTTGTGTTTTAAGATTCTTCCATTTGCATCCTTTTTCAGCTTGTAAATCCACTTTAGCCCTATGACTTTCTGTCTAGTAGGCAAGTTTGTTAGATTCCATGTCTTGTTCTCTTCAATAGAATTCATTTCTTGTTTTATGGCTCGCTGCCAGTTGTTATCCTTTACAGCTTGATTGTAGTTAGCAGGTTCATCAACACCCATGAGGTAAAGTTCTTCATCAAGTTCCATTTCCTCTGTTTCATTGTAGATTCCACTAACTGTCCTGAACTTCTTTGGCTCTGTGCTATCATCATAATTATCTCGATTAATTCTGGAAATAGAGGGTTGAGATGATGGAGTTGTTACGTGTGTATCATTGTTCACTTCACTTGCCTCTCCCGTTTCAGTGTCGATTTGGCTGTCTTCATCTGACTCAAACATGTCCAGAACAGAAAAATTCTCCAATACATTTCTGCTACCTGTCGATTGATTCCAAGGCCACATTTTTGTCTCCTCAAAGACAACATCACGACTTATATGAACATGATTTTCTTCAGGATCATACAAACGATATCCTTTGGTCCCTGGTTCCCTTCCCAGATTGACAACTCTTTTACTTCGATCATCCAGCTTTTGATTGTGTAAGCTTGGAGTTTTCATGTGTGCTAGGCACCCAAAAACTCGTAGATGACAGATCTCCGGTTTTCTTTCAGTCCAGGCCTCATATGGTGTTTGCCCAGTCAAAGCTCGAGTGGGTAGCCTATTCAGAATGTATACAGAGTTTCTAATGGCCTCACTCCATAGTCTTGCTGGCAGTTGCATCTCCTTTAAGCAGCTTCTTGCCATCTCAACAACGGTTCTGTTTCGACGCTCCACCAGGCCGTTTTGTTGAGGTGTATAAGGCGTAGTGTAGTTCCTTTCTATTCCTGCACCTTCATAATATTCCTTAAACTCATTAGAATTGAACTCACCTCCCCTATCTATTCTGAAAACCTTGATCCTTTTCTCTGACCCGTTCTCGACCAAAGCACGATAGCTTTTGAATTCCTTGAGAGCTTCGTCCTTGCTTTTAAGAAAGTAAACCCACATGAACCTACTAAAATCATCCACCAACAGAAAGAAGTACTTGTACCCTGATGCAGTATTCAGAGAGATTGGTCCGCACAAGTCACCATGAACCAGTTCGAGTACTTTCTTGGCACTATAGTTGGCCTTTGTCGGAAACTGTTTCCTAGTCTGCTTTGACATAAGACATCCATTGCACACAGCGTTTTGTTTGATTATCCTTGGTATTCCTTCCATCATCTTGTTCTTAGTCATTAAAGCCATAGCTTGATAGTTGACATGCCCGAGTCGAGCGTGCCACAGTTTTGAAACCTCATCCACCCTTGACATCATACACTCCTGTTTGGTGGTTTCTACAATGATTTTGTAGAGTCTATTTGGAGACCGCTTGACTTTCATAAGTAACCTCTCTTGATTATCGTAAATCGATCCAAAGAAAATCTCCCCTAAGCACCACCTTATTACCATCTTCAGACATCTGCCCTAAACTTATAATGTTATTACGTAAACTTGGAATATAGTATACCTCATGCAGAGCTTTCTCCTCTCCATTCTTGCATACCAACATGACAGTGCCCTTTCCTTCTATTTTGACAGTAGATCCATCCCCAAAGCGTACTTGACCAGTTATGCTTTTATCCAGCTCTACGAATTTTCCCTTAAACCCAGTCATGTGATTGTTTGCGCCATTATCTAGGTACCACACTTTTGATTCGCTTACCTTTTCTCCATTCTTGGACAGTAATGAAGTGATTATCTTGTCCTCGTCTAGCATCAACTCTTTCTTTCCCCTTTCGTATTTTTCCAGTAACAAGGCTGGTTCATCGTCATCCACCATTGCCATGTTTGCCTCCTGCTTCTGTTCTCTGTTCTTCTTGGGTTTCCTACACTCGGCTGCAAAGTGTCCATATATGTTACAGTTATAACATTTGATGTTGCTTTTGTCAAGTCTTCCTCGACCTTTGAACTTTGTGGACTTCTCACTACTACTGGCTCGTTTGAGCCACTCTTCACGAGTGAGTAATAACTTTCCATCATCACCTTCTCTCTTTGCCCATTCTTCTTCAGTGAGCATCAACTGATTCTCCTTCTTTTCTATTTTTCCCTTTATTCGTTCTTCGTGCGCCTTGAGAGAACTTACTGCTTCTTCAACTGACATTACATCCAGGTCTCCAAATTGTTCCATGGTCGACATGATCTGCAAAAATCTTGCAGGAACAGCTCGCATCATTTTCTTTACAACATACGATTCCTCCATTACTTCTCCCAAAGACCGAATATTCGTTACGAGCCCATTCAATCTAATGTGAAAATCGTCAATTTGTTCGTTGTCTCTCATGCTCAATGCTTCGAATTCAGATTTTAGAGTTTGAATCTTAGCCTTCTTTACTCGATCAGCACCTTGACACAGAGTCTTGATCGCTTCCCACGTATCCTTTGCCGTTTTCTTGTCTGCAATTGAGAGCAACACATCTTCAGGTATACCCTGATATATCATAGCCATAGCCACCTTGTCTGTTTCCTCCTCGACTGCAGCCTTGGGGTCACTTGGCTCCGCAGCATTCCATACCCCCTACGCTTGCATAAAGACCTTCATTTTGAGAGCCTAAGCCGTATAATTACTTCTAGCTAGCATTGGGTAACTCAAACCTATAGATCCTCCTTTAACCTTGTTCACCTCCATCGTTGGTGATTAAATTGTTCGCCAAGACCTTTAAAGCTCTGATACCACTTCTTGGTTGTATAACACACGCATATAGAATATACTAATTGTATGTGTAAACTCAACAATAAAATGCTCGAATAAAAGTCTTCTGCGATTGTTTTATTTCCCAGAGCAATACATCAAGATATAAGGAAAGATTTAAGCTAATAGAATTGCTATTAACTAGGACATGACTTCAAAACACTTCCTAAATAAACTCAACCTCTACTACACTACTTGACTTATTCATGGTCCTAAAAACATGCTAAACAAACGACTCAATCAAACATTATTATGACTACTGCAGAAAATACTAAATGTTGAGATTAAATCCAACATTTCCATCATAATACATTGTGCACATATATTTACATCACATTTTTCACACCTGTGCAATGTACGTTCTCTAAGATACCGAAAAACTGGTCATCCACATGCTTTGCAGTCGGGAACAGTTGTGTAAACTTGATCAAGTTGGTGAAGGTGAGCTTCATGTTTGATCCTTTTGGGTAGCATCGCACATCCAATATGAAGTTTCGTAGATTTACCTCGAACACGGTAGAATATGCCATTGCCGATTTTTCCACAACCAAAACAATAGAAATATTTGAATGGTTCACTGTACTTAATTATCTGCCACAATCGTTAGACCTGGCCCAAAGTAGTGCTCAATCTCATTGGGCAGATTTGCACAGTCTCTATGCAGAAAGAATTTGCAAGAGATACAACCATAGAATTGACTGCCATCAGTTCGGATGGGTTTGACACATCCATCGCATAACAATATCATTGTATAGTACTTTATTTAAGTTTTGTATTTAAACAATGACAGACGGAAGCGTGACAAAAGTTCTATACAAGGATAACTATTACAAAAGCGCAGCTAAAGATGACAATCCAAGCTATCCAAACCTAAGATCCTCGAACTCGAATGCACATCCACTCGTTCTAACAGCAAACCTGAAAATTGTAAGGAATGAGCCATACAGCCCAGCAAGAAACCAATCGATCCAACTAGTCGGGCAAATAACATGTATACATACAAGATAATACGATATTCAATACGATATAATAATGATACACAATACATAACTTTCGATTCACATATTCTTATTCTTATTCGATAAATACGATACCACATAACAACAATAACTCGAAACCCAAAATTCATGCCACGACCACTACAACCCGGTGATAACGGTCCTAAATTTTCAGAAAACTGTCACTATAACCCGGTGACTCGGTCCTTATTCTTATTCGATATTTTCACAAACCATGGCACAAATCAGAATTCCAAGACTATTGCTTACACATAACACATATACAATAATACACATCACATCAAAATATATCATCACTAAGCCCAAGTTTATATAATCAAAACACACACACAACACATAGTTTCGAAAATACTAGATAAATGAATCGGAAACTTACCTCAACGCATCCTAGATCATATATCCAATACTGATCAGACCTGTATTTACTCTTTTTGACCCTCTAAACGACGTTTTCTTGAAAATATTAAACCATGAATGTTGTAGAGAATGAAAAGAGCTTTCCGAAAAGATATTACTCATCAGAATCAGACTTATAAAGAATCAGGAATTGAATAAAACGTCCGCTGAATTTAAACAGAAACTGAAAAACAAGATCTGAACATGTTTTGTGATTTTCAGAACTGTTTGAGGCAAAATATGGAAAACTACTGTGAGATAAAAGTTGTAGCACATTGAAAGAGCCTTCCGAAAAGTCCAGAATCATCAAATTGTGACTTACGATGAATCTATTACGAAGTTTACAAGACAACTGAATTCTATGTATAAAAACTCTACGAATTTTGACAATAAAAACGAAGAAAGAGAATATGATGTTTATATAAAAACTCGAACCCTAATTTCAAACCTACTACTTACCCGTGTTCAAATCTGATCCAAACTTTAGTCTCATTAGTCTAATTTAATTTTAAATCCTAAGTTATATCAAATTTTAATCCTTTTTTTCTAATATTCTTTGATTACTATTAATCTAAAAATTACGGGATATTACATTTCATAACACTGATTTTCACAGAATTGCGAGCTGAGTGTTTTAGTTGACTGGCTGTTAGTTGTTGTATATAGAATGAATGGATAACACTACTTATTTTTCAATTATAAGAAGTTATTCATCAAACCAAAAAAAAATTCTTATCATTTCATATCCTCCTATCCTATCCCATAGTATAATTTACGTTGCTATATATTTCACTTAGTTAAACTCAAAAACTATATTATAATAGGACAGACTACTGGAAATTATCGTCTAAGTATCCCTAACATAGCGTAATGTTGAAGATGGATGATAGAAATTTTACAACACATTGTGTTATAACGAAAGCAAAAAAGATTATAATAGACATAAAAAAGAACACAGACAGGCAGAAAAGAAAAGTTTTATTGATCTTGAGGATACAAATTACAGCATACATCTAGGTTATGACGTAGAGAGTTTATATAGTACTTTTTAGGCGGTTACAGAAAAGCCCAAAAAATAGACCCAAAACATATATAACCCCCGCGCGCGGTTGGGACATTACTGATTCAAGACATATTCTAACACGTTGTAAAGTTGTTGAAGATAAATTATAGCCATTGGCACTGGTTGAAGAACGAATTTCCCTATTCAACTTGATGCAGGATACAAAAAACTTCACGAGTAGGGGTCAAATTCTTTTATCAAAGTGAAAGAAAGTGCAAGGAAAAACAAAAGATTCCTTTTGATCAGATACCCCCGGTAAAAATGTCTCAGTCAACATTTTAACTGAGGTTCAAAATTCTTTTTTCCCTTCCCACTTACAGAGTCATTTCATATCATTTGATACAAACCAATATTTAAGTTTGGGAACATGCAGATTCTCCACCTGTATTACTACAATTTCATTGGAGCTGCCATTTTAATTGCAAAACCGATATTCCACTTTCTTTTCTTCAAAGTATGCAATGACTTGTGTCCAAAACCAACGGGAGGTAATAACAGGCAGAAGAAGTCCTTTGGACTTTTCAGTATTTTCAGGAGTACAAGAATTCGAAGAGGCAAAGACATGAGTGGTATTGACGCTTCTGTTGGAATTAATTTAAACTTATTTAGTTTTATTTTAGTTTATGTTTTATTTGAATAAGTCAGCTGTGTCTAATGTTTAGTTGCATAAGAATAGGTCAATAGAGGTTGATTTGGTCGTAGAGAACGTGGAGTTAATTTAGGAACTGTTTTGAATAAGTATTAGAGGCTTAACTGCATTAGGAGAGTAAGTGGAATATGGGTGGGCCTAGTTTTTAGCCATGCATATTGTTATCCAGTTCTATTTAAGTTGTAATATTCCTGTTATTAAAAAAAAGGCAGAACTTTCACGCATAAGTGTTTTGTTTTCTCCGGTTTACATCTGAACTACTAATATATGTGTATATAAACAGCAAACACTTTAATGTATTTTCTACACTTGGTATCAGAGCTTAAATGATCTTAAGGGATCTGTGAGTGAAGTAAGAGATTCAAGTTTGTGGAAGATTGAATTTGAGAGGGAGATGCAACCTCTTGAAAACAATCCAACACTAATTCAAATCAAGTTTTTTTTAAGATGAGTCCATCAAAGCTTCAGAAGAAGAATTTGAAGATGAGTCAATCAAAATTAAATTTCAGAGGAAGAAAACGAGATAGAGTGGCCATTGAAGAAAATTAATTCTAGAATTATGGGTGATTATGTGCACCGGGAGAGAAGTGCTCCAGTGAATTTGGTGTTGATGAGAAGTGCATCAACAAATTGGTGTTGATGAGAAGTGCATCAACAAATTTGGTGTTGATGAGAAGTGCATCAACAAATTGGTGTTGATGAGAAGTGCATCAACAAATTGATGGTGGTGAGAAGTGCATCACAGATGAAGAGAAGTGTTTCATAAATTTTGTTCAGACAAGTTTAAATTAAGGGGGAGATTGTTGGAATTAATTTAAACTTATTTAGTTTTATTTTAGTTTATGTTTTATTTGAACAATCTCATCTTTCTCGGCAGCTCCATACTACACATGCATCCCATACTACACATGCAGCTTTGCCACCGGCGTCCGTGCCGCCACCACCCAGCGACAACCCAAGGACCGGAGGGAAGGCTGTTAAGCCTTGAACCCCCTCCTCTAGCTTCAAATTCCGAAGGTCTAAAGGATCGTTAGGCCACGCTTTCACGCATAAGTGTTTTGTTTTCTCCGGTTTACATCTGAACTACTAATATATGTGTATATAAACAGCAAACACTTTAATGTATTTTCTACAGCTTCTGCTTACATAGCAAAATCTCAAAGGAACTGGAAGCTTGCTGATGCTTCCAATTAGATATCTGAATTATATTTCATTTCTTTTCGTACATTCATAGATTGTTGAACTTGTTGAAGAAATAATATGATTCTGGTAAGGCCTTAACACCTTCTTAAGGTTTTAGAACGACTGGTTACTCAACATGGTATCATAGCTGAGGGAGGAGGAACAACTCAGGTTCGACTTTTAGAGCGACCGGTTACTCAACAGAACTATCTATATTATGATTCTAAATATGTAAATCAGAGAGATTCAGAAGAATGTCAATGTATGTACTCCATTATGTTTATGAGTCCAGCTCCTTTATTTGTTGTTCATTTGCATGCACCTCTATTTCTAACAATGGCCTTGGCCTTGTAAATTACACCAGATGGTCAATTATTTAAAAACTTATATATGCTCATATATGTTCACAAACTTATAATGTTGATATCGTCATTGCTGAAATGATAAATGTCGACCATTTTGTGGATCACAACCTTTGTGACCATGACATTCATGAAGAAAGGTTACCAGGTTTCCTGCAAATTGTCACATTTCTACAGTACACCTACTCGCTCATTTCCAGGCTTCTGCTTTTATGAATTCAAAGGTCGATCATCTGCAGCTTTTCGTTTCTTTCTGATTTCTTTTACATAAAATTTGGATTATATTTAGTGAACTTCACGGGCTAAAACAGTCACCGAATGATCCAGAACATGCAACATGGTAACACAAGAATTTCTTGTCAGGAGAAAGATCTAATTACATGACTCAAAAAACAAGAATAACTGCTCAGATCTAAATTTTCATTTTCTCTTTTATATTGTTTGTGGGGAAGATGTTTGAAGGTAAACCTTCTTGTAGATGGTGTATTAATTTCAGTAGCAATGGAAAATTACACTTAGTCTTTACTATGTGCTTCTTTCTTACACATTCACATTTTTGCATCAACTGGCAAGATATTATAACTGCGAGGCCAAATTTTCTATTAAATTTGATCTTTTACTTGCTTATTAATTCATTGCATCACCTGTAACGAGCAATAATCATTTAAGCCAGTGTTCTTACTTTAATAACCAATGATCCCTCAGAAATTATATCATACTCTAAAATTCAATTGTTTCTCGGAAAATTTCCAGTTTAATCCTAGTCTCCCGTCTGATTGCTTTCGGATTAAGTTTTAAAGTATGGAAATTGAATTATAGTAATTATTTCAAAACCATAATGGACCCATGGTGCACAGGATCAAATTAAGAGGATGATATGATTGTTGAGGCATCATATTTCAAATCCTTGCATCTTTGATTTGCAGTGGACATTTCATTTGATACAGTCTTAGACCTCGGAGATTCTCCACCTATTAATACTCCCAACCAAGTGGTATCTTTCATACAATTTCATTACAAACCATCCATGTTATTGTAACTAGGACAGGACAACACAAGAACTTTAAAGTGTACACTTGAGTTGTCTTATTATGTCTATACCAGACAGAATGGAAGGCTCAGGTGAATTTAGGAGCCAAAAAGAAGACCTTAATTTTGGCCTATTCAACATCCTGAAAATTATTGTGGCATTAAGAACAAAAAATAAATTGAGTGAGATATTATTGGGTGCATCTGACTTGATGGTTTTTAGTGTCTATTTTTTAGGCCAAGTTTGTTTCAAGAAATAAAATTACTCCACCCCCTCATCTTTTGAACCAACAGACACATCTCTCATGACAGGAAGCGAATGATAACTACTAGGCAATAAAGCAAGCGTTCTTACTATAAACTAAACCAGACGTATCAACCCTGGAAGTAGAGTCGGAGAGTGTGTGACATCGGCAGACCTTAGGCTGTTTCTCAGATAGGTTCTTATTTACTGACACAAAATATTAAGCTAATAAAATTTTCGGCCGTAGATCGATGGTCCTAAATTCGGATTATAAGGTGGCCCATTTAATTTACAGTTAAGCATTTCAAAGTTAAAGTTCTAGCCAAATCATTTCTTTCCTTTTCCTTTTCCTTTTTTATTTATGATTTTATTAATCTATGTATATTTTCGTGGGGAGGGTCATACTTCCTTGGTTGGTAGATGCTAATTCATCACATTTCCTTCTTATTCTGGCAATGATAATGTGACAAAGTTCTTCATCATTTTTCGGAATTAATGCTAAAAATTGTTCAACAACTTTGGTAACAATGATTTTCACAGAATAGCGAGCTAAGTGTCTCAGTTGATACTAGCTGTTAGTTGTACATGGAACGCTATATCTTCAAATGCATGGATATGTATAACTGGGGTAGAAAGAATAGAACTACTAAATTTTCTTTTATAAGAAGTTAGGTCCCAAACCAGAAAAAATTCTATTCATTTCCTATCTTATAGTATGTTTTATTTTGCAATTTTTTCTATTTAGGTGTACACAAAACTGCATTCTGTAGGACGGAATATAGATAAATATCGTCTGAGTATAGCAAACTTGGTGTAAATTTGAAGATGAATTAAAGAAAGTTGCAGAACGCGGTGTAAAGTTGTTGAAGATAATTTGAAGCCAGTTGCAGATGATAAAGTAGAGGGAGAATAGAGAAAAGAAATATTTTATTATACTGAAATTATCCCAATAAAGGAAACTATTATATATAATGAAACTATCCCATAATAATATTATAGGGTCACGCTCCATTAAGAACCCCAGATATGAGATCTAATCCTAACCATTCATTAATATACTTTATATTAATCTCTCACCACTCATTAAATTTTATTAACATTTTAAAATTCTACCCCCACCCACCCATCACCTCCGGCCATCGGGAACCTCCATTTCCGGCCACTACTAACTCCAGTCATCATCTCCGACGATCAACTCCGGCCAACCCAAAAAATCACCACCGGAAAACAAAAAATCACCACACTGCCGTCACCTCCGACCACCACCGGAAAACAAAAAATCACCACCGGAAAACAAAAAATCACCATAATTGCAAGAAAAATCACCATCGATTGTCGATTATGAGCAGATCCACCACCACACACCACCAACCACCACTATACAACTATTACCACTAACATCATCCTGCCACCAACACTATCACTACATCACCACGTAACCACCACCACATTATCGCCACTTAAATTAAAACAAACTCATAAAAATTGAAAATATAAAACTACCGCCATCACCACCAACAATCGCCACTATATACAAAATCAATTCATCGCCAAATCACCAGAAATTGAACAGAAAATTAGCATACACGAACGAAAATCATCACAAATCTGTAATGCCGAGTTTAAAGTGATGTCAACTTACTAAGCCAGATGAAGAAGACTCGAAAAAAACAACGGATATTATCCTCTGCATCTCCTCTGAAAAATTATCGTCGGTATAATTTAGTTAAAAGGATATGGAAGAAACTGAGTGGTGGTGGTGAAGAACAAATCTAAGCGAAAAATTGAAAAGAGAGAGAGAGTTTGAATCGGGTGGGATGGGGCTGAAGGGAGAGGATTATAGTCATGGCCGGAATTGGTGTGGCGGCAGGTGTTTGAGGTGGCCGAAGTAGGTGTGGTGGCAGGTGGACGGAGGTGGGTGGTGTGTGGTGACTAGTAAGGAGAGTGGGGAGGATAAAAAGGTAGGGCTAAGATTAAAAGAATTAATTAAAAATAGAGGGCTGAGATTAGATCTCAATTCTCATAATATTGTGAGTTGCACAAGCCTAATATTATACTCCCTCTGTCCCTCTCATTTCTTTACACTTTCCTTTTTGGTACGTCCCTCTCATTTCTTTACATACCAAAAATAGTAACATTTTATAATATAAAATCCAATCACATCCACTACTTTCCTCCACTATACCTACTTTATACCCACTTTATACATTAAATATTGATTGGTCCCACCACTTTACTCATTTTTCTTACTTTTTCCTATTAATTTACATTTTTTCTTAAGCTCCGTGTCGTACCTTCAATGTAAAGAATTGAGGGGGACGGAGGGAGTATATGTTAACAGCAATTGAGGAACACATTTCCGTATTCAACTTATTTCCGTATTCAACTTGATGCAGTAAGTACATAAAACTTTACGAATAGGGTCAAGTTTTTTCACAGTGAAAGAAAGTGCATGGAAAACGAAGATCCCTTAGATCAGATACTCCAGTAATTAAGGATGCTTCAGTCAACTGACAAACTGAGGTTCAAAAGGCACTTCTTTTTTTCCCTTCCCACTAACAAAGTAATTTCATATCATTTGATACCAACCAATAATTAAACAATTTGAACTTAAAGACTCACCACCTCTATAGTTACCCTATTACTATAAACTAGCGGCCGAATATGAATATGAGTTGATATTAAAATGTTAATATTGATAAATTATTAATAAATATTATTAAAAAATGTATTTATCGAGAATTGAATGATAAAAATAATATAATAAATAATCACTGTTTAATTATTTAGTTATAGACAACTGAATTGTGCATAAAGCTAAAGAAATTAAGGTAAATAAATAAATTTTGTACGATTGCGTAGCTGCAAGAAATCGAACCCTCGATGAAGCTAATGAATTTAAAGTGAATAAATAAATCTTATATAATTACATAGTTGTAAGGAATCGAACCCTGAATGAAGCTAAAAAATTTAAAGTAAATAAATCTTGTAAAATAATGTAGTTGCGAGGAATGGAACCCACATTTAGTGATAACCAAATTTGGTATTTTTGGTACTTTAGTACTGCGCGCCATTTTTACATTATTTTGTTTATTAATAAAGAGTATAGATTAGATATTTGTCTGTGCTTCGCACACGATGATATTTTTTTATATATCATATAAAATTAAAAATGAAAATTATATTTAGATAATATTTCAATACTATTTTTAATTATTTAAATTCGTCACTAGTATATATAACAGTAATTGTACACAAATTCATATATAAAAGATGTTTTCCTTAGATAACACTTAAAAGAATAAGTGAAAACTTAGAATAAGATTGTATCCTTTAATATTGTCTTTTCTCTCTGCACCTTGAATGGAGTTTGATGGTCACATCCTATTTTACCAGTTTTGTACATTTCATATTCTCAAGAAACAAAGTTATGCATGTATTATTATTTTTTAAAAATCTAAAATGTATGTGGAAGGTGAAATTGAAACTTATTATTACAAACCATTCATGTTATCGTAACTAAGACAGCACAACAAAGGAACTTTAAAGTGTACACTTGAGGTTGTTTTATTATGCGAAGCACGGGTCGAGAATAAAATAGTAATCGAACCTGAATGAAATTCAAAAAAGTAAATTAAATCAATAAATTTTTAAATTACGTAGTTATAGGCGAATCCGGGGTGAAACCAAAAAAATTAAATTAAATAAATAAATTTTGTTTAATCACGTAGTTGTAGAGGATCGAACCCGAATTTTGTGTTAATCAAATTTGGTGCTTTGGTACCGCGCACCGTTTTTACATTGTTTTGCTTATTAATAAAGAGTCCGAAATATTAAAATAGTAATCGAACCGGGATGAAATTCAAAATAAATAGATTATATCAATAAATCTTTAAATTACGTAGTTATAGGGAATCGAACCCTGGGTGAAACCAAAGAAAATTAAATCAAATAAAAAAATCTTATTAAATCATGTAGTTGTTAATCAAATTTGGTACTTTGATATCGCGCAGCATTTTCACATTATTTTGCTTATTAATAAAAAGTATATATACAAGACATAATAGAAGCCTCAGGTAAATGTAGGAGCCAAAAGAAGTACTTTTGGCCTATTCAGCATCTTTAAGATTACCGAGGCACTGAGATCAGAAAATAATGTCAGTAAGATATTACTGAGGCTAGTAGATATTATTGAATTCAGGGGCGGACCTACGTGCATCTATGTGGGTGTCCCGGAACCCACTCGGCTCTGACCTGAAGGGTAATATTTAACGTTTTAATTTTTGGCACATGTTTAGTTGTTTTGACTAAATAGTAACAATTATTGTTTTTTGTTAATTTTTTTGTGAATTAAAATTTTGATTTTATATTTTTATTCACAAAAATAAAATTTTAATTATACGATCAAAATACCTAAACATCTTTTCCAAAAATCAAAGTGTCAAATATTAAAAAACATAGAGAGTAATAAATATCTAGTAGATTATTTTAAAAGATAAAAACCCGTACAAAAATAACTCTAAAATATAGAATATTTTCAAAAATTGAAATTTGTAGTTTTTTAATTTTTTAATTTTCCTTTTTATTTTAACATTTATATTAGGAACCCACTAAAAAAGTTTCCTGGGTCCGCCAACAAAACCACTAAAGGTCAATTATCAAACTGAGGTTCAAAAGGTACTTTTTTTTCCATTCCCACTAACAGAGTAATTTCATATCATTTAATACAAACCAATAATAAAAAGTTTTGGAACTTAAAGATTCTATACCTCCATAGTTACCCTATGATTATAAATTCATCAGAACTGCCATTTCAATTGAAAAACCAAGAGTATACACAGGAGTTAACTTTCTTGTCTTCATAATTTGCATCGAGCTGTGTCTAAAAACTATGGGAGGTAATAACAGGCAGAAGAAGTCCTTCGGACTTTTCAGCATTTTCAGGAGTACAAGAACTCCAAGAGGCAGAGACATGTGTGAAACCGATGACTTTGTAAAATCATACAAAGTGTATCGAAGTGATGAAGATAGAGGCCGATGGGTAGCTGAGCCTGGTATTGACAAGAAAGCTTCAGCTTACATAGCAAAATCTCAGATGAACTGGAACCTTGCTGATGTTTCCAATTAGATTATATGAATTCCTTCTGTGAATTCCCTTCTTCTTACGTACATTTATAAATTGTTGCACTGTGTATATTATGATTCTCAATATGTAAATTAGAGATAATCAGAAAAAAGTTAATAAATTTTCTCATTACGTTTATGAGTTCATCTTCTTTAGTTTTTGTTCAGTTGCATGTATTTATTATTCTAAACACCGGCCTTGTAAATTACACCAGAAGGTCAATAATTCAAAAACATTTAAACGCTGATTTACGTTCACAAACTTATTATATATGTTGATATTGTCGTTGTTCAGATGATAGACGCCGGCCATCTTGTGAAACATGACCTGACCATGATGTTCATGAAGAATAGAAAGGTTACCAGGACTCCTGCAAATTATTATACCTACTTGCTTATTTCCAGGCTTCTGCTTTTCTGAATTCAAGGTTCCATCTTCTCCAGCTTTTCATTCTTTTCTGATTCTTTTGTCATGTAAAATTTGGATTATATTTACTGAGCTTTGCGTTCCAAAACAGTCACAGAAATGATCTACAACATGCAATTTGGTTACATGTGGATTTCTTCTCAGGAGAAAGATCTAATTATTGAGGAATGAAATGCAGGGTAGTTTAGTCATTGTAGTCGAATAGATATTAGGCTCTACATAAAGCCTCACTTAGTTTCACTTTTAGGTAGATAGTTAATTTGCAATGTAGTACTTGAATAGAAACAACTATAATCTGTAAATAAATATTTCCTTATTTTCTTGTTATGTCCTCATCAATTCTTCTTCCTTGCTCATCTATAAAGATTTAGACAAATTTGTATTATGTTTGTCTTCACTAATTTCATGACCTCAAAGAACAAGAACGACGGTGTGAACCTAAATTTTCATTTTTAATTTTATGTTGATTGCGGGGATGATTTTTCAAGGAATACCGTATAGAATGGAGTATCAAGTTAGTAGCAGTGGAAAATTACGATTGTTCTTTAACATGATGGTGCGGGGATTTAGCATATCTATACTCTTTATTAATACTAGATGATAACCCGTGCGAAGCACGGCCCCGAGAGAGAATTTGTTTAAATTAATTAATAATAAAACAATTTTAAAAATAATTTAGAATTGTAATGAATGATAAGAATTTACTGATGAAACCAAAATAAGAATTGAATCAAATTTGGAACTGAAGTATTAATAAAGGTAATTTTATTAATTTAATTATGATAGATACATTATTTCTAAATTTCGTAATAAAATAATTGCAATTATAATAGGATTCTGAGAGTATAGAGTCGTAGGAGTAATATGATTAGAGGTGAAACCAAAATAAAGGTAGAACCATTAAAAACTAATATAGATATAGAATTATAATGGAAATAGGACTCTAGGGTGAAACCAAAATAAGTGTGGAACCAAATTTTGGTACCGAAATACCATTTAAAAGGGGGTTTCGCTTATTAATAAAGGTTATAGATTCTAAATTTCGTAATAAAATAATTGCAATTATAATAGGATTCTGAGAGTATAGAGTCGTAGGAGTAATATGATTAGGGGTGAAACCAAAATAAAGGTAGAACTATTAAAAACTAATATACATATAGAATTATAATGGAAATAGGACTCTGGGGTGAAACCAAAATAAGTGTGGAACCAAATTTTGGTACCGAAATACCATTTAAAAGGGGGTTTCGCTTATTAATAAAGGTTATAGAAGCAAAACAATGTGAAAATGACGCGCGCTACTAAAGTACCAAAGTACCAAAGTACCAAATTTGATTATCACTTAACCCGGGTTCGATTCCTCGCAACTACATAATTATACGAGATTTATTTACTTTAAATTCTTTAGCTTCCTCCAGAGTTCGATTCCTTACAACAACGTAATTATACAAGATTTATTTATTTATTTTAAATT